>CM060364.1:155325332-156575332 GCA_030545235.1 Helianthus tuberosus | reverse complement strand
TCGCGGCTGTGCTAACGGGTACTGCCTAGCAAGAATATCCTGACGAATACGGGGAATACGAGGCCTCTAATCACGGGTAGGAACCGCACCCTTCATAGCCTCCGCAGCACCTGAACCAGGCGGAGGCTGAACCTGTGGACCCTCTCGTATCGGCTGCCAAGTAATCGGATCAGTACGAGCTATAATCGCAGCAGACTGCAAATCCCTAACACTCATAAAGCAAGGGTCAGGGCCCTTCTTCATCCTATCAGCCAGGTACCTCTCAAACACATCTAAACTCTCGGCCAACCAAGTAATCAACGGCCCACAGTAAATACGGGCTCCAGCACCACCCCTCCATAACCTCTTAATAGACATAGCAAACACAGTAGCTAAATTGGCAGGCCTCTGCCCTACCATACACATCAGACAGAATAAACTCACTTGGTTAACCTTGTTGTCACCCTCTCCTCTACCAACAAGAGTTGCTGCTAGAATTTTGTGGATATAACGAAGAACTGGATCAGTAATATCACTAGCAACTGCCCCTACAACATATGGCACCCTCGATATGGTGCTCCAAAACCTCACTAACTCACCCGACAGAACACAAAACCCACGCTGCTTCTTAAACACTCCCTGCAGACTGGTAATGAACTCGGGAGTCCTAACCTCCTCTTCCGTATAAAACTGAGTTGCCACTGCAAACTCAGGGACTGTCATCTCATAAGATTTCCTACCCAAGGCAAAGAATATAGCATCTTTTTCATTAAAGCTCCCTTGCTTATACTCAAAAGTCGAGTGAAATTCCATTGTGATTTCCTTGTACTGTCTAGCATCACAATCCAAAACTTTCCTGAATTTCGGTCCTAACAACTGTTCCACCTGGGTCCTTGCCCCTAAACGATCCAACATATCCCAATCAATCCTCCTATACGGCAGCAGCTCTGCCGTACACAAAGTACCTAACCTCCGCGACTCCTCAGAATTCTGCTCAAACTGTAAAAGAGGGCTATCCAAGATCCTTTGACGTGGACCATGCGGACGTCCTGGTCCCATATACTCAACAACTCTGATGTAATCTGACTGTTGCACCACTCGTACTGGTTCCGGTTCAACCTGCTGGACCGGCTCGAGCTCCCTACTCACTGAACCCCCTCTTGGCCGAGTATCTGTGCCTCGTTTCCTGCTGGCCCGACTTGAAGTTCCTGCACCTGACATTCTGCAAAACAATTCAAGTATGACAAGACAAAGAAAAGCAGAATATTAGTCACAAACTATTTTTGGTATTTTTGAATTTTTTCATTTTTTTTTATTTTTGAAAGTTTTATAAATTTTTTTTAACAAAAACGGTAATATTTACAAAAACAACGGCCGTATAGCATTTCGTTCGCGGCCGTAGTTTAAAAACAAGTGACGTTAAAACGACGTTTTGCAAAACCCTTTTTAAGCATAACCGAACCTCGCCCGAATGGAGATTGAGTACGGGCAAGTGGTTTCAATAATAAAGTGAGCAAAAGACGCAATAAGACACTAAGACGACTCCGAAACACAATTAAAACGACACTAAAGACCCTAAACTAACCATTAAACTAAACTAGATCTAATGTAGACGCAAAATACACAATTTACAAACTAATACCTCCTCCCGGCACTTTACTTGCCCTCAAGTAAATCCAAGTGCCTATCCAACCGACATCGACTTCCAAACTTGCTTAAAATCAGCCATGTAGTAGTTTAGAACAAATTTTAGCATAAAAATTAACACTAAAATCAGCCATGCTAAAAATTCGATTCAAAGATGCAAGTTTTGCACTTTAGAAGTCAATGTATTCCAAACCCAACACTAAATTCAGCAAATCAAACTCCATATACTAACCCGAGAATCATCAACATCCTGAAACCAAACCACAAACCAAACCAACATCGCGTGCGAACCAATGTAAAGTTGAAACTTTAGTGTCGCCTTAGTGAAACGGGTCAAAACGGATGTTATAAAACGGAATTTATGTCCAAAAATTTTACCCAACCACATCCACACACTTAATGTCGAATAACCCTCGACCAAGATATGATAAACATTGCAATCAAGCCTCCAAATTCCAAACCGAATCCAACCTGCAACCTATGTTCTGCTTAAACACCCAAACCGAACCCATGCCGCAACCGTAATCCGCTGAAATATTCAAACCAAATCCAATCCGTAACCTCTATTCTCTCGAATCTTTGCAAGAAACCACATTCACCCAAAACCTAACTATAGACTAACACTAAACTAAGCAAAAACTGAAACAACTTGACTTATAAAACAAAACTTTACAAGAAGCATACCTTGGACTTTAGAGAAACAAGAAAAATTAGAAATATTCTTGGTTAAACTTCACTCCACAGTAGAAAAATTTGCTTTCCTGTCAACAACTCGGTGCCGGCGAGAGGTGTTGGGTAGAGGGAGTGGTTAAGGATGTGGTGAGATGAGGGTGTTGTCGGCTTAAATAGTATCAGTGGGTGAAAAGGGGGTGATCGGTGGTGGCTGGATTAGGGGTTTACGGCTGTGTGAGATATGAGGTGGTCGGCGGTGGGAGGTTAGGTGAAAGGAAAGAACAAAAGGTGAATAGGGGGTGTAATCGGTGGGTAGGAGAGGAAGAATTAGGGTACTCGGTGGTGTAGAGGGAGAAGGTTAGGGGATTTACGGTGAAACATGGTGGGGTCAGGCAGGGTTTACGGCTGTGTGGATGAAAAGGGTAGGTCAAAAAGGGTGGTTATGGAGAAGGGGGATGAACGTTGATGGAGAAGAAAAGGGTAGGTGAAAAGGTTACTTGTGATTTGGCAGGTGATAATGGAGGAATTAGGGGGTGTTTGGGTTAGCTTATTTTGGAGCAACTTATGACTTATTAACTTATATAAGTTAATAAGTTGTTTTTAGAGTGTTTGGGTTAGCTTATTTTAGAGGATTTTGTGAGTGTGAGAAGTCATTTTTGAGAAGTCAGGATTTCTGACTTCTCACTTATGACTTTTATAAGTTAATCAGTCATTTTGAGAAGGAATGCCAAACACCACCTTACGGGGAAGGGTTATTGGCGTAATGGAGAAGCAGAGGGTAGCGGTGTATGAGGGAAGAAGTAACAGAGATAATGGTGGATGGGGGAAGAAGGGTTAGGTTGAGGTTTTGAAATTTGGGGTTTTAAATTTAATTAACTGCAGATACGTTTCCTGGCGGCCCGCCACTGATGTCTGAGTTGGGTGGCGGCCCGCCACCACGTTACCTATTTCCGAAAAATTGCCATACGTGCTGGCCCGGGCGAGAAGAATTGTTTATAAGTGGGTGGCGGGGTGCCAGAGGCCGTTTTTAACAGAAAACATCTAATTTTTTTTTCTTTTAATGCCTTAGAAAAATTTTATGTTTTTCCCAAACCTCTCAAAAACCAACCGAAATTTTTCTAAGTACAAAAACTTACCTGGAGCCTTATTTCTCTCGCGAATTCCTTCAAATCCTCGGTGATGCCCTCCTGCAAACGACTCAAAACAAAAACAACGAACTGAAAAACTAACAAAAAACGACCGTTAACTACTAAAAATTACGAAAAATAAACGAAGATACACACGGTACAAAATATACACTCGGGTTTTCACCCGAAACACTAATTGGCGGCTTTAGGTGGGATTTCGAGAGGAGTAACCTCCCTCTCATCCTTGTTTATCGCTCCTCCAATGTAATGCTTCAACCGATGTCCGTTCACCTTCCAACTACGGCCATCCGCCTCATCCAAGATCTCCACTGCTCCGTACGGAAACACGTAATGAACCATATAAGGTCCCGACCACTTCGATTTCAATTTTCCCGCAAATAACTTCAATCTTGAGTTATAAAGAAGCACTTTATCACCTTTACTAAACTCCTTCACTTTCCTCAACCTTCTATCATGCAACAACTTAGTTTTCTCTTTAATCCCCAACGATCGAGCATACGCCGTATCCCTAAGCTCTTCAAGCTCATGAATTTGAAAGAAACGCTTCCTAGCGGCTTCGGTCATATCTAAATTAACGGTTTTCAATGCCCAAAGCGCTCTATGCTCTAATTCTATGGGGAGATGACAAGCTTTTCCGTAGACGATCATGAAAGGTGTAGTTCCTAAAGGTGTCTTGTAGGCGGTTCTAAATGCCCACAATGCATCGTCTAGCTTGTCGGACCAATCTTTCCTATTCTTACCAACGGTTTTCTCTAAGATTCGTTTAATACCGCGATTTGCATTCTCCACTTGTCCACTCGTTTGTGGATGATATGCGGTAGATAAACGATGAGTGACACCGTAGCGTGCAAGCAATTTCTCCATCAATGCATTGCAAAAGTGAGTGCCACGGTCACTAATTAAGGCTTTAGGAGTACCGAAACGTGCAAAGAGCTTTTTAAGAAATGTCAACACTACTCGGGCTTCGTTTGTGGGAAGAGCTTGAGCCTCAACCCATTTGGAAACGTAATCGATCGCCACGAGTATGTAACTGTTTCCTTTGGAGTTTGGGAAAGGTCCCATGAAATCGATGCCCCAAACATCAAGAACCTCTACTACTTGTATCGGATTTTGAGGCATCTCATCTTTGGCGGAAATATTGCCAGTTCGTTGACATGCATCACACATCTTCACGAACTCCTCGGCATCTCTAAGAACGGTAGGCCAATAAAAACCACAATCGAATAGCTTTTGGGCGGTGGTGTGTGCACCATGATGTCCTCCTGTGAGGCCTTCATGCACATGCTTAATAATGTTCCAACCTTCCTCTCTCGACACACAACGTCTAAGAACTCTATCTCCTCCTATCCTAAAGAGAAAAGGATAATCCCAAACATACTTTCTCGCTTCACTAAACAATCGCTTCCTTTGTTGTGTAGACATCCCTTTCACCACATCACCACTAGAGAGATAATTTGCTATGTCACAAAACCATGGCAATCCTTCTTTCTCAGTTTCAACAAACTCTATAGACTCGTGAGGGAACGTGTCTCCAATCTCCTCCTCACGAATCTCTTCCTTCTTGGGATCCTCTAACCGCGATAAGTGATCGGCCGCCACATTTTCGGCCCCTCTCTAGTCCCTAATCTCAATATCGAACTCGCTAAGCAAAAGAATCTACCGAATGAGTCGGGGTTTAGCGTCTTTCTTTTGAAAAAGAAAACGTATCGCGGAGTGATCGGTGAAAACTATAGTCTTGGATAAAACGAGGTACGAGTGGAATTTATCAAAGGTGAAAACTATGGCTAAAAGCTCTTTCTCCGTGGTAGTGTAGTTTTCTTGAGCATCATTGAGTGTTTTGCTCGCGTAGTAGATGGGGTGGAAGTGCTTATCCTTTCTTTGTCCTAATACCGCTCCAACGGTATAGTCACTCGCATCACACATGAGCTCAAAGGGCAAGCTCCAGTCGGGCGAGATAAGAATAGGTGCACTAACCAACTGTTCCTTCAAGAAGTTGAAGGCCTTAAGACACTCCTCATCAAAGACGAATGGAACGTCTTTCTCTAGCAAGCGGGTCATGGGGCGAGTGATTTTTGAGAAATCCCTAATAAAGCGCCTATAGAAACCCGCATGCCCTGGAAAACTCCTAATAGACTTCACACTCGTGGGTGGAGGTAACCTACTTATGGTATCTATTTTCGCACGATCTACCTCTATACCCTCTCTCGATATCTTATACCCTAACACTATACCTTCCGTCACCATGAAGTGACACTTCTCCCAGTTTAGCATAAGCTTCGTCTCTACACACCGCTTTAACATTCTCTCCAAATTCTTCAAACACACCTCGAAAGACTCACCATAAACTGAAAAATCATCCATGAAAACCTCCATGGAAGCCTCTATCATATCCTGAAATATGGCGACCATACAACGCTGAAAGGTAGCCGGAGCGTTACATAACCCGAATGGCATGCGTCGGTACGCATAGGTGCCGTAAGGGCATGTGAAGGTGGTCTTATCCTGATCCTCCAGTGTGATGGGGATCTGGAAGTAACCGGAAAAGCCGTCTAGAAAACAATAAAATTGTTGACCGGCGAGACACTCCAACATTTGATCTATGAAAGGCAATGGGAAGTGGTCTTTACGGGTGGCATCATTCAACTTTCGGTAGTCGATGCACACGCGCCAACCCGTAACCGTACGTGAAGGGATAAGCTCGTTCTTTTCGTTCATGACTACGGTCATCCCCCCCTTCTTGGGGACAACCTGTGTGGGACTAACCCAAGGTGAATCTGAAATGGGATATATCATCCCCGCATCTAAGAGTTTAAGAACCTCCTTTTTCACTACATCTTGCATGTTGGGGTTAAGCCTCCTTTGGGGTTGCACCACCGGTTTATAATCATCCTCCATGAGTATCCGGTGGGTGCAATAAGAAGGACTTATGCCCTTAATGTCGGACAATCTCCATGCAATGGCCTCTTTGTTGGCCCTCAACACATCTAACAACCTTTCTTTCTCACTCTCTGATGAAATAATAACGGGTAGTTCGGAACCCTCCCCTAAGAAAGCATACTCTAAATGAGATGGAAGTACCTTAAGCTCTAAGGGTGGGGGTTGGGTGGTGTCATCACTAACCGCTAACACATCGGGGATTAAAGGAATCCCCTCCTCTTCAACTTCACCTACACTCTCTAACTCCTCTTCTACCTTCTCTCCTACCACTAGGTCCGCTCCACTAATGTACTCTAAGCAATGGTCGACACACGAGATAAACGAGTTCAAAAAGTAGACGGAATGGCAAGGACCACTATAGTCATCAGAACCACTCGGGTGGTTCATGGAACGATCTATCTCAAAAGTAACTCTCTCCTCACCGACCCTAAGGGTGATCTTACCATCGTAAATGTCTATAAGGGCTTTGGCGGTATGTAAGAAAGGACGACCTAAGATAATGGGAACTCTCTCATCCGCTTCCATATCTAGAATTACGAAATCGGCGGGAAACACGAATTTGTCTACCTTAACTAGCAAGTTCTCAACTATACCCCTAGGGTATTTAACGGACCGATCGGCTAAAGACAACGTCATTCGGGTAGGTGCAAGCTCTCCTAGGTCTAGCTTCTCATAAAGAGAAAAGGGCATCAAGTTGATACTAGCTCCTAAGTCGGCTAAAGCTCGAGTGTTGGTATTACTACCGAATAGACAAGGAATGGTAAAAATACCCGGATCGGTAAGCTTTTCGGGAAGCTTATTTAACACAACGGCGGAACATCCCCCATTCAACGGGACATTAGACAACTCTCCTAATTTCTCTTTGTTCCTAAGGAGATCCTTCAAGAATTTAGCGTATTTGGGCATTGATTGGAGTGCCTCTATGAATGGAAGGTTAATCTTCAATTGCTTGAAGATGTCCAAAAACTGCCCGTATTCCCTAGAGTATTTTTGGTTCTTAAGGCGTGAGGGAAACGGGACATACGCATGGTTCACGTAGGGTGAAGGTCTAACATCTACTGGGGTTTTCTCATCTTTCTTCTCACTTTGAGACTCACCGGGCTGTGCGGTACTTGCTGGTCTTAGCCTCTTTTGTACTTTGCCGGGAGCCTCCATCTAGATCTCTTCATCTATGATATCTCCATCTTCATCAACTACTCTCTCCTCGACTCTAGGGTTTCCTACGGTCTTGCCACTACGGGTGGTAATGGCTTTAGCATGGGCATTAGGGTTCGGTTGGGTGTTACCCGCAAAGTGACCGAGTAATCTCTCTTCTAGCTTCCTAGACATATCCCCTACGACTCTTTGGAGGTCTTGGAATGAGGCTTCATGGTTCTTAAGCATTAGGTCATGTTCACTAAGGGTCTTTTGAGTGGCTTGGTCCCTAACAACTAGTTGACTCATCATGGACTCCATTCTCTCTATGCTACCCCCTAAATCAAAACTTAGACCTTGACCTGTTTGACCTTGGTTATTTGACCCCCCATCCTTGACCTGCCCATTGAACCCTTTGTTGAACTGCCCACTTGAACCCCCACCAAAGAGTGAATTTTGGCCCCTATTTGAGTTTTGAGCCATTTGAAAGCCAGGAGGTCCATTTGGGCGAAAAGTGTTATTATTCATGTTATTATTATTATTACGCCAACCTGACCCAAAATTATTATTACCCCCAAAACCGCTAGACTGACCTCTACCAAACCCTCCTCCTAGATAATCTACCTGCTCCTCTCCAACAAGTAATGGACACGAACTCGTGTCGTGACCCCCACGACAAAACTCACATTTGTCTACCTTAGCCTTAATTTCCTTAAGTTCCCTAGTCATGTTTTCCAAAACAGCGGCTAAACTAGGATCCATGGTGACATGGTTCACCCCTCGGGCGGGTGCACTAGTAGTGGTATTAGAATTACCACTTTGATACCGCTGATCAGATCGTGATTGGGATTGAGACTGAGCAAATGCTTCAAAACGTTCTAAACACTCAGCAACTGTAAGAATACCCATCATATGCCCCCCCCCCCCCCGCATTAGTATCGAACCTATCTCTAGTCTCTTGGGTGAGACCGTTATAGAATTTCTCACATAAAGCCCAATCGGAAAGACCATTCTGGGAGCAATGAGCACAAAGGTTTTGGAAACGCTCCCAAGCAAGGTAGTAAGGCTCGTCGGGCTCCATGCGGAAAGAGTGGATTTGGTCCCTAAGCCGTGAGGCCTTAGCGGGCGGGAAATACTTGTTCAAAAAGGCTTGACGAAGCCCCGCCCAAGTGGTAAAGGTACCAGTTGGTTGAGAGTCCAACCAAGTAGCCGCACGGCCGGCTAAGGAGAATGGGAAAAGCTGTAGGTAGGTGGCATCGTTGGGTGCACCGTGAAGGTTAAAGGTAGCTAGGATGCGGGAGAAACGGTTTATGTGGGCCGGGGCGTCCTCATCGTCTCGGCCATGGAATTGGATGGTGTTGGTGATAGCCTGCATGGCATAAGATGGAATCTGCCATGAATTCTCACTAACGATGGGTGGAACGGTGATGGGTGAAGCAAGGCCGGTGAAATCCTGAGTGGCTTGCTGATGGACGGTTTGCCTAGGGTTTGCCATTGGTTCTAAGTTTGCTGGATTGCTAGAGGTACTAGAAGTAGGGCTATCGGGTGGGGAAACCTTAGGTGAGGTTTTAGGTGACTGGTTAGGCGAAGGTGGTGGTGTAGGAGGTGGGGTGGGTAACGGGGTGGAGTCGAAATTGGGGAAATGAGAAGAGGATGTAGAAGTAACCTGTGGGCCTTCGCCCAATTGAGATGATGACTGCTTGACTGGTGGTGGTGGTCCGTGCGAGCGCAGATGTGGCATCCACTACGAGCAAAAACCTGAACACAAGAAAAGCAAACAATAGTTACTACGACTCAAGATGAAAATAAAAGACACAAAACAAAGTAAACACGTAGCACGTATTTGTCAAGTAAATCTATCAAAGCTAATGAACGCAATTACCAAGAGTCCCCGGCAACGGCGCCAAAAACTTGATGTGTGCTAAACAGACTATAAAAATTAACTAAGTTAGACTCTCTAAGCTAGACACTAAAAAGCTTTAATTCTAGACTCGACCTAAAACCACACAATCGGCAAGTGTACCGATCAATGTAGTATAACCTAGGAAGTCCGGATATCGAACCACGAGACTCTATAAATCACGTAAACTAGACTCTGACAGACACTGACGGATGCGACTTAAACTTGTTTAATTGTTTGGGGGGGGGGGGGTTACGGAAAACTAAGGAAATCTATATTAAACTACTGAATTAAACTAAAATTAAACTAAAGACGAACGAAGACTGTGGACTTTTCTTATATGAGAACAAGACCACCTAGACAAGAATCCTGGATTGTTTTTAAGAGATTACCGATTAAGTTAAATGCATGAGTTATGGAACCGGGATCTTAAAGTACTAAACCTATTAAGAACCATCGAGGCCCCTCGACCCTTCTCAAGGAGAAACCTGTGGAGCTACCTAGGCCGTTAATCCTACTGGTTATTAGACGCTTTTCCAATTGTCTAATTATTGTGTAAGTACCCTAATGTTGACCTATTCTTTTCCAATCCTAGATCTAGGGTAGTTTGAAGTAATTAATTTGACTTGATAGACTAATAAGGCCGACAGGTAAACCAAGACATAACCTTTTCCAAGGCCTATCTAAAGCAATTCGCCGGGTAAGACCTACCAATAGCCCCTCACTTTCCAGGTATTAGGACTAGTAGAACACTAAGACTTAGCAAATTATTACCACTTACTTCTAGAGGTTATCGGCCGATTCTCCCTAAAGAGTGAAGGTTTTCTAACGTGATATAGACACTCACCGAAACCCTAAACCCTAATATGACTCTATGTTGTGATATAGACCGTCACTAAGAATCATATGAAGCAAATAATAACAATAAACCAACTCAAAGCACGCATACACATCAAATCATTAAATCAAACCGCTTACTAAACACAATCACCCATAACAATCATGCAAATAACAAAACCGGTAAAAACTTTATATTAATCCATTCATCAAGTCTAGGTGGTTAATAAATTTAGCCAAGCATACTAAAACGTGAAAACAATTCAAAGATGTGTAAACATGAATTCATCATAACAAGTTTTGTAAGAAAAGTCAAGAATAAAGAACTAGAAAACCCGATTAGATCTTCAAGTCTTCTTCCCCGAACTCGTACCGATGATTCCTAGGCTTCCAGATCTCTAAAATTGCTCCAAGAATGCTCAACAATTGCCCAATGAAGTCCCAAAATCGAATTAGGGTTTCTTTTCCAAGTTGTAGATGTTATATATGACTTTCCATAACAAAAATCGCCAGCTACAGGCTTCTGGCTGGCCGTCACCCACTGAAAGAATGGGTGGTGGGGTGCCACCTTGTTTTTCAGCTCATGTACTACCTTCAGACTCTCGCCGGGTGCCAGAAACTTCTCACGGGGTGCGAAAGAGTGATTTTTCAGCTCTTTAACTCTATTTCAACTTCTCGACCTTTCCAACATGCTCCAAGACTTGACTTTCCAATATTTTAACTCGTTTTGCTCGGTTTTCCGCATATTTAAGCATCAAGACCTGCGAAACACGATTTGATCAATAGCATGCACATTCTAACGAAAAACAAAACTAAATGTAACGAAAACTATACAAACTGTACACGATATAAGTATGTATTTTGCAATACATCAAGGAGTTGGAGACAGAAAAGATAGAGAATGAAAGAATCAGACGTTTGTTACAAAGTTATTCTAGTTCTGATTATTTGATTGATAGAATTTATCCAACTGTTGCAGGTTTTGAAGCCTTTCAAGATAAAAAGACTGAAGAGAAGGATACTAGTAAGAAACAAAGTGCAAATTATAACAAGTGTCCGCCTCCGATCTGGGAAGGTTATTCTCCCAGAAAACCAAATGAGGAACAAGTCAAAAAGGCAGTCAATATAAAGTTAAAGTCCGAAACAACTGATGATTTACCAGACAACATTGACGTCGCATTCACGTTGTCTGATACTGATCATGAGTCTGAGTTAATAAAGAAAGTGGTCGATCAAGTGTTGGATAAAGATGAGGAGTCAGAGTCAAATTCTGAATCTGAGAGTTTGAGTTCGTCGGTCAACAGTTCAAAATCGTCGGTTAAAAGGGTTTATAATAAAGAATTTCTGTTATCAAAATCTAATTTGAATGACGAACCAATCAAAGTGGCATATACTTTGAATGATTTAGACAAATCATATTCTGATGAGGAATTTCCAATAAGAAGTGTTCAAATTGAAAAGATTAACAAGGTTTTCAAACTAACAAAAATTAATATTTCTGAAATAAAAGATGTAAATCTTACTGAAAAACCTAAAAAGTACACTTCAAGAGTTCAACAAAGATTGAACAAGAAAAAAGGTTACAGTTCTGGTTCTGGTTTTCAAAAGAAACCAAACCATAACAGTAATTTCAAAAAGAAGGGATTAGGTTTCATTCCTCCCGAAAATCATAAAAATGAGAAAATTTCTAAAATAAAAACAATATTTGTTTCAGGGGCAAGTTCTGAGGAAGAAGAAAAGAGCACATTTTGGAAACAATCAAACAAAGATTTCTTTGCAGAAAAACAAAAGTTTGAGAAGAACCTGTTACCGATGTCAAGAAGTTGGTCACATTGCCTGGAATTGTCCAAAAGCAGCCAACACAAAACAGGAAGTTGTTTCTAAACTCAAAGAAAAAGTTATTGATAAAACTGAACCACCAACTGAAAAATTCAAAGTGTTTAAAAATTCAACATATGAAGTTGGTGAATGTTCAAAAAGATTTTACAAAAGAAGGGTGAATCTTGACAACCAAATGTGGGTTGTTAAGAAATCTGATGTGAAATCTGGTGATGAATCTGACTCGTCAAAGTCAGAGGAGCCACAAGTTGAGGAAAAAGGAGAAAATTCAGTTCCATCAATGGATGACGTAAACTTTCCACCATTGAGGGCTGAAAATTTTAAATAAAAAGTTGGTAAAGTGGAAATTTCAAATCAATTCTATTCTGAAAAGAAAGAATTCGATGTTGAAAAGGTGTTTAATGGAAAAGTGAAACATATTTTTGGAAAAATGGTCGAGGGTAGGGCCAAAGGGGTAAAAGATTTTTATGAAGAAAAAAGAAATGTTCAAACCCCAAGTGAAGTTGAGAAGGTCACACCTAAAGCTGGTCAGGCTTGGGTGTATGTATTTCATACTTGAAAAATCTGACTTGCCGGAGCTTCCAAGTTGGTAATCGTGGAGCAGGAATCGGCATCTTTCTTGAGAAATTCACGAAAGTGATATTTCGTCCTACAAGTGGTAGTATTTTTTGAATATTGTCATATTTCGATTTACAAGTGATGTTGTTAATAAGAACCTTCAAGTGGTTAATCAAGGTCATTAAGTTGAACTTGATTTAACTTTCATACAAGTGGTTGAAAAGCAATGTGATGAAACCCCAACAAAACTAATTTTCTGGAAAAACCATTTTGATTAAAACAAGCTTAAGTGTTTTGAAATCTTAATGGGAAAATAGTTTGTTGTCAGGGGAAGTTCTGATTGTTTATGCCAAGTGGTTGGTGAATTGAAGCTTGAAAATCAGTTGTCACGTTACTTGTACAGTTTGTTTTCAAAATTTTTTTAACAGTTTTGAATTTTAGGGGGAGTAAGAAATTTCAGAAAATCCAAAAACATTAGAAAATTTGAAAACAACAAAAACATGAAAAAATGAAAAATGAGTTTTGTTGTGAAAAATAGGAAATGATAGTACATCAGTGGACTATCACAGCACGCTAAAGAATTGGAAAGTCGAATGTGATAAACGGTCTCACTGATGATGTGCCAGTAGATTTTTACACGCTTAGTAGATTGTGTTCGAGATATAAACCAAAATACCATTGCTTACTTATTTTGTGGGGAACATCTCTCGGATATATGGGTAACCCCCGAAATCTTGTCTGAATGGGCTTTCTATTTCTGACATACTAGGTCTTTGTGCGTGGTGATATCTGGGGTATTATACCTGGACTTCTGATTTTGCGGGAGCAATAGCCTAGTCCTTGTATAATACTTTGCATTTCTTTAATCTTAAAGCTCGCCCTCAGCATAAAAAATGATGAAACATTGAAAAATGCTAATCATGTGTTGTTGAAGAAAAGATTCTCTAAAGGGAACCCACAGAAAAGCGAACCTCTGATTTTGCGGAAGCAATAGCCTGAGCTCTCATGGTCTCGCATTTAACCCCTTACAGATATCACTAGTGTACATTCACCTGTAAGACTGAATATAGGAGTCTGGAAACGGGAGTATATTCTGAGGTGGGACAGGCGAATAAGTTTAAGTGTTTAAAACATTAACCGCGTATCTCGAAACAGTTGAACTTTGTGTGAAAATTTAAGTGGATCAGTATACTGACAATCTAAGTGAATCGTTTAGAACTTAAAATGTTTAAAGCTTAACGGTGCTAGTGATTTGTCTCAAAAACTGATATGATCCTCTTACGCAAACTCACAAAAATATTGTCTGTAAATATTTCTTTACTGCTTTTCATTAAAAACAAAATCCAAAAAGATTTTATTTCATCTTATTTTCGACAACTGATGTTGAAGATCTGATTTTCAAAATTCCGAGTGCTAAACATGATGAACAATAGGGTTGGGAGAGTCTGTTGAAATGAAAAGTATTTTTGAAATGAAAATGTCAAATCTGTGAGTTATTCTTACAAGTGATTATCAGAGATTCTAAATGTTAAATCGTTTTAAATGATATCTACCTGTGGTATATAAATTTGTCTAATGGTTAAATTTGTGAAATTTACTTTAAGGTAGAGTTTGTGCAGGTTAGCCAGGCTTCGATTCCTGAAGATGTGCAGATTTGAGCCAGGTTCCTGATCCTGTTACTATGGAATGCCAGGAGATGACCTGAACCTATGGAAAAGCTAAGTCAGATTGCGATCCCGGAATAGCTTAAGGGGGAGTCTGCTAGCAAAAGGGGAGTCTGAAGATAGTAGAGAGAGTTTTGTTTTCTGATGATAAAGAGTAGAAGATCAACATCCAAGAGGGAGATTAGCTGCTGATGCTGAAGAACTTAAGGAATCAAGAGATCTGATCAAGAGTAGACAGAGATAGGTTGAGATTCTGGAAGAGTGAGATAGAAGAAGAGATAGAAATTGAGGATGCTTACACTGTCAGATACTTTGAAAGAGCACGAAGACTGATAAAGATTGAAGACTCGACATACTGAAGACTTGTACAGAAGACTCATCGACATCCAAGGGGGAGTCTGTTGGTGCATATATCTGTCGACTTCGTCTTGTATTGAGTCTTGTATTTAGATTAGAAAGATCAGGGCACGAAATACGAGAAACATGTGATTGTAACCATTTCGCACGAAATGAAACAAGGGCATTTCGCACGAAATGGACATTGTCCATTTCGCACGAAATAGGTCTTGCCCATTTCGTACGGAATGGTGAGTCTATATATAGTGGTCCTGTTCATTTCATTTCATTTGTAACTTTGTGATTCTGGTGCCGAGGTGCTGCCGGAGTGTCTCCAGGCTGTAAAACGTTGTTTTATCAATAAACAAGACAATTAGAGTGAATATCTAGCTGATTCAAAGTCGATACGTTAGTTTCCGCATCACGTATTGACAAGAACTCTTCTGAACGACTAGTTTTGGTCGTGCAAACGATCCTACATCCCATAGTGAAGGTTGAGTGTGCCAACAATCCCATGTAACTTGGAAAGCAAGAAAGTGTGAAAATCACTTGAACAGTTGAGAGAGTTTGAATGTGGGACGAAGGGTAATCCGGACGAATGTGTTTGACTGAAGACCTTTGACTCTCTTTTATAGCCCTTGTCCTCCACTCGGATGGCCATCCGATCGGATTGCCATACGATCGGATTGTTATCCGTTCCAAACTCAATCTTTTTAATTTTTAACCTTTTCATTTTTCTTGAATTTTATTTGTTTTGGTCAGTTTTAGGTATCCACTCAAGTATCTAGGTAGGTACTCAATTAGCCTACCAAGTCCAAGTTAATGACCTTGGTTGACCCGAAACAAAACAACTGACATTTTTCTCAAACTTTTTCAACACTTTTTCTGAAAATAAAGTACAAGTGTCAACTTAATGAACTTGTTTAAACGTTTGAAAATCTCAATCTTTCAAGATTAGCTCCCAACCCAGTTGTTCAGCCTAGAAACATCCTGCTTAGCTTCACTTCTCAGATTCTGAAGATCAACTTTCCACCTTGGTTTGTCAAAAACTAAAGTAGAAGATCAAATCTTTTTGGGATTTTAAGAAAATCTTAAGCTAAATCAAACTAAAAAACTTTTGGGTTTTAAGCTAAACTGCAATGAAAGGCTGTAAAGTAAACTGTAAACTATTTACAAACATATTTTTGGTGAGTGTGTTAGAGAATCATATCAGTTGCCGAATAGTTACAGGTAACGTTGCGCTTAATTTCACACTAAGTATTAAACAGTTCACTTAGATTGTCGATATACTGATCCTTTTAAATTTTCACACAGATTTCAACTAATTCAGGATATGATTTAATGTTTTAAGTACTTAAGTTATACGCGTGTCCCACCTCAGAATATACTCTCGTATCCAAATCTCTATATTCAGTCTTACAGGTGAAAGTACAATAATGATATCTGTAAAGGGTAGTGCGAGGCCATGAGAGCTCAGGTTAGAACTTCCGTTCAGACATGATGGCTTGACTTTCGGTGTGTCCCTCTTGGGGATCTTTTCTTCAACAGCACATGAATCACATTTTGCAATGTTTATCATTTTTATGCTGAGGGGAGGCTTTAAAGAATAAAGCTGTGCAGAGTATTATACAAGGACTAGGCTATTGCTTCCGCAAAATCATAAGTCCTGGTATAATACCCCAGATATCATCAAGTACATAGACCTAGTATGTCAGAAATAGAAAATCTTTCAAACAAGATTTCAGGGGTTACCTATATATCCAAGAGATGTTCCCCACAAAATAAGCAAGTTGTAATTTTATGTTTATATCCCGAAAAAAGTCTACTAAACGTGTAAAAACCTATCGGCATATCATCAGCGAGACCGTTTAATGCTTTTAAAACATTACATTTCTTTATCATACCGTAACTGTCTAGCTGATGTACTATCATTTCCTCTTTTTACACAAACTCTTTTTGATTTCCTAATGTTTTTGGTTTTTGAAAATATTTATTATTTTTATTATTTTTGCAATTTTTAATGTTTTTGTGTCTATCTCCCCCTAAATACGAAACAACTAAAAATTCGACAAACCAAAGCAGTCTGCTTTTCAACATCCTCTGCTTCGGTTTTCTCATCAACGCTAAGTATTTCCTCCGCCGCCGACAAAAATTTCATACCATTCAATTTTAATAGATACTGAAAACGTGATTTATCAAAAGCTTTGGTATGTAAATCTGCCTTTTGTTCGTCAGTGTGGATTTTATCTATTCGAATCAACTTCTTCTCGAAACAATCGCGAATGAAGTGATGTCGAATTTCTATGTGTTTAGTTTTAGCGTGATGTACCAGATTTTTCGTTATGTTGATTCCAGCCTCGTTATCAACAAATATAGGAGATGTAAAAAATTGCAAACCGTAATCGCGCATCTGTTGCTGAATCCACAGGATCTGCAAGCAGCAGCTGCTGGCAGCACGTACTCTGCTTCACATGTCAAAAGAGCAACAAAGGTTTGCTTCTTACACTACCACGTGACCAATTGGGGTCCGAAGAATTGGCATCCTATAGTTGTTGATTTTGCATTGAGCTTGCAGCAACTGAAATCTAAGTCCGAATATCCTTCGAGCTTGAAGTCACCATCTTTGGGATACCACAACCCCAGGCTTGGGGTTCCTTTCAGGTAGCGTAGAATCCTTTTGATGATGGACATGTGCGTGGCTCTAGGACTTGACTGATATCGGGCCGCGAGGCATGTCAGGTACATTATATCAGGTCTAGATGCTGTCAGGTACATCAGCGAACCAATCATTAAGCGGTATAGCGTCTCGTCGACCTTCTCTCCGATGAGATCAGGGTTGATACCGTGATTAGTTACTAATGGGGTGGACATTGGCGCCGTCTCGGACATCCCAAATTTCTCCAGAAAATCGTAAACGTACTTTGTTTGATGTATGAAAGTTCCCTCAGGCATTTGATCGACTTGTAGCCCTAGGAAGAACTTCATCTCAGCCATTGACGACATCTTGAACTTCTGCTTCATCACTTGTTCAAAATATTTGCAGAGTTCTTCGTTTGTTGACCCGAAAATAATATTATCAACATTTATCTAAACGATCAGTAGGTGACCAGCGACCTCCTTAGTGAAGAGTGTGGCGTCCACCTTTCCTCGGATAAAGTTGTTGGCAAGCAAGTGTTGAGAGAGCGTCTCGTACTAGGCTCTCGGGGCCTGATGCAATCCATACAGCGCTTTGTCCAGGAGGTAGACCTTGTCTTTGTGTATCGGATCGGTAATGTGACCACCTTGGTTTTCACACTCGTATTTGTTTGACTTTCATTGTAACAAATACCGTATTTGGAATAAAACTTATTTGAACATACTTGCTTTGTGCTTATACATGCTTATACCAATACAAACACGTGAAACAATTGCAAATTTGTTGAATTTTATGCTATTAAACAAGGTTACATAAACTATAAGGGCCTATTGTGACATTTTGTGAAACTACAATCTAAAGGACCTATTTGACATTCTTTGGAAAGTTACTTTATAAAGAGATAAATATATAGTTTTGAAATAAAAGTCCAAGGTTCATTTGGCCATTTTCTCAAACTTAAACTCTAGGGACTAAAACTGCTTTTAGAAACTCATTTTAACTGAATTATGTTAACTGAGTTAGTCCTCATATAATAAATCCTTCTTTAAAACTTAACCCAGTTAGTTTAACTAACTGACTATTACAGGGACCATTTATGACATTTTCCGAAACTTTAGGGACGACAGTTGCATATTTTCGAAACTTTAGGGTCTGTTTTGAATATTTTTCGAAAGTTCAGGGGTTGATTTTTGTAAATTTCTGAAACTTGAGGGACTGTTTTTGTATAAAATGAAACTTAAGGGGCCAAAGTGTAAATATTTCAAAATTAATCGTAAAATGGGATTGAACCGGTCACATATGGGATTCGAACTCGCGTCCCTCCGCCCACAAACACACGCAACAACCAGCTGGTCTACCAGCTCACATGTGTTTTAATTAGAATAGTATTATATTTATATTAACTTTAAAATTAAAGCTGAAATTATATGCAGATCGCAACTTACGGGATTTCACCAAAATCTCACCAAAAACGATTTTTAATCTATTATTTCGACCTGTAAAGCTACCCACATGATACCCAACCTATCCCAACTAATCCCAATCATTCAAACGACACAAATTCGTGCTATAACAATTATGAATCGGAACTTTTTATTAAAAAAAAAAGAATTTAAAGTAGATCAAATCCACTAAATTGTGTCGAATCTGAGATCCAAACTTGGTGTATTTAAGTTCCTTGCATTCCTAACGACATTCCACACCATTTACAAACACTTAAACAACCGAAATCGTCGGATTAAAACCTGCAACTCGCCGGAATACTCACTTTTTCGCCGGAATTTTACAATCCGATCATCCTTTCAATACCGGTTCGTTTTTATTGTTTCAATTAATTCTTTTATGCTTATACAATGTTTCTCCAAAGTTAATTTGAATATAACACAGTTTTCCCGTAGAATTGAAAGAGTTGACTTTCTGTTTGACTCCAATTGGGGAAGATGACCAGTTCCTGTTTGGTTATAAATGTACCAGTCCTAAACCAAACACAAACAGAAGCTTAGCCCAGTGGTTAAGACTCTGTTTGGTTACAATACAGACCCAGGTTCGAACCCAGGGGTCTGCATTTCTTTTTAATCGTTTCATTTTTAATATTTTCAACATTCCAATAATATTTATAAGATTATTAATCATTGTTGCTTTAATTAAAAATGTGAAATTAGTCAATTTATTTATAAAACTAATTTTTACAACATTAAAACAGTTTATTATTAAATAATTAATAATAAATCGATTTTTAGGAATTAAATTCTGAAATTTTTAGATTAATTATTTTAAGTGTTGATCTTTACAAAAATAATGTTCCTACTGATATTTTATATAATTTCGATATTTATATAATTAAATCAGTAATATTCAAGTTCAATAATTAAAAATGTTATTTTTATTATTATGATAAAATTAATTATATCACTTGTACAATATTTTGCCAATAATCATTATATTTAATTATGATACTAGTTAAATATATTTGATTTATTATTACAAATGTTTATATTAAATCAATTGTACATTATTACAATTCTATTATTTATGATAAATAAATATTTTTCATAAATAATTCCTTTATATCATGTTCATTTTTCCGAGCCCTCTAAACATATAATTCACAAGATCCTTCTGTTAATCTAAACACTATCAAATACAATAAATGCTCAACAAATCTCGTCAACACTATACGACCTCAATATTGATACATTATTCTTGTTCATGTACGATTCATTAGGACAACTTTGAGTTCCTTATTATCAGACACCTTAATCTTGACTTGCGTATTCGGAATCGCCTGCAAAATAAAGTGAGTACATAGATCCCCTCTTTTTACTATTTTCGATTATTTTGGGGTGATTCATATGTATCAAAACGATTGAGATGGTTTATACTAAACTAATAACGATTTCGATAATGTGAACGAGCTTGTTGGCTGTAATTACATAACGAATGACATTCATTAATTTCGGCCAAACCGACCAGTATTAGGTTATGGTACCATAGAATCCGACAAATCCCGTTATCAGACCGGACCCATTGTTATGTGTGGGTTAGGTGGGTAACGACTGAATTTGATGATTGTTAACTTACCCTTTGGAGGTTTGTTAATGCAAGAACGAGTTGAACGATGAACGAGTCACGAAGGTTTGAATGTTATTAGCAAGGCAATCAAAAGTAGTTTTCACAATTAAAACGAGAATGATTTAAACGAATGAACGATGTTCTATAACGAGAACGAGTTAAACAATATTACACAACGATGTTTACGAAACTATATAAACCATTCGAGTTTTATTATAAGAACGATTTATGATTTGGTTTACATAAACAAATGTTTTGGGTTAAGATTCATGGCAAGGGTTATAAATTATGACCAATCTATTTTGACTTGGTTATTCATTTACAATACAAACATTTTACAAAACAAGATTTTCTAATATCAATTAACGAAGTTGTACAAGTTGTTTCAACATACAAACGAGCCATGAATCTGATACTAACACAAAAACTATGTACTCGCCAGCATTTCTTTGCTGACTTTGTTTTTACATATGTTTCAGGTGATGTTGCTTAATGTTGATTGCGAATAGGATGCATGCTCACTTAGGACCGGACGAGGCCTTAGTGATTTAATAACGATGATAAACTATGTTTAAATTGCTTGTTTAACTTTAAGACAATGTTTAATATTCAATAAAACGAAACTCTTGTATCCATGGTTTGAAACAATAATTCTGTTACAACACTCCCCGACGTTTCTGCCACGATTTGTTGTTTTACGTGGTCGGGGTGTGACAGAAAAGTTGGCATCAGAGCCAATGGTTATAGAGAATTAGGTTATTAGTAAAACTTTGACCTAGACTATAACTTTCTAGGATCCCAACGCAAGTTGATTTGTGTTTAGAATTAAAAAAAAAAAAAAACAAAATCCGAATCTGCTTCGAAAATTAGTCATCCGTTCTAGGATGGTTGATTACTAGGTTTTGAACACTCTGTTATAAGGTTTTGAACCCTTCTAGTTTGACTCTATTTTGGCTTAATGCCTTTTGAGTTTTCAAAATCTCGTCAGAGTTTGGGTCTAAATAATGTGAACACGTGCAAACTGGAAGAGTGAATGCCTGTACCCTGAGTTTTCTGTCTAAGGCTACAGTGTTCGTACAAATCCACATAATCGGACCAGTCACTCTTACCTGGGAACTCTTGGGGTGAGTGTTCACTTACAGGCGAGCATGTCTTCGCGATACATTATTTTGATTCATTACTTTGGTTAGTCACTGCGTGTCGTTTGTTTGTTCGAGGTAACAAACAAATGATCGCCTTCCTTGTGTTTTGTCGATACCTCTTTTGTTTTTCCTAATTTTCAATCTCACTCGATTCTCCTGTTTCCTTACTAGACAATGCCTCCTCGACGTGAAGCACAATCTTTTACTATTGAAGAACTCGCAGCCCTGGTCTCTCAGCAAGTGGCTGCTGTGCTTCCCGGTGTTGTGACCCAAGTCCACGAGATATACAACAACAACAATAATAACAACAACAACAACAATAATGCACCGTGTAATTTCAAGAATTTCAATTCTGCTAAGCCGCTAAAGTTTTCTGGGTCACAAGGAGCAACTGCACTCCTTCAATGGTTCGAGAGTATCGAGAACACATTCAGACATGTGCAATGTCCGAATGGGCGTAAGGTTGAATTTGCATCAAGTGTGTTTGAGAAGCGTGCTCTTACGTGGTGGAACGGAGTGATGCGCGACAGGGGTGCCGAAGTGGCGTTGGCACAAACATGGGAAGAGCTTCGAGCTCTCATGATGAGAGAGTTCTGTCCCCGTCACGAAATTCGAGCTTTGGAACGAGAGTTTGACGATCTGAAACAAGATGGGGGAGAACACCGTGCGTATACGAATCGATTTGAGGAGCTCAGTCTTTTGTGTCCTACTATGGTTACCCCGTTGGAGAAAGCGATAGAGAGGTATATCGATGGTCTACCCGATTCTATTCTGGATATAGTGACCGGTATTAATCCTACCACCCTTCGCCAAGCAATCGAGTTGTCTGCTACCCTGACTGAGTCTCAAGTCAGGAAGGGTAAACTCACCCGCAATGGTGATAAAAAGAAGGCGACTGATTCTGGGAAGGATAAGAATAAAGGTAAGGGTAAAGAAGGTGAGTCATCGAAGAAGTCAAGAAAGCGAAAGGGTTCCCAGAATTTTGCAGTAACTGCACAAACTGCTCAGAACCCTCAGAACCCACCAGCTCAACCTTCTACGAAGAAAGCGTATGCTGGTACCGCACCTCATTGTGCTCGCGGCAATGGTCATCATGTTGCCCAACAAGCTTGTAGGCAATGCACAACGTGTGGTAAGCTTGGGCATCTGGCCAACGTCTGTCGTTCGGGTCAGAATCAGTTTGTTCGGAGTCAAGCTCCAGTTCAGGGGAATGCTGCTAGATTCCCACCGGGTACATGTTTCAATTGTGGAGAGCTTGGTCACTACCGCAACAACTGTCCAAGGTTGGCAAATGCAAATGTAAATCCAAACGTGAATGTCAATGTTAATGCAAATGCGAATCCCGCTCGTGGGCGAGCGTACAATCTGAATGCTAACGAAGCAAGGGCTGACAACGAGGTGGTTAATGGTACGTTTCTTGTTAACAATCGACCTGCATGTATTCTTTTTTATTCTGGCGCCGATAGAAGTTTTGTTTCATTATCTTTTGAACCTTTGCTTGCGATACCTAGAACTAAACTGAGGAAACCCTTATCTGTCGAAGTTGCTACTGGTAAACCTCTTGTCCTCGATTCTGTTATCCGTGATTGTCAGTTAAACCTTGATAACCATCTTTTTCCCATTGACCTCACGCCGATGCAACTTGGGAGTTTCGATATTATCATGGGGATGGATTGGTTAACCAAACATCATGCTGAGGTGGTTTGTTTTGATAAGATTGTTCGTATTCCTATTCCGTCTGGCGATGTTCTGGAAGTTCGTGGCGAAAAACCATCTGGTGGATTGAAGCTTATGTCGTGTACAAAGGCCCAAAGATATTTACGAAAAGGATATGTTGCTTTCCTGGCACATGTCACCGAGGAGAAAGGTAAGAGCAAGAGTGTTCAGGATATTCCGATTGTTCGGAATTATCCAGAGGTGTTTCCTGATGAACTGCCTGGTTTGCCTCCAGTTCGTCAAGTCAAGTTTCATATTGACCTTGTACCCAATGCCAACCCAGTTGCGAAAGCACCTTATCGTCTTGCACCGTCAGAGATGCAAGAGTTATCAAAACAGCTTCAAGAGTTGTCTGATAAAGGATTCATCCGTCCGAGCTATTTGCCTTGGGGAGCACCTATCCTCTTTGTGAAGAAGAAAGATGGATCTTTTTGAATGTGTATCGATTATCGTGAGCTTAATAAGCTTACCATCAAGAATCGATATCCCCTACCTAGAATTGATGATCTCTTCGACCAGCTGCAAGGTGCTTCATGCTTTTCCAAGATCGATCTGCGATCTGGGTATCATCAACTTCGTGTTCTCGAGGAAGATATTCCCAAAACTGCTTTCCGTACAAGATATGGGCATTATGAGTTTCTGTCATGCCTTTTGATTTGACAAATACCCCAGCTATCTTCATGGACTTAATGAATAGGGTTTGTAAACCTTATTTAGATAAGTTCATTAATATGTTCATCGACGATATTCTCATTTATTCAAAGTCTCGAGCTGATCACGAGCAACGCCTTCGTCTGACATTGGAACTCCTAAAGAAGGAACAACTTTTTGCTAAATTCTCCAAGTGTGAATTCTGGCTTAAAGAAGTTCAGTTCTTGGGTCATATTGTCAATGAGCAGGGTATTCACGTAGATCCATCCAAGATTGTTGCAATTAAGGATTGGAATACACCGACGACACCTACAGAAGTTCGTTCTTTTCTTGGTCTTGCTGGTTATTATCGACGGTTTATTTCTAACTTTTCAAAGATCGCGGTTCCACTCACTGCTTTGACTCAGAAGAATAAGCCTTTCGAGTGGGGACCTAAGCAAGAAGAAGCGTTCCAAACGCTGAAACGGAAGCTCTGTGGCGCTCCTGTTTTATCTCTACCTGAGGAAAACGATGATTTTGTTGTCTATTGTGACGCGTCGAATCTAGGACTTGGTTGCGTTCTTATGCAACGAGGTAAAGTCATAGCTTATGCGTCTAGACAGCTGAAAATTCACGAGAAGAACTATACGACTCATGATCTTGAATTAGGAGCTGTGGTTTTCGCACTTAAAATCTGGAGACACTATCTCTATGGAACGAAGTGTGTGGTTTTCACAGACCACAAAAGTCTCCAGCATATTCTCAATCAGAAGGAGCTGAACATGAGGCAACGACGTTGGGTTGAACTCTTAAACGATTATGATTGCGATATCCGCTACCATCCTGGTAAGGCGAATGTCGTAGCAGATGCGCTTAGTCGAAAGGAACGAGTCAAGCTTCATTCTGTTCGAACTCTATCTGATATTCAATCTCGTGTTCTTAAAACTCAATGATCTTGTGTGATCAATGACTTATTGAAATATGAGCTACCACTTCAACTTGAGCTTAAACTCGAAAGGAAAGACGACGGTTTACTCTATTTTGAGAATCGTTTGTGGATTCCGAATCAGGACGATCTTCGCACCTTAGTAATGGACGAATCTCACAAGTTTCGATATTCTATCCATCCTGGTGCTGATAAAATGTACAAGGATCTTCGTACTAAGTTCTGGTGGCCTGGTATGAAGAAGGATGTTGCCTTGTATGTATCAAAATGCCTAACTTGTCTCAAAGTCAACGCTGAACATCAACGACCTTCTGGTTTGCTTGTACAACCAGAGATACCGGTTTGGAAGTGGGAGAACATTGCAATGGATCTCATCACTAAGTTACCACGTACGTCTAAAGGTCACGATGCTATTTGGGTTGTAGTTGATCGTTTGATAAAATCTGCTCACTTCTTACCAATCCGTGATGATTTCTCTGCTGAAAAGCTTGCCAAGATCTACGTAGACGAGATTGTATCACGACATGGTGTTCCTTTGGATATCATTTCTGATCGTGATGCTCGATTTTCATCTCATTTTTGGAAGACCATGCAATCTGCTATGGGAACCCAACTGAATCTAAGCACTGCTTATCATCCCCAAACAGATGGACAATCTGAGAGAACGATTCAAACTTTGGAGGATATGCTTAGAGCCTGCGTGATAGACTTTGGTGGTAATTGGGATTCTCATCTTCCACTGAGCGAGTTCTCTTACAACAATAGTTATCATGCTAGTATAAATATGGCACCATTCGAAGCTCTCTACGGTCGAAAATGTCATTCACCTGTATGTTGGAATGAGACCGATGAAGCTCAGCTTACTGGACCTGAGCTCATTCTGGAAACAATAGACAAAATCAAGAAGATTCGCGATAATCCTATGACAGCTAGATGCCGTCAAAAGAGTTATGCGGATTTGAAACGCAAGCCCGTAGAATTTCAAGTCGGAGACCGTGTCCTACTCAAGGTTTCACCTTGGAAGGGAGTGGTGAGATTTGGAAAGAAAGGAAAACTTGCACCACGATATGTTGGACCATTTAAGATTGTTGAAAGAATTGGAAAGGTTGCCTATCGACTAGAACTACCTCCAGAGCTTGGAAATGTTCATCCGACTTTTCACGTGTCCAATTTGCGAAAGTGTTTAGCTGATGCTGATCTTCACATTCCTCTCGACGAGATTCAAATCGACGAAACGATGCACTTTGTCGAGAAACCTGTGGAGATAGTGGAACGTACATACAAACAGTTGAAGAACAAACGGATTCATTTGGTCAAAGTTCGCTGGGAATCCAAAAGTGGCCCCGAGTTTACTTGGGAACGTAAGGACCAGATGAAGACGAAATATCCGCATTTGTTTTCACAAGATTCCTCTAAATAAAATTTCGGGACGAAATTCCCTAAAGTAGGGGAGACTGTGACCACCTTGGTTTTCACACTCATATTTGTTTGACTTTCATTGTAACAAATACCGTATTTGGAATAAAACTTATTTGAACATACTTGCTTTGTGCTTATACATGCTTATACCAATACAAACACGTGAAACAATTGCAAATTTTGTTGAGTTTTATGCTATTAAACAAGGTTACATAAACTTTAAGGGCCTATTGTGACATTTTGTGAAACCACAATCTAAAGGACCTATTTGACATTCTTTGGAAAGTTACTTTATAAAGAGATAAATATATAGTTTTGAAATAAAAGTCCAAGGTTCATTTGGCCATTTTCTCAAACTTAAACTCTAGGGACTAAAACTGCCTTTTAGAAACTCATTTTAACTGAATTATGTTAACTGAGTTAGTCCTCATATAATAAATCCTTCTTTAAAACTTAACCCAGTTAGTTTAACTAACTGACTATTATAGGGACCATTTAAGACATTTTCCGAAACTTCAGGGACGACAGTTTCATATTTTCGAAACTTTAGGGTCTGTTTTGAATATTTTTCGAAAGTTCAGGGGTTGATTTTTGTAAATTTCTGAAACTTGAGGGACTGTTTTTGTATAAAATGAAACTTAAGGGGCCAAAGTGTAAATATTTCAAAATTAATCGTAAAATGGGATTGAACCGGTCACATATGGGATTCGAACTCGCGTCCCTCCGCCCACAAACACACGCAACAACCAGCTGGTCTACCAGCTCACATGTGTTTTAATTAGAATAGTATTATATTTATATTAACTTTAAAATTAAAGCTGAAATTATATGCAGATCGCAACTTACGGGATTTCACCAAAATCTCACCAAAAACGATTTTTAATCTATTATTTCGACCTGTAAAGCTACCCACATGATACCCAACCTATCCCAACTAATCCCAATCATTCAAACGACACAAATTCGTGCTATAACAATTATGAATCGGAACTTTTTATTAAAAAAAAAAGAATTTAAAGTAGATCAAATCCACTAAATTGTGTCGAATCTGAGATCCAAACTTGGTGTATTTAAGTTCCTTGCATTCCTAACGACATTCCACACCATTTACAAACACTTAAACAACCGAAATCGTCGGATTAAAACCTGCAACTCGCCGGAATACTCACTTTTTCGCCGGAATTTTACAATCCGATCATCCTTTCAATACCGGTTCGTTTTTATTGTTTCAATTAATTCTTTTATGCTTATACAATGTTTCTCCAAAGTTAATTTGAATATAACACAGTTTTCCCGTAGAATTGAAAGAGTTGACTTTCTGTTTGACTCCAATTGGGGAAGATGACCAGTTCCTGTTTGGTTATAAATGTACCAGTCCTAAACCAAACACAAACAGAAGCTTAGCCCAGTGGTTAAGACTCTGTTTGGTTACAATACAGACCCAGGTTCGAACCCAGGGGTCTGCATTTCTTTTTAATCGTTTCATTTTTAATATTTTCAACATTCCAATAATATTTATAAGATTATTAATCATTGTTGCTTTTATTAAAAATGTGAAATTAGTCAATTTATTTATAAAACTAATTTTTACAATATTAAAACAGTTTATTATTAAATAATTAATAATAAATCGATTTTTAGGAATTAAATTCTGAAATTTTCAGATTAATTATTTTAAGTGTTGATCTTTACAAAAATAATGTTGCTACTGATATTTTATATAATTTCGATATTTATATAATTAAATCAGTAATATTCAAGTTCAATAATTAAAAATATTATTTTTAATTATTATGATATAAATTAATTATATCACTTGTACAATATTTTGCTAATAATCATTATATTTAATTATGATACTAGTTAAATATATTTGATTTATTATTACAAATGTTTATATTAAATCAATTGTACATTATTACAATTCTATTATTTATGATAAATAAATATTTTTCATAAATAATTCCTTTATATCATGTTCATTTTTCCGAGCCCTCTAAACATATAATTCACAAGATCCTTCTGTTAATCTAAACACTATCAAATACAATAAATGCTCAACAAATCTCGTCAACACTATACGACCTCAATATTGATACATTATTCTTGTTCATGTACGATTCGTTAGGACAACTTTGAGTTTATTATTATCGGACACCTTAATCTTGACTTGCGTATTCGGAATCGCCTGCAAAATAAAATGAGTACATAGATCCCCTCTTGGTACTATTTTCGATTATTTTGGGGTGATTCATATGTATAAAAACGATTGAGATGGTTTATACTAAACTAATAACAATTTCGATAATGTGAACGAGCTTGTTGGCTGTAATTACATAACGAATGACATTCATTAATTTCGGTCAAACCGACCAGTATTAGGTTATGGTACCATAGGATCCGAAAAATCCGGTTATCAGACCGGACCCATGGTTATGTGTGGGTTAGGTGGGTAACGACTGAATCTGATGATTGTTAACTTACCCTTTGGAGGTTTGTTAATGCAAGAACGAGTTGAACGATGAACGAGTCACGAAGGTTTGAATGTTATTAGCAAGGCAATCAAAAGTAGTTTCACAATTAAAACGAGAACGATTTAAACGAATGAACGATGTTCTATAACGAGAACGAGTTAAACAATATTACACAACGATGTTTACGAAACTATATAAACCATTCGAGTTTTATTATAAGAACGATTTATGATTTGGTTTACATAAACAAATGTTTTGGGTTAAGATTCATGGCAAGGGTTATAAATTATGACCAATCTATTTTGACTTGGTTATTCATTTACAATACAAACATTTTACAAAACAAGGTTTTCTAATATCAATTAACGAAGTCGTACAGGTTGTTTCAACATATAAACGAGCCATGAATCTGATACTCACACAAAAACTATGTACTCGCCAGCATTTCTTTGCTGACTTTGTTTTTACATATGTTTCAGGTGATGTTGCTTAATGTTGATTGCGAATAGGATGCATGCTCACTTAGGACCGGACGAGGCCTTAGTGATTTAATAACGATGATAAACTATGTTTAAATTGCTTGTTTAACTTTAAGACAATGTTTAATATTCAATAAAACGAAACTCTTGTATCCATGGTTTGAAACAATAATTCTGTTACAACACTCCCCGACGTTTCCGCCACGACTTGTTGTTTTACGTGGTCGGGGTGTGACAGGGAAAACATGGTGGCTGACCGACATAGACCTCCTCTTTCACCTTTCCGTAAAGGAACGCCGACTTGACATCTAACTGGTAAACTTTAAAACCTTTTCATGAAGCGAAATCAAGAAATATTCTGATGACCTCAAGTCGAGCAACCGGAGCGTAAACTTCAGTGAAGTCTATCCCTTCTTGCTAACTAAAACCCTGAACAACGAGTCGAGCTTTGTTTCTGACTATCACTCCTCGATCGTCTCTCTTGCATTTGAACACCCACTTGGTGTTTATCTTTCTACGTCTGTTAGGAAGATCGACAAGTTTC
This sequence comes from Helianthus tuberosus, assembly GCA_030545235.1. Lineage (NCBI taxonomy): Eukaryota > Viridiplantae > Streptophyta > Magnoliopsida > Asterales > Asteraceae > Helianthus > Helianthus tuberosus. The sequence continues at coordinate 156,545,624 of CM060364.1, read as the reverse complement.
CATACTCCAAGCTTCTCAAATTGACTTAGCTCCTCTTGCATCGCGTTCACCCACGATTCTTCCGTCAGTGCTTCTTTATATGTTCGAGGTTCAATCTGCGAAATAAAGCAACTGAGTGAGAATTCAGTTTGTAATGGAGCAATTTTAGTATAAAAACATGTAAGGCCATGGTTAATTTGGCTTCTTGTGCGAACTCCTGATTGCAGTTCTCCTATGATCAACTCCACGGGGTGATAAGGTAGAGTCCTCGGCATAACTTCACCGGGAACGTTCACCTTGCCTTCCAAATTTGTGACATTCTGGCCCGCAACTTGTTCATCAACATGGACTGTCTGGTTTGAAGATTGGATCTGCTCCCCCTCAGATTCTGAATCACCGCGATCAAAGGTCGGGCTATCTGAATCAGATTCTGAATTATCATCATAAACTGTCGTCGTCTGATTTTCTGGAGCAGACACTTGTTCCAAAGAAGTCGGAGTTTGCTGAACATCATCACTTTCACTGGCATGACTGGGACCAGCTTCATTATCATTGGAAGTATGTTGACGTTTAGAAGACCTTGCTGGAAATCTGCCCTGGGATGCTTCATAATCTCGTAAAATATCCAATTCATCAAAGTACTCTGGCTTTTCTAGTGAATCAAATGAATCCCATAAAGAATCATAATTGAAACGCCATGAGTCTGCGGGCTTCTGTGGAGGCATAGTGTAGCCTTGACATTCAACGTGCTGTGCTTCGATGATCCTCCCGAGACTTGGAACAAACACTCGTCTAAGTGGATTGGAGTTGCCCACGAAGATATCTTCTAAATTCTTCGAACCAAACTTTCCATCGGGATCTAGAATAGTGCAGGGAGACCCGAACGGCTCTAGATATTCAAGACTTGGCTTGCGATTGTTGATCAATTTGAAACACGTTTTATTATGCTTCTTCACAGTAAGTACCCGGTTGAGCGTATAGCAAGTGGATACAGCTTCTCCCCAAAAGTTGATAGGTAACTTTGAATCAGCTAGCATCGTTCATGCCGTTTTGATCAGCGTTCTGTTCTTTCTTTCTGCAACTCCATTCTGCTGTGGAGTGTATGGTGCGCTGAACTCTTGCAATATACCTTTCTCATCGTAGAATTCTTCCATTTTGTTATTTTTGAACTCCGTACCATTGTCACTTCGTAGTTTGTAGATACGGGTTTGGTACAGGTTCTCTATCTTTCTGAATAATCTCAGCAAACTCTCAAATGTTTCATCTTTAGACTTCAGGAACATCACCCATGAAAATCTCGAATAGTCATCGGTAACCACTAGGCAGTAAAGATCTCCAGTAATGCTCTTGACGTTCACAGGACCGAAGAGATCCATGTGAAGTCTTTCAAGTGGCTTCGAGACTGAATTCACCATTTTTCTCGGATGAGATTTCTTGTGTTTCTTGCCTTTCAGACAGCTAATACATTCTCCCTCCAGGTGAAAATTCTTCAGATGAACACCTTTAACAAGATCGTTATGCACCAGGTGGTTCACTTTACGTAGGTGAATGTGGCCCATTTTTCGATGCCATAATATTGACTCCTTTTTAGTAGCTTTCGATACGAAACACTGAGGGTAACCAGTGGTAGTCGTAGCAACCCTCATGTCCAACACATATAGATCATGTACCCTTGGTGCTCGCATTATGATCCACTCCTCGGGAATAACAAATCCCGGCTTCAGAATCAGACACTCCTTGTCAGTAAAGTGCGTTGTGTACATCTTGTCACAAATTTGAGAGATGCTGAGCAGATTGTTCTCCAATTCCGGTATGTAGTTGACTCTTTCAAATGTAACGACACCGTTTGATAATGTGCCCTCCCCAATTATACGTCCTCCTTGATTTCCTGCGAAACCGACATAACCACCGTTGAAACCTCTAACATCGTACAAAAGGGTCTTTCGCCCTGTCATGTGCCGGGATGCTCCACTATCCATAATCCACTTTGAAATAGATCTTGGGAGCTCCTGCACATTTTACAAGAAATTAGTTAGAACTTGAAGCAACCCAAGCCTCCTTTGACTCGGATAGCTTGACATTAAGGTGAGTTGTCTTTATGTATAGTGGTGGGAAGTTTTCATTGTTCATTTTCAGACTTTCTTCGGTTCCAACGTCAACCTCTTTTTATAGAAAGAATTCATCTTCTTTAGGTTGACCAGATAGTTAAACCTTCTTTGGAACATACTTCTTCCCATATGGGGTCGAAATTTGTTTCTCAAGCTTTATGTAATAATCCAAAGGTACATCCGTCTTAACCGATTTGGTCGAAGACATTTGTTTTAATTGAACCTTTTGCTTAGCTTCATCAGATGTCTTGGCTTGTGATTTTGACTTTGGCATCCATGTCTGTTGAGGAGAAGCAACCCAATTGTAAAATTTATCATTTTTCTTTAACGGTTGTGATGGGACTGGTTGTTTAACAGGTTTAACTTCTGTTTTAACCTTTTCATATTTTGAAACCTTCTTCTCAACATACATAGGTGCTTTGCCTTTGACATCCTTTGCTTTCTTTGGGTTCTCAACAACCACAGACTTAGGTTTCAAATTGGTACACTTACGTGCAATGTGACCAACTTGGTTGCATTTGAAGCAAGTACGGGTATCAGCATCCTGACTTTTACCTTCAGTCTGTGGCTGTGAGGCCTTCTTAGAAAAAAAATTCTTCATTTATTTTTGAAAAGATTTTTGATTCTTGTTCGGAAATTGAGCTTGAGCTCTTAACAAACACTTTCTTTTCAACAAACTTTTGTTTCTGAAATTTCCTTTTTGAGTAACTCTTACCACCCTGATATCCACTCGACCATTTATTTTGATTTTTTTTGTTAAAACGTGGTGGCACAACACGTTTCTTGTAGTAAGATTTATCACGTTCAAAGTTTAACATCCCTTTAGAACTTTTCAGACCTTTAACCTCAGAAACATCAATCTCAACAAGTTTGAAAACTTTCTTCAGTTTATCTAGATTCACATTTTCAATTGGAAACTCAATATCCGAGTACAACTTATCCGAACCTTGCATCTTGTACATGACAAGACTTGGCTCATCACTTAAGTTGTTCTGGGATTTTGGTTTAGGGATGTAGTTGTTGAGAAAACATTCTTCATCCTCAACTGTTGTTTCACTGTCAGATTTTAGTACATTTTCAACAACATTTTTTACAACTTCAGATTGGATACTGTCTTCATCAGTTTGTGAAGTGTAGGTTACATCAACGTTTTCTGGCAGTTTTTCAACATCGTTTTTCTCACTTGTTTCTGATTCGTTAACCAACCCAGATTGTTTCTTTGAAAAATTGTTAAGCACAGGTGGTGGAACTTGATGATAACCCACCCCTGTTCCATCTGAGTAAACATCCTCACCGGCTTTGTTCTTCCCGATTGGTTTGGGAACTATGTGTTGAAGAACAAAGCTAGCAGAGTTATAGCTGGTAAGCTTTAGATTTATTCTCTCATTTTCGATCTTAGCTTCTTGAAATTGAAGCTTGAGATTTGCGATCTCATCCAGTTGTTGGTTTATTAGTTTTTCTTTCGCTTGAAGAACTCCTGATAAATGAGTATTTTCTTTGTAAGTTTTACCGTTGCGTTCATCTAAGTCTTTTGCCGTTCTTTTCAACTTGTCAAAATTTTCTGAAAATTTTCTGTTCTCAAGAGTTAATTTTTCATTTTCCTTTTGAAAACGTTCAACATCACTTTTATCTTTTTCAATTTTTTTGGTTAATTATTTGATTCTTTCATTTGATGCTTTAACCAGTTTATCTCGACTTAGAACTTCCCTATCAATTGAACCAACTTTTTCTACCAGCTCCTGGATTCTTTTGTTTGAGAGATATGCATGTGTGTTGCAGACTTTGCGCTCTTTCGTGCAACCTCTGCAAACACTTTCAGTTTTGGTACTGTTAGCCTTATCTGATTCGTTTTCTGAACCACTACTATTGACTTCTCCTGATGACTTAGAGTTAGAAGTAGACTTGGAATCTACCTCAAGTGCTTTTGCCATTAGAACTTGGTCTGCCATCTTTGTCAGATTCTCAGCTGTTATCTCCTTTTCAGTGTCGAAGATCCCTTTGTCTACTTTCTTTGGTTCCAGGGAGCTTAGATATCTTTCACGACTCTCCTGTTTGAGCCTTTCTTTCTTAGCACTGTTTGCATTGTCGATCTTGATCTGTTCTTCAACTGGCGGGATAGCTTTTATGAGAGTTTCCAAATCAATAGTTGATGGATCAATGAAAATATTGCCTTTTGGATCCAAGTAACACTCATGATCCAGATCCCATCTTCTAGCGTTTTTTAGCTTCTTTGTAAGCTTCAAAAACCTTTTTGCTTCTGTCTTTGAGCTATAGACCTTTCTCGGTTGTATGTTAACTCAGTAGTTGCCATAAATGCGTAACCGGCAGCGTCTTCTTTGGGTAAAAATTTGCTCCAATTAAATCCTTCATCTTGAATTACTGCCAACGCTCTTGATTTTTCTTTTGGAGTTTCTTCAATCTGCTTCATCCTGGGTGGCTCCTCATGGTTTCGATGATAGAATGCCTTTCTGTAATAATCATCGTGAAATGGATTTGAAGTCTCATCGGTTGTAAGGTTGGCAAATCGTGTCTTAACAGGTTTAACAGGTTTCTGACGGTGCGCACAACATAAGTTTCAAACATGATTACCACTCGTTTAACTACTTTCTACCTCATGTTTATAAAACAGTTTTATGTTTTATGTACAAAGATGAATAAATGATAGATCCTAAGATTGTAATTTTAATTATTTTAAAAATTAAAAAAGTCAAAGGGTGTATTTTTCAGTCAAACAGGTCTAATCGTGTCTTAACAGCTACCCAATTGCCAGCCCTAAATTCGGTTGCAGTGTTTCGGCATTCTCGTTTGAAATGTCCCTTTTGCTTGCACTTAAAGCAAGTCACCTTAGATTTGTCGAAGCCGAGCTTTGTTGAAGGACCTCCAATAGTGTTTCTCCCAGTAATTTCCATAAATCTTTAAGCTCTACGAATCACACTTGCCATGCACCAGCGTATGTCGATTAGCTCCATCTCCTCTGGATCGATTTGATCGTAGTCTTCTTTGGTCAAATTGGTGTTCCCAATCTTTCCGACTACTAAGCTCTCGTACGACTCCATAATTGATGCTAGAAATACAATCTGCTGCTTTGCTGTTTCTTCGTTGAACTTCTGTGCATTGTTCAGATTAACAGCAATGTTGCACTGGAATACATTCTTTGAAGCATTTTGTGACTGCTGATTGTTTGATGCGGATGAAGAAGATGTACTCGAACCAATTCCGTGATAACCGCTGTTTGATGAAGAACTGCTGCTGGGCTTTTCTTGTGTCATAGCATTTGAGCTTTCAGCGCTAAAGGCAGTTTTTGGTGAAGTAACTTTGGGAATGATACTGCCACGAAAGTATAGATCAACGTTTTGTTTATACGGCGTGGTGCTCACCTTGTTCATCATCTTTATCTCCAGCTCATGACCTTCAAGTTTCTCGATCAACCAGTCTATCGTCATATCTGCCATCGATTTGGTGTTTTTCAGCACTAGACCGAAATATTGCCAACCCTGCTCAGTTGGTAAAGCCTCGAACATCTTATCAATCATTTCATCTTTGTCTTTCTTGATTCCATATCTATCTAATTCTGCCTACAGATGACAGAATCTTTCAATCATTTGACGTACACTCACATTTTTCATACATGCAAATAAATCAAATTCCTTTTTCAACAAACTTTTCTTATTTTTCACTATTTCCTCACCCCCCCCCCCCGTACATTTCTTTTCAAGATTTGACCACAAATCCTTCGAGTTATCATAGTCGATCAATGATATAATATCGTCTCGAACCGACTGACGTAGTAAGGCAAGACATTTTTGTTCGGATATAAAATCCTCCTGCTCTTGTTCTATCAAGTTTTCATGATCTTCCCTCGAAGATTTGAAACCATTTTTCATGCATTTCCAGCTATCGTATGCAAATGCCTTCAACCACCCATCAAACCGCTTAGCCCATCTGTTATAATCCTCGATCGCCATTAGCTTTGGAGGTTTGTTGTATGTGTCGTATGCATTGTCGATACTCAATGAGTCAGAAATCGTCTTGGTAGCAGTTTTTGGGTTTGTGTTGGAAGATGTGTCTCCTGTGTTGTAGGTAAAAATATCGCTGAAAGGATTCATGAATTCGTCTGCCATGATCGTACCTGAAAAGTCAAACACTTGGTCAAATTTCAAAAAGTCAAACACTTGGATCGAATGGTCGTTCGTCTGAATGGTCGTTCGGACGGATGACACAACTGATCAAAGTAACAAGTGATGCCAAATGACTAATGGCCTTCCGGTCGGATGGCGATCCGATCGGATGGTCCTTCGTTAAATGTGAAGCTAAACTTTGAAACACAAATATACTTATCCGGTCGGATGGTGATCCGATCGGATGAGTATGACGTCAGCTACTTAAACAAGAACAATAACAAGTGTGATCCGATAGGATGACTATCCGATCGGATGACTGGCGTCAGCAATACACGTAAAACTTTTCATCTTTTTGATCGATTTGGACGTGTTTTAGCTTGAATTTAGACTTGAAAATTTGTAGGAATGATCTTTAACAGATTTCGAACAGTTTGATGTCAATTTTAGTCCATTTTGTCCGTAAATTGTCTGTCAATTTTGAGTTTTTCTGAGTTTTAGGTGTGAAAATATGAAAAACAGATAGAAATGTAGAAAAAGATGATGAAATGGTCAAAATCTCCGGTGAGATTTGACTGAAAACAGCTGAAATCCTTGTGAAATCGCTGTAACTATCTCCGATTCGACCTCCTGCGGCTCTGATACCACTTGTGAGTGCAACGCATGAACGGTTCTAAAAGATGAAGAACGTGGTATGAATCGATCAATACAGAGGTGCGGAATCCCTCGGCATCGTCAGAGAATCATCAACAACGATATCCACTGTAAACATGTCCAATCTCATTGAGAAATATGAAAGTACAAAGATCCTGATGGGTTAAATGCTTAAGAAACGGATTTAAGAAATATGACCATATGGTGAAAATCCGTAATGGGTCAAATGAGCGAAATGGTAAATAAATACCATTCAATTATAAATACAAAATGTTTGGTCATTTAGGCCAAACGGGTTGAATGGTGATGTTATCACCATTTGACGATATCAATAAATGATTGTTTGTCGAGTATTATGATTACAGGGGTGAGTAGCGTATGGAATATGAGTTGCTATTAACTAGCAACTTATTTGATGAGGTATTAAAACGGGTCAATACTTTGACCCGAGCCAGGTATGTGTAAATAAGATTATAGCTAAAATGTGCGATTTTGGTCAAATATATTATTGAAAGTCCTTCGTCGTTAAGGAAGGGCTAAAGTTGACCAAAACACCCTTGTATGATAAACTGAGCAAACGACCCCTAAAGGTAGTTTGATAATAAGTTTAACGATCAAGTAAGTCCTTTGGATAAGTATCAAAGTGTAAGGTATGAACCTTTTGGGTCAAATGTCTTGAAATGAGTCTTTTCCATAAAATGACAAACTGAGGGGTAGAACTCGGAATGAAAAGTTTACCACATTGTATCCACCACAAATATAGTTGTGGTGGAAGACAAGTAGATATTTTAATGTGGAAATAAGATGCAAGCAAAGGATGAGCGAGATTTAATTTTAAAATGCTTAGATCCCTTAACGGGTCAAAATAAGTATACACGCAAAATAGATAATGGGCACCTAAACTTCATGAATAAAGCTCCGGTTATGAAGTTAGTATGAAATTGAATGTAATTAAACAAGTTTGTTGTTTAAAACATGAACGGGTCAATTAAGTTGAAAAATGAATATAAAGCCGAGAGCTTAAAGTTAAGAATTTTGTTAGTTCGGATGTTGGATTTTAACTCCATATGATGGATAAAAATTGAACGAGTTATGAAGGTTTTTGTGAAAAATGGTATTGCTAGGAGTATGCTACTCCCAGCTGCAAACCTTCTGCCGAAATCAGGTTCTCGCGCCCCGCGACGGGTGATTAAGTTTTCGGCCGCGGCCCGCCAGTGGGCTTGGTGCCCCGCAAGAGAAATGTGACCTGTCGCGGCCCACGACAGGGCATGGAGCTGGCAAAAAAAAATTATGTTGTTCGTTTTGACATACGGACTCGCTTAGATATGTTATAAACTTTATATACTAACACATTTCATGATTTATGAAATGTAGGTATGCCGAGAAGTACCGGATGACGATCAATCTCAACGAAGAACCGAACACGATCAAAGTTCAAGCTTCCGCATTACGTTTTGTCGTTACGAAGTTAAACGAGGATATAATAGTTGAAATATTTTTAATAGTAAGAAGTTTTAAGAAACTCGTATTTTTAAATGTATGTGTATTTGTATAAACACAATAATATATGAAACTTATATGTAATATTGATAATCAAATTAAGGGTCTTACAATTATATGTGTAAAACACAATCGATAGGAACTATTTTTGTGATTGTTGTGCGACTAGATGTATAAAATACAATGTATAAGGTATATTGTTGCGATTGTGTTATTTATATTGATTCCGGACTGTTGTACCATATACAAATTTATATTGTTTCTTATTTTATAAGTTCATTGTTTCTTATTTTCAATAAATCATTGAAAAGCAAGCTGATGTTGAGGAAAAACAAAACAAAAAATCAAGTGAAAATGTTGATGTTACTAAAGCAAAGCAACACATGGTTGAAAAAACAATTACCATTTATTAAGAGGAAGCCCATACTGAAGGTAATTATTATAGAATTGTGTCATAATCAATTGTGTCATATACATTGTGTCTAATTTTATAAGTTCACTGTTTCTAATCTTGTATATGAAGGTATTGAAGATAATTTGAGAAAAAAGTTGTTGAAAATGCTGTTGTTGCTAAAGGAAAGAAAGATATGTTTCAAAAAACAATTAATATTCATCAAGAGGAAGCCCATACTGAAGGTAACTATTATGGAATTGTGTCATATACCATTTCTATAGTGTCATATACATTGTGTCTAATCTTGTAAGTTCACCGTGTCTAATCTTATAAGTTCACTCTGTCACACCCCGACCGCATAAAACAACAAACCACGGCGGAAACGTCGGGGAGTGTCGTAACAGAATTATTGTTTCACAACACATGGTATTTAAAGTTTGGTTTTATTAGAATTAATGTTTACATTGTCTTGGAAATAACGGAAGCATAACATGAATTAAACTATCTTTCATAGTTTTAAGTCACTAAGGCCCGAGTTTGCCTAAGTGTAACATGATCAACCTCAAACATTAGCTCCTAAAAACACATGTGAAAATAGGTACGTCAGCATAAAAATGCATGTGAGATACATAGGTTTTGTTGATGAAGGATTCATGACTTGAAGGTTAAAATAAATGTTTAACAAAAAGTAGTCATGAACCTTATAAAATGTTTTCTTTTATAAAATCATGAGAAAATCAATATGAAAATCAGATGATATAAAAAAATGATGTATGGTTAAATAATTAACCAAACAAAAATGAATTTGTATAAAATATGTCATTTGTAAAACAATGTCTTGTGAAAAATATGTCATTTGTATAAAATGTGTTATGTCTTTGTCTTTGTCAAAGTGGTTTAGATAACGCTACGATATGTAATATCATAAAAGCACTTATATATAGGAAGTACCAGCAGTGTATCCACCATGCTTTTATCATATTATACACGTCTCGTTATTTAAATCACTTACCAAATACCCACCAAAAAATGTCTAGTCAAACCAATGTCAAATGTCGTGTATAAACAATGTATAATGTCACAATGTCAGGTATAAACCATGTCTTGTATAATTAAATGTCTTGTATGGCAAGTAAAAAGTATTTACTCAAACCATATGTATAATGTCAATGTGTAACCAAATGTCATGTACAAAACAATGGCTTTGAATAAACCATAGTTTAAATCAAAAGTTATGTTTTGCAAAGTCAATGCTTTATGGATACAAACATTTATGTGGTTGTGTTTATCGCATACATTCAAGCCTTGAGACTGTCGGATAAACCCTTAACAAGTCAAAGGTTTATGAAAAATGTTTTCGGATTCTGTCATTCCCTACTTCCAAACAAACCTAGGAAGTCGGGAACGGGATTTGTCAAGTCCTATGGTACCATTACATACTACCGAGCGGCGTGATCAATGTTAATGAATGTATTCTTGTCCCATTAAACATACCAAATGTAATAACCAATGTAAGCATGTCATGTAAAACAAACCATGTACTAAGTATGCTAAGTAAACATACGAAGTAGAAGTGTCCATGAAATCAATGTGCTAGCATGCTCAGTCAACATACATAGCAAAAATGCAATGTAAATCAATGTGCTCATATGCTGAGTAAACATATGCCGCAAAAGTATCTTTGAAAATCAATGTGCTAGCATGCTCAGTCAACATACATAGCAAAGCATAATTGAAATCATGTACTATATGTGTACTAGTTGAACATAGCATGTATATGTCATGAAAAGCATGAAAGTAACAAGTAGGGACATGTGTATCACCCCAAAATATTTGAAAATGGTAAAAGAGGGAACTATGTACTCACTTGAGATTGCTTATTAGTATTGGAATTAAGACCAAATAAAGCTCGAAGGATCACGGAATCCAACGGCACCTAGTATAGGTAACTATGTTAATAATCGGATCCTAAATCGGAGTATCGGATAGAATGAAGTTCTATAAATAAAATGAGTATTGGAAATCATATGGCGTGATTTAATAGACCTAACATTCTGATTAGAAAGCTATCCTAAGTGCTTGTGACCCGTTTCGACCCGTTAAGGTAGTTTAAGCTACTTTAACGTGTCATTTGCATAAATACAAGGTCAGATGGTTATTTATGTCATATGTTAAGTCTTACATGCACAAACATGTTTAAAAATGTTATTAAATCAGTTTAGATGTCAAAAGTTTGATTACATATGTTAAAAATGAATTTATGCTCAAAAAGGGCATTTTGGTCATTTTTAATGGGCATATAAACGACTTAATGAATAACTAACCAAACAAGGTGACCATAAGGTATAACCTCAGTAAGTTATTCCCTATACAACTATGGTCACAAAATATGTTTGGTCGGATCCTAATGATCGACCAAATGGGTTAGGTTCGAAAGTCTAAGCGGTTGTTAAGACCGCTTGACTTACAACCCTAAATAAGCACTAAACTAGTAGTGACGAGTTAAACATGTTAAAACATGTTTAACTAAGTCAGAAAACTGATTTGGTATCAAAACAAAGTGTTTTGATACCCGAAAATAGTTTCGTCGTAAAATGCACATAAACGTGCATTTTGACCGAAACTTTGACTCGTAACTTCGACTAGTAAACGTGGTAATCAGTAGATATAATCACAAGGGATTATAACCATCATGATTACGATCACGTTGCAAAGTTCAATTGAACTTTGACTTGACCAATTCATGGTCAAAATCGAAAGTCAAACGGTAGTCAAACTGTTTGGCTTTCAGCTTGTAATCACTGAAATGAATGAACAAGCCATGAAAGAACACTTACAAAATGCTCTAGGGCTGGAAAATGAACTAGAAAACTCAGGTAAGAGGCCTCCAAACAAGTGGTAGCCTCTACTTAGAGTTGTAGAGTTGAGAAAATGAGGAATGAGCAAAGAATGAGAAAATGAAGCTTGCTATTTATAGTTGTTGGGGGTGCACAAGATCTTGACATGTGTATGAGTATTGCACAAGGATTAATCTTGACCATACAAGTGTGTGGCTCATGTTAAAAGCCTTGGAGAAGACTATACTTGGCCCCCAAACAATGAAAACCATCAAAGAAACAAGTTGGAAACAAGCTGGCAGCTAAAAACAGCTGTTCTATCAAAACACAGGGGTCGGGTGACGCGACAGAGGCACCCACCAGGGGTCGCGCAACGCGAGCACGTGTATCAGAGTTTCAGAATTTACAGTTTTAGTCCCTGCACACTTTTAAGCATGTTTTCTATGCATTTAACCCGCGTTAAGCCATTTTGAAGGCTCTACAAGGATGTTAAAGCATAGGGAACTTGAAACATACTTGGAAATATCATGGATGTCGGTTCGTTTGGTCGTACGGTCGCGTTTTTTGGTTCATTACGACGAAACTCGAACGGACGCGAAAATGATCCAAATTAAGCGACGAATGGTATTTTTACATTCCTATCACTAAAATATAATATTTTAGTGATTACAAAAATTTTTGGATATCCAAATATGGTCAGAACGCAAGATATGCAAACTTTCGCAGTTTTGACGCTTTTAGTCCCTGTGATCAAATAAGCGCATTTTCGCATACCGAACCCCTCAAAACTTATTTTTAAGCTATGATAAGGGTATTTAGGGTATGTTTATATTATGATCATGTTCCGGAATGTACGTTGCCATACGAATTGGCAGACTTTTGCAGTTGGTCGCAAATAGTCCCTGTGATCGAATAAACTTGTTTTCGCCATACCAAACTGTGACACCCGGCTTTTCAGGCCGTACCGTACAATTGTAATACGTGTTGTGAATAGATAAAAGGCTGTATTTGACTGATTATGATGTTTATATGTGAAACTAGCCGTTTACCCGCGCGGTGCGGCGGGAAACATATCACTTTGGTTGGTGAGTTTAGGGCTATGTACGGGGCGGTTCGGTTTTGAGCCATAACCAAAACCAAATTCGCGATGCAACGGAAAACATAACACTTGTTAGTAAGTCTAAGGGTGTGAATCAGAAGGTTCAGTTCAGTTGAGTCATAACTAAAATCTAAATTTTCGGTTAAGACACTTCAAAACCGGTCATGGGGATTTAAAGAGTTTTAAAAGGATGTAAACAAACCGAACTACGCCAAGCCAACAAAAGCACAACCATAAGCTCAAAACTAACCAAACCAATCCATTAGTTTACCGCTAGCGATTCATTTGGTGTTAAGACAGTTCCAGCTCCTCGTATAGAAATCGAAAGATAAAACCCCAAAAAATAAAGCTGATATTACATAAAAAAATTTTACCTCTAGTAAGGTTCAACTCACATTAGGTCATGGAGAGAAAGTACGTTAAAGAATATTCCATTAAGTTAAAATGTAACACAATACGGAAGCACTATATTTGCTCATCAAATTTTAATAAAATTTGTATGAAATGTAATGGAAAAAAGACCACGTCACTATGTCTATATAAGTATTAGATGGTAATAGATAGTAAGTAAACTACAAAAGGCTTTATCAAAGAACTATAACTGAACCAATAATTTCTCACTCTGATAGCTTATTTTGAGCTTCTTTATATATCTATATTAAAATAGCAAAATGTGAAGTATTTTTCTTATATGTATCACGTTATTTTTTATGTCTATTTCTTCGAAAATTTTGTCAACGTTAGTGTTTTAGTCTGCCTCAAAATTATTATAAACATTCTTAAAACTATACTCACAAAACTTAAAAGAGAATATTTTATTGTTATTGACGATTAAAACTTAAAAGAATATCCTATTGTTACTTTTTGGTGTCACTTGAAAGAAGTTTTGAGATAATTACGTAAATAAAAAATTAAAACAACGAATTTTTCTCTACCGCTAATCTTCGTCACTATATAAGTGACATGTTAAAAAAAGTAGAAAGTTGACAATAGCTTAGGTTACTAAATTATGTGAGTAGACACGGAAACCAATTGAGCGGTGATGCAAACTGATACATTAAACGGAGTTATGTAATTGTTTATTCTACTCTTTTGTAGCTCGTATTATATCTGCCAAACACTACATACACATCTATCATATAGCCACGACTAAAACACTTGAGCGAAACATTTGTGAAGTCATAGAGATGTTGCATTTTGTTTCAGGAATTTATTTTATAAATTTCTTTCTTGAAGCTTGATTGTAAATCGCCCTCGAAAAGACAAAAACAAACTTTGAATCAACTTGATTCGATCCTACCTCATGTTAAAGAACCTTTCTTTTGATACAACTACACACCTACAAAAAAAGGCAAGGGTATTTACTGCCAGGCTCAGGCTTGTCGGGTGGCGGCCTGGGAGGGGTTATCTCCTCCGCGGTCAGGGGTACCGTGCATTACCCTTTTTTTTTTAACATCTAGCATGAAAAGCACAAGGTATCTTAACAACATTGCGACAAGCAACTGGAAACATCATCTTCGCCGTCATCATCATCATCATCATCTCCAGGTTTGAAGTAAGAACCGAAAAAAGATTCAAGCTTTTTTGGCCAAAGATGATTGGGGAAGCATGGAGTTGGTGAGTTCCTCGTTAAGCTTTACGGGATGTGGGGATGGATGGAGTTGGTGGGTTCCTCGATAGTTCTAATGAAACTACGCTGCATACTTACCTTAAAAGCAGCAAAATTTGTAGAAATTTGATCGAACGCCTGAGCGTTCTGCTCAAGAAGCTTCCCTACCGTACCACCGATTACTGCATCAAGAAACACCCACAAATTACAAGTTGTTTAAAATCTGATAAGAATTAAACATATAACGCATTGACAAAGCAAACATACTCCATAGTGAGCAGTGTCCACAAACTACTATAAATATATCACTGTCTATAGAGACTGCTGATTGAGCATATGGCAGGCCATTGGCACGGTTTGTGGCATGAGAAGATGACTGATAGTGCGGAAACCAAAATAAATTGTTAAAGCACATGTGATAACTGATAATCATTGATTAGCTTCTGTTAAAACAAAATTAATTATAAAGCTTAATTATCTTAAACTCACTTTCTTGACAAATTTGAAGAGGTGGCGGGGTATATCTCTTTGCAGGTCTTCAGGCAAATTCTCCATTAGCACTTCTTCATTAACCCCTTGTGTAGCAGCCCAATGATAACGCTCTAAGTCTCGAACTTTCCTGTACATCGTGATCATTAAATGGTCATATGTCAAGCCAAAAACATCAAAGGCTTCAGTTGTGATGAAGATGCGGAGTAAAGATGTACAGAATTTTATTACCTGCATGGCAGTATGTACAAGTTTATGTGCTTCAACTCTTGAATTATTCAGTTGTGAGAGGTAACAAAAAGCCTTGACCTGCAAAACCTTATATTAGCTTCAAAGTAACTTCAACAGACATAAATATCCAAACAAGGCTAATGAGTAATGAATGACCTTTAAGCAGTAGGGCCCATCTTGGGGTTCTGTCTTTTTATTAGGTTTAACCTTGGACAATTTCATCTCCCCACGGTTTGGTAGTAATTTATTTAGATTCACCTTACGCTTATTTCGCCTTTTGGACGACAAATCAACGACGTCCGAAGTTGGAAGCAGTCAAATAGAGATTGCTGAATCAACAGCTCCTGTCCTTGATGTGTTGCTATTTGAAGAAGAATATTCCACAAGTCTTGTAGATTTACTGTTTTTGTAGGAAGTTATCTTCACTGGCACCTAAGACTTTATTTGAACGTTTTTCTTCTTCAATGAAAATAAGTGCATGTCTTGCACTTTTCCACACTCACCTCAAATTTATTTTTTCTTTTCCATGATTTATTGATAAATTAATCTATCATCTTTCCTTTAGATAAAGCCTTATAATCAACTTTTGATTCCCTTCCTTATAATCAATATACGATAGATGTAAAAAACAAAATAACATTATTCACAAGGGTTAGATAGACGCCCCGCATGCCTTTCCAAGTGCAATGAGAGCCCTGGTGACACCGCACGCCCTTTGAAGTGCTTTGAAGTAACAAACACAAAACACATATGGTACGTTCTGCCAAAACAAATGTAAATGGTTAGTAGAGGTAAAATTAAACCAACAACTTTAAGAGGCCATTGCAGAAGATAATTTACCAGTTTGAACAACACAATTCTTCTGCATCAGAGGCGCCACTTGACCCAGATAAGCTGGTGTCCCAACTGGCTGTTTGTGTCCCAGGTCAGAGATTGTCTTCACAAGAAACCGTGCAACCTAAGGAATTTTGAAGAGGCAAAACAACAGAAAAAGTTACTTAAACCTCTACTCTATGGCAAGCAAATCAGATGATTTATGTCTAAATACCACCTGAAGCAGCACTATGGCAAGCAAATCAGATGATTTATGTCTAAATATGTCTAAATACCACCTGAAGCAGCATGACAACATTTTCGCCTTCGTATCTACAGGCGGGAACTTAAAATGCAAATAGTTCAGGTAGCCCACTACTAATGAGGTAACCATGACCACCACATAGTTTTCTACATTCTTCATTTCCTTCCTAAAAAGAGCGAGCATGTTAAACACTATACTTTTGTGTATGTATATAGAGCACGCGAAACACTCACAGCTGTTGCGGCCGTTGTCAAGGCTTTTAACCCTGCAGTACACGCATGCACCTCAGGCAATGTAGAGAAATCATTAACTTGTAATCTCTGCTTCACATCTGGGTACAACGACTTCAACCAATCGCTAGCAAATCTGAAGGCAAAAGCAGAAGCTAGCAAGGGGAAAAGTCTGTTTTGCTGAGTTTTATAATCAATCATCTGCACAAATGAGAAGTAACATGTCAGCTTGTTTTTAATCATAGACATGTGCAGTGAGTGTTGGTAGTTAAAATTATTAACATTCAGAAAATGACAAGAAAGTAGTTAACCATATTTATTACCTCTAAAGAAAAGCTTTTTGTTTCTTTATCTTTTACCCTGTGACGAGGATTGGTCTATATTTTCATCTGCAACCTCAATACCGACAACAACTCCTTCTCCTGTACCGCTACATGCTTCCCCACCATCATCAAATTCATTATCATCTTTCTGTCCGTAAAATTTGCTCCGTTTCAGGTAAATTTCTTCACCTCCCGCACTTTCTGAACTGCCCTCGAAACACTCTTCATCAATCAAATTACCGTGAAGCTTTGCCCTCACATTATCCAACTGCAAATGCCATGTCACACATTAAGTATCTCACATAGTTAAATCCTAAGAGTATACTGGAAAACAAATACAAAATTATTACACTTTTTTGCCTGCCCTTCAAAGGTGTGGTTTTCACGTGGTATGGCGATTGAGAAACTTGTAGGGAGCCACCTCTTTGTAAAGCCTCTGTTAACGCCAATGCACCACCATGTGCCACGTCATCCACCTCTCTCTTTTGCCTTCTTTTGTATGGTGACACATGATTTCCATTGTTATCTCTTCTTAATAAATGGTTAATGGGGAACCGCGGTATCCTTTTCCGAACAGTACATCCTACATTAATTTTACAACCATTAGATGTTGATCTCAACCAATCATATATACATATATTCATAGTAAGGCAGAAGGGGTTTAACTTACCATCGGATTCCCTATCGTTTAATAATGACACGTAAAGGTCAGAACCAAAACAGGTTGGGCCGACCCGTAACAGCCACCCTATTGTTTAATAATGACACGTAAAGGTCAGAACCAAAATGGGTCAGGTTGACCCATAATATTTCCACCTATTTTAAAAAAAAAAAAATAGGTCTATGGCTCTATGAAATCTGAACCAGGTCAGGGGCAGATAAGTCAAACAGGAAAACGGATCAAAACCATAATGGGTTGGGGTGACCCGTAACATTTTCACCTCCTTTTTTTAATAAAAAACATGAAGCATGTGATTCTATGAAATCCAAACCAAGTCAGGGGCAGATAAGTAGAACAGGAAAATGGGTCAGAACCAAAACGGGTCAGGTTTAAAGAAAACTAAAGAAAAATGAGTAACCAGAGTAGTTTAAAAAGTACATGTGCATCTGTTGCTGCTTCCTCAGCTTCTCTCAACCTAACAAGAACTTCACCAGCTGCATGAACAGCTTCAGCAGTATCCCTGAGTTGACTTTTCAAACTTCTATTCTCCTTCTTCAACAACTATCTTTCCTTCTCTCTCTCAACTCGCAACACCGACAGCTCAGCAGCCAACGACTTCGAAAACCGCTTCCCATGACCTTTCGCTCCGGCTTTAGCCGCAGCCCGTTTCACCTCTGCTATCCCTTCAAGAATCAACCGGTGTTTCTCCACCAGTTCATTATACTTCTTCCTGCAAATCAGTATAATGTTCCACCATTCTACCATGACCATTAATCGACCTCATGAGTGCGTCATCTAACTCCTCTGTGCATTTCTTCTCCAATCTTAATTCTATTTCCATCTTCTCACAACAAAATTGATTCAAGAAATTAACACCACAGAAAATTGATTCAAGAAATCTGAGTTCAAACTGAGACATAAAATCGAACCTGTTCCAGGTCTGGGGGCTGAAAGAACTGCAATACCACCCTCCTAGAAATTCTAACTGCATTCATTTGCAGGTAGAAGTATCACATCACCCTTCAGTTCTCTTTTTATCTTTTAAAAATTGTTATAAAAATAATTTTATTTGTTTATAAAAATTAAACGGGCTAAACATGTCACCCACGAACCTGTTAAGTGCACCCAAAACAACACGTTAAGCGAGTTAGTTGGTTTATTCATTAAAGACACAATTTGGACGACTCCCGTTCCACTTGACCTGTTAGAGTAAGACTTGACATTACCTTTCTATAATTGTGATAAGAAAATCTCTCACACATAAGACATACCATAGCCTGACCGTAGCTGTTCCTGGATATCAATTGCTAGAAATAGAACCGGGCCTGCACAACATCCACATTAGGTAGTTACCAAAGCTGATTTTGCTGCGAAAAGTACATAATCAAATTATGTTACTTATTGAAAACCTTTTTAAATTTGTTGAACTAAATTTGACCTATAAGTCTATAATGAGTAACGGGTCAAGTGGAGCTGTTAGGCTTGGTCGACTATACCAAAACATTTTTTGTCTGTATTATTTAGCGTGTCAAATATGAGTCGAGAAGCATAAATTTCAATGATAAAACTAATTATTAAAAACACTTTGGATGACTTTAACCATTTCCCCATTATCTTTTAGCTTCTTCATATGATTCATTAAGTCAATGATGTGGATTGAGATGAAAACTGTTTTTTCTTTTCTCGGTCCATCACTTTTTTACAGATTAAGTAAACAAAAAATAATGTCAGTTGAGATGAAAAATGGGTGGTGGGTCAGGTTGGATAGGTCAATGACTCAAGTCAGAATGAAAAATGGGTGGTCAATCATGTTGAGAATCTTCAACCCTTTTAACCTATTAACCCAGCTCAAATTTAGCTTTTTTTTCATTTTACCCATTTAACTCGTAATAGGAAATGTATAACCCAAACTGACATGTTTACCTACAAACGAGTCACAATTCCCAACCTATACATGGATTATTTCCACATGTGCCTACTCTGCCACACTACCAACCTTCATCACATAATTTCTACACTAAAAAATAAATCTAGTCAGAAAGTTTGAGCAAAATTTCCATATACATGAGGATATAAGGTCACAAAATGAAAGAGATACCTTTAAATCTGAATCTGGGAGTGTCTCATAGTATGATTTTAATGTTCCATGATGTGGATGCAAAACCGAATTCATAGAACTTGTTGAAAAGATCAGAAGCAGCCATGACTGCAGTCTTGCATTAAGCACTTCTTGGATTCTTCATTGATTTCACTAAAACCATCACAACCTTTTCCTGTATAAGTTACAACCCATATATTATATTAATAAACCACATAATTCTTCAGATCAACATCATACATAAAAGAATCGGTTTTGTTTACGTACAAGATCGGTAGCAGGAGCTCAGAGTGGAACAATACTAGTCGCCTCACATCGTTCAACGAATCGTAAATCTTTAGCCAGTCCTTTGACTCCAGTCCTTCCATTAGACTCTGAGTTCCCAAAAATCAAAAAATTTTGAATCAGAATATATAAAAAGTATAAATCCCCCAAAGTGGAGCAAGAATCACGATAAACATGTGTTATTTCAAGAAACCATGATCATAAAAGGGTTTGGATTTTCAGATGAAATAATAATCAAAATACACAAAAATCAGAATTTTTTTAATCAGAATACATGAAAAGTAAGAATCTCCCAAAGTTGAACAAGAATCTTGATAAACATGTGCTATTTCAAGAAACCAAGACATATGTTTACCTTAAACTTAACTTCAAGATCAGAAAAAAAAGGTCCAAGATTTTCAGATGATAAAACCAAAATACACAAAATCACAAATGGGTAATGAAGAAATCATTTAAAAGTTATCATTTCCCAAAAAAAAAAAATCCAATTAGGGTTCCTGAAAAAGATCAACTTTCTTGAAAATCATAGACGCATTTTTAGGGTTTAGGGTTTTAGGGGTGGAGATACAATAGGAAGTTTATTTGGCTAGGAAGGCTAGGAAGTGATCTTGACCATCCATTTAGTTAATCAAGGGCTAAGATTAAATCAGGGAAATTGAAGGGAAGAAAAGAGGCGTGAGTTTGTTTAGGGGCATTCTAGTCAATCCAAGCCAATAGTTTCTCTCTCCTCCAATTCCCCCCCATTTTTTAAACGTTAATAACTCTTTCATACGACATTATTTTTTTATAAAAATTGCACCAAAAAAACGAGTGTTTTTTATCTTTAAAACGAGTATACTATTGCTATATTTAAAAAAAAAATTTAAAACCCAGTTGCGTAAAACGCAATAGAAAAACCCCCAGTTATGTAAAACGCAATGAAAAAAAAAACCTAAAAAATGACATTTTTCTAAAACGCAATGCACCAAAAACACAAATAGATGACTTATTTGTAAAACGCAATGGCCAGAAAATACAAAGAAATGTCTTATTTGTAAAACGCAATGGCCAGAAAACTCAAAAGAAAATGTACTTTCTAAAACGCAATGGACTAAAATTACATAAAAATGTGTTTTACCTAAAACGCAATGCACCAAAAACACATAAAAATGTGTTTTTACCTAAAACGCAATGCACCAAAAACACATAAAAATGTGTTTTACCTAAAATGCAATGCACAAAAAACACAAAGAAATGTCTTATTTGTAAAACGCAATGGCCAGAGAACACTTAAAAATGACTTATTCTAAAACGCAATGGACTGAAAACACCTAAAAAATGTGTTTTACCTAAAACGCAATGACTAAAAACACTTCAAAAATGTGTTTTACCTAAAACGCAATGACTAAAAACACTTAAAAATGTGTTTTTTTCTAAAACGCAATAGCCAGAAAACACATAAAACTCTCTTATTTCTAAAACGCAATGGACATATAAAACTGTCTGGGAACTGTCTGTGACTGTGAACTGTCTGAATTGTCTACGAATTACTGTCTTCGAAATGAGCCAATTTCTGGAAAATTAATTTTTCGGATGATTTTTATTACATCAATTTATTACAGCTCAACCCCAGCCAGGGGCTCTGCCCCTTGGACCCCGCCAGGAGCTGCCGCCCCTGGGACCCCGCTACCAGGGGCGCTGCCCCCGGACCCCCGCCATAATCGTAAAACGCAATGAGTAAATCAAAAACCCAGATCGTAAAAATGAAATTAAAGAATTTCTTACATGGATCGAAGTGATTTCTTCAACAATTGACGAATTTTGAATGATTGAAACACTTATCAGCGCTCGAATCGAACGAATCGAGTGATTATCTCCAAAATCACCGGAAAAAACGAGATTTTTTATGAAATTAAACTGGGTTTTCTTCAAAAAAGCTGAAGAACACGTTGATCGGGTGTTTGAATCATTGATTGGTGATGAAAATCGCACTATAATGTAATGATTATTGAGATAGAAAGTGAAGAAATGGTTGAAGATGGTGGGTTTTGAAGTTACTGGGTTTTGAAAAGGAAGAAGAAAGGGTTGGATTGACTAAAATACCCTTTTTCTTTATTTTAAATGTTGCCACATGTCCTAATCCTATTGCTTCCTACACTTCCTAGCCAAAATAAACTTCCTATTTGATCTTTTCCCGGGTTTAGATTACAATTTTAGATGAGATAATTATCAAAATACACAAAATCACAAATGGGTAATGAAAATATCACACAAAAGTTTCAATTCCAAAAATTCCCAAAACAGGGTTCCTGAAAAAAGCTCTACTCTCTTGAAAATCACAGATGCGTTTTTATGGTTTACTGTTTAGGGTTTAAACTACGATTTCATAACATAAACAACCAAAACACATAAAAACCCAAATGGGTATTGAAATAACCACAAAAACAAGCATATTTACCTTGAACTTAACAACCGGATCCGAAACGGGTTTAAGATTTTCAGATGAGATATAATCAACAGCAGGAGCAACAACAGCAGGATCCAAAGGGAGTTTGTTCTCTCTGCAAACCCAATTCTGTTCCAGATCTAGCATCTAATTTTCAAACTACAATGACACGATTTTGCAGTTTAGGGTTTCTCACAAGATGAAAGAGAACTCGGAGGAGGTGAGAGAAATGAGAGCAGGAACGTGGAGATGGAAAGAGTGGATCTGCTTTTAGGTTTTGATGATAGTACATATGGGAATGCGGGTGGTAGCGAGCGGGAATTCAAAATTTGATTGAGATTTGGCCGCCCAAAAAGAAAAGGGTATTGTTGGAAATGTAATGAATATTGTGCTTTAGAGGGTTGTACATGAAGCATTAAGGGTGTTTTAAGGGAATTCATATGACCTTAAGAAGTCCTTTGGATATGCTTATTAATATAGTATAGATTTAATGAGTTGGTAAAATTAAACTTTGATAAAAATTATGTTGGCAACGGTAAGATAAATGCTTATCGCGTAACGGTTAAAATGCGAAAAGAACGTCGGTGACCACCCGATCAGTGTTAAAATCCTAAAAATGGTCTGTTATGATTAGAATAGTAATTTTAATCATATTCGTGAGGAAAAATAAATTAAAACGCTAAGAAACTCTATTTTTCGAGTTTAAGCTCGTACCGCGCGATGCAGCGCGTATACCGACAAAATACTGTCAACACAGCCTGTCAAGGAAACTGATAATCATTTTGATAATAATTTGATGAGTTTATCACTTTAGAATGATAAAAATAAATAAAAACGCATAAATCCCTATTTTTGCGATTTTTAGCGCGTACCGCGCAGCATTGCGCGCATACTGCCAAATACCGGCAACGTTGTCTGTCCCGGCAAACAAAATATTGTTCAATAATATTTTGGTGAGTTTATTTTTATCAAGTGTTAAAAATAATTTAAAATGCGCAAAAACAGGATTAAAACGCTAGATAAAATACCCGATATCTAGTAAAATACCAGTTTTTAATCTATATTGTATATATATATATGTGTGTGTGTGTGTATCGTATATATGAGAGAGAAGAGACTTGTTGGCAGCCATGCACCTCATTTTCACTCTCTCTCCTTCTCCTATTGGTCATCATGGGAGGTGGGGTGATGATACATCACCTTGTTCTTCTACAAATCTACAAAGTTCAAGAAATGGAAATTAAACCAAACTCATCCTCTCTCTCAATAATTTCAGCCGAACACCCCTCTTACCACATTCATAATTTCGAAATTTTTGAAGTTCTTGTAAGGATCAACATAAATCCAAGGTGTTTCCAAACTATTTTGATGATACAAAGGTGTTTTCAAGGTGAAACAAGCTCCATAACACCAAAATCTTGTCAAAAACTCACTAAAATCTTGAAAGGTATAAACTTGTTTTTAAAACCATGTTCTTGATTTTTAGAGATGATGATGATGGAAGGTTTCTCTTAATCTTGAAATTATTCACAAACTTGAAAACTAAAATAAATGAGTTTTTGAATAAAATAAAAATGGTTGTGTATATGTATGTATATGTAGCCGTACATATGCATGTGAGTGTATGTATATATGAGCCGTGTATGTATGTATAAGTATGCATGCATGTAATATTTTGATGATTAAAAGTATTAGATATGTAAGAATGTGTATGTCTTGCACTATGTTAAATGATTAGATGATGATATATGAAGAAGATGATGTTCTTGAATGTTTGAACATGAGTTAAATGCATGATAAATATGATTTAGTTCATGTATGTTGATGATGATATGATATGGATGCATTAGATGCATTTACTTGAACATGCATGATGATTTGTGATCATGAAATGATGATTTAGATATGATTTGATAAAAATAAGTTTTGATCAGAAAATAAACACTAAAAATATGAGTATTTGAAGTGTTAAAATGATATAAAACTTTGTCATAAGGTTTACTAGCTTTGCATGTTATACATGAGGCTTAGAAACTTGTAAAATAGATGAAATAATGTGATTTGAGTATGATTTAGTAAAAATCAGTTATGAGTAGATTATAAACACTAAAATAAAGTTATTTTAAAGTGTATAGTGATTTATAACTTTGACATAATGTTTGCTAGTCTTGCATGTTGTACTTGGTGCATTAGGAGTTGTAAAATACGTGAAATCGCATGATTTATGTGACTTACATAAAAACTGCACTAATCTGATTATGATCACTATTTTAATCAGTAAATAACATATATTGTGATAAAATATCAAGTCATTCCGAGTTGGGATGGTTATAGTAACGTTTAATGCAAAACTATGCGTTAAAACGGTCAAAAATCGGCTTTTGGAGTGATTTTTGTAAAACTGAATTAGATCAGTAAATAAACTGATGTTTTTAGTTTAAAAATAAGTTTTTTAACTAATTTTAAGTTTACTTGGTGTTTGGTTGGTCATACGTGACTTCCGACGCCCGGAAACGTTACCGAATCGCTAAAATACGCATTTTTCAATATACACTAGTATAGGTAAAATTTTGGGTGAACCTTGTGTGTTAAAATGTGTTATGTGATTTAAACATGATAATGTGAAAGTATATTAAGTTTTAACATGTCGATGGAAGTTTAGACTTTGCATGTATATTTGTGCGTTTTGTGTGGTAGAAACGGTAAAAATCGCGTTAAATGTGTAACTTGTTTGTCGAGCATGAAATTTGATACATATGAGATATTTTATGAATATTTTCTATAAAAATGACAAAATAGATAAGTTAACAAGATTTCACGTGTTTCGATG
The DNA here is from genome assembly GCA_030545235.1 of Helianthus tuberosus. Taxonomy (NCBI): domain Eukaryota; kingdom Viridiplantae; phylum Streptophyta; class Magnoliopsida; order Asterales; family Asteraceae; genus Helianthus; species Helianthus tuberosus. Next base: position 156,520,676 of record CM060364.1, on the reverse strand, counting down.
ATAAATTATATGAACGTTTATGTATATTTTACGACGCGCAAATCGTAGATATATTGCGTATAAATAGGAGTGTTAACGGATTTGCACAATAATGGTTACCAATAAAATCGTTCAAGTCACAAAATCATAAAAATACATTTATATGGACTCATATATATATATATTAATGTGCCATCATAATAAAAAACAACAACTTTTCAAGAAAATCTCAAAGTTATGTGATAATTATAAGAAAACGGAGAAACTTAGGATTTTTGTGTTATGAGTACTGATTTAAAAACGTTCCTATATATATATAATAGGATGTGTAGAAATCAATCTCTGGGATTGCGCTATTTAAAATACGCACCCAAAGGTGAGTGTCACTAAACCCCTCTTTTTACTGTTTTGTATATATTTTGGGGGTGGAACACGTCGTTAAAAGGGTTTAATAATGTTTTCGAAATAAAACATACCTTTTAATATAAAATATATATTTTCGCTGAAAATATATGAATTTGATAAGTTATACGTTTCGAAGTAAAACGTTTTTGATGAATGAATATTGTATGTGCGGTATTTTTTAAGTGAAACGAGACCGTACGGATTGGGGATGAATTCCGGACTGGGTCTCAGCATTTGAGTGACAGGGGAATTCGTAAATCGTCGTGTATTAAATTGTCATATTAGTAGGATATATATATTGTACATGAGGCAAACGTCATATTGTTCTTCGAGAAAAAACCCTGCGCCCATGATGTCGTTTAATCATTTAAGTAATGTACGCGAGGAATTGTTGGTAGATCTATCGAGTTGACAACCCCGTCGTGACCGGTCACCCCGTGTCAATGTCAAACGACGATTTAATATTATGTTTATTGTCTAGCTTTGATTATCCCTGCATGGTTAATATATAGTTCGTATAGTCTAGCTAACATACGAGTCTGAGAATTGACGCAATAATTTAATATACACAACTTGGGCAGTAACAATATTGTCGAGTTCGAGAAACTGCAATGGAAGGCCCATGGATTTTATTAAGAAAGTAAAATGGACTTTCTAAAAATTAAATTGATGTTTTTAAATAAACACCTAAATAGAAAGTTTTCCTTGGAATAAAATTTGTTAGTAAACGAATATGTGAACTCACCTTCCTTTGTGTTGACACTTGATTTTTAACGTGTTCTACAGGTACTTGAGTTCGGCTTCGGGAATTATGGCGTATCTTGTGGTTGTTGATGCATGTTTTGTCACTTAAATATGTTGGACTAATTTTAAAACTTTCTGGGACAAATGTAATAAGATCCATAAGGATCAAAGACAATTTAACTATGTTGTGGTTGTGTCTTGTTATGGGACATCATACTTAAAAACTTATGTTTTAATTAAGTTAATATGTCCAACACTATAATGCATCAAACATCAAGATAGAAATGGGCACCAACTTCCGTCACCACTACGTTTTATATTCCGCTGCGACGTTTTTGGGGTGTGACACAAACCCTTCAAAACTTATTTCTAAGTTATGTATAGGTTATTTAAGGTATGTTAAGCTTATGTCACTATTCCGGAGTGTTTGTCGCGTTAAACTGATTACATTTACGCATCAGTTTGCGTATAACTTTCCAGAAAGCGTTTAAGAGTTTGAAATCGAACAAAATCAAAATGTGTAAAATGTCAAACATAAATAAACAAATATTGGGATCAAAATACATTGTTTTATTGATTTTTGAATTGTTCGGAGTTGTACAATGATTACACAAGCGCAAATGTCACACACTCTGTCTAATCTTATAAGTTCATTGTGTCTAATCCTGTATATGAAGGTATTGAAGATAATTTGAGAAAAGAAGTTGTTGAAATGTTGCTAAAGGAAAGAAAGTTATGGTTGAAAAAACAATTACCATTCATCAAGAGAAAGCCCATACTGAAGGTAACTATTATATAATTGTGTCATATATCATTTCCTATAGTGTCATATACGTTGTGTCTAATCTTGTAAGTTCACTGTGTCTAATCTTATAAGTTCATTGTGTCTAATCTTCTATATGAAGGTATTCAAGATAATTTGAGAAAAGAAGTAACTGAAAATGTTGATGTTGCTAAAGCAAAGCAAGATATGGTTGAAAGAACAATTACCATTCATCAATAGGAAGCTATACTGAAGGTAACTATTATGGTATTGTGTCATAATCTATTGTTTCATATACATTGTGTCTAATCTTATAAGTTCACTGTGTCTAATCTTATAAGTTCATCGTGTCTAATCTTGTATACGAAGGTATAGAAGAAATCATTGAAAATGATGGTGTTTTTTAGGAGAATCGAAGTAATGAGGAGAATTTTAAAGGAATTCAAGATAATTTGAGAAATAAGGCTGTTGATAAAACGTCAAACTCACATCAAGGTGAAGCTCATAAAAATGGAACATCTGTTTATTGTAATAAAGAATTTGCTATTGTCTTGACACCATATCGTAATAAAGGATCTGATTACCGTCTCTTTTGCAATCCTCTCATGATTGTAAGTTTAATGATTTTATTGTGTCATATCACGTTTATTAGATCAGTGGATTATGATACAACAGGAATACATTGGATTAAGATACAATATAAATACAATAGATTATGACACAATGGATTGAAATATGACACAATGGAATGAAATATGACACAATGGGTTGAAATATGACGAAATATTCTTTGATCATTGTGTCATATCAAAATTCTGTTTAAGATACATAGTCTCATAATTGATTTTATGGTAACTAATGTTTTGCATGTTATGGATTTGTTTCTTTCAGCATAGTGAAACATGAATGAGGTGTTGAGAAAAGAGAAGTTAAAAACTATCAAAGACTTTGACATTTTCTTTGTACTTGTCTTTCATCATGAGAAAAACTGCTTTTATCACATGTGTTTCAACCTCAAACACACAAAGACTACATTGCTTGACAACATTGCACCACTGGAAGATGATGATGATCAAGATACCTATGATGGTTGGACACCAAAAATAGTAAGTGTTCAAAATCTTGTATTGTAAATATAACACATTGAATACTTTTGAAATAACACAATTGCGCTTTTTTTTTCAAGAAACAAGCTTTTGAAGGTTATCTTGAACGTATCTCACATCTAAAAGCAGCAAGCATGAAGACTACATCAATAAATCGTTTAGAAATGCCATGGAGAACCTTTTTCAATGGTATTAATTGTGAGATTTTTCTTATGCACCACATGGTAACATACATGTGCGAGGATGCAAAGGATTATCAATGTGAATTCGTAGAAGAGAATTCTGGATACCAAGAGAAACAAATCACAGACTTGCTCCAAAAGTACGCCACCAAGATCTTGTTGCATGACGTTAACAAAAATAAACAATATGGTATAACCTTGGTGGAAAAGTTTCGAGATTTAACAACTCAACAAAAACAATATCTACAACGAAATGGACATAAAAGAATCTTGGCAAGGCTAAATAAGGAAGTCAATTAACTTGATATTTTTCATTTTGGTATATAACCAACTTGATGTTTTTTTCATTTTGGTCGATGTTTTTTTATTTATCAAACTTCATGGATGTTGATGTTTTTAAGATGATTTCTGCTATATTTTGCTCAAATAATATTTCGAAAGTTGCTGATGATGTTTGCTGATGATGTTTTTAAGGATGGGTTCTATTTATAGGAAAATATGACACAATGTCATTATATATGACACAATGTCCTTATATATAACACAATGTCATGATACAGGAAAATATGACACAATGTCATTATACATGACACAATGTCATGATACAGGAAAATACGACACAATGTTATTATCTCTGATACAATGTCCTTAAATATGACAATATGGACTAATATATCACACAATGTAACTAAATATGACACATTGTTATTATATCTGACCCAGTGTCCTTAAATAATATTTCGAAAGTTGCTGATGATGTTTTTAAGGATGGTTTTCTATTGAAAAATATGACACAATGTCCTTATATATGACACAATGTCATGATACTTAAAAAAATATGACACAGTGTTATTATATCTGACACAATGTCCATTAATATGACAATATGGACTCATATATGACACAATGTTACTAAATATGACACAATGTTATTATATCTGACACATTGTCCTTAAATATGACAATATGGACTGATATATGACACAATGTCACTAAATACGACACAATGTTATGGCACAATGGATTGAAATAGCTAAAATACACAATTTCTAACACAATATGACACAATGAAATGATATATACACAACGGATTATAATACACTAAATATAACACAATGTTATGGTACACTGGATTGAAATAGCTAAAATACACAATTTCTAACAATATGACACAAGGAAATGATATATGACACAATGGATTGTAATAGCTAAAATACGCAATGTATAACATAACACAAATGGATTAAAATAGGTAAAATACACAATGTATGACCCCAACACAAATATGATGTTATATAAACTCAATGAAATGATATATGACACAATGTCATAAATACAATACAAAGCAAATAGTTAAACATAAACATATCTTTCCATTTGACACAATGGAATATAGTATAAACACTAAATGATATCAAATATAGAAATATGGAAATAATAGACACTTTATTCTTGCATAGAGGTAACACCTGAACTGGTTGTTGCTTCTTTCTGCTTAATACTTTGTATGCGTAAATTACAAGTGCGTACATTAGAACCAGTACCTTGCAAAAACCACATCCTCTTTGTTTCTTCCCTGCTTGACTAATTGCAATCTCACGAGCTGACTTCAAACGCTTATGAGTCCCTTTTGTTCTTGTTTTCATTAGATTTCTAATTATAACACTACATGGGTCACTAGTTCTAGTCATTTCTGCAAATCTGTTTCCCCTACTAGGAGCTGGAGCAACAACTTGAAACTCATTCGCCTTAGACATGTAATCTTGTACATAATCTCTATAAAGACACAACTGCTCTTTGTCTTTAACCAATTAATTTATTGTATATTCATTTACAAACATAATCTCACGATTTTATTTCTTGAATATTATCACCATTGTTTTCGATATCATCGTACCTTGTAGGTCGAAATGAACTATTTGGAACAGATTCTCTCCTCCAACGCTTTGCCACATACTTCTTCAGGAACTCAGTTATATGACAAAGCCTAAGAACATAAAAAATATGCCGGCATAGTAATCCAAATTGTTCAAACCTTCTACAACTACAAGATATAGTTTGATCTTCATTTCGAAATATAACCTACACATATGCGCCAAATGCAACATATAAGTTGTATCAAATAAGTTATAAAAACAACTCATTTTAGTACTAATGTTGGAAAAAAGTGTGTTTTTTTGTTTACTTTTGATTTTCAATATTAAAAGAGCTTAAATGAACAACTAGAAGAAATTAATGGCAAAAACCAGCATAAATTCAGAAGAAGGGAAGTTGATACACTATACCGACCCTCCAAGCTTCACCCCAAGAACAAAAACAACAAACCAGAACCCAAGCACGGGGCAATGCCTGCCGGGCATGGGGCCGTGCCCCCTTCAAGATTCCCTAAAGAAAAAAACAAACAAAAGCCGACAAGGGACACGGGGCCGTGTCTCATCGACACGAGCCGTAGTCAACTCTCAGATTCGCAAATCTGGGTTCATACAACAAATACAAGGGCCACGGGGCCATACCGTTGACACATGGGGCCGTGTGAGCAGATGGACTGACAACAACATTAACTGAAGAAAGAGAAGGAGAAGGAAATGGGGTCGTGCCTACCAGACACGGGGCTGTGTAAACCCACTGTTTTCAACTATAAAAGGTGGTGCTTGGCTCACTTGCAACTCATCCCTTGGCAAACCACTTCTCTCACACCTGCCACCACTCCACCACCACTACTACCATCATCCACCACATTCATTCGTCATCCATCCTTAGAGTGTGTGTAGTAGTCTTGGGATGCAAGATTTATAGTAAGAGTTTTTTGTCAAACAAAGGCTATACTTGGCTAATCTCTTACATCACTTGGTGAAGACAAATCATTTATGTATTACTTTTGATTTCCAAGCTTTGGTAAACTTTTTAATTGGGTATGTATTAATGACTTTAATAACTAGTTTTTTTTATATTGAAAGTGAACTTTATTCTATAACCTCTTCATGTTTTGTTGATTCACTCATTCGTGTCTTTACGGTCTATATAAAGCGCATTAACTGCCTGGAAGGGGGTTAGAAGGGTGGTTTGGGTAAAGTTCTTGCCTCGTTCAGTGTATAGATCCCGTGATAACTTGATTTAATCTTATTAGGACTTCCTTTGAGGTAGATAACATCAAATCGGGGGAAGTAAGAACGGCTTGAATCCCTTATAAATAAACTACTATTAAGACATTAAACCAGCCTTGCGGGACTGTATCCCTGCTGACTCAGACCAATATAGCTGAGGGTAGCGTTGCCTCCAAAAGAGGGACATGCCACATTTTGCACTAATAACTTACTTAATTATCTTTCAATAATCCGGCCTTGCTGGACTGTATCTCTGCTGACTCAGGCCAATATGGCTGAGGGTAGCGTTGTTTCCAAAAGAGGGACATGCCACTATAACTAAGATAATCTCTTAAAAAACCCAAAGTGTGGAAATCATCAAAGGATACATAAATGACGAGTCGGATCCAAGTGGTTCTATCTTGTCCATATGTTCTTTCATTTATTTATTTTCTTTATTTTACTTACTTAAAAATCATTTCTCAAAATTTGGTTAGATTAGACGTCGATGATATTCCGGTATTAAAAGCTCTTATGTCCTTGGACGACCTCGGTATCTTACCATCACTATATTACGCCAATAATGGATGCACTTGCCTTAGTGTGTTATAGAGAGTGATAGCTTATATCGTGTTTTATATATTTAAATCTTGATAAAAGATTAAAAAGTACTTAAATATATATTGAAAATCCGTACACACTCACAAACATGTCAAGTTTTTTGCACCGTTGCCAGGGACACAAGGATTTTAAGAAAGTTTAGAATCGACGGCCTAATCATTTTTTATGCTCTTTATTTTTTCTTTTTAGGTTTTTTTTTCTTTTTCTCCATTTTCTCTACTTTCTGCAGGTTCAGCACGGAGCCATGCCTGATGAAACACGGGGCCGTGTCTAACTTACAGTAGCTGAAAATCAACAAAAACTTCTTCATAGAAGGCTCACACGGGGCCGTGCCACATCTGACACGGGGCCATTTTAAAAACACCCAGTATCATATAAAACGCAGTCCTAAACACGAAGCCGTGATTAATCAACACGGGGTCGTGCTAACCTTGTGTGTTCGAATTTTTTTCCTTTCCCGAGAGCGGTGATCTTCTAGGTATTATCCAAACAATGGATTATCACATGGGAGATTATGACCACTACTATTATGATGATTACAAGGAACGATATTGTACCATATGCGGTGAATCCCATTCGGTACAAAATTGTTACCTCTTTCAACCATCGACCTCGTATGAGGAACCAAGGTTTGAGCTTCAAAAATCTAGCTTGGATTGGGACACTCCAGCGTTTAAAACATACGAGACACCACCTACAATCGTACCCGAAGCCGAAAGCCTCATACAAAGTCTCAAGAACTTAGAATTCTTGATCAAGCAATCTCGTGCAAAAGAAGAGATCATTTGTACTAAAGAGGCTAATTGTACTAAAGAGGTAGATCCTCAAGAGCCGAAGAAAGTGGAACTACTCAAAGAAACTCAACACATAAAGGTGAAAAAACCGAACCAAGTCACAAGGAAGGTAAGTTCACAAAGGTGAATTTGTTGGTACACTTTATGTGGACGCGACTCGACTCGGTTCAACTCGATTTGGTTCGACTCGGTTAGGTTAGGCTCAAGTCCGACGTAGCGACATTCGTCCGTCGTGCGCCCCAAAGTTCGACACGCGAAGCATGGAGAGCCGCAAACCAATTCCCGATGACACATCACCATGACATCATCATGATGATGTCACAAGTTTGACTAATACTTACAAATTGAATATTTGTGGATTACGTATATGTGCATGCATTGTTTGTTGATTATGTTTGTTGTTTGGCCCAACTGTCGAAGCCCATACATGACGAAGTCTCTTTGGAGCCCAAGCCCAACATACATGTGACAAAATCAGAAGGTCCAACAAGTGACGAAGACATCAGTTGACGAAATCCCCTGGTTTCATCAAAGATATTGATTTCGTTGTGATGATGGGATTTCGTCGATCAGTTTTCGTCGGTAATCAGTTTTCGTCAATAATGTTATTATAAATACACAGACAACAAACAGAAACACTTAGGCAAGTCTGAATAGATTTCGGAGCGAACACACTGTAAACACACACACTGAGAGTTTATGAGAGCATCTTGTAAACATTGCTTTGTAACCGTTTCATAGCATTAATACATTGAGTGTTAATCGGTGAATCTTGTGTTTTACATGTTCATAACTTGGTTTAACTTACCCGTTTGGATTCTGCACTCTCGGGTTTGTCGGAAAACAGGGAATAGAGGTTACTCAATCCTCCAGGTGGACCTACAATTGGTATCAGAGCATTGGCTCGATTCCTTGTTAAAACCAAGTTTGTTTATCTTGTGTTTTGAAAGATTTTCTTGCATTTTTCTGGAAATATACTTGAGCTTTTGAGTTTTGAAAATCATATTTTCTGGAAAAAGGTTCTAAAATCTGTGAAAAACTTGTAGATTTGCTATTTGTTTCTATAAAAACCTTGTTAGTATCCTACACATACATGTTAATTTAAGGTTGTTATTGAAAATTTCTTGCAAAATTGTGTTCGGAAATTATTCCGGTGATTATCTCGGCCAGAAAACTCATATTGTTCTTCATATCTTCAAGTGTTCTTCATAAGTTTTCTGTGTTTGATCCTTATTGTTGAATTATTGTGATGTTGTTGATTATAATATTCATTGTTTGAAATTTGTGTACATGGCATGATGATAGTTGGTTGAAAAGTATGACCAAAAGCATGATGGTTTGAAAATGAAGTCTTTGTGTCAGAGGATAAGCTTTGAGAAATATCTTGCAAGTTGTTGGTCACAATTGTCAACGAAAACAACCCTCATTTCACCATACATCCTCAACGAAAACACCAAGATTTCGTCCCAACTGACCTCAACGAAATCACCTATTTTCGTCATACCCATTATGGACGAAATCAGACTTGTTTCAGCGACGAAATCAGACTTGTATCAGCGACGAAAACCCCAAGTGTTCGTCATATCAGCGACGAAAACCCTTCCTGATTTCGTCATCAACATATCAGCGACGAGAACACTCCTGATTTCGTCAAACATATTTGTGATATTATTATTAACAGAAGCTTTTTAAATCATACTTAACCATTTGATTTCAAGTTTTTAAGCAGGTACAATTGTTCTAATATCAAATATGAGTTCTAACCCATTACATTGGAGCATTAGCATGGTCCCTGATATGTCATGGGTTAAGTCTTTGATGCCACAAGAAAGAATTTCGGCTAGTCAATGGGCGTGCGTGGCAAATCAAAATCAAAGTATCCAAAACCTGCTCATAAGCGAAAATGAAACGGGTAGCAATAACCGTCCACCAAAACTCAACCACATGAACGACTATCCATCGTGGAAAGGTCGTTTTCAGAATTATGTTTTAGGTCAAAACACCGAGTTATGGACGTGTTTCACCACAGCATATAACGTCGCTCTTGAGGAAGCCGGATCAAATGCTGCGACTTATGCGACCATGGCTGAAAATGACAAGAAGGCATATGACCTTGAAAAGAAAGCGTTTGCTATTCTTACGCAAGCATTGCACAAATATATCTATCATAAATTTTCCCATTGTACCAGCACCAAAGCCTTGTGGGACATCCTAGTTAACAGAGGAGAAGGAAATGCGGCCACACGGAAGACGCGTCATGATTTACTAAAGAAGGAGTTTGAAGGGTTTATGTATGTGCAGACTGAAACACTAAATGAGATGACAACTCGTTTTTATCATTTAATTAGCGAAATGATTTCTTACAAGGTTGTTGTATCTTCGCAGGAAATAGTCGCACGGTTTGCTGATGCTCTACCACCAAAGTGGAGCCCATTCATTGAGTTGTTAAAGCATACAAGTGTATTGGATACTGTCAGTATCTATGAGTTTGTTCAAAAGCTGGAGAACAAGGATGCAGAAGAAATTAGAAAAGCTAAACTAATTCCTGTCCCTCAAAATCCAGAGATGTACTTTGGAGGGATTGCTCCTGCTGCTAGTACAAGCCAGCAACCAAAGATACAAACAGCTTTTGTGTCAAATGCTTTCGACCCAAATTCCTATTTTGGAGGAGTAGTTGCACAACCCCAATTTGATATAAATGCCTATCTTCCGAAACCTCAAGTTGCCACACCTCAACCCCAATTTGATATAAATGCCTATCTTCCGAAACCTCAACCCCAATTTGATATAAATGCCTATCTTCTGAAACCTCAAGTTGCCACACCTCAACCCCAATTTGATATAAATGCCTATTTTCCGAAACCTCAAGTTTCCACACCTCAACCCCAATTTGATCCAACTGCCTATTTTTCTAAACCACAACAAGCCTTCTATGGTAACAAACCTGATACTTCAAATCTTTCCAAAGTGAGTGTAGAAGCTGCACGGGATCACATTGAAATTCTTACCACTATGGTTAATGCCTACAGCGGATTAGTCGCAAGTCAAATTGGAAACATTAATTTGACCAACGAAGATTATCAGCAGATAGACAGAGATGAGATGGAGTTGATGGACATTAAGTGGGCGTTTGCTAGCGCTGTGAGAAGGGCAAAGGATTATATGAGCAGAACGGGGAGAACCAGCTTGGAAAGCAAAAGGGATACCAAGTACGGATTTGACAAGGGTGCTGTCACATGCTTTAATTGCGGTGAAAAGGGTCACTTCAAACGTGACTGCACGCGACCGAGCAAACAAGGAAACCAACAAGGCAACCAAAATCCCTTCCAAAATCAAACAAGTACTTCAAATCAAGCTAACAACGAAAGAGGGATAGTAGCTGCTAACAACCAAACCAACCAGTCAGGGCCTTCAAACCCCAACCGAGCATTGATAGTTCAAGCTGATGAAGGATGTGATTGGTCCATATAGTTGGGAGGAGGAACTGCATGTTATGCGAATATCATCAGTCACATCAAGCATGTGCACAAAGAAGAATTCTCTGAAGATGATGATAGTTCGGGATACAGTGGCAGTTCTGATTCAGAATCAGATGTGAATGAAAGAATGGATTCTAAAGGTGATAGTCTGTTGAAAGATGCTGAGGAGGTCAAGTGTCAGAAATATGTCTTGATCAAGAAAGCTGATGCTACATCAAAAGAAATGGAGAAGATTCTCACTGAAGATGGATCTTTCTCTTCTCAGACTCCCTTTATGGCTAATGTCTCAGCTTCTACAAGTCAGGTAAAATCTGAAACTCCTAGCATATGTAGTGATTGTGCTGATTTGAAACAAGAATCTGAAAAAATTCACAGTCACAATCAGAGTTTGGTTATTGAACTGTCAAAGTGCAAAGAGGCAAACATGGCCTTAGCTCGCAATGAAAAAGATTTTAAATCGGTAATTGAAACACTCAAGAAAAGTGTTTCTAAGTTATCAAAAACGGTTTTTAATAAGCAAACTGGCATTAATAATTACATTAATATCATTGAGGTAATTAAGAAAGAGCTAGCCGAGGCGAAATGTGAGCATGAAGCGATCAAGCTCAAATTGGAGAGTTACTCAAACTCCCGATATGTGCTTGATCACATCATTAACGTTCAACAACTAAAGGGTAATGTTAAAGGCATTGGGTATAAGTCGTGTCCGCCTCCTTTGAGACACAACTATACCAAGATGCCCCATGAGGAGGAAATGCCGCGTTTTGAGCCAACTGTACCTCTTGATTATGAGGAAGTTACAACTGGCTTAGGGTTCAAAACGGATAATTCATCGGAGGGCTCATCTGATAGCAAGGAAAAGTCATCATGTGCTTTAAATCAAAGTCCTCCAACCATTCAGGACTATGATTCTTCGAATGATGAATCAGATGTGAGTGATGAGGATAAATCTCTTGACGATAGAAAAGGAGTAGAAGTGCCTTTTGAGAATCACATTCTGTGTGATCCTCCTACTCCTGCTGTGCAGTCTGCTGCTAGACAAGAGATAGATCCTATCACTGAGACAGAGTCTACTGTTAAAAGTGATAACGTGTTGTACACTTTAGTCGGTGATGACAAAATTTATTCAAACACAGCTTTTCCAATTAAAAATGTCAATCAATCTTTGATTGATAAAGTGTTTGAAGATACTACCAGTAAGTTTTTGGAAAAGGGGATCCCGAGAGTTTCTTTAACTCAATGTGATCCGATTCCAAAAGCTGAAGTTAGAAGAAAATTTGGAAATCAAAAATCAACAACAAAGCAACAACCTGTCGCCTCTAAGGGTAAACAACAACAACGAGCTCAAAAGCCTAAGGCTTTACGCCCAAAGGCTGAAACAAAAGGAGCTCGTTACAAGAAGAAAAACAAAGACATTAAATTTGTGGCCTCCATGGGTACTGATAAAGTTGAGACTTTTGAAAATAAATCCAACACTGAGTTTGTTCAAAAGGTCAAAATTTTGAAACGTAATAGTGAAAACAATTACACCCAACACACAAACGGGTGTGAAGCTAGTACCTCGGGGTCTACAAATTCAACGTCAGGTCATCGAACAGAATCTCCTAATTTTGTTGAAAGGAGATCATGCTTTAAATGCGGGGAGTTTGGCCACATTATCAGAAATTGCACAAACTCCCCGAAACCAAATTTTGTAGAGAGAGCCCCTTCTGAACAAGGTCACCAACAACGTCGTCCTGTGTCACCAAAAACTCACAAACGCACTGTTAAAGAACAGGAAATAAAACAATGACGTCAAAAGGTGAAGGTGATCGAAAGAGCTTTAAAACCATAAACTGTTAAAAGGAAACCTAGTTTGCACAACCATTAAAACCAGAAAGTGTAAATAATACACAAATTAGTAAAAGGAAACAGGATTGGAAATCGAAAACAGGTGAGGATTCAGGGGGAGGCTTGCAATTTAAGGACCTTCAAGAAATTGAAATTACATTTCTTGATTCTCAGGGGCAACCCAAGTCTATGAAGGCTTGGGTCCCCCTCTCCAACTAATCTCTGAGTGAGTGTGCAGGATGTTTGTTGGGATTGAACCCTATCAAAGGAACAGATAATTAAAGCCAAAACTGGATCAGCGCAGTGGATCCAGAATAAGCAGATGTTGCATACATGTCTCTCCCCACATCTGCTGACCTCCTATCTACTGATCGTGCAATCTGCTAACCTACAAACTGCTGATCAAGTAAAGGCCTGATTAAAGACTAAAGCTCTGCTGTTCAATCTACTGCCTTGAGTCAAGCACTGCTGATCCGGACAAGTACTGTTGGGTTCACATCAGTGGAAGGATGCAGCAGTAGTTTATTATGTCTTTATGTTATGAAATGTAATATCAGTAGTTTAGCGTAGCAGGGTTTGCATAGATCAGAGGTTAGAGTTTGTTAGGAGGTTAGATGTCACTTTCATGGTGACGTCAGCTTTGATGCTCAGTGGTTTGCTAGTGCCTATAAATAGAACAGTGCTCTGTACTGTTCTATTAGCTCTTTGTAAAATCGTCTTCTCTGCACGAACAAACACTGAGCTCTGGCTGAGGGGGAGTTTGTATTCAACATTGCACTGTAATCGTAATTGAAATAAATTCAATCTTTCGGTTCTTTGTAAAAAATGTTTGATCAAAGCAATACTCTCGTTTGATTGTATGCAAAGTTTGTTTCCATCTTAGTTCCGCTGCACAACTCATCCATCTTCATTCTAATTCAAACGAAAAATACAATCAAAACCAAACTCAGATCCAACAATTGGTATCAGAGCCTGGACAGTCAAATTTGATTTAACAATCATTTTGACATAAATAGTTCAGCTCATAATCGTTGATACTAATAGTTTGTTCGTTTGTGTTGAAAAACAGAGCAAGGTTTAATCACCATCAAAGTTGATTGATCAGTGCCTGTAAAACAACCAGGACGACGTCATAGTCACAAGATGATAAGAATAACATTGGCTCGCTTTTTAAACCACCCATGCTTAAACGTAATGAATACAACATCTGGGAGAGAAGGACGGGTCACATCCTTGCTCAACAGAACAATGGATGTTGGAGGTCTGTTGTTTTTGGTCCCCATGTTCCTATGGTGCCAAGTGCTGAGGATGCAAAGAAGTTCGTTCCTAAACCAACTGAAAACTATACTGAAACTGATTTTCAAAAGTTCGAACTCGATGCCAAAGCATTTAGCATCATAGCATCTGCATTACCAAATGAGATCTATGCTGGACTGTTACATTGTAATAGTGCCAAAGAGCTATGGGATGCATTGAAGGAACAGTTTGGGGGAACTGAAGAAGTTATTGAAAACAATAGGGAAATTCTGAATCAGCAGTATGAAACCTTCTGTCACATTAAGGGTGAATCATTGACCCAACAGTTTGAACGTTTTAGCTGTCTCATCAGTGAGCTAAGGCTTGTTAAAGTTGAAATTCCAAAATCAACACAAAATAGCAGGTTTCTTAGATCACTACCTGATAAATGGGACACAATTGCATTTGTGACTAGAAACTTAGCTGAGTTCAAAGATCTGACCCTGACCCAACTTCATGGCAGACTCCTGACCTATGAAAGGGAGTTAAACCAGAAAAAGATGTTGCAAGAGTCTGGAAAAGTTGCTGATGATTATTCATTCGGTAGCACAGCTCTTTTGGGTCAGGAAGAATCTGGTAGCAGTGGTAAGGATCAGGGTTATGATCACTTCATTGATATAACTGCTGGTGGAAATTTTAACAACCCTGATCCTCACTCTGCAAATTATGCTTTTACTACAAATTGTGAAAACCAGATGTCAGATAACTTGTGCTTTGAACTCAATGATTTGCAACACTTTGATCCCACTGACTTAGAAGAGATGGACATTTTCCATTAATTGGCTTTGCTTAGTGTAAGAACAAGCAAATTCTACAAAAGAACAGGGATAAAATTCCCAGGGTTACATGGGAATTTAAGGGTGGGGTTGGATAAATCTAAAATCAAGTGTTACAAGTGCAATAGGCTAGGTCATTTTGCTAGGGAATGCAGGAGTCAAACTACTGGTCCTATAATTACTCATCCCAGCTTAAACCCTAGACCACAAAATCAAAGCACTGTTCACTATACCCAATATACCCCTGCAGCCCATGTTAACACTGCTCACTATGCTGCAACCCCTGTGCCTGTGCATTATGTCCAAACCACTGTTCCACAAATTCAGTATGTTCAAACCCCTGTCCCCCAGGCACAAGTGCAACCTGTTGCACCTTAAACAGCTACTCTAGCAGTGGTACAACCAGATCAGCAAAGCTTTTTCACTCAAGGCTTTGTTGACTGGAGCAGCATGCCTGATGAGCTTGGTGATGAAAATTTTGCACTCTATGCTTTTAATGAACCTTCTAATTATGAATTTTGTTTGATGGCATTAGAGTCAATACCAGAGGGGGTAGAAACTGAAGGTGAACAGCTAAGTGCTGAAACAGTGGATGAGGTGACTGAAGCAGTTGTTAATGCAGTTGCTGGTGAACTGCTGCTGGGAGAAAATTCAGAAACCCTGATTGAACCACTGACAGACCCCTGGTCCAAAGAGGACAAAGAAGAAGAGGAAGAGAAGAAAGCAGGTGAGAAAGAAGTAAGAGCTGATGATGAAAAAAATCATCAATGTGATTGTGCCATGATGGTTGCTGCCAAGGTATCTCCTCAAGTTCTTGAAAAATTGTGTTCAGACAATTGCATTATTGCTTTTGCTAACATCAAAGAGGTAAATGAAAACCTTAGGGACAAAATCTTAACTGATGAAGTCAAATTTGAAAGGTCTTTAAAAGAACTTAAAAACAAATTGACTGAAAAAGAGAAAGAGATCAGCAGTCTTAAAGAAGAGCAGAGCATAACCAAAACTCAACTCCAAACTATGGTAGAAAAATACCAAGTTTGCAAAAAGGAGTTGGAGTCCACCCAGATCACCTGCGAAAAATGGGTGGAATCATGAAAAGGGTATGAGGTTATGCTTGAAAAACAGATTAAAAGCAATGTGAAATTTGGTGTTGGTTATAGAAAACATGATGATGAAAACACTGCTTTTGAAAAATCTGTTCAAACCACTGATGTAACCACTGAGTTCATCCCCACAAACAAGAATGGCCAAGAAGTGAAAATCACTGATAAACTTGGTAACAAAATCACACTTGACAGACCAATGGGATCCTCTACTTTTGAGGAGATTGAGAAATATCAGTTTAAACCCACATGGTCTGATGAGTGTGACATTCTTGAAAATTTCAAGCCCATGGATTTTACAACCACTGATGGTGTTAAAGCTCCAAAAGCAAAAGTCATCCCTCTTAAGGACATCCCAACAGAAGTTAAAAACTCTGTTGCAAAGGAGTCTGAGAAGAGAAAGAAGAGAGAAAAGATCAATAACTTGTTTTGTGAATTTTGTGAGAAAAGAAATCATCTAACAAAAGACTGTTTTCATTTAAAAGCATACGATCTAAACAAAACAAGTGTCATTGTTCCTGCTGAAAGCTGCATCGTTTGTGGTAAAACAAACCACAAAACTCAAGCATGTGTGTATCTCAAAAACTTTGATGTGAAAAAGAATGAATACACTGCTAAAACATCCTTGAGTCCATCAACATCATCTGTCAAATTCATAAAGAACCAACCACTGTTTGTGCCAGTTCAAACAGCTGTCACAAAATAGCTGAACCAAACATCTGTCAAAAGAGATGTTTAGGTTACTGATGCACCCCCTGCCAACCAGTTCAGAAGAGGTAAGGAACAACCATCTTACCAAAGGATTCCACACGTTTATGAGACCTACAAAAGGCCCTCTAAACCTAAAGTAAATAGGCATCCTTTTGGTTATCAACAGGTGATTGGTCAAGACCCCCAACAGTGGTTAGAAAGAAACAGTCCTAAAACTGTCCAAACCCCTGAACTAACCACTATCCATCAATCTGCATCCATCCCAGACACTGTTGAGACCCCATCCAAAGCCTTATTGGCTTTGGAAACCCTAATGAACTAATCCTTTACTTCATGTGCAGGGAGCTTCTGCATGCTTAGATAGCCTTTGGTATGTTGATAGTGGAGGCTCCAGGCACATGACTGGATGTAAAGCCCTACTCAAAGATTTCAAAATTCATGGAGGGGGTGATATATCCTTTGGGAATAATAGTAAAGGGAAAGTTCTGGGGTCTGGTACAGTGCAGTCTGGAAATGTTAAATTTGAAAATGTCAATCTGATAGACAATCTGAAATTCAACCTCCTGAGTGTTTCACAAATGAGTGACAAGGGGTATGGGTCATTCTTCACAAAGGAGTGTTGTAGGATTGTTGGACCAGAAATGGTTAAAAAGATTGAAGCAATAATAAAAACTGGAAAAACAAAACTTGTTGCTCAAAGAAGTGGCAATGTTTATGTTGTTGATATGTCAAAAGAGTGTCCCAGAGCTGATGCCTGTCTGTTCTCAGCTGCCTCTAACAAAGAGACAGAACTTTGGCACAGAAGACGGGGGCACACAAATCTCAAGACAATCACTGAAATCTCAAAAAAATGGCCTTGTAAGAGGCTTGCCACAAAAGTCGTTTTCATGTCCTGAGCATTGTGTTTCCTGTTTAAAAGGAAAACAGCATAAAAGCTCCTTTAAGTCCATTGAAGAGTCCAAAACAACCCAGTGTTTGCAAATGCTGCACATGGATTTGTTTGGCCTAGTTCAAGTCATAAGTCTCAAGAAAAAGAGATATTGTTTGGTTATTATTGATGACTTCTCTAGGTTTACATGGACTTTCTTCTTACACTTAAAAGATGAGACTGCAGGCATTTTGCAAGACTTTGTGACACAGGTTGAAAAGCAATTTGACCTTCCAGTAAAAGTCTTCAGGAGTGACAATGGCACAGAATTCAAAAATAAGGAGTTGGATGCCTTCTGTGTGAAGAAAGGGATTGTAAGGCAGTACAGCATCCCTAGAACACCAGAGCAAAATGGGGTAGTTGAAAGAAAGAACAGAACTTTGATTGAGGCTGCCAGAACCATGCTTGCTGATTCAGGTTTGCCATTAACTTTTTGGGCAGAGGCAGTAAACACTGCTTACTATGTCCAAAACAGAGTTTTAATAAACCCCTGGCACAAAAAGACTGCCTATGAAATTCTGTATAAAATCAAACCACTGATCTCATACTTCAAGGTATTTGGCTGCCCATGCTTTATTTTGAACTTAAAAGATTCCATTTCAAAATTTGCAGCCAAAATTGACTGTGGTTATCATCTGGGATACTCAACCACTGCCAAGGCCTACAAAGTGTTTAATACACGGACCAAGGCAGTGGAGGAGACCTTGAATGTAAAGTTCAATGAACTTTCATCAATGAAAATCCCAGCAAATCCTGCAGATCTGTTTGATCTTGATAAATTCACTTTTGAAAATACTGCTGTCAAGACTAACAGTGCAGGTCCATCAGAGGATTCATCATTAGACTATGGGTATGAGATCATCACTCCTCAACAAAAGTCTGTCTCAATGGGTAGAGCAACAGATGTTCAAAACAGCTGTCAAAGCTCAACCACTGCTACCTCAACAGTTGTTGACCAAAGTAGCCCATCAACCACTGCTTCCACATCAACAAACACTGCTGACAAAAGTCCCCAAACAGTGGATAAAAGTCAGCATGTGTCCACATCATTACCTCCTATTCCACCACCTTTTGAAGCCACTGCTGGATCATCAAAGTCACCAGCAGTGGTTAGCTCAGATGATACACATTTGCAGCCTTCACCAACAAATGCCATCATTCCATACCAAGGAGATTTAATCTACTTGAGATCTCATCCACCTGACCAAATCATTGGCAACATCAATGAAGGGGTGCTCACAAGGAGCCAAACCCAAAACATTTGTCTTTTTGCTGGTTTTCTATCACTCCATCAGCCAGTCAAGTACCAAGAGGCACTGAAAGACAACAGCTGGGTAGAAGCCATGCAAGAGGAGCTCCAACAGTTCAAAAGACAACAAGTATGGGAGCTTGTACCACTGCCAAAAGATGTCAGTCCCATCGGCACAAAGTGGGTCTTTAAAAACAAAATTGATGAAAAGGGCATTGTTGTCAAGAATAAAGCCAGGCTTGTGCTTCAAGGTTACAGACAGGAAGAGGGGATTGATTATGATGAAACATTTGCCCCTGTAGCAAGATTGGACGCTATAAGACTGTTCCTGGCCTTTGCTGTCAACCACAACATGAAGGTGTTTCAAATGGATATCAAAAGTGCTTTCCTCTATGGTACAATTCAAGAAGAGGTGTATGTTTGTCAACCTCCAGGTTTTGAGGATCCATTTTATCCAGATCATGTCTACAGGCTAAACAAAGCCTTGTATGGCCTGAAACAAGCACCTAGAGCCTGGTATGAAACTCTTTCCAACTTCCTACTCTCAAATGGTTTCAAAAGAGGTACCGTTGATAAAACATTGTTTCTAAAATGGAGAGGGAAGGATTTAATGATTGTCCAAATTTATGTGGATGACATTATTTTTGGAAGTACATGTAATAACATGTGTGAGGAGTTTAGGGAACTCATGACAGCTGAGTTTGAAATGAGTGCAATGGGTGAGCTGCAATGCTTTCTTGGTCTCCAAGTTCAGCAAATGCAAAATGGAACTTTCATTCATCAAAGCAAATATGCTAAAGAACTTTTGAATAAATTTGATATGAATGATTGTAAACCATGCAGCACACCCATGGCAACAAATAAGCTTGTCATGTCTGATGAGAAGGATGAGCTGATTGACCAAACACTTTATAGAAGCATGATTGGGTCTTTACTGTACCTAACTACATCTAGACCAGACATTATGTTTGCAACATGTGTCTGTGCAAGAAGTCAATCAGCTCCCAGAAAATCAAACCTCGTTGCTGTAAAAAGGATCTTCAGATACATAAAAGGTGCTCCCACACTTGGTATCTGGTATCCAGCTAATGGGAATATCAAGCTTTCAGGTTTCTCAGACAGTGATTTTGCTGGATGTAACACCACAAGGAAGTCCACTTCAGGAGGGTGCCAGTTTCTAGGTGATTGCTTAGTCTCTTGGCAAAGCAAAAAGCAAGCAGCTGTTTCAACATCCACCGCTGAAGCTGAATACATTGCTGCTGCAAGCTGTACAGCCCAACTCCTGTGGCTTCAAAATCAGTTGTTGGACTTTGGTATCACTGCCTTAAAGACACCACTCATGTTGGATAGCCAGGCAGCAGAAAATATCATCAAAAATCCAGTCTCCCATTCAACCACCAAACACATCGACATCAGACATCACTTTGTGAGGGATTGCTATGAAAAAGGTTTGATTTCTCTGCATCATGTTCCAACTAAAGACCAGCTGGCAGATATGCTCACAAAAGCATTAGATACTGCCACCTTTGAAAGTCTGGTCTCTAGGATTGGCATGCTAAACATGGAATAACAAGCAACATCTTGTTTTTCTATGAATAAAAGCATTAAAATGTTTTCAGAAAATCAAAAATCCATCCTTAAAAATAGCTAAAAATGAAGTTTTCATTAAAATCCTTAAAAGTCTGCCAAAATCACTGCTTGTTCAAAAGTTTGCTCTACTTCAAAGTCTGTCCACTGCTGAAAGCCATCCCCTGTCCTCTTTCCTTGATAAACTTTGTTGTTCAAAAGCAGTATCTTATCCACTGATATGCTATCCACTGATAGTGAAAATCATCCACTGCTTCCATTTGTTACCGTTGAAACCACTGCCTTCATCAGTATCTTTCATAAAAGTATTGTCCTTCATTTTACCAGGGGTGGGCATGTGAGCAGTACATAGTGGTCAGACCTATTGTAACCGCTGCCACGTCAGCATTCACTTTTTCTCTATAAAACCCCCACTTCACACCAAAAACAGGGTTTTACTGTCGAATTGAATTCTCAAAAATTCTCTTCTCAAAGCAGTTTTTCTTCAAATTTCTTCATCATCTTTTTCGATCATCATCTCCAAAATGACAAAATCGAAGTCATCTGCAAAACTCACTTCCAAATCAACATCCAAACAAGCCTCTCAAAAGGTAAAACCCACTGAAATTCCACACAAACCATCTCACAATCTTCTGGGTCTTCTCACAAAACCCGGCACTACAGACGCTTTCGATTCCATCCTTGCTACCATATCTGCATCAAAGTACAAAACTTTGTTAACAGCAGATGCACCAATTTACTTGACAACCCAAAGAGAGTTAGAATGCAACCCTTGAAAAACAAGGAGACACTGTAATAGCCATCAAATCTTCTCTAAAGGGTAAAGCCGTCAAGATTACACCACATTCAATTTCAGAGGTCTTTCAACTCGATGATCAGGAAGGTACACTTTCTTTTCCCAAAAACGAGTTAAAAATGATTTTCTGGAAAGAGGGTATAATGCAGAAGTAAAAAAGGACACCTTACAAAAAGGTTACTTCCTTTCTGCAACAAGATTTTTATTTCATACCCTCCTAATGTGTGTTTCAAACAAAACCACTGCTTTTAATGAAATACCATTAAAAATTCAAAATCTGGGATATGCTATCCTTCAAGGAGAAAACTTTAATTATTCTCGGGAAATTTTTAATGATTTGGTTAAAAATGTTGAAACAAAGGCATTCTTACTGTTTCCAAGATTTCTGAGTTATTATTTTGAAAAGAAACTTGGTAAGAATGATCCTTCTGCAATAAAACAAGGTGAATCTCTTCAAATGCACAGCTTAACTGCTGAAACTTTTACAAGAATGTCAACACCTTGCAAAACACAAGCAGAGGTGCCTGAGTAGAATTTAGCAGCTAACATTGCTCCTCAGGTATCTGCTGCTGAGCCCACTACTCCAGGTGATCAAAGTAGCAAAACAACTGCTTTGAAACCCACACCTACAATCACCAAAAAGCCAACAAAAATAAAATCTCAAAAACCCCCCAAACCCATCAAAAAGGCAACTCTGGAGGATGAGATACCAGAGCAACTGCCTGTGACAAAACAAAAGTCACAAGAAACCACTGCTGCTTCTTCCTCACAGCAGTTGGTACAAATATCTCAACCCATAACCGAAACTCCTCCTGCTTCTTCTAAAAAGAACAGGTTGTACACATTGGGACACCACAATATGATGCTCTGGAATCACTCGTTTCCATCATCCACAGCCCAATGCCCAGGGCAAATTCTCTTCTAACCCCAAACCTCACATTCACAATTCCTCCACCAACAAGACTTTTGTTGGAAGCAATTGATTTGAACCAGGCACAAACCAGTCCTTCTCAATCACCCATCAATGAGAACATGCCTCAACAAATGACTGGGTCTGATGTATCAGTCTTTGCTAACCCACCAACACAACCTGAGGAGGTTACACCCCTTGAGTTACAAGTAACTCTTGGTGGTAATCAAAGTGAAGCAGCCACTACAACTGTTGAACCCACTGGTTTACATTTGGACAGTGGTTACATTAATAAAACCACTGCTAGTGGGAAATCAGATGATCCCATTAAATTGGGTGATGGTTTAAAATATCTGGATTTGACGGAATGCGTTAACAAACTGGATACAGATGTTGCAGCTATCAAAGACATGCTACAACAGTTGTTGATAGTACAAAAGATGCAATCCACTGCTGCTCCACCTCAAGCACCTGCTCCACCACAAGCATCTACTACAAATGAGCTCTGGAATATATTTCAACCTCTTCTCCAACAACAAAAACAAATGGCTGATCAGCAACATGAAATACATGTACAAAAGCTGAGAAACATCATGGAGTCTAGGTTCAAGAACACACAAGCAGACATCAAGGCTCTCAAGGCCCATTTATTGAAAACCACTGGCACTGCTCCTCCAACTGTTCTCTTCATTGATCAATTACCCCAGATACTGCCAAAAAGGGGAGAAACTTAAAGAATGGAAGAAAAAGGGAGTAGATGATGGTCTCTACATAGAACCAGACATGGAGAATATGACCAAGCAGATACCTTTGCCAGATGGTAGCAAAATGGTTGATGTTACCCAAAATGCACTTGATGAAGCTATAGCAAGTGTAAAAAGGGACAGAGAGGCAAAGGATAAGTCAAGGTGGAATGAGGATAAAAGAGCTTACATGGAGCTGAATGCGCAGGGTTGTTCTGGGCTAAAGGATGTTCAAAATCTTGTGCCAAAAAGAAATCCCACTACAAAAGTGAGGGAACCCAAGTCCACACCATCCAGAATTCCAAAGCATACTCCAAAGCCACCATCCAAAAGCCACCAACATCAAACCTCCATCCAAACAGATGTTGTAACTCCTGCTGTATCAACTATTGCTGGTACGTCAGAGGTTTCAACATCCGTTATCACTTCAACACACACCACTTCAACACACACTACAACCACTATCTTATCATCATAATCACCACCAAAAACAAAATCACCATCATCGCCTCCTGCCAAAAAGCAGAAGACAGCAGATGTTACAACATCTGCTGTAATGACAACAGTGGTTGAAGCACCAGTTGTTTCAACAGCTGTTAGTCAACCACAAACCACTGCCACTCAAACTACCACCACTGTTCCACCCAAAGCATCATCAGTCCCTCCTCAAACAAAAAGGAGAAGGCTAATCCTAAAAGATGATGACACATCTCCACCGCCAACATCTTCAAAATCTCTATCACTTGTCACAATTCCAAAACCCATGCCTTTCTCTTCAGCTCAAATTCTAAAGCCATTACCTCCTGCTGGTGTCTCATTTCCTCTGGAACTCATAGCAGTTAGGGAAGAAATCAAATCCTTCTACTATGAGGATGACCCAGCTAAAAGGAGTTCGCCATCAGTTAAAGGATATCCCAGGCCAAACAATATTGAAGAATATTTGAAAATCAAGGCCAAGCAAGCAGAGGATATCTCAATCAAAAATAAACAAGGGAAATCTGATAGAGAATTTAAGCAAAACTATCAGTTTCTACTCACACAGGTCAGATCTATGGAGCAATTTGCCAAAAATGTATGTCAGCAAATCTCAGAAAGGGCAGATGAGTCCTTGAGAAAAGACTACATTGATAACATCATGACCTACAAGAAATACAAGGGGGAGAAACACATGTACAAAAACTGAACCATTCCTGAGCTTGAAAAAGAGGCAGCCAGGATTCAAGAAATGATAAAAAATAAGGTCAAGCAGACTCCTCCTGAAAAATTCAAACAGTTTGAAGCTGACAAGGCCTTAGAGTTGAAGAGAATGAAAGAGGAGCTAATAGCAGCTGAATATGGGTCAAAGAATTCTGTGACAAAGTGGGGAGAAGATAGGGTCAAAGCTACCTACAAAAAGTTGGAGGAACTTAGAAAGAAAGATCCAACAGTTCCAAAAAGGCCTGACTACTCCATAGCAGAGGTCTCAAAAAGACCACCAAAGCTGCAAGTCAAAAGAACCACTGCTCCAGCTGGTGCTGCCATCTACAAAAGAAGGAGTCAAAACCAGTTAGGTGCTGAAACAGTTCAAGATCTAAATGCTGGAAATAACCTTGTAAAATAGGGCATTAGATTAATGATGAAAGAAGATCCTAAATTGGAACAATCTGCAAGTACTGCTCAGCCAGTCATGAATAGGCCCGCATCACCAAATACCTCATCCAATAAAAATCTCCCAAGAAACCCACCAGGCTCAAAAGTACTAAAGTGGGAAACTGACAAAAAGACCCATGTATTGACTATGTTCAGGTCTGGTGGAGAAGTGAAGAAAATAACAAGGGAACAAGCTCTTGGCCTGAGTCTTGAAGATATGCAGGATCTCCTTGATCTTCCACTTGGTAGGGATGAAGATGACACAGATGCCCTAGACTTTGAGCTACAACTTAAAGGTCAGATAAGGGAACTGTTGATGAGGCAATAAAGTTCCACAGTAATGAAGGGTTTTGGCATTATCTGTTCCAGGGGGAGATTGTTGGGATTGAACCCTATCAAAGGAATAGATAATTAAAGCCAAAACTGGATCAGCGCAGTGGATCCAGAATAAGCAGATGTTGCATACATGTCTCTCCCCTTGAAAGTGGTTTCAATATCTGCTGACCTCCTATCTACTGATCATGCAATCTGCTGACCTACAAACTGCTGATCAAGTAAAGGCCTGATGAAAGACTAAAGCTCTGCTGTTTAATCTACTGCCTTGAGTCAAGCACTGCTGATCCAGACAAGTACTGCTGGGTTCACATCAGTGGAAGGATGCAGCAGTAGTTTATTATGTCTTTATGTTATGAAATGTAATATCAGTAGTTTAGCATAGCAGGGTTTGCATAGATCAGAGGTTAGAGTTTGTTAGGAGGTTAGATGTCACTTTCATGGTGACGTCAGCTTTGATGCTCAGTGGTTTGCTAGTGCCTATAAATAGAACAGTGCTCTGTACTGTTCTATTAGCTCTTTGCAAAATCATCTTCTCTGCACGAACAAACACTGAGCTCTGGCTGAGGGGGAATTTGTATTCAACATTGCACTGTAATCGTAATTGAAATAAATTCAATCTTTTGGTTCTTTGTAAAAAATGTTTGATCAAAGCAATACTCTCGTTTGATTGTTTGCAAAGTTTGTTTCCATCTTAATTCCGCTGCACAACTCATCCATCTTCATTCTAATTCAAACGAAAAATACAATCAAAACCAAAATCAGATCCAACAATGTTCCAGGAGGAACTATCAATAGTCATCGGATTGTTGATAGTGGAGTGTCCATGCACAAGATCGGCGACAAAGAAATTGTTGCCTTTGATGGAGAGAAAAAAGAAAAGAAGACATAATTGTCTGTCGAAAGAAATTGAAAACCTTCGACAAAATGAAAATCATACCAAAGTTTGATTGTTCAAAGCTTTGATCGGGTCCCCGGGATAGATTCAATCAAAATGTACGCACCTGCAGCACGTCTGATGTTCAAAATCAACAAGATGAACGTGCAGTGTACATTTCTTCGTGGTGTGATTGAAGAAAATGTGTTTGTTGAACACACCAACCGGGTGTGCGGATGCCTTGGCATGGATTGAACAACCGCACACTACTTCTCAAGAGAAACATAAAGACCTTCGCTGGTGCAATGTGGAAGACCAGCCGGACCCAGAGGTTTATGATCTTGTTGCTGTGAAGAGATTTCTCAGTAGCTACAAAAATCGACTTTGAAATCCACACCGGGTGGATGTCCAGTTTATGAGAGCGCTCAGATTTCTTGCAATGCACGAACCAGTTGCAGGATACGGTTTTGAATTTCTAATCTCTCCTATACTTGTCAATTTTTAAGCTGCTATATGAATTATTATCATATCGTACAACACTCTTTGACCTAACACATTGAACTCGAATATCACCTCACACGTGATTGTATCACTATGAAACTCGTCAATGTTGTCATGGTCCACATCGCTTACCGACGTGCCAACTCATTTTTCCAAAATTCGATAAATCATTTCTGATTAAATTAATTTTGGTAAACGGCATTGAGGTAAAACATGAGTTAACCAGCATCGGGAAATCCTCTTTGTAAATACCTTTGTTTTTTTAAAATTTATCTTAGTTTGTTGATTTTAGGGGGAGTAAATCCAAATTTGAAAAATTCAAAAACAGTGAAAAATTTCAAAACGCTAAAACAATAGAAAAACAAAAATGAGTTTCCTGGCGAGAAAAAGAGAAAATGATAGTACATCAGTGGTCTGTTGAAACCTCTTCGAACTTAACTTAAAATGAAATATGATAAGCAGCTCTATATAAGATGTATCGGTAGGCTCACAATCATTTTAAAGTGTGCAGGGTGATATAAATCTTAAATCGACTGAAGACCAGGTGGGAACCGCACATTGGCATATGGTCTTAGTACCGAAATTTTGTTTGAGAGATTGCCGAGGTTCTGAGATATTTGGTCTTTATGCTGTTTATCATCTGGGTATCATGGTTGTATCAAACCGTAAAAATAACGGAGACGAAGTCTAGATCTTCCATGATATCATACATACGTGTACATACTTCATACGACCTCAATAAGTGATCAACAATCACATGTCCAAACAAAATAAGTGATAATATATCACATTTATCCGGGAGTCAAGTTCGTCTCTTTGCTGTACGATGTACTGACCTGTTCACGGACTTGCTCCTGTGCCCTCATGCATATGAAAATCAAGTTCCTCATCAATAAGTGATTCTATCACATAGGGCTTGTTTTCAAACAAAATAAGTGAGTTTCTCACATCTTTTATACGGTCAAACGGATGATAAACGGTATACTCACCGGTAAGATGAACTCTCGTGCATACCTTGATACGGGAATGTGTCATGTGTGGATGAACACCGGTCGGTAAGTATAAATCATACACTAATCGTATCCCCTCGCCGTGATTACATCTGATAAGTTGAGCTTATGTGGACAACAATACCGATAATTGTTATAGGATGCTTATCTAAATGTTAACTAATTGAACAAAAAGAGTGTTTTGGCGTGACCATACACTGATATGATTCTCTTACCCTCGAAACTCGCAAAAAGAACGTCTGTAGATATTTATTTACTGCTTTCAGTTTCTGCATCATTATATATATTTATTTATTGCTTTCCGTCTTTACATTTGAAAAATGAAAACTACCAAAAAGATTTTAGGTGTGTTTTAATATAAATTTTATAAAAGCTAAAAAGATTTTATTTCCATTTTATTTTTTTGATTGACCGATGTTGGAACTCGAGTCTATCCTACCCAAAATCCTGATCGTAAGCTGGAAAACAATTGCATCTTCATAAATTGTCAAAGTTAACAAGTTTTGAAAGTAAGGGATTAAAATTGATCATTTTCTAAACTTTCAAACTGTTGTCAATCGGTGTTTAAATGAGATTTGATCTCATATGTGTTGTTTGTTTAATTTTTCTAAATTCCAAGCGGTTGTTCTCATTACGTGTTTAGCTTTCTTGTATGTGCAGATGCGACATCAGAATCAGCTAAAGGCGAAGAGAACGTGTCAGATGACAAGCCGTACAGTGAAGACACGACGTTGATGCAATCAGAAGATCAAGATGATCGGGTTGCAGTTGATCACTCATCAACACCACAAGGATCTAAAGTTTTGAAGTTCCAAAGATTCACGAGCATCATTCAAGGGGGAGTTTGTTGATACACTCCCTATTTGCGACACGTGAAGACCTTTTAAAGATCCGACAATGTGAAGAACGAACCATCATGAGTAGCGTCCAAGGGGGAGTTTGTTGGTACACTTTATGTGGACGCGACTCGACTCGGTTCAACTCGATTTGGTTTGACTCGGTTAGGTTCGGCTCAAGTCCGACGTAGCGACATTCCTCCATCGTGCACCCCAGAGTTCGACACGCGAAGCATGGAGAGCCGCAAACCAATTCCCGATGACACATCACCATGACATCATCATGATTATGTCATGACGATGTCACAAGTTTGAATAATACTTACAAATTGAATATTTGTGGATTACATATATGTGCATGCATTGTTTGTTGATTATGTTTGTTGTTTGGCCCAACTGTCGAAGCTCATACATGACGAAGTCTCTTTGGAGCCCAAGCCCAACATACATGTGATGAAATCAGAAGGTCCAACAAGTGACGAAGACATCAGTTGACGAAATCCCCTGATTTCGTCAAATATATTGATTTCGTCATGATGATGGGATTTCGTCGGCAATCAGTTTTCGTCAATGATGTTAGTATAAATACACAGACAACAAACAGAAACACTTAGGCAAGTCTGAATAGATTTCGGAGCGAACACACTGTAAA
Source organism: Helianthus tuberosus (assembly GCA_030545235.1). Lineage (NCBI taxonomy): Eukaryota > Viridiplantae > Streptophyta > Magnoliopsida > Asterales > Asteraceae > Helianthus > Helianthus tuberosus. Next base: position 156,491,753 of record CM060364.1, on the reverse strand, counting down.
CACACACACTGAGAGTTTATGAGAGCATCTTGTAAACATTGCTTTGTAACCGTTTCATAGCATTAATACATTGAGTGTTAATCGGTGAATCTTGTGTTTTACGTGTTCGTAACTTGGTTTAACTTACCCGTTTGGATTCCGCCTCTCGGGTTTGTCGAAAAATTGGGAATAGAGGTTACTCGATCCTCCGGGTGGACCTACAGAATTTCAAGCGGAACAACAAAACCTCCAAGAAATACATATTTTACAACCTTCTCTAGAAAATCATAGTTTGGTTCCATCTCATGCGATGTTTTTAAAATAGTTAACCACTAATCCTAACATCAAAGAAATGGCAAGTGTTAATTTAGCTAAAGATCAAACTTCACTAATACAAGATGAACAAATTGAATTAAACATAAAACCGGTAACATGTTTTATTTAAAACATCTATATTAGTAACATTTCAATAGATAAAGCACTTTGTGTTAATATAATGCCTAGCTATGTATTTGAAAGATTAGGTATTGATAATTTTCTTCCTATCAAAATTCCTATCCTCTTGGCTAATCAAAAAACTAAACACGCTACGGGTGTGGATGAGGACCTTCTCATTCAAACGCATCAAAAAGTTGTGCCAACCGACTCTATCATCTTAGATGATGCTCCACTCATGTTGGGGCAACCATTCACGAAAACCCATCAAGCTTTGCTCAAACATAAACACCAAATCTTCCCACTAAACTTAGGGCCAACAAACAAAGCTTTAATCTCGATATGAAATATCCAATAAGCAATGACGACCCCTTGTTGGAAGATGAACCAGAACCACCCGATATGGTGGGTCTAGCCAAGGACCCTTATAAACGTGGTGCACCATGGAGGCATTCCATGGACTATAGATTAATAAAAGTAGTTTACTTAAACATACTTGTTCAATTTTCAACACTATGGCTTCCTTTTTGAAAGGACAATCATGTTTAGGATTTAGTTTTATTTTTAGTTAATGCTTTTGTTTGAGTTTTCTCTTTGTAAGGAAAAAATTACACTCAGAAGGATGATGAGAATGTCCAAAGGACGTTGAAACAGCACCCCATGCATGAAAATAGACAACTCCCGATTCAAAATCTTCAAAACAGTAAGTGTAGCCCGGGGCCATGTCCTATAGGCACGCCTCCATGTTTGTCTTCTTGAAAATTTTATTACAGGAACTTTTGACACGGGGTTGTGGCTCCCACATACGTCCCCGTGTCCAGTGCATGTTTATTGAAAATTTGTTGTTTTTAACCCACGTGTTACACATTTAATCAAATCTGACCAATTTTGGACACACTGAGGATAATGTGTAATTTAAGTGTGAAGGGGGGGGGGGGGTGGGCTTGAATAACTTGATTTTTGTTTGTCCTAAAACAAGCCTTACACAAAACTCTACTTAGAACTGCTAAAACACCCTAAATCTTTTTTCAATTTTTTTAGTTTGTTTTGTCATGTTTATAGTTTAAACTAGACAATCAAGTTCTAAAAAATTGAAGTTTTTACAAATTTACAATTGATAGCACCATGATATAAAAAGAACCATATAAGGAAAATTCATACAAAGGCATGACAAATTTTTAAAATTTGATTGTATATATACTTTCACATTTTTTACCCTTTCCCACAAAATTGTGAGTTTTGAGCCTTTAACGAGCATCCAATATCATATCCATAATAAATGCTTATCTTTCATTTCTTGTGTGAATAGCCCGTACGGTTGTTACGAATCTAGAACTTGACAAGACAATACATTCCCGATCCTTACCGACTAATCTAAGTAAGTATATGATTGAGGCATTAGGATTTTAAACCCCTTTTTTTCCATTTCAACCTTTTTTTCTATTTTTATCTCCCCACAAAAACTCCCCTTAGTCAACCCCTTTAAGCCTAAATCTTTCATTTCAAACCCCACAAAACACCATCACCCAAACACCATCTTTTTTTATTTTTACACCTTTTATTTTAGTAAAATTCGGTTCTTTTGAAAAAACGCAAAAGCATGTGACTTTATTCTATAAAAAAAAATCTCTAGTTGCTTGAAATAAATAAGCAAATCTATTGCTTATAAGCATTTAGTTCATAAAGTCACAAATAAATTTTCAAAAGAAAACTGTCATTTTACGCCTTTAGGCCATTTTCAAATAAAACTACCCTACCCTTAACCAAAAGTCTACCCTCTCAAAGTCCTCTTGATATTTACAAGAATTAAGTTAAAAAGGATGAGGTTTGATTTCTTGTCAAGCATATGGTAGGAGTAAAGGGCTGCTTATTTACCTCTTAACGAGGCTCTTAATAGTTCAGACCTCTTATTGGTTCAGCACTTAATGGTTCAAACTGTTTGTTTCATGAGCAGATGTCTGAATGGTTCAGACATTTGCTTCTGAATGGTTAAGTATTATACAGAGTCTGAATGGTTAAGACCTCTAATCTGAATTGGTCAGACATTTGCCTCTAAAGGGTTAAGCATTATACTGGCTCTTAATGGTTTAGACCTCTTACTGGTTCAACACTTAATGGTTCAGACCTCTTACTGGTTCAGCCCTTAACCATTCAGAAGTTGCCAAACAGCCCCTAAGTTTCATACCGGTACCGAACGTTTCACTTATACATCTTCGGCCGAGTGTTGAGTGATCACTTGTGAGGTATGTGAATATCAATACTATTATAAAAAGGAGAAGTGATGTACTGAAATGTAATTTTACATCGTGTACAAGTTTTGAAACAATATATACAAAGAAACACAGCACGTTTTAGAAGGGTAAAATAGGAAAGGGATCAACATTTTAAGACACTAAAGGGGTAATTGGGGTATTTCACTCCTCACATATTGAATGCTTCAGTTTAGATGAGAACTGTTAGTGCTCTTTATTATTGTCTTTTAAATGCTGGCCGTTACATCATGTATTTCACCGGATCGGTTACCTTATCAAGAAGATTGGAGTCCAACTTGTCCAACACCACCCCTTTAACCATTCATTGGATTCATTGAAAGCCACGATTCATTTTCTGTACTTCATCATCTTTCAGTGTCAGTACCCTCTTTCAATTTCAATGTCATTACACCCACATTGAAGCTTCTCAATATTCCTGTGCTGATCCTCCTTCAATTTTTCTATCAGATAATCCTGCACGAACCCTCCTTCAATTTTTCTTTCAGGTAATTCCTACTTCCAATTCAATTCTAGGGTTTGTTCTAGGGATGCAGGAATTGCGTAGTATAAATGCACCTTCATATTAATTCCATGTAAATTAAATAGTTAGGTCACTAAATTCTTCACTGGTAAGGTGAAGAGCCAAAGAATCGAATTTAGGCCGGAGCCTGTAATCGAGGGTTTGGATCTTATGCAAGAGCTGGAGAATCGTCCTGCAAAACAGAAAACCGTTAGGCTCGTCGCAAAGATGGGAGGGCCCCTCTGTGACCACCCTCCGGCGTGAGGATAAGTATTGGTAGAGAGAGAAAGTAGAGAGAGAAAATAAGACGAAGGTTCAGAAAATCGTACTTGGCCTTGTACTTGATGGGGTATTTATAGTGGTCAACTGAGATGACATCATTCGTCCAGACGCACTCGAGTGAAGGTTCGTCCTCGGAGTTATGGGGAACGGATATATTGGGAATGTCCATTCTGGTATAGTCCGGCTCGTCCCAAGGGATCATATCCGGCCCCGGATATGTATCTTCAAGTCCCCCAGTTTGTTAAGTTCCGTAAGGGACTTAACAAAATGTTTGCATAAGTTATCTTTGCCCGAATGACGTGTCATCCTGGGAGTGGTTCTGGTTGAATGATGTGGCGCGATCTGAATGGAGCCAACGTGGCGTGGGTGACTCACGTAACTTGACCGTCAGTCACCCATGTGTGACGGTTATGAAACCCTGAATTGGGAATTGTGTTTATTTGAAGTGATGGTTTGACATGACCGTCTCTAAACCGCCTTTAATCCTTCCTATAAATTCTTCTTTTACTTTCTCATTTTCACCTTTCTACTTTTTAATCTTCTTCTTCTCTACTGTTACCCTCTAGTATTTGTTTGATCTCTTCTTCTCCAAGGTGCGTCCTTTTTCTGTCTTTGTATCATGGCTCCTGGTAAGGACAATTTATCAGAGAGTGTGAGCATGCTTACCTAATGGCAGTTGGATAAATTTATTCGGGAGTATAGGATCCCTCTTGATCTTCACCCAGTCCTTCCTTCAAAGGACAAAACCATCTATCCCTTTCGTCAAGGGAAGTTTCCCTTTTATACTCGCGTCTGCAATTTCGCGAATTACAGGGTTCCATTCTCGCGATTTTTTATTAGGGTTCTTCAATTTTTTAGGGTCCACATTTGTCAAGTTAACCCGTTCGGTCTGAGCCGTGTGAGTCATTTTAAAATTTCCTGTAGGGCCCAAAATCGGAGACCGAACTTTGATGTCTTCCGGTACTCCTACGAATTTATTACTGCCGGGCACTGGTATACCTTTGCGCATCGGAAGGGTATACCTCCCCCCTCCTCAGACGAACGATCTAGCTTGAAAAACTGGAAGGATAATTTTTTCTGGTTGGACGATCGTTGTCTTCCGGAGGATATGAGGTGGCGCTTTAAGGACCAGTCGATGTCCTTCGATCTGGGCGAAGACTTCGTTTTCGACCAGGAACTGGCCCGTGCCCTAATTGAGCACAAGTCCCCGATCCGTCCTCTTCATGAGCATTTTCTTTTGTTAGGTCGAGTCTGTTTTTCTTGGAGCCAAGGGGATAGAGATTGGCCGGTTATTCGCAGAAAGCGTGATCGTAAGTTCTGGCCCTTTACCTCCCCTTCGGCACTTTTCTTCCCCTATTTTATTTAACTTGTTTTTTATTCTGAAAATGTAGGAGTCGTGATGTCTCTTAGGGATGCTCCGAAGGTTCCCAGTTTTGACGTTCTTGATTTCGATTTGGATGATCAAGGCGAAGGTGAAGTTCCTCTCATGAAGCAAGTGGCTTATGCAGCCCAAGAGATTCGTCCCTTAGTCACTCAAGATGCATCCAAACCGTCTACGGTTGAAGCTACTTCTTCCGTTCCGACACCTAAAAAAGATGCGGCTGTCTCTTCCGGATCTCAGGCTGGAAAGAAGTCCATCTTGGATGACGTGGATGATGATCCGGAGGTACGTAGCTTGGATGAAGCCCTTCAATATCCTCCTTCTTCTGCTTCCTTGAAGAGTAAAGGTGTTATGTCTGATCCTGATCCGAAACCTCTTGTTCGTAAGAGAAAAAATGAAGGTTTACAAATCCACTCATCCGACCCTCTTCCAATGCCGAGATCGAAGAAAAACAAAAAAGGCTCTTCTTACTCTGGTGGTGATGTGATGATTGAGTTGGATGAGCATCTTACTGGTGGTAAATTCTCCAGGGAGGAAGCCGCACGGGCTCAATCTGCCCCGACCCCTACTTTTTCTGGCGGCTTTCTTCCTGTCAATGAGGTGGAGAGTATGGAGACGGAAAACCTGGAAACTACGAGCAAGGAAAAGGGAAAAACTCAGGGTGAGCCAAAAGTGGTGACTTTTTCAGGTACGACTTTGGACTCGTCTTTGGGTCCGAACCGTTTTATGGATGATAAGGAAGACCAAGTGTCCTCTCTTCCTCCATCTTGGTTCGGACCTGAGTTGATGTCCTTTTTTTTGTTATGCAGATGTTTTCTCGGACGATATGGAAATTGACCCGGCGACAGTTGAGGAGAAGTTCGTTCTGGATTGGGATATTCGGAATAAAGATTCGGTAATGGATGAGCTTGATGCCAGGACTCTTCTTTTTAACATTAGTACTCCGCTGGACCACCCCCGGAGCCGGAGAATGAAAAATCAAGATTTGGGCGCCATGGTCCTGTCCAATCAGGCTCAATCCAACATTTTTGTGACGGAGCTTTATCGAAGATGGGTCGAAGCGGAGTCAGTGAGGGAAAACTTGGAAAAGGAGACCCTCTATTTGAAGCGCAAGATCCAGAGAGCTCCAGATGCGAAGAAAAAGATTGCTCAGCTTACCCAAGACCTTCAATCCCAGCAGGAGAAAGTCAAATCCTTGACCACCCAAAATCAATCTTCTCAAGCGGCTGCTGCCTCCGCAGCGGAGGATCGTGATAGGATATCAGCGGAGTTAAAAAATTTTGCCGAATCGTTGAAGAAAAAGGATGAAGAGCATAAGGTGGTTTTGGCAAAGATGGAAGAGTCTTTTGCAAATGCTCGTCTGGCTTATGCGAACATGATGGCTGGTACACACCCTATTCGATTTATACCTTTTTTCTTTATTTTATTATTTCCTTCTAACACTTTGGTCAGAGCGGGATGTGCTGGGATGTGCTTAAAACAGGAGAAGCCGATTTGAAGGCTCAGATCGAGGAAATGAAAGAGAATCATGAAGCCGAGATGGAGGAGATCAAGAAGGAGAACGCCACTTTGAAAGCGAGGGCGGATGATCTTCAAGCAACAAAGATTTGGCTGCTTTCGGAAGGAGCAAAACTTTTGGCCAAATATATATTCATAGGGGTCCGGAAATGACTGCGCCTGTTGCCGCTGTTAATAATGCAATGAGCGCCGTAGGTGTCAACTCCGGTCTTCAGCATGGCTATATCCATGCCCTGAAGAAAAAGACCCCCTATGTCGAAGTTCCGTTGCTGAACCGTAATGATGGAGAGGAGCTAAATGCAGCGGTTGCTTGCTTTGATTCTCTTACCTTCCCGGTAGTGGAAGATCTTCCGAAGCTTGTCGACGAGCTGCTTTTCAAGATCAAAGATGCTCTCTTTTTCGCGAGCGGCGAATCTTCGAAAGAATGAGGTGGACATGCCCGGTTTCTTGGGGTATGCACCTTGGAAAGATTTTGGTTTGTTCAATCGTCTTTTTAGAAGGTGGACATATCCAGCACTTTGGGATATGCACCTTATTTTGATTCAGAGCGAATGTAATGGTGTTTTTACCGTTTTTTGTGTACATGACAATTATCCTTAATATGTAAATGGTTTTGCATGACTTTCGGTTGTATTGATCCGGTTATTATTATTTTGATGTAGCCACTTTGCTTTGCATGCGTCCATGCTTTTCATGCTTACATTTTCTTTTTTAGAACGTTCTTTTTTAATGTACGGATCCGATTTGTTTTATCTTGAGGATAATTTTTTAGATGAAAGAAAGAATACAAACAATGCCAGTTCGTTCTTGCCTTTAGGGTTAGTATCCCTGATTCGGCTGATGATAACTTTGTGTCGCAACAATTGTTAATGATAGAAGTTTTAAACATTCTATTTAGTCCATCCGGAGTATATTCTCCGGTTAACACATGGTAAAAACACAAAAATAATCTGCGGGTAAGACCCTCCGCAGTTCATGGAAATATAAAATAGTTGTGCGGGTAACACCCTCCGCATTACAAGGAAAGTAAGAACGATGCGGGCCATAGCCTTCACATTACAAGTTTATTTTGAAATATTCTAAAATTTTAAAGGAAACATCGTTTTAGGTGCGTCCCATTCCAAGTACGCGAAACTGGAGTGCCATCCATTATGCTGAGTGTGTAAGCACCATTTTTTCCAGCAGTTTCGATTTGATAAGGGCCTTCCCACTTCGGAGCCATTTTTCCGGTGCCTTCGGCCAGACTTGCCTCATTGCTCCGCATAACGTAATCTCCTACCTTGAACCGGACCTCTTTTACTTTTGAGTTGTAATGCTTTTCCAACTCCTTTTTATACTTCGCTTCTCGGATAGCCGCAAGTTCTCTTCTTTCTTCGGCCAGATCGAGGTTCAGGCGGAGTTCTTGTTCGTTCACCTCTTGGTTTTGTTGCATGCGGGGGGTGGGTATGCCTACTTCGGCGGGGATGACTGCCTCCGTACCGTACGTTAAACTGAAAGGGGTTTCCCTTGTGCTTGTTTTTGGCATCGTCCGGTGAGCCCACAGGACATGCGGAAGTTCATCTGCCCAAGAGACGCCTTCTTTACCCAGACGCTTTTTTATGCCTTCCACAATGCTGCGGTTGGCTCTCTCCACCTGCCCATTGGCCTGGGGGTGGGCCACCGAAGCGAAATTTTGTTCAATGTGCATTCTTTCGCACCAGGTTTTGAATGGTTTTTCTGCGAACTGCTTCCCGTTGTCACTGACGATGCAGAGCGGCATTCTGTATCTGCATACTATATTTTCCCAAACGAATCTCAGTACTTGATCCCCGGTGATTGTTCGGAGAGGTTTGACTTCAATCCATTTCGTGAAGTAATCGATGGCTACTAACAAAAACCTCATTCCTCCGGTGGAAATAGGGAAAGGGCCGACAATGTCAATTCCCCATTTCTGAAACGGCCATGCCGAAGTTACAGGGACAAGTTTATTTTTAGCTTGGTGACTGATGGGAGCATGCCGCTGACAGTCTTCACATGCTTGTAATTCATTAACAGCGCTCTGATGCATGCCCGGCCAGAAATATCCGGCGTTCATAGCCTTGGCTACGACCATCCTCGGTCCGGAGTGGATGCCGCATATCCCCCAGTGAATTTCCCTTATGACGTAGCTGGCTTCCTCCAGGGTTAGGCATTTTAGGAGCGGACCTAAAAAGGTCTTTCGATAAAGTTTTCCGTCGTGAACCTGATATTGTAGTGCCTTTCCCTTCAACTTCCGTGCTTGGTCTTTTTCCTCTGGGAGCGTGCCTTCTTTCAGGTAGTCTAAGATCGGAGTCATCCATGATCTTTCTTGTACGGAGATTGACATTACGGACTCCGTCTGATGGATGGCTGGGGCTTGCAAAGTTTCGACCAGCACTTCTTCGGACAAGTGACAAAATGCTACGGAAGCAAGCTTGCTTAGAGCGTCCGCCTTTTTGTTCTTGCTCTTTGGTATGTGAACTATTTTGCAAGAGTCGAATGAGGAGATTATATTATTGACTTGATTTAGATTCCGGATCATGTTTTGTTCTCGTGCTTCATACTCTCCGCTGACCTGATTAGCGACTAGCAATGAATCAACATGAGCTAGCACGGAGGTTGCACCAGCCTTAGCTGTGGTTTGGAGTCCTGCGAGAAGGGTTTCATACTTTGCTTCATTGTTTGAGGTTTTAAACTCAAAACGCAGGGCATAAGTATATTCTATTCCTTCCGGATCTATCAAAATTAAACCGGCTCCCGACCCTTCTTTACTGGAGGCTCCGTCTGTATACAGGTTCCACACCCTCGGGAGAGTAGACTTTTCTTTGGTGCTTTCTCCGGTTGGTACCGCTGTAAGGAAATCTGCCACAGCTTGACCTTTTATCAGACCTCTAGTTCGGTAGGTGATATCGAAAGCGCTGAGTTCGATTGCCCATTTGGTGAGGCATCCGGAAACCTCCGGCTTTCTGAGGATTTGCTGGATTTGAAGGTCAGTCTGAACTTCTATGTTGAAAGCCTGAAAATATCTTCGGAGCCGTCTGGATGTGTGTACCAACGCGAGTGCCAATTTCTTTATCATCGGGTACCGAGTTTCATAATCCTTTAGGATGCGGCTTACATAGTAAACCAGTATTTATGCTTGATTTTGGTATACCACAAGTACCGCACTGATGGCGAAATGGGAAGCGGAGAGATACACAGTGACGGTTTCTCAAGTAATTGGGGCAGTTAACGTGGGCAAGGACCCAAGACAAACTTTTAACTCCAGAAATGCTGAATTAGCCTCCGTCATCCATTCTATTTGACCATTCCCAGTACATTTTTTCAATACATTCATGAAGGGAATGGTCCGATCAGCTGCTTTGGAGATAAAATGATGAAAAGCCACTAGCTTACCGTTCAATGATTGGATTTCTTTTACCGTTTTCGGAGGTTGCATGGAAATTACGGCTCGAATCTTGTCAGGATATGCCTGGATTCCGGACTGAGTTATCCATACGCCCAGAAACTTCCCTTCTTCTAAACCGAAAGAACATTTTTTAGGATTTAACTTGAGGTTGATGCTCCGGAGCTGGGTGAAAGTTTCGAATATATCATCGATCATGTTATCTTCAGCTTCGCTCTTAATGACCAGATCATCTACGTAAATTTCCAAGTTCCTTCCAACCTGATCCTTGAATGCTTCATCCATTAACCTTTGGTACGTAGCTTCGGCGTTTTTCAATCCGAACGGCATTTTAGTATAACAGAAGAGACCTTCATTTGTTACGAAAGCCGTCTTGTCCTCATCTTCCAAAGCCATTGGTATTTGATGATAACCTTTATATGCGTCCAAGAAGCATTTAAGGCGAAAGCTAGAAAAGGAATCAATTTTCAAGTCGATCTCCGGGAGAGGGTAGCAGTCCTTCGGACATGCATTGTTTAGGTCGGAAAAATCGAAGCACATTCTCCAAGTTTTTTCTTTCTTTGTTACCATCACCGGGTTGGAAACCCATGTTTGATACCGTACTTCCCTGATAATTCCGTCGCTTAACAGTTTTCGTACGTCTTCGGAGATGGCTTTGTGACGAGCTGGAGCCATGTTTCTTTTTCTTTGAGCGACTGGTTTTGCCGAATGTGACACTTTCAACTTGTGCTCGGCCAAACACCGAGGGACTCCGACCATGTCAGAAGTTTGCCAAGCAAATACATCAAGTGAGCTGGACAGAAGTTTCCAGAGCCGTTTTTTGGTACGTTCGGGGAGCTGGGCTCCAACGGCAATCTTTTGCTCCGGAAAATGTGGATGAATAGCCCATTCCTCTGTAAGAAGAGTCGGAGGTTGCACATCACCCTCATTTTGCCGTATTTCAGCTATGCACATAGTTGATTCGGAGTTTAAAGTTGCTACTGCTGCTTCGGTGGGAAACTTTAATGACCCATGAATGGTAGAGCTAATAATACCGAAAGCACACATTCCTGGTCTTCCTAGTATGACATTGTGGATGGACCTTGCTCCCACTACTAGGTACGTCAGGTTGACGGTTCTGACCAAGCTTTCGGCACCCAACGTTGTTGGTAGGGTGATTTGCCCAATCGGCTGGACCACCTCTCCGGAGAAACTTACCAACGGCATAGAGACTTGTATCAGTTTTGCTTTGGTTTGCGGGGCTAATTGTTGGAAACACTGTTGGTACATGATCTCGATGGCACTTCCGCTATCAACATAAATCCTCCGGACCTTGTGCCCTGCTATTATCGCAGACACTATGATTGGTCCGTCTTTGATTTCTCCGGGGGTAATTGGAGGGAAAGCGATCGGCTGTTGCATCCAAACGGCCATATGATGATTGGTCCGCTTAATGCCCTGGTTATCAACTTTCCTGATCATGCAGATTGCTGGTTGGTTATTTGGATTATCTGCCGAATTTCCCAAAGATTTCCCTTCCTTTACTTCCTTCACCAGATGTGACAATTTGCCCGACCGAACTGCCTTTTCTATCTCCTGCTTTAGGGACCAACAGTCATCCGTGTTGTGGCCTCGTGCATGGTGATAGTCACAATACTTTTTGGAATTCTTATCCCCCGGATTTCGGAGTTTCGGAGGTGCTGGAAAATTTGCTCCCTCGGCGCTGAGGATCTTACTAGGAGTTTTGGAGAGGTCTGACAAGTTATAAAAACGAGATCCGGTATTCCTTCCGCGTTGAGGTTGGTCATTTCTGTTGTAAGGATGAGATCGTCCTCTATTTCCGGAGGGAGTTTTATCAAATACGGAACCACCATTTTTCTTCCAGGAGGACATCTTCTGATCTGATTCCGATGTCGGGTTACACGCATTTTTTCCACGGGCAAAGGCTCGGGATCGCTCCATGAGTACTTCCATTGTTTTCGGGAGATTTTCATGTAACTTTTTAACCAACTGGTTGTTCCGGACACCGTGACAGAATCCGGAGATCCTTAATTGATCTACGACCCCACTGATCTGCATGCTTTCTCGATTGAAGCGGTCGATAAAACTATCCAAAGATTCCCCATCCTTCCTTCGGATGTTGTGAACTTCGGTGATTTCTTTGGAGTAGTGCCTTTATTGGCTAAAGTTCTGGAGGAATAGCCTTCGGAATTCTTCAAAATCATTGATCTCTCCTTCGTTTAACACATCGAACCACACCCGGGCAGCCCCGGTTAGTGTTTGTGTGAACATGAAGCACCATGCCGGCATAGGCCATTGTTCTACACGTGCAGCCCCATCGAAGTCAAACATGTGATAGTCCGGATCAGTTGTACCGTCATACTTCTTTACAGTGGTTGGCATTTTGAGCTTCAAAGGGAGTTTGGCGTGTGTGATGCGAGCACTGAATTTGGACTTAGTAGTCATGGAAACCGGATGATATGGCTTGGTGAGCTCTGGATCATTAACTACTTCCATTTCGTTTCATGTTAGCATTGCTGGAGATGGTCCGGAGGAACCCTGCACATATCCATTATAAGTTTCCGAAGTAACAACTGTGGAGAAAGTAGGAGAGGTGAATATCATAGGACCCATAGTCCTTACCGGAGTTTCATCATGAAAGAGCCTGGTTCATAAACCGAGGATCTGTTCATCTCTAGCCTGTTGGGCTTTTAATCTTCGTAGAAGACTTGCATTTTTGAAAAGGAATTCCACATCAAACTCTGATGTTTGCGAAGTGGGTATTAATATGAATGGCAAAGTTGTTCCTGGTCCGGAGCTCAAAGGAGCTGAAACTGTGGAAACAATGCTTGTTGGTGCTGTAGTTTGCGTACTAACAACTATGGATCTCGAATTTATAGAACCCGAGGCCGCCATAGATCAGTTCGTTGCTCAAGAAATTCACCCAAGTGAAGGACTGTGAGCTGTGAAATCGAATGGCGCCAATTGAAGAGCCAAAGAATCGAATTTAGGCCGGAGCCTGTAATCGAGGGTTTGGATCTTATGCAAGAGCTGGAGATTCGTCCTGCAAAACAGAAAACCGTTAGGCTCGTCGCAGAGATGGGAGGGCCCCTCTGCGACCACCCTCCGGCGTGAGGATAAGTATTGGTAGAGAGAGAAAATAACGATGAAGGTTCAGAAAATCGTACTTGGCCTTGCACTTGATGGGTTATTTATAGTGGTCAACTGAGATGACATCATTCGTCTAGACGCACTCGAGTGAAGGTTCGTCCTCGGAGTTATGGGGAACGGATATATTGGGAATGTCTGTTCTGGTATAGTCCGGCTCGTCCCAAGGGATCATATCCGGCCCCGGATATATATCCGGCCCCGGATATGTATCTTCATAAGGCACAATCAGCATTAGAAGATCAAAAGAAGATAAATGCATCAGTCTTCACATTCTACCTTTAAATTCTACAATTATTCTCTGATCGACCGCAATTTCATCAACTGTTCTGCTCGGAGTTGCTCCTGAATGTCCAATACCTGCTCTAATTGTTAATTGAACCAATTGTCATTATAATATTATATGCAGTTTTCTAATAAATTATGAGTTTTTATTGCTTATTTTACCAGATGATATGTATTATAAGGGATTATGGTCTTCGGAAACGGTTAAATGCAAAGATGGATATAGGACATTCACCAAGTCACAGCTTAATGATGATTTTTGTGATTCCTTTGACGACTGGGGATAATAAAGAAACAATTGAAACTCAAGATGGGGTTCTAATTTTTTTTTTTCACATGGAGACGTCTGAAACCACGACTATCAGATGTACCTTATAACCTGTGATATGAAGAAATGCCAACTCAGGTATTAACTACTCTTTCACTTTAGAGGTGGGATTTTGACCTGTTTATTAAAAAAAAACATGTTGAATGAAGCTATGTTTCATCTCTTACCTGGTCAAATAGAAAATACCTAAAAAGGAGACAGGTTGAATAGGCTGAGCAGGTCGCAACTCACCTAAAAGTATAACACTTTGCATTTTCTTTTGAGCTCATGTTACATATTTTACTTTTGATTTTGGTTATAATTTGTTGCTGCTGAAATTTATGTTGACCAAATTCATATTTAGAGCTAACCACACACATCACGTGCGTGTACGCTTGGCATACATTCATATGCTCTCGCAAGATAGAAGTGTTGGCATGTTGTCACCGGAAAGGGCACGTGTGCCTTGATGTGGTAAGTTTGCGATTACTCTACACTATCGTTCGTTTGAGTTTTTTTTTTGTGTAAGTCTATTGATTGATGTAATATTATGTATGGTGCTTAATTAATGTGAAGAAAAGAAATTGAGAGAAGAGAGAATGTAGCGGAGGTTGGAAGAAGCTAGACTAAAGAGCCACCAAGGGCTTTGATAGTTGTTCTTCTTTCATAAATTTTAAGGGTTTTGATTTCAGTTTGTTTCTTCGGTCACGAATTGCAACTCTATGAAGAGAAATTGAAGGAGAAGAACGATTGGAGGTGAGTCTCTTTTTTATTGCTTTGATTTTATTTGTTTCTACAGAAAAAATCCAAATTTTTACACAAGGATTGTTGGTTTTTTTCAATAATAGGGTTTTGTAGTTGATTTCATGGTGTGATTTTTCCTGTGATATTGATTGTTCAAATGATGATATTGCTCTAGAGTTGTTAGTAACGTATCTGAACTATAGTTATAGCTATAATGAATGAGTTGTGTTTTATTTAGGATTTGATTAGAGTGAGATTGTACATAAGTCAACTAATTTGAAAAAATAAATATTTAGGCTTCTTTGATGATTTAGATGTCTGAACTTCCAGCAATTCATTGGATAAAGTGTTCAACTCAATGTGCATTGAACTGACTAAAGATTGTCCAGCTCCTTCATATCAACGGTTTTAACATGACAGCCAAATTGAAGGTTTACAGTTGTTGTAATAAGAGTGAAAATGACGTGTCAGCAAGGAACTTTGTTGTGAAAAGATTGTTCAGCTCCTTAGTTTTGTTTTATTTATGGATGCCATTTACTTATCTTTGTTGTGTTTGACAAGAGAAAACGGGAAAGATGCCTAAGCCAATATGTATGCTTGGTTGAAGGTGGAGGTCATTGTGGTGTGATTAGAGAAGGGTGCGACGGCTAATGCCTAACGGAACGTAGATTTGGTTGAACAGATGTGTGATTTTGAAGTAGATAGCTCATGATATTATGTAGGCTGCCACCATATTAATGCTCCAGCAACCAGCTAAACAAAAAACGTGAGATCAAGATGATTAATGAAATAACTAGCCTATCATGGCTATACTTCTCAGTGCTATCTAAACAGTTCCTCCTCCTTTTTAAAGTATATTTTACATTGTTTCAGTGGGCCTTATTCTTGTTTCATGTCATGAGTTTATCTTCATCTCCTACACATATCTGACTATCTCATATCCGTTGAGTTTTTAGTTCTATTATCGTTTATTTTATTTGAAGTACTAGCAGGTACACCCATCCTCTTAATTTAAAGAATAATAATCTATATTTTCCTTTAATTAAATAACTAATAATAATATTTAATACTTATTTTTGTTATATATATGTATATTAAATGAAACAACATACAAGTACCGTAACTTCACTCATTTTAAGCTATCTTCCTTATTTCATTCAAAGCCGTCAGGTAAACGACTCATCTTCCCCGCTCCTCCATCGCCGGTCTTGGAATATTGTTCATTCACCGGAGATCTTCACCAAAGGTAAGTGTTGGTAGCGGGGACAGTTGGAAGCATGGGCGGTACTTGAAGCTCGGGGTAGCGGCGGCCGTCGGAGGCATGTGTGACCCGAACCGAAGATTACCCGACCCGACTCGAGAATCCCATATATCCAAACATGAATTGTGACCCTAAATACAAACTTGGGTTCTGTTTTTTTCATAATCGGGTATCTCAGCCCAAGCTCCAAGACCGAACCTGGATGTTTACCCCTTTTTTCCCACTGTACGATCATCTCTCAATCCACCTCACACACATCGACATGTTTCCAAGTGCCTTTAATTGTATAACCCATAACAGATCTATCAAACAATGATCATAACATGTCGTAAAATACATCGGTACGAATATTCGACTTCATGAACCGTTCTAATTATGCTGAATCATTATGTCGTGAATAGGTCATGGGCACCACCATTTAAATCAAGTGACACCATATCAACATGGAGCAACAAGGGTGCCACCAGGAAAGCAAAGAGTGGCCGGCATGGTTCAACTTCCTGGATCAAGGCTACCAGACTGTACTCACACTTGCGGCTCATGTTCTCGACGTGAAAACCATGTTTTGTTTAAATTAACAATGTAAGTGATTTGATACTGTAACAAAAACAAAGCCATCTCTTTAATTCTATACTAACTTGAATAGCAAGAATCCATGATCAGATTAATTAAAGGCGATGTATATACTTTTATTCTCCTTTGGTTAGCGCGCGGCGCTACGACCAAAAGTCTGAGCTGCGTCTCTTAGGGATGCACTTAACTAGGCATATTCTCGACCCTAACCCGTTTTGACCCGTTATCCAACCCATCACATCTACCATTATGATTTATGAAACAGTAAATTAAAGGGATATCTGCTTATGTCTTCTTGAAATAGGCATTGAAGGATTCAGTTTTAGAAGAAGTATTTAATTGCCAAAAGGTTAGATTCTACTTGATTATTAGTATTCTCTTAAAGTTCTTTCATGTGTATTAGAGGTAACGAAATGGTCGGACGAGTAATGGGCCGACCCACAAACTCTTTTTGTCTTTTTTTTTTAAATATTTTTGTAACAGTAAATATTTTAAAAATTGCTTGAAAAACTATATCATTGCAATGATAATCGACACTTTAATACAAAATTGTTATGATTACACTAACAGTGACTTTTAGCCTGTTTGTCACCTAATATTGGTGATGCATGGATAAAAAAACGGGTGAATTAATTCAGCAAGTATATTATTAAAGTTCAAAATTTAAATGTGTTTCTAAATGCATACATTTTTATTTAATTCATAAAGCTTAGTATTTGATGTGATTAAACTTTTGACTAATGATATTTGACAATTCAGGACAGTTCATACTGTGCTCTTATTGTATTGCTGAAAAGTTTGCTTCCATATCACCCTGGATATTGGCAGTGAAGGGTTTCTCTCGCCTTTAGGTATGTAATGTATAATTATTTATTTCATTTTAATAGTTTCATATGGATAATGTTTTTAATATATTATTATGTGTAGAAGGCAAAGATGCTGGATACAAATTGTTGGAAATTATTAAGCAAAAACCAACCATATGTATAAAGTATATACCTATGTTAGATAAGGAAAAGTGTAATAATTGTGTGTTCATTTGTAGGTGGGTGGGAGATGTTTTTCATATCAACCTGTATACTGTTTTTTTTTTTTTTTTTTTTTTTTTTTGTTTTGTAATTGGACATACTTATATCTATACTACTTTATAAAGCATATAGGAAGGATAGAAATGGTCATTTGCCACTTTACAAGCCTTTGAAGCTCATTGTACAACATATTAAGCACAAAGGTGTTGAAAACCTTTTCAACACATGCTGATACCTGTTGGGCGGGATATCAAAATTGTGGGCGGGATTTCAAATTTCAAACACCCTTAATAATTGTCAGATCTATCAGTTTTCATCTACACGTCTCTCTCTCCTTTTCTCTTGCTTTTTCCCCTTTTCTCCTAAATCTCCTAAATCTCTGGCTTTTTCCCTCTTTCTCCCATGTTGAACAACGATTTGAAGAAATTCCAAGTCGATTCGCAACTTATGAACACTGGTTTGAAGAAATCCCCATCGATTTGCAGGTTTGTTCTCGCACGTGGCACTTTCGGCACCGTCACCTTCTCTCAAATTTCACTTTCGGTACAGTTTCATCCAATTTTGATTCTTTGTTAAGATCAATCTTACAATTTCTCACTAGCTTTCTCTTTTTGGTTTTGGTTACAAGGTTGAACAACGGCGGTGAGAACTTAGGGTGTTAAGATCTAGGGTTCCGACAAAAACGGAGATGGTTACGACTTCCGGTGGTGAACGTGTTAAGATCCTACAACTATCAGACAAGAGGAGGATCGAACCTTCCAACCAAGTTTTGTTGAAGATTTGGGCAACTCCGGTAAGGTTGTTTCACAGTTTATTATAGTTTTTTTTTTCTCCGGAAAACAACCGACACCCACAAAGATTGAATCTGTAGGTGATAAAGATCATCTTTTGTTGGTAAAGTTGGAGTCTTTTTATGTAATGTGAAGTGGGTATTTCTGTTTCAAGATTTTGAAGGGGTTTGATTTGAAGTGGGTCCTGAATGAACAGATCTTGATGTTGTTAATAGATGGTTCTAGAAGGTCTATGTTTTTTGTGTGTGTGGAAGTTGGTGTGTGTGATTTTGGAGAATCTTGAAACAGATGATTCTAATTTTTTTGCTTATTTTTTGGGATATATGTATATTCGTTGATGTATGTATGGCAAGAATGAACATATATTTTGAATCTTTTCTACAAAAATAAGGTTTGAAGAACTATAATTGCATGTAGTGTCGTGTCACTCTCTCAATATGTGTAAACAAACAAGATTTAGCTTTTATTATGTTGTGGGGCTGGTTTGTTGGCTCCAGGTTCTTGTCTGTCAAACAGTGGGGTTTTGTTGAATATTTTGTCTGTCATATGTGGGTTTGGTCTCAATGTTAAGTCAATGTTGTGAAAAGTTATCCAGTTTTGTTTACGCGCTGTAAATTGTGTAGATTAAGTCGATAACGACTGGCTTTGATTGTTGTTTTTGGTCAGGTGATTGGGTTTCAAGCTTGGTTGGCGCTAGCTTTATGCCGCATATCATCAATGTGCACACAGGAGAGGTAAATTTAGTGTTTTTAACCGTTTGAAATCAGTTAGAATAATAATGAGTGGAATTGAATGCTGAATTTGTTGGCATTGGTGTTCAGGGTTTTGCAGATACTTTCATTCTGCTTGGTATGCCATTTGATTCTCCAGAGGTAATAATAATCACATATGGTTACAAAAATTGTGTTATTTTTTCAATGAATACATGATTTAGGTGGTTTTGTAAAACTGTCAAAATTGCAGGCTCAACAGTTGAACAAAGATATATTTGAGACAATATACTACCATGCTCTGAAAGCTTGATCTGAGTTGGCTGAGAAAGAAAGAACCTATGAAACATACGATGAAGTCATGTTAGCAAGGTGAATATTAGCATTTGGTGACTTAAGTAGATTTTCAATTATTTAAATATATAAAAATAGTAGCGACTAATGATAAATTGTTTTTTAGGAGTTCTGCAACCAGACATGTGGGGAGTAACGCCTTCAGATATGTGGGACTGGAAAGTGCTCCGTTCAATGATAGCCAAAAATGGTGTAAGAAATTCACTACTTGTAGCACCAATGCCAACTGCTTCAACAAGTCAAATTCTTGGAAATAACGAGTGTTTTGAGCCCTACACTTCCAATATCTACAGCCGTCGGGTTTTAAGGTAGCTAATTTCTGTTACATAAAAAGATATCAAAAAATAATATAAAACTTTAACCAGTTATTTTTGTCTGCAGTGGTGAGTTTGTTGTGGTGAACAAGCATTTGCTGCATGATTTAACTGAGATGGATCTTTGGTCACCCACCCTCAAGAACCAGATCATATATGAAACAATATGCAATCAGAACTGGGTGGGAGATCAAGCAAAGGACTTTGGTTGACATGGCTGTTGACCGTGGATGTTACATTGAACAAAGTCAAAATCTAAACATACACATGGACCACCCCAACTTTGGTAAGCTTACGTCATTGCACTTTCATGCTTGGTCTAAGGTATATGAACATGAATTATCTTGTAATAAGTATTATGTAAAATTGTGTAATCGGTTTTATCTAACTGGTAAATGTTTGTCTTAACCGGGTAATGCATATTTTGTAGGTTATGATGGGACTGCAATCGATTGGGATGATTTGGCTCATGTAAGAACTTGTTTCATGATGTTTTATTTATTATAAGACTGTCGTGTTTTTTTTTTTTTTTTTTTTTTTGTCCGTTGTCGGCAAGAGATCATAGTTATTTTTAACCAAAATTCAAGTCATAAAAAATCAAGAGATCATAGTTATTTTTAACCAAAATTCAAGCATAGAGTCACAGGCCTATGCTTTTTTAGATCAACTAACAATTTTGGTACTGTTTTCAGAGAGTGGTGCTAAAGCTAGCAATGTAGGGGACATGATTTGCCAAGCCAGGACATCAACAGGGAAGACTCTTGCTTTTGTTGTGGATAAATTGTTTTATATTGCTTATTTTGTCATGTATTTGTTCAGGACTTGAGCGATAGAGGATAAGACAAAGACATTTTGAAGCCATCACTTTCCTTGTTCGTTCCTGTAGAAGATTGTGAATGTAGGACTTGGCATTCTTTTCATATCTGGCTGCCAGTTAAGGCCACTTCGATATACAGTTTACCATGTTTATCTTTCTTGTCATTAGATACTTTGGAGGCTGGCTCAGAATTGAGAAGATGCTAGGAAAAGCCAACTAGGGTAGAAAGTCTATTCTTGCTTTCATACAACAGTTTGTTTTATGTTTTGCATCATTTTTTAAATGGTTCACTTAAACGAATTGCGATATTGAGGCAGGCATATGTTCAGCAGCCAGAAAATAGTTGACTCGAACTTGCACAGCTTGAGCAAGAGCTTAAACGAGCATGCCATAGCATGAGACCTCGAGATGATGGGCAGATCAAACAAGGTTTCATCTTCCCGTTTAGCTAAAAAAGGTTACGGATCATGAGTTGCTCATGCATAATTATAACAACTTTGCTATTATGTAATACAAATAAGTAATTATATATTTGTGCGGGTGGTCTTGAGTTTAAAATTGAGTTTTAATGTATTTATATGCAGGGTCTGTGAATGGTTCCAACTGCAAGGAATTGGGTTTTAATTTGTATATGGAACTCATGATGACTTATTTCCAAGGGCCAAATTGGTGTTTTATATTTATTATTCCGATTCTGTTTTTAATTTTTTAAAGTTTTTACACCTGTATGTTGAGATCACTTCATATTTCTAATTATTAATCTTGCAATAAATTTAGTGTAAAATGCAATTTGCGTCCCTGTGGTATGTCCCAAACATCAACTTGAGCCCTTAAAAACAATTTTTTGCATTCTTAGCCCCTGTGGTATTAATTTATAACACTTTGAGTCCCTGTCGTCAAGTTGACTGTTAGAGGCAGGGGTAAGACCGTCTTTTTGCGTATATTAATAACACTTTGCGTCCCTATGGTATGAGTGAAATATCAACCTGAGTCCCTAAATTCTTTTCTTGGTTTTTTGTTAATAAATCTAATAATTAAATTGTTAAAGAGTCATTGTTAAATGTAAATGTTAACTTTTTAAATGTAAACTTTTAAAAAAGTTTAAATGTAAACTTGTATATTAAATGTATAACAAATTATCAAAGCCTAAATTGTATATTAAATGTAAACTTTTTATACGTACAACACAGAGACAAAACGTCATACCAACTTCGTAGAGTTGACGGAACTTACAGACTCGATAACAAAAGACCCGTCATACCAACTTCGTAGAGTTGACGGAACTTACAGACTCGATAACAAAATACCGTAACATACAATACAGAGACAAAACGTCATACGACCACAAGCAATTGTAGATATTTACTGACGGGTGCACTTCGGGAAGCTGATCCAGATATGAATGAATATAACCCCAGTGTATCTAATTACATATCTGCCACTTGGGTTATATTCATTCATTCATATGAATGAATATAACCCCAGTGGTAGATATGTAATTAGCGAGCTCTGGAATTTCAAGGAAAATCGAAGAGCTCCACTGGGGTTATATTCATTCATATCAATCACGTCCTTATGTGCACCGCATCTTCTAGGAGGTTGTCAAGTGTTCTCGCCTTCGTAGTTGGTGTTTTGCATATCTTTACATCCGCAGCCATTCTGTACAACACTACAACAAAACACATTCAAATGAGGAACACATTCGAATCTGATCCGATCAGTTCTTAATACTCAGTTGATACCCTAAACACATTCAAACCCTAAACACATTCAAACCAAAACACATTCTGTACAACAAAACAAGAATCAAACCAAATCAAACCAACAAAACAAGAATCAAACCAAATCAAACCAAACCAAACCAAACCAAACCAAAACACATTCTGTACAACTAAACACATTGCAAACCTCTGTTTTGATGCATTTTGAACAATATACTCAGTTGATACCCTAAACCCACAAGAATCAAACCAAAAATCCATTCAACCCTAAACCCACAAGAATCAAACCAAAAATCCATTCAACCCTAAACCCTAACCCCAAATAACACATTCAAATCATCAGTAAACAAAAACCGAGAAAATTGATAAACTCACAGTAAACAAAAACCGCGTTGTAAATTGTCGTCCCGCCGCATCGCGCGGGTATACGTCTAGTAGATATAAATATAGATGAAGAGTCAAACTTGATATACAAAGTCAACTCTTGTCATATTACATGCTGATTCAGACAACATCTGGTGATGTGTTTTTAGTTTGTTGTATAGTTATTTTTTTCCTTTTCAATAGGATTTCTTTTTTTATCGTCAACGAACCTTGGTGGTTTTGGTATATCTACCCTTTACTCCCAACAACGTACATTTTTTTTTTCATTTCTACATACAAAAAGATGACACCTCAATAAAACAAATGGTCGAAACATCCGACACACTAAACCCGCACCTAACGGGTGATCAATGAATGTTTGAAGACGAGTTATGCATCTAACAAACTTCATATTTTAACGTCAACAATTAGAATAGACATCATAACTGAATCTAATATAGGTCGGGACACCCGCCGCAACGCGCGGGCATTCCCACTAGTATATATATATATATATATATAGCTAAATGAAATTTTAAAAGATATGTTATGCTTAAAAATATTTATTTCTCTTATAAAGTTCTAAATAAACCATGTCGAATAGGATTATAAATAAAATAAAAACAAGAATAAAAAGAACTTGGATTCCCGACACTCTACAAACAAGACCCAAAACTTCTCTTCTACCCATTCCATTTAGGTGTGTAAGCAATATTAAAGTGTTTTGCTTGAGGACAAGCAAAGATTTAAATGTGGGGGTATTTGATATGCGCCAAATGCAACATATAAATTGTATCAAATAAGGTATAAAACAACCCTTTTTAGTACTAATGTTGGAAAAAGTGTGTTTCTTTGTTTACTTTTGATTTTCAGGATTTAAAGAACTTAAATGAACAAAAGGAACAAATTAACGACAAAAACCAGCATAACACAATCTGGGTGTCATTATGAGTGGGTTTTTCGCTTGGTTGATCTGTGATTCGTGGGTTTTTTGTTGTTGTTAAACCCTCGTTTTTCGTATTCATCTTGCTCTTAATCGTTATCTTCATCCCACTCTTCACTGTTATCGGTCTTTTCTTCTCATCCAAATGTTCACTATCATCAGTCTCTTCTTCTTGAAGATTTTGTCCATCATATTCAGCAAAATGTTATTGAGTTAATCCTCACTTTAAGAATGTTGTCCAACCCATTCAGTGAAACTTTATTGAGAACAAAACTGAATCTCCAAGAAACGACGTTTGCCATCTGTGGTTTTTGAGCTTTTTGGCGTTATAAATTAGATGGTATTCAGTAAAATATGGCGTTTGTTTTTTGTGTGATCAATGGAAGGTCCAGAGATGTTATTTATATAAGATGTTTTGGGCGAGTAGTTTAGGCGGGAATTTTTTATAATAAATGTTAGTAATAAAGATTCCGTCGTTTTAGTTACTGTTTGTTCAACTTTTATATGTTAAAGCTGTAAGGTGTCCCATCATTAAGTTTGGCGTTTTTGTATGAATGGTGTTTTAGATAAAGAAGACAAAATACAACTAATTAACTTTTGTAAGGGAAAATAATGTTATGGCGTTTTAGATAAAGAAGGTAAAATTCAACTAATTAACTTTTAGTGTTTGGCGTTTATGGCATTTTGGCATTTTATATCTAATTAGAGAAATAAAGTATTTTATTAGCGGAAAAGTACATAACAAAGCATAGAAAATGATACACAAAAAAGAAAAAAAATTAAAACTCCTCGTCAGAAGGGATTTCGTCTAAGAAGTATCCATCGCTCCCCTCGTCTTCTTCTTCTTCTTCTTCTTCAGATTCTTCATCCAATTTCTCATCACAGAAAATGACACACAAAAAAGAAAAAAAATTAAAACTCCTCGTCAGAAGGGATTTCGTCTAAGAAGTATCCATCGCTCCCCTCGTCTTCACTTTTATCAGTCTCTTCTCCTTGAAGATTTTGAAACCTCCACATGAAAATTTCATGCAACAATGCCAATTTTAGGGTCATGTCTGTGTTCAAACATGTTGTGTTGTTTAACTCCTCTAAGAACCCAAGGCTCTGTTTGGTCATGATGTTTTCAACGGTGTAGTCTTCCTACTCCCCGTTGTCACATACAATAGTCACTATGTCAGTGTCTTCATCAAAATGCCATGATTGGATGACTGGGTCCACATTTGGATTTACATTGTTCGATCCAAATTTTCTGGTTAATCTTCGTATAACCGTCTGTGTTTTCTCACAGAGGTTATCAAGAGGAACGCCAAGTCCTAGGATCCCCCTCTGTACTTCTTCGTCCAAGTTTTGAATCTCCATAAAACGATGTTTGACATTTTTTCTCTTTCAGAGTTTTTTTTTTCAAATTTGGCGTTTTGGTTAAAGATGGCGTTTCTTAGTATGATCAATGGAAGGGATGGTAACGTCGTTTATATAATGATGTTTTTGGCGCGTGGTTTAGGAGGGAATTTTCTAAAATAAATGTTAGTAATAAAATTCCAGTTACTGTTTGTTCACCTCTATCTGTTAAAGCTGCAACGCGTTTCATCATTAAGCTTGGCGTTTTGTATGAATGGTGTTTTAGATAAATATTTGTTTCATCCGGAAGGGACTGATGTGTATGGCTTGTAGTTTAAGGCGGGAATTTTAATGGCGTTTTACTCATGAGTTTGGCGTTTTGTATTAGAGCAGTAAAAAGACCCTTTTAGCCTTAATGAAGCGCGTCTACGTAATAAAGTTGATGTTATTTACGAAAACACCACCGTGCCAATCTAATCCATACATTGTTTTGATCCAACGAATGAGGGGCGTTCTCACCGTTTTCACACTTATAGGTGCTTTCCCTAAATCATGTCCCCATATATATATATAGGTACGGGATCAGGAGAAAACACCCTAAAGTGTGAGAACGGTGAGAACGGATCCTGGCCCAACACGTGGCATGCGGTATAATGCAGGGCGGAGGGGATTTTTTGTCCTTTTATATTCATTTTTTGGCGGGTAAGATTTTTTTGGCGTTTAGTTAGATTCAATAACTAGCTGGCTTTTTATTTTTTTTAGATCTGCCTCGATTAATTAAACGTTTTTGTATTACATAGTAAATATTTTAGCGTTTACGGCGTCCCCAAATCCATGGCGTTCCCAAATTCATTAGGCGTTTTTGTAGATTTCAACAGTTCAATAAACCCCATATATGTTATAAAAGTAAATTTCTTGGCGTTCATGGCGTTTTTAAATTCATTAGTAATTTAAAAGAGTACAACTAAGACGAAATCAAACAAAAACTAATAGTCTTCTGTGGATGGTATTACATCATAGATGTAACCATTGCTTTCTTCATCACTCTCATCAGATTCATCATCATCATCATCTTATGCATTGGCGTATAACGCCATAATCTCGTCTCATCTTTCTTGCATCCTATACTTAAATATCATCACAACGCTGGATCTTGCATCGTTCGAAGGTGCTAAATCACAGAGCTGTTCAAGAAGATGTAGTCTATCTGTGTTCTGCAATTCGTCCATTGTCAATGAATAATCCACCCCGTGTTGATAGCTCACGTTCACCGTTCTTGATTGTTCATCCAAACTCCAACCGGTACTTTTGGTAGATCAGTATCGTCAACATCATCATCATCATCATCATCATCTGCTGGAAATTTTCTCTTTAATCTTCTTATTACCGTTCGAGTCCTTTCACAATCATAAGCTACTGGAATACCAAGGGCTAGAATATCCCTTTAAACGGCTTCATCTATACTAAGTATGGCTTTGATTGTATTGACTTTCACCATTCTCCTGTCAGAGAACTTTAGGACAAAACGTCTCTCTGACCTCTCAAACCTCCATGCAATAACCTGAGTCATTTTTTTAAGTTTATGGCGTTTAGACAATGTGTGGCGTGTTTAGTGAATGTGTGGAGTGTTAAGCTTTGTTTACCTGTTGTACTTATATAATGAGCTTTTTTTTGGCGCCAGGTAGATATATGTTTTTGGCAGTAAAAAACATGAGTAACTTTTTTTAAGTGTATTTTGTGTATCAATTGTCGTGCCATGTAGGATGCAGGCCTATAATGTGACAGGTAATTATGGGATTTTGAAAAGATAAATAAATTCAATTACGATGGTGTAGCTTTTAATATAATAAATGTTAGTAATAAAGTTTTCCGTCGTTTCAGTTACTCTTTGCAGTTACTGTTTTTTTCAACTTCATCTATTAAGGCTGTAACACATCCCATCTTTTCAGGGTTTGGCGTTTTGTATTTTATGGCGTTTAGAACACGTTGTTTTATACATTGTTTTAATGGCGTTTAGTTAATTTTTGGAGTTTTTAATAATAATTGGTTAAAGTAATTTCATTATAAGTTTTGGCATTTTTGGCATTTTATATAGCAACAACGTGTTTAGCCAGTATCCGTTCTCACTGT
This sequence comes from Helianthus tuberosus, assembly GCA_030545235.1. NCBI lineage: Eukaryota > Viridiplantae > Streptophyta > Magnoliopsida > Asterales > Asteraceae > Helianthus > Helianthus tuberosus. The sequence goes on along the minus strand of CM060364.1, from coordinate 156,465,157 downwards.
TTTCATACTATTAGGCGTTTGGTGTTTGTAGTTTTTACGTTTTGTAAATATTTTTTTTACAAATATAATGTATTTTATCAGTTAAGAATTAGATAACAAACAACAGAAAATGATCCCCCAAAAAAAAATAGAAATTGAAAAAAAAAATGCTAATCCAATTTCTTATCCAAATCTTCACTGTCATCAGCCTCTTCTTTTTGAAGCTTTTGTGCCTTAAACCTTTGAATACATTAGCTAGATGTCGATTTTCCTACATAACGCCCGTCCTTTAGAAGAAGCTGATCAGTGGCATCTTGTTTTTTGGTGTGATCTATTATTGTTTGGTGACATATTGTTGTAGATCAAAGCCTGTGCAGATGCTATTATGATCATGGAGTCCAAAATAGCATTTACACTGGTATCGATCCCTTGATGCCATCCATATATTCATCAAGAACAAAGCACACAAAATGACATATCACTGTCATCAGTCTCTTTTTCTTGAATTTTTGTCCATCTCATTCAACAAAAACTTATAGAGATACCAACCCCAGGTAAGAATCCATTCAGTGAAACTTCATGCAGAACAATATTGAATATCCAAGAAACGAGGTTTTCCATCTGTGGTTTTTTTAACTATTTGTTGCCGTTTTAAAGTGACTGTTTTTAGGAAACATGGCGTTGTTTTTGGGTGTGATCAATGGATTGTGCAAAGACGTTTCTCTTTATAGGATTTTTTGGCGTGTAGTTTAGGCGGGATTTTATTATAATAAATGCTAGTAATAAAGTAACGGTCTTTTCAGTTACTGTTTGTATTTACTGTTTTGTTCAACTTTATCTGTTAAGGTGTAAGACGTCCCATCTTTGCAAGTTTGGCGTTTTTATATTTAATGGCATTTTTGTAGACCAAGATGATATAATACAGTAAGATAGAAAAAATTACATAAAAAAATAGTTTTTATTATTTGGTGTTTTGTATTCAATGACTTTTGTGGTATTTTTTGGCGTTTTGTAACTAATGAGAGAAATATAGTATTTTATTATTTGAAAAAAAAGTTACACAACAGAAACAAAAAAAAATAAAAATCCTCGTCAGAAGGGACTTTGTCTAAGAAGTATCCATCAATTCCTTCGTCTTCTTCTTTGGAGTCTTCTTCCAGTCTCTCATCCAAGTTATCACTTTCACTTTCATTGGCTTCTTATTCTTGAAGATTTTGAAGCCTCCATTTGAACATGTCCTGCATCAACGCCATTTTTATGTCCATGTTCAAACATGTGGCATTGTGTAACTCTTCCATGAACCCAACCCCCTACTAGGTCATGATGTCTTCAAGTATGTAGTCTTCCTGCGCTGCGTTGTCACATATAACGGTGACCATGTCTGTTTCTTCATCAAAACGCCATGATGTGATGACTGGGTCCATTTTTGCATTTGCTTTGCTTGGTCCAAATTTTCTTGTTAATCTTCTCATAACCTTATGTGTTTCATCATATTCGTTATCAAGAGGGATGCCAAGCGATAGGATACCCATCTGTACCTCTTCTACCATTTTCATAATTGCTTTGATTGTTTTAACAAACACTCTTCTTCGATTGTCAAAATGTATGACGAATTTAATAGATTCTCATGGTGTATCTCCACGAAACGATGGTTGCCATTTTGGCGTTTTGGTTAAAATTGGTGTTTTGGTTAAAGATGGCGTTTTTAGTATGATTAATGGAAGTGATTATGGAAGCGTTGTTAACGTCGTTTGTTTATATAATGATGTTTTTGGCGCGTAGTTTAGGAGGGAATTTCTTCCAATAAATGTTAATAATTAACTTTCAGTTACTGTTTGTTTCTTCTACCTGCTAAGTCTACAACACGTTTTATCATTAAGCTTTGGTGTTTTTGTATTAATGGTGTTTTATTCATTTTGAATGGCGTGTTTCTCATTTTTAGTTTGTCGTTTTGAATTTGAGCAGTAAAAGACCTTTTTACCCTTAATGAAGCGTGTCCACCTAATAAAATTGATGTTATTTACAAAAACGCCATCGCGCTAATCTAGTCTATAGATTGTTTTGATCGGACAATCCATAAGCGTTCTCACACTTTTCACCGTTTTCCTTAAATCCTGACCCTATATGTATATATATATATATATATATATAGATATATATATATATAGAGACGGGATCAGGAGAAAACGCCCTAAAGTATGAGAACGGTGAAACGGATCTTGGCCCAACACGTGGGACGCAATATAGTGAAGGGCGGAAGGGTTTTTTTGTCCTTTTATATTCTTTTTTTTCAATGCGTCTCACAACACCGCTTCATTTTTGTGGCGTGTAAGATTTTTTTGGCCTTTAGTTAGATTCAACAACTACATGGCATTTTATTGTTTCTTTAGATCACGTGCATAGTAAATATTTTGGCGTTTATGGTGTCCCCAAATTCAATAAAATCATTTAGTAATTATAACTTCTTTTCGTCCATAGCGTTCCCAAATTCATTAGGCATTTTTATAAATTTCAACAGTTTATATATGTTATCAAGGTAAAGAAAATGATATGCTTTGGTAAGTGTAAGTGGTTTAGGGGTTGATTGTTGATTGTTTATGATGATTTTTGAAAAGAAAATGATATGCTTTGATAGCATGGACACCTCCATTTTTAAGGGAAACTTTGGCAAAATTTTCTAAAAACATAAACACTTAGAAAAATATTTTTTAACAAGTATTTACAAGTGTATTTTGATCATAAGTTTTCAATACAAACTTTGCCATAGAATTTGTTACAAAAATACAAGTATTGGAGGTTGGTTTTTTTTTATAAATAAAAATGGGTAAATATGTATTTAGAATATATATTTACATTAAAGACACTTGTGTGAATATTTGTATACTTGGTGAAATAGTTATATTATTTTAGGGTAAAATAATGTAACTTAACAAAATACCATGAAAGTTACTATCCAAAATAATACCAAGAATATCAAGGAATAAATATATAAGTTACACACATAATATTGTGGAACCGAACGATGGAGCGTAACTTACAAAATATTCCGGAAAATACCGTTATAAATATATTTTTGTAAACATTGTTTTGGATACAAGAAATGAAAATATGATTTTATTGTTATTACAAAGTGTATCATATTTTCGACAAGGAGAAAATATATTATTTTGGAAGTAAAAATATATTTTCTTAGTATATTTAGAAGATATATGATTTTTGGAAAAAATATATATTTTCTTGAAATACATTATTTTGGACAAAATAAGTTTATATATTTTCTAAGTAAGACTTGAAAATATATTGTTTTGAAAATATATATTGAGAATATATTGGCATATTTTTATTTGGAATGATACACCGGAATACGAAGCCAAAACATGGCAAGTTATACAAATGCAAGGATACAAAAATACATGTATGAGATACCCCTATCCTTGGGAAGGAAATACGAATACAAATACTTGAGAAGTATTGTTACAAAATATTGTTTAACGATTATTCCAAAATTAAATATAATTAAAATGTTAAGATATTTATTATTTTAACAAATAATTATATACTTGGAATACTACCGAAGACACTTTAAAAGAGACGTAACTCAGAAACGTTAACACTAAGTCAAGGCACGACCCGCTCGTCTAATAAGACCATAGTACATTGTAGGTAGTCGTGTACGCTAGAGGAAGCTTTGAGTTACATCAGATACAAGGAACGCAAAACTGTGAGTTCATGTCCCCCTTTTCTCTTACTGTTTTCAGTTTTATAACTTCGGGGGTGAAATACATATTACATACTGCTTACAAACAACTACCATGGTATGATTAGCTAAGGAACGTACTGCTAGATCACGTGAATGGGTAGGCCATTATCTTAAGACCATTAATCCTTGTATAAGGACCGAGGGGTATGAGTGATAGATCTATTGGGCATTGCGAGCCCCACCCATGGGCCTGCGAGTTGGCCGCATGTGGTGACTATGTCGTCCACCGGAGGGGCCGGTACGAAATGCGCATACAGGTTTGAGTGCTTCCTATGCCATGTCACTTATGTTAATGTATTAGCTACACATTAATTGATCTGTTTTTCCTTATTGCTTCATACCAGTTTACAAGTACATACATACATACATACATACATATATACAAAGGTTTTCAAGGATGATTCGTGCACATATACTAAACACATGAACTCGCTCAACTTTTGTTGATGTTTTCAAACTACATGTATTTCAGGGAACTAGTAAGTGGATCTGGCGGGCGTTGGAAGTTTTTATGCTGCGTTTGAAATAAAGATGTCATCCATGGTCTTTGGGTTTGGTCAGTGTGTCTTATTCCTGGACGAGACACGTCTCCCAACCCTTGGTGCTCTTTAATATCTTTCGATGAGTCCTTAGTGAACTTATAAACATTTTGGATTGGTTGTAAAACTTGACTTTGAAGTCTACGTTTTTAAACAATGTTGTTATGTTTTAAACTTATCCAATGGATGACAAACCTATGGTTTTATCATATAGCTGTTGTTATGATTGAATGCAATGATATTAAGAAAGTCACACCATAATCACGCTTCCGCAAAAGTCAGGGTGTGACAGCTTGGTATCAGAGCTTCGATCGTAGCGAACTAGGATTCTTTCTCGAGTCTAGACTACGATCATTAGTGCTCTCACGAAAATGTTTTCATAACATGTTTTCATTGCATACACAAAGCGCCCAGATCCAGGAAACAAACATTTTTACAAACAAAAGACACAAATCACATTTCAAAGAATTCGTTTATAAGTTCAGTCTGAGAGACTGGGTAGGTCAGTCTGAGAGACTGGGGAGTTAGTCTGAGAGACTAGCTGGGGCAATCTGAGAGACTGGGAGTATAATCTGAGAGATTCAGTCTGAGAGACTGGAGAGGTCAGTCTGAGAGACTGGGGAGTTAGTCTGAGAGACTAGCTGGGGCAGTCGGGCAATTCAGTTTGGGAAACTGGGTAGTTTAGTCTGAGAGACTGGGTAATTCAGTTTGGGGAACTGGGAAGTTTAGTCTGAGAGACTAGGGAGTTCAGTCTGAGAGACTGGGTGTTTCAGTCTGAGAGACTGGGTGTTTCAGTCTGAGAGACTGGGTGTTTAGTCTGGGAGGGTGGGTAGTTTAGTCTGGGAAGCTGGGTATTTAGTCTGGGAGACTGGTTGGTTAGTCTGGGAGACTAGGTGGGTTAGTCTGGGAGACTAGGAAGGATAGAAAGTTTCATGAAGAATAATGTGAATACATGACATCATGATAAATTACCTTTGTTTGCATACACTAATTGTTAGTGATTACTATGAATATACATGCTATGATTATTATGTACTGGCACACATGACACCTTCCTCAGAATGCGAGTTATCAGACACTGATAACCCTATGGCTACCACCACAGATAAGGAGATTGCGTCTGTGCCGGAGATATTTACGTCAGACACTGAGAGTGATCCTGATATGCTGACCAAGGACGAGGACGACTTCCAACAGTCCGCGCTACCAGATTTTGGGTGATACTTTGCCGATGGTTTCTCTGACAAGAATCCTTATGTCACTCTTGTTTCCGCCCATGACCACTTCATCACTGGTCATCCCGAAGGTGAGCACACTATGGCTCCGATCCTCGACGATGCGCCTCCTATGGACATTCCTTCCGAAGGTTGGTTACTCGACGAACAATTGATGATGACGTTGACATGTTTATTGATGGTCCTCCTGTTGACGCCCATGATGATAGAAAATTAGACGAGAACGTTGTTACTTCTTGAGACCCCTGTTATCAAGCTATCCCTTGAATCTAGTATACACTCGATTTCAGACTCATTTGAGTCTGTGACATCTGCAGCCTTACAGACGGCCGAATTACAGCTTTCTACTACTGACTCAGACGACGACGACGCTATGACTGCTGCACTACCACCTGCTCGACATGCCACACCTTTACACGACCCAAAGCCTGCTCCTGAGCCAGCTCCTGTTCCTTTGGGCCAGCTTGATGTTACACCTGCTGATCCTGCACCCTTGCTTGATCATGACCTTGTTCCTTTTGATCTACCAGGCATTGCACCCCTTATACCTGACCCAATACCTGCACCTGATGATCTCCTTATTGGTAGAGACGTTGGTTCCTACACCTTCACCCGCTGATGTTGCTCCTTTTCTCCAATGGAGACCGACGCCCATTGCACCGACATGCCTATCGCTTTCTTTCAAGACATACCCACACCCCGGGAAGGTACTCCAGGTCAGCACCCGCGTGACGATCCTTTTTGCTACAGCAGCACTTCCTACGACCTCACAGGCAGCACCGTTTGCTCCTTTCATGTAACGCCCGGCTCTTTTGTACCTTCCATTTATAGAAAGTTTTGTTCGTATTTCTATTTTTGGAAATCTTGTATTATTGTAATCGACTTTTCGTGGTAATTGTTGTAAAATCTAATACTTGGATCATAAATAAAATTCGTATTTCTTTTCACATTCTACATATTCATACATACTCATACGATCGAATTCATTGTACATCGAATCCTTATTCGTAATTCATACGCATACGGTACTTATTTGTGATACATGTCCATGCTTGTCCTTAAATGGTTGATACTTAAAAACCCCCCAATAATATGCGTATTTACACAACGATTAATCATCTAATATGTGACATATACTTGTCACTTACAAACATATTACATACTTATACATCACACTTTTTACCTAGTTAAATCATGTTTTATTTCATATTATACCTTGTTACAAGTTAGGGGAAACATTGTTGCATATTATTACACAACTTAATTAACAAAATTACTCATTATAATGTTAAAAAAAAATATTAAAGAAATGTGGCAGCCCCAAATCAACAAAATTCAGCCCCATATGGTTGGGTTTTGTGGGCTTGTTTAAAGGTTTAACCCATTCTAAACACTTCCAAAGCCCAACCCATTGAAACCCTAATCCCTTCCCTATATATTAAACACTTCCTCACTCCTTATTCAACTTTTACAAGCCTCCAAACACTTCAAAAACATCTCAAAACCGTAGCTGAGTTTCCACTTTCGGCCAGATTCAGCAAGCTTCACAAAAGTGAGCATAACTCACTCATTTCTTGTCCGTTTTAGCCCATTCTTTTTCCTTTGTGCTTGGATTTTCCTTAGCTTCGATTCCATGGGTTTTTCACAGTAAATAAGTCCCTAGAACTCCGGCAAAAATGCTCCAAAGTCCACTGATTTTTTTTGTTTTCATGAAATCTTTGTTAAACTTAACCAAACTTGAGTTTTCTCATCTCAAACCTATGTCCTAATGCTTACAACATCTCTTATGGTTGGTTAAGCTTAAAAACAAGGTTGAGACACTATAAATCAGAGGTTAAAACCTCAAATACTTTCTGTTTTGTTTAGGGTATTTCACCCACAAGTCATGTTCAAGCTTAGTTCTTGATGAGAAGTGATTATGGAACAACTTGGGTTGTTCCAACATAAAATCCTCACATGATTTGATGATTTCTCTTAGTTTAGATTAGTTACATACTTGTGTTAATCCTAGTTCTTGACCCTCCTTGGTTGTCTTTACATCAAGTGAAGTGGTGAACATTCAAGGGGTCCCTAAATGGAAGCATGTTCTTCCTACCCCATACATGACATCCATGATAACTCGAGGTGCCTAAATGAGGATTCTAATCTTCTACCTCCTACATGAATTATTGGACTTAATAATATGTAATACTTAACCTAAATATGTATACACACTTATTCGAACCTTTAATGTTAAACTTGTGTTTATATGTTAAAGTAGTAGGATACCATCTAAGACTTAAAACTCCAAGTATGATTCTAATGGGCACATTACCCATGAAATACAATATAACCCTAGTGGTTACATAGTGTCATATAAGAGTATAAGTCAAAGATGATTATTTTTAATATCCTACTTTATGTTATGTTAAACTCCAAATTTATAATCTTCCGTTGTACGCCAAACTCACACACCTACGTTTCCTCGTGTAGAAGGACTAGGTGCTCCAAATTAATCCATCCACCAACTCACTCGCGGGATTTCAAGTAGGAAAGCTTGCAACCACCGTGAGTATACTCGATCCCTTTTTCCCCTTTTTATTTTGGGATGCAACATGTACATTATGTAAACAATCTTTGAAACTAGAAACTAAACATACTCAATCCTTGTACAAACATGAAACTAATGTGCTTTACTTATGATTCTTGTATGCTCTATTTGAACGATTTGGAACGTATATGCTCATTAACTTTGCTAGCCCACCTTAACAATTATAGCGCTATAGGATTTACGCACCGCCCGTTAAACTTGGGGTATTGTTAAGTTAAACATTTACCATCCCGCTAACAATTGGGATTAGGCTATTTTATGTGTTGGATTCTTGGGTTTGATCATAGTGTACGCCAAAATTGCATACTAGTAATTCACATATTATGAATCATGATTGGATTTGAGTTTTTATTCTATTATGCTATGTAAACAAACTTGTATACTCGCTCATTGCCTTTGCATTGAAACTCTATTTTAATACATGTTGCAGGTTGATTATTGAAGTATGGATGAATGATGAAACAAGTTTAGGGTGGACTAGATACACACCTTTAATCTATTTATCTTTTGTTGATTTGAATTTGAACAATGTTGTTATTTCCATTTTAAATGTTGTATGACAATTTAGTCCTTGCAATGAAATTTGAATTCAATTAAATATTGTCACGTAGTGTTATGATGTTTTGAGCAATTTGTTCGTCTCATCCCGATGTTTCCGCCATCGGTTGGGGTGTGACAGATTGGTATCAGAGCCATAACTATAGGAAATTAGGAAAATTGCCATGCTTTTGCCCTAATCTATAGTTTTTGGAATTTTGCCTCTTATGTGTTGTTTAAAACTTTTGTACTCTACCATGCATGCTTCCTAGCTACACTTCTTGTTGATTAAATTTATATGCCTTTCCTAAGGTTAACATGAATACACTTATGTTTATTTGTATACTCTTGTAACACAAACGAGACAACTTTACCAAAATAGGCGTGAAACCCACAATTTGGTAAACGACTCTCATTCTACCTTAAACTATTTTGCACGAAATTTCACCATTAAGCTAGGAGTGAAATCCACAACTTAATGGTAATTTCCATTTCAACTCTAGTGGACCCTTGTCATAGTGTCGAAATTTTATTTTGACCCGACAAGTACCAACCACATTTAGGGTACGAAATCGTCAAGCTAGGGGTGAAACCCGCATCTCGTCGATTAAGTCCCATTCCTCGATTTTCAATCTCGCCAAAGTCCTGATTGTTTCAATCGATTAGAGATGTGTAGTAACCGGAAGGGTAAGATACCGTTAATCGCTTCTCGACGAGAGTATCCAACCTATAGGCCAAAGCACGTTTTCTCTAATTCGAAAGGACTTTCGACCCACTTTGGAATAGTCGACGTTTCTCTACCCGAAACAATCCTATGTTTTATTGAGCCTTTCTTTTATGTATCTCAATTTATATGTGATTTTATACTTGAACGTTCGTTCATTTCAAAATTTCGTTTTAATCATTTCGCACGTTATCGCAATCACAAACAATAATACTCCCTCGTGAACAAACTAAATTTACAATGCTTTCATTTATTCATGCTATACTATGTGGAACTCATGACTATGCTATGTGAAACTTCTAAACTCTTTATGCGATGTGAACCAATTTGAATCTTTTATGCTATGTGACACTTTATGCTATGTGAATCATTTTATGCAAACGATTTTTCGTAAACAACGTTATGATCAAGTCTCACCTATTCGTTCTTTTGAATCTTAGATGTCTTCTCGTCACTCCAACTCGTCTAAGAAGTCAAAGTCCCGTGCTACGAAGAAGATGATGGCTTTCATGGCCGATCAATTTGCGCGCGTCGTTCCAAAGGTCATTTCCGAAATTCGAGCTTCTGAAACTCCGAACTCTTCCGTCGACTCTAAGGTCGAAACACGCAAGCCCGCTTCGTTCAACTTCAAGCACTTTTCATCGTACAATCCCAAACCATTCACTGGCAATGATAGGGTGACCGCCATGCTCGAGTGGTTCGATAGCATAGAGGTCACGTTCATCAACAGCGATTGCCCTAATGAGCTCAAAACGCGTAGTGCGACTGGGGTATTCCAAGCCCGAGCTCTCGAATGGTGGACGAACGAGAGGAACATTCGTTCGAACGAACTTGCATATGCGTTGGCATGGGAGGAAGTAAAGGCCCTGATGATGGATGAGTTTTGTCCTCCGCATGAGCAACAAAAGTTGGAGGAAGAATTTTGGGCACTCAAGCAAGTGGGAGATGAGAACCTAGCTTACACCACTCGTTTCAAACAACTTAGCTTCATTGTCCCCCACCTTGTCCTGACCACTGCTCGCAAGATAACTAAATACATCCATGGGTTACCCTCTGCTATGCGCGATACGATCGAGGCTGCCAAACTCGACAATATTGAAGCTGTTTATTGTTTGGCCGCTTCTCTGAATAACAACCGTGTACGCGATAAACAAGCCGCAAACCCCGCTTCTTTCTAGCCAGCCAACCAAATCACCCAACAGTCGAGTGGCAATAGAGGAAAGAAGCGAAAGCAATCAAACCCTGTTTGCAATGCGATTGTACCACCCGTTAACCCAAACCCTGTTGCTCCTGATAACACCCAAAAGTCGTACACTGGGATTCACCCCAAGTGTGCCACTTGTAATTTCCATCATCCCGCAAACGCTAGGTGCCGTCGTTGTGACAATTGCAACCGTTATGGACATACCTCCAACTTTTGTCGCTTCAATCAACAACAACAGGCCCCACCAGCTCAGCAAGCGCAACAAGCCCCACAAGCTCAGCAAGCACAACAGGCTCCACCTGCTCCTCAAAACGCAAGACCCGCTAGAGCTTGTTTCAAATGTGGAGACGCCAATCATCTTCGTCCTCAATGCCCACTATGGAATCAAGAGCAACTACAACCTCCTCGTGGACGCTGTTTCAATCTGAACGCGAATCAAGCGCGCAACGACAATAATGTCGTTAACGGTACGTTTCTTGTTAACCATCTTTATGCTTCGATACTATTTGATACTGGTGCGGACAAAAGCTTTGTGTCCTTAGAATTCGAATCATTGTTAAATTGCACGCACTCTAAACTACCTAAGTTGTTTTCCGTTGAAGTCGCCAATGGCAAGTCCATCTTAGTCGATTCCGTTCTTCGTGATTGTCGTCTTACTCTTAACGAACACGTCTTCCCTATCGATCTCATACCCATGCAATTGGGTAGTTTCGACGTCAACATAGGCATGGATTGGCTTCAAAAGAACCATGCTGAAATCGCTTGTCACGAGAAATACGTTCGTTTACCCCTTCCTTCTGGTGATGTTTTGCACGTCTATGGAGACCGACCTTCAAAGGGACTGAAGTTGATGTCCTGCACACAAGCGAACAAATACTTACGCAAACAGTACTTTGCCTTTTTAGCCCACGTTGTGGAAGAAAAGGGCAAGGGAAAGAGTTTAAGTGATGTTCCAGTGGTGCGCGACTTCCCTGACGTCTTTCCTGAAGATCTACCTGGTCCTCCTCCCCCTCGATCAGTTGACTTTCGTATTGACCTCGTACCTGGTGCGACTCCTGTTGCCAAGGCTCCTTATCGTCTTGCACCGTCTGAGATGCAAGAATTATCTATGCAGCTTCAAGAACTCCTCGATAAAGGCTTCATTCGTCCAAGTACCTCACCTTGGGGTGCACCGGTGCTTTTCGTTAAAAAGAAAGACGGCTCTTTCCGTATGTGTATCGATTATCGCGAGCTCAACAAACTCACTGTCAAGAATCGTTACCCTCTCCCGCGTATCGACGACCTCTTTGACCAACTTCAAGGCGCTACTTGTTTCTCCAAAATCGATCTTCGTTCTGGTTATCACCAACTTCGGGTCCTCGAAGAGGACGTACCCAAAACCGCTTTTCGCACTCGCTATGGACATTACGAGTTCGTGGTTATGCCTTTTGGTTTGACCAACGCACCCGCTGTGTTCATGGATCTAATGAATCGTGTTTGTAAGCCCTATTTGGATCGTTTCGTGATCGTCTTCATTGATGATATCCTCATTTATTCTAAAACTCGAGCCGATCATGAACGTCATCTTCGTCTTATACTCGAGCTCTTACGTGTTGAACGCTTATACGCTAAGTTCTCTAAATGCGAGTTTTGGATTAAAGAAGTCTAATTCCTTGGACACGTTGTTAGTGAAAAAGGAATCCATGTCGACCCTGCAAAGATCGAGGCTGTAAAGAATTGGACCGCGCCTAAATCTCCTTCCAAAATCCGTTCTTTCTTAGGATTGGCGGGTTATTACCGTCGATTCATCTCGAATTTTTCAAAAATCGCCGTTCCCCTTACTTCGTTGACCCAAAAAGAGAAACCTTTTGCTTGGGGTCCTGAGCAAGAGGAATCCTTTCAGACTCTCAAGGACTTGCTTTGCAACGCTCCTATTCTTACTCTTCCTGATGGAAATGATGATTTCGTAGTGTATTGCGATGCATCGAACCGTGGTCTTGGTTGCGTTCTCATGCAACGAGGCAAGGTCATCGCTTATGCATCTCGTCAACTCAAGATACATGAGAAAAACTATACTACCCACGACCTTGAACTTGGCGCAGTTGTTTTTGCGTTGAAGATTTGGCGACACTACCTTTATGGTACTAAGTGTGAGGTTTTCACGGACCACAAGAGCCTTCAACATATCTTCGACCAAAAGGAACTGAACATGCGTCAACGTCGTTAGGTGGAATTGTTAAACGACTACGACTGCGAAATCAAATACCATCCAGGTAAAGCGAATGTAGTAGCTGACGCCCTTAGTCGCAAAACACATATGAAGGGTATTCGTTGTCTCCAACTTGTGAACGATCTTCCTCGCCGCATTCGCGAAGCTCAGTACGCCTCTATTAACGAAGGTAACTTCCATATTGAGATACGAGGCGCTAAAGAACACGATCTCGTCTCCAAGGCCGATGGTATCCTATACCTCGACAATCGTGCCCGGGTCCCTGATCGCGAAGAACTTCGAGACTTCATCATGAACGAGGCACACAAATCCAAGTACTCAATTCATCCTGGTGCCGACAAGATGTATCATAATCTACGTACATCCTATTGGTGGCCTGGTATGAAGAAAGACATTGCCGTTTACGTCTCTAAGTGTCTCACGTGTTCAAAAGTCAAAGCCGAGCATCAACGACCTTCCGGTCTACTCGAACAACCTGAAATCCCCGTTTGGAAATGGGATAGCATCGCGATGGACATCATCACTAAACTCCCTCGTACATCTTTTGGTCACGATAGCATTTGGGTGATCATCGATCATTTGACCAAGTCCGCTCAATTCATTCCTATTCGCGAAGATTTCAAGGTTGAACGACTTGCTCGCATCTATACCGATGAAGTCATACGACATCATGGTATTCCTCTCGACATCATTTCTGATCGCGATGGTCGATTTACTTCGCATCTCTGGCAAACCTTTCAGTCCGCTATGGGTACTCATTTGAATCTCAGTACGGCTTTTCATCCTCAAACGGATGGACAGACTGAACGTACTATCCAAACCCTAGAGGACATGCTCCGTTCGTGTGTCATCGACTTTGGTGGTAGTTGGGATGTGCATTTACCTTTGATCGAGTTCTCGTACACCAATAGCTACCACTCCAGTATTAAAATGGCTCCATTCGAGGCATTGTATGGTCGCAAATGCCGATCTCCTTTAAACTGGCACGAAATTGGTGACAAACATTTTACTGGCCCTGAGATCATACAAGAAGCAACGGACAAGATTCACCAAATCCGTGATAATCTACTCAAAGCTCGAGAACGTCAAAAGGTCTATGCTGATAAGGGGCGCAAACCAATGGAACTCAACGTTGGAGATCATGTTCTACTCAAGGTGTCTCCTTGGAAAGGAGTGGTTCGGTTTGGTAAAAAGGGAAAGCTTGCCCCTCGCTATGTTGGTCCTTTCAAGATACTCGAAAGGATTGGTGCGGTGGCTTATCGACTCGATTTACCTCAAGAGCTCAACAATGTTCATCCAACGTTCCATGTCTCAAATCTAAAGAAGTGTCACGCTGAAGAAGGACTTCAAGTTCCTCTCGAAGATCTCCAAATAAACGACACTCTGCATTTTGTGGAGAAACCCGTCGAAATCATGGATCAAGGAGTCAAGTTATTGAGGCGCAGTAAAATTCCTATCGTCAAGGTTCGATGGGAAGGTAAACGTGGCGCTGAATTTACTTGGGAACTCAAGAGCGAGATGAAAAAGAAGTACCCTCATCTTTTCCCTACGTCTTCCTAAATTTCAGGACGAAATTTCCTAAAGGAGGGGAGACTGTAACGCCCGGCTCTTTTGTACCTTCCATTTATAGAAAGTTTTGTTCGTATTTCTATTTTTGGAAATCTTGTATTCTTGTAATCGACTTTTCGTGGTAATTGTTGTAAAATCTAATACTTGGATCATAAATAAAATTCGTATTTCTTTTCACATTCTACATATTCATACATACTCATACGATCGAATTCATTGTACATCGAATCCTTATTCGTAATTCATACGCATACGGTACTTATTTGTGATACATGTCCATGCTTGTCCTTAAATGGTTGATACTTAAAAACCCCCCAATAATATGCGTATTTACACAACGATTAATCATCTAATATGTGACATATACTTGTCACTTACAAACATATTACATACTTATACATCACACTTTTTACCTAGTTAAATCATGTTTTATTTCATATTATACCTTGTTACAAGTTAGGGGAAACATTGTTGCATATTATTACACAACTTAATTAACAAAATTACTCATTATAATGTTTAAAAAAAAATAAATAAAGAAATGTGGCAGCCCCAAATCAACAAAATTCAGCCCCATATGGTTGGGTTTTGTGGGCTTGTTTAAAGGTTTAACCCATTCTAAACACTTCCAAAGCCCAACCCATTGAAACCCTAATCCCTTCCCTATATAATAAACACTTCCTCACTCCTTATTCAACTTTTACAAGCCTCCAAACACTTCAAAAACATCTCAAAACCGTAGCTGAGTTTCCACTTTCGGCCAGATTCAGCAAGCTTCACAAAAGTGAGCATAACTCACTCATTTCTTGTCCGTTTTAGCCCGTTCTAGAAATCCTCACAAGATCCACAATATCTACACTAAATCTCTACAAGAGATTTTAAGTCATCAGATAAAACATATAACCCGGGTGTCATTTGATTGCACACAAGACAATAAAACCAATTTTTCTTATATATATGAACTGTTGGTTCTTTCATACACAAACAAACCGAACACACACACAAGCATAAATGCTCCATCTCCTTCTTAAATCCAACCACCCGCATCCCTCGGTTCCCCATTCCGGTGCTTATTCCGGCGACGAACCGGCTCCGATCGGAGCTTCGGCGGGCGACAACCACACCGGTGAACCCTCACACCCACAAACCCCCCTTTTTTTGTTCGATCAGACGAGTCGGAACACCACCACCACTGGACGGTGGTGGTGCGGCGGTGCAACCAGAAGGAAAGAGAAAGAGACCGAGAAAGAAAGAAAGAGAGAGGGAGAGAACCGGCGGTCGGAAGCTCGGACCGCCGGTCAGTTCGTTATTCCGGTGGTTTTGGTCTCGGGCCGGTCTCTTCTTTTAACCGGCGGTCTCTGCTTTTGACCGGCGGGTTAATGGTGTTGATGGCAATTTCAATGATGCTGTTTGATGATGGTGGTGACAGCCACCGTTTCCGGTGACAAAAGGCCGCTCACGGCGGTGAGGAGCGGCGACGGCTGTGGTGGTTGTCAACGGTGAGATTTGATTCGGATTTAGGTATCGAGTCTTGAGTTTAAGCGGGTCAGGAGCAGATCGGGTTTCGGTTCGGATTCCGGGTCAGCAGGTTCGAGTTTTGGTTCAGCTCATCCGACTCAGTCAACAGGAAGGCTCGGGTCAGTTTTGTATACGGTTCAGTCAACTTAGCGAGTCAACTCAGTTGACTCGGTTAACTCAGCAAGTTGACTCGGTCAACTCAACCGAGTCAACTCGGCCAACAGCAGCGAGTCAGCTCAGATGGTTCGGTTCGGGGCAAGCGGTTCGTTCAGACGGCTCGGTTTCGGTTTCAGTTGACTCGGGCAAACCGAGTCAACTCAGTCAACTCAGCAAGTTGACTCGGTCAGCTCGACTTTCGACTTGAAGAAGTGGTAAAGATTTTAACGGCGTTACTATTTCGTGTTTAATACTTTTAACTCATTACGTAAAAACGAGCTCGAACCGAAATAAAATGGTGAACCGATAGTTAAAGTATACATTGATTTATTATTTGGTTTATATAAATTTGATTATACGTAAATGTTGATAGAATATTGATTGAGTTTTGAAATAAAACGACAGCTTGTGTTGTCGGGGCCGTCCAAAAATAGAGGAAACTCTGCCCGTTTTTCGAGAAAAACCCTTAAACACGACACGTATTATATTTCAAAAACGACTCTTAAAGGAATTCGATTTTATAATACTTCAAACCTTGATAATTCCAAACGCTTTTACAAATAAATATAATGTTATATTTATTTGGAACGTCGTCAACTCGTATACTTTTACAAAATAAATATAGTTATATATTTATTCTAAACGTCGTACAACGCGAAATCTTTTACAAAAATAAATATGGTTTATATTTATTTTCAAACAAAACAACTCGACGATTTCTTTATAAAATAAATATAACTCTTCATATTTATTTTATACGCCTAAACGGCCTATACGTATATTTTTGGCAAATATACGCAAGACATAATATATATAATACAAGTTATTATATATTATTTTCATACGAAACGCGATATATGATACGAGCTGGTTGTATGATATTTTCATAGAAATATTCTTCTACAAACGTACGGCTACTCGAGACGGCTAACACACTTACAACGAGATATTTATATATTTTTATATAAATATTTATTCATTTTAAGTCTCTCGGAAACTAAGTCTTTTTCAAGACTTATTAAACTGCTACTGACATTAAACGAGACTTAACACGTATAACTTAATCTTTTTCATTAAGTTAACAACTTACCGTAGAATCGTTCGACTAACGATTCGGTAGAGCTCGACGACACGTAATTTAGTTACCGCGTTTATTTAGAAACTTATTAGATATTCCGTGTTAGGAATATTGTAGAATGCACGCTAGCGAGTCTCATCTTGGAAACGACATCACGAGGTCGTAATTAGCTCGCTTTGCACAAGAATATTCAGGTGAGTTCATAACCCCACTTTTACTATTTTACATTTTGTAAATGTTTTCGGGGTGGAAAGACATGCACGTTTTGCAAAAACATACAAATTGAGATCAAACGCAAAACTCGTATTTCTAAATCATATTACGAAGGGATTTCGAGGAACTCAAATGATTTACGAAAGGTTTATACTAAACATACCGGTTTTTACAAAACAAATGAGTATTATCAAAATGTGAATGATTTTCATGACTAAGGACGGATCAATTGGTGATAATATATAGAGAATGAGGACCCAGCCTTTGTGGCTGGGGAGGATCAGTCTTAGAGACTGGGGTAAAGTACATGTACAATGATTACAGACATTTTTATACACGGTATGTTAACGTAAGGAGGTTTACTACTTAGATCATGTGAATGGGTAGGCAGAACACCGAGGGACTTAAGCGGTAGATCTATCTGGGTGTAGCGAGCCCAACTCTAGGCCCAACAGAACGGACCTCTGAGAGGACCAACAGAACGGACCTTGAGTGACTTGGTTGCCCGACGCATAAATCTGCTAGGTTGTAGGACCGAGGGACTTAAGCGGTAGATCTATCTGGGTGTAGCGAGCCCAACTCTAGGCCCAACAGAACGGACCTCTGAGAGGACCAACAGAACGGACCTTGAGTGACTTGGTTGCCCGACGCATAAATCGGCTAGGTTTGAGTCTTCCTACTTGCACTTCACATATATCAGTGGCCTTGCAAACCATTGGTGATCTCAATTCCCTTATTTGCTACATACCAGGGACATATATATTAACGAAACTACTTGTTCATACAAATTAAAATACCATGTTTTATACAAAATTTAAGGCATAGGATTATGCGGGTCAAAGTCAGGGTGGGCATTGATGATTATACGAACATTACAAATACACGGTTTCATGAACATAACGTGTTACAAACACAACGTTTCCATATAACTTTGCAAGAAAATGGTTTTTAAATTCATTTTCTCAATCCTATTTCAAAAACCGGTTATTCCAAAGATTTATTTCAAATCTTTCACAATTCCAAAGATTTATTTCAAACCTTTCACAACTCAAAAGATTTATTTCAAATTGTTTACAAACAAACTATGAACTCGCTCAACATTATGTTGATTTTTCTCGCATGTTCTTTCTCAGGTTACAGTTCTAAGACAAGGCACGGTTGGGATAGGAGAACCATTTGAAGATACGAGTACTTAGTGGCGTTCATTCTCTAAAAGTCTTAGCTATATTTGCTTCCGCTGTGCAATGAAGATACCAGTCCAGTCACGCCAAGCTCTGATAATTTCGGGGTGTGACAGATTGGTATCAGAGCTATAGGTTACAGCGAATTAGGTTCCTGTTGTGATACCTAGGCTCTAACCTCACTTTCCTCTGGGAACTTAGGCTATTAAGATGTTGAATACATACAGAACGCCCAGTACTCAAATATGGTCTCCAACCGTTGCCGACAAGCAAACAGTCAAAATTTTGTTTCCAAACAAATGTTGAGCACATTTTACTATTTATAGGCTCAGCCTGGAGGGCTGAGGCTCGGTCTGGAGGATCGAGGCTCGGTCTAGGTGACCGAGGTAGTTGAGCACGTTGATTATTTATAGGCTCAGCCTGGAGGGCTGAGGCTCGGTCTGGAGGATCGAGGCTCGGTCTAGGTGACCGAGGTAGTTGGCTAGTGAGGCTAGGAAGAGTAGGCTCAGTCATGAAGGCTGAGGCTCGGTCAAGGGGACCGAGGCTCGATCTAAGAGGTCGAGGTGGAGGATAGAGCAGTCTTAAAGACTGGGAGAAATTGGCTAGTGAAACTAGGAGAATTACTTGATTGCTTATTGGTGACTAACATGCGCATTCGGTTATATGATTGATTATTTGTGCATGTGTTTATTAAAGGTCATCACGTAGGAACCACGAATATTAACTCGGGCACACACTATATTTCATATTGTCTATGATATTTTAACTTCCCGAGCAGGCAGCCTACGCATAACGAAACACTAGTGCACGAGAATGCATGGAACTCAATTTCTACGTCAACGGATGTCGGGATACATCACCTCCTACGCGGCACACAACGCTAGTGCGCAGGTATACGTGAAACTTAAGCTATACATCAACGGAGGTACGACACATACGACTGTCAAGGCGAGGCCTTTGAGAAGAAACGATGACGCAATCTAACGACGACGCTAGATTCCTGTCAGCAGGAGAACTAACAATCAGGAAACGACAACTTGTCACGCGATCCTGCAACGACACGAATCACGCCAGGGAGAAGACTATTGTCTCCGCAATCCCCCCTACCTAACTAACGACGAGTATGCTATGTTCGAAATTTCATGGTAATGTCACCTAACAATTGGTCGTCACACGAAACCCCAGGTAAAGTCCTCAAATTTCTTTTATTGAAATTTCGAATTTCACACTTACTGAGTAGGTTTTCGTATCTCTACTCCTCTTAATGGTCATGGTATTACGATCATTTCTTTACAAGTTACATACATGGTTTTTTTTCGTTATAACCATGCCGAAAGTTTTCTTGTCGATACATATACTTATTGTCGGATTACGCTAAAACCAAGTTCAATTGTTTGAACTTGCTCATTACACTTATTCGATTCGAGACACCATATGATGTATTGGGAGCATCATATTCAAATCAATTTTTAACGAACACTTCATTTGTTCCGAGTCGTGGTAAACTTGTTTGGTATTCGACTCCATTAAATTGTTGATTTCGACACCTTGTGGTGGTGTTTTCACTTATTTGAACCTTGCGCTAAACTCGTTTACGTACCTTATGCACGGATTTAATTATTCATGTATTGATTCAGATTAAATCCGCTTTGAATTATCACATTACAACAGTCTTAACACAATTGTGTGTTAAGACAATGGTACACAAATTCATTTCATATTCCGGTGTACCTCATAACGGTTCTTTCAACATCGATCGAATGCTTTGCGACATCCATTGTTTCTTCACCATCGATCGAAAACATTGTTTCATTGATGTTCCATTTTCAATTGAAAATCCTGTGATGTCATTTAAAACAAACTTTCAAGATTCACTTTATTGCGCTTTCATTTGACTTCAAACACGGTGAATTTGTTTGATCACCGCTATTATTAAATCATTTGAATCATTACGACACCTTGTGGTGTCAGTACAAACTTGTAGCTTGTGCTAATTATGATTGAGCGTTTTATGCAAAACACAGGTGATACTTGTTCGATCACCTCTATTATTAAATGGTTTCATTCAATGCGACACCTTGTGGCGTCGGTATAACTTACAGCTTGTGCTGATCACGATCGAGCGTTTCATGCAAACTAGTACATTTGAGATTGTTGATTCTAAGTTCACCCAGTAGATGTTATTGCTTCTAGAACTCATCTACACGTTGTAAACGTTCATATGGAATTCGATTGGTCGAAGTTCCTGTTCATTGTTGATCCCTGTTAACTTAGTCGCACTGGTGACTATATCATTACGTCTCGTTTCCTTTGACATCAATTACTGAGACACACTACTTTTTAAACCGTTGGGTTCTTATTGTTGAGGAATGCCATTAAATTCACCTGATTCGAAAAAGTCTTGTTTCGATTACGCGGTCATTCACTTTGTTATTATTCGGACTTACCTACGAATAACACAATTCTGAGGGGATAACATAGTCTAAATTTCGAGGACGAAATTTCTGTAACAGGGGGAGAATGTGACAACCCGTGATTTACGGCTCTTAATTACGTAATTAACAGACGATTAACGCGACAATAAATAGTGTTTACAGCACGGATTAACTTAATTAGGCCTTTGGAGTGCCTGGGAACGTCTATCCGTCTTTACAGTGCGCGAACGGTGGTTTACAGAGAAACCTGTGAAACGTTAAACGGCAACAGATTGAAACCGAACAAAATACTGACGACGCCGACAAACACGGATTTTCTACGAATATTTTATGCTCATGGAGTTTGGGTCGCGATATCGGGTCTCGTAGGGACTACGGGCTACTTACACATGGGATTGAGTTTGTGGTCCCCGGGCCCAAGCCAAAGACCCACAAGCCTGAACCTGCACAATAAATCAGATATCTAAAGATCTCTACAAGATTCATAAGAATCCTGCGAGATTTGCAAAATCTCTAGAAATCCTCACAAGATCCACAATATCTACACTAAATCTCTACAAGAGATTTTAAGTCATCAGATAAAACATATAACCCGGGTGTCATTTGATTGCACACAAGACAATAAAACCAATTTTTCTTATATATATGAACTGTTGGTTCTTTCATACACAAACAAACCGAACACACACACAAGCATAAATGCTCCATCTCCTTCTTAAATCCAACCACCCGAATCCCTCGGTTCCCCATTCCGGTGCTTATTCCGGCGACGAACCGGCTCCGATCGGAGCTTCGGCGGGCGACAACCACACCGGTGAACCCTCACACCCACAAACCCCCCTTTTTTTGTTCGATCAGACGAGTCGGAACACCACCACCACTGGACGGTGGTGGTGCGGCGGTGCAACCAGAAGGAAAGAGAGAGAGACCGAGAAAGAAAGAAAGTGAGAGGGAGAGAACCGGCGGTCGGAAGCTCGGACCGCCGGTCAGTTCGTTATTCCGGTGGTTTTGGTCTCGGGCCGGTCTCTTCTTTTAACCGGCGGTCTCTGCTTTTGACCGGCGGGTTAATGGTGTTGATGGCAATTTCAATGATGCTGTTTGATGATGGTGGTGACAGCCACCGTTTCCGGTGACAAAAGGCCGCTCACGGCGGTGAGGAGCGGCGACGGCTGTGGTGGTTGTCAACGGTGAGATTTGATTCGGATTTAGGTATCGAGTCTTGAGTTTAAGCGGGTCAGGAGCAGATCGGGTTTCGGTTCGGATTCCGGGTCAGCAGGTTCGAGTTTTGGTTCAGCTCATCCGACTCAGTCAACAGGAAGGCTCGGGTCAGTTTTGTATACGGTTCAGTCAACTTAGCGAGTCAACTCAGTTGACTCGGTTAACTCAGCAAGTTGACTCGGTCAACTCAACCGAGTCAACTCGGCCAACAGCAGCGAGTCAGCTCAGATGGTTCGGTTCGGGGCAAGCGGTTCGTTCAGACGGCTCGGTTTCGGTTTCAGTTGACTCGGGCAAACCGAGTCAACTCAGTCAAACTCAGTCAACTCAGCAAGTTGACTCGGTCAGCTCGACTTTCGACTCGAAGAAGTGGTAAAGATTTTAACGGCGTTACTATTTCGTGTTTAATACTTTTAACTCATTACGTAAAAACGAGCTCGAACCGAAATAAAATGGTGAACCGATAGTTAAAGTATACATTGATTTATTATTTGGTTTATATAAATTTGATTATACGTAAATGTTGATAGAATATTGATTGAGTTTTGAAATAAAACGACAGCTTGTGTTGTCGGGGCCGTCCAAAAATAGAGGAAACTCTGCCCGTTTTTCGAGAAAAACCCTTAAACACGACACGTATTATATTTCAAAAACGACGCTTAAAGGAATTCGATTTTATAATACTTCAAACCTTGATAATTCCAAACGCTTTTACAAATAAATATAATGTTATATTTATTTGGAACGTCGTCAACTCGTATACTTTTACAAAATAAATATAGTTATATATTTATTCTAAACGTCGTACAACGCGAAATCTTTTACAAAAATAAATATGGTTTATATTTATTTTCAAACAAAACAACTCGACGATTTCTTTATAAAATAAATATAACTCTTCATATTTATTTTATACGCCTAAACGGCCTATACGTATATTTTTGGCAAATATACACAAGACATAATATATATAATACAAGTTATTATATATTATTTTCATACGAAACGCGATATATGATACGAGCTGGTTGTATGATATTTTCATAGAAATATTCTTCTACAAACGTACGGCTACTCGAGACGGCTAACACACTTACAACGAGATATTTATATATTTTTATATAAATATTTATTCATTTTAAGTCTCTCGGAAACTAAGTCTTTTTCAAGACTTATTAAACTGCTACTGACATTAAACGAGACTTAACACGTATAACTTAATCTTTTTCATTAAGTTAACAACTTACCGTAGAATCGTTCGACTAACGATTCGGTAGAGCTCGACGACACGTAATTTAGTTACCGCGTTTATTTAGAAACTTATTAGATATTCCGTGTTAGGAATATTGTAGAATGCACGCTAGCGAGTCTCATCTTGGAAACGACATCACGAGGTCGTAATTAGCTCGCTTTGCACAAGAATATTCAGGTGAGTTCATAACCCCACTTTTACTATTTTACATTTTGTAAATGTTTTCGGGGTGGAAAGACATGCACGTTTTGCAAAAACATACAAATTGAGATCAAACGCAAAACTCGTATTTCTAAATCATATTACGAAGGGATTTCGAGGAACTCAAATGATTTACGAAAGGTTTATACTAAACATACCGGTTTTTACAAAACAAATGAGTATTATCAAAATGTGAATGATTTTCATGACTAAGGACGGATCAATTGGTGATAATATATAGAGAATGAGGAGCCAGCCTTTGTGGCTGGGGAGGATCAGCCTTAGTGGCTGGGGAGGATCAGTCTTAGAGACTGGGGTAAAGTACATGTACAATGATTACAGACATTTTTATACACGGTATGTTAACGTAAGGAGGTTTACTACTTAGATCATGTGAATGGGTAGGCAGAACACCGAGGGACTTAAGCGGTAGATCTATCTGGGTGTAGCGAGCCCAACTCTAGGCCCAACAGAACGGACCTCTGAGAGGACCAACAGAACGGACCTTGAGTGACTTGGTTGCCCGACGCATAAATCTGCTAGGTTGTAGGACCGAGGGACTTAAGCGGTAGATCTATCTGGGTGTAGCGAGCCCAACTCTAGGCCCAACAGAACGGACCTCTGAGAGGACCAACAGAACGGACCTTGAGTGACTTGGTTGCCCGACGCATAAATCGGCTAGGTTTGAGTCTTCCTACTTGCACTTCACATATATCAGTGGCCTTGCAAACCATTGGTGATCTCAATTCCCTTATTTGCTACATACCAGGGACATATATATTAACGAAACTACTTGTTCATACAAATTAAAATACCATGTTTTATACAAAATTTAAGGCATAGGATTATGCGGGTCAAAGTCAGGGTGGGCATTGATGATTATACGAACATTACAAATACATGGTTTCATGAACATAACGTGTTACAAACACAACGTTTCCATATAACTTTGCAAGAAAATGGTTTTTAAATTCATTTTCTCAATCCTATTTCAAAAACCGGTTATTCCAAAGATTTATTTCAAATCTTTCACAATTCCAAAGATTTATTTCAAACCTTTCACAACTCAAAAGATTTATTTCAAATCTTTTACAAACAAACTATGAACTCGCTCAACATTATGTTAATTTTTCTCGCATGTTCTTTCTCAGGTTACAGTTCTAAGACAAGGCACGGTTGGGATAGGAGAACCATTTGAAGATACGAGTACTTAGTGGCGTTCATTCTCTAAAAGTCTTAGCTATATTTGCTTCCGCTGTGCAATGAAGATACCAGTCCAGTCACGCCAAGCTCTGATAATTTCGGGGTGTGACAGGAACTCCGGCAAAAAGGCTCCAAAGTCCATTGATTTTTTTTGTTTTCATGAAATCTTTGTTAAACTTAACCAAACTTGAGTTTTCTCATCTCAAACCTATGTCCTAATGCTTACAACCTCTCTTATGGTTGGTTAGGCTTAAAAACAAGGTTGAGACACTATAAATCAGAGGTTAAAACCTCAAATACTTTCTGTTTTGTTTAGGGTATTTCACCCACAAGTCATGTTCAAGCTTAGTTCTTGATGAGAAGTGATTATGGAACAACTTGGGTTGTTCCAACATAAAATCCTCATATGATTTGATGATTTCTCTTAGTTTAGATTAGTTACATACTTGTGTTAATCCTAGTTCTTGACCCTCCTTGGTTGTCTTTACATCAAGTGAAGTGGTGAACATTCAAGGGGTCCCTAAATGGAAGCATGTTCTTCCTACCCCATACATGACATCCATGATAACTCGAGGTGCCTAAATGAGGATTCTAATCTTCTACCTCCTACATGAATTATTGGACTTAATAATATGTAATACTTAACCTAAATATGTATACACACTTATTCGAACCTTTAATGTTAAACTTGTGTTTATATGTTAAAGTAGTAGGATACCATCTAAGACTTAAAACTCCAAGTATGATTCTAATGGGCACATTACCCATGATATACAATATAACCCTAGTGGTTACATAGTGTCATATAAGAGTATAAGTCAAAGATGATTATTTTTAATATCCTACTTTATGTTATGTTAAACTCCAAATTTATAATCTTCCGTTGTACGCCAAACTCACACACCTACGTTTCCTCGTGTAGAAGGACTAGGTGCTCCAAATTAATCCATCCACCAACTCACTCGCGGGATTTCAAGTAGGAAAGCTTGCAACCACCGTGAGTATACTCGATCCCTTTTTCCCCTTTTTATTTTGGGATGCAACATGTACATTATGTAAACAATCTTTGAAACTAGAAACTAAACATACTCAATCCTTGTACAAACATGAAACTAATGTGCTTTACTTATGATTCTTGTATGCTCTATTTGAACGATTTGGAACTTATATGCTCATTAACTTTGCTAGCCCACCTTAACAATTATAGCGCTATAGGATTTACGCACCGCCCGTTAAACTTGGGGTATTGTTAAGTTAAACATTTACCATCCCGTTATCAATTGGGATTAGGCTATTTTATGCGTTGGATTCTTGGGTTTGATCATAGTGTACGCCAAAATTGCATACTAGTAATTCACATATTATGAATCATGATTGGATTTGAGTTTTTATTCTATTATGCTATGTAAACAAACTTGTATACTCGCTCATTGCCTTTGCATTGAAACTCTATTTTAATACATGTTGCAGGTTGATTATTGAAGTATGGATGAATGATGAAACAAGTTTAGGGTGGACTAGATACACACCTTTAATCTATTTATCTTTTGTTGATTTGAATTTGAACAATGTTGTTATTTCCATTTTAAATGTTGTATGACAATTTAGTCCTTGCAATGAAATTTGAATTCAATTAAATATTGTCACGTAGTGTTATGACGTTTTGAGCAATTTGTTCGTCTCATCCCGATGTTTCCGCCATCGGTTGGGGTGTGACATTTCAATACTTCACCAATGGACGAGCCATTCAGATGGATCCTACCATACATTATGCTGATTTCAGACCCCTGCCATCCTTCACATTATGGAGAATATACACAGAATGAGTTGCTCCTGGCACATCAGCTACAGTTTGGGGATATGAGTCGTAGAGTTTTGGAGCTCGAGCTGATACCACGTCCTACACCCTGTCTATGCCAGTATACTTTGATCCTCCACATTCATCACTGTCTCCTTTGGCACACTCACCTGCTGCTATTGCACCTTCTTAGGGATTGATGCCCGTTTCTTTACTATTAAGCAGCAGATCAGTTAATTACTTCGACGTATATATACAAGCTCGAGGAGGAGTTCGCGCATGTTAGCAGTTTACTTTTCTTCCCTCCTCCACCTCAGACACCAGTATAGTTGGCTTTTGGCTTTATGCGGATTGCATTCCTTTTGGGAAAACACACTACTAATGAGTCGAGATTGTGGAGACTTTTAGAAGACTACTTTTGACCACGTGACTCTGACACACTGATAAACTTATTGGGCAAGGGTAGGGTGACCCTGTGTCCCTTTTGATTTGAAATACTTTGTAGACAATGTGATTGTGGTCGAAAAATAATGAAAGCCCAATCCTCATATTCCCCATTAAACATATAACAATACTTTGTGGTCAATGACTAATGAAAGCTCAGTCGCCATGTCCTCACTAAGCACGTTATTGATCTGCATGTGTGCGCTATAATTATGGTACTACGTGCTTGCTCGTTATGTTCTCATTAAACATGTTCCTATCTACAAGTTGTGCTATAGTTGTGATGTTGATTGTTATAACGATTGCTTATATATGTATATATATACACATCTCCAAGGTCTCATTCGTTAAGTAGATGCTTTTGTGCTCACGTCTTTAATAAGACCTGACCTAACCGATCTTCTTCTAGGAAGATCTCGACTCAAAGAAACACCGATACCAACACCCCTCTTCTGACGACAGAGGCAGAAATACAAGAGCGCATCTTACAGGCCATCGCACAGTACGAGGCCCTTCGCTCCGAGCGCAGCGGAGGTACCTCAGGAAATAACCCACCCAGCGGCTGCACCTATAAACAGTTCTTGGGCTGCAAGCCCCTAAATTTCGACGGCACTGGGGGTGCCTTAGCCTTCATGCGCTGGGTTGAGAAGACGGATTCTGTTTTGCGGGTGAGCTGATGCGCCCCAGAGCATCAGGTCGTGTACATTTCTGGACTACTTCAAGATGGGGCTCTGTCATGGTGGAACTTCCAGGTTCAGATGTTGGGCGAGACTGCTGCGTATGCTTTGACATGGGACGAACTGAAATAACTAATGCGTAAGAAGTTCTGCTCGAGAGCCGAAATCCAGAAATTGGAGACTGAATTCTGGAATCTCAAGATGGATGGTCCAAAGATTGATGAATACGTACAGAGATTTAACGACCTATCTCGCGTCGTTCCTTACATGGTTGATCCAGAATTCAAGCGCATTGAGCGTTTTATTTGGGGATTGGCACCCCAAATCATGAGCATGGTAACGACATCAAAGCCTGCAATGATCGCTGAGGCCATTGATCTAAGTGTGGCCTTGACTGAAGAGGCAATCAGGTTGAACAAATTTTCAACCTCTGAAGAGAAAAAGGAGACTCGTGTGGAGTCATCTGGAGATAACAAAAGAAAGTTCGGAAACTTCAAGCAGGGTACCCAGACGAATAACAACAACAAGGCCAAAAAGGGAAAGAGTACATGGGTAAACTACCTAAATGCCACAAGTGTCGACACCATCATACAGGACGATGTAAAAATGGAAAGTGTGACAACTGTGGCAAAGTGGGGCACTGCAAGGAAACGTGTTGGCATGAGACGAAACGTGGAAAGAGAGGTGAAGGGTATTATAACTGCGGTGACATGGGGCACTTTAGGAAAGATTGCCCACGGGAGATTAAACCAGATCGTGGGAAAAATATCTAACACCGGAACTAGGGAAGCACGCCGGGATCCAAACATGGCCATCGGTACGTCTCATAGTAGTCAATATTGTGCGTCTGTGCTATTTGACATTGTTGTCGAATTTTAGCTTCAGAATATACTTGTTTTAGTAGTAAGTAAGATAGATATCCAGTACTCAATAGAACTAGCTTAAGGGAAGCTTCGATGTGGTAATTGGAATGGATTGGTTGTCGAGCAATCGAACGGAGATTACTACCCGCACCCCGATGGCAAATGAAGAAACAATCATAATTCATGGAGGTAAGCAGACTACGCCCCTATAGCTTCCAAATTGCTTGAAGGCCCGAGAGTTGTTGCGTAATGGATGTGTTGTTTTCTGGGCTCATGTCGTGGACAAGGGAACCGAAGAACATAAACTCGAAGATATCCCTGTGATAAGGGAATATCCTGAAGTCTTCCCCGAAAACTTGCCAGAATTATCTCCTCGACGACAAGTCGAATTTCGCATCAATTTGATTCCGGGTGCCGCGCCTGCAGTCAATGCACCTTAGCGACTTACACCTTCGGAGATGCAAGTATTGTCGGTATAACCTCAGTAGTTGATAGAGAAGGAAGATAACAGACCAAGTTTCCCGCCTTGGGTAACCCTATCTTTACTCGTCAAGAAGAAGGACGATAGCTTTCGTACGAACATCAAGCTACCAGGAGCCGAACGAGCTAACCAACAAGAGTCGGTGACACTTGCTAAGGATTAGCGAATTACTTATTTAACTAACTGTGAGGATCCAACTACTATTTCACGACTGATCGATGATCGAGTGTCATTAGCTGTGAATTCAGGAAGAAAGTATACCGGGGAAATTGTGGGACAATAACTTGTTTTAAACTTACACAAAAATGGTGTTTCCTACACGATGCACAAAACAGTTTTACACAGGATACGGAACTTTGAGAATCTAGAAAACATGTACTTAGGACCTTTGGGAACCCAGGTCCAAACTCGTAAAGGTTGCTTAGGAACCACACCTGTTAACTCAAGAAAACCCCATCATCCTGACATATATGCTATTTAAGTTAACCAAACAGAAACTACTCAAATTTCTTTTGTTGAAATCTTCACTTTTGCTTCTAGCGAGTAGATGTTTGCATCTCTACTCCCTTTAATGGTAGTTACATCGCGTTAATTTTCTTCGCTAAGAGCGACCACACGTTTGCTTTGATACTTGGTCATTTCTTCATACTCATTGTTTCATTACTTGAAAACTTATATGTTACGCATGCACCATTTGCTACGCATGAGGTTTCGTTTCGAATAAACGCTTCATTGAAGTTCACATATTATTTTGCTAAAGCTAATTGTTGGTTTAACCTACATTATTGAAATTGTTGGCTTCCTTGTTATCAAGTCAACACACTTTCTTGAGACTTCTTTTCTTTCAAGTTACATTCATGGTTTATTTTTGTAACGATGCTGAGATTTCCCTTATTGGCACATACGTTTATTGTCAGGTTACGCTGAAACCAAGTTCAATTGCTTGAACTTATCCATTTCGCATATTCAATTTAAGACGCCATATGATGTATTGAGAGCATCATATTCAAACATTTTTGCAAAGGGTCTTTTGTTTCGAGTCGTAATAGACTTGTTTGGCCTACGACTCCACTAAATCGTTTGTTGGTTTCGACACCTTGTGGTGATGCTTTCACAAAATTGAAGCTTGCGCTAATTTTGTTACGCACCTCATACACGGATTTAATTGTTTATTGACTTGCTCTAAATCCGTTTTGTTTATCACGATTAAAGCAGTCTCAACACAGTTGTGTGTTAAGGCAATGGTACATAGATTCATTTCATAGCACGATGTACCCCCTAACGATTCTTTTGTTATAAATTGAACACCTTGCAGTGTTTATTGTTTTCCATCTTCAATCAGAAACAATTGTACCTTGATGTTCCGTATTCAATTGAAAACTCTATGACCTTGTGTAAATCAAATCTTCAGATTGTCTCAGTACACGTTCATTTGATTTCAAACACTGTGAACTTGTTCAGTCACCACTATTATTGAATCATGTCGTTACGACACCTTATGGTGTCATTGCAAATGTGTAGCTTGTGCTAATCTTGGTCAACCGTTTCACATAAACTACACATACTTTTGTTTGACTTGTCATTTAAACATTCCTGATGCAACTACGAATCAAGACAATGATACACCAGATTTGCTTGTATTTCATTCGGTGTA
Source organism: Helianthus tuberosus (assembly GCA_030545235.1). Lineage (NCBI taxonomy): Eukaryota > Viridiplantae > Streptophyta > Magnoliopsida > Asterales > Asteraceae > Helianthus > Helianthus tuberosus. Next base: position 156,434,442 of record CM060364.1, on the reverse strand, counting down.
TTTTCACAATTCAAGAATGTCAACACACTAATCCTTACCATTTATTTATTCGAAAATTGACAGATCATTTTCATATTCAAGTTGTTGATTTTGAGTTCATATAGCGGATACTATGGTTTGTGAAAACTCATCGACATATCGTGATCGATCGTTGAAATCCTACTGGTCAAAACTCCTCTTTTGTGGAACCCCTGCTAACTAGATTACACTAGACCATACGTCAATACGCCTTGTATCTTTGACATTATATCCTAAAACACATACCTTTAACTGCTGGGTTCCGATTATTGCAATATGCCCCTGGATTCACCTGATGTGAATAAATTTGATTCGGTTTTGTGATTATCTACCTCAATATTATCCATATATATACACGCATAATGTAACCCTAAGGAGTAAGGTAGTACAAATTTCGAGGACGAAATTTTCTTAACAGGGGGAGAATGTGACAATTGTAAAAAATCCAGGTATCCGTACAATTTAATTGACTATGATTAGTGCTTAATGACTGTGCTTAATTACAAATGACTGCTTTCTGATTTCTGTATCATACTTACATGTGCATCACTTTACATATTGTCACATCATTTTTACATGCAACCTTTAGTGACATAAATGATGCACAAAGCACGGATAGCACAGTTAGCGGATAACTCAGAAAATGTTGACGATATTCAGTACATAGACAGACCGTTTTATGAGACCCAGTATGAGTCAGAAACCAAGTTCTACACTAGTATGGTGTGTAGGGAAGTAAGGACCACAAAACTGCTTTTCTAGGTGATAGTTTAAGTGCCGGAAAGTGCCTAAAACCCACTAAAAGTGTAGAATTCTGCATATTTTAGCAAAATTCAGCTTTTTAATGAGCTAGTAACATGCAAAAATATGGCAAAATGGTCCTGTATGCTTTCCTAAGTGTCGGGAATCAAAGGTGTCAAAAAAGGGTACTTAAAGATCACTAAACGAATAAGTTTGACACTTTAATGAACCGGTATCTAACCGAACAACCGGACATTACCCGAAACACCAAAATTATACCAGAAACATTGTTTTATTAATTCTGAGCTATTTATGATCCCCGAACACCTTAACACGCACTAAAATATCTAGTAACTAACCAACTTAACTATATACTTGGATATGGATTACAAGGTAACTAATTAGTTCAAGTTTACACTTAGACCCCCTCCCCATATCCTAGTAAATCGGCCCACATGTCTAATTAGAAGATTTTATTGGATTGTTTAATAGATTGTGCTTTGTACTATGGAAGACATAAGACCCATTGGTTAAACACATGTTGGAGGTTATAAGAACAACCCACTAGATCACCATCCACACTTCATCTCACCACTTCCACCACACTTCTTCCTCTCCCTCTCCTTCTTGTTCTCGACTGAAGATAACCACAAGCACCACCATCATCATCCAACTTCATTCATCCAATCTCAAGTATTCACAAGGTGTAAGAAGGTGTCTAACGAAGTGTGAAGCTTGTGGATCTTGAAGGACCTCTCCCGATTGCTATTATCCTCCACTTTTGTCATCACCATCATCTTGTGTTTTTCCCTAGCTTAGAGCTAGTAGTAAGACCCTCATAACCTTTGTTACTTCTAATTTTTATTGGTTAAAAGATGATAAACATTGATTATCTTGATGAACATTAAAAGACATAAACATGAATCTCTAACATAAAGTTTGATATATGATGAAACTATGTTGTTTAGTGTATGAATGATGTTTGATTGTTATTTTCTTGAAGATTATGATGTTGATCTTCATAAGGAGCTTGCTAGATTGTGATTAAACACATGATCTAGCAAGTGAGAGGATGATTATGTAATGAAACAAGATGATCATCCTCATGTATAAGCATGAACTTGAATGATAAGATGATTTCTTGAAAAATAATAAACAAAGTAAGTTAATGATCTTGTGGATCTAAGAATGATGAATGGTTTTCCAAAAGAACCAAGTTCAAAATATGATTTTTAGAAGATCTTGGTTCTTACTAAAACCTACACACTTTTTAGTGGTAAAACAAGTGTAGAAACACTAGAGAAACAAGAAGATCCATAAAGAAACGTTTTTGTAAAATACGTTTACAAGTTGTAAACACCTAAAACTTTCAAGAATGAAGTTTATCAAGAAATAAATACATTCTGAAGGGTAACTAAGTCTACTAAAAACACTGCCAAGTTACTACAAGTTTTTGTGAAAGATCAAGTTCATGTTGTTATGTAAATTGTGTAGTTTTTGCACTTGGTAAGTGTAAGTGGTTTAGGGATTGATTGTTGATTGTTTATGATGATTTTTGAAAAGAAAATGATATGCTTTGATAGCATAGACACCTCCATTTTTAAGGGAAACTATGACAAAATTTTCTAAAAACATAAACACTTAGAAAAATATTTTTAACAAGTATTTACAAGTGTATTTTGATCATAAGTTTTCAATACAAACTTTGCCATAGAATTTGTTACAAAAATACAAGTATTGGAGGTTGGTTTTTTTATAAATAAAAATAGGTAAATATGTATTTAGAATATATATTTACATTAAAGACACTTGTGTGAATATTTGTATACTTGGTGAAATAGTTATATTATTTTAGGGTAAAATAATATAACTTAACAAAATACCATGAAAGTTACTATCCAAAATAATACCACGAATATCAAGGAATAAATATATAAGTTACACACATAATATTGTGGAACCGAACGATGGAGCGTAACTTACAAAATATTCCGGAAAATACCGTTATAAATATATTTTTTTGTAAACATTGTTTTGGATACAAGAAATGAAAATATGATTTTATTGTTATTACAAAGTGTATCATATTTTCGACAAGGAGAAAATATATTATTTTGGAAGTAAAAATATATTTTCTTAGTATATTTAGAAGATATATGATTTTTGGGAAAAAATATATATTTTCTTGAAATACGTTATTTTGGACAAAATAAGTTTATATATTTTCTAAGTAAGGCTTGAAAATATATTGTTTTGAAAATATATATTGGGAATATATTGGCATATTTTTATTTGGAATGATACACAGGAATACGAAGCCAAAACATGGCAAGTTATACAAATGCAAGGATACAAAAATACATGTATGAGATACCCCCATCCTTGGGAAGGAAATACGAATACAAATACTTGAGAAGTATTGTTACAAAATATTGTTTAACGATTATTCCAAAATTAAATATAATTTAAAGTTAAGATATTTATTATTTTAACAAATAATTATATACTTGGAATACTACCAAAGACACTTTAAAAGAGACGTAACTCAGAAACGTTAACACTAAGTCAAGCCACGACCCGCTCGTCTAATAAGACCATAGTACATTGTAGGTAGTCGTGTACGCTAGAGGAAGCTTTGAGTTACATCAGATACAAGGAACGCAAAACTGTGAGTTCATGTCCCCCTTTTCTCTTACTGTTTTCAGTTTTATAACTTCGGGGGTGAAATACATGTTACATACCGCTTACAAACAACTACCATGGTATGATTAGCTAAGGAACGTACTGCTAGATCACATGAATGGGTAGGCCATTATCTTAAGACCATTAATCCTTGTATAAGGACCGAGGGGCATGAGTGATAGATCTATTGGGTGTTGCGAGCCCCACCCATGGGCCTGCGAGTTGGCCGCATGTGGTGACTATGTCGTTCCGCCGGAGGGGCCGGTATGAAATACGCATACAGGTTTGAGTGCTTCCTATGCCATGTCACTTATATTAATGTATTAGCTACACATTAATTGATCTGTTTTTCCTTATTGCTTCATACCAGTTTACAAGTACATACATACATACATACAAAGGTTTTCAAGGATGATTCGTCCACATATACTAAACACATAAACTCGCTCAACTTTTGTTGATGTTTTCAAACTACATGTATTTCAGGGAACTAGTAAGTGGATCTGGCGGGCGTTGGAAGTTTTTATGGTGTGTTTGAAATAAAGATGTCATCCATGGTCTTTGGGTTTGGTCGGTGTGTCTTATTCCTGGACGAGACACGTCTCCCAACCCTTGGTGCTATTTAATATCTTTCGATGAGTCCTTGGTGAACTCATAAACATTTTGGTATGGTTGTAAAACTTGACTTTGAAGTCTACGTTTTTAAACAATGTTGTTATGTTTTAAACTTATCCGATGGATGACAAACCTGTCGTTTTATCATATAGCTTTTATTATGAATGAATGCAATGATATTAAGAAAGTCACACCATAATCACGCTTCCGCAAAAGTCAGGGTGTGACAGTGTAGGCCTATAATGTAACAGGTAATTATGGCGTTTTGGAAAGATAAATAAATTCAATTACCATGGCGTGACTTTTAATATAATAAATGTTAGTAATAAAGTTACTGTTTGCAGTTACTATTTTGTTCAGCTTCATCTGTTAAGGCTGTAACACTTCCCATCTTTTCAGGGTTTGGCGTTTTGTTTTTAATCGCGTTTAGATAAAGATGGCACGTTGTTTTATACATTGTTTTAATGGCGTTTAGTCAATTATTGGTGTTTTTAATAATAATTTGTTAAAGTAATTTCATTATTAGTTTTGTCATTTTTTTGGCGTTTTATATAGTAACAACGTGTTTTGCCAGTATCCGCTCTCACATTTTTCATACTATTTAGGCGTTTGGTGTTTGTAGTTTTTGGTGTTTTATAAACATTTTTTTACAGATATAATTTATTTTATTAGTGGAGAATTAGATAACAAACAACGGAAAATGATCCCCTAAAAAATAGAAAATAAAAAATAAATGCTAATCTAATTTCTCATCCAAATCTTCATTGTTATCAGCCTCTTCTTCTTGATTTTTTTTGTGCCTTGAACCTTTGAATACCTTAGCTCGATGCCGATTTTTCTACATAACCCCTGTCTTTAGACGAAGCTAATTAGTGGCATCCTGTATTTTGGTGTGATCTATTGTTGTTTGGTGACATGTCATCGAAGATCAACGCCTGCTTGGATGATATTATGATCATGGAGTCCAAAATAGCATTTACACTGGTATCGATCCCTTCATGCCATCAATATATCCATCAAGAACAAAGCTCACATAATGACATATCACTGTCATCAGTCTTTTTTTCTTGAATATTTGTCCATCTCATTCAGCAAAAGCTTATAGAGATACCCACCTCAGGCAAGAATCCATTCAGGAAACTTCATGCAAAACAATACTGAATATCGAAGAAACGAGTTTTGCCATATGAGGTTTTTTAACTATTTTGTTGGCGTTTTAAAGTGAGTGGTTTCTAGGAAACATGGCATTTGTTTTTGGGTGTGATCAATTGATTGTGCAGGGACGTTTCTCTTTATAGGATGATTTTGGCGCATAGTTTGGGCGGGATTTTATTATAATAAATGCTAGTAATAAAGTAACGGTCCTTTTAGTTATTGTGTGTATTTACTGTTTTGTTCAGCTTTATCAAATAAGGGTGTTAGACGTCCCATCTTCTAAGTTTACCGTTTTTATATTTAATGGCGTTTTTGTAGACCAAGATGATGAAATACACAAACAGAGAAAAAATTACACAGGAAAAATAGTTTTTATTATTTGGCGTTTTGTATTCAATGACTTTTGTGGTTTTTTGGCGTTTTGAAACTAAGGAGAGAAATATCGTATTTTATTATCTAAAAAAAATTACACAAAAGAAAATAAAAAAAAAAATTAAAACTCCTCGTTAGAAAGGACTTTGTCTGAGAAGTATCCATCACTTTCTTCGTCTTCTTCTTCTAGTCTCTCATCCAAGTCATCTCTTTCACTTTCATTGGCTTCTTGTTCTTGAAGATTTTGAAGCCTCCATTTGAACATGTCCTGCATCAATGCCATTTTTATGTCCATGTGTGTGTTCAAACATGTGGCGTTGTGTAACTCTTCCATGAACCCAACCCCCTGCTTGGTCATGATGTCTTCAAGCATGTAGTCTTCCTGCTCTCTGTCGTTACATATAACGGTCACCATGTCTGTTTCTTCATCAAAACGCCATGATGTGATGACTGGGTCCATTTTTCCATCTACTTTGCTTGGTCCAAATTTCCTGGTTAATCTTCTTATAAGCTTATGTGTTTCATCACATTCGTTATCAAGAGGGATGCCAAGCGATAGGATACCTCTCTGTACCTCATCTTCCATTTTCAAAATTGCTTTGATTGTCTTAACAAACACCCTTCTTCTGTTATCAAAACGTATGACGAATCTTCTGATTCTCAGGGTGTATCTCCATGAAACGATAGTTGCCATTTTTGTCGTTTTGGTTAAATTGGTGTTTTAGTAAAAGATATTTTTAGAATGAAGGATGGAAGTGATTATGGAAGCGATGTTTAACGTCGTTTATATAATTATTTTTTTGGCGCGTAATTTAGGAGATAATTTATCCTAATAAATGTTAATAATTGTATTTCAGTTACTGTTTGTTTCATCTACCTGTAAGTCTGCAACGCGTTTTATCACTAAGCTTTCGCGTTTTGTGTTAATGGTGTTTTATACTCCTAATTTTGAATGGCGTGTTCTCATTTTAGTTTGGCGTTTTAAAATTGAGTTGTAAAAGACCTTTTTACCCTTTATGAAGCGCGTCTACTTAATAAAATTGATGTTATTTACGCCACCGCGCCAATCTAGTCCATAGATTGTTTTGATCAGACGATCCATAAGCATTCTCACTGTTCTTACACTTTTCAACGTTTTCCAAAATCCTGACCCTATATATATCTATACATATATATATAGGGTGGGGTTCGGCTACAAAGTCCATTTTTCCTACAAAGTCATAAAACACCACAATTTCAGCTGGAGAACACACTCAAAAACAAATAACAGAGTGAAGATCACTAAAGCACAATATTCAAACTCTAACAGTCAATAAAAACTTCAAACACACCATCATAGAAGTATGAATATAAAACACAACATGATAATCAACATAAAACACACTAAGGTTAGTCATTCGAAAATCAAATCCTTATCATCCAAAACACAACGCAAAACCCACAAATATGGCGTTTTAGTAATCTTCACTTTATTATTTGTGGGTTTTGAGTGTGTTTTATGGCTGAAATTGTGGTGTTCTATGACTTTACACACTTTGTAGGAAAAATGGACTTTGTAGCCAAATCCCACCATATATATATGTATATATTAATAGAAAACAAAACTGTCTTCAAATACCAAAATATTAAAATACCATAATCTTCAACATAAAGTACCAAAATCGTCTCAAATACCAAAATACTCCAAAGCCAAAATGTTCATAAAGAAATAAATAAATATTGCAGAATTAAATCAGAGAACAAAAAACTACAGAATGTAGAATTAAATTAGCGAACGATGTTAGAGCTTATGAGACTGTTGGTAGTTGGTTTTAGTAGGTTTTGGATAGTTTTGTAATGTTTTATTATGTTTTAGAAAGTTCAGGGACTAGAAGTGCAATTATATGTAATTGGCCCTGAAGCGGCGTATTTATATTTCTGGGGTAATTATTAATTACGCCAGGCAGTGATTTTGTATAAATAGAAAGCTCAATGAAACCCCTTGGCCAAGGTTCTTGGACAAGGTTCTTTGGTGATTTCTTGTGTTGTGATTCTAATTCTTATGCTTAATCTGAAAATCCAAGTGCTTCTAGTTTTTATATCATTTGGGATTGTATAAACAACACTTGTTGTTTGATCCTTGCAAGAATCTTCATCTTTTTATTTCTTAACTTTTCGTCATTAAAACACCTAATCAATAGGTGTTTGGGTGTTGTCAATCATGCCACTGTGATCCGGATAGCATTTGGGACTCACAATTTGGTATTAGAGAACCTGTTGAGGCCACCAAATTGAACCTCTGTTTGACTCGTCAGACATTGGTTTCACTTCGTTCACCACCCGTTTCACTCCCTTTGCAGCTGATCCGATTCTTCTTGTTGAAGAAGCTAATGGTGACACTTCGGCTGAGAATGCATCTAGAAATGGTGCTTCTTCTTCTTCATAGACGAATGTAGATGAACCAACTCAAGAAGACGGACCACCAATCATCTATGTCGATGAACACTTTACCAATTTTCCTCAACAAATTGAAACCCAAACCAACGCAGGCTACAAGACAAATCGAAATCATCCTCTTGAAAATGTCATTGGTTCTGTGGAAGACGACATGCGAACGCATGGACATACATACAACATCAACAAAGGATTATATACAACTTTTCTTTCGCAATCTGTACCAAATGATATCAAAGAAGTAATCCAAGACTCTAGCTGGGTGCAGGCCATACAAGAAGAACTATCTCATTTCCGAAAGCTTAAGGTGTGGGAACTTGTTGATCTACCTGAAAGCAAGTATCCAATTGGTACAAGATGGGTGTTTCGTAACAAGATGGATGATCGTGGTGTGGTTATCAAGAACAAGGAAAGACTGGTAGTTGAAGGTTTTCGACAAGAGGAAGGGATTGATTACGAAGAAGTTTTTGCTCCGGTCACAAGATTGGAGGCCATTAGAATCTTTCTGGCTTATGCATTATACAAAAACTTCAAGGTTTTTCAAATGGATGTAAAGAGTGGGTTCCTCTATGGAAAGGTCAAGGAAGAAGTTTATATCTGTCAACCTCCTGGCTTAGAAGATCCACACTTCCCAAGACATTACTACAAGTTGGACAAAACTTTCTATACTCTTCATCAAGCCCCTCGTGCTTGGTACGAGATTTTGTCAACATATCTTCTGGAATGTGGGAACACAAGAGGAAAGATCGACATGACTCTCTTCACTAAAAGGATCGGTGACGATGTGATGCTAGTTCAAATTTACATGGACGACATCATCTTTGAGTCTACAGATGAAGGGTTGTGCAAAGAATTCAAGACGGTGATGAAAGCAAAGTTCGAAATAAGCATGATGGGAGAGCTTAAGTTTTTCTTGGGATTGGAGGTGAAGTAGAGAAAAGATGAGATCCTTATTCATCAGGCTAAGTACATCAAGGATATTCTTGCAAAATACAGTATGAACGACTGTAAAATCGTAAGCACACCATTCGCATCTCAGACCGAGCTCACTCTTGATCTTCAAGGAAAACCAATGAACAAGTCCTTTTATCGCTCGATGATAGGCTCGTATATGTATCCAACTGCAAGTAGGCCTAACATTATGTGGGTTTTCTACATTTATGCATGTCTTCAGACAAATCCTAAAGAATATCATGAAGCTATGGTCAAACGGATCTTCCGCTATTTGAAAGGAATGCCTAAACTCGGTCTTTGGTATCCTAAAGATAGTAATTTTGATCGTATTGCTTATTCTGACAATGATCATGCAAGTTGCAAGGTTGATCGCAAATCAGTTTCAGGAGGATGTCAATTCTTGGGAAATCGTCTAATCTCGTGACATAGCAAAAAGTAGACAACAGTCTCCACGTTTACTGCTCAAGCTGAATATACGACGGCCTACAGTTGTTGTTCGCAAGTTCTCTAGATACAAAGTGAGTTGCTGGATTACGGAATCAACATCATGAAGACTCCGATATTCATTGACAACGAAGTGTGTCTAGGAATTATGAAGAATCCAATCCATCACTCAAAGACAAAGCATATCGAGATTCTCATTCGCGCAATTCGAGACACTTACGAAAAGGGATATAATCAAGTGCTTCCAGTGATACAACGCAACAAAGGGCCGACATCTTCACGAAAGCCTTTGACAAGACTCGTTTCAACTAGTTGGTAACCTGGTTGGAAATGGTCAATTTCCTTGAATAGAAATGAACTTAGATGTCGTCATCGTTTGTACATACTCTATCGTTTAAGTTTTTGCATTTAAAAAAAGTTGCTTTAAAGTAAAACAAGTATCCTAAAACGTTGCTCGCCAAAAAGATTTTTTTTGTTAATTAAAATTTCATTTTTCGGGTGACGGACATACGAAAATAAAATTTAGGGGGGAAGATACCCAGAAAATCAAAAAGAAAAAGAATAAGAAAATTTGATGCTTATTTCTAACACCTGTTAAAGAAATGATAGAAAATTGTTAACACTTTGTCTATTCTTGAAAAACATAAAAGCAAGGAGAATCGGGGTGCCAAGCAACGACGTGTCAGTAGATTCAACATTACCGACGAGTAAACTGTGATTAGGCGACAAAAGATAAAGTCTACATAAAAAATCTGAATACCCACAGCATTATGCATCTTGAAGGGTAACACGTTGCGGCATATGGCTTAATGGTCTTGAATCTTGCATTGACAAATTGCCAAACTCCGAGATTTCAGGTCTTTATATTGATTAATCATTCGGGGCTATCATAGTCGCTCTTTTGTTACATCCAGATATATGCAGACCTAGACACGATTATGATATCTTTTCAAAAAAGCCAAAGAGGCCAAAAACCCTACATTGAAGAAGCTTATCTAAAAAGAGCCATTCAAAAGTAATCGTACCCAAAACATGGAATCTGCCTAGCCCTGGTCAGGTCAACATTGGTCTCTTTGATTGTACGGAAGTGCATACTTGTTCACCAATGCCCTGATCTTGTAATCTTTTAAACGAATGAAGTCAATATACTCACCTATTATGAGGAACCTTTGCGCATATCTTGATCACGGGGGTATGTCCTGACGTGGGAATCACAGGCATAATGTTCTATTTCTATAGCTTGAGTTGGGGCCATCGTAATTTTTGTCAATATTACCAAAGCATGATAACAAGTTCACCGAAAGCATGTTGAAAGAAGGATGCATGGATTTAAGAGGACAAACATAGTGACAGTTTTTCTTGTGCCTCGATTAGTTGAAAAGAAAATTTAAAAGAACCGACAAGTGTTGACAATAAGATCTTTTGCAGGAAAGTCGATGAGGGTCAGATAAAAGGAAAACAACGAAAAAGAAACTTCCAGGGTCGAAAAATGAATTTCGGTGTCCAAATTACCCAACTTTTTTATTTTCCTTAAAGTATTTTTAGCTTTTGCACATTATTAAATCAAAATGGGCACGTTTTTTGAGAAAGTTTGAAATTTATTAGCGTGTTTGTTTTCGTTTTGAAAAGTTTGAAAAGATTCATTTATGTTAAAAAATAAGCGGCGTATTTAACTATCGAGCGTATTTATTAAATACGCTGGATAGTGTGAAGGCTGTGTATATATATGTATATACTCAGATATTTTCAAAACTTATCATCTTCTTCTAACTTTTTCTCTCAAAATATCATTTATCTTCTTAACAAACATAGCAGCCAATTTCTCTTTTAGAACTAATATTCATATCATAAGGTATTGGTGATTTGATTTTGACTTGAATGATAAATCATCACAAGAATCCGCATTACATCAATCGTTTAGATCATAAGATTAGTTTTGTGGATTTTAGAGGGTTTATCTAGAACAAGATGAATTTAGCATAGATATCTGGATCCAGCAGATTTAGCAGGAAACAAAGGGTCGCGCATTTAAGTCTCGAACGCGAGTTTGAGCAACCGGCGTATTTGAAAAATACGCCGGTCATACGCCGGTCATTCACTGTAGATGAATATCTACATTGACTGATGTCTTGGAACTTGATTTAACTACACAACCAGCGGATTTATTTGGGATTCATTCAGCGTTTTTAATAAACTAAATGTATATCCAGTGTAATTAATCTTGTGATTAGCGAACTTATCTTTTATCAGCGTTTTTGACCCAAATGACCGGTGTAATTGATTTACAATGCCGGCGTATTTAACTTGATCAACAATATTTTTTGGGCCTTATTAGCGCATATCACAACGGATTTAACCTTTTAATTTTTAGATTTAGTATATATATATATATACTTTTATTTTCTATAATTTTATTTTACTTTTTGTTTATTTTTGTAAATAGTTTGTATACACATACTAACTAACTAACAGTTACGTTTCGGAACTCGGAATCTCACTTGACTTGTTTGCGTGCTTTTCAGAATGGTGAAGGAAATCGCTTGGGATAAGACGAGGAAGCACAATCAACCGACCACATTAGTGCCAGCGCCGAAAGACTTTGAAGATGTGGCGGACTGGGTGGATACAAGCAAAATTAGCTATGCTGTTCAAGCAGATCCAACAATATACAATATTCACATTGAAGAGTTCTGGAGAACAGCGAAAGCGAAAACCGTTAACGAAGTCAAGATGATCACGGCTACTGTTCGCAACAAGAAGGTCGTTGTCACAGAAGATAGTGTACGGAGAGTTCTAAGTCTCGGAGATAGTCACAAGGATGCATTACGTTTGTCAAAGGAAGAAATTCTAGATGGATTCAAAGGAATGAAGTATGTTGGAGACTTTCACCACAAGAATGAAATCAAAAGAAATGGTCTCACAAAAGATTAGTGGTTCATACTACACGTCTTCGCAATGAGCATGGCCCACAGAAAGTAGGTTATGATGGGTTAAACCTTGAATGGTCCACTGCTATGCTTAATCTTTGCACCAAACAACCATTCAACATTTCTAGCTTGATATTTTATTGCATTGTTGATAACGCGAATAGGATAACGTGGGCCATGTATCCTTGATTCGTGCAGCTCCTCCTAAACGATCAATATCCTGAACTCCCCCATGATGGAAACGAATACAAAGAAGAAGACATGTTGTTTCAATGGGCAATAGAACGGGCAAGGGAAAGAAAGATTGAGATGATGGAAATCGTAAACAGAATTGAAAAGCAAGAAGAGAGAGACGAAGCTAAAAAGTAGAAAAGCAAGGAAAAGAAGAAACAGAAGTCTCTAGCTCAGCAGAAAGATCCATCACCAGAACCCGTTGCAACAAAATCTCAACCTCCGACCTCATCCACATATGAGGTCACTATGGAGGATCCACCAATCACAAGTGAAGTTATTGTTAACCAACCACCACCTGAACCGACCGAAATCAAGCTGCCGCAAATCCAGAAACCGAAGCTCAAGAATGAAAAAATGATCAAGTAATCAAAAGTCTAGGGGATATTGTTAGAGCTTATGAGACCGTTGGTACTTGGTTTTAGTAGGTTTTGGATAGTTTTGTAATGTTTTATTATGTTTTAGAAAGTTCAGGGACTAGAAGTGCAATTATATGCAATTGGTCCTGAAGCGGCGTATTTATGTTTCTGGCGTAATTATTAATTACGCCAGGCAATGATTTTATATAAATAGAAAGCTCAATGAAACCCCTTGGCCAAGGTTCTTGGAAAAGGTTCTTTGGTGATTTCTTGTGTTGTGAATCTGATTCTTGTGCTTGATCCGAACATCCAGGTACTTCTAGTGTTTATATCATTTGGGATTGTATAAACAACACTTGTTGTTTGATCCTTGCAAGAATCTTCATCTTCATCTTTTGATTTCTTAACTTTTCATCATTCAAACACCTAATCAATAGGTGTTTGGGTGTTGTCAATCATTCCATTGTGATTCGGATAGCATTTGGGACTCAGAAACAAAAAGTACTACAGAATGAAGAATTAACTCAGAGAACAAATAACTATGAATACTGCAGAATTCGAACCTCAGAAGTCAGAACCTAGATCTGAATAACACGAATTGAAATCTTAATACTTTAGTGATATATTTTTTTGGAAGGCTGGTATTTTAGTGATATAATATGTTTCCAATAGCCCTATAAATACTGCAGATAATTAGGAACTAACGAATTACAAAAAGAGAGATTAATTAGCATTTATCAGGTTGCGCTCTAAAAACCTGGGATGTAGAAGCGCATTCGCCTAGAAAAATCTCCTAGGTGCCAAAATTGACTGCTTTTGATAACTATGAAGTGAATGGTGGTGCGTGATGGGAGTGGGTGATGGTGTGACACCCGACTTTTCAGGCCGAATCGTACAATTGTAACACGTTTTGTGAATAGATAAAAAGGTTGTATTTGACTGATTATGATATTTATGTATGATATTTAATGATTTGGTAAACTCAAACATTGGTAAAAATTATGTTGGCAACGATAAGATAAACGCATATCGCGTAACGATTAAAATGCGAAACGAACGTCGGTGACCGCCCGATCAGTGTTGAAATTCTAAAAATATTCTGTTATGATTAGAATAGTAATTTTAATCATATTCGTGAGGAAAATAAATTAAAACGCTAAGAAACTCTATTTTCGAGTTTAAGCGCGTACCGCGCGATACTGCGCGCATTAGACAAAATACCGTCAACGCAGCCAGTCAAGGCAACTGATAATTATTTCAGTAATAATTTTGTATGATTATTTTTATAGAATGATAAAAATAATTTAAAACGCACTAAAACGGGATTAAAACGCTGTACAGTAAAATACTAGTTTTTGGTCTAGATTGTGTATATATGTATATATATACTATATATGTGTGTGATGGGAGACATAAAACATTAGTTGGCAGGCATGCATCATTCTCTCTCTCCTCTTTCCTTCAATTATTGTACATAGAAGAGGTGGTGATGATTATGTCTCACCAAACCTCCTAGAAATCTTTCAAAATTTCACATAATCCAACAAATTCATTCTCAAAATCAAATGTCTCTCTCTCTCACTTAAACTTCAACCGAACACCCCTTCACACCTCCATAATTTCGAAAATTTTGAAGTTCTTGTAAGAATCAACTTAAATCCAAGGTGTTTCCAACCTATTTTGATGATCCAAAGGTGTTTTCAAGGTGAAACAAGCTCCATAACATCAAAATCTTGCAAAAACCCACTTGAATCTTGAAGGTATAAAATTTATTTTTAGAAAACATATTCTTGATTCTTGGTGTTGTTCTTGATGTTGGAAGTTTCTCTTGAATCTTGGAAAATTTCACAAACTTGAAATCTAAAACAAATGGGTTTTATATAAAATTTAAAATGGAACTTGTGTGTGTATTAACATGGCCGAAAATGAGAAAGTGTATGGATTAGAGATTGAGTTTTGATGTCATTTGACTTTGATTATATGATTTATGTGTGTGTATATGCATACATGAACATTTTTTATATTGATAATTGTTTATGTGTAAGAATATATGCATATGTCTTGCATTTATGAATAAATGATTAGATGATGATGATGTGAAGTATGAAATGTATGAATATTTGAAACATGAGTTAAATGAAGGTCTAGATGCATACAAGTTCATACAAGATGATTAAAACATGTTATGTATGCATTAGATGCATTTACTAGAACATGCATGTTGGAATATGATCATGATATGATGATTTGAATATGATTTGATAAAAATAAATTTTAATTAGATTCTAAACACTAAAAATGTAAATATTTGAAGTGTTAAATGGTATATAATTTTGTCATAATGTTTTCTAAATTTGCATGTTGTACTTGGTGCATTAGGAGTTGTAAAATACGCGAAATTGCATGATTTATGTGAGTTACATAAAAACTGCACTAATCTGATTATGATTGTATTAAAATATCAAGTCATTCCGAGTTGGGATAGTTATAGTAACGTTTAACACAAAACTATATGGTAAAACGGTCAAAAATCGGGTTTTTAAATGATATTTATGAAACTGATTTAGATCAGTAAGTAAACTAATATTTTTAGTTTAAAAATAAGTATTTTAACTAATTTTAAGTTTACTTGGTGTTTGGTTGGTCATACGTGACTTCCGACGCCCGAAAACGTTACCGAATCACTAAAATAGGCGTTTTTCAATGAACACTAGTATGGTTAATTTTTGGGTGAACCTTATGTGTTAAAATGTGTTAAGTGATTTAAACATGTGAATGAGAAAATATGTTAAGTTTTAGCATGATAGTGGGAAATTTAGATTATGCATGTACACTTGTGCATTCTGTGTGGTAGAAACTGTAAAATCACGTTAAACGTGTAACTTGTTTGTCGAGCATGAAATTTGATACATATAAGTTATTTTATGTATGCGTGCCTTAAAAATGACAAAATGAATAAGTTAATGAGATTACGTGTGTCTCGATAATGATTTATGTGTACGTTTATGTATATATATTACGACGCGCAAATCGTAGATATATTACGTATAAACGGGTGAGTTAACGGATTTACATGATAATGGTCACTAATAAAATCGTTCAAGTCACAAAAATCTTAAAAATATATATATATGGACTCATATATATATATTAACATGCCAACATAATCAAAAACGATGATTTTTCAAGAAAATCTCAAAGTTATGTGACAATTCTAAGATGTGGAGAAACTTAGGAATTTTAGGATATATTGATTTAAAATCGTTCCTACATATAATAGGACTTGTAGAAATCAATCTGTGGGATTGCGCTATTTAAAATACGCACCCAAAGGTGAGTGTCACTAAACCCCTCTTTTTACTGCTTTGTATATGTTTTGGGGGTAGAACACGCCAAAAAGGGTTTAATAATGTTTTTGGATTAAAACATACCTTTTAATATAAATTATATATTTTTATTGAAAACATATGGAGTTTGATAAATCATACGTTTCGAGATAAAACGCTTTTGATTAATATATGTTTGGGGGAAAATAACTGTATGGTTTGAACGAATTTGCTTGATCTCAAGAGAGTAAGCAACATCATAGGCTTACATTTCGATGGGGATTTTAGGGGATTCGTACAACATCATATATTAAATTTGTCATGTTAGTGTTGTGGGTGGAATTTTCTAACCTATATCCCGAAATTATATCCTGACTTTATATGTCTATTTTCGCTGCCAGGATATTGGTAACATCCTGCGAGGGTATCCTGCGTGCTGTTAACAATTTGCTTTGGCTGCAAGGTACAAACGGTCATAAGGCTTGGTCTCCCTGAAGAATAGGTCAAGGTGGTTACAAGAAAGATGTTGGAAGCTTGGAGAAGGGGTTTACAACGGTGAAAAGGGAATATTCGCAGGATCCCGGAATTTTAGCATAATATCCTCGATTTTTAGCATAGTTAGTTAAACTTAGAAACTATATAAAGGGGATGCCAGATCCATAGGTGACACACAATTCGAGTTCTCTAACTCTCACACTCTTCTTTCCAGCAACAATCACACATTAACACTCATCACTTGCAATCATTGTAGCACTTAGTAGCGATCTGAGCATTATCCTGCACTGTATACTGGTTATTCAAGCAATAAGAAGAATAAGGCAGCCGACGATTGTCAGCTCCTGAGGTTTTATGCCGGAGATCTAGATTGATCAAGGGCTTTCCTCGTACATCACGTGTCAACCTTTATATTTTTGCTCAATGTTTGATTATAGATACAGCTCGATATCCTGAGCCGTATCCTGTTAACTGTTTTTGCAAACTAACAAACCAACATATTTTTCACAAAGTATTACTAGCACACTACCTCACAAAACTAATTTGATCACTTAATTGCTTAGGTAATTTTTGACCAAAACAATTTGGCACCCACCGTGGGGCAAGTGGTGCTATTTTTAATCAATACTTTGTTAAAATCATTACTCGGTTTTTTGTTTTCGAAATTCTTTTCAGAACTATTTCTAATGGCTTCTCAATTGTGACAACAGTCACTTTTCCGTACATTCCGTACACGAAATGAACAGTAATTTGCGCTTAAATGACTGTGCATGATCTGGTTTACCAGACAAATAAATTTCTGAATTCCATGCAAGTGAATTCATGCACATTTTGTGCTACAAAATATAGTTTTATGCATAAACGAGAGCGTTGCGTCAGAAATATTAGTAAACTCACCGGTAAGACACATCGTGTCAACAAAACTGCAGAAAGCAGTCAGACTTTAGAATTGAGGCCTAGGTGTAGGTCCGACGACAAAAGTACATTAAAACCCACGAGTACATATAAGGGTTTAATTTATAGACATTGCGAAAGCAAAAATAAGCACTAAAAAGCACCCGAAACGCACTTTAAGTGCAGAATTTATACAATTCAGCAATAATTCAGCATTTAAACATATGAATGTTTTGCAGAAATGTCGTTTTATTATCCAGAATATTTCCCTAAGAGTTGGGAATTTAAAGGATACAAAAAGGTACTTATAAGACACTAAAAAGTGTAATTTAGCACTTTAACGAATCAGTACCTAAGCGAACAACCGGATTTTACCCGGAACACCAAAATAATGCTAGAAGCACTGTCTATTTATTTCTGAGCCAGTTATGGTCCCCTAACACCATAACACTCACTAAATATCTAGTAACCATCATAACTAATTACATACTTGACTTTGAACTATAACCTAACTAGATGATTAAAACTTACAATTAGACCCCCCACACACACCTAGCTCACGGCCACATGGCCTATTTATGATATTTTATTTGATCTTCCATAATCTTATGAGGATTGCTTGGAAGATATGGCTTGTACTAAGGAAACATAACACCCATTGGACTAAATAATGTTGGAACTTTTTCTATAAAAACCAAGGGTTAACCACATATCATCCTCATCACCTTCAACCTTCAAGAACCTCCCCTCCTCTTCCTTGTTCTCGGCCAAACATAGAGCCACCACCACCACCATTGTTCCATCCATTTCAAGGCATTCTCAAGGTGCAAGGAGCCATATAAGAAGGTTTGGTGGTCTCGGAACTTGAAGGACCTCATCCGTTTGCTTTTATCCACCCATTTTTCGTCTAGTTTCTTCCCTAGCCTCGAGCTAGTAGTAAGTGCTTCTAAACATCCTCTTGTGCTTGTTTAGAGTGGTTAATAAGAGATTTGTCGGATAAAAGTCATGAATATATAAGATCAAAGTTTAAAGTCTTATAAAAATGATGAACTTGTTGGATAAAAGAAATATAATGGTGTAAAACTTGTAAGACTTATTTTGTGGTGAATATTTAGTGCCGATCTATGTTGTGGTAGCTCGGATCATCATCTAACCCGGATTAGTCATGTTCATGAAACATGACATAGAATATGTTAAGAATGAAAAGGGTTAAATGATGAAACTCTACTACACACTAAACATGAACTTGTGTAAAATCGATTTTTCTTACGAAATGAAGTTCTAAACTAGTAGGTCTAAAGATCTACAAGTGGTATTTTCGAAAAAACCAAGTATATGATGAAATCGTGTTTTAAGGCCGGACCTTCCATAAACTAGAAGTGTTTTTATGAACAAACAAGTGTGTGGACACTTGTGTAACAAAAGTTTTAACAAAGAAATAATTTTCGTAAAAACCGACTAGAAGTTGTGAAACTTCATATTCTTTAAAAATAAAGTTTTTAAGAAGTTAAACTTATTTTTAAAGATAACAAGGCTTACTAAATGTGCTAGTAAATTACTACACATTTTTGTAAATATTCAAGTTCATGAAATGGAGAAATTAGTGATTGTTGTTGATGATTATTGTTGAAAATTGCTGTTGATGATTGTTGACGATTTAAAAGAAAATAAACACATGTTTTGAAAACATGGGAAACCTCCATTTTTAGGGGAAACTCTGTCAAAATTTTTATAAATTTTGACACTTAGAAAAATATAAGTTTTTGGGAAACTTATTCCCTAAAAATGTATTTAAAGTATTACCAAGGTTTCCCTAATTTTTGGTGATAAGAAATGAGGATTTCTTCAAGAATAAAAATGGATATAAGTATGTATATTTTTGAGAGAAAAATATATATTATTTTATCACCAACTTTTGTGCTAAGTGTATATAGTATGTGTTATACGTGCTAGTGTATTAGGACTTAAAAATACACTAAATACTCATGAAGGGTATAAACATAAAAATACACATGCATCATACAAGAATACATAATTCGGGTGCAAAGTGCAAAACACGAGATACTTATATTAATTTTTGAGAAAATAATATAAGTAAGACACTTAGTTAAAAATATAAGTATTTTTAACACAAGAAATTATACACAAAAGAGAGTGACTGAACTTGTGCGACGCAAGTCTAGTGACTAACGTTAAGATAACGCGTATAGGTTACGACGTTAATTAAGCAAATCCGGTGAAGTTTACGACGCACAGGAACGCAAAGTTGTGAGTTCATGCTCCCCCTTTTCTCTTAACTGTTTTTGGTTTTATAACTCTCGGGGGTGAAATACATGTTACAAATATTATAATTTTTACAAAAGGTAAAAATACGAGAAGCACTCGTGGTGAGTGCAATATGATGAGCTTTAAGAAAAGCCTAGAAAATACTAGATCATGTGAGCTTAAACTAAATATTGAGATGCCATTAATACTTAATTAGGGACGAGGGTTAGATCTAACGGGTACGGCCGAGCCCCACTCATGGTCCTTATGTGACCACTTGAGTGCTTCGGTGTCCCAGTCGAGGGAAATCGACGCAGTCGAGGGTAATCGACGTAGTCGAGGGTAATCGACACAGTCGAGGGTAATCGACACAGTCAAGGGAAATCGACACAGTCGAGGTTAATCGACACAGTCGAGGGAAATCGACATAGTTAGAGGGAGAATATACTAATGCTCCATATGCTCACATGCCTTAAAGGAGCCAACACTAATGCTCCATATGTCCTCACGTGCCTTAATGTCCTTGTATAAATAATCATTTAAAACGTGGGGAAACACAAGAAAACTTGAATGATACTTGAGTACGTGGGGTACTCAAGAAAACGGGAATTATACTTGAGTACGTGGGGTACTCAAGAAAGACTTGAAATATACATGACAAATACTATGTTTTCATACAAAGTATAAAAACATGAAATACAAAAACGCATGAACTCGCTCAACTTTATGTTGATGTTTTCCAAAATTACATGTATTTCAGGTGACAGGATGGATCTTGGGCGCAAGTGTCGTAACTAGAAGTAGACTACAAGTTTAGATGTCATCCACTTTTGTTGAATTGTAACCTTGTCAAAAGTCGTGTTTTGAAAACTTAAATAACTAGTGTTTGTTATACTCAAATTTTTATGAATGGATGAACATCGTTTTGATCATGTAGTTGTTTATTACGATTGAATGCAATGATAACAAGCTAGTCACACATCATACGCTTCCGCAAAAGACAGGGTGTGACAGTTTGGTATCAGAGCTTCGATTGTAGTGAACTAGGATTCTTTCTCGAGTCTAGACTACAATCACTAGAGTTCTCTCACGAAAACATTTTACAAAAAGGTTTTTCATTGCATTAACGAAAGCGCCAAGATCCATAAGTCAGACACTTTTCAAAAAGTGACAAGGCAAGGACATTAGTGAGGAATACCTTTAAAATAAGGTGCCAACCAAAGCATAGTCTACACGAGTTAGACTTGCCAAAGACAAAATAACCCCCAAAAACGAGAGTTATACGTGATATAATGCATTAAATTGCTTGATTATGCTAAGTAGCATATATGTTATTGATATACATACAAATAAGTGTACGGAATGATTATTGACGTGAATAAGATACTTTCGACTCCGACTCCTATTACTATGCGTGACTCGCACGATGAAGCTACCGACCTCGCGTCCTTTGCAAAGCTCATGGCTGGGAGTGATTACCTAACAAGATGCTGAGCTTGCTTCCGTAGGAGGTGGCAGCTCTTCCCGCTCTATCGTGAAGATGCCTAACTACGGTGATGATGACGAGGCAGAGGCGGCAACCGTGAACGAATTCTCAATCAACGGGACGAGATCCCTGCGGCTTATGTGAAGCGAGATTGACGACATACTTGACCAGAAAAGGAAGATGAAGTATTCATCACGAAGGTGCCCCTCCAACTACTAGGAATTTTCCCTATTCCTACTCCATCTAATCATCGTGCCTATACGCGCGTAACGATAACGAATGTTGGCGCGTGGACCATCGCAAAGGTCCTTTCCATGATAGAGGTATAAGGACAGTAGTGTCCCCTCCTTGATTGATCATCTGCTTGGACGAGAGAAAATTTGGGGTAACTGTGCAAGACAATTTATTATTACGGGGGCCCACGTAATAACGACTTGTAGTGCACAGGAATCCTGGTTGACTCTGCGGGTCAAGCTAATGAAAACCATACAAATTTATCTATAGGTGCCCTCACCTTCATCTGGTAGAACAACACATAGATCAGCGCTTTAGCACGTTAGAAAGTAGGAAGCCTGTCTTAGCCTACTTCGTGACTGGCACTTCTACCTGCATATGAGACGTTTGTGAAGACGATGTTTAAGCAAGAGAGGTGGAATGACATTCAGGAAGAATCAGCGACGATACACTCCCTATCACCTGTACACAAATAACCCCATCAAAGGGGAAATATACGCACCAGTAAAGCTAAAGACCTAAGAAAATCAAAGTAGCAGGAAATAACTAAAACTTGAATGACCGAGACGATGTAGCCTCGAGCTCATTTTATTACAAACAATAAGCCAAGTTGGCAAGCCTATGTGAGGGCTCAGTAACTGTTTCCTCGCTCATACATTGATTATATATACATGTGAAATTGGGTAATTACATAATGGCTTATGGTGCTATGTATCTCATAGACAATTGGAATGTTGTCTAATCTACTTCATACCATTTTGGCAGAAGAGAATGCCGCCCAGACGAGACACAAACACCAGTACGTTGCCAAGGACAGAAGCCGAGCTGCAAGAATGCATCTCACAGGCGATTGCTCGACATGAAGCCCTCTGCTCTAAGCACAGCGATGGCACTACCGAAAATAACCCTCCAACTGGCTGCACCTATAAACAATTCCTGGACTGCAAGCCATTGAATTTTGATGGCACAGGAGGTGCCGTTGCATTTGTTCGTTGGGCAGAAAAGACTGACTCCATTCTAAGAATGAGTAACTGTTCGCCCCGACAGAGTGTTTCTTATATCTCAGGGTTATTTGTAGATGGCGCACTTTCCTGGTGGAACCTTCAGGTTCAAACCCTTGGTGCGGATGCTGCTTATGCACTAAGCTGGGACGAGCTCAAGGAATTGATGGAAAAGAAATACTGTTCTAGGGCTGAAGTCCAGAAGCTTGAGGTAGAGTTCTGGAACTTGAAAATGGACGGACCGAAGATTCATGAATATGTCCAACGATTTCACGACTTGTCTAGCGTCGTCCCCTACTTAGTCAAACCGGAATTCAAAAGGGTTGAACGATTCATTTGGGGACTTGCACCTCAGATCAGGAGCATGGTTACTACCTCAAAGCCCTCAACCATTGCAGAGGCTATCGATATGAGTGTCACCCTTACTGAAGAAGCTCTACGTGCGGGAAAATTTTCGGAATCTGAGGATAACAAGAAAGAGACTCATGTGGAGTCATCAGGCAATAAGAAGAGGAAGTCTTCGAATCTGAAGATGAGCACCCAAGTCAACTATGGAAGCTCTAAAACAGGCAAAAGAAAGAAAGTGAATTCGCCGCATGACAGGAAAACTGATGGAGCCACTAATAAGGCTGGTGGCAAAATATACTCGGGGACTAAGCCGAGATGCGGAGAATGCACTTTTCACCATGAAGGTCGATGTCTAAGGCCTACGTGCGGAAAGTGTGGAAAAGAAGGGCACAGCAAGGATGCTTGTTGGGCGAAGGACCCAGATGGAAGAAATAAGAGAATACCAGGTTGCTACAAATGTGGTGAAGCAGGGCACTTTAGGAAAGATTGCCCTAGGAAGAAACAAACAAGGAAGGGTTTTGACGATTGAAACTCATGAAGCACGCCAGGATCCAGATGCGGTTACGGGTACGTTCCCTATTAACCAATCTAATGCATCTACTTTTAATTAATACTGGCATCAACTTCAACCTTGCATGCTTAGGACATAAGAAACTGCTTGGCCTAGTTTCGAGTAAAATAGACGTCCTATATCCTTTAGAAATGGGCATATAGGAGGCTAGTTTAAACAGTCGAAGCGAGTAAGGAATTATATTCTAGGGACTCAGAAGGTCGGAACCTTCTGTTCCCATTGACTCGCGAAGTCATAATATGATAGTCAGCATGGATCAGAAGTCCAAGTATACAGCTGAAGTTGTTCGATATGAGAAAATCAGACGCATCCCTCTTGCGGATGATGAAATCCAACTTTCCTGCAATAGGTGCAAGGATGCTAGACTCCACAAGGCGGCAGATCTACGACATCCCTCATTGGTCGAAGAGGCATAGAAGCGCCTCCGAGTAGACTGCAGAGCCTGAGAACATCCCCGTGACGGAAGAAGTCCCAGTAGCCTTTTCGGAAGACTTTCCAGGAACGCCTCTCTGTAGCGACGAGAGGAGTTCAGGATAAATCGCGTGCCAGGAGCAGCACCAGTGACGAATGACGCCATACCGACTAGCTTCACCAGCGAAGCATGAACCTCTGATATAACTACAAGAGCTGCTAGATAGAGGAAATTAAGGACATAACATCCTTAGTTAAGGAGACAAGGAGAAAGTTGGTAGTCTCCACTTTACATAACTTCAGAAAATTGAGAATCAGAATCCCTTGCCAAGGACTGATGACACAAATGAGCCAATCATAAGGTTCCAGTGACCACTCAAAGATCAACTTGAGGACAAAAGGTCCTCCACTGTGAATACAAGAGGATATATACCTAAAACAACCTTTAGGACTTGCTTCGAGCATTACGAGATCCTTGTCGTATCATTTGGCTTGACACATGCATCGACAATATTCATGAACCTCATGAATCGAACGTGTGAGCCATACCTGGATAAGTCATATACATATTGACTACATTCTAATATGGCCAATGACCAAGGAAGGTCGTGAGCAACAGCTGCAATTTACCTTGCAACTCTTAGAGAAAGCACAGTTATGTGCAATGATGACGAAAAGCGGATTTTGAATTCGCAAAGTGAAAACTTTAAGGTACGGGATGAATAAGAACGAGATTCACGCCAACCCTGCAACCAAGAGCTAAAGAGCTAGAGTTGCAATGATGTGACGCCTCTCGACAAAATCTCGATTGTACATCGATGCAACGAGACCACGACCTTGCATACGCGGCACATTGATTAAGGAATCATGAGAAGAGACCTTGAGATAGATACAGTAATTGCGTGCCGCAAACTGGACGTCATTACCTGAAAGAAAACGCTGCACGATCTTTACTGATCACAAGGGTCGCAGCACACCGATGATCGTAAGAACTCGAATATGAACTGAGCTGCTGAACGATGCAGACTGTATGAACACAATACGTTCTTGTGTGATAAACTTTGATGAAAAGTCGGAACACTCACTTGCCCTTAGTGGAGTTTTCCGACAACGGTATCTATCACACCGTCGTCTAAACCGCTTCGTGTAAAGCTCTAGACGGAACATAATGAGTAAATTCCCGTCATGTTGAATGGGGACGAGAAATAAACAATCAACTGGCCCGAGATGGCCCAGGAAAACTAGAGGCCAGATCCTTCAGATATGTAATCACATCAGGACAGCCCGTAGAATACAGAAAGATTACGCCGATGAGCGGCAGAAATCGTAAGAATATGAAACAAGAAGTATGACTTAAATGAGAGCCTCGCCTAGAGAAGGCGTAGTGTGAGTTGAAAAACGAAAAGGTAGAATCCCCGGTGTAGGGATCAGAACCATTGCTCACAAGATGAAACTCCCAGAAAAATATCAGTAGTGATCGCGACACATTCATGTGTCTAATCGTTAGAGGAGTCTGACTTAAGGAACAGTCGTTGTTCCCACAAATAAGATTCACGTCAATGACAAATGACAAGAATTATAATATAGAAACCTGCTAAGGTTTTGGACCAAGAGTCCGTGATAATATAGAAACCTGTTAAGGTTTTGGACCAAGAGTCCGTGATAATATAGAAACCTGTTAAGGTTTTGGACCAAGAGTCCGTGATACTATAGAAACCTGTTAAGGTTTTGGACCAAGAGTCCGTGATAATATAGAAACCTGTTGAGGTTTTGGACCAAGAGTCCGTGATACTATAGAAACCTGTTGAGGTTTTGGACCAAGAGTCCGTGATACTATAGAAACCTGTTGAGGTTTTGGACCAAGAGTCCGTGATACTATGGAAACCTGTTGAGGTTTTGGACCAAGAGTCCGTGATACTATAGAAACCTGTTGAGGTTATGGACCAAGAGTCCACAAGATACAGAAAAGTCATGATCGACTTACTTGAGTATGATAGAATTCATGACATGACCCAGAGATTTCATGGGAACATGAAGACAATCATGAATCTAAGTGACCATATTGGTTTCACAACTCCCCTGCGACCAATGGCATCGCTTGAATTTCGGGACGAAATTCTTTTAACGGGGGGAGACTGTGACAACCGTCACTTTTCCGTACATTCCGTACAAGAAATGAACAGTAATTTGCGCTTAAATGACTGTGCATGATCTGGTTTACCAGACAAATAAATTTCTGAATTCCATGCAAGTGAATTCATGCACATTTTGTGCTACAAAATATAGCTTTATGCATAAACGAGAACGTTGCGTCAGAAATATTAGTAAACTCACCGGTAAGACACATCGTGTCAACAAAACTGCAGAAAGCAGTCAGACTTTAGAATTGAGGCCTAGGTGTAGGTCCGACGACAAAAGTACATTAAAACCCACGAGTACATATAAGGGTTTAATTTATAGACATTGCGAAAGCAAAAATAAGCACTAAAAAGCACCCGAAACGCACTTTAAGTGCAGAATTTATACAATTCAGCAATAATTCAGCATTTAAACATATGAATGTTTTGCAGAAATGTCGTTTTATTATCCAGAATATTTCCCTAAGAGTTGGGAATTTAAAGGATACAAAAAGGTACTTATAAGACACTAAAAAGTGTAATTTAGCACTTTAACGAATCAGTACCTAAGCGAACAACCGGATTTTACCCGGAACACCAAAATAATGCTAGAAGCACTGTCTATTTATTTCTGAGCCGGTTATGGTCCCCTAACACCATAACACTCACTAAATATCTAGTAACCATCATAACTAATTACATACTTGACTTTGAACTATAACCTAACTAGATGATTAAAACTTACAATTAGACCCCCCACACACACCTAGCTCACGGCCACATGGCCTATTTATGATATTTTATTTGATCTTCCATAATCTTATGAGGATTGCTTGGAAGATATGGCTTGTACTAAGGAAACATAACACCCATTGGACTAAATAATGTTGGAACTTTTTCTATAAAAACCAAGGGTTAACCACATATCATCCTCATCACCTTCAACCTTCAAGAACCTCCCCTCCTCTTCCTTGTTCTCGGCCAAACATAGAGCCACCACCACCACCATTGTTCCATCCATTTCAAGGCATTCTCAAGGTGCAAGGAGCCATATAAGAAGGTTTGGTGGTCTCGGAACTTGAAGGACCTCATCCGTTTGCTTTTATCCACCCATTTTTCGTCTAGTTTCTTCCCTAGCCTCGAGCTAGTAGTAAGTGCTTCTAAACATCCTCTTGTGCTTGTTTAGAGTGGTTAATAAGAGATTTGTCGGATAAAAGTCATGAATATATAAGATCAAAGTTTAAAGTCTTATAAAAATGATGAACTTGTTGGATAAAAGAAATATAATGGTGTAAAACTTGTAAGACTTATTTTGTGGTGAATATTTAGTGCCGATCTATGTTGTGGTAGCTCGGATCATCATCTAACCCGGATTAGTCATGTTCATGAAACATGACATAGAATATGTTAAGAATGAAAAGGGTTAAATGATGAAACTCTACTACACACTAAACATGAACTTGTGTAAAATCGATTTTTCTTACGAAATGAAGTTCTAAACTAGTAGGTCTAAAGATCTACAAGTGGTATTTTCGAAAAAACCAAGTATATGATGAAATCGTGTTTTAAGGCCGGACCTTCCATAAACTAGAAGTGTTTTTATGAACAAACAAGTGTGTGGACACTTGTGTAACAAAAGTTTTAACAAAGAAATAATTTTCGTAAAAACCGACTAGAAGTTGTGAAACTTCATATTCTTTAAAAATAAAGTTTTTAAGAAGTTAAACTTATTTTTAAAGATAACAAGGCTTACTAAATGTGCTAGTAAATTACTACACATTTTTGTAAATATTCAAGTTCATGAAATGGAGAAATTAGTGATTGTTGTTGATGATTATTGTTGAAAATTGCTGTTGATGATTGTTGACGATTTAAAAGAAAATAAACACATGTTTTGAAAACATGGGAAACCTCCATTTTTAGGGGAAACTCTGTCAAAATTTTTATAAATTTTGACACTTAGAAAAATATAAGTTTTTGGGAAACTTATTCCCTAAAAATGTATTTAAAGTATTACCAAGGTTTCCCTAATTTTTGGTGATAAGAAATGAGGATTTCTTCAAGAATAAAAATGGATATAAGTATGTATATTTTTGAGAGAAAAATATATATTATTTTATCACCAACTTTTGTGCTAAGTGTATATAGTATGTGTTATACGTGCTAGTGTATTAGGACTTAAAAATACACTAAATACTCATGAAGGGTATAAACATAAAAATACACATGCATCATACAAGAATACATAATTCGGGTGCAAAGTGCAAAACACGAGATACTTATATTAATTTTTGAGAAAATAATATAAGTAAGACACTTAGTTAAAAATATAAGTATTTTTAACACAAGAAATTATACACAAAAGAGAGTGACTGAACTTGTGCGACGCAAGTCTAGTGACTAACGTTAAGATAATGCGTATAGGTTACGACGTTAATTAAGCAAATCCGGTGAAGTTTACGACGCACGGGAACGCAAAGTTGTGAGTTCATGCTCCCCCTTTTCTCTTAACTGTTTTTGGTTTTATAACTCTCGGGGGTGAAATACATGTTACAAATATTATAATTTTTACAAAAGGTAAAAATACGAGAAGCACTCGTGGTGAGTGCAATATGATGAGCTTTAAGAAAAGCCTAGAAAATACTAGATCATGTGAGCTTAAACTAAATATTGAGATGCCATTAATACTTAATTAGGGACGAGGGTTAGATCTAACGGGTACGGCCGAGCCCCACTCATGGTCCTTATGTGACCACTTGAGTGCTTCGGTGTCCCAGTCGAGGGAAATCGACGCAGTCGAGGGTAATCGACACAGTCGAGGGTAATCGACACAGTCAAGGGAAATTGACACAGTCGAGGTTAATCGACACAGTCGAGGGAAATCGACATAGTTAGAGGGAGAATATACTAATGCTCCATATGCTCACATGCCTTAAAGGAGCCAACACTAATGCTCCATATGTCCTCACGTGCCTTAATGTCCTTGTATAAATAATCATTTAAAACGTGGGGAAACACAAGAAAACTTGAATGATACTTGAGTACGTGGGGTAATCAAGAAAACGGGAATTATACTTGAGTACGTGGGGTACTCAAGAAAGACTTGAAATATACATGACAAATACTATGTTTTCATACAAAGTATAAAAACATGAAATACAAAAACGCATGAACTCGCTCAACTTTATGTTGATGTTTTCCAAAATTACATGTATTTCAGGTGACAGGATGGATCTTGGGCGCAAGTGTCGTAACTAGAAGTAGACTACAAGTTTAGATGTCATCCACTTTTGTTGAATTGTAACCTTGTCAAAGGTCGTGTTTTGAAAACTTAAATAACTAGTGTTTGTTATACTCAAATTTTTATGAATGGATGAACATCGTTTTGATCATGTAGTTGTTTATTACGATTGAATGCAATGATAACAAGCTAGTCACACATCATACGCTTCCGCAAAAGACAGGGTGTGACATCAATCAAATTTGAACTCTTCTTCCATGTCTGTTTCAACCTCTACTACTGCTGGTTCATTACCTCCTCCACCTTCACAAGTTCAAACTTTTCAGAGGAGAAATGAAAGGCATACACCGAGAGAAATTCCTGCTGCTCAGAATGTTTCTAGATCCGGAAGTTTAGGGAGAACCCATATCCTTGCTTCTAATGATGAAATTCTGTCTTTGTTTGGTAGTATACAGGAGCAAATGAAGAGGCAGCAAGAAACTAACCAGAGGATCATGAAGGATATACAACTCTTGAAGTCAAACTCCAGGAAACCTGTGGAGGATACAACTACTCCTCTACAGCCCAGGATGCTGAACTTTAGTTCAGCAACATTTACCAAGGATAATCAAGGCAACATGATACCGAGTCAGTCCCAGAGCAACTTGCTGGAGATACCATCATCCGCCAGGATATCGACCGTGAGGGATCCAGGATATGGCCCAGGATATGGTCCAGGATATGGCAAAAGTCAACAGGCTGGTAACATGTTTGCCAATATCAGTATCCCTGCTACTAATAATTCTGATTCTTTGCAGGATATAGGTGTAACACCAGCAATGACCAGGGAACTTCAAAAATTGAAGGATATGATATCAAGTGTTCCTGGAGTAGTGCAGCCTATACCAGAAGTATCCCAGGATAGTCACAGGATATCCCGATTTGCTCATCCAATTTGTGATGCTGAAATTCCAAAATTCTAGACTCCCAGCATGAAGTTATATGATGGGACGACAGATCCTGGGGAGCATATTGCCCACCCAGTATAGGGAAAGGATGGAAATAAATCCAATCCCACCAGAACTTAAGGGAGCATGCTTATGCAAAGGCTTCGGTTCAACTTTAACCTGATCGGCCTTAAAATGGCTTTTAAATGTTCCACCTTATTCTATTACATCATTTTCTCATTTAGTTAATTTGTTTATCAGTCAATCTTCTTGTAGCAGGAGCTTTGAGAAACTAACAAGTGATCTTTACAGGATAACACAAGGATCACAAGAATCCCTAAGGGATTATGTTAACAAATTTAGTAGAGAATCCCTGGATATCCCGAATCTTGATGTTGCTACGGCAGTACAAGCGTTCAAAATGGGGTTACGGAAGGATTGTCAATTTTATCAGGATCTTGAAAGGAATCCTTGCAGGAATTTAGATGAAGCTCGGAATAGGGCTTTGAGATACATAAGGCTTGAAGATGACGAGAAAATGCATGGGAGGATGAACACATCTTCAACATATGAATTGACAACTAGGAAGTCAGAATCTTCCTACAAACAGTATCGTTCAAAGCCATATGCTAAGAACGATAATAAGAGAATGAATGTTGTTGAAGATGAGGACGATGAAGAATATCCTGAAATCTCAGAGTATTGTTTTTCTGTAAATGTTCCTGAGTTAATGTATGCTATGCAGGGACTGGGGGACAAAGCTAGGTGGCCAAAAAAGAATCCAAGGAATACAGATTGGAAGGATAAATCTAAATGATGTGCCTTCCATGAAGACTTTGGGCACATGACAGATGATTGCATAGCCTTGAGAAAGGAGATAAGATACTTCCTGAGCAAAGGATACTTGAAATAATTCCTCGGTAGAAAGAAGAAAGCTCAGGATACTGACCAGGATCCTGAGAGAGCTGCATCTCCACCACCAGATGCCAAGATAATTAACTTTATCTCCGGGGGATCTGACGTATGTGGAACTTCTTACTCTACTGCTAAGAGGCATGCCAGGAAGGCTAAGGAGGAAATAGGAGATAAGCCTACAAGGATGACCATGCTTACGGATGATAAAGTCATTACTTGGTAAAGGGTCACGAAGGTCAGCAGTATCCTGTCTATTATGTTAGTAAAAGTTTACTAGATGCTGAGACTAGATATTCACACTTAGAAAAATTAATATTAGCTTTAGTTATGGCATCGACTAAACTTAGACATTACTTTGAAACACATAGAATTCCTATTAAATCTAATTATCCTATTAAAAATGTGCTTAGGAAACCTCAGATGTCTGGTAGGGTGGCTAAGTGGTCTGTTAAATTAAGTGCTTATGTCTTAGTTTACGAACCTAGAAATGCTATAAAGTCTCAGGCTCTAGCGGACTTTGTGGCTGATTTTAGTAATGATTTACAAGAAGAAGCCGACCTAGAAGTGCAACAGCTAGGTGAAAACTCAGATATTTGGACACTATATACTGATGGTGCATCCAATGTCAGAGGGATAGGCTTAGGAATATTACTAAAATCGCCACAGCGGGACATACTACCCCAGGTTATTAGATGTGAATTCACTGCTATGAATAATGAAGCTGAGTATGAAGCTTTGATAGCAGGACTACAACTAGCCAAGGATATGCATATTAAATGTTTACAAATATTTGTTGATTCCTTGTTAATTACTAACCATTTCAATGGATCCTATGCAGTAAAATGCGAAAAGTTAGCTGAATATTTTGAAATTGTTAAAAAATTAGCAGGATATTTCGAAATATTTTCACTTGAGCAGGTACCAAGGGAAGAGAATGATGAAGCAGATGCATTAGCAAACTTAGGATCTGATGTTAGGATACCAGAAGGAACACAGATACTGATAATCCATATCCTACACCCTGCGACGGAACATTTTAAGTCCCAGGATAAGCAAGTATCAAGTATCAGTGATCCTGATGTAGAATATCCTAATGGATATCCTGAATCCTGGATGACACCAATTATCAAGTACCTACAAGAGGAAGATATCCCTAAAAAAATCCTAGAACATTCAGGATGAAGGTATCTCGTTTTACTTTGATAAATGACATCTTGTATAAGAAATCTCTTGCAGGTCCCTACTTAAGATGCTTGGAGGATCCTGAAACTAAAGAAGTTCTCCAAGACATACACGAAGGAGACTGTGGCAACCATACTGGGGGCAGAGCTTTATTTTCAAAGGTGTTAAGAACAGGTTATTACTGGCCAACCATGAGGAAGGACGCTATGGAGTATTCTCAGAAGTGTGATACATGCCAAAGACATAGCAACATACTACATCAGCCTGCAGAGCCATTATATCCTATTGTATCCCCTTGGCCGTTCATGAAATGGGGAATGGATATAGTAGAAAAACTCCCTGTAGCTCCAGGAGGAAAAGTCTTCATGTTAGCAATGACATATTACTTTTCTAAATGGGTTGAAGTAGAAGCCTTTATTCAAGTCAGGGATCAAAAAGTGTTCATCAGCAAATAAACCACATACTTTTGTAAGAGTTGGGGCATAAAAATGATCACATCAACACCAATACATCCTCAAGCTAATGGGCAGGCAGGATCTTCGAACAAGATTGATACTAACAAATCCTGAAGCTTTATCTCAAGACTTAGACACCGTCGATGAGATGAGGGATGCCGCAAAACTGAGAATGGCAGCGTACCAGTAGAGGATAGCCAAGTCTTATGACAAGAATATAAGGACAAGGAGATTCAAAGTTAGAGATTGGGTGTTAAGAAAAGCTTTTCAGAATACAACCAACCCTGCCGGTGGAAAATTAGCTCCAAAATGGGAAGGACCCTATGAAATTGAGTCAGAATCTGGGAAAGGAGCATACCGACTCAAGAATATGGAAGGGGATATGTTGCCAAGATCCTGGAATGCTATACACCTTAAAGCTTACTTCAAGTGAGTTTAGAATTTAATTTCTAACTCAGGATGGTATGAATTCTATCTCTCTTAAATTCATCTAATTTTATTTACTCTTTTTGAACTCAATACTGACTTAAGCATCAGAGGGGTGTTAGCCAAGCTAACACCCACCTTAGTTTAAAGGTGTTTTGCAGAATATGCTTCTGGATATAGCTCCAGGATACACACTCAGGATACTTCGAAAGATTAGAGGATTGGCCCCCTCTCTCACGTTTAAGGGATCCTGATCCCTTCCAAGGTTTAAAGGTATTCACCTTTCTCACGAATTGGGTTTAAACACCCCGCCTGGAGCGCAAGTTATCCAGGGATAGTTCAAGGTGGTGGGACCAGTTCATGTAAAAGTGGCTGATAATTTCGTTACTGTTGGCTATACCATGGATCCTAAAGGTATATGAGGATTGATCACCCTCTCTCACGAAAGAGTATTTTCATACTCTCTAAGGTTTAAAGGTTTTCACCTTTCTAAGTCTTGGGGTTTATACACTCCCGCCTGTAGCGCACGAAAATTTGGGATTTTCCCCAGAATACTTAAGGGTTTATCCCCAGAATATTATGGATCTATCTCCAGGATACTAAGGGTTTATCCCCAGAATATTAAGGGTTTATCCCCAGTGAACCTAAACTTTTTAACAAGTTCCAAAGAAATGACGAATTACGATTGTGTTTACACACGTTCTTCTGTTGGTGAAAAGTTACGGAGTTTAATCACTAAGTGAAGAGATACTCAAGTGTGTCATATATTGATGCAATATCCTGCACAGACAGGGGACATCTGTGATGAAACATGACGTATGCTGATACTATATCCTACTGGGGACATTTATGCTGAAGCAAGAAGGAAACTTATGCCAACGTTATATCCCACTGGGGACATTGTCAATGGTCCAAACGTCTATTACAAAGTGTTTGCCTAAATCTCTCTGGTATGGATTCTTGTTTAAATTTGCTATGAGTATAAGACCCTTATCTAAAAAAAACGGAACTTGTTAACTATGGGAGTTTGTGTTATACCAAATTTTTATATTCGCTAAGTGTTTTTCAAGTTATAAAAGAAAAATATTTTTAAGGATTTTTGCAAATAACACATAATATAAAAACAATAAGATGCAAGAACAACACAAAGATAAGGTCAAAAGTTAGATTTATATTAACGATTCAAAAGGTTGCACCCTTGGTTTTGTTTTAAACCAAAACCCATCCACCAAGGGTACAACAAAGTCTAAAGCATATTAAAGATAACAGTCGAAGGCTTCGTCTTGAAACTCAAAATCCCTCCACCTTCAACTGTTATAATATTCACATCAACGACCAAGGGCTTCGTCCTGAAACTCAGGATCCCTCCACCCTTGATCATCATATTGTACTAATGTCTAAAGTGCAGGAAAGTAAATCGTTCAACATGCAAGAAACAGAAAAGTGTTCAACAATCAACAACCATTGAACTTAAAAAAGCTGGCTCCGGCGTAGGCATAAATATCCATCATTGCTCACTTTGCCACCCGCTCACGGGGTAGCACCAGCTCCACCATCACCAGCTTCTTCCGCCGTCTCACCCGCCTTGGAAGATTCGCCAATCTTCGGCTTGGCAGGATACGTCACAGGATTGCAACCAAGATCCTTTAGTTTCTTCTCCCAGACATCAACGGTCCAGGTTGGGCATTTAAAGCCCGCTATCCTGGCTTCATAAGCCATCTTAAGCCTGGCCTGAAGGAGGGAAACTACAACGGAACCCTTGAGGCCATTCCTGAATGAAGCCATATCTTGCTTATGTTGGACCTCGGCGACAACTAGCTCGATCTCAGCATTCTGAGTGGCCTTCTTCACTGCAGCTTCGGCATCCAGAGTCACCTTTTTTAACTTATCTTCATAATTTTGTAACCTGTCTGCAACGATCTTCCCCTGATCCACGATAGTGATCTTAGCTTTCTTCAACTTGGCCTCTGAGATCTTCACTGTTTCACAAGATTCGGTGTAGAGATGCGTCAGACGCTCAAGACCCTACAAAACAGAACTCAGGTATTGTTAACATAATCTAACCAGGGTATCGATTCAGCATATGTGTGCAGGATGTAGGATAAGGATATTTACCTGGTTAAGGAAAGAAGTCATGAAATGGCTAGATTCCATGAAACCAAGGTTCTCGTAAGAAAAGACTTCAGCGATGACAAGAGAATCAGATTCTTTCCTCTTACGGGAACTAGAAACACGGAGCTTCGCTGCTGAGGAAGGCTTGGGCATGGCTGCAGGTTTAGAACTAGTTGAAGGCTTGGATGCTATGGAAGGCTTGGAGCTAGGCTCTTTCTTTCCTGGAACGGTTGCCGGTAAACTGTCAAGCTCTTCCAGATCGAAAATTGGAACAAGTTTGCTGGAATCTACATAAAAGGGAAGTAATTTCAATTTTTATATGTTAATACATCAACTAACCAAACATGTGCAGAAATGCATTTAGAACATACATCCTTACCCGACGTATTGGAGGATGAATGCTGACTTGAACTTGAGTGACTAAGACAAAAAACAAACCCACTCAGCTAAAGAAAAATCTGACCGGATGTTCCAATCAAATGGCCGGATGGCGTACCATCAGGGAAGGCTCTAGAGGCACGTAGAGCAGCCATGTCGGCATTATCAAAATTGCAAACCTCTTTCTCGGGCTTGCCAAGCAGATTGTGTGCCATGAAGGTTGGCTTGGAGTCGCCGGAGCATGAACGAGTGCGTTTTGCCATGAGATCGGTGATGACGGAAAAGATGCACAAAGAAAGAATAGAGAGAGAGGGAATACCTGAATGGCGGTACAATGTGATAATTAACAAGAATAAAGTAGAAGATATAGGGCGAAGATAGCTATCTATGAGAAATACTAGCCTTGAAAGCTGCATCAGGTCACATCACATCTCTATCCATTAAGACTTCAGATAACGTCGGAAAAATACATCTGTTAAGATCAAAGGATCCCAACAGCTATATTTTTGGGGATAATTGTTGTGGGTGGAATTTTCTAACCTATATCCCGAAATTATATCATGACTTTATATGTCTATTTTCGCTGCCAGGATACTGGACCAGGATATTGGTAACATCCTGTGAGGGTATCCTGCGTGCTGTTAACAATTTGCTTTGGCTGCAAGGTACAAACGGTCATAAGGCTTGGTCTCCCTGAAGAATAGGTCAAGGTGGTTACAAGAAAGACGTTGGAAGCTTGGAGAAGGGGTTTACAATGGTCAAAAGGGAATATTCACAGGATCCCGGAATTTTAGCATAATATCCTGAATTTTTAGCATAGTTAGTTAAACTTAGAAACTATATAAAGGGGATGCCAGATCCATAGGTGACACACAATTCGAGTTCTCTAACTCTCACACTCTTCTTTCCAGCAACAATCACACATTAACACTCATCACTTGCAATCATTGTAACACTTAGTAGCAATCTGAGCATTATCCTGCACTGTATCCTGGTTATTCAAGCAATAAGAAGAACAAGGCAGCCGATGATTGTTAGCTCCCGAGGTTTTATGCTG
Organism: Helianthus tuberosus; assembly: GCA_030545235.1. NCBI lineage: Eukaryota > Viridiplantae > Streptophyta > Magnoliopsida > Asterales > Asteraceae > Helianthus > Helianthus tuberosus. The sequence continues at coordinate 156,397,671 of CM060364.1, read as the reverse complement.
GAGATCTAGATTGATCAAGGGCTTTCCTCGTACATCACGTGTCAACCTTTACATTTTTGCTCATTGTTTGATTATAGATACAGCTCGATATCCTGAGCCGTATCCTGTTAACTGTTTTTGCAAACTAACAAACCAACATATTTTTCACAAAGTATTACTAGCACACTACCTCACAAAACTAATTTGATCACTTAATTGCTTAGGTAATTTTTTACCAAAACAGTTAGTAGGATATATATATTGTACGTGGGGCAGACATCATATATGGTTTCAATATGGACCCTGCGCCAATGATGTCGTTTAATCGATTAAGTATTGCACGTGATGAATTGTTGGTAGATCTATCGGGTTGACAACCCCGTCGTGACCGGTCGCCCCGTGTCAAGTCAAACGACGAATTTAAATTCTGGTTATTGTTTAGCATTGATTATCCCTGCATGGTAAATATATAGTTCGCATTGTCTTGCTAACATACGAGTCTGAACGTTGACGCTATGAATTTAATATACAAAACTTTGGAAAATGCCTTGATGTCGGGTTTTCAAACTTACGACGGATGACCCATGGATTTTATTAAGGAAATAAATGGACTTTCTAAAAATTATATGGATGTTTTACAATAAACACATAATTAGAAAGTTTTCCTTAGGATTAAATTATTTAAATTTGAATATGTGAACTCACCTTCCTTTGTGTTGACACTTGATTTTAAACGTGTTCTACAGGTACTTGAGTTCGGCTTCGGGAATCATGGCGTATCTTGTGTTTGATGATGCATGTTTTGTTACTTAAAAATGTTGGACTAACTTTTAAACTTTCTGGGATGAATGCAGTAAGATCCGTGAGGATCAAGGACAACTTAACTATGTGGTTGTGTCATGTTTCAAAACGTAATGTTTAATAACCTATGTTTTAAATAAGTCAATATGTCCAACAATTAAATGCATCGTTCATCAAGATATAAATGGGCACCAACTTCCGTCACCACTACGTTTTATATTCCGCTGCGACGTTTTTGGGGTGTGACAGAAGTTGGTATCAGAGCCAATGGTTGTTAGCGAACTAAATCTTTTCGGGAGAAAACACTAGACTTCAACCGAGGAATTTTGAGATTTAAAGTCCAAAATTCTCGAAGCCCAAAATTTTTAAATAGACATGGAAAGTTTTATCATGTATGAAAACCATTACGTGTTTATATGCATACGTGATTTTCTGTTTATTTTGGCCTTATGTGTTATTTTTTCATTCGAACACACACTTACTATGTACGGTTACGTTATGTCACGTCTAGGCCTATAGAGCCATTAGTGGTCCTGCTCCCTGATACTGTCGAGCCTACACTTGAGATTCCTTCGCCCGTCGTTACAAAATCGTCTATTTTGCTATTCGAGTCACGTGTTTTGCTACACCTCTTTTAAGTCTACACCCACCGTAAGAAGAGGACTCGACCCGTTGGAGAGATCGCATCGACTTCGAGAGCTGAGATAGTTTCCGCTTTGAAGAAGCAGAAGGAGATTTGGGTCAATCGCTCTCACGGCGATCGTCGATTCGCCACGTTACGCAGAGACTTGGAGACGATGAAGGGCAAGATGAAGGACTTAGAAGGACATATGGACTGGTATGAAGAGTTTAAGGACTTGGATGACAGTGCTAGGGAATTAGATGCACTGGAGGATAGTTGAGCTAGAGGAGCTTGTTAGGAAGATGTTGGACTTCCTGGGTTTGAAGCGTTAGTTGTTGGTTGTTTCTCTTGTTTGTTTTGTATGTCTCATTTGATGAACCCTATTTATGGCTTGCATGCCAAGTCTTCAGATATTTAAGAAGAGATTTCATATAGACTTTTTGCGGTTGTTGATGTAGACACGCCAAATTTTGATTAGTCTTTATACTAAAAACAAGCTTTGTAATTTCTGGTATAAATATCAAATGATTTACTTTTGGTTTAAAAGTTGTTCTCATTAATATGTGGATATTATACATGCGCAATGTTTGGTCCACTAACATTTAATGATTGAATTAATTTTGGTTATCGTCTTATGTGATTATTATTGTTGTAAATAATAGAAACGATGAAAATGCCGCCAAAAGCGAGACAGGGTTCTGGACTACCTACCACCCCGGAAGAGTTGGCATAACTAATAGCCCAACACATTAATACTACCATGGAACAGCGCGATGCTGACCAGAATAACAGCCAGGAACGTGGACGTGGTGCTCATGGGCATGGTCTTGGTGGACATAGATTGGAAACCCTCCAGGTAAAATAATGATCGGAAAGTTTTAGTAGTACATGTGCTATGACATCATTGGAACGTATTCCTGATTTTCATTAACCATATGAAAAGTACATAGATGTGTATACAAAACAATCCAGGGTTATAGCCCAAGATCAATTACTGGTGCCCTATGCAATGATATGGCAGAGATATGCGTGATATCAGGCTGTCAAAACGAGTCGGTCATTCGAGTAGTTTAGCGTTTCGAACCTAGAACTGGAGATTCGAAGAAGCGCAAGCCTGAGAGCTCAAAGAAGAATCTCGAAGAGGAACGTGAGAAGAAACGCAGTTTGGAAAAGGCATGTGTAGCTTACCCTAAAAGAGTCGGGAAATGATTATGTCAGAGATGGCAGAAGTGGTCCAGAAAAGAAGACTCACGGTGATGAGCAAGAGAAGTGCCCCAGACGTGGCCGAACTGGACATGCGACTCGCAAGTGCTATGCTAGGGGTACAATGGAGGGAGTTGCACTTGAGGGATGCTTTGAGTGTGGTGAGTAAGGACACTACAAAAGAGACTGCCTGAAGCAGAAGGGTCAGAATGCCAAGGGTAAAGCTTTCGAGATGAATGCTGGGAAGGCACGTGACGATCCTGCTATCGTTACTGGTATGTCATCAGTCAATAATCAATCTATGTTCGTACTTTTAATACGAAAGCTGACTTGAGTTTTGTCTCGAAAAACTTTGAACCATTTTTGTGTTCTACGACAAGTAAGCTAAGTAATAAAGTACTCGATAGAACTAGCAATTGGTAAGCTGATGGAATCTAGTGAGGTCGTTTGCGGTTATAGTATTTAGTTGGATGATCATAGTTTTAGTGTGTGACAACCCTCACTAAACCAGGTATCCGTACGACTTAATTAATAATTAATTATTGCTTAATTACTGTGCTTGCTTGGACTTGTGAATAAACTGCTACTTGATATCTGATACATGTACTTACTTGCATCATACTTTACTTATCGTCACTACATTATTTACATATTGAACCTTAGTGACAAACATGATGCACAAAAAGCACAGTAGCACTATAGCGGATAACCTATTGAACATGCTGATGAAGCCAGCATCAGGCAAACACTGTCTCTAAGGCCTGTAAGAGCCTGAAATATTTTGCTACACTAGTGGTGAGTGTAGGGATATAAGGGTTGTAGAACTGCGTCTCTAGGAATAAGTCACAATGACTGGATGTGCCTAAAACGTACTCTAAGTACAAAACTCAGCACTTTACATAACAATTCAGCTTTTAGCTAACTAATAAAGTGCCAAAACATGAGAAAAATATTACTAGACACTTTCCAAAGTGTCAGAAATGAGTCGTGTCACTAAAAGGGGTATTAACGACACTTTAAAGCTTGTTTAAGCACATTAATGGATTACTATCCAACCGAACAACCGGACTTTACCCGGAACCTGAAAATATTGTTATTTTCATTATTTATCTTTTTCTGAGCCAGTTAGGGACCCTGAATACCCTAACACCCATTGTAACGCATGGCACACTACTAACCGGGTTAATCCCTAAACTTAACTATATTAACCTAAGTATGTGCCTAACTATCTAATTGGATTCGAACTAGACCCCCCCCCCCCCTTAACCAAACCATCCCCATGTAGGGGACATACCTTGTACCCTTGTGATTATTATAATCTCTCATGTTTAGTATCTACTAGACACTTAATCCTTTGGATAATACACATGAACTTTGTCTATAAGTTAGAACCATAACACACTTATCATTCACATTACACAAACTCAACTTCAAACACTTCTCTCTCTCTCTCTACAAAGCTACGGCCGAACACCCCACCCCCCATACATCCATTTTCGAGTTTGATCTTGCAAGTTCCAATCATCTACAAGTGTTAAGGGTCGCATATAAGGAGTCTTGGTGCAAGCGGAAGGCGAAGGACCTCTTTATCTTGCTTTTATCCACGCGTTTTTCGCATAGATTATTCCCTAGCCTCGAGCTAGTGGTATGTTGCTTAAATCACCTTCTTGAACTAATCTAAAGCGGTTAATATGTGGTGTAATGATTAAAACTCGAAATCTTACAAAATGGTGCATTAAAGTCTACTAAAAACATGAAAAATGGTGGTTAAAAGCTCACTAGTTGTGTAAATGTTGTAGTAATTGAAATTTGTGATTATTTAGACCCGATCTATGTTGTGGTAGCTCGGATCATCACTTAACCCGGTTTGGTCATGATCACGAATCATGACATAAGGTTGTTTTGAATAGAACAAGGGTTAAATGGTGAAACTCTACCACACACGAATCATGAACTTGTGTAAAAATGTTTTACTTGTGGAATAGTGTTTAAAACTAGCAGATCTACGTATCTGCAAGTGGTATTTTCAAAGGACCAAGCGTTAAAGAAATCATGCTTTCTAAAAATGGATCTTACACTAACAAGAATGGTTTTTAGAACACACAAGTGTGTAAACACTTGTGTAACACAAAGTTTCGACAAAATAACTATTTTTGTAAAAGTTGACGAGAAGTTGTAAAGACGGAACTTCCATAAAAACGAGGTTTTTACAAAATCGGATTGTTTTATATATAGATCCACTAAAAGTAATGAGATTTACTTCACAGTTTGGATAAATCACAAGTTCATGAAGTTTAGGCGATTTATATACATATTTTTGACTAGTTGTGATTTGAACATGGTTTTGATTGAATAAGAAGATTGTTGGTTTGATTTATAAAAGAAAATGATACGCTTGAAAGCGTGGCCACCTCCAGTTACAGAGGAAACTCTGGCGAAATTTTTCTAAAACCTAACACTTAGAAATATTTTCACTATAAGTGTTAGAAATACATTATGACTTGTTTTCAAAATATAAGTTTCGCCACGACTATATTTACAAAACATCGGAGGTGGGATTTCACAAAATAAAACGTGATATATATATATATATATATATATATATTTAGTATATATTTTTCACAACATCGCTTGAATAAGTGTTTATGATTATTTTGTGAACTACGTAAATATTATTTTTGGAGTAAAAATAATATTACTAAGTATTATTTTTACGAAAATCACATGTATTAAAATATAATATTTTTGGGAAGAATATTTATATTTTGGAGATAAGAATAAAATATATTAAGTGAGACTTAATAGTGTAATCCGAATTATACGAACGCACATGTATTAAATCCCCCCATCCTTGGGAAGGAGAATAACTACCAAGTATATACAGAACGTAAACACGAAATAGTTGCCTAACTATTTCCCAAAAACTTAAACCATAAAGCTAAGGCACGGTCGTCCATCTAATAGAGTTAGCACGTGTAGGTCGTCATACAGCTGATCGATTTGGAGGCATACTTGGTAGAGACGCACCACTGTGAGTTCATGTCCCCCTTTTCTCTAACTGTTTTCAGTTTTCTAAACTGCGGGGGTGAAATACATGTTACTTTGATTACAAGTACTTTATACATGGTATGGTTAGCGTAAGGAGGTTTACTACTTAGATCATGTGAGTGGGTAGGCAGAAACTGGAGGCCATTAATCCTCATTGTAGGACCGAGGGACGTAAGCGGTAGATCTATCTGGGTGTAGCGAGCCCAACTCTAGGCCCAACAGAACGGACCTCTGTGAGGCCCAACAGAACGGACCTTGGAGTGACTTTGTACCCAACGCTAAATCCGCTAGGTTTGAGTCTTCCTACTTGCACTTCACACATATCATTGGCTTTGCAACCCAATGGTGATCTCTTTTTCCTTATTTGCTACATACCAGGAATTTTCATACGAACAGACATCTTTACAAAGGTTTTACTTACTCACTTACACATGAACTCGCTCAACATTATTGTTGATTTTTCAACTTACATGTATTTCAGGAAATTAACAGATCTGGCGCGGTATGGCACGTTTTCCCGCTGCACTAGTTACGAGGTCATCCGGGTTTAGGGAATGTGGCTCTTTCCTGGACAAGTCACAGCCCTTAAACTATGCTTATGTTATGTTGTTAAACAATGTTTATGTCGTTAGGAGGTGTTTCCGTCAAGACAATGTTATTGTATTTAGTTTTTAAAACTTAATCGAATGGATGATCTTGCATGGTTTTTATTTCATATAGCTTTGTTATGGTTAAGCTATGGTATTAAGAAGTCACACCAAATTAACCACGCTTCCGCAAAGCCAGGGTGTGATAGCTTGGTATCAGAGCTCTGATCATAGCGAACTAGGATTCCTTCTCGAGTCTAGACTATGATCACTAGGGCTCTCACGAAAACATTTTTCCGCATAGCACTAAGTCCAGATCCAACACTTTTTACAAACAAATGTTGAGCACATTTTATTCATTATTTTAGGCTCAGTCCGGAAAGGCTGAGGCTCGGTCTTGGAGGCCGAGGCTCGGTCTGAGAGATCGAGGTAGTTGGCTAGTTGGACTAGGAAGAGTAGGCTCAGTCTTGGAGGCTGAGGCTCGGTCTTAGAGACCGAGGATCGATCTAAGAAATCGAGGTAGTTGGCTAGTTGGACTAGGAAGAGTAGGCTCAGTCTTGGAGGCTGAGGCTCGGTCTTAGAGACCGAGGCTCGATATAAGAAATCGAGGTAGTTGGCTAGTTGGACTAGGAAGAGTAGGCTCAGTCTTGGAGGCTGAGGCTCGGTCTTAGAGGCCGAGGCTCGATCTAAGAGGTCGAGGTAGATGATAGAGCAGTCTTAGAGACTGGGAAGAATTTGGCTAGTGAGACTAGGAGAATTATTTGATTGACTAACATGTTTATATGATTATATGATCGATTATTATACGTATATGTGTTTGTGTTACAAACATGCTTTCATCATGTACTAGAAAGATGGACACTACGAATCCCATGGCCATAGTATCAGACGACATAGTTTCATCGAAGCACGAGGTGTACATTTCCGATACTACCGGCACAGACAATGACGACTTTCAGCCCTTTTTGCGTTGCCTGAAGTCGTAGCAGAGCCTACTGATGGCCATCTTGTTGGGAGTTTGCCACTCGCGGTGATCCCTGCTCCTGCGCCCCCTTGCCACTTATCCTGTTGATGATATGCCCCCCCGACGTGGCCTCTGACGACGATAACGATCTACTAGAGGAGGACCCATTCGAGGGCAGGGCCCTATTACGGCTGGTATTAGACTACTGCATGCGGACGCTCCTGTAGGGGAAACTCGTGTCCATTCCCCTATCCCAGACTCATTTGAGTTTCTGACATCCGCATCTTCGCACTTACAGGGAATGCAGCACCACTCACACGATGCCGACCCTGATATGGCATCATCAGCTGCACCGGTTCCCGCCCACAGCTTTGAGTTTGATCACAGTATTGAGGGTGATCTTGTTCTTCCACCTGGTTTTGATCCAGACCATGACCTTGAGTTCATACACTTAGACCAGCCCTTGGAGGATCCTGTAACCCCCTGTATTTGTTGATCCAGCTGATCTTGAGATGGAGTTTTTGATCTGGAGCCAGCCGTGGCCCCTGAGCCAGGCGTTGCTCCTGACCCCGCATTGGAGTATGACCCTGTTCATGCCGATGCACCTGCTGTTGCTCCTTGATTGATCATCTGCTTGGACGAGAGAAAATTTGGGGTAACTGTGCAAGACAATTTACTATTACGGGGGCCCACGTAATAACGACTTGTAGTGCACAGAAATCCTGGTGGACTCTGCGGGTCAAGCTAATGAAAACCAATGTAGCAGGAAATATCTAAAACACGAATGACCAAGGCAAGGCGATGTAGCCTCGAGTTCATTCTATTACAAGCAACAAGCCAAATTGGCAAGCCCATGTGAAGGCTCAGAAATTTACTTCCCCACTCATACATTGAGTATATTTGCGTGTGAAATTGGGTGGTTACATGATGGCTTATGTTGTTATATATACCTCATAGACAATTGAAACGTTGTCTAACCCGCTTCACACCACTTCGACAAAAGGGAATGTCACCCAGACGTGACACAAACACCAGTACGTTGCCAAGGACAGAAGCCGAGCTGCAAGAACGCATCTCACAGATAAATGCACGACATAAAGCCCTCCGCTCTAAGTACAACGATGGCATTACTGGAGATAACCCTCCAACTGGCTGCACCTATAAACAGTTCCTGAACTGCAAGCCTTTGAACTTTGACGTAACAGGAGGCGCCGCTGCATTTGTTCGTTGGTCCAAAAAGACCAACTCCATACCAAGAATGAGTGACTGTTCGTCCCAACAGAGTGTTACCTACATCCCGGGGTTATTTCTAGATAACTCACTCTCATGGTGAAACCTTCAGTCTCAGACCCTTGGCACAGACGCTGCTTATGCACTGAGCTGGGACGAGCTCAAGGAAACGATTGAGAAGAAATGTTGTTTTAGGACTGGAATTTAGAAGCTTGAGGTGGAGTTCTGGAATTGAAAATGGACGGACCAAAGATTCCTGAATACGTCCAGCAATCTCACGACTTGTCTAGGGTCGCCCCCTACTTAGTCAAACCGGAGTTCAAAAGGATTGAACGATTCATTTGGACACTTGCACCCCAGATCAGGGGTATGGTTACTACCTCGAAGCCCTCAACCATTGCAGAGGCTATCAATATGGGTGATTTATTTATAACATGAGATGTTATGTGATTGATAACATGAGATGTTATGTGTTGATATTGTTGTATACTTACGTACACTCTACTTACTATGACCTAACCTACGTGAAACATCTTTTAGAAGATGCCACCAAGACGCGAAATGCGCATGCCCACCTCAGAGGCAGAACTTCAAGAGATAATTGCTACAGCTATAGCACAGCACGAGGCCCTACGCTCCAAACCTAGCAGAGGCACCTCAGAAAATAACGGTTGTTCCTACTGGCACTTCCTCAATCACAAGCCTCCGAAGTTCGACAGAACTGGAGGTGCCATAGCTTTTGTAAAATGGATCGAAAGTATGGATTCCATCTTTCAAGTGAGCGGTTGTACGCCGGAACAACAAGTCCTATACGTTTCTGAGCTGTTTCTAGATGAAGCCCGATTATGGTGGAATCTTCAGACCCATATAAAGGGTGCTACTGCAGCATATGCATTAACCTGGGGTGAACTGAAAGGAATGATGCATAAGAAGTATTGCCCCCAAACGGAAACCCAGAAGTGGGAAGATGAACTTCGGAGCCTGATGATGGAAGGTCCGAAGGTGTTGGAGTACGTGCAAAGACTTCATGATTTGTCACGAGTTGTTCCGTACCTGGTGAAACCAGAATTAAAGAAATTGGAACAATTCATTTGGGAACAGGCGCCTCAAGTCTTGAGCTTGATGACAACATCAACACCACCAACAACTGATGTTGCAAGTAAGATGGGTTTGGCACTCGCTACGGAGGCAATTAGAATAGAAAAACTTGCAAACCCTGACGAGGAGACTCAGGTAGAGTCGTCCGGAAAGAACAAGAGGAAGCTCACCGAAGATACCCGAACGAATAATGATGTACAAAGATCTATTCGAGGTTGTTTTGACTGCGGGGACAAAGGGCATTTCAAGAAAGACTGCCCTAACAACAAACAAGCCAATGATAAGGTCTACTTAGAAACTAAACCAAGACGTGCTGGGTGCAAGTATCACCATGATTGTGGATGTCGGAAGCCTAGGTGCGGGAGGAGAGGACACAACCAGGATGGTTGTGGGATGAAGGGTCCCAGACAAGGAGAAAACAGTGACAACGCTCAAGGTGGAAATGGGAGGTATCCAGGATGCTTCCATTGTGGGGATGTTGGACATCTTAAGAGGGAATGCCCGAAGTTGAAACAAGACCGTGAAAGGACATCCAACATCGGAGCTTGTGTAGCATGCCAGGATCCAGGCGTGACTACTGGTACGTTCTCTATCAACCAAAACTTTTGCATTTATTTTGTTTGATACTGATGCCAATTATAGCTCCGTATCGTTAGAATTTGAGAATACGCTTGGTTTAACCGCTAGTAAGTTAGATATTCCCTACTCAATCAAATTAGCCAATGGGAAGTTAGTAGAAGCCAATGAAGTGATCAGAGGTTGTGAGATCGAATTGGGAGAGCGTGAGTTTACTTTGGATCTACTACCAGTCCAGCTGGGGAGCTTTGACGTAGTAGTAGGAATGGATTGGTTATCAGGCAGCAAGGCTGAGATAGTTTGTCACGAAAAGGTTGTTCGTATCACAACCGAAGATGGCGAAACAATTGTGGTTCACGGGGAGAAGCGTGATACGCCATTAAGAATTATCAGCTGCCTGAAAGCGCGAAAGTGTTTATAGAAGGGATGTGTTGCCTTCCTGGCACACATTGTGGATAAGAAGGCTGCTGAGCCAAGAATAGAAGACATCCCTGTCGCGAGGGAATATCCAGAAGTCTTCCCAGAGGACTTACCTGGACTGCCACCTCAGAGACAAGTAGAGTTCCGCATTGACTTAGTTCCAGGCGCCGCGCCTGTGGCTAAGGCACCTTATAGACTTGCTCCGTCTGAGATGCAGGAACTGTCAACACAACTTCAAGAGTTGTTAGACAAGGGATTTATCCGACCAAGCTTCTCGCCTTGGGGAGCTCCGATCCTGTTTGTCAAGAAAAAGGACGGTAGTTTTCGTATGTGTATCGACTACCGGGAGCTGAACAAGCTGACGATCAAGAATAGATATCCTCTGCCGAGAATCGATGATCTATTTGATCAACTGCAAGGCTCAAGCTTTTATTCAAAGATCGACCTTCGATCTGGATACCATCAGTTAAGGATACAAGAGGAGAGTATCCCGAAGACAGCCTTCAGAACTCGTTATGGACACTACGAGTTCCTTGTTATGCCATTTGGTTTGACAAACGCACCTGCTGTCTTTATGGATTTGATGAATAGAGTTTGCAAGCCGTACTTGGACAAGTTCGTGATTGTGTTTATCGACGACATCTTGATTTATTCAAGAACAAAGGCCGAGCACGAACAACATCTAAGAGCTATTTTGGAGCTGCTGAAGAAAGAACAGCTATATGCCAAATTCTCCAAGTGCGAATTTTGGCTACGTGAAGTCCAATTCCTTGGACACGTGGTAAATGGAGATGGAATCCATGTGGATCCAACCAAGATCGAAGCGATCAAGAATTGGGAAACGCCAAAGACGCCAACCGAGATTCGACAATTCTTGGGTTTGGCTGGCTACTATCGAAGGTTCATTGAGGACTTTTCGAAGATCGCTCAACCATTGACGCTCCTCACGCAGAAAGATAAGAAGTTTGATTGGGGAATCAAACAGGAAGAAGCGTTCCAGATATTGAAGGATAAGCTCTGCAATGCGCCAATCTTAGCACTACCAGAAGGTACAGATGATTTCGTGGTATACTGTGACGCTTCGCGTCAAGGATTGGGTTGCGTGTTGATGCAACGCCAAAAGGTTATTGCTTACGCATCGCGTCAATTGAAAGTGCACGAAAAGAACTATACTACACATGATTTGGAACTTGGCGCAGTGGTATTTGCATTAAAGATCTGGAGACACTACCTTTATGGTACAAAGTGTACAATTTTTACAGATCACAAGAGCCTACAACACATATTCAACCAGAAGGAGCTGAATATGAGACAAAGACGATGGGTTGAGTTGCTGAACGATTACGACTGCGAGATAAAGTATCATCCAGGGAAGGCGAATGTGGTCGCCGATGCCCTAAGTCGGAAGGAGAGGATCAAGCCCATAAGGGTTAGGGCTTTAGAAATGATTATCCGAACCGATCTTTCCTTGCGCATTCATGCCGCGCAGAAAGAAGCTCTCAAGGAAGGAAACCTTGAGGAAGAATATCTCCGTGGGATGGAGAAGCTACTGGTACCAAACGAGGAAGGAACGTTATGTTTTGAGTAAAGGATTTGGGTTCCTTTGTTTGGAGGTTTAAGGAAGGTTGTTTTCAATGAAGCTCACAAATCACGGTACACTATCCACCCAGGAGCGGATAAGATGTACCAAGATCTTAAAGATTACTACTGGTGGCCTAGGATGAAAGGCGATGTTGCTGTCTATGTGAGCAAATGTTTAACGTGTGCTAAAGTGAAAGCCGAATACCAGAAGCCTTCAGGACTTCTGCAACAACCCGAAATTCCCAAGTGGAAGTGGGAACAAATCTCCATGGATTGTATCACAAAGTTGCCAAGAACGCCAAGAGGCCATGACACTATTTGGGTAATAGTGGACCGATTAACGAAGTCAGCGCACTTGTTACCTATCAGAGAAAAGGATAATACGAGCAAGTTGGCTGAAATTTACATGAGAGAGATCGTTGCGCGCCATGGAGTACCTCTCTCAATCATCTCTGATAGAGACGGAAGGTTTGTATCAAGGATTTGGCAATCCTTCCAAGAAGCCTTTGGCTCACAATTGAATCTGAGCACTGCATTTCACCCGCAGACCGACGGGCAAAGCGAGCGAACGATACAGACTTTGGAAGACATGCTGAGAGCGTGTGTTATGGATTTGGGCGGTAGCTGGGATAAGCATTTGCCTTTGGTCAAATTTTCATACAACAACAGCTACCACACCAGTATTGGTGTCGCGCCATTTGAAGCCCTTTACGGACGCAAGTGCCGATCACCCCTATGCTGGACTGACGCAGGTGATAAGCAGCTTGCTGGCCCCAAAATCGTCCAAGAGACGACAGACAAGATTGCGCAGATTCTAAAACGCATCGAAGCAGCTCGCCACAGACAGAAAGCCTATGCGGATCCAAACCGGAAACATGTGGAATTCCAAGTTGGAGAAATGGTGTTATTGAAAGTTTCACCCTGGAAAGGGGTGGCACGCTTCGGAAAGCGTGGGAAGTTAAATCCGCGCTACATTGGTCCTTTCAGAGTTTTGGAAAGAATAGGACTAGTAGCATACAAGTTGGACCTACCTGCTGAACTCCATTCTGTCCACGATACATTTCATGTATCCAACCTAAAGAAAAGTCCAACTCAAGATGACATTGCCATTCCCATCGACGAGATCCATGTTGACGACACGCTCCATTTCGTTGAAGAACCGGTGGAGGTTACGGATTGGAAAGTAAACAAGACCCGCCGGAGCAGTGTCAAGCTCGTCAAAGTTCGTTGGAATGCCAGACATGGTCCTGAATACACCTGGGAGCGTGAGGACCGGATGAAAGAGAAGTACCCCCACTTATTTCCTAAGAACCCTGCGATTTATATACATATTTTTGACTAGTTGTGATTTGAACATGGTTTTGATTGAATAAGAAGATTGTTGGTTTGATTTATAAAAGAAAATGATACGCTTGAAAGCGTGGCCACCTCCAGTTACAGAGGAAACTCTGGCGAAATTTTTCTAAAACCTAACACTTAGAAATATTTTCACTATAAGTGTTAGAAATACATTATGACTTGTTTTCAAAATATAAGTTTCGCCACGACTATATTTACAAAACATCGGAGGTGGGATTTCACAAAATAAAACGTGATATATATCTATACTACTTTATAAAGCATATAGGAAGGACTTCTTAATGTCCACAAAAATTTCCTTAAAACACCCCTAAAGCATGCTGTACAAGTATTTTAAGCATCAGAAAACATCACTTTCCACTTATACCCTTTACAACCCTTTAAAGCTTCTTGTACAACCATTTAAGCACAAGAAAACACACATCACATATACAACCCTTCACACGGATCATTACTTCACACGGATCATGATCCCCACCGTCCATTGCTTTACACGGATCATGATCTCCACCGTCGCTTTTGAAAAGAAAACTGTCCTGCAAAGCCTGCGAGTGCCTGCTATACCCACCTTTCAGTCCACAAACTCATTTCTCTCTCTCTCTCTCTCATCTCCATTTTCTCTGGTTTCATAATCTTCGTTTGATTTTCCTTTAATTTAGGGTGGATTTCTGATAAAATTAATGCATATGATGGTTTATTTTCGTATGCTTTAGGGTGGATTGCTGATGGTTTGGTGGGGTTATTGATGTCGAATGTGCCTCTAGGGTTTGGATTTGCTATGAAATAGAACCAGGATTGTAGAAAGATGGATTTGAATGAGCTTATTGTTATTAAGCAAGCGGTAATGGAGGATCTTTAAGGAATCATGGGAGTTTTCATCTCGGTACCAGGTAAGTAAATAATACGATTTTTCTTTATCTATGGTTAGAAGCATTATACAAGAGTCAAATCGCTGAACAAATTCGTGTATCAAGGTATTAGTGATCTTTTTTGTTTCTCTCTTCCTAATATTTTTATAAATTTGTCATAATTTTGTTTATATGATTTTTCATTTGAACTATCAAGGTACTGGTGCGTTATGTATGTATTTTCCTCCTCTGCATCACGTTTTTAATTTGAGGCAACAAAAGTGAAGGAAGAAGAAAATCTGCAGAGATATTGAGATTGTTTTCTTACTTTCATCTCCTTTTTTGCGAGGCTGATTCTTTTCTCTATTTGGAGAACGATGACCACGATGTTGGCCAAAAACACACACACAAGGGACACAAAAATGGATCCATCACAGAAGAGTTCTGCGTTATCAGTAGTGCTTGCAGAAAAGTAAGTTTTTTTTACTCCCAAATATCCGGTTTCTTTTGGTTAATTTCGATTTGTTGTGTGTATTTTTTTTGAATCACCATTGTGGTAGTAGGTCATGAAATTCGTGCAGTGATTTGGGATTTTTTGATACGATCTAACTACTATTTTGGCTATTAATTATTTTGATGGTTGTTGACCCATTCATTCAGAGGGATAAGGCAAGGATGAATTAGTTGGTTGATGCGGCTTGTCTTTCTTTAGCTTCAAAAGTTGAAGAGATCTAAGCCCTTTTCTGTTGGTGAAAGGTGATTATATGCTTGCTTTTTGATGTTGTTAGCTAGGTTTAAAATAATATATATGTTTTGATTTATGATTTTTAATTGTTGCTGAGTGAGGGTAAATTGGTAAATTGGTAAATTGGAGATTTTGCAAGTGTTATGATTTTTGTTGTAAATCTGTGTGTATAATGTTAGTTGTTGGTGAAAGTTGGTTATATGCTTGATTTTTGATTTTGTTAGCTAGGTTATATGTTGTAAATTTTGGGTTATATTAACCCAACTGTATATGTGATTTCAGCACTCATAAACGACACTTTGCACTGAAAACACAAAGACATGGTGAAATATTTTCTTTGATGCATCATATTGTCATGGGAGATGATCCAGAAGTTAGTAAGGCAAGCCATCACCTGATATATTTCTTGCAGCTGCCAGAAGATTCGACGTAAATATATTTCCAAAATTGTTGTATTTTTTTTTTTTTTTTGTAAAAACGATGCTGAGGCGCTAGGCGCAAAAAACAGTGCTGAGGCGCAGAAAACAGAAGGTCTGTAGTTATGGTTCCGGATCCATGACTGGATAGCGCTTTTCATAAGACCGCATATGTGGTTGTGAAGTCACTGTTGTGGACACTGAAGGCTGGAACCCAACAATGCCTCTTGGGCTTCAGTATTCTGTCTGATCAGCTGGCCAAATTCGATGCTTAACAGGGCCCGGGTCTGGGTTATCTTGCTGCTTCTGAAGGCCCACTTTTGGGTGGTTACTTCACTGTTGTAGAACTTCAGGTGAGGCTTTATATTTTCGAAAATTTTCAGTAAGTGTTCTTAACCTTATTTATATTTATAATCTTAATGGGTTTGGGTTTAGTCTAAATGGGTCGGCCAACCTGGTGTTGACCCGTCTAACCTTTTTTTTATTTATAAACTTAAATTTTTTTCTTCAGGTTCTCGGTTTTGGGGAATACATAGAAGATGTTTATGCTGCATACGGACAACACAAACTCGAAACAATGGTACTTGTTTTCAAACCTAAGACGTATGCTATAAGTAAGATGTCGATCATAGGTAATCTATATTTCAACAAGCTTAGGGATTCTAATATTCAATACTTTGGTTCTGATATTCGTATTCCTATTTCCATTTCAGGTCATTCAGGCTTGTTCTAATCTTATTGATGACAAACGTATATTCCTTTCTGAAATAAAGGATGACCATCCTCTTGATTGTCTTGTGGAAAAGCTTAAAATTGTGCGGGTTCCGTTAGATGTAAGGACTGGCTGCATATTACATTCTTATGTATTGAATTTCACATGTTTAAATTTTTATTATATACCTGTTTCAGGTTAAGCATACTCTTGGGGAAGTCTTTGCCCAATGCGGAGAGGTCTCAAGGATTTATATTCCTAAAGATTACGAGTCTGGCAGTCTTAAAGGGTACGGTTTGTTTTATACTGAATCTGTTGTTTGGTGGTTGTGGTCGTGGTGGCAGAGACGGTCGTGGAGGACGGGTACCGTGCTCATCCCTACAAGCAGAAAGTGGAAAGGCGGATGGTGAAAGACTATGCATCATTGGTGGCTCTGCTGGCGCTGCCTTGAAGTGAATTGGCACTACTGTCTCTTTGATATAGTTGTGTTTGTTGATCTGTACATGAGGCTGGCATTACAAGTTTATTAACAACATTGATTGCTTAGAATATGCACATGTTTTATTTTTAAAGAGATTGATTTTGATAAGATTTTAAACCTTGTCGAAACCAAAAACATATATTTGGTAATACATGGAACCAAGTACCATCTATTTAAATTTGTCAAAACTGTTATAGTACAAAACTTGTTAGTATTATAATGTATAATGCAATGGTGATTTCTAGATAAAGTTGGGTTAGCATAAAAGATTATTTAACTTGAAAAAAGATTGTGGTCTCAGGCTACATGAATATAGTCATACGTCCCTACTTAGAGATAAAGGTGGATCCACATAAAAGATTTTAATACATTAATCGATTTTCTTAATGATATAAGAGATAATGGGCATCTTTAGTTGAATCTAACTAATTAATTATCTTAGACTATATGTATGTGTTACGTGAATGTAATTTATGAACAAAAAGACGCAGGACGTAGATAGTGGGTCTTTCACATTTCATATCCACTAAACATGTATTGTGGTAACGTAAACAGGTTACCAACGTACTATACAATATATCATGAGAGGATTAACAAAATAATAGAAAACGAGTACCGTGTTGTGAATTGTCGGCGATGCTGCATCGCACGGGTTTCAAATAATAACATATAATTCAAATAATAACATACAAAGAAGATAAAGATGTTTGAAAATTTATATACTTTTTCTCCCAATTTTGCCCCTCCTTCATTAGAATTTAGAAGTCCCATTCCCTTCTTTAATAAGAAGTTTTCGAGTTATCACTTTCACTATTGGTTTCTAATTGAATGCTCCCTTAACGTTATACATATAAACAATAGCAAACTTTTGTACAAATATTGACACTTTCTTGAACTAAATGTAGGAAAAATAGTATCGTTTGTTGCGTTCACTTTTGTATGATGGTGAAATCAAACTCCTCCAACCATGGGTATACTAATGTACATGGCAAAAAGGATCAACATTATCGTAATCAATGTTTTTGCTCAAACACGAACATCAACCTTCTCATGCACACCCTTAGAATTACTAACAAGTGTTGTGTTTTCCGTTGCATCATGAATTTGGTTTTGGTTATGGCTCAAAACCGAACCGCCCAGTACATAGCCCTAAACTCACCAATCTAAGAGATATGTTTCCCGCCGCATCGCGCGGGTAAACGACTAGTATATATATATATATATATATATATTTAGTATATATTTTTCACAACATCGCTTGAATAAGTGTTTATGATTATTTTGTGAACTACGTAAATATTATTTTTGGAGTAAAAATAATATTACTAAGTATTATTTTTACGAAAATCACATGTATTAAAATATAATATTTTTGGGAAGAATATTTATATTTTGGAGATAAGAATAAAATATATTAAGTGAGACTTAATAGTGTAATCCGAATTATACGAACGCACATGTATTAAATCCCCCCATCCTTGGGAAGGAGAATAACTACCAAGTATATACAGAACGTAAACACGAAATAGTTGCCTAACTATTTCCCAAAAACTTAAACCATAAAGCTAAGGCACGGCCGTCCATCTAATAGAGTTAGCACGTGTAGGTCGTCATACAGCTGATCGATTTGGAGGCATACTTGGTAGAGACGCACCACTGTGAGTTCATGTCCCCCTTTTCTCTAACTGTTTTCAGTTTTCTAAACTGCGGGGGTGAAATACATGTTACTTTGATTACAAGTACTTTATACATGGTATGGTTAGCGTAAGGAGGTTTACTACTTAGATCATGTGAGTGGGTAGGCAGAAACTGGAGGCCATTAATCCTCATTGTAGGACCGAGGGACGTAAGCGGTAGATCTATCTGGGTGTAGCGAGCCCAACTCTAGGCCCAACAGAACGGACCTCTGTGAGGCCCAACAGAACGGACCTTGGAGTGACTTTGTACCCAACGCTAAATCCGCTAGGTTTGAGTCTTCCTACTTGCACTTCACACATATCATTGGCTTTGCAACCCAATGGTGATCTCTTTTTCCTTATTTGCTACATACCAGGAATTTTCATACGAACAAACATCTTTACAAAGGTTTTACTTACTCACTTACACATGAACTCGCTCAACATTATTGTTGATTTTTCAACTTACATGTATTTCAGGAAATTAACAGATCTGGCGCGGTATGGCACGTTTTCCCGCTGCACTAGTTACGAGGTCATCCGGGTTTAGGGAATGTGGCTCTTTCCTGGACAAGTCACAGCCCTTAAACTATGCTTATGTTATGTTGTTAAACAATGTTTATGTCGTTAGGAGGTGTTTCCGTCAAGACAATGTTATTGTATTTGGTTTTTAAAACTTAATCGAATGGATGATCTTGCATGGTTTTTATTTCATATAGCTTTGTTATGGTTAAGCTATGGTATTAAGAAGTCACACCAAATTAACCACGCTTCCGCAAAGCCAGGGTGTGACATAGTGTAGATTTATTCTCAGTAGAGCCGGGGAGCTTTGACGTAGTTGTGAGGATGGATTGACTATCCAAGAACGAAGTGGGGATTATTGCTCGAAGAAGCTAGCTAGGATACCTCGTTTTGATGGTGGAGAGGTGGTAGTTGTTTACGGAGACCGACCAAGTCGAGTGTCTAGTGTCGAGTGTTAAGTGTTGAGTGACGTCAGTATTATGAAGATGTTCAAGCTATTACGAAAAGGTTATCCTGTGTTCTTTGTTAACGTGATGGATATGAAAGCCAAATGTAGGAATATCGGAGAAATTCCTATTGTTCGCAATTATCCAGAAGTTTTCCTAAAAAGACTTACCTGGATTGCCCCCTGCGAGATAGATCGAATTCCGAATTGATCTAGTACCTGGTGCTACACCGATTGCAAAATCTCCTTATAGATTAGCACCGTCAGAAATGAAAGAAGTGTCGAATCAGCTCCAAGATCTACTCGACAAAGGTTTCATTCCACCAAGCTTTTCGCCTTGGGCACACCTGTTTTGTTTGTGAAGAAGAAGGATGGATCCTTCAGGATGTGTATTGATTATAGAAGAGCTGAAACAAGTTAACTATCAAGAATCGGTACCCTTTACCGAGGATTGACGATTTGTTTGACCAGTTACAGGGGTCTAGTTATTACTCAAAGATTGACCTACAATCAGGATATCATCAGTTGAAGGTTGCTAACGAAGATGTTCTGAAGACTGCTTTTCGAACATGATATGGCCATTACGAGTTTTTAGTCATGCCTTTTGGCTTAACTAATGCGCCAGCAGTGTTTATGGATCTCATGAACAGGGTATGCAAACCTTATTTGGATAAATTCGTGATAGTATTCATCGACGATATACTTATCTATTCGCGAACCAAAAAAGATCATGAGTATCATTTGAAGTTGGTTTTGGAGTTGCTGAAGGAAGAGAAGTTGTATGCCAAGTTCTCTAAATGTGAAATTTGGATTCGGGAATTTCATTTTCTCAGGCATGTCACAGATGAGAAAGGTATGCACATGAATCCATAAAAGACAAAGGAAATCAAGAATTGGGAAGCGCCAAAGACCCCGTCTGAGGTGCAACAAATCTTCGGACTTGCTGGGTACTACTAGAAATTTGTTGATAATTCCTCCAGATTAGCGCAGCCTCCGACGCTATTGACACAGAAGGAAAGGGCATTTAGTTGGACGAAAAAGCAGGAGGAAGCTATCCAGATTGATTTCGATGGAAGTTAGGATACTCACTTGCCGTTGGCAGAGTTTTCTTACAACAATAGTTACCACGTTAGTATTAAGGCCACTCCATTTGAAGCCTCGTATGGAAGGAAGTGTAGATCGCCATTTTGTTGAGCTGAAGTTGGCAAGAAGCCTTTAACCAGACCTGAGTTTATCCAAGAAACCAGCGACAGGGTTTGCCTAGATCGAGGGAAGGTTACAATTCGCCATCGATCGACAGAAGAATTACATGGACAATTGAAGGAAACTATTGCGGTTTCAGGTCGAAAATTGTGTTTTGATGAAAGTGATATCTTGGAAAGGTGTTATTAGGTTTAGCAGAGAAAGAAAAGCTGAGCCACATTGATTAGGTCCTTTCAAGAGCCCATCTTGAGTTGGATCAGTCACTTATAGGCTCAAACTACCATAGGGATTGAGTGGAATACATGATGTGTTTCATGTGTCCAGTCTGAGGAAGTGTATAATGGATAATACACTGATTATATTCTTTTTTGAGATTTATTTAGGCGATAAACGAAAGTTTATCGAAGTACTCGTAGAAGTTGTATGGTTGGTTAGAAGAGTTATGTTGATAACCAAAAAGACGATTACAGAATCCTAACGATATATGCGATCTGTTGATTGTGCAATCCATAGAGAGAAGATATTTGAAATAAATGCAAGAAGGGAAGAAAACGAGTTCATGGGATAAGATACTTTCGAGAGCCCATCTCGAGTTGGATCAATCTTATGTAGACTCAGACTACCTCAGGTATAGGACAATGTATATGAGAATATACGTATGTCAAACCTAAAATGGTGGAACACTGACTTTACCCTTTCTGATTAAGTACTCTTAAACAAAGAACCTTGGAGAAGGTAGAGAGCGTTAAGACGAGAAATTAGGAAATGAGATTATATAATATAGGTCTACAAGGATTCTTCGTAAGAATCAAAGTGTGTCGCAGAAACTACAAGACCATATTCATTAAGACTGTTCTTACTGTTTCCACCAAGTGCGAAAATAAAACCTGTAGAGTAAAATTTCGGGGACGAAATTTCCTAAACAGGGGGAGACTGTGACACCCGTCTTTTCAGACCGTACCGTACAATTGTAACACGTGTTGAGAATAGATAAAAAGGTTGTATTTGACTGATTATTGTGACAACGCTCACAATTACAGGTATCCGTACAATTAATTAATATTAACTTTGTGCTTAATGACTGTGCTAGAATTACAACTGACGAATTAAACTGCTTTATCAGTTCTGCATCATACATACATATGCATCACATTCATACTGTCACTCCATTTATTACACACAAACTTTAGTGATAAACTTGATGCACAAAACACAGTTAGCACAGTGAACGGATAACTCAGAAACATGCTGACAATGCCAGCACATAGACAAACAATATGTTGAGGCCAATATGAACCAGAGTCAAGGTACTACACTAGTATGGAGTGTAGGGAAGTAGGGACCAAAACTATTATTTTTAAACTTATATAAACTGAAAACCCTAACTGTGTTAGTCCTTTTATAAAGATTTCCTTCTTTAAACATTAACTCAGTTAGCATACTTAACTGAACAGTACAGGGACCATTTGTGTAAATTTTAGAAACTTCAGGGACCAATTATGTACTTTTTATGAAAGTATAGGGACTGTTATTGCAACTTTTCGGAAGTTCAGGGACTATTTTTGTAAAAAATGAAACTTGAGGGGCCAAAGTGTAAATATGTCAAAATTCTGTTAAAAAGGGGTCCTTCTGTATCGGACCGGCCTTTGCTAGGATGGAACTCGTAACCTCTCGGTTATAACCGCAACGCCTTAACCAGTTTATCCTCTGTACAGAGCTGTTAGAATATGAAACTTAAATTCATTTATACACTATTTAGAATTTTAATATTTAATTAATTAAATTCAGAAATTTAAAAAGGATTTAATTCAATCGAACCGGACAAGGACGGGACTCGAACCCGCGCCTCCCCGCAAACAAAGCACGCGCACAAACCAACTGGACCAGTTGGGATGTGTTATAACTTAGATTGTATTATATTTATATACTAATTAAAACAGATCTGAATATATAAATACAGATCTGCAGGTCGCGGATTTCGACCAAAACTCACCAAATCCGACCAAAATCGAAACTTTTTCACTTTATTCATTACCCACGAGTCCCCAACCCCATTGCCAACCAATAGAGCACTTATTCGACACATTTTCGTGCCAAACTTCTGTAAATTCGAACGTTTTATAAACAATTTAAAGTGGATCGATTCCACTATGAAATGTTGGATCTGAGATCGAATTGAACCAGTATATAAGTTCCTTAGATCACCACTAATCTCTTACACCCTTCACAATCCACCAAAACTTCGATTTTCGACGTAACCCGAATCAGAAACATTCGCCGGAATTCAAACTCGCCGGAATTAGCCGTTAACCCGTTTCAGTCGATACCGGTTAGTTTTTATTGGTCCAATTTGTTCAATTTTGCTTATACAATGATTCCCTAGAGTTAATTTGAATAAAACATAAGTTTCCTCGTTAATTTTTAAGTTTGACTTTTCTGTTTGACTCTGATCGAACAATTTGGGGAAGATGACCATTTTCTTTTCTGTATAAATTTTAAATAAACTAAACTATTAAACAACCACCAGGCATATCCCAGTGGTTGTGTGTGTGCTTGCCTTCGGTACAGACCCGGGTTCGAACCCAGGGGTCTGCAACTCTTTTTTATAAACTCATTTATTGTTACTTTAACCATTTTAATTCATTTTATTTATTTAAAATGATTCCAAGGCCATAATAATTAATTTAAATCAGTGATAATCAAGTTTAATAATTAAAAATGTTATTTTTAATTATTCAGATTTAGTATAATTATTTTGATAATTAGTTATGTAATTATCATATTAATTCTTTTAAACAAAATATTTATCATTTATCAAATAATATATATTTTAAACCATCTAAATTAATTTATAATTTTTATAAATTAATTATATCACTTGTACAATATTTTGCCAATAATCATTATATTTAATTATGTTATTTAATTATACTAGTTAAATATATTTGATTTATTATTACAAATGTTTATATTAAATCAATTGTACATTTTTACAATTTTATTATTTATGATAAATAAATATTTTTCATAAATAATTCCTTTACATCATATTCATTTTCCAAGTCCTCTTGCTAGGTTATCCAAATCCCATAATTACCATTTAAACAAAACACTACTGAATCCCATAGATTTAGGATTTCCAATTATCCAATTAAACATTATGGTTGATACATATTCCATATTGTTGCATGTTCAATCAGTTAGAGTGACGTGGAATCTTATTTCCAAGAACTCTCACATTTGCATACTTGTTTGGACGTACTCGCTATCAAGGTGAGTTCATGTCCCCCCTTTTTCTCTTAACTATTTTCAGTTTTATACTTCGGGGGTGGAATACATATTACAACTATTACAGACATTTTTATACATTGTATGGTTAGCTTAAGGAGGGTTTACTACTAGACTATGAAGGGTGGGCATAACACTTAAGGCCATTAATCCTCGTCATAGGACCGAGGGACATGACTGATAGATCTATTTGGGTGTAGCAAGCCCGCACCCATGAGGCCGGGGCGGCCCATAGAGGTGACTAGGTCTTCCAGCCGGAAGCCCGGTACAAATTTGCTAGGTTTGAGTACTTCCTGCACCATTTCACACATACCATTGGCTTTGCAACCCATTGGTGATCTCTTTTTCCTTAATTGCTACATACCAGGGACATTTATACACACAAGACATATTTTAAAGGCTTATACACACAGACT
Source organism: Helianthus tuberosus (assembly GCA_030545235.1). Taxonomy (NCBI): domain Eukaryota; kingdom Viridiplantae; phylum Streptophyta; class Magnoliopsida; order Asterales; family Asteraceae; genus Helianthus; species Helianthus tuberosus. Next base: position 156,373,451 of record CM060364.1, on the reverse strand, counting down.
TACACATGAACTCGCTCAACTTTTGTTGATTTTTCAAACTACATGTATTTCAGGGAACTAGTGGATCTGGCAGGGTATGCATGTGTCTAGCTGCGTTGAATAAAAGATGTCATCCAGAGTTGTGGAGTTTGAGAGGTGTAACCTATTCCTGGACGGGTTACATATCTCTAAACCTCGTCTTATCTAAAGTATTTTGGTGTCTTATGAAAACGTTTTAAACAAGTTATGGTTTGTAACTTATTTCAAGTGTCGATGTTTCTAAACAATAATGTTGTGATATTTTCTCACTTAAATTAATGGATGTACATCTCGTATTTTTTTTTATCATATAGCATTGTTATGATTGTTGCTATGGTATTAAGAAGTCACACCAAATAAACCACGCTTCCGCAAAAGCCAGGGTGTGACAGCTTGGTATCAGAGCCTCGATCATAGCAAACTAGGATTCTTTCTCGAGTCTAGACTATGATCCTCAGGGCTCTCACGAAAACATTTTTACATTGCATATACAAGTTTCCAGATCCAGAGTACAAACGTTTCTTTACAAACATGTGTTTTTCGTGTCGGACATGTAGTAACTGGAAGGGTTAAGCACCGGTAGTTGAGAACTCCTGTCTAGGCTGGCATTCGTACAAATCCAAATAAAAGGACCCGTTGCCCACCTGGGACTATCAATGAGAGTACTGATACCTATTAGGCCAAAGCATGTCAAAAAGTTTAGTTTTTTAGTTAGTCTTTGTTTAACCATTTTTACAAGTTTTTAACATACCGCTTCCTACACATCAAGTTTTAGAGACTGAGGGAGGTTCAGTCTTAGAGACTGAGGGGTTCACTCTTAGAGATTGGGGAGGTTTTGGTCCTAGAGACCAGGGAGTTAGTCTTAGAGACTGGGAAGGTTTGGTCTTAGAGGCCAGCGAGTTAGTCTGAGAAACTAGAGAGTTCAGTCTAAGAGACTGGGTGGGATATTCTGGGGAAGACTAGGATGATTACTTGCTTACATTGATTGTGACTTACATGCGTTGTTGGATTATTTATTTTACGTTATGACATGGGATGTTATGTGCTATTATCTTATTACATACGTATATTACTTACTTACTATACTTACTATGACACTGGTGCCGACTATAGTTTTGTATCGCTAGAATTTAAGAAAATACTTAGGTTAACTGCTAGTAAGTTAGACATTCCGTACTCAATTGAACTGGCTAATGGAAAGCTAGTAGGAACGAATGAAGTCATCAGAGGATGCGTGATAGAGCTGGGAGAACACGAGTTTAAATTAGACTTACTGCCAGTCGAGTTAGGAAGCTTTGATGTGGTAGTAGGGATGGATTGGTTGTCAAGCAACAGAGCCGAGATTGTATGTCACGAGAAGACCATTCGCATCCCAATGGCGGATGGAGAAACGATCGTAGTACACGGAGAGAAGCGCGATACGCCCTTAAGGATCATTAGTTGTTTGAAGACTCAAAAATGTTTGAAGAAGGGATGTGTTGCCTTCCTGGCACACATCGTGGATAAGGAAGCCGCTGAGCCAAAACTTGAAGACATCCCAGTCGTGAAAGAATATCCTGAAGTCTTTCCAGAAGACTTGCCAGGATTGCCACCATAAAGGCAAGGCAAGGCAAGTCGAGTTTCATATTGACTTAGTTCCAGGCGCCGCACCTGTAGCTAAGGCACCTTATCGACTTGCACCTTCATAGATGCAAGAGCTGTCAACGCAACTCCAGGAGTTGTTAGACAAGGGATTTATCAGAACAAGCTTCTCGCCTTGGGGAGCTCCAGTTTTGTTCGTGAAAAAGAAGGATGGTAGTTTTCGCATGTGTATAGACTACCGGGAGCTGAATAAGTTGACAATCAAGAACAGATATCCTTTTCCAAGCATCGATGACCTGTTCGATCAATTACAAGGTTCAGGTTTTTACTCAAAGATCGATCTACGATCAGGTTATCACCAGTTAAGGATACAAGAGTAAAGTATTCCAAAGACGGCCTTTAGAACTCGATATGGACATTACGAGTTCCTGGTTATGCCGTTTGGTTTGACGAACGCGCCAGCAGTATTCATGGATTTGATGAACAGAGTCTGTAAGCTGTACCTCGATAAGTTTGTGATTGTGTTCATTGACGACATTTTGATCTACTCGAAGATGAAAGAAGAGCATGAGCAACATTTAAGAGCTATTCTAGAGCTGCTTAAACATGAGAAGTTGTATGCGAAGTTCTCGAAGTGCGAGTTCTGGTTACGCGAAGTCCAGTTTCTTGGTCATGTAGTTAACGAAAATGGAATTCATGTGGATCCCACAAAGATCGAGGCTATCAAAAACTAGGAGACTCCGAAGACGCCAACCGAAATTCGACAGTTCCTAGGTTTGGCTAGTTATTATCGTAGGTTCATTGAGGATTTCTCGAAAATCGCTCAACCTTTGACCTCTCTCACCCAGAAAGACAAGAAGTTTGATTGGGGAGACAAGCAAGAAGAGGCCTTTCAGGTGTTGAAAAACAAGCTTTCTGACGCGCCAATCTTATCTCTACCCGTAGGCACTGACGACTTCGTGGTATATTGCGATGCTTCGCGTCAAGGTTTGGGATGTGTGCTAATGCAACGTCAGAAGGTTATAGCATATGCTTCTCGCCAATTAAAGGTCCACGAGAAAAATTACACCACGCATGATTTGGAATTAGGCGCGGTGGTGTTTGCTTTGAAGATATGGCGACATTATTTATATGGCACGCGATGCACCATCTACACTGATCACAAGAGCCTGCAGCACATATTCGATCAGAAAGAGCTTAACATGAGGCAAAGACGCTGGGTAGAGCTGTTAAATGATTATGACTGTGAAATCAAGTATCACTCAGGGAAGGCGAATGTGGTCGCTGATGCTCTAAGTCAGAAGGAAAGGATCAAGCCCATAAGGGTTAGGGCTTTGGAAATGATCATACAAACGGACCTCTCAATGCGCATTCATGCCGCGCAGAGAGAAGCACTCAAGGAAAAGAATATTGAGAATGAGTATCTCCGTGGGATGGAGAAACAGTTGGTACCAAACGGGGAAGGGACTTTGTGCTTCATGAAACGAATTTGGGTTCCCTTGTTTGGTGGTCTGAGAAATGTTATTTTTGACGAAGCTCACAAATCTCGGTACTCGATTCATCCAGGAGCAGATAAAATGTACCAAGATCTTAAGGATTTCTATTGGTGGCCAAGAATGAAAGGCAATGTTGCAGTATATGTTGGCAGATGTTTAACTTGGGCCAAAGTGAAGGTCGAATACCAAAGGCCTTCAGGTCTCTTGCAACAACCTGAAATACCCCAATGGAAATGGGAACAGATTTCTATGGACTTCATAACGAAATTGCCAAGGACGCCCAAGGGCCATGATACGATTTGGGTAATAGTAGACCGTTTAATGAAATCTGCACACTTTTTGCCAATCAAGGAGAAAGATAAAACGAGTAAGCTTGCTGAGATATACTTGAGAGAGATTGTTGCACGACATCTAGTGCCTCTCTCAAATATCTCTGATAGAGACGGAAGATTCGTATCAAGGATTTGGCAATCCTTCCAAGAAACTTTTGGTTCTCAGTTGAATCTGAGTACTGCCTTTCATCCGCAGACAGACGGACAGAGCGAACGAACGATTCAAACATTAGAAGACATGTTGCGAGCTTGCGTAATGGATTTAAGTGGAAACTGGGACACTCACCTACCATTGGTTGAATTCTCATACAATAACAGTTATCACACAAGCATTCAGGCCGCACCATTCGAAGCTCTCTATGGACGCAAGTGTCGATCACCATTATGCTGGGCTAACACGGCTGATAGACAGCTTGTTGGCCCGGAATTGGTCCAGGAAACGACCGACAAGATTTTACAGATCCGAGAGCGCATTAAAGCGGCTCGTGATCGACAAAAGTGTTATGCGGACCGAAGAAGGAAACCTCTGGAATTTGAGGTGGGAGATATGGTTTTGTTAAAGGTTTCACCCTGGAAGGGTGTAGCACGCTTTGGGAAGCGTGGGAAGTTGAATCCCAGATACATTGGTCCATTTAAAATCCTGAAAAGGATTGGTCTTGTAGCATACAAGTTGGATTTACCTGCTGAACTAAATGGCATACATGATACATTTCATGTATCTAATTTGAAAAAGAGTCCAACTCAAGTGACAGTAGTCATTCCTGCCGACGAAGTTCATATTGATGACACACTCCACTTTACTGAAGAACCCGTTGAGGTTACTGATTGGAAGATTAACAAGACGCGCAGGAGTAGAGTCAAACTCGTTAAAGTTCGATGGAATGCAAGACACGGCCCGGAATTCACGTGGGAGCGTGAGGACCGTATGAAAGAAAAATACCCACATTTATTCCCCAAGACCCCTGCATCTAGTAGCAGAACTAAAATTTCAGGACGAAATTTTCTTAACAGGGGGAGAATGTGATAACGCTCACAATTACAGGTATCCGTACAATTAATTAATATTAACTTTGTGCTTAATGACTGTGCTAGAATTACAACTGACGAATTAAACTGCTTTATCAGTTCTGCATCATACATACATATGCATCACATTCATACTGTCACTCCATTTATTACACACAAACTTTAGTGATAAACTTGATGCACAAAACACAGTTAGCACAGTGAACGGATAACTCAGAAACATGCTGACAATGCCAGCACATAGACAAACAATATGTTGAGGCCAATATGAACCAGAGTAAAGGTACTACACTAGTATGGAGTGTAGGGAAGTAGGGACCAAAACTATTATTTTTAAACTTATATAAACTGAAAACCCTAACTGTGTTAGTCCTTTCATAAAGATTTCCTTCTTTAAACATTAACTCAGTTAGCATACTTAACTGAACAGTACAGGGACCATTTGTGTAAATTTTAGAAACTTCAGGGACCAATTATGTACTTTTTATGAAAGTATAGGGACTGTTATTGCAACTTTTTGGAAGTTCAGGGACTATTTTTGTAAAAAAATGAAACTTGAGGGGCCAAAGTGTAAATATGTCAAAATTCTGTTAAAAAGGGGTCCTTCTGTATCGGACTGGCCTTTGCTGGGATCGAACTCGTAACCTCTCGGTTATAACCGCAACGCCTTAACCAGTTTATCCTCTGTACAGAGCTGTTAGAATATGAAACTTAAATTCATTTATACACTATTTAGAATTTTAATATTTAATTAATTAAATTCAGAAATTTAAAAAGGTTTTAATTCAATCGAACCGGACAAGGACGGGACTCGAACCCGCGCCTCCCCGCAAACAAAGCACGCGCACAAACCAACTGGACCAGTTGGGATGTGTTATAACTTAGATTGTATTATATTTATATACTAATTAAAACAGATCTGAATATATAAATACAGATCTGCAGGTCGCGGATTTCGACCAAAACTCACCAAATCCGACCAAAATCGAAACTTTTTCACTTTAATCATTACCCACGAGTCCCCAACCCCATTGCCAACCAATTGAGCACTTATTCGACACATTTTCGTGCCAACCTTCTGTAAATTCGAACTTTTTATAAACAATTTAAAGTGGATCGATTCCACTATGAAATGTTGGATCTGAGATTGAATTGAACCAGTATATAAGTTCCTTAGATCACCACTAATCTCTTACACCCTTCACAATCCACCAACACTTCGATTTTCGACGTAACCCGAATCGGAAACATTCGCCGGAGTTCAAACTCGCCGGAATGTCCGTTAACCCGTTTCAGTCGATACCGGTTAGTTTTTATTGGTCCAATTTGTTCAATTTTGCTTATACAATGATTCCCTAGAGTTAATTTGAATAAAACATAAGTTTCCCCGTTAATTTTTAAGTTTGACTTTTCTGTTTGACTCTGATCGAACAATTTGGGGAAGATGACCATTTTCTTTTCTGTATAAATTTTAAATAAACTAAACTATTAAACAACCACCAGGCATATCCCAGTGGTTGTGTGTGTGCTTGCCTTCGGTACAGACCCGGGTTCGAACCCAGGGGTCTGCAACTCTTTTTTATAAACTCATTTATTGTTACTTTAACCATTTTAATTCATTTTATTTATTTAAAATGATTCCAAGGCCATAATAATTAATTTAAATCAGTGATAATCAAGTTTAATAATTAAAAATGTTATTTTTAATTATTCAGATTTAGTATAATTATTTTGATAATTAGTTATGTAATTATCATATTAATTCTTTTAAACAAAATATTTATCATTTATCAAATAATATATATTTTAAACCATCTAAATTAATTTATATTTTTTATAAATTAATTATATCACTTGTACAATATTTTGCCAATAATCATTATATTTAATTATGTTATTTAATTATACTAGTTAAATATATTTGATTTATTATTACAAATGTTTATATTAAATCAATTGTACATTTTTACAATTTTATTATTTATGATAAATAAATATTTTTCATAAATAATTCCTTTACATCATATTCATTTTCCAAGTCCTCTTGCTAGGTTATCCAAATCCCATAATTACCATTTAAACAAAACACTACTGAATCCCATAGATTTAGGATTTCCAATTATCCAATTAAACATTATGGTTGATACATATTCCATATTGTTGCATGTTCAGTCAATTAGAGTGACGTGGAATCTTATTTCCAAGAACTCTCACATTTGCATACTTGTTTGGACTTACTCGCTATCAAGGTGAGTTCATGTCCCCCCCTTTTCTCTTAACTGTTTTCAGTATTATACTTCGGGGGTGGAATACATGTTACAACTATTACAGACATTTTTATACATGGTATGGTTAGCTTCAGGAGGGTTTACTACTAGACTGTGAAGGGTGGGCACAACACTTAAGGCCATTAATCCTCGTCATAGGACCGAGGGACATGACTGATAGATCTATTTGGGTGTAGCAAGCCCACACCCATGAGGCCGGGGCGGCCCACAGAGGTGACTATGTCTTCCAGCCGGAAGCCCGGTACAAATTTGCTAGGTTTGAGTACTTCCTGCACCATTTCACATATACCATTGGCTTTGCAACCCATTGGTGATCTCTTTTTCCTTAATTGCTACATACCAGGGACATTTATACACACAAGACATATTTTAAAGGTTATACACACAGACTTACACATGAACTCGCTTAACTTTTGTTGATTTTTCAAACTACACGTATTTCAGGGAACTAGCGGATTTGGCAGGGTATGAATGTGTCTAGCTGCGTTGAATAAAAGATGTCATCCAGAGTTGTGGAGTTTGAGAGGTGTAACCTATTCCTGGATGGGTTACATATATCTAAACCTCGTCTTATCTAAAGTCTTTTGGTGTCTTATGAAAACGTTTTAAACAAGTTATGGTTTGTAACTTATTTCAAGTGTCGATGTTTCTAAACAATGATGTTGTGATATTTTCTCACTTAAATTAATGGATGTACATCTCGTATTTTTTTTATCATATAGCATTGTTATGATTGTTGCTATGGTATTAAGAAGTCACACCAAATAAACCACACTTCCGCAAAAGCCAGGGTGTGACAGCTTGGTATCAGAGCCTCGATCATAGCGAACTAGGATTCTTTCTCGAGTCTAGACTATGATCATCAGGGGTCTCACGAAAACATTTTTACATTGCATATACAAGTTTCCAGATCCAGGGTACAAACGTTTCTTTACAAACATGTGTTTTTCGTGTCGGACATGTAGTAACTGGAAAGGTTAAGTACCGGTAGTTGAGAACTCTTGTCTAGGCTGGCATTCATACACATCCAAATAAAAGGACCCGTTGCCCACCTGGGGACTGTCAATGAGAGTACCGATACCTATTAGGCCAAAGCATGTCAAAAAGTTTAGTTTTTGAGTCAGTCTTTATTTAACCATTTTTACAAGTTTTTAACATACAGCTTCCTACACATCAAGTTTTAGAGACTGAGGGAGGTTCAGTCTTAGATACTGGGGGGTTCAATCTTAGAGATTGGGGAGGTTTTGGTCTTAGAGACCAGGGAGTTAGTCTTAGAGACTGGGAAGGTTTGGTCTTAGAGGCCAGGGAGTTAGTCTGAGAAACTAGGGAGTTCAGTCTAAGAGATTAGGTGGGATAGTCTGGGGAAGACTAGGATGATTACTTGCTTACATTGATTGTGACTTACATGCGTTGTTGGATTATTTATTTTACGTTATGACATGGGATGTTATGTGTTATTATCTTATTACATACGTATATTACTTACTTACTATACTTACTATGACACTGGTGCCGACTATAGTTTTGTATCGCTAGAATTTAAGAAAATACTTAGGTTAACTGGTAGTAAGTTAGACATTCCATACTCAATTAAACTGGCTAATGGAAAGCTAGTAGGAACGAATGAAGTCATCCGAGGATGCGTGATAGAGCTGGGAGAACACGAGTTTACATTAGACTTACTGCCAGTCGAGTTAGGAAGCTTTGATGTGGTAGTAGGGATGGATTGGTTGTCAAGCAACAGAGCCGAGATTGTATGTCACGAGAAGACCATTCGCATCCCAATGGCGGATGGAGAAACGATCGTAGTACACGGAGAGAAGCGCGATACGCCCTTAAGGATCATTAGTTGTTTGAAGACTCAAAAATGTTTGAAGAAGGGATGTGTTGCCTTCCTGGCACACATCATGGATAAGGAAGCCGCTGAGCCAAAACTTGAAGACATCCCAGTCGTGAAAGAATATCCTGAAGTCTTTCCAGAAGACTTGCCAGGATTACCACCACAAAGGCAAGGCAAGGCAAGTCGAGTTTCATATTGACTTAGTTCCAGGCGCCGCGCCTGTAGCTAAGGCACCTTATCGACTTGCACCTTCAGAGATGCAAGAGCTGTCAACGCAACTCCAGGAGTTGTTAGACAAGGGATTTATCAGAACAAGCTTCTCGCCTTGGGGAGCTCCAGTTTTGTTCGTGAAAAAGAAGGATGGTAGTTTTCGCATGTGTATAGACTACCGGGAGCTGAATAAGTTGACAATCAAGAACAGATATCCTTTTCCAAGCATCGATGACCTGTTCGATCAATTACAAGGTTCAGGTTTTTACTCAAAGATCGATCTACGATCAGGTTATCACCAGTTAAGGATACAAGAGTAAAGTATTCCAAAGACGGCCTTTAGAACTCGATATGGACATTACGAGTTCCTGGTTATGCCGTTTGGTTTGACGAACGCGCCAGCAGTATTCATGGATTTGATGAACAGAGTCTGTAAGCCGTACCTCGATAAGTTTGTGATTGTGTTCATTGACGACATTTTGATCTACTCGATGACGAAAGAAGAGCATGAGCAACATTTAAGAGCTATTCTAGAGCTGCTTAAAAAGGAGAAGTTGTATGCGAAGTTCTCGAAGTGCGAGTTCTGGTTATGCGAAGTCCAGTTTCTTGGTCATGTAGTTAACGGAAATGGAATTCATGTGGATCCCACAAAGATCGAGGCTATCAAAAACTGGGAGACTCCGAAGACGCCAACCCAAATTCGACAGTTCCTAGGTTTGGCTGGTTATTATCGTAGGTTCATTGAGGATTTCTCGAAAATCGCTCAACCTTTGACCTCTCTCACCCAGAAAGACAAGAAGTTTGATTGGAGAGACAAGCAAGAAGAGGCCTTTCAGCTGTTGAAAAACAAGCTTTGTGACGCGCCAATCTTATCTCTACCCGAAGGCACTGACGACTTCGTGGTATATTGCGATGCTTCGCGTCAAGGTTTGGGATGTGTGCTAATGCAGCGTTAGAAGGTTATAGCATATGCTTCTTGCCAATTGAAGATCCACGAGAAAAATTACACCACGCCTGATTTGAAATTAGGCGCAGTGGTGTTTGCTTTGAAGATATGGCGACATTATTTATATGGCACGCGATGCACCATCTACACTGATCACAAGAGCCTGCAGCACGTATTCGATCAGAAAGAGCTTAACATGAGGCAAAGACGCTGGGTAGAGCTGTTAAATGATTATGACTGTGAAATCAAGTATCACTCAGGGAAGGCGAATGTGGTCGTTGATGCTCTAAGTCGGAAGGAAAAGATCAAGCCCATAAGGGTTAGGGCTTTGGAAATGATCATACAAACGGACCTCTCATTGCGCATTCGTGCCGCGCAGAGAGAAGCACTCAAGGAAAAGAATATTGAGAATGAGTATCTCCGTGGGATGGATAAACAGTTGGTACCAAACGGGGAAGGGACTTTGTGCTTCATGAAACGAATTTGGGCTCCCTTGTTTGGTGGTCTGAGAAATGTTATTTTTTACGAAGCTCACAAATCTCGGTACTCGATTCATCCAGGAGTGGATAAGATGTACCAAGATCTTAAGGATTTCTATTGGTGGCCAAGAATGAAAGGCGATGTTGCAGTATATGTTGGCAGATGTTTAACCTGCGCCAAAGTGAAGGTCGAATACCAAAGGTCTTCAGGTCTCTTGCAACAACCTGTAATAATTTGTGTGATTATTTTTATAGAATGATAAAAATAATTTAAAACGCACTAAAACGGGATTAAAACGCTAGATTAAATACCCGGTATCCAGTAAAATACCAGTTTTTGGTCTAGATTGTTTATATATGTATATATATATACGATATATGTGTGTGATGGGAGACATAAAACGTTAGTTGGCAGCCATGCATCATTCTCTCTCTCCTCTCTCCTTTAATTATTGGACATAGAAGAGGTGGTGATGATTATGTCTCACCAAACCTCCTAGAAATCTTTCAAAATTTCACATAATCCAACAAATTCATTCTCAAAATCAAATGTCTCTCTCTCTCACTTAAACTTCAACCGAACACCCCTTCACACCTCCATAATTTTGAAAATTTTGAAGTTCTTGTAAGAATCAACTTAAATCCAAGGTGTTTCCAAGCTATTTTGATGATCCAAAGGTGTTTTCAAGGTGAAACAAGCTCCATAACATCAAAATCTTGTCAAAAACCCACTTGAATCTTGAAGGTATAAAATTTATTTTTAAAATACATATTCTTGAATCTTGGTGTTGTTCTTGATGTTGGAAGTTTCTCTTGAATCTTGGAAAATTTCACAAACTTGAAATCTAAAACAAATGGGTTTTATTTAAAATTTAAAATGGAACTTGTGTGTGTATTAACATGGCCAAAAATGAGAAAGTGTATGGATTAGAGATTGATTTTTGATGTTCTTTGACTTTGATTATATAATTTATGTGTGTGTATATGCATCCATGAACATATTTTATATTGATAACTGATGTGAAGTATGAAATGTATGAATATTTGAAACATGAGTTAAATGAAGGTCTAGATGCATACAAGTTCATACAAGATGATTAAAATATGTTATGTATGCATTAGATGCATTTACCAGAACATGCATGCTGGAATATGATCATGAAATGATGATTTGAATATGATTTGATAAAAATAAATTTTAATCAGATTCGAAACACTAAAAATGTAAATATTTGAAGTGTTAAATGGTATATAATTTTGTCATAATGTTTTCTAGCTTTGCATGTTTTACTTGGTGCATTAGGAGTTGTAAAATACGTGAAATCGCATGATTTATGTGAATTACATAAAAACTGCACTAATCTGATTATGATCACTATTTTAATCAGTAAATAACATGTATTGTGTTAAAATATCAAGTCATTCCGAGTTGGGATAGTTATAGTAACGTTTAACGCAAAAGTATACGGTAAAACGGTCAAAAATCGGCTTTTTAAACGATATTTATGAAACTGATTTAGATCAGTAAGTAAACTGATATTTTTAGTTTAAAAATAAGTATTTTAACTAACTTTTAGTTTACTTGGTGTTTGGTTGGTCATACGTGACTGCCGACGCCCGAAAACGTTACCGAATCACTAAAATACACGGTTTTCAATGAACACTAGTATGGGTAATTTTTGGGTGAACCTTATGTGTTAAAATGTGTTAAGTGATTTAAACATGCGAATGAGAAACTATGTTAAGTTTTAGCATGATAGTGGGAAATTTAGATTATGAATGTACATTTGTGCGTTCTATGTGGTAGAAACTGTAAAATCGCGTTAAACGTATAACTTGTTTGTCGAGCATGAAATTTGATACATATAAGTTATTTTATGTATGCGTGCCTTAAAAAATGACAAAATGAATAAGTTAATGAGATTACGTGTGTTTCGATAATGATTTATGTGTACGTTTATGTATATATATTACGACGCGCAAATCGTAGATATATTACGTATAAACGGGTGAGTTAACGGATTTACATGATAATGGTCACCAATAAAATCGTTCAAGTCGCAAAAATCTTAGATATATATATATATATATATACATATATATATATATATATATATATATATATATATATGGACTCATATATATATTAACATGCCAACATAATCAAAAACGATGATTTTTCGAGAAAATCTCAAAGTTATGTGACAATTCTAAGAAGTGGAGAAACTTAGGAATTTTATGATATATTGATTTAGAAATCGTTCCTACATATAATAGGACGTGTAGAAATCAATCTGTGGGATTGCGCTATTTAAAATACGCATCCAAATGTGAGTGTCACTAAACCCCTCTTTTTACTGATTTGTATATGTTTTGGGGGTAGAACACGCCAAAAAGGGTTTAATAATGTTTTTGGATTAAAACATACCTTTTAATATAAATTATATATTTTTATTGTAATCATATGGAGTTTGATAAATCAAACGTTTCGAGATAAAACGTTTTTAATGAATATATGTTTGGGGGAAAATAACTGTATGGTTGGGCTTGATCTCAAGAGAGTAAGCAACAACATAGGCATACATTTCGGTGGGGATTTCAGGGGATTCGTACAACATCGTATATTAAATTTGTCATATTAGTGGGATATATATATATATATTGTATGTGAGGCAAACATCATATTTGGTCTCAATATGGACCCTGCGCCAATGATGTCGTTTAATCGATTAAGTATTGCACGCGATGAATTGTTGGTAGATCTATCGGGTTGAGAACCCCGTCGTGACCGGTCACCCAGCGTCAAGTCAAACGACGAATTTAAATTCTGGTTATTGTCTAGCATTGATTATGTTGGTGCATGCGTCTGTCGACTTCGTCTTGTATCGAGTCTAGTATTAGAATTGTTAGATCAGGGCGCGTTATACGAGAAAATAGGAGGTTTTAGGGTGTTTTGAGGTAATTCCGCTTGAAGGAGGTAATTCCGCTTGAAAGAGGCATGTGCAGTTTCAAACGGAATTAACTATGTTAATTTCGTTTGAACTGACACCTTAACACTTTCAAACGGAATTAGATCTATATACCTCCCAAACGAAATCATTTGTAACATTCTGTGATTCCGGTACCGAAGTGCTGCCGAAGTGTCGTTTGATTGTAAACTGTGTTAAATCAATAAACAAGGCAATTTAAAGTGAAACAAGCTGTTTTACAAGTCTGTTTCTTAGTTTCCGCCTCTGAAACAGACAAGAACTCTTCTGATTGACTCGTTTGGGTCACCACACGATCCTACAAGTAGTATCAGAGCTCAGGAAGAAGCGTTCTTGCCAAAACAGCCTTATTTACTTACTTCTACACCTTCTTTTTGAAATTGAACTAGTTTTCACGGTCAAAATGTCTTGAATTTCACATATTAAGTGCAAAACTGTGTTTTAACTAATCCTTGAAAAAAATTGGACCTTAATTTGATCTAAAACTGGTAAAAATCGTAATTCCGTTTGAAAACCAGATCGCAAAAGATGACGTCAGCAGCATTTCAAGCGAGATTAGGACTTGATTCCGTTTGAATCTGCAATTCCGCTTGAAAAGATCACCTATTTCCGCTTGAAATTACCTGATTCCGTTTCAGTGGGTAATTCCGTTTGAGAAGTTTCAAACGAAATTAGTTAATTCTTCTTCAAGGTGTGATTCCGTTTGAAATTGTGTGATTTCAAACGAAATTAAGTGATTCCGTTTGAGAGGTAATTCCGTGTGAGAGGTTATTCCGTTTGAAGGGTATTCCGTTTCAAGGGATTTCGTTTGAAAGCTTAACTTCGTTTGTGGGTTAATTCCGTTTGAACCTGTACTTTGTTTGAAACTTGTGTTTGTGAAAATTTTCCGAAACATGGACGAGGAATTCTACAATGCGTTTGCTACACCGATTGCACCTGTTACTGCTGCCGAAACTGTGTACAGTGAGAATGAAACAGGAACTTACCAAAACCACCTAAGCTAATGTTCATTGAAGATTTTAAAGGTTGGCAAAATCATTTTGAGAACTGGGTGCAAGCATATAAGTTTGACGCGTTGTGTGCTTTACACAAAGACTACGAGAAACTGAAAAACAAGTGTGGGCTTGAAAAAGCGTTTTGTGATTTTTCAGAGAATGATAAATTGAAGTATACTAGTGAGAAAATGATGATTAGTCTTCTACAACAAGCAGTAAAGGAAGATATCTTTGTTTTGCTTCAACATGAGAATACTGCTAGATCGATTTGGAATGCATTGATTCATAAGTTCAAAGGAAGTGCAGATATGATAAAAAACAAAAAGGCGTTGTTGAAGAAATTGTTTGATATGTTTACAACTTTCGACCATGAAACAACAAAGCAGACCATTGATAGATATTGTCATCTGGTATTGGAAATGGGAAGATTGGACATTAAGAAAGATGATGATGAATGGGTTGATAAACTTGCTGATGCATTACCACAGCAAAAATGGGGAACTTACCTGTTGATTGTGAAACACATGAGGAAGTTTGAGAATATGAATCTGGCACAGTTTATTCAAAAGATTGAAGAGCACGAATTGGATATTCAGAAAACTGCAATCATGAAGAATCCAAATGCTCAACAAGATGTCAGTTTATATTACAGAGGGAACAAGTTTGAGGCTACCCCCAGCCCTAGCCCAAAGATCCAAACTGGTTTTAGTGCTGATACTTCGTCTGGAAAAAAGGGTAGTATTGTGACACAGAGTGGTGGATCTTCATCTTCATATTCAAGTTTTAATCCGAATCATACAACATCAAGTCCTCAACAACAGAATTCTACAAATCTGCAGTGCAATGTTACCTTAAACATTCAAAATGGTCAAAATTTGTCTCCAGAAATAGCTAAGCAACACATGGCATCACTCGTTGCTATGTTGGAATCTTATGAAAATTTTATTGATGGCAAGATTGGAAATCGGATGCTTACAAAAGAAGATTATGACCAAATTGATGCTGAGGAACTTGAGTTGATGGATGTGAAGTGGTGTTTGGCTAGTGCTTGGAGAAGAGCAGAAAAGTTTCAACAAATTACTAGTAGAGATGAGTTTCGAGGAATGGCTACTTCTCCGTTAGGTTTTGACAAATCAAAGGTTACCTGTTTTCGTTGCAAAGGAAAAGGTCATTTTAAACGAGAATGCAAAAACAAAGAAGCAACTGGGAGATAAGATGGAAAGAATGATTATTATCATAAATCAATTTTTCATCAGATTGATCAACAACCACAAATTGTTAAACAACCACAAACTGCTCATGCACGTCCCATTGAAGAGAAAAGAGCTTTGTATGGGATAATTGATCAAGATGATGAATTTGTTGCAGAGGGATTTAGTTGGGATAAATACATTCCACCCGATTCAGGTCTTGTTGCTAGAATTCTGGGTGAAGATGAGGCTAGTCAGAAAAGAATCCCGATTTTTCCAGATCTTGGAAGCGATATGGATACTGATGATGAGGAAGAATATCTTAATAAAGCTAGAAAAGGCATAGATCCTGACAGCTTTAATTTGTTTTTGCAGATAAAATGGAGATGCTGAATCAGAAGAAGATTGCCAGATTGAGGAGAGAGCTAGAAGCAGTAAGAATGCTAGCTGATGAAAAGAGAAAGACAGAAGCTG
This sequence comes from Helianthus tuberosus, assembly GCA_030545235.1. Taxonomy (NCBI): domain Eukaryota; kingdom Viridiplantae; phylum Streptophyta; class Magnoliopsida; order Asterales; family Asteraceae; genus Helianthus; species Helianthus tuberosus. Next base: position 156,357,589 of record CM060364.1, on the reverse strand, counting down.
GAGAAGTTAATGTTGAATCAGCAACTGAGAAAGTAGTAGAGAAAATCGTTGAAGTGGAGAAAGCGGTAGAAAAAATAGTTGAAGTCGAAAAAATTATCGAAATAGAAAAAAATGTTGAAGTTGAGAAACTTGTTGAAGTTGAAAAGATTGTTGAGGTTGAAAGATAATTGAAAAAGTGGTTGAAGTTGAAAAACCATGTTTGAAGTGTTTAGAATCTTGCAAAGTTTGTGAGGAGAAAGATAAGAAGATTGCTGAATTAGAAAAGATAAAAGAAGATTTATTGTCTGATGTGAAGTATGTGAAGGAGTCATATGATGTTTTGAACAAGACAGTTGATGGTTTGAACAAAACAAATCGAGAAGTTGATGCTGCTATGACAATGATGAGCTCAACATTAATCACAAAGCAGAGCGTCATCAATGAGTATATCGAAGATTGTGCTAAGCTGAAGCAGGAATTGGAACTTGAAAAGATTGAGAGTGAAAGGATTAAACGATTACTATTGAGTTATACTACTTGTGATTATTTGATTGATCATGTTTATCCTACTGTTGCAGGTCTTGAAGCATTTCAAGATAAAGAAACTGAAGAGGATACTGGTAAGAAACCAAGTGTCAAATATAACAAGTGTCCGCCCCCGATTTGGAATAGTTATTCTCCCAGAAAGCCAAATGAGGAACGTTTAAATAAGGCTCTAACATCAAGTTAAAGTCTGAAATCATTGATGAATTACCAGATAATATTGATGTTACATTCACAGCGTCTGACACTGATCATGAGTCTGAGTTATTAAAGAAAGTGGTCGATCAGGTGTTGGATATGGATGAAGAGTCAAAACCGGAGTCTAAATCTGAAAGTCCGAGTTCGTCAGAAAAGAGTCCGAGTTCACCGGTTAAAAGGGTTTACAATAAAGAATTCTTGTTATCAAAATCTAATTTGAATGATGGATCGATCAAAGTGGCATATACTTTGAATGATTCAGACAAATTATATTCTGATGAAGAATTTCCAATAAGAAGTGTCAAAACTGAAATGATCAAACAAGTTTTCAAATTAACAGAAATTAATATTTCTGAAATAAAAGATTTACATCTTCATGAAAAACCTAAAAAATACACTTCAAGAGTTCAACAGAGATTGAACAAGAAAAAGAGTTACAGTTCTGGTTCAGGTTATCGAAAGAAACCAAACCACAACGGTAATTTCAAAAAACAAGGTCTTGGTTTTATACCCCCAGAAAATTATAAAAATGAGAAAAATTATAAACCAAAAACAAAATTTGTTTCAGGAGGAAGTTCTGAAGATGAGCAGAAGAAACCATTCTGGAAACAGTCCAATAAAGAGTTTCTTGCTGAAGTAAAGAAGAATGTAAAGAAATTTGCTCCGAGAGTTGATAGAAGAACCTGTTTCAAATGTCAAAAGGTTGGACATATTGCTTGGAACTGTTAAGAGTCCACATATTCTAAACAGGGAGTTTCTTCTAATTTTGAAACAAACAAGAAATATGTTGATAAAAAGATACAACCAACTGAGAAATCTAAAGTGTTTGATAAATCGACTTTGGAAGTTGGTGAAACTTCAAAACAATTTTACAAAAGAACAGTCGATTTGAACAAACAGAAATGGGTTGTGAAATCAGAGAATAGTTCTGACAATGAATCTGATTCCATAAAATCAGAAGAGTCATCTGTTGAGAAAAAGAATGAGAATTCCGTTCCGGAGATGAACGAGGAAAATTTCCCGGTTTTGTCGAAAGATAATCTGAAATCAAAAGGTAGGTTTGAGATATTAGGTCATTTTTTTGCTGATAAGAAAGATTTTGATGCTGAAAAGGTGTTTAATGGAATGTTAAACATATTTTTGGGAAGATGGTTGACAGAAAAGTGAAGGGTGCTAAAGAATTTTACAAATCAAAATGTTGGTGGGACAGATGTTTGCCACCAGAATCTCCCAAGGCTGGTCAGGCTTGGGGGAAAGTTTTTCCTAACTGAAATCCTGACTTGCCGGAGCTCCCAGGTTGGTAAGAGTGGAGCAGGAATCGGCATCATTCTTGAAAAGTGTGTATGGTAAATCTACAGGTGATATCTTTATATTGTTATATATTGATTTTACAAAAAGTATTGGTTGATGAGTGAACCTACAAGTGGTTGAAGATGGTTTTCACTTACAAGTGGTAAATCAAGAACATTAAGTTGTACTTGTTTTTACTACAAATGATATTTTTGGAGAACAATGTGATGAACCCCAATTTTACAAGTGGTAAAATCAACAAAACTTATTTTCCGGAAAAACCATTTGATTAAAACAAACTTAAGTGTTTTGAAATCAATGGGAAAATGTTTTGTTATGAGGGGGAGTTCTGATTGTTTATGCCAAGTGGATGGCGATCTGAAGTGATTTGATATCAGTTGTCACTTTACTTGTACAGTTTGTTTTCAAATTTCCTTAAATGATTTTGCATTTTATGGGGAGTAAGAATTTCAGAAAATCCAAAAACATTTGAAAATTTGAAAAAGTAAAAAACATGATAAAATTCAAAATGAGTTTTGTTGTGAAAAAGAGAAAATGATAGTACATCAGTGGACTGTCACAGCATGCTAAAGAATTGGAAAGAAAAATGTGATAAACGGTCTCACTGATGATGTGCCAGTAGGTTTTTTCACATTTAGTAGATTGTGACGAGATATAAACCTAAATTCAAACTTGCTTATATCGTGGGTAACATCTCTCGGATATATGGGTAACCCCCGAAATCTTGTTTGAAGGACCCCTCTTTCTGAGACACTAGGTCTTTATACTTAGTGATATCTGGGGTATTATCCCGAGACTTCTGATTTTGCGGAAGCAATGGCCTAGTCCCCGGAGAATACTTTACGCTTGCTTGAAATATAGCCTACCCTCAGCATAAAAAATGATGAAACATTGAAAAATGCTAATCATGTGCTGTTGAAGAAAAGATCCTCTAAAGGGGACACACCAAAAGTCGAAGCCGTCATCTCTCTGCTGAACGGAAGTTCTGACCTGAGCTCTCACGGCCCTCGCAATTTAACCCCTTACAGATATCATCTAGGTATACTCACCTGTAAGACTGAATATTGGGATCTGGATACGGGAGTATATTCTGAGGTGGGACACGCGAATAAGTTTAAGTGCTTAAGATAAGTATACTGACAATCTAAGTGAATCGTTTAGAACTTAAAATGTTTAAAGCTTAACGGTGTTGGTGATTTGTCTCAAAAACTGATATGATCCTCTTACACAAACTCACAAAAATATTGTATGTAAATATTTCTTTACTGCATTTCATTTCTGTTATATCAAAAATCCAAAAAGATTTTCGGAGTGTTTTAGCATAAATTTTAAAAAATATAAAAAGATTTTAGACAACTGATGTTGAAAAGATGATTTTCAAAATTCCTAGTGCTAAACATGACGGACAGGTTTGGGAACGTTTGTTTGAAGATGTTTTAAGAAGAAAATTGATATACATGCAAGTGGTTCATCAGAGATTAATATGTTAAATCATTATTGGTTGATATTTGAAAATGATGTGTTCAGGATTGTGTCTACAAGTGGTTAGCAGGGTTTCTAAATTTGTTATATCTTATTTTTTTTTATGAAACTTATGTTTTTGGTAGAAAATATGCAGGTGAGCCAGGAGTCGATCCTGAACCTGTAATCATTTGAGAGAGACAGGTTGCGATTCTTGAACCTGTGAATATGTGAGCAGAGTATGAGCCAGACTACGATCCCAGCACAAGTTGAGGGGGAGTCTGTTAGAGATAGAGATTCTGAAGAAGGATTTGGAGTGAGGCAAGATCCAGGTTGAGATCCTGGAAGCCCGAAGACTGATAAAGACTGAAGACGTTGAAGACTCGACACTTAAGATTCGTCAACATCCGAGGGGGAGTCTGTTGGTGCATGCGTCTGTCGACTTCGTCTTGTATCGAGTCTAGTATTAGAATTGTTAGATCAGGGCACGTTGTACGAGAAAATAGGAGGTTTTAGGGTGTTTTGAGGTAATTCCGCTTGAAGGAGGTAATTCCGCTTGAAAGAGGCATGTGCAGTTTCAAACGGAATTAACTATGTTAATTTCGTTTGAACTGACACCTTGACACTTTCAAACGGAATTAGATCCCCTATATATACCTCCCAAACGAAATCATTTGTAGCATTCTGTGATTCCGGTACCGAAGTGCTGCCGAAGTGCCGTTTGATTGTAAACTGTGTTAAATCAATAAACATGGCAATTTAAAGTGAAACAAGCTGTTTTACAAGTCTGTTTCTTAGTTTCCGCCTCTGAAACAGACAAGAACTCTTCTGATTGACTCGTTTGGGTCACGACACGATCCTACAGATTATCCCTGCATGGTAAATATATAGTTCGTATTGTCTAGCTAACATACGAGTCTGAACGCTGACGCTATGAATTTAATATACAAAACTTGGGAAAACGCCTTGATGTCGGGTTTTCAAACTTACGACGGATGACCCATGGATTTTATTAAGGAAATAAATGGACTTTCTAAAAATTATATGGATGTTTTACAATAAACACATAATTAGAAAGTTTTCCTTAGGATTAAATTGTTTAAATTTGAATATGTGAACTCACCTTCCTTTGTGTTGACACTTGATTTTAAACGTGTTCTACAGTTACTTGAGTTCGGCTTCGGGAATCATGGCGTATCTTGTGTTTGATGATGCATGTTTTGTTACTTAAAAATGTTGGACTAACTTTTAAACTTTCTGGGACGAATGTAATAAGATCCGCGAGGATCAAGGACAACTTAACTATGTGGTTGTGTCGTGTTTTAAAACGTAATGTTTAATAACCTATGTTTTAAATAAGTCAATATGTCCAACAATTAAATGCATCGTTCATCAAGATATAAATGAGCACCAACTTCCGTCACCACTACGTTTTATATTTCGCTGCGACGTTTTTGGGGTGTGACAGATGGTGACAGGGTCGATGGTGGTTGTTGGAGGTGGCAGATCGGCGATGGTAAATAATGACAGATGGTGCGCGACAGTGGCGTGGTAGTCAGTTTGTTTGGGGCAGAAAAATGAAAAGAGAGAGTTTAGAGAAACCTTAGAGAGAGATGGGGGAGGGAGGTAGCGAGAAAGAGTTTATAAATGGGTATATGATGAAATGGGGTATGAAATACTCATTATGTCCCTTCTTTAATTAAAGTTAAATGACCAAATTAACTGGGTTTGATTTAAAGGACAAAACCTGTTAGAAAATCCAAGATTTAGGACATAATTTATAATTATTTTTTTAAAGGACACGTTTCATAATTTTTAATTTTGATAATATATAAAGGACACAAAGTGTAATTTACTATAAAATTATTATTATTGTGTATTATAACACAGTGGGATTTATGTTTTAGGTTATTTTTGTGTAATCTATCTTGATAAATTTCTTTTTATATAAGGGGTGGAAAAGTAACAACCCTTTATAATTTCACGGGACAGAAAGAAAAAAAAAAAAAAAAAAAAAAAAAACACTTTTATAGACGCTTAGCGGTGTGTTAAGGTCACCTTTTCCAATACTCGTTCAAAACCCTAGCCTCCGGCGATTTTGGCGATCCCCGCTCACGTTTCTTTCTCCTCAGGTGGCGTTTGTTTGCTCCGCCGTCACGGGTCTCCTTTACGAGTCTTTCTCCTCTTTGGTACATCCTTTTATGTTAGAATAAAGGTTTTTAGAAGTTTCGATTTTGTTAAATTGAACAGCGTTTGATTATAGTTTTGGTTGCTTGTTAAATTCAACTGTAAGTATTAAGTATGAAGTCAAATCTGAATATGTGTAACAGTTCTTATTTGAGAAAGCTTCGGTTTTGGGTCATAACCCACCCCATCTATGTTCACTGAATGTAATTATGTATTTAGATTGTTAATTTTTCACCCATGAATGTGTTGTGTTTTCTGTCCAATTGTCCATGTTGCAATTTCTGCCAAGCTACTAGTTTTTAAACTTACAGCACTTATGATTTTTTTCTGAATTGTGTAGGAATGAAAGATTCTTGATTGGACACAAGTTGGTACATGTCTTAGCTGAGAAACAAAATTATGTATCATGCAACTCGTGAAGGTGAAAGTTTTGTTTTTCCTGGAGGAGATTCCCATCATTATAAAACCGAGGATCTGATACTCAATCACAAAAAAATGATAATAATGTGTCTTGCAAGTGGACTCGATTACCTTCATAATAATTTTGACAACAAAAAATGGAGCAATAACCGTGACATCAAGAGCTCTAATATTTGTCTACATATGTAAGTTGTCATTCAAATTCTAAAACCTTTTATTCTCTGCATAGTTTTCAAAGACATGATACATACTTAAGGCGCAAAGACTTCGTTCGAGACGAAGAAGGTGCACCATTAGAAAGTTATTCACTTTCGTATAACTTAATATTGTATTTATATATCAGATAAAGAAAAACTGCAAATTTCTCGGTATAAACTTAAAAAATTGATAACAAAACTTTGTTGACATTAAACTTTTTTTACTTTGTTAAAATTTCAATATCTTTACTTGAATAACTTTCAGTATGTCATTCTTTTGTTTATTAGTAAAACTATAACTATGACGAAAAAGAGGTAAACATTTTTCCAAAGAAATAAATAGAGGATTATAAAGTTTATGAAAATAATCGTCCGATGGGTGCTAGCATGCCTAAGTTTAGGTCATAGGTGTAATATATGTGCTAGGCTATAGATACACGGTGTTGTATACTTGTATAATAGAAATTATATAATTTTATAATATATAAAAGACTACAATCACCACCAATCCTTTTTCACTAATGTAACATATAAAAATCCAAATTGTATGTATCATCAATGTTAGTTGATAATTGGTACGTAGCAACTGATGAACAACACATCTGAGTAGCATATGGTCTCTGGAATCGGCTATTTTACATGGTGAACTACAAAGATATAAGAAAGTAAAAAGACTCTCAGAACAATGAGTAGAATTAAAACATATTGAAGAAATGATCATCATCTTACTTCGCTATAAACAATATTAGTGGCGATCCCATAGAATGTATTGCTTATAATTTTCATTCTTAAACCTTCATCAAAGTTAAGTTCCTGATTAATTATGGAAAGAAAGTCGAGTTACTTACCAACAAAACATATTGCAGCTCGCTTATGAACCCATTGAAATTATGCATGGAATTAGGGAGGCAAAAAACGTATAAAATTTGAAAATTCTATATTAAAAACATAGAGTTGGATATAATTTTAGGTTTTAATACTTATCGTAACAATAAAACATATTTAATAGATAAATAATGACATATAACAGATATGAAGTTAAAAGATAAAAACTCTGTTAAAAAACATGTGAAAACGATATTTATGTGATTTAGTGAAGCAGTAGGGATATATTGATACCGAAAATCATAGAAAATGGGTAGGAGAATACCATGGCCGACATGTTATGAATTTTATACGTTACCAATAGGCCTAAATGTATCTCTTCCGTAGCCACAATAGAAATGAGGCTTAGAAGGTTAAAGTGGGTGCGAATAAAACATTCACAATGCCATAACAGTAACCTTCAAACATCCTTTATCATCATTGCCATAAAAGAAGAAACGTTACCTATGTAACACATCAAAGACTTGGTAATCACAGATTGCTAAAAAATGTAGATATCAATGTAAAATGCTTGGTAGACATGTACTGATATAAACAAACAAATGAGGGATACGCCTAATGAAAATGCATGGCAACCGTAAATCTCACAAACATACCGGTGGATGTCAGTTACAAAGCCTAAACATATAAACTCATCTCACAAGCAACTAGGGCTAGCAATTTTAGACACAAAAACACGACACGACCTTAACAAGTTCGTGTTTGACCCTTAATAGGTTTCGTGTCTTAAACAGGTCGACACGATAAGACATGTCAATTTTCTTGTCTAAACAGGTTAAACACCTGTTAATACCTGTTAACATGTCTTTAACTAATTTTGATTTATAAAGTTCCCAGTTTACTATCGGGGTGGGCGATGTGAACTTGTTGCAAGCATCGAGTGCACCACGTGTTCTTAGGGCTACAATCATTGCATTTTCGGCTCCACACAAAGCAAGGATAATTGCGAGATGCGTGCTCAGGAACCTCGAACACCAACATACAAATTCTTTAACAATAGCAGACGAAGAACTTAGAAAGTAATAAAGTCAACCCAGTGTCAACAGTTATATACTCCATGTTATCTTTCTTTCCTAATAAATTCTAAAACTTAACTCAGTAAGTAGTTTTTTTTATTATTGTTATAGAAACAGATGTAGTTTTTTATATTGCGTTTATAGTTCAACAAAGGTTCATGGAAGACAGTTCAAAAGTAGAGAACAAGAAGTAAGAAGTGACGCGAGTGTGGATGTGAACCATGAGTGTCTCAGTATCATAGCACTACAACAAATATGGGCAATAGTGGCGTCCTCTTTAGCGACGACTTCAGAAAAGTCGCCGCTAATGGTCCTTATCCGTGTCAATGTTATAAAATCCATTCACAACCGTTTGATCACAATATCATCTAAGGGCTCTTGTTTTATTGACACTTAAAGGTTTCTTAAAACCTTAGGTGGGCTCAGACTCTCACTTGTTCCCTCCAAATCACACTGCTTCCTCCCCCAAACCTTAGACTGACGCCGCACACCACGCCGGACCACCTCCTCTGCGCCACCACATCACCTCACCGAACCACCTCTTTGGCACCTTCGGATCACCAGGTATTCTTGTTTTGTTTGATTGTCCCTAATTTGTATTATCTTTACAAATTTCTTGAGTTAAATGTAGTATAGCAGGTTATTGTGTTGTTGTGTTGTTCTTGAGTTAAATTAGAGGTTGAATTCTGCATTTTTTTTATAAATAGGTATATTTGCAGTAGTATTACTTTTGATTTATTCCATTTTAGGTTTTTTAATAGTAATAAATCTCAAAGGTTCCACTGGTTTTAAAGCCTTCGTAGTGGGTCGAGAACAGGAACAAACCTATAATCACTTATCACAAAAACATAGAACTGATTGGGAGCCTAGAAGATACAAAACTGGTTCGGTTAAGCCTGCCTGTCGGTGTTGGACATTTGAAAGGCTCTATGTCACACTAAATCACGAAATCAAAAAGAAAATAAACCACATAAACAATTACGAACTATATCATGTCAAGATTTATCCGCTGCACCACTGTATTATACTACATCGGCTTTTAAAGTTAAACAACATATAGAATGGCTATAGATAAACTTTGATGATGAAAACATTACATTTCTTCAAATACTACCAAGTTGAGTGCTTTGACCTGTTTAGACATCTATTCGCAAAATTATTTAATCCTATAACGAATTTGGATAGACTGCTAAATTGATGAATGCTTAACCAACTGAGACAAATCAAGTTTGAAGATAAGTTTGAAGATAGATTAGCAGTGATCATATGGTGTTGCATTTATTGGTCACATTTTAGAGTTGGAAGCGAGTCAGATGGCAAATTAACATGTAATTTATACCTAACTTTGTATTCCATTTGTTGCAACCTTTTCACCGTCTTAATTATTTCATACCTCACAAAGTTTATATTAGTTTATAGAATGATTCGGTATAGTGCGCCACAATGCACACACCGGGTTAAACACTAGTTGAATTTATATTTATCTTACTACTTTTTACCATTGTTAACAGTGACATTGTTAATTAAGAATGAGCATTTGGTACCGGGTACCGGACCGTACTGGGTATATTCGATACCGGTACCCATTTACCTCATTTTTCAGTACCGGTACCGGTATTTACGAGTAAAACACCGGTACCGTACCAATTTTTCTCATTTTTCAGTATTGGTTCGGTGCACTGTTGAGTTATTGTCGTTACATTACTTCGCGTTCTTAGTATTATGTCTATGCGGATCTTACTTCTATATTCTTTCCCAATTCTAACTTTGGGATGCACTAAATGCTTGCTGCAGCCGCCTATCCTCAATCTTTATGTTGTCATTTCTTCCTGTTCTCACTATCATGGCTATGCTAAATATATATATATATATATATATATTTCCTAATTCTACAATTTATATAGACAATTAACGTAGATGTTGCAAGTGCAGGAAGCCCAAAACTGGAGAGAATGCCCAAACAACGTTATCATGGCAGAGCCAATATCATCGTGGAATATATATATATATATATATATATATATATATATATATATATATATATATATATATATATATTTTCCTAATTCTACAATTTATATAGACAATTAACGTAGATGTTGCAAGTGCAGGAAGCCCAAAACTGGAGAGAATGCCCAAACAACGTTATCATGGCAGAGCCAATATCATCGTGGAAGCCAAAAGAAGAGTTTGGTGCTGCTGAGGTAATATATCCTTAAATATTGCGGGTTACTGCATCATTGTTAATAACAAATCAGTTAACAGATGTTCTACTTAAAGATAGAAAACACGTAAAAGTAATAGTAGTTCAAGTTGATAGATTTCAACCACAAATCAGCGATATATTTTTACATGACATCATAATTTGGATGGAGTAAATAGTGTTCCAGGTGTATTATATATATCTTTGAGGATTAAAGTATTTCAGACAATTAGACATAACTCAAGTTAACAATGATGAAGACATAACTTTGTTTAAAGACCTTAATTAGTAAAGCAATTAAAATTTATGGAGCACTTGTGTGAAAATGTAGTCTATTTAGCCTTGCAACCTATTTTAGTTTTCACCTTTAGACTTGAGTGAAAATGTAACCTATTTAGCATTGCTACTTTATGTCACTTTTTTTTATGATACTAAGAAGAAAAAAAACCAAAACCATATGCAGGGAGATGGATCAACGCGAAAGAGAGAACGATGCGTTTCTGAAGTGGAGGAAAATGATAAAGAATTCAGCCTTAAGGAATTGTATGAATCTAATAACATCTAGGAGGTAAATATGACTTATTTTGTTTAGTTATAAAGATGGATTGTCCTAGAAACCCTTTTCTTCAACCTGGCTTTTGAGTATCCAAATCTGCGATTTATATTTTTGCATTTGATACAGCTTATGTACGCTACCATTACCATTTGTTTCTAAAAGAAGTTATTCAACAAATAATTTCACGCCGACAAATTGATGAAACTACTATAGATCCGCCGGAACTACTAAAAAATTTAAAAGGGTGGTCTGTTAAGAAATATAAGCGTACAGAAACAAATGGAAGATATAGAGTTGACAAGGTAAACCACTCATCCTCTCTGCTATAACTTTTTTTTTTATTTATACTTGTCTGTTAGGAGGGTAACCAAAAACAAAACACCATGTAGACTTATCGACATCCAAAGTCAAAAAATTGGCTGAGGTCACTATGCAAAGTAAGAGAGTTCATATTGGATAGTTCGCATACAGGAAAAGCATCGGACAATGGTGAAGGAGGCTCATAGGTTAGTATGCAAGTATATATAGCTGCATGATTTATCGCTATTCATTTAATATTTAGCTTTATAAATCATTAGACTTTACTTGATATTTAGAGAGAACTAGTATGCACATTTGTATTTAGTAATGGTGCATACAATGCTTATGGACTCAAATTTATAATTTTTTACTGGATTTTTTACTTTTAGCGGCGACAAACGTCGTCACTAAAGGTCAAAATGTCGCCGCTAAAAGTTGACAACCTTTAGCGACGACATCTTTAGCGGCGACCAAGGGCTTTTAGCGACGGATCTATAGTGGCGACTTTTTAGCGGGGACAAATGGGACTTTTAGCGACGACAAAAGTTGCCGCTATTGCGAAAATACTTTGTAGTGTAGGTGGATGCAAGCCTAGGTTTTTGTGGCTCTAGTTGTGTGTCTGGTGGACCATTCATCGGCTATCCATCTATCGAGGTAACTATGTAGTTAATATCCCGATATATCAACCGATATAACAGTGATATATCGGTTATCGGTGCCCTGCCGATATAGCGGTACAAAATCTTGGTCAGAATATCGGTACCGATGATATCAGCGATATGGTCCGATATTTGACTGATATAGGATATAGGACTGATATTTGATCGATAAATCATCGATTTTCCCGATATCAGTACCATTCTTCTTATTTCTACCGTTCATTTTTCTTCTTATTGCTGCTATTAGTGTTTTAAGTCTTAAATGTTAGTTGTTACTGTTAAATGTTAGTGTTTTAAGTCTTAGGGGCTGTTTGGTAGCCTCTTAATGACCATTCAGATGCTACCTCTTAATGGTTTAAAACCTCTGAATGAATAAGATGTAACCTCAAGTCTGAATGGTTAAGAGGTAACCTCTGAATGGTAAATCATCACATGTCACATTCTTCTACTTTCTCATTGGTGAAATTCTTAATGATTCCATTAAGAGGTAACCTCTTAATGACCATTCAGAGGCTACCAAACAGCCCCTTAGTCAGTTCTTACTTGTTACAATTGTTGGTGTTAGATTGCTATATATATATAAATTTAGCATGATATTAAAATTACCGATATCCCACCAATATCCAACCGCGATAACCGATATCTCAAATATCGGTCCTTGACCGATATCCGATATTTTACCGCATTAACTACTTAGCGAGGTAATATATTTTTAGGTAGTTAAATAATAATGTTATACACGTATAGGGGATACTTTAAATGAGAACGCAAAATATTGAGAGGAACGTGAGAACGGACGAAAAAACCGCAAGAACTTGTTCAAAAACAATTTAAATTTATAATTTCATTTTACATTTATCATTATTATTATACGACTACAACATTAGAAATTAAATTTACATGTATTCGTAAATAAATAAAATCTACACATGTGTAACATTGGCATTTACACATATGTAAATTTGTTGTATTTACACGTGTAAATTTTTTATTAAAAGTGATTTTGAGATGAGAGATGAATTATTTAAAAAGTTAATTCTTTTTTAATGTTCTATTTTGATTATAATGATGTTTGTATTTAAAATTTGATTTTGATTGGTTTTTTCATTTGTTCTCACGGTTCTCGCAATATTTAGCGTTCTCAAGAGATACCCTTCCCTATATATATATAGATTGAGGATCCTGTAAAAAAGAGTAAAAGTGTGAGAAGAGTAAAGAGAATCTGGTGATGACACATGTCCCTATCCATTTTATTAGATTAAGGGTATAATGGTAATTTTACTAATAATTCTAATTAAAGATAAAATTATTGTAACCGAATTTAGGCAGTTATTTTAGGAATTCGAATTTTTATTACCATCTGATAATTCGTAAGAGATTATATTAGGAAGAACAATACGTATGTCTTCTTCATCAGCTTCTATTCGAGAACAGTAGGTTTTTCTTGTCGTATTTTACTCTTGATTAACATATTGCTTCATGGACAATGATGATACAAGTAATCATATTATGGTGTTTTTTGGTTATTATGTGAATGTTAGAGGTATTTAATCTTCGATAAATAAAAGTTTCAATTTCATATTTTTGTTGTATACAATCTGATTTGGGGCTGATGAATATGGTTGTTGATCCTTTGATGTTACAGAGTATGGTGTTTTTTGCATAGTTGATTTTCGTACACTATACCAATTTATTTAATTTTATTTATTGATACGATGTGTCATCATTCCATGGTGTTTTATATGTACATGGTGTTTTGATGTATAGTATTGAAGTTAAATGGTGTTTTTTATACTAGTTGTTTCTTTTCCACATGTTGATTATTTGCGTATGGTGTTATGTTGTACATATTATGTTGCAGTGTCTTATTTACACATCGTTAGTTGAATGGTGTTTTTTGCACTAGTTGTATATTTCCATATGGTGTTTTTTTGTACATGCCATTTGTAGTGTATTATTTTCTTTTTTTGTTGTATTTTCCACAAGTTGTTATTTGCAATGGCTGCAGGCTTCACTGTTAGGAAGTCTTCTCAATACACGTCTCATGATGTCATTAAATCTAAATATTTCGTTTGCTCAAAGGAGGGAATTAAATCTTTCAAGGAGATCGATACATCTAAAGAAATTGACACCTCTAATAACGGGTCAAAAGGAAAACTATTCGACGTGTTCCTTCTATAAGGACTGGTTGCAAAGCACGTATGTGTGTAAAGTTAAACGCTTCGAAACTATACGAGGTATATTCTTTCAAGGATGATCATAATCACTATTTTGTTGCTGAGGACGATAGGCATTTACTCCTCTCGAACCGAGGTATGAACTATATGCAAGAAAGAGCAAGCCGTTAACGAGTTGAGTGCCTTGAATATTGGACCCGTCAAAGCGTTTAATATCATGAGGACACTCAATGGTGGCTTTGACAAGGTTGGGGCAACCAAAACCGATTTTAAATATTTTAAGCGAGATCTGAACAAGTATATATCTGAGTTTGACGTTGATATGATGATTAAACGGCTATTGAGGGAGAAAGAGTACATGCCAAACTTTTCAATGGAGTATATAATCATAGAAGATGGTATTTTAAGGGCGTTGTTTTGGGCCGATGAGGATGCCAAGAGGATTTTTTCGGTGTTTGGTTACGTTTCATTTAATGCGACACATCGGCGTAACAAGTAAGTTTAATAATTATCTTCCGCATTTAGATTTTTACAAATTTTTTGTTAATCATATATCATTTAGTTGTATGGTGTTTTTAATCCATATTTTTTGTTAGGTACAAAATGATGTCTGTACCATTTACTGGTATCGACAACCACAATCGTAACGTTACTCTTGGTGCCGCTATTATAGGCAATGAAACAGCTGAAACTTATAGTTGGTTGCTTAAGGTGTTTCGTGAAGCATTTGGTCGTGCCCCTCCGGTGATTGTTACCGACCAAGACCCAGCCATGAAGAAGGTTATTGAAGATACATGGACTGAGAGTAGGTATAGGCTATGCACGTGGCACATTATGGACAAGCTTACTGCTAAGGTGTTTACTTATTCGACTTTTTAATTTTTTTAGATCTTTTTACATACTTTCTGCTGAAGATTGTGTTATATATTGTTCAATGATGTCTTAGGTTGGTGCTACAATCTGCAATATTACAGATTTCAAAAAGAGTTTGTGTGCCATTGTGTGGACCGATTCAATTCTTCCCGAGCAGTTTGAAAGTGGTTGGGCTACCATACTGAATGATTTTAACTTGGTTGAACATGAGTGGCTGCAGTCAATTTATCAGATCAGGGATACTTAGATACCGGCTTATTATCGCGAGGATTACATGTCCGGGCTTATGCGTACCTCGCCTCGTTCAAAGAGTTAGAACCATTTATTTAGACAGTTTTGTAACTCGGAGGGTACTCTTGTCGAATTTGTGGGGCATTTTGATTCTGCTATTGAAGCTCAAAGACATGAGCACAGGAAGAACGACCATCACACCAGAAACACGAACGCTGACAAATGGGCGGTAAACTTTGTTTTGGAGGATCAAGTGGCCAGTATATACACACGCACTATATTTTTTGACGTCCAGCTGGAGATACAAAATGGTTTACACAGACGTGCTATCAGAAAGTGGGAAACGATGTGTGACTTCGTTAACTTTTTTGTGAAGGACTGGGAACAACCATGCACTACTTTCTTCAAGGTATATACAAAGACATAAATATCTAAGTTTAAATATACTTTCTTCGAGTTTACACACGGTGTTTTGTAATGTTATGTGTCAAATGTATAGTACTTTCCGATTTACGGTTACATATGGGTTATGTATCTAAAGTATAGTTATTTGCTTCATATGGTATCTTTTGTGGTGTGTTTATATTGTAATGTATCTAACAAAATTTCAATTTTTTAATGGTGTCTTATAGGTTATGATGCGGGAGGACGACGTGACTGTGTACTGTACATGCAAAAGATTGGAACTGTTTGGGTTGTTGTGCTCACACATCTTTTGTGTGCTTAGGATGCTTGATGTTAGGGAGTTTCCGCAACGTTATATTTTACGACGTTGGACTCAGGAGGCTGTTCCCAATAGTGCGCCTGGTGCTATTCTAGGTATGAACGAGAGTGATGATCGTTACAATGAAGTTAACCGCGTTGTACGTGAGATCATATACTCTACGGAGTCAGTTATTAACAAGCTTGTCACCAACTTTGATGCGTTGTGCTGAATCAGGGATCATGTAGTTAACTATTTCAAAACAGCTGATGAGGCAGTGGTCAATGCCCCACGTAAGAGCCGTCGTGAAAGGTTTGCTGAAATTACCGGTAACACACAACCATCCACTGTAACCATTCGTGTTCCTGTTGGAACTTGATACAAAGTATGGGTAAGCCTAAACGGATGAAGTCTAAACGTGAAATTGCAATAAGCCAATTGGGCAAAAAGAGACGTCGGTGTCAAGACTGTTTTAGGTACGGGCATAATAGACGTACTTGTAAAAACCCTACAAGGAAAAAAGAAGATGCTAGTTCTTATGAGGGCGGTGAAGAAGTCGATGGTGATGAGGAGGGAGCCGTTTGGGAAGAAGTTGAAGAAGCTATTGATGAACAAGATGATGAGGAAAAAGACAAGGAGGATGGAGAAGAGGATTAGTAAGTTATGGAGAGATGTCTAAACATTTGGTTATTTTTAAGGAGTTTTCTTTTTGTTTCGTACACTGTTTATTTTTTCAATGGTTATTGGGATTGGTAGAGAACTCGTAGTTTTATTTGTTTGGTTTTGGTGATATTTATATAACTAACGAGAACGTCTTATATTTGTGTTTGTTTAATTATATCTGCTTTTTGGTATTCCATGGTGTTTTATCTGTTCATGGTGTTTTAATATGTACGTTGGAAGTTTAATGGTCTTATTTACACTTGTTATTTCTTTCCACATAGTGTTTTATTGTACATATCATTTACAGTGTATTATTTCCTTTCTTGTTGTATTCAATCTATAATTTGTAGTTGAGTGGTGTCCTTTTCACAAGTTGATTATTTCCTAATGGTGTTATATTGTTCATGACATCATTATCGTATAAACAGTTATTCCGTAAAAACCCTCTGGTCTCGGATGGATCACAAAGTTCATATTACTCGACCTGGACATTATAGATTCTTCAACCAAAAAGATGTAGACTTGGTGTCTAACTGAACCAAAACACCAAAATCGAACATATAAAAGACAGTTTACCAGACAAAATCAGACTTCACATAGATAACATATATACCAACATCCCAAGGAGCGACCATACGTTTTTTACCATTGTTTAAACCCCATAACAAGAGCATTAACATGCTAACACATGATATATTCTAAAATGCCAAAATTGTTTTGTTTCTAACAGGAAGTCGATGTTTTTTTGCCGCCCACTTATAGGGTACCGTCCAACCTTTCATAAATCCGCTCGACTGCATTCTCTTCAAGTTTCACTCTTTCATCCTCGTCTAAACCTGCGAATTCTTTCACTTCTCGCTCTACATCGACCCGTGCAGTGTTCACGTCTCTAAGAAGCATTTTTGAGATGTACTTCTTACGCAGATCCTCGATTTCTTTCGCTTGATTACCCAAGACTTCTCCTTTGATGTTTCTCTCAGCTGAGAAACCACACCTCCACTCTTTCACAGTTGTTCCTATACAAGCCCAAAACAGTAACATTTTTCATAATTCGTATATATTTCAAGTATATGTATTTCAGGTGTTTTATTAATAAACAAAGTGACACGAGCTTACCATTGTAAGTTTCCATATGCCGCATCAGGAAAATACCATAGTCGATGCCATTGTATAGTGTTTGCCATTGGAATTTCAGTCGAACGGGTTCAGTAGCCCTCAGTTTTTCAGCGACTCTTGGCTGTATTTGACTAAGATTCCGACAAAACATACTTATCTGCAATTACACAATTTTTTTATTTTGAGCATTATATTTTTTTACACTGTATGGTTACGGCAGTCACACACACACACACACACACACACACACACACACATATATATATATATATATAGGGTAGGGTTCATGCGAGAACCACCCTTATTGCGAGAACCGCGAGAACCAATGTGAACAGGGGGCAATTTTGTAAATACTAAACAATTTAAAAAAAAACCCGCTTACCAGCTGCCCTTTTACTATTGGACTTCAAACAAAAATTAAACTACATTTAATACAAACTTTCATGTCCAATCTAGAAACTCTGATTACATCCAAGTATCTGAACATTTCTCAACCTGAATCTATAAAGAATTTGTCGATTACAGTCGATTTCATCATCGTCTCGAATACATCATCAGTTCACCATCATCAGTTCACCATATTGAAGCATCTAGATTGAGATTTTATCTCAGATTTGAGATTTTAACAGCAGATGTTTCATATTTCGTCATATAATCGAGGTTAGTTCCCAAAATTTGTCCAGTGATTATAAGAATAGATGATTCAATGAGTGTGTCACTACAACGGTATCGCCGGGAATCAATCGCCGCCACCAACGGAATTGTTGACGGATTAGTAATATAGATATTGTCATATAAATCGAGAAACCGTTTGCAAGTTTATATGATTCGTTTATAATGTTATATGATATATAATTTGTCGTTTGTACTTTTATATGATATATAATTTGTCGATTCAAACTTCGTTTTGTATTGTGTGATATATAGTTACGCACATGTGCATATTTTGACATCATAGGTTTAACAGAATTGGATATTAAGGTAATTTTTGTGTAATATGTAGTTATGCACATGTGCATAGATTGTAATAATACGTCAATATGCACATGTGCATAGTGTGCAATAACATGTGATTAAATTAGTTAATGTTGATGCAGATGACATTGAATAAGGTATTTAGTTGTATTTTGGTGTGATGTATAGTGAGATGCACATGTATAAAATAAAGAGAGTAAGTATCGAAAAGAATGTGATATGCTACGGAGGACGACGACGGACGTAATTTTGAAACAAAAAGTTAAAATAGGTTGCTTAATATTTAACGATGCAATTGGGTAGAGATGCACATGTGCATTATTTTTAGTTTTTATGTTAAATGTTAAATGATGTTGCCATTCATTTAAACACGTATATTGTGTGATATATAGTTATGCACATGTGCATATTTTGACATCATAGGTTTAACAGAATTGGATATTAAGGTAATTTTTGTGTAATATGTAGTTATGCACATGTGCATAGATTATAATAATAAGTCAATATGCACATGTGCATAGTGTGCAATAACATGTGAATAAGTTGGTTAATGTTGATGCAGATGACATTGAATAAGGTATTTAGTTGTATTTTGGTGTGATGTATAGTAAGATGCACATGTATAAAGTAAAGAGAGTAAGGATCGAAAAGAATGTGATATGCTACGGAGGACGATGACGGACGTAATATTGAAACAAAAAGTTAAAATAGGTTGCTTAATATTTAACGATGCAATTGGGTAGAGATGCACATGTGCATTATTTTTAGTTTTTATGTTAAATGTTAAATGATGTTGCCATTCATTTAAACACATATATTATACCATATGCAGATGTAGATATAGGAAAAGACATACAAAGGAGGACAAGTAAATATGCAGATGTAGATATAGGAAAATACATACAAGGGAGGACAAGTAAGCGGAAGAAAATGAAACATTGGGCCAAGATGATAGTGAAATGCGTGTGGACAAGAAAAAGAAGGTTGAAAAATCAACATTAAAGATGAGGCATTAGAGTAATGACGATATGGTGGGCAGCAACATTGATGGTATGTGTTGTAAAGTTGTGTTAATACAAAGTGGTATGTGTTGTAAAGTTGTGTTAATACAAAGTTGAATATACACATGTGTAAAATTATGTATGAAAATTATATAAAGTATGTTTCTGTTTTTTTTACACATGTGTTATGAATTTGGCAAAGGATACCATACACAGGTTGATGGATGAAGAATCTAGGAAAAGGTTAGAGGAAGAATCAACAAAGTAGAAGGAGTGCTGGAGGAGGTTGAACAAATGGGAAGAAGATAAATAAAGAGTATTTCAGTAATTAGTAGGAGTGTTGTAGGTAGGTGGTTAGTGGAAACAATATTTCTTATTTTTTGTTTTGTTGGTATTAATGGTGATATTGAGTGGTATTGTGATACAAACAAGTTTGTGTTTTGAAAGATGATGTATGCACATATGCATAAATTTGGTTAATTTTCGATGGTGGTTGATGGTTTAGTTATATTGGTCAGTTGATGATGTACTATGTTTTTTGGTATCGTATGAGGGTTATTGAATGCACATGTGCATAATTTGAAAATGTATACATATTGGTAATTTATTTACATGTTTGGTATGTTATGAAGGTTTTTGTATGCACATGTGCATAATTTGAAATTGGTATACACGTTGGTAGTATATCCATGGATGGTAATGTAGATGATGATGTAATAGGTTGTTTGGTATTGTATGAAGGTTATTGAATGCACATGTGCATAATTTGAAAATGTATACATATGTGTAATATGTTTATACATTTGGTATGGTAGAGAGGTTTTTGTAGGCACATGTGCATAATTTGAAATTGGTATACATGGTAGTAATATATCCACAGATGGTAATGTATATGGAAATGAACTGGTATAGGTTATGTTAAAGTGGCATGTCATATGCACATTTGCATTATTTAGAATAATAATACATGTTAGGTGTTCAGTAATTAAAGCACATATGATTTTGTTTAATAATTGAGTGATAAAAAGCATCATTCATGCAATCATAAACATCGGAAATTTGTAATCATAATATCAGAATACATAGTTTAAATGATGTTTAATCGAGCAGTTCAACGTAAACATGTAGGTCAAATTGAATGTAAACAGGTTAAATTAAATGTAAACAATAATTCAACATAATCAAATTGAACATAGCCGTTTCAAAATAAATGTAAACAAGTTCAACGTAGATGAGTGTTTCAACTTGAATGTAAACAGTTCAGACTAAATGTAAAACAAACAATAAAACAAAATGATCGATATTTGACGACGAACTTAATCAAATTTAGGATGGTTGGTTGCATTATGACGTCTGGATGAACGTATAAGGGGTTGTTCATGTACATTTATGTATGTAGGGTCTTCATAGTCGTCGTAAGTATCTTCATCAGTATCATTATCATCATCGGAACAAGAATCTGTTTCATCGCTAGGGGGGTCCGGAATTCTAGTAGCAATGGTAGCAGCTTCATTGTGTATGAATGTTCCTGAATATAAAAAAGTATGTTAAAAAGTGAATAATGAAATGGTAAAAAAGTGATATTTAATAAGGTAAATGTTATGTGTAAGAATGTTGTATAAATGATAAACATATTATTGGTGATGATTATAGGGTAATGGTAACGTGATGCACATGTGCATGATTATGTACTGATATTGTGAACAAATTATTGTTGATGAGTATAGGGTAATGGTAACGTGCTGACATGTGCAGGATGTATATTATTGGTGATGGCTATATGGTAATGGTAAAGTGTTGCACATGTGCAGGATGGTGTATTATAGGGTAATGGTAAAGTGATGCACATGTGCAATATGGTGTAGTTATAGGGTAATGGTAAAGTGCTGCACATGTGCATGAGCAAATTTTCAGCGGATGCATAATATTTCAGCGGATGGACATCAGGTTTGAGCGAATGGACAGTTTTGTGAATGGACAGATTTTCAGTGAATGAATCAACAACGAATATACTTGTTTTTCAGTGAATGAATCAGCTTAAAAAAATCCTAACTTCGAGCGAATGAACTTAAATCTAGCGAGTGAACTTAAATCTGAGCCGATGAAGTCTAATCTGCGGATGTACTTATTCCTAATAAGCAGACGAACAATACTGCGAATGAACGTTAATGCAGCGGATAAACAATTTAATCCAGACTCGTTAAATTTGATCCGTTAATTCTGCAGATGTAGTTAAAATCTGCAGATTGATTTAACTTCTACAGATGGAAGGTTCAGCGACTGGACAGATATACTGCGGATGGTGTAATCTATGCGGCGGATGTACTTGATCAGCGAATAAACCAGTTTCTGCGAATAAACTGATTCCATCGAATTGACTGAATTGATTCCAGCAGATGAAAGTTTTGTTTTTGCGAATGAACTAAAATGCAAATGAACTGATTCTAACAGATTTGGGTTCGTGCTTATGTAACAATGTACTTGATCTTGGTCAGTGATTGTACAAACAGACAGCATAGTAACACAATCACTTGCGAACCGATGTAGATCTGTCACAAACTGATTCAATGCAACAAAAAAAATGTAGATCTGTGAATGAAAACCTGGATTCGTGTGAATATGTAACTTGCAGATTCGCATATAACCAATCAGATTGTAAATACGAATGAACCTGAATAGATCCGTATGAATATTCAATACACAACACTTTGTATAAGTATATGGTAATGGTAAAGTGTTGCACACGTGCATGATGGTGTATTTATAGGGTAATGGTAAAGTGCTGCACATGTGCAAGATGGTGTATTTATACAAAAAAATCATGTCCGACACTCGAATTGCATCAACAATTCTCAATTCTCAGGCATCACCAGTTCTTAGTAGTTCGTCTTCATCCCAATTACATTATTAACAAAAAAATTAATACAATGATTCACTTGTGCATAAACTCAGATTTAATCACTAAAAAATAATAAAAATAATACTAAATAATCAATAGCTTCTAACCTTTTTGTTTAACATTCACATATTCGTCTTCCATTGCACATGTGCAGGATGGTGTATTTATACAAAATTCATGTCTGACACTCGAATTGCATCAACAATTATCAGTTCACAGGCATCAACACTTCTTAGTAGTTCGTCTTCGTCCCGATTACATCTGTAGTTCATCTTCGTCATATCGATAGCAACACACCATAACCTGTTCGTCATATCGATTTCACCATCTGATATTCCAAAATTCGTCTAATAATTGAATTTTTTGCTCCAAAATTCGTATTGTAATCGATATTATTGCAGTATGAACGTGAACAGGGGCTGGAAATACAGAACAGGAGCGCGTGTAAGAGACGATCTCTCGAATGAAACCCTAGATTGTAAGAGACGATCGTCAATGTATACAATCTCCGTCGTGAAATTGACGAGATAAGTCGCCATCGTAGATCGCCATCGTCAATGTATACAATCTCTTGAATGAAACCCTAGATTGTAAGAGACGATGGTGAACAGGGGCTGGAAATACAGAACAGAAGAGCGTGTTTTTTTATTATATGCCACTTAATTGCAATTTTGCCATGTGTTCACATTGGTTCTCGCGGTTCTCGCAATAAATGGTGGTTCCTAACGGATCCTTATCCTATATATATATATATATATATATATATATAGGCCAGTTAATGTACATTACGGCTTAACGTACGACCGGTACGTCACGAAATTACGCACGTTCATTTGAAAATCACGCACGTTATAAACCTCAAAAACCTAATCACGCATGTTAGAACATATAATCACGCACGTTAATCACGCATGCCCTACTCCCAGTTCAAAAATCGCATCCCCTGTTCTACGATCTGAAACCATTGTTACTACCCTCTGACTCCAATCAAATCAAAGCATGGTCATGTTCCTGCATCCTCTGTTACGATCTGAATCAAAGCTTGGTCATGTCCATTTGTTAGGATCGGAGGCTCTCATGATTGTGTTTGTTTGTATAATTTGAACAATGAATCAATATGAAATAATGTAAAGTGCAGCGGAAATGGAAACAAACTTTATAAACACAATAAAAAAGGAGAATAGTTTTGATAAACACATGCTTTTCATTGAGTCGAATGCTTACAATACAAATCAAAAGATTACAAAGCATGCTTACAAACTAAACTCCCCCTCAGCCTGATACTCCATGGTTGATTGCACAAGATGAAAGGATTGGATCAGAGGAGAAGAACTCACTCAGTTCATCAAATGTAACAGTACAGGGTACTGCTCCATTTATAGGCAAACCAAACCACTGAAGCATCTCAGCTGACGTCACCATGAAAGCGACATCTAACAACCTAACAACCTGTAACCACTGTTCCTATACAAACACTGCTAATCTTAACCACTGACTTTATACAAAACAAGTGACACACTAAACTACTGCTTTCTCCTTTCATCAGTGCTTTCCTCAAGGTTGATCAGTCCTTGAGTGGGCAGTCCTTTAGCATCAGTAGATTAAACCAGCAGTGTTTACTTCTTAGCAGTCTTCAGGGCTTCATCAGCAGTTTGAAGGACAACATCTGTTGTATACAGACAGTGGATAGAGGACCATCAGATGTTATAATCACTTTCAAGGGGAAAGTCTAAGGTAAACAGCTGCTTATTATGAATCCACTGTTGTGATCCGGTTTTGGCTCTTATTATCTGTTCCTCTGATAGGGTTCAATCCCAACAATCTCCCCCTGGAACAGATAATGCCAAAACCCTTCATTATTCTGGATCTTTATTGTCTCATCAGAAGTTCCCTAACTTGTCCTTTAAACTACAATTCAAAATCCATAGAACTTGTATCCTCCTCATCCCTACACAGTATAAGCTCAAGGAGATCTTGTAGATCTTCAACACTCAGGCCCAGTGCTTGTTCCCTTGATATGTGCTTTACTTCTCCATTGGATCTGAACATGGTCAATACATGGGTCTTTTGATCAGACATCCATTTTAGTATTTTTGAACCTAATGGGTTTCTTGGGAGAGGTTTATTTACTAATGAGTTGGGGGATTGTGGCCTTGTGAGAATTTGTTGATCAGTAATCTGTGCTTTTGCTGGTTCTGAGTTTTCAGCCTGATCATTACTCTGAGCTTTTGATAGTTCAGAGTTTTCAGCATGATCAGTACTCTGAACTTTTGCTGCTTCAGAGTTTTCAGCTGACATTTGATTGAAAGCCTTTTTTATGATTTCATTTGCTGCAGCTATGTCTTCTGCAGTTTCTTGTTCAATCTGCTCTTGCCTTTTTCTTTGTTCTAGCTCAGTGACTGAAACATCTGCTGATGTGATCAGTGGTTCAGAAGTTTTGATCAGCTGTTTTGGCTTTTTGTATTCAGGCTTCTGTGGTAAACTAGAATCTGTCATCCTTCTTTTCTTTAACCTTTCATAAGCCTCATCTGTGTATTGCCTTGTCCATTTTGCTATGGCTTTGGCAGGTCCAACCTTTGCATCCACCAACTCCTGCTTCTTTCTTTTGTATTCTGAAGTAAGTTTATCAATAGCCTTTTTATATTTACTCCAGTTAGGAGCTGTCCTTTTCTGATATGGATCATTCTTGATCATCTTGATTCTGTTTACCTCATGCTTTAGTGCAATGAGTGGCCATTCACTGAATTGTTCTTCTTTGGCTGGATAAAACTTTTCTTTCATGATGTATTCAAGATATTCCTTTCTCATTACCTTTTGTAGGGCAACATCAGGTGGCATATTTGACATGTCTTTGCTCAGGTCTTTTGCATAATCTTCCGTTTGTATGACCTTAGTGAGTAAAAACTCCATTCTTTCTGAAATGGCTTTGTCACCTTGATCTTTGCATTCAATTCTGGCTATTATATCTGCTTGCCTTGCTTTGAGCTTTAGATAAGCATCCATATTTTCTGGTTTCCTCAAGCCCATGAGAGAAGGAAATTTTCTTTTTGAAGGATCATCTTCTGTATAGAATTGTCTCATCTCATCCTTTATAGCTTCCAATTCCAGTGGATAACTTACAACAGTGGATACAAGGTTAGCAGGGTTTATTGCCTTGACAACAGTTTGTGGAATGGGTTGTTGTGGTTTGATGGCAATGTAAGGTGTGGAGGATAAAGGAATGGGTGCTGGTATATCATCATTACCCTCATGAGATTTCCTTTTTCTTGTGTAAAGCCTTTTGGGTGAAGGTGGTTTTGATTGTGATGTAACAATGGTGAGGGCAGTGGTAGATGGTGGTTGACTAACAGTTGTTGAAACAACGGGTGTTTCAACCTCTGTTGTCATTACAACTACTGATGTGTCAGTAGATGTCTTCTGCTTTTTAGCAGGTGGTGGTTTATGTGGTGGTGGTAGGGGAGTTGTTGTGGTGTGTGTTGTAGTGGGGGCAGCTGTTTGGCTAGCAGTTTTTGAAACCACTGACATATCAACTGTTTGGGTGGAAGTTTGAGATTTTGTGGTTTGAGGTTTGGAGCTTTTGGGAGGTGGTTTGGAGGCAAGCTTTGTTGGTCTGGATGGTGTGGATTTGGGTTGCCTCACTTGTCTAGTGGGCTTCTTCTTTTCATCCTTAGGATTTTCATCATCCTTTGGCTCAGAAGTACCCTGTGCATTCAGCTCTATGTAAGTTCTTTTCTCCTGTTCCCATCTGGCTTTATCCTTAGCCCCTCTATCTCTTTTAACACTTGCTTTTGCTTCTGCAAGTGCATTTGTGGTGGCATCAATTTTCTTACTACCATCTGGCAAAGGGATGTTTTTAGTCATGTTTTCTTTTTCTGGTTCAATGTAGAGGCCATCTTCTATTCCCTTCTTCTTCCACTCTTTGATTTTCTCCCCCTTTTTGGCATTATCTGAAGGAAGTTTATCAATGAAAAGAACAGTGGGAGGGGCTTTGCCAGTAGTGTTCAGGATGTGGGCCTTTATAGCCTTGATATCTGCTTGAGTATCTTTAAACCTTGACTCCATCATGTTTCTCAGTTCTTGAACATGTATAGAATGCTGCTGATCAGCCATTTCTCTTTGTTGTTGGAGTAGAGGTTGAAACAAATTCCATAACTCATTTGCAGCAAGTGCTTGTGATGGAGCAGCTGCTTGAGTTGGAACAACAGTGGTTGAGACCTTCTAAGCTTTCAACAACTGTTGCACCGTATCTTTTATTTCAGCAACAGATGTCTCAAGGTTGTCAATTCTACCCGTCAATTCCTGATATTTTGAATCATCACCCAAGTTAATGGGATCATCTGAATCCCCACCAGCAGTGGTTGTATCAATGTGTGACTTAGGAAATGAATCCCAAAAATCACCCATTGATGCCCCTTGTTCTTGGTTCTGGGGTCTTCTTTCTTCAACATTTGATAACCTTTTGAAGGTACCAGTGGTCAAAACTAACTCACTAGTGGTTACCAGAGGTGCTATAGAAGAAATTTCCTTCAAGAGAGTCTGATTGATGAAACAACTGGCCAAGTGTAGATCTGTTGATCCAACACTTGTAGTTACTGCTCCACTTGAACTACTGTCAGGAATTACTTGTAACTCCTGCAGTGTAACCTCCTCAAATGTTGCTGGGATAGCAGAGGTATAAGCATCAGACCCAGTCACTTATGGGGGTGTACTCTCAGTGATAGGTGATAGAAAGGAACTGGTTTGTGTCTGAGCTATAGCAACTGCGTGCAACAAGGGTATTATGGATTGTGGTAATGTGAGGGGTGAAGATATAGGTGATGAAAGAGACATGTCCTTGGGATCAGGACAGAGGAAGATGGAACCAATTGGCTCCAGATCCTTTTGTGAGGATGCAGGAGGAGTTTGAGGCAAAGGTGGAGATCTTTCTTCCATCTGCTGTGAGGAAGTAGCAGCAGTGGTTGTTGGTGACATTTGTGTTGTCACTGGCAGTGGCTCTGGGATCTCATCTTCCAGAGTTGCCTTTGATTTGGGTTTGGGGGGTTTTTTTGGATGTTTTCTTTTTGGTCTTTTTGATAATGGCAGGTGTGGGTTTCAAAGCAGTGGTTGTGCTGCTATGATCACCTGGAGCAGTGGGCTCAGCAGCAGATACCTGAGGAGCAGCGGTAGCTGCTAAATTCTGCTCAGGCACCTCTGCTTTTGTTTTTATAGGTGTTAACATTCTAGTGAATGTTTTAGGTGTTAAACCATTTATTTGAAAATAACCACCTTGTTCGAGCAAATTTTCATTCTCCTTTCCAATTTTTTGTTTAAAATAGTAGCTTAGAAACCTTGGAAAAAGTAAAAATGCTTTGCTATCAACATTTTTTACCAAGTCATCAAAGATCTCCTGGGAGTAATTAAAATTTTCTTTATGTAAAATAGCATAACCCAGACATTGGATCTTCAATGGTATTTCGTTAAAAGCAGTTGTTTTATTTGAAACGCACATCAAAAGTGTATGGAATAAAAACCTAGGTGCAGAAGGGAAGAAACCTTTTTGTAAGGTATCTCTTTTTGTTTGTTCTGCATACCCCCTTTTCAGAAAATCAGTTTTCAACTCGCTTTTAAGAAAAGAAGTTTTACCTTGTTGATCATCGAGTTTAAAGACTTCTGAGATGGATTGCGGAGTAATTTGAATCGTTTTACCCTGTATGGAAGAGTTGATGGCTATGACATTCTCGCCTTGTTTGTCAAGGGTAGCATTTTTCCAAAACTCTCTCTGGGTTTGTTGATAGATTGGAGCATCTGCTGTTAGCAAAGTTTTGTACTTTGATGCAGACATGATGTCGATGATGGAATCAAAAGTGTTAGTGGTAGTGGGTTTTGTGAGTAGACCCAAGTAATTGTGAGGGGATTTGTATGGGATTTCAATGGGTTCAGCGGCCATTTGAGTGTCCTCTTTGGAAGATGAGGATGATTTTGATTTTGATTTCGTCATTTCGATGAGGACGAATGAAGAATGATTTGAGATGGAAGGTGGGAAACTGCTTTGAGAAGAGAATTTTGGAATTCAATTCGATAGCGCAAAAACCTGTTTGGGGTTTTGGTCAGGGTTTTATTTAGGGAAAAGGTGAATACTGATGTGGCAGCGGTTACAAAGATCTGATGGCTAGAAACTGACCACGTGCCAACCTCTGATGAGAAGATGAATAATGGAGGACAGTTATTTTGGATAACCACTGATGAAGCAAGTATCAGTGGTTACAACGGTAACAATATGAAAGCAGTGGGTGATTTTTACTATCAGTGGATAGCATATCAGTGGATAAGATACTGATTTTGAGCATCAGTGCTTGCCAAAAAAAATGAAGGATCAGGGGTTGACTATCAGCAGTGGACAGTATTTAGGAAACAGATATTTGAACAAAGCAGTGGTTAGGGGTAATGGTAAAGATTTGAAAGACTAGTATATCAGCAACTGTTAGTGCACCAGTGGATAAGCTTTTGACAAATATTTGAGCATCTGCTATACTGATGAAAGGAATGATTTTATCTTGTGAAAACACAATATCATGTCTAACATCTGTTGATGGTGATTCTGAAATATCTGCAAGATTACTATCCTCAACAAAATACATTTTAGATGCAGTTTGTCAAGTTCAATATGTCAGCAGTCTTTACAGGAAATTTTTATTCAAGGTTTTGCCACATGTCAGTTACAGGTTTTGAAACTTTTATATATTCCTGACAATGGTTTAGTACCCCAGATGATGGAGACCCCTTTTACTAAGGCTACTCATTTTGTGTCATAATATTTGAATTAGAGCATGAGTATCCAAGTATTTTAAGGTCTGTTAGCAATCAATCTTTTGATCAGTGTTAAAACAAACTTGAGTTTGACATGACCTTGACACTTGTGCCATTTCCTTTTGACTTATTTTCAAGGATAATATCACCAAAAAAAATGATGGTTCTTCATCCTGACAGGAGTTTGAAACTTTTGCTATCAAAAACAAATAAAAGTACAAAATATATCACTCTTAAGGAAAAAATAAAGAGTAATATACCCTGCTTTATTTAAGAAAAAAAAAACCCTTTTAAAAATAACTAAAGGTTTTTCTGAAAATAGCATCAATAGGAACTGGTATATTTTCAAATATGACTTGTTGTAGGATCATGATCACATCAATCTCAAATTTAGGAATATGGTAAGTAGTTGTAAATGCATTTTGACCACTGTTTGGAACCATATCCTTGTCAGTTGATTGCAAAAACAATGAGGAGACATGTTCACATACGTTTGTTACCATGTGATGATTCTGCAAAACTGGTCTAGTCCTCTTTTAAGTTTAATCACTGGTGATACTATTTTTACCTGAACTTCCCTGTACCAATGAATGCACACAGTTGCTTGATGACCATTGTCCACCCTATTTTTGTACTCTTAAGTGATTTATATTTATACTCTTTACTTCAAAAGTTTTGAGATAAACACACTTTTGAGTCTTTGTAATTTTCTTCTTCCCTTTTTACCCTTCCCATACATAAGTACTGAAATACTCACAGGGAGATATTTATTGAAGGAATACTTATTCTAGAATCATTTTGCAGCAATGTTTTGAGAGATTTGGTCATTTTTGCACATGCTTATGCCAAATTTCACATTACCCATGATCTGGACATTTTTTACTGCTGATTTTCTTAATGTATTCTTAACACAATTGATTTTGATCCTTTTGAAGGATTCTCAACCTGTTTTTCAATACATAAGATCTAAATGACTAAAGTTTTAATTTCCCTCTTTTTATGTAAACAAAAACACTAATGTTTTTATGAACATAGGTTTTTGTTGACCTGAGGTTCACACCTTAGTAGCAACATGATGGAAACAGCAAAAACTTCATAACAACAATTGAAATCAATTTTCGTAAATAATTTTACCATAGTTATCAGACAAATTTTCAGATCTGAAAACTATAGGTGGTTTATGTATGACATCACATGTTATGTGAGGTTTGTGTTTCCTATGACATCTTGGTTGTTTTACAGAGTTTTTGAAAAGTCACTTTGAGCATGATTTCTCGTTACTCTGTTTTTCAACTAAATACAATCAACCTTAGTATCAATGAAATTTGAGCTGAAATGTTATGTCAAATTGACTGTTAGATCAAATTTGACTGTCCAAGCTCTGATACCAATTGTTAGGATCGGAGGCTCTCATGATAGTGTTTGTTTGTATAATTTGAATAATGAATCAATATGAAATAATGTAAAGTGCAGCGGAAATGGAAACAAACTTTATAAACACAATAAAAAAGGAGAATAGTTTTGATAAACACATGCTTTTCATTGAGTCAAATGCTTACAATACAAATCAAAAGATTACAAAGCATGCTTACAAACTAAACTCCCCCTCAGCCTGATACTCCATGGTTGATTGCACAAGATGAAAGGATTGGATCAGAGGAGAAGAACTCACTCAGTCCATCAAATGTAACAGTACAGGGTAGCCAAACCACTGAAGCATCTCAGCTGACGTCACCATGAAAGCGACATCTAACAACCTAACAACCTGTAACCACTGTTCCTATACAAACACTGCTAATCTTAACCACTGACTTTATACAAAACAAGTGACACACTAAACTACTGCTTTCTCCTTTCATCAGTGCTTTCCTCAAGGTTGATCAGTCCTTGAGTGGGCAGTCCTTTAGCATCAGTAGATTAAACCAGCAGTGTTTACTTCTTAGCAGTCTTCAGGGCTTCATCAGCAGTTTGAAGGACAGCAGCTATTGTATACAGACAGTGGATAGAGGACCATCAGATGTTATAATCACTTTCAAGGGGAAAGTCTAATGTAAACAGCTGCTTATTATGAATCCACTGTTGTGATCCGGTTTTGGCTCTTATTATCTGTTCCTCTGATAGGGTTCATTCCCAACACCCTTCATCCTCTATTGTACTATTTTGATTTCGATGGTCGACAATTTGATGAAACTTTTCAAAATCAAAGATAAATTTGAACCCAATTCAATAAAATTGACAGAATAATTGCGAATTTGAAGTGAAAGGAAAAGAAAATTGAAACGAATTGGACAAAATTGATCAAACCCAGGCTAATTAAAAAGAACAAAATCACGCACGTTATAGTGTAAATTACGCATGTTGTCGTACGTGATGTATGTTAAGCCGTAATGTATTTTACACTTTATATATATAGGGTAAGGTTCATTTGAGAACCACCTTTATTGCGAGAACCGCGAGAACCAATGTGAACACACAAAAAAAAACTAAAAAAACCCTAAAAAAACCTAACCCCCCCCCCCCTCCAAAAAAAAAAAAAAAAAAACCCCAAAAAACCTACCCCCCAAGCTAAAATGCTAAAAACTAAACCCCCAAAAAACCTAAAAAAAATCTAAAAAACACACAATTTTTTTTAATATTTTTTACATTAAAATCGCTACTTTTAGTAGAAAAAAATTATTTAAATTTTTTTTGTAACGAAATATAGCGATTTTAAAAAAAAAAGAGTAAACTGCTATTTTGGTCCCTGTGTTTTGGCCAGTTTTGCCATTTTAGTCCAAATCTCAAACTTTTTAAATCTGGGTCCTTATGGTTTGCATTTTGTTGCCATTTTAGTCCAAATCTCAAAAACTCTCATTTTTTACTGTTCCAACATGCCCTTTTTGTCTTTTTGTGCAAGGGTACATTTGTCCAAGTACATTTCATTAAAACATTTTCTTAATTAAAAAAAACCCCAAATAAATACCCTATCAGTTCTCGTTCCCCATTTACATCATCTTCAACCTCCCAAATAAAACCCTAACCAGAGATCATCTTCAACCCCCCAAAAAAAAAACCCTAACCCACAGTAGATCGGCACATCATCTTCCCCAACTAAAACCCTAACCCACAGTAGAACAATATGAACATTATGCTGAAGTAGATGCTGACATAAGTGAACAATATGAACAAGCCTCCACCACTGCCACAGTCTTCCAAAATCACCATCGGTCATCATCATCAGTCCTCTTCGTCATCGTCCCCACGTTATTTCTACTGCCGCCGCCGACGGTGCGGCCGCCGTTGCCGGCTTTCCTTCACATATTATCTCTCTCTTTCTTCACCATTTTCTTCCTCACATCACCTGTGGGAAATCAGTGTGTATAATCAGCTGAACGACAGAGAGGAGATAAAGGGTTTCGGGTGAGAGATGGGTGGGTGCAGGTATGTACAAGGAAGAAAGGGGGGGTGTGTTAAGGCTTGCTTTTCGAACAGGTAGAGAGCACCAGCTCTTGGCCGGAACTCCGGCTCCGGCGACCGGAGGGTTCTGGTCAGATGAGGGAGAAAGGGTATGCGGCTGATGAAGGATTTTAGGGTTTTATCTTTTGAGGCCAGGGATTTTATTAAAGGATGGGGGGGGGGGAGGGTTCTATGAATATTGAATATTAATAAGGGTATATAAAGGAATTAATAATTTATTTACTTTAGTTTTTTAATTAAGAAAAAGTTTAATGAAATGTACTTGGACAAATATACCCCTGCACAAAAAGACAAAAAGGCATGTTGTAACAGTAAAAAATGAGAGTTTTTGAGATTTGGACTAAAATGGCAACAAAATGCAAAACACAGGGATCCAGAATTAAAAAGTTTGAGATTTGGACTAAAATGACAAAACTGCCTAAACCACAAGGACCAAAATGGCAGTTTACTCTAAAAAAATATTAGAAAAAAGTTTGTGTGTTTTTTTAGCTATTTTTAAGTATTTTTGGTTGTGTTCACATTGGTTCTCGCAATAAAGAGTGGTTTCTAACGAATCCTTCTCCTATATATATATATATATATATATATAGGGTATGGTTCTAGAGTGAACACTAATGTATTTGCGAACTGAGTGAACAAATCTTGGCCATTGTTTTACACACGTGGATGGCCAGGATTTAATCATCAAATCGTAAAATACACTAGTGTATTTCATCATCAAATCCTGGCCATTGATCTACACACATGTATGGCCAGAATTAGTTCGCTTAGTTCGCAAACTACACTAGTGTTCACTCTTGAACCTAATCCTATATATATATATATATATATATATATATATATATATATATATATCTACACCAAACCTACCATCTTCTCCACATTTCCGTGGTATCTTTCTAATCCCGCAGCACCTTCTATGTTATCAATAATCAAGATCTATTTTGTTTTCAAGTTGAAAAAACCGAAGATAGTAGTGATCCCCTGTTAAGATAGGTATAAATACCTTCTTGAAACCTTTAAATGATTTTGGTTCTGTCCCAGCCAGCACAACGTTCATGTTTGTAGTAAATTCTGTTATGCGGTCATCCTCAGACATCTGGAAATCTTTCCCCAACTGTGTTTTAAAAGATTGGTAAACAAATTATCAGTTATGGTGTTATTAAACTTTTCTGTTACGATGAAGTATTCGATATGCGTATTCGATAGGTGTTATTAAACTATTCATTTACGACGAAGTATTCGAAAGGTGTTATTAAACAATTCATAAATCAAACAAAAGATTGTTAAACAATCCAAAATTTGGCAAACATATAATGAGCTATGGGGTTAGTTAAGTAAACAAAATAAGCTATGGTGTTAGTTAGTTATTTTACAGAATATTGGTAAGCAATTTTGTAAACATATAATAAGATATGGTGTTATTCAGTTATTTAAATCCAAAATTTGGTAAACATACGATATTCTATGGTGTTATTCAGTTATTTCACAGAATATTGGTAAACAACTTAAAAGGTATGGTGTTATTTAAGTAAAGAAAATATACGTTGAAGTAGGCTCTTTAATGAATCAAAATCTTACCAACATTCCGGCGTTGCAGAATAATTTTGGGGCTGTCCCCATCTTCCTTATTTTTTCTTCGTAGTTTAAGACTACGGCCCAGGCACTGATGACATTCACGTGTAGAGTTACACCAGGTATCATCGATTCGAAAGGCCCCCTCATCACCGACACCCCCCATTGTTGCTGAAGAAAACGTCCCTATGAACCAAAACACAATCGAAACGAATGTAAAATTGAATATAGATATAAAATAATGGTAACATATAATATTACATGGTTGTGTGTGGTGCTAACATCATGTTTAATGGTGTTTTTTGTGTATAGGGTGTTATATATGTTGTTTGCAGATATGATGCTTTTTGTGTTGTTTGTATGGTGTTATAGCATGTTACATGTTGCTATATGTTTCTAACATCTTGTTACATGGTGTTTTTTACCGATACAGTGTTCAACATTTTATAACACCATATAACAATCATCATCATATACCCAAAATATCGCTAACGTATAATACTATACATTATACAGATAAAGGTGCAGTTCAGATTCATACCACTTGTTTCCTATGCCACATAACATACAACGAGCCAGTGTGTCTTCAGACTTATCACGCTCTTCTCTCAATGAGACAACGCGCTTGACGTACGGTGACTGCAGTGCATCCGAAAGAATGATTGTTCGTTTCGGCCTTGAAGTTTTACCTCGTACCACAGGTTTCCTTACCTCGCTGTGGTCTTCATCCGTCAAAACGTTGTCCAACCTTGTTGACAAGTTCACCGCTTGAATTCCCAAAACATTGAATCTTCTCTCTGGTGTCTTTTCACTTCGTCTTCTCAATTGCTTTATCCCCCTCTACGACAAATGACGATGTCATGGGTGAAAAGGGAGAAGTGTTCTGTGTTATACCGTCATTATTTTGCACGTTTGCAGGAGTGTTATCTACGACAAAGAATACACTACCTTTTCGGAGATCAATGCGTTCATCTGCTACAACCACATTATCTTCTTCAACTCCAACGCTTTTATTTCCCTTTTCCGCACCATCACCTTCATTTTCTTTTCCATCTTCAACTTTAAGATGTTTTATGATTATTTCCTTCCACTCCATTGCTTTCCTTTTCAACAGATCACTCTCGGGGAACATTACACACGATTCTGATAGTGTGTTATTGATTTTGTTCACGCAAATCTCAAACTCTCTAAATTGATTATCCAACAAATTTGACCAAACCTGTACGAAATCCCGGTTTAATAACATGTCAACAGAAGTTACATATAGTGTCAAATCAAGTATGAATCATAATATGTTTACCAGCTCAAAATCCCCGTCAGATGCGCCTGATGGTGATGGAGTGTTCTCGTACTGTGAGATCATCGGCACACGGAACTCGCCATCCGTACCTACAAACAATGCACATGTTTGAGTGTCAGTTTGTGACAATAAGTAGTCTGCACAGTGTCTGTATATACCCAGGTGCGCAACATCATCTTCAA
The DNA here is from genome assembly GCA_030545235.1 of Helianthus tuberosus. Taxonomy (NCBI): domain Eukaryota; kingdom Viridiplantae; phylum Streptophyta; class Magnoliopsida; order Asterales; family Asteraceae; genus Helianthus; species Helianthus tuberosus. The sequence goes on along the minus strand of CM060364.1, from coordinate 156,321,737 downwards.
TCTCTTCAGTACCTTCATCCATCAGCTCATAGTCCGTTTGCATTTCCTTTCTTCGTGTTGTCTTTTCTCTATCTGTTGTCCTTGTGCGTTTAGGTTTTTCCACCCGTTCTACACTTTGTCTTTTCCTTTTCCCGTTTCTCACCACTTTCGACGTCCTCAGCTGGTTTGGTTTTTTTCTCGTCCTTTGCTTTCTTCTTTTCGTGGTGTTCTGAGTGTATGTTCTCCATATCCACTTCAAGCTTGTTCAACACATCATCATCGACAAGTTTAACAATAGGTGAACTGTGCGACGAAGGTATCTTCTTTTTCTCAATTCCGTATGCGATCTGCGATAATATATTGCAAGATGTTTATTTAAATTCAAGGTGTTTATAATGCAAGATGTTAATTACTAGCAACTTACCGCCAATAACAGCATTGGTACTCGAAAACCATCCTCACTGTTATGGGTGAAATTCTGAGCCTATATCCTGACACTATATCTTGAATTTATGGTAGTTGTTTACGATCAGGATACCGGACCAGGATATTGGTAACATCCTGAATCCTGAGGCAGTATCCTGGCAGTTACTAATAAATTGCTTGCAGGTTATGGCTGCAGGATCACAACGTTCACAAGGACCCTTTCTCCTAGAGACTCGCTCAATTTTGTTGGAAAATAGTCGTTGAAGCCGGAGGAATAGGTTTTCAACGTTCAAAAAGGAATACGCGGAAGTATCCCTAGTTTATAGGAGAATTTGTTTGTTATTGTAACTATATAAATGAATGGCCAGATCGTAGGACATTTCACTTCACTTCACCTCACTTCGAGCTCTCTAACTCGTACTTATTTCCCTAGCAATTAAACTTCAACACTCATCACTTGCAATCATTGTAACACTTAGTAGCGATCTGAGCATTATCCTGCACTGTATCCTGATGATTCAAGCAATAAGAAGAACAAGGAAGCCGACGATTGTCAGCTCCTAAGGTTTTATGTCGGAGATCTAGATTGATCAAGGGCTTTCCTCGTATATCCTGTGTCACACCCCAACCGATGGCGGAAACATCGGGATGAGACGAAGTGTGTATAGATTGCAAGAGACTTCATAACACTATGTGACAATATTTAATTAAATTCGAATTTCATTGCAATTGCTAAATTGTCATACAATAATCAAAACAAAATACAACATTGTTTCAACAAATAACATAACATTAACGATTTATAGGTTTGTATCTAGTCCACCCTATTCTTGTTTCATCTTTCATCATACTTCAACAATTTAACCTGCAACATATATTAAAATAGAGTTTCAATGCAAAAGCAAAGGCGAGTATACAAGTTTGTTTACATAGCATAATTGAATAAAAACTCAAGTCCAACATGATTCATAATATGTGATTACTAGTATGCAATTTTGGCGTACAATATGATCAAACCCGAGTATACAACGCATAAAAGAGCCTAATCCCATAATCCCAAAAGTTTAGCGGGGTGGTAATGTTTAACTTAACAATACCCAAGAGTATAACGGGCCGGGCGTTAATCCTATAGCGCTATAATTGTTAAGGTGGGCGAGCAAAGTTAATGAGCATATAACGTTCCAAATCGTTCACATAGCATACGAGAATAACAAGTAAGTCACATTAGTTTCATGTTTAATCATGGATAGAGTAAGTTTAATTGAGTTTGAAAGTTGTTTGTACAGTTATACATGTTGCATCCCAAAGTGTAAAGGGAAAAAGGGATCGAGTATACTCACATCGGTTGCGTATGCGATTTCTTGTAAGTAACGCACGAGTAAAGATTGAGTAAATCCAAGAGAACGAACGCAAGAGGTTATCCTAGGTATTTTAAAATGTCACATAACAAACTCGTTAAAGTTTGTAGGTTAAATATAATCCCTAATATTTATGATTACAATTTAAATATTATAGTTTAACTTATTAATAACTTTTATCGTTATAAAATTGGTAATTTATTTATGTTATTAATTTAGAGGTTTTATCATAAAAAGAAAGAAGGTTAAATAAAACTTAATCAATTACTAAAGGACTCAAGGGTCTTAAACAAAAAGGAAAATGAAGTTTAAATGTAAAGATCAAAAGTTTGGCCAAAACAACTACTAACCAGATTCGAACTCGCAACTCGTCTAACCCAATTAACCCAATGAAGTTTAAATGCATTTATACTAAAACTAATATGATTCATATAAAAAAAATATACTTATCTCAGCGAAAACGAAGGGGGGTCGGGTTTCGAACATATATTATTTTAAAATAGAACTTTATACCATATATAATAATTGGGTGTGAAGATGGTGTACAAGTAAGCCAAAACAGAAGTGCTGGGTAGGAATTAAGAAACATAATATGTGATGTGAGGTAGAAATCTTATTTTTTTTTTTTAATTTTTTTTATTAACCCGGCCGATCACTGGTTGCGTTTTCTTTTAATCTTGTTAAACACCATCAGCAACCATTAAACCAAAGTGGCAAATAGTATGATTTATTGAGTTTGGTTATATTAATAGATAAGTTAACTGATCATACTCATTCAAAAAGAACAGAACAAGAACATCGACCCACTATTAGATGTATTTTATGTTTCTTCTCCACACTTCCAGTTAATAACATTAGTTTAGAAGAATAATAAGATTAAAAAAAATGGATAACAATTCACAAGAAATTTACGAGGAAACAAAGAATTGTACCGAAACGAAAGGAACTAAGTTATACCGAAACGACGTCGGCGGCCTTCCGGTCGTCTTCTCCGATCTCCGGCGAATGCTCCGAACTCCGCCAGGGATACAAGTCTGGCCATGTGCAGGTCCGGCGAGGTGCAAGGAAGGTGTTTTCGGCTACGTGCTCGGCGAGCAAAACACGGCCAAACAGTTCCGTCGTGAACTTCGATCTCTAGCGAGCTCCGGTGAACCCCGGTAGCCTTATATCGACGAGAGAGAGAGAGTGAAAGTGTCTTTCGAGTGGTGCGGTTGTGTCAAAAGTGGTGAGGGTGTCGAAATAGTGATTGAACCTTCACTCGTTTCGTATGCGTCTCGCCAGCAAGTCTCGGTTCAAGAATTTATAAACAAGGAAACGCGGAATTGATTATAATCCTCGAAAATTAGCGAAATGAAGAAAAAGCGTATAAGATTGTTTAATCCATAAAGTTTGCAGCAAAAGTGAAAGTGGTAGGGTGGTTGCTTGGAATTTAATATTCTGATTAATGCATTTTGGAACTTGGGATACACGTGATGAGTGTATTCATAATACATCATTGCTTTTTGTTTTCCATTATCCTTATGAGCATTTTAAGCCATGCTTTAATTTCCATTTAGTTAAATAAATTAATTTATCACCTTATTAATACACATAGCTTATAATATATTTATACCAAAATGTGATTATATACCAAGAATCTCATAATTTAAATCATAGTAATTTGAAACTTTGTTTCTCACTAAGACCACTTCGGGTAATAAACATTTAAATTCATTAAACTGCAGTATCCTAATGTCCTCTATTTTTAATGTTACCATTTAACCCCTTAACTAAAAAAAATATAACTTGACTAACTATACTAACTCGAATCCTAACAAGACTAACTATATTCTTTTATAAAATAAACAAAACTTTTATTTGAAATCTTAATTAATTTAATTAGTTAAATAAATAAAATAAATAACCATATTTACAAACGAATGAAAATAAGGATAAAAGTCTTTCAACGATTATTTAATTCGTGAAAAGTTTCCGAGTTTAAAGGATTAGGATCCAAAATTCAAAACGGGTCGGATTTTGAAACCCATTTTGACGGATGTTACATCCTGTGTCCATTTTTACTTTTACTGATCATTTTTTTATTATTGATATAGCTCGATATCCTAAAACTGTTTTCATAAAACAACCAACTTAACATATTTTTCGCAAACACCAACAGTACACTACCTCACAAAACTAATTTGAACACTTAATTGTTTCGGTAATTTTTAATCAAAACAATTTGGCGCCCACCGTGGGGCAAGTGGTGCTATTCTTACTAAAAACCTTGCTAAAATCATTACTCGGTTTTCTATTTTCAAAACTTTTTACACAACTATTTTCAATGGCTTCAAAATCAAACATGAGCTCTTCCTCAATGCCTGCTACAACCTCTGCTACAACTGGTTCGGTGCTTCTTCCACCTCCACAAGTTCAAGTTTCCCCAAGGAGAAATGAAAGCCAAATATCCCGAGACACTCCTCCTGCTCAGAATGTCTACAGATCTGGTGTTCCAGGGAGAACTCCTGTTATGGCTTCTAATGATGAAATTTTAACTTTGTTTGGTAATATACAGGATCAGATGAAGTAACAGCAGTAAACTAACCAGATGATAATGAGAGAGATACAACTCTTGAAGTCCAACTCCAAGAGACCTGCTGAGGATATGGTCACCCCTTTGCAGCCCAGGACACTGAACTTTAGTTCAGCAATATATACTGAGGATAATCAGGGCAATATCATACCTAGCCGTTCCCAGAGCAATGCTCCTAGGGCTGCAAACGAACTGAACTTTCAGCGAACAGTTCATGAACCGTTCGGCGGAAAGTTCGTTTGTGTTCGTTCATTTAATAAATGAACGAACACGAACAAAAAAATTTGTTCATTTAGTTAAATGAACGAACATGAACAAAGGCCGTGTTCGTTCATTTGTGTTCGTGAACGTTCGGTAACGTGTTTGTTTACGTTCGTTTGTGTTCGTTTGTGTATAGGAATATATATATATATATATATAATATATATATTTTGTTACCCAACTTATATTATATTATATATTTTGACTTCTAGATTTTGTAAAGGTATCAATACTGGTAGTGCTAAGTATGCTCAACATATTAGAACTGTTGATTGTGTTGAAAGTGTGAAGTCAGAATTAGCTACTTTGTGTTAGTTATTTTTATAAAAATTATATGTTAAGCTACTCAAGTTTGGATAATTAGCTTTGTATATTTTGGGTGGATCTACTTAGTGTTTTTTTTTTGTTTTGTTATGATCATCTTCGAAAGTAAATATATGTTCGTTTGTGTTTGTTTATGTTCATTAACGTTTGTTTGTGTTCATTTGCGTCCGTGTGCGTTCATGAACGTTCGTTTGTGTTTGGTACCTAAATTAACAAACGAACACAAACGAACACGAACAAGTTCATTTCGTTAACAAACGAACATGAACAAAAAATCTCGTTCGGTAAGTGTTCGTGAACTGTTCGTGAACACATGAAATCCTTAACAAACGAACACGAACAAGGCCGTGTTCGTGTTCGTTCGATTCGTTTGCAGCCCTAAATGCTCCTGAAATACCCTCAACAGCCAGGATATCAACTGTGAGGGGCCCAAGATCCACTCTAGGATATGGCCAGAATCATCAAGCTGGTAACTTGCCTAATAATACTAATACTCTTGCTACTAACAATCTTGGATCTTCGCAGGATGCAGATGTAACATCGGCACTGTCCAGAGAGCTTCAAAAGCTGAAGGATATGATATCAAGTGTACCTGGGGTAGTGCAACCCATACCGAAAGTATCCGAGGATAGTCACAGGATATATCGATTTGCTTATCCTATCTGTGATGCTGAAATCCTGAAAAGATTCCAGACTCCCAACATGAAGCTTTATGATGGGACAACGGATCCTGAAGAGCATATTGCCTAATATAGGCAGAGAATGGAGATAAATCCTATCCCGCCAGATCTTAAAGAAGCATGCTTGTGCAAGGGCTTCAGTTCCACCCTAACAGGATCAGCCTTGAAATGGCTCTTAAATGTTCCACCTCATTCAATTACATCATTACTCACTTAGTTAATTTGTTTAACGGTCAATTTTCTTGCAATAGAAGCTTTGAAAAGTTAACAAGTGACCTTTACAGGATAACACATGGACCTCAAGAATCCCTAAAGGATTATGTAAACAAATTCAGTAGGGAATCCTTGGATATCCCACGCCTTGATGTTGCTACAGTTGTGCAAGCATTCAAGATGGAACTACAAAATGATTCCCAATTTTATCAGGATCTTGTGATGAATCCTTGCAGGAACTTGGACGAAGCTCGGAACATGGCTTTGAGATATATCAGGCTTGAAGATGACAAGAAAATGCAAGAGAGGATGAATGCATCCTCAACATATGAGTCAACAAACAGGAAATCAGAATCTTCATATAAACCATACCTCTCTAAGCCGTATGGCAAAAATGATAACAAAAGAGTAAACACTGTTGAAGATGAGGATGGAGAAGAATATCCTGAGTTATCAGAATATTGCTTTTCGGTTAATATTCCTGAAATAATGTATGCCATGCAGGGTTTAGGAGATAAAGCAAGATGACCAAGTAAGAATCAACAAAAGGCTGATTGGAAGGATAAATCCAAATGATGTTCCTTCCACGAAGACTTTGGGCATGTAACGGAGGATTGCATAGCCTTAAGAAAGGAGATAAGTTACTTGCTGAGCAACGACTATTTGAAAGATCTTCTTGGCAGTAAGAAGAATAAGGTTTAGGATATTGACAAGGATCCTGAACGAGCAACATCACCTCCAACAGATGCCAAGATAATCAATTCCATAGCTGGAGGATCCGATATATGTAGAACCTCTTATTCTATAGCTAAAAGGCATGTCAAGGAGGCTAAGGCGGAAAGAGGAGACAAACCAACGAGGATGACAACGCTTACAAATGACAAAGTGATAACGTTTGACAGTGGCGACCGGGATAACATCCAGGATCCTCACCATGATGGTCTGGTAATTACTTTATATATTGCTAACCATTTTGTACGCAGGATATTGATAGACAATGGAAGCTCGGTCAACATCATCCAATTGGAAACCCTGAAGAGAATGAGCATCCCAGAGATGGAGATTACCTTCAGTGGAGAAGCAAAGAATACTGTTGAGAAATAAAGTTGCCCGTATATGTTGAAGGAGTGAACTCGATGCAACGGTTTTGTGTCATGGATTCATTATCCTGCTATAATATTATATTAGGCAGGCCATGGATTCACGATATGAAAGTTGTACCTTCCACCTATCATCAGTGTGTCAAGATTCCTACTCATTGGGGGTAGTCAAAGTTGAGAATGACCAACAGGAAGCGAAGGAATGCTACTCTTCTTCGATGAAGGCCTCAACAAAATCCCGGGCAGGATAGCAATTAAGGATACAAGCCCAAGATATCGTGGAGGCTTCGGAGCAGGATGTTAAGAAAGTTATCCTCGATCAGGATAATCCAGATATCTCGGTGCTTGTAGGGGTCAATATCCCTCAAGATATTGAAAAACTGCTTACTAACTTTTTGAAATTCAGGATGTCCACATTTGCATGGAAGCACGAAGACGTGACAGGTATATCAAAGGATATCATAACTCACAAACTTGGAATTGATAAGTCTTTCAATCCTATTCAACAAAAGAGAAGGAAATATTCTCCTGAAAGGAATGCAATTATACAAGAGGAGGTTGAAAGGCTGTTGAAATCCAAGATGATTAGGGAAGTTAAGTTCCCTAAGTGGCTAGCAAACGTGATGGTGGTCCAGAAGAAAAATGGTAAGTGGAGAGTCTGTGTAGACTACACGGAACTCAATAAAGCTTTTCCTAAAGACCCATTTCCATTACCTCATATGGATTCGATGATAGATGCAACCGCCGGACATGAAATGCTGACTTTCATGGATGCATCCTCAGGATTTCAACAAATCCAAATGGAACCATCTGACCAGGAAGACACAACATTCATGACACCCACAGGTATATACTGTTATACCGCCATGCCCTTTGGTTTAAAAAATATAGGTACGACATATCAGAGGCTGGTCAATATGATGTTCAAGGATAAACTAGGGGACACAATGGAAGTGTATATTGATGATATGGTGGTGAAGTCCAAAAAAGCAGAGAATCACCTCCAGGATCTAGAATGTGCCTTCAATATCCTGGACCAATATAATATGAAGCTAACCCTGGGCTTATGGCTCAGTGGTTATGGAAATGAGGGAAGACTTCTGACCGAAAGGTCTCGAGTTTGATTCCTGATCCACCCGGGTTTTACCGGCTTTACATTGTCGTGCCCTCGGGCTGGTGCAGGGTCGGGTTTTCCCTAGAACTGGTGGCATGGTGGACTAGGGTCTCCGTGCGTGCAGGTTGGGCTGTCGCGGGCAACCTTTCGGCCAATGGGCGCCGCGTACGGTGTACCCGGTGATTCTTATGTTGGACGTTCAAAAAAATATAATATGAAGCTGAATCCTGCTAAGTGTCATTTCGGAGTGGGGGCAGGAAAATTTTTAGGATATATGGTGACCAAGAGGGGGATAGAAGCAAGCCCAAAATAGATTAAAGTTATCCTGGATCTCAAATCACCATCTAACATGAAGGACGTGCAAAGGTTAACTGGAAGAGTAGCAGCATTGAACAGGTTCATATCAAGATCCTTAGAAAAATGCAAGGAATTTTATGATATCCTGAAGAAGAATAAAAAAATTGAATGGGGAGAAAGACATGATGCTGCTCTACAAGGATTGAAGCAATATCTTTCAAGTGCACCTCTGCTGATGAAGCCTGGGGATGGTGAACCTCTGTCCATATATCTTGCAGTATCAGGGAATGCAGTAAGTGTTGTTTTGGTGAAGGATCATGAAGGTCAGCAGTATCCTGTTTATTATGTCAGTAAAAGTTTGTTAGATGCTGAAACTAGATACTCACACTTAGAAAAATTGATATTAGCTCTAGTCATGGCATCAACTAAGCTTAGGCATTATTTTAAAACACATAGGATCCATATAAAATCTAATTATCCTATTAAAAATGTGCTTAGAAAACCTGAATGTCTGGTAAGATGGCTAAGTGGTCCGTAAAACTAAGTGCATATGATTTAGTATATGAACCTAGTAATGCTATAAAGTCTCAGGCTTTAGCAGACTTTGTGGCTTATTTTAGTAGTGATATTCAAGATGAAGTTGACCTAGAAGTACAACAACTAGGTGAGAGTTTAGAATTCTGGATATTGTATACTGTTGGTGCATCCAACATAAGATGTGTAGGATTAGGAATACTACTAAAATCGCCACAGGGGGACATATTACCCCAGGCTATTAGATGTGAATTTCCTGCTACTAATAATGAAGCTGAGTATGAAGCTCTGATAGCAGGATTAGAATTGGCTAAGAATATGAATATTAGATGCTTACAAGTGTATGTTGATTCCCAATTGATTACTAACCATTTCAATGGATCTTATGTAGTCAAAGGTGAAAAGTTAGCTGACTATCTTGAAATTGTTAAAAAATTATCAGGATATTTTGAAATTTTTACACTTGAACAGGTACCAAGAGAAGAAAATGCTGAAGTAGATGCTCTGGCAAACTTAGGATCTACTGTCAGGATACCGGAAGGAACTCAGATACCAATACTACATATCCTGTATCCTGCGATGGAATACTTCAAATCTCAGGATAAGGAAGTGGTAAGTATCCAAGATATATCCTAAGAGGAATCTTGAGTCCTGGATGGCTCCAATTGTGAAATATCATAAAGAAGGAGATATCCCAAAGGATGAAAATCCTAAGGCTTTCAAGATGAAAGTATCTCGTTTCACTATTATAAATAATATTTTGTATAAGAAATCTCTTGCAGGTCCATACCTAAGGTGCTTGGAGGATTCTGAGACCAAGGAGGTACTTCAGAATATACATGAAGGAGACTGTGGCAACCATACTCGGGGAAAATCTTTGTTCTCGAAGGTGTTGAGAACAGGATATTATTGGCCGACCATGAGGAAGGATGCTATTGAGTATGCTCAGAAATGTGATGCATGTCAGAGACACAGCAATATACTGCATCAACCTGCAGAGCCATTATATTCTATCGAATCCCCTTGGCCGTTTATGAAATGGGGGATGGACATAGTGGGAAAACTTCCAAAGGCTTCAGGAGGAAAGGTTTTCATGTTAGCAATGACGAATTATTTCTCGAAGTGGGTAGAAGCAGAAGCCTTTGTCCAAGTTAGAGATCAAGAAGTGGTATCCTTCATAAAGAGGAATATACTGACAAGATTTGGGGTACCGGCTGAGATAATTTGTGATAATGGTTCCCAATTCATTAGCAAGAGAACTACTGATTTTTGTAAAAGTTGGGGAATCAAGATGATTACATCGACACCAATGCATCCTCAGGAAAATGGACAAGCAGAATTCTTAAACAAGATAATCGTCAACAACTTAAAGAAGAGGTTAGGTGCCAAAAAAAGGAAGATGGGCAGAAGAACTACCATTTGTCCTATGGGCTGATAGAGCAACTGTGAAGAATGCTACTGGGCAAACCCCATTTTCTTTGGTATTCGGAGCAGAAGCAGTGATCCCAACAGAAATGGTGATATCTACAGCTAGAACAAGACTATGTGATCCTAAATCGAATCCTGAAGTCTTGTGTTAAGAACTGGATACTATTGATGAAACAAGAGATGCAGTAAAGCTAAGAATGGTAGCATATCAGCAGAGGATAGCCAAGTCATATAACAAGAATCTAAGGACTAGGAGATTCCAAGTTGGAGATTGGGTTTTGAGGAAAGCTTTTCAAAATACAACTAATCCTGCTGATGGGAAGTTAGCTCCAAAATGGGAAGAACCTTGTGAAATTGAATCTGAATCTGGAAAGGGAGCATATCGACTCAAGACCATGTAGGGGGATATGCTACCAAGATCCTGGAATGATATACACCTTAAAGCTTACTTCAAGTGAGTTCAAAATTTAGTTTCTAACTCAGGATGGTATGAGTTCTATCTCTTTTAAATATATTTAGTTTAATTTATTATTCTTTGGAACCCAATACTGACTTAAGCATCGAAGGGGTGTTAGCCAACACCCACCTTAGTTTAAAGGTGTTTTGTAGGATACGCTTCGGGATGTTACTCCAGGATATATACCCAATATGGATCAAAAGATTAGAGGATTGGCCCCCTCTCTCATGTTTAAGGGATTCATATCCCTTCAATGGTTTAAAGGTAATCAATCACCTTTCTCTTGAATTGGGTTTAAACACCCCGCCTGGAGCGCAAGTTATCCAGGGATAGTTCAAGGTAGCGGGACCAGTTCATGTAACAGTGGCTGACAATTTCGTTATTATTGGCTATATCTTGGATCCTTAAGGTATATGAGGATTGATCACCCTCTCTCATGAAAGGGTATTTTCATACTCTCTAAGGTTTAAAGGTTTTCACCTTTCTATTTCACCTTTAAAAGTCTCAGAGTTTATACACTCCCGCCGCGCACGAAAACAAGGGTTTATCCCCAGGATATTAAGGGTTTATCCCTAGTAAAACTAAGGTTTTTGGACAAGTTCCAAAGATATGACAAACTATGATTGTGTTTGCACACATTCTTCTGTTGATGAAAAGTTATGAAGTTTGACAACTAAGTGAAGAAATACTCAAGTATGTCATATACTGAAGCGATATCCTGCACAGACAGGGGACATACATGTTGGGGACATTGCAAATGATTCAAAGGTTCAAGATGAAGGTTATTACCTAAGTGTTTCTGGTATGGATTTCTACTTTTCCTACGTTTAAAGGCCTTATCTAAGTAATCTAAGCTTTTACCAACTCATGTTTAATTAAGTTTTTGTCTAACATTTTTGAATAAAAGTAACAAAAGTGTTGAGCATAATATCAGTATCCTGACCAGGATATTTGATCAGGATATTCAGAACATATCTTTCAAAATAAAAACACAACAATAACAGATAAGGCTAAGAGGTTAGTTTATTATTAACGGTTCAAAAGATTGTATTCTTGGTTTCATCTCAAAACGAGACCCATCCAACAAGAATACAATTAAGTTTTAAAGCATATTAACATTGGTGACCAAGGGCTTCGTCCTGAAACTCAGGATCCCTCCACCTTTGGCCATCATATTGTATCTAAGTGCAGGAAAGTAAATTGTTCAACATGCAAGAAAAGTAAATTGTTCGACAAAAGACCAACCATGAAATTTAAAAAAGTGAGCTCCGGCCTAAGCAATAATATCCAACATTGCCCACTTCGATGCTCTCACACAGCAACACCTTCACCAGCCTTCTTCACCTCATCACTTCCAGCATCTTGACCATGTTGGTGCACAAATGTCTGTTAACTTCGTCTTTATCGAGTCTTATGTCTAGATAGGATATACTAGCACACAGCAGGGCTAGAAATTAGGGTTTATGTGTGTTTGTGTGTAATTTAGCTTGAAAGTGCCATTGGCAGTTCAAACGAAATTAACTATTGTAATTCTGCTTGAAATGGCCAGTGCCACTTTCAAGCGAAATTAGATCACTATATATAGGTGTGTTGCTAGTTCATTTGTAACTTTTCCGATTCAGAGCCGAGGTGTTGCTAGTTTGTCAAACGATCTGTAAAAGCTTTGGAATCAATAAAAAGAAGATAATTAGGGAGAATCAAGCTGTTACACGTCTATTTCTCTGATTCCGCCTTTGAAATAGATTGTAAACTCTTCTGATTGACTCGTTAGGGTCACACAACGATCCAATAAGTGGTATCAGAGCACGTGTGATTTCGCACTGTAAAACACTGTTTTAAAGAATCCTTGAAAGAATTGGACCCAAATTTGATCAAAATCTGGGTCAATTTGACAAATTGGTGTCCGACAGGATGATGTCATCCTAATTCCGCTCGAGATAGCACGTGTGATTTCGCACGGAATTAGCTTTTGTGGTTAATTCCGTTTGAAACTGTTGTTTGATTTCACACGGAATCTCTTATTCCGTTTGAAAGTGCTGTCTGATTTCACACGAAATCAGATTCCATTTGAAATTTCACACGGAATTAGCTATTCCGCACCAAAGTGACTTGATTCCGTTTGAATCCAATCTAATTCCGCACGAAATTAGATTCCGTTTGGTGATTTCGTTTGAAAAATCCTGATTTCGTTTGAAAAGGTTATTTCGTGTGAGAGGAGTAATTTCGTGTGAAAAGCTGATTTTACGTGAAGTGATTTCGTTTGAACTATCTTTAAAATCCAAAAATTTTCTAAGTGTTTGTTGATTGTTTCAGATAAGTGAAGATGGATGAGTTTATGAATCCTTTCTGTGATGTTTTTGCTTTCGCGGGAAACAGTGGAGATGATACATCAAACAACACAAATGAGAATACTCCGAGTGCGAAGAAAACTCTTTCTGATGCTTTAAGTGTGGAGAGTGCTTATGGGATGTACAACAAACCTCCTAAGCTGATGGAGATTGAAGATTACAATAAATGGGCTAAAAAGTTTGAAGAATGGCTCAAAGCGTTTGCATATCCAAGTTGGAAGATGTTGAAGAATGGTTTCACTATGGGAAGATCGGATTTTGAAAATTTGACAGAAGCTGAGGAGATAGAGAGATATGTTGCTGAACAAAAATGGCTTGCATTACTTCATCAGTCTGTGAGAGACGACATAATATCGTTGATTGAGTACTCAAATGCGAAAGATCTATGGGAGAAATTGAGAGTGAAATGTGTGGGTAGTGCTGAGATAGTAAAAAACAAAAAGAAATTGTTAAGAAAAGAATTTGATTTGTTTGGATGTTTAAAAAACGAATCTGTATCTAAGATGATTGAAAGATTTGGGCATCTGAAGATGGAGCTGGCAAGACATGGAATCATTTATACTCGAGATGAATTGGTTGACAAACTGTTTGACTCATTACAGGATGATAAAGACTGGCAATACTTTGCTTTGATGCTGAAGAATACAATCGAGTTGGAGAAACTGGCGGTTGATCTGTTAATTGAAAGACTGGAAAGTCATGAGCTGGAGATCAAGAAATCATACAAAGTCAATCATTCTTCATATCAGCAGAATGTTGAGCTGTATTACCGAGGAAGTATGATCCCAAAGAATGTGTCTCCTAAGACAGCTTTCTCAGCTGAAGGTTTTAACACGTCAAACCAAGAAAGTTCAAGCAGTGGTTTTCATAGTGGTTCATCGTCACCTACTTAAAGTCAATCAGCTTCAAAGAATCTATTCCAATGTAATATTGCTGTGGATCTGAAGAATGCACAAAATTTCAGTGAAGAATCCGCAAAGCAGTAAATGGTGTTTTTAGCATCTGTGCTTGAATCAGACGAGAGCCTTGTTGCGGGAAAGATTGGAAACACTAACCTCACCAAGGAGGATTATGATCAGATAGACCCAAAGGAGATGGAGTTGATCGATATCAGGTGGTGTATGGCTAGTGCGGTTAGACGAGCACAAAGGTTCATGGAGATTACAGGCAGACATTCAATTGGAGGACCGTCTACAAAACTTGGGTTTGATAAGTCAAAAGTCACATGTTTCAGATGTAAACAAAAGGGACATTTTAAAAGAGAATGTCGAAACGCATCTGCTGATGATACTGCAAATCCATTTAGAGAGGATTATTACAAAAGAGCAATCTATCATCAGAACAAATCTGAACCTCACAGAATGAAGCAGATAGAAGAAAATCCCAAAGAAAAATCCAGAGCACTTGCTGTTATCCATGAAGATGAGGGATATGATTGGAGTCAAGTGTAACCGGAAGAGGATGCAGTGGGCTATGCGTTTGTGATAAAAGTTGTTCCTTTCAGAGATAGCAGAAACGAACAAGAGAAATACATCAACAGAAAAATGAAAGCTCAAGACAGGATGATTAAAGCCGGTTATATATACAGAGAAGCAAAACAGGCGAAAAGATGGGATGCTGATAGAGAGTGTTAACGGAAACATCGCTATTGATCCAAAGTCTCTTGATGTTGAAGTTCTCACAAAACAAATTGCTGAAGAAGAAGAAGCCAGACAGAGAGAGTGGTGGGGAGGAGGAGAAGTTGATGAAAAAGAAAGAGAGAAAGAGCAGCAGTCAAAGAAAACTGATGACGGGATTATTGACACGTCACAAGAGTTTACTGCTGAAAATTTGAAGAAGATGGCTGACAAAGTTTTTGCTGCAAAAGAGCTAGAGGTAGTTTCTGGTTCTGACATTGAGTCTAAAAGCAAGGTCAGTGAGAATGATTCAGTCAATGAGTTAGGTAAGAAAGCTAAAACTGAGAGCGACTGCAAAAATTGCATGAAAGACTGCAAGGTTTGTAGTACAATTGCAAAGATCGAAGAGCTGACAAAAAGAATCAGAGATGTTGAGGATCAGATCTTAAACCGTGACAAAATGTTAAAAGCTTCAAATGATCGAGTAAAAGAATTAACTGAGAGAATCAAAAATGATAAAATCGAAGTAGAAAGAATTAGGAAAGAAAACGAAAAGTTAATTCATGAAAATCGTCAACTTTTAGAAAATTTTGAGAAGTTAAAACGAATGGTTAAAGATTCTGATGAAAGAAATGGTAAAACATACAAATAAAATGTTCAATTGTCAGGTGTTCTTAGAGTTAAAGAAGAGCTAATCAACCAACAACTGGATGAGATTGCTAAGTTGAAGCTTCAGTTTCAAGAAGCTAAAATTGAAAATGAACGCATCCAGTTGAAATTGAACAGTTACAGCTCCACAAGTTTTGTTCTTCAACATATCGTTCCTAAACCAATTGGGAAGAACAAAGCAGGCGAAGATGTATACTCTGATGGAACCGGGGTGGGGTATCATCAGGTTCCACCGCCAGTTTTAAATAATTTTTCAAAGAAAAAATCAGGGTTGGTTAATGATGAAGAAGAAAATGAAGTTAAGCTTCCAGACACGATTGATGTCACATTTACCACATCATCTGATGAAGATAGTGTTCAATCTGAAGTTGTGAAAAGCATGGTTGAAAATGTTTTAAAGTCTGAAAATGACACTACTGAGGATGATGAATGCTTTTTGGATAAATACATTCCAAAATCAAAATCCAAAAACAACTTAAGTGATGAACCTAATCTTGTGATGTACAAGATGTTGGGATCTGATAAGTTGTATTCGGATTGTGATTTTCCTTTGGAGAATGTGAATGTTGGTAAATTGAGAAATGTGTTCAAGTTGATTGAGATTGATGTGTCTAAGATTGAAAGTTTGAAAAGTACAAAGAGGCATTTGAACTTTGAAAAAGATAAGTCTTATTATAAGAAACCTGTTGTACCGCCGCGTTTTTCTAATAACTATCAAAACAGATGGTCGGGTGGTTATAAGGGTGGTAAGAATTATCAAAGAAAAAATTTTCAAAACAAGAAGTTTGTCGAGAAAAAGTATTTGTGAAAAGCTCGAGTTCTCATTCCGAGCAAGAATCTGAGATTTTTTCAAAAACAAATGAAGAGTTCTTTGAGGAAAAGGCCTCACAGCCTCAGACTGAAGGCACAAGTCGAGTAGTTGATACTCGTACATGCTTTAAGTGCAACAAAGTTGGACACATTGCACGAAAGTGCACCAACTTTAAGCCTAAGTCTGAAGTTGTTGAAAGTCAGAAAAAGAAAGTTGATGCAAAAGGGAAAGCTCCAATGGTTGTTGAGAAAATTTTGAAAAATGAGAACACAAAATTCAAAACTGAACCTGTTAAAAAGTTGGAAACTAAAATCGACAAATTTTACAAACGGGTTGCTTCGTCTCAACAAGCATGGAAACCAAAATCAGTTGAAAAGAAAGCAAGTTCTCCAAAACCAAAGGTGTCTGAGACTGCAAAAACATCATCTTCAACTAAGAAGATGTATCTGTGGATTATCATGAGAAACTTGTACCACAAGAAGATACAACTTCTGAAAAGAAGGATGTATCAAAGAAAGATCAATCTTCTGGTCAACCTCTGAAAAATAATTTCTTTTTATACAAAGAGGTTGAGATTGGATCTGAGGAGAGCTTAAAGATGAATGACAAGAATTTTCCGCCACTTTACACTGCTAAAACTCACATCAATGTCAAATTACCTGAGTCAAAAGAGGCTTGGGTGGCTTCAAAATCTCACTAAGTGATTGTGATATGTGCAGGAGCTTCCAAGATCCGTTTCACGTTGGATTATGGATAGTGGAGCTTCTCGGCACATGACGGGGAAGAAGACCCTTCTGTATGATGTTCGAGGGTTTAATGGAGGTTACGTGGGATTTGCGGAAAATCAAGGTGGTCGAATAGTTGGTGAAGGAACTCTATCGAATGGTATTGTAACATTTGAAAGAGTAAACTACATCGCCGAGCTTGAAAATAATCTTCTAAGCATATCTCAGATTTGTGATCATATGTATACAACGCACTTTACAGATAAGGAATGTTTGATCTTGAAACCAGGATTTGTTGTTCCCGAAGAATGGGTTATCATGAGAGCACCCAGAGTCAATGATCTGTACGTGTTGGACATGAGCGTAGCTACTACTACCATGGGTCAGGTTCACTGTTTTATGTCAAGAGCAATGGAAAAAGAGTCACAGTTATGGCATCGAAAGATGGGCCATATTCACCTGAGGAAAATGAATCATCTGATGCATAACGACTTAGTTATTGGTGTTCATGTGAAAGGTTTTCATCTTGAGGGGGAGTGCATTAGCTGCATTAAAGGCAAGCAAAAGAAGAAATCACATCCTCAAAAGAAAGTCAACTCAGTCTCAAGACCGCTAGAGAGACTCCATATGGATCTGTTTGGTCCTGTAAACGTTAAAAGTATTACTGGAGATCTTTACTGTCTAGTAGTAACAGATGACTACTCAAGATTTTCATGGGTATCATTTCTGAAGTCAAAAGTTGAGACATTTGAAAGTTTGATGACGTTGTTCAGAAAAATTGAAAACCTGTACCAAACTCGAATCAGAAGAATCAGGAGTGACAACGGTACAGAGTTCAAGAACAACAAGATGGAAGAATATTGCGATGAGAGAGGTATATTGCAAGAATTTAGTGCCCCTTATACTCCGCAGCAGAATGGAGTAGCTGAAAGAAAGAATAGGACGCTAATTGAAACGGCTAGGACGATGCTTGCTGATTCAAAACTACCTGTCAACTTTTGGGCAGAAGTAGTGTCAGCCTCTTGCTATACACTTAACCGGGTTCTCATTGTGAAGAAATTCAACAAAACATGGTTCGAGCTGATCAACAACCGCAAACTAAACCTGAAGTATCTTGAACCGTTTGGGTCTCCCTACACAGTTCTAGAGCCTTTTGGAAAGTTTGGTGCAAAGAGCATTGAAGAAATTTTCGTGGGTTATTCAAGTCCATTGAAACGAGTCTTTGTTCCAAGCTTAAAGCGGATAATCGAAGCACATAATGTTGAGTGTCAAGGTTATACCATGCCACCACAGAATCCAGGTGACTCATGGCATTTTAATTACGATACTTTGTGGGATTCGTTTGACATTGAAGAAGAACAAGATTTCTTTGACGAGTTGGATATTCTAAGAGAATATGAAGAATCACAGGAAAGATTCCCAGCAGAAACTTACATTCGTCAACGACAAGCTTCGAATGATGATGAAGCAGGTCCAAGTAATGCTGGAGAACATGATGATATTCAACAATCCTCAGAACTTGCTCTTGATAATCAAACGGCAGTTAATGATAATCAAGAATTTGATGATAGACCTATATTCGATCGTGGTGATTCAGATTCTGAGGGGGATCAAATGCAGATATCAAGTCAAACAATTCCAGTCAGTGAACAAGGTGCAAATCAGAATGTTACAAATTTGGAAGGCGATGTAGATGTTCCAGGCAAGGTGATGTCGAGAACTCTTTCTTATCATCCAGAAGAACTGATTATTGGAGAATTACAATCAGGCGTTCGCACAAGACGACAAATTGACCAAGGCCTTACTTGTTTTTAATCTACAGTTGCTCCGTTACAAACTGAGTTTTCACTTAGTTGTTTTATTTCGCAGATTGAACCGCGAACATACAAAGAGGCATTAACTGAAGATTCTTTGGTCAATGCTATGCAAGAAGAGTTGAGTCAGTTTGAGAAGTTAGGAGTGTGGAAATTGGTAGACTTGCCAGATGGTCAAAGGAAGATAAACACCAAGTGGGTGTTCAAGTGTAAGAGAGACGATCGAGGGGTTATTATTCGTAACAAAGCTCGACTCGTAGTCCAGGGTTTCAGTCAGCAGGAGGGGATAGATTTCACTGAAGTATATGCTCCGGTTGCTAGACTTGAAGCGATCAGAATCTTCCTAGCATTTGCATCTTGGAAAAATTTTAAGGTTTATCAGCTAGATGTTAAATCGGCGTTTCTCTATGGGAAGGTAAAAGAGGAGATATATGTCGGACAGCCACCGGGCTTCACCGATCCAATCCACAAAGACAAGGTCTATTTGCTAGATAAAGCGCTGTATGGTTTACACCAGGCCCCGAGAGCTTGGTACGAGACATTGTCTTAACACCTGTTAGCCAACAGCTTCATCCGTGGAAAAGTGGATGCCACTCTCTTCACCAAAGAAGTCGACGTACATCTTCTAATAGTTCAAATATACGTGGACGACATCATATTTGGGTCAACAAATGAAAATTTGTGCAAAGATTTCGAAAGAGTTATGAAGCAAAAATTTGAAATGTCATCGATGGGTGAGATGAAATTCTTTTTGGGATTACAGGTTGATCAACTGCCTAAGGGAATATTCATACATCAAACGAAGTACGTTCATGATATCTTAGAGAAATTTGGGATGTCAGGTTCTACTCCAGCTTCCACCCCATTAGCGACGAACCATGGGATAAACCCTGATCTCACTGGAGAGAAGGTAGATGAAACGTTGTATCGTTCCATGATCGGATCGCTGATGTACTTGACAGCTTCAAGACCCGATATTATGTATCCAACTTGTCTCGTAGCAAGATTTCAATCTAACCCGAGAGCTTTGCATATGGTAATTGTCAAAAGGATATTACGCTACCTGAAAGGAACTCCATCACTGGAGTTGTGGTATCCAAAAGAAGGCGATTTCATGCTCGAAGGGTATTCCGATTCCGATTTCGGATACTGCAAAGTTAACGGTAAATCAACAACAGCGGGGTGCCAGTTTTTCGGACCACGATTGGTTACTTGGCAATGCAAGAAGCAGACCTCTGTAGCTTTATCCACCTGTGAAGCTGAGTATGTATTTGCTAGCAGTTGCTGCTCTCAGATCTTGTGGATCCAGCAACAGATGCGCGACTACGGTTTGCAATTTCTTAACACCCCTATCTTTGTTGATAATGAGGCAGCGATTAACATCACTAAAAATCCTGTTCATCACGCTAAAACGAAACACATTGAAATTCGTCATCACTTCATCCGAGATTGTTTCGAGAAGAAGTTGATACGAATTGAGAAAATCCACACTGACGAACAAAAAGCTGATTTACATACCAAAGCTTTTGACAAAACTCGTTTTCAATATTTGTTAAAATTGAACGGTATGAAGCTTTTATCGGTGTTGGAGGAGATTCTTGGCGTTGATGAAGGTACCACTGTAGATGATGATGTTGAGAAGCAATCTGCAATGGTTTGTCGTTTTTTTACTTGTTTTGGTATTTAGGGGGAGTATAGGGTAATATTTCAGAAAATACAAAAACAGTAAAAAATTTCAAAAATCCAAAAACATGAGATATTTCATAATTCAAAAACAATAGAAAATCAGAAAAGAGCTTGTGTAAAAAGGGAAAATGATAGTACATTGGCTTGACTGTTATGGTATGCTAAAGATATGTAAATTTTAAAAAGTCTTAAACAGTCTCGCTGGTGATGTGCCGATAGGTTTTTGCACATTTAGTAGGTTTGTTCGGGATATAAACCTAAATCTTTACTTGTTTATTTCGTGGGGAACACTACTTGGATATATAGGTAACCCCTGAAATTTCGTTTGAAAGATCCCTCTTTCTGAGATACTAGGTCTTTATACTCAGTGATATCTGGGGTATTATCCCGGGACTTCTGATTTTGCGAAAGCAATGGCCTAGTCCCCGTATAATACTTTATGCTTGCTTGAAACATAGTATCTCCCTCAGCATAAAAAATGTTGAAACATTGAAAAATGCTAATCATGTGCTGTTGAAGAAAATATCCTCTAAAGGGGACAGACCAAAAGTCGAAGTCGTCATCTCTTTGTTGAACGGAAGTTCTGACTTGAGCTCGCTCTCACGGCCCTCGCAATTTAACCCCTTACAGATATCATCTGTGGTATACTCACCTGTAAGACTGAATATTGGGATTTGGATACGGGAGTACATTCAAGAGGTGGGACACATGAATGAGTTTAAGTTCTTAATTCACCTAATTCGTATCCTGGACAGATTGAAATTTGTGTGAAAGTTTAAGTGGATCAGTATATCGACAATCTAAGTGAATTGTTTAATTCTTAGTATATAATCAAAGCTTAACGGTACTTGTGACTTATCGAATAGCTGATATGATTCCCTAACACGCTCACCAAAAATATGTTTGTAAATAGTTTACATTTACTGCATTTTATTTCGGTATTTCATTTCTAGTTTAGAAACTTTATTCATAAATCCAAAAAGATTTTACATTTTTGCTTTATTTTCCAACAAACCAAAGTGGAAAGCTGATCTTCAGATTCGCAATTTGAAGCAGATGCAGGAAGTTTCTGAGCTGGATGATGACTTGTGAGCTTACAATGTTAAACTTGTGAAATTGAAAAGTTAAATCAAGTTCATTAATTTGAAACTTGTAAATTTCAGATATTGTTTGAACTAGTTTGTACAAAATGTCAGTGTGATTTGTCTCAGGTTAACCAAGGTCATTAAATAGGACTTGGTAGACAAATTAAGTTCTCAGGGTCTTTAATTTGGACCTAGATACTTAAGTGGATTTATAAATTCTGACAAAACCAACAAATGAATTCAAATGGTAAGTTTGGATTGAAATTGTTATAATTATAAATCTTATGTGAAGGAAGAGATTGTGCAGGTAAAAAGTTTGTTATTGAGAAAACAACATAGCAAAATCCCAGCTAATTGATAGGGGGAGTCTGAAGACTTAAAAGTCAGATACAGTTCCTGAATCTACATTCAAGGGGGAAGTTTGAAGTTTGTTAAAGATTCAGATTCTGTGATTCATGCTAGCTGTTGATGGAAGAAGAGGAGATTTTAAAGATGCTTACATTGTTAGATAAACTGGAAAGAGATCAAGACTAAAGACTCGACGCCGAAGACTTCGTCAACATCCAAGGGGGAGTCTGTTGGTGCACAAATGTCTGTTAACTTCGTCTTTATCGAGTCTTATGTCTAGATAGGATATACTAGCACACAGCAGGGCTAGAAATTAGGGTTTATGTGTGTTTGTGTGTAATTTCGCTTGAAAGTGCCATTGGCAGTTTCAAACGAAATTAACTATTGTAATTCCGCTTGAAATGGCCAGTGCCACTTTCAAGCGAAATTAGATCACTATATATAGGTGTGTTGATAGTTCATTTGTAACTTTTCCGATTCAGAGCCGAGGTGTTGCTAGTTTGTCAAACGATCTGTAAAAGCTTTGGAATCAATAAAAAGAAGATAATTAGGGAGAATCAAGCTGTTACACGTCTATTTCTCTGATTTTGCCTTTGAAATAGATTGTAAACTCTTCTGATTGACTCGTTAAGGTCACACAACGATCCAACAGACCAGCATCCTGACCAGCATCTGCTCCAGCCTTCGTTTTCTCTCCAGCCTCAACCACCACCTCAACCACCTTCAAAGGCTCCCCAGCTCCAGATTTAGCAGGATACGACACAGGATTGCCTCCAAGATCCTTTAGCTTTGCCACCCAGGAATCAACCGGCCAGGCTGGGCACTCTAAGCCTGTCTCCCTGGCCTCATAGGCCATTTTAATCCTGGCTTGCAGGAGGGAGATGACAGCTGAATTCTTGATTCCCTCTCAAAAGGAAATCATGGCCTGTTCATGGTCAACTTGGGCGGTGGCAAACTTCACCTCTGCATCCTGCGTGACCTTCTTCAGTTTGTCTTCTTAATGCTGGGTTTTGGCCTTGGCGATTTTGTCTTGGTCTGAGACAGTGATCTCAAGCTTCTTGTTCCTAGCCTCAAGGACCTTCACAGCTTCACAGGATTCGGTGTAGAGGTTCAGCTGATGTTGCAGGCCCTACAAAACAGAACACATGTATGGCTCAGTGTTAACTAACCGGGATATCAAATCAGTATATGTATACAGGATATAAAGCCAGGATATTACCTTGCGGAGAAAGGAAGTCATAGGCTCCAGGGAGTCGGTGAAACTGAGATCCTCATAAGAAAACCCTTCGGAAGCAGGAGCAGTGGTTTCGGAGCCCTTTCTCTTTTTTGACATGGAGGCACGGGCTCTTGAAGTAGGCTTTGGAGCAGCAGCTGGCCTGAAGCTTGTAGTGGATGGAGTCTCTTTCTTGACCTGAATAGGAGTGGAATAGCTATCCAGTTCATCAAGGTGCAAGAGAATAGGCATCTTCCTGGTGTCTGCATAAGGGAAGTGATCTTAAAACTTTGTTATACGAAATCTTAAATAACAGAATTTACGCAGGATATTGAACAGGATCCTTACCAGACTTGTTTGAACTTGAGTGTTGGCTTGAGGATGCTGAAAACGGAATGAACTCCTTTCGAGGTCCGGAAGTTGGTAGATGGCTTTAATCCTTTTCTCTGAATCAGCGAGGGGAGATGCTAGTTTTCTGAAGTCTGCTGCACAGAACATAAGAAAAATATCAGTTCAGGATATAGGATAGGATAGGATATTTCTGGCGATGATCCTAAAACCCTAAACCCTACCACTTGTTAACCACTTCACTGGATAATCCGCTCCACCAGGGATTGAACTTCTTTTTACAAAAAAAACTTAGACTTCCATTCCTCTTCATTCCTGGTGGCCCGGAGAATCAGAGGGTCGTTGGAGGTGGAGTAAAACAGAAACCTGCTAGACCCATGGGATCTTAGCTGATATACTATAGGAAGATCATTGATGGAGAGCTCTGGAATATGGGCATTATTGTTCCGATCAAGAACAACCAACACAGGCTAGAGCATGGGCATGGTTTGACTGAAGCTAAGGCCGGTGATATGAAAGAAATCAGTGATGAAGTCAGAAAAAAAGAATCAAAGACCTAATGTGAAGGGGAAAGCATTAAACAAATCCATTATGTGGAGGTTATATCTGATCAGAGTTCCCGATCGTACGGCCGAAATATTGTGACGTCTGGGAAGTTGCCGGAGGTTTGAAGGATCGACAGGTAAGCGTTATCAAATGTGCACACTTCCTTCTCCGGGAACTGGAGAAGATTCTGCGGTGTGAAGGTAGGGGCCGAATCGCCGGAGCTGGACCTGGTTTGCCTCGTCATCGTTAGCCGGAAACAGAGGAAAGGACGGAGAAAAAAGGATGAAGATAGGAGAGAGAATTTACCTTTTCACTTTCTTGATGATGGTTAAATGGGGATAAGTTAAGAAGATATAGGGGAGTAATGAGTGGATTTAGCTTGGTTAGTTGCACCTTGTCAAATCAGCCATCTTATCTCTTAATTTCCTCGATAACATAAAAATATTACCGTTGGGATAAAGGATCCTCAACAGTAACATTTTTTGGGACAATTGCTATGGGTGAAATTCTGAGCCCATATCCTAACACTATATCTTGAATTTATGTTAGCTGTTTAAGATCAGGATACTGAACCAGGATACTGGTAAAATCCAACCAAAACCTACTCAAAAGTGTAGGAAATATTTGTATAAAACATGTATACTTTAGAGCACATCACCAACCAGTGTGCCAATGTTGTAGGAACACATGTCACCTGATAATTGAATATCGACCCAAACCCAATTTCGTTTACCGTATCTCGTTGCTTGTCATTGAGGCCCAGTGCTAGGCGTATCAGATTATCGGTCGATACCTTTGGCCTGATCCATGCACCCGTGAATGGTTGATACCGTTGCGACATTGTTTGATTCCTTACACGAGTCGGTGTTCTTTTGGCCGCCGATTTCCATCGCTTCCCTGGTGGGGTGTCAACGAAGTCATCATCCGGGTTTGCCAGCTGATATACAACATTTTAATATTTGTATTAGTAGACCAGTAAACCACAAGCCAAACACTTTAATATAATACCTGGGTTGGTTCTTTTATCGCCGAACGGGAGTACGACCAGTTTGTTATCTGCTTCTATGTGTGTTGGTGCAGGAATATCTTTCGGCACATTCTCCTTCATGCCACTATCATTCCCAACTGTATTCACTACTTCACGCATATCTGTTCGGGTTCAAATCAATTGTTACCAGGTGTTATGTATTAAAAATTATAATCACAAGACCTTTTTTCTTGTTTACCTTGTTGGTTTTTTATCTCGTGCGGAACATTTTTGTTTGTTTCTGCATTATCAGCATCATTCATACCAGCAGCACTATCTGTTTAATCCAAAGCAATATTTATCATATAAAAAACTCATCATAAAAAATAGAGATTCACATCTGGGCTACTTAGCATAATGTAGTGTTTTTTGTTTGTTTATACTTTTTACTACATTGCAAATACCTTTGTCCTCATTATTTGATGTTTCTGAGTCGCTACATACCAACGGTCTTTCAAATGTGTTTTTGAACCGTGATTTGTACATTTTCCCTTTAAAAGCCGTTGGCTTGACCTAACTATAGAAAACATTGAAAGACTATATTTAAAAGACTACAACTAATACAACTTATCCTAGATCATGTTTCAAACCTTTTTACCAAAACCATGTCACAGGATGTTAGGACCATACACCAACATATAACAGGATGATATCACAAATTAACAACATAACCAACATACAGTCATCTACCGACATACTGAACACCCTATATATAACAAAACAACATATAACAGGATGTTAGAACTGTTTACCATAATATAACAGGATATAACACCATACAACAACACAAATAACAGCAAATATGCAAACAGGAACATATACAACACCCTATATACAAAAAAACACCATATAACAATTATAACAACATAACCAAAATACAGTCGTTTACTAGCTGCAAACAACAACATATATAACACCCTATATACAAAAAACCATCGAACGGGAGGCTTAGCACCATATATACCATGTAATACGATATAACACCATATAACAATATAACAAGGAATTCATCTACTAACATAATAACACCATACACCAACATAAATAACACTACAATTACAAAGAACGTATATATAACCATATCTAATAAAAAACACCATGTTTAACATAAAAAAACCGCAAACTTAGAAAACAATACACTGATCAACAAACATAAAACACCATTAACATCACAATAAAAACATGAACTCATTACAAGCAGAAGACACCATTATAACACACCCACTTTTACTAAACCCTAGATTTAACACCATTCATCAATTACTCAGTTTTGTTTGTCCTGGATTAACAAAACACTCTTAAACAAACAAAAAACACCATTATACTCCTGAAATCTCAAATAAAAATGACGAACCTTTTCGAGACGCAGTTGTTGTTTTGTTGATTGCCGGAAGTTTACACCGTCGGCTTGTAGTGTTTTTCTGACGACTACTAGCATCATCCATTTTCTTCTTCATCCTTCTTTCCAAAACCTCTGATGATGAACTCTCCTAGTTTTTATAACTATAGACAAGTTTGATTTTAGGGCTCATTATAATAGATTGTAGGTAAAATCTCTGATTAAAGAACACCTTGATTTTCGTGCGAAATGATCGCTATCCTAGAGGGTTTAGGAGTTATGTGATACGGTTATTGATTTGAATCATTGTGAAAGCCCTATTTTACCCCTATGTAATCAAATCAGTATTAAAATACCACTATTTTAATTACAATATTGCCATCTAAGCAATGTTCTCAAACCTGGACCGGACCGGCCGGTCCGACCGGTCGGGCCGGGATTCGGTGCATACGCCGGGCCGGTTCACCCCTACAAACCGTTTATGCAGCTGGCCGGCGGTTCGGCCGGAAATTTGGTGAGAGGTTGGACCGGATCCAGTAAGCTCTTTAGTGAAATCGAAGAAGCTGATGAATAATATCGACGTCTCTAGACAAAAGCAACTGGGAAGATTCAAATCTGATGTTGGGCATTGCCGGAAAGTAGCTACGGCGAACTGGCGTAGAGTCCCACAATGGAGAAGATGTTACCGGAGCAGAGGCCGACTGGAGCGAAGCCGGTCAACGAGGGGCGGAGATGTTGCGTAGAGAAGATTGAAGGAATATAGGATCAGAGATATTGCAGTTGAAGTTCTCTATTGTTTTGTTGCTTTTATGGGTTCGAGCAAATGAAACTCAAGAAACAAGAATAAATTGATAAAATGTGATATTAAAAACATTTCTTGGAACTAGTAAAGTGTAGACTTGGTATGAGTGTTGCAAAGATTCATTAATAAAGTTGCAGAGATTAATTAATAAAATTGTAATATTATTTTCTTTTAAGTTTTAGATATTAATATGTAATAACTAATATATTTATCTTTACGTAATTTTTTTTAGTTTTTAGATGTTAAATACTTTTAATGTAATAACAATTTAATCCGGTCTAACCGGTTCGACCGGTTCTACCGGTCTGACCAGTGAACCGCTAATGTGTCCGGTTCGATGTCTGGTCCGGTTATGAAAACATTGCATCTAAGTATGAACCATTAGATCAATGATCTAATGGTGTAGATTCTTTCTTACATTTCTCACAAAAAAACACCTTTTTTGAGTTTAGTTTAGCTTTTAGGGTTAGGTTTATTTGGAGGTTTAGGATTAGTATTAGGTTTTTGGGTAGGGAGGGTTTAGGTTTTTGGGGGGTGGGGGGTTTAGGTTTTTTTCGGGTTTATGTTTAGGGTTTAGTTTTAGGTTTTTGAGAAGGGGGGGGGGGAGGGGGTGGGGGTTTAGGTTTTTGAGGGGTGGGGGTTTAGGCTTTTAGTGGGAGGGTGAATTTAGGTTTTTTGGGGGTGGGGTGGGGGGTTTAGGTTTTCGGGGGGTGTCGGTGGGGTGTGGGTTAAGTGGTTTAGTCTTTTCGTATTATTGCACATGTGCATTACAATTTTTTATTTTTTTTTGAAAAATTATTTTTTATATATAAAAACCTGCGAAAAAATTAAAAAAATTGTAAAAAAAAATTGGTATGTTTTTAGGCTTTTTTAGTTAGTTTTTTGGTTTTCTCATTTAAGCTAGTTTTCTCATGATCCATCCCCTATATATATATATATATATATATATATATATATATATATAGGGGATGGTTCAAATGAAAACCACTTTTATTGTGAAAACTCGAAAACCAACTAAAAAAAGCCTAAAAAACACACAAATTTTTTTTTTCAATTTTTTTTATAAAAATCGCAGGTTTTTTATATAAAAATAATTTTCAAAATTTTTTTTTTTGTTGTACTACACATACAGATGTGTAGTATTACACATGTGCACTACAAAAAAAATAATTTTTTTTTTGAAATTTTTTTATATACAAAAAGCTGCGAAAATTGGTATGCAAAAAAAAATTTGGTATGTTTTTTTGGCTTTTTTAATTAGTTTTCGAGTTTTCACAATAACTAGTAGTTTTTATTTGAACCTTCCCCTATATAAATATATATATATATATATACATACTACTTTAATAAGCATATAGGAAGGGCATGAATGGTCATTTTCCATTGTACAACCATTTTAAGCACATTATACAACCATTTAAGCTAAATGTGTTGAAAAATTCATTAACACGCGGGCAGCTCTTATGGATCCTAACCGGATCTCTTTGACCCGTTTTACCTCTTATGGATCCAATATAAAGTTTCTTTCACTCCTTTCTAAACCCTAGACTTCATTTCATCCACAGCCGCTCCTCCTTCTTTCTCTCTCTGGTGATTTTCAATTTAGGGTTTCACGAGATCTGTGGTATGATCAAGATCTCACCAGATCCAACAATGGTGTGGTCTGTAAAAGTGGTCGAGACAAGATCTACGCTTCAAGATCAGTCGATTCAACCCGAGGTTTCACCAGGCGATTCTAGGGTTTCTTTATCAGTCGCTTCAAGATCTATACTTCCTCAATGATGAATCTCCCTAGATCCGACACCAGATCGACTGGTTTGACCGCTCGGTACCTTTCTTTTTACCATATCTTTTTTTTCGTTATTTGAATTGGATCTGTGTAATATTTCAGATTACCTGGTGGTTGTGGTTGGAAGATGGTGGCGATGACACAGATCTACCGTTTGGTGGCCAGATCTACCGTGGTATGAATCTGCAATGAGAAGAGAACCTGCAAGAGTGACAACACAATGATTCTTTTCTTTGAAGTTGAAGGTACTGGCTATGGTATATTCTTTTCTTTCGTTCTCATTCATTGAAACTTGTTCATGACATTTTGAACCAGATAGGATAAATTTCTGATCTTGAAACTTGTTCATGACATTGTATTGGCATATTTGATAATTGGGGTTTAGAAGTTTTTTGAGATCAAGAGAAGGTTTGTTGCTGGATGAGTATCTTGATCCTGTTTTCAGGTAACTCACACAAAGCCTGTTTTGGGTGACGATGTTACGGGGATATGCCCCTTTGATTGATGTATTTTGAGTTGTGTTTTATATAGTTTGTCGGGCTTTGCCCTTTGTCCAAAAAAAAAAAATCTGAATTCAAAGGTGACAACTTTTAACTACCTGTTTTTTTTTTTTTTTTGGTTGTCTAACAAACAGAGTAATTAGAGGTGACTAATGTTTCGACTGTTGTGTTGCTTCTTTAATGTTTTATTTTAATAAAAAATGATCATGAGATCAGTGAAAATATTTGAAATGTAAACTAATGATATGTTTTCGACATCTAGGATGAAAACGAGTGGACAGTGATCGAGCCATTGCCTTCGTATGGCCGGGGACGCGATGCTGTTGGTGGAAGATATATTAGTCTGATATTTGGCACCAATCTCACTGATGTTATAATCACTGGTATATTATATTTTGAGTAATTAACTTTTTAAACATTTGTCTTTGGTTGCAAGTTGCAAACTAACAATTGTTATTATAAAAAATGTTAAAAGAATCATTTTTTATTCTGATATTTGATAAGCCTGACAAAATGTGCAGGTCAGGTCAGGTAACGGGTCATATTCGATTAGGGGTGTTCAAAAAACTCGCAGCTTATGGCTCATACGGAAAAAGCTCAGCTCGGAAAAAGCTCAATCGTAAACGAGCCAGCTCGGCTTGGCTCGATTTGTAAATGAGTCGAGCTTGAGCTACGCCGGGCTCGGCTCGTGAGCCGGCGTGGATATTTTTATTTTATATAAATTATTTTTAATTTTAAATGTATTAAATAAAAATTTTGTGGGCGAGGGTTGAAGTATTATCATTTTAAGTTTAAATAAAAACAATGATGATTTTGGTGTATGAGAAGACAAAGATGATGACGAAAGCCATCTGCAAATGGCATGAGGACGTAAGTTCCATCATATTATTTTCACATCATTTGGTTTGCAATCTGACTCAAAATTAACGGCATAAGTGATTGTTTTTTACTAGGATAATGTAATTATTGACCAAATCCTCTTTTGTATTAAGTAGGAGCTTAATAACAAACTACAAACAAGCAGAGGGTTGTTTTGGTAAAGAGATGTTTAGGCTCTAGAATTGAAATATAGCAAATTCTTGGCAATGGAGTGAGTATGACTAATTAACATTGTATATATGAATAAATAACAGGCTCTGTTTAAGCTTGGTTCTGAATGCAAAAATATTCTGTGATAAGTGATCTGAATGACAGAATATTACCAATTTAACCCTTGGTATGATCTAATATTGAAAGTAATATAAGCAGATTGATAAGGAGCGTGCTGGTGTGCTTGCTGGGACGAGAACAGGACATGTCAGAACACAAACCCTTTATTCTACATAAAAAATAAGCAGAGGTGAAGATGGAGTCGCAGGGGTCCTTCTACATCAAAAATAAGTTAAATAAAGTGTTATTTGGTTCCATGATAGGTTCAATTCAGTTATATATGACTTACGTATACAAACAACACAAACCCTTTATTTTGTTTCGGTGATCCTTAATTCTTAACATTTGGTTTTGATAACCTGCAGCCTACCTGGAGACTTCAGGTTTGATCCTCTAGGCGTAGGTAAGCACTGTTGATTCGTTGGTCAGGTGTCCTGTTCTTGTTATTCATGTAGGTGTAAACGTGTTCATATCCGACATGCAATAACATTCATCATGCAATGTGTTTGAAACAATTCGTTGCAAATTTTTTGTTTTATATTGCAGGGTACTACTGATGATGTTGTAGATTATTCTCATGATAACCAGCTTTGGGAGCTATGTGTAGAGAAATATGAACCGTTATGGATCAAAGGCGGGAACCACTGTGATTTAGAGTTATACCCAAAGTATATAAGGCACTTAAAGAAGTTCATATCAGCTGTAGAAAAATATGGTCGTTTGAAAAACATGACGGGGTTGTTAACCGATAACGATTCGAAACCTCGAGTCAGTACAGATTGTAGAGAGAAATCAAGGCCGAGCACAGATATTCCGGAACATTCTCGACCGAGCACAAGCACGAAAAAGTCAAGAACCAGTGTTGACAAACGGGAAAAGGCAAAGAAGAGTGTCGAAAACATGGAAAAATTAACCAATGTCGTTGACCAACCCGAGGAAGCAAGAAATACCATTGATCGGTGGTTAGCTTTAAGCTAATTCATTAATTTGTTATCATGAATGCCGAAATTTCGTGTTTTCTAACTATTGGGATGAATATGGTTGCAGATTTAGAGGTATGATGCACGCAGCAGTTTTTTGCAATATCGATTGTTTCAATCCCACATGCGCAACAGGATCATAAGTTCAGGTTGCTTGTTTACTTTTAATTATTTACATTGGTTGTACGGATGCGCGCAACAGTTTTGTGCAATATCGACATGTCAACGTTTGTGATTTGATTACTTTGTTATCTCTGATGCACTTATCTCTTTACTTTGTTATCCCCGCTCGCAATATTCAGAGATCTGGTCCTGTTCTGGCCTCTAATGAAGAAATTCTAACTTTATTTGGTAATGTACAGGAACAGATGAGGCAACAGCAGGAGACCAACCAAATGCTGATGAGAGAGATACAACTCTTGAAATCCAGCTCAAGCAGGCCCGTTGAGGATACTGTCACTCCCATGCAACCCAGAGCTTTAAACTTCAGTTCTGCTGTAAATACTGATGATAACAGGGGGAATATTGTGCCTAGCCATTCTCAGAATCATACTCCTGAGATACCTTCTTCGGTCAGGGTGTCAACTGTGAGAAGCTCAGGATATGCTTCAGGATATGGCCAGAATCCTCAGACTGGTAACATATCTAATAATAATAATACTCTTGCTACTAATGGTAGTGGATCTTTGCAGGATGCAGGTATGACATCAGTACTTTCAAGGGAGCTTCAGAAGTTAAAAGACATGATATCCAGTGTACCTGGAGTAGTCCAGCCAATCCCAGAAGTATCCCAGGATAGCCACAAGATTTCTCGGTTTGCATATCCTATTTGTGATGCTGAAATCCCGAAAAGATTTCAAACCCCCAACATGAAGCTCTACGACGGAACCACGGATCCCGAAGAGCATATTGCCCAGTATAGGGAAAGGATGGAAATTAACCCTATCCCTCCGGATCTCAAGGAAGCATGCCTATGCAAGGGTTTTGGTTCTACCTTAACAGGATCAGCCTTAAAATGGCTCTTAAATGTTCCTCCTCATTCAATTACATCGTTTGCTCATTTAGTCAATTTATTTAATTGTCAATTTTCTTGCAGTCGAAGTTTTGAAAAACTAACAAGTGATCTCTATAGGATAACTCAAGGACCTCAGGAATCCTTGAGAGATTATGTGAACAAGTTTAGCAGGGAATCTCTTGATATCCCACATCTTGATGTTGCAACAGCTGTGCAGGCTTTCAAAATGGGATTGTAAAAAGATTCTCAATTTTAACAGGATCTTGTGATGAATCCCTGCAGGAACCTGGATGAAGCTCGTAACAGGGCTTTAAGATATATTCGACTGGAGGATGACAAAAAGATGCAAGAGAGGATGAATTCATCCACAACCTATGAGTCAACCAACAGGAAATCACAATCCTCGTACAAACCATATCGCTCTAAGCCATATCGCAGGAATGACAGCAAGAAAGTGAATGATGTTGAAGATGAGGATCATGAGGAGTATCCTGAGTTGTCAGAATATTGTTTTTCTGTTAATATACCTAAAATGATGTATGCTATGCAGGGCTTAGGAGACAAAGCAAGGTGGCCTAGGAAGAACCAACAGAAATCTTATTGGAAGGACAAATCCAAGTGGTGTGCCTTCCATGAGGATTTTGGACATGTTACGAAAGATTGCATTGCCCTGAGGAAGGAAATAAGCTATTTGCTGAGCAAAGGATACCTAAAGGATCTCCTGGGAAGAAAGAAGAATAAGGGTCAGGATACTGACAAGGATCCTGAACGAGCAGCATCACCTCCTGCAGATGCCAAGATAATTAACTTTATTTCAGGAGGATCCGATATCTGTGGGACCTCTTATTCTGCAGCAAAAAGACATGCAAAGGAGGCTAAGGCAGAGAGGGGAGATAAGCCAACCATGATGTCAACCCTCACGACTGATAAAGTGATCACGTTCGATAATGATGATAGGGATATTGTCCAGGATCCTCACCATGATGCTTTGGTAATAACTTTATATGTTATTAATCATTTTGTGCGATACTGGTGTATAATGGCAGCTCCGTCAACATAATTCAGCTAGAAACACTGAAGAGAATGAATGTATCCCTGATGGATATTACTTCGAAATCCACTGTGCTTGTTGGGTTCAGTGGAGAAGCCAGGAATACCGTGGGAGAGATAAAGTTGCCTGTGTATGTTGAAGGTGTCAACTCAATGCAACGATTTTGTGTCATGGACTCCTTATCCAGCTATAATATTATATTGGGTAGGCCATGTGTTGGACCGTGTGCGTGACCCTAAAAGTCAGTAAAAGCAGTTCATCTTCGTTTACAGAGGCAGAATCAAAGTAAACGGAGTCACAACAACTTGTTTCCTTTTAATCTTTCTTTCTATTACTAATTGCTAGCCTTTACACGTGTTTCTGAATGAATTTTGACAGAAGTCGATAAGGGACTAAATTGGTGTTCTGAAGCAGAATTCACCAAGTGTTGGACTGTTCACCATGAAGTATTTACTGAATGCAGTTGTGCGACACCTAACACAATACCTGTTTCCGCTCCAACGTTACAAATGAACTGAACCGATACCTATTTATAGGACTCTTAATTCCGCTCCAAACCACATGTCTATTACGAGCGGAATCACCAATATACACTTACGAGCGGAATGTGACAACTCGAATTTCTGACACTCTTTATTCGCATTTATTGCACGTTGACCGTCTAGATTATTGCTTACACGAATTATTTACCTGGTAATTGTGCACACTAAATTATAGTTAAGATGATAATCTTGATTTTTGAGTGATAAGGTGTAAGTACTTGACTGCATGATTAACTGTAAACTGTTTGAGACCTGAACAACTCGACGAAACACAATATCTGTTTCGCCATAACCACTCTCGACGAAACAGATTGTTTCGCCAACCATCCACTCGACGAAACAGGTCAGTTTCGCCGAGCCCAGTCTCGCCAAAGCCCAGTTCGGGCCCAGCTTGTTATTTCGGGTTTTAAACGTATAACAGCCTCAGTAGTACATCTGCTCTCAAAACAATCGAAACCCTAGAACCTTTCTCTCCTGTGTGACGGCAGTTGGAGCTTCTCGAAGATATCCTTAGAGATCGATTCGTATTCCTCTTATCTCGGTTAGTCGTGTGTATGTTAATCGGTTTCTTGATTCTGTACCATCTCGATTCATGTTTGTGTAAATGATTGATGCGTGTTACTGCTGCGATTCTAGTATGACGGTGTTATAGATTTCGATTATGTATGATGTAGTAGGATATATATAAATGTTATGCGAAACTTGACACAATCGAATGCTCGGTTCTGAATGTTGTTTATATGGCTTAATTCTGATTACATTAGTATCTTGATAGGGATTGATGTGATGATGTTGTATGTTATTTGATATGCTATACACATAAACTAGGGTTTATGCTAGACAATGATTCTTGGATGGTTGATTTATGATGATTCGATATGCACATTGATCTTCATATGATTTCTGTTATTGATGACGGCTGCTAGAATGATTAGGGTTTATGTGTTATTCGCATCTGCTGTAACTGATGTCTGTGAAACTGAACTGTCCGGCGAAACAGGACTCTCGGCGAAACAGAATGTGTTTCGCCAAGAGTCATCGACGAATTAGAATCCTGTTTCGCCAAACAAGGCCACGACGAAACTGAATGTGTTTCGCCAACTATTGTGTTTCGCCAACTGTTATGTTTCGCCATTATGTGTGTTTCGCCGAACAGTTAATCTGCACAGTAACTTGGGTTAATTCTGTTAAGTGTTAACTGGAATATTTAACTGCTGTTAAGTGTAACCATCTTGTATATGATTGTGATTACGTGATACATGTTTATACATGCACAACTTGAACACAAACTGATTTCACATACGTGCATACTTTAGGACGTGATTGATTACTTGCGAGCATACACTTAGCATACCGAGCAAACCAAGGTGAGTTCACACAGCCAAGGCATGGGATTCCCCGGTGGTTTGGGAATGGGTTAAGAAATTAAAAATGGAACCTACATATCCTCCTTGGGTAGGATATGTACCGCCATCCTCCATGGGTAGGATGCCAATATTAATCCTGCGTATTCTCCTTGGGTAGAATACATACGTTCGTCCTCCTTGGGTAGGACAACAAACCTTAACGCATGCTCGTCCTCCTTGGGTAGGACAATCACACTCGCTACGGTCCTTGGATCAAGAAGGGCACGTACAAACACGACTAGTCTAACACATGGGGAAGCCCCCACTAATCTTCGCACAGATGCCTGAAAAGGCCGCGATACGGCCACAAATCTTCGCACAGATGCCTGAAAAGGCCGCGATACGGCCACTAATCTTCGCACAGATGTCTGGAGGACCGCGATGGGAATTAATAAGAAACATGGTTTACAAAACGAACAACTGATTTACGAAACGAACTCTATAACTGAATAACCAACTGTGAACTCGCTCAACTAGTTGTTGACTCTCTGTTACATGCCTTGCAGGACCATAGGTACTCTTGGAGCTTGCACGGGAGGCGCAGTCGTTGTGGGCACGGACGTGGATGTTTTGTTGGAAAACATTATGACTCTTTAAACTAAACACTTGTGTTGGATGTTCATAACTATGCTTCCGCTGCCTATGCTATGCTTTTGATTTAGCACCAATTGTATTGTGATGGATTACATTTACTTTTACTTATTACTTATATGTTCAATATGATTGGTGGCTTGATCCTGGTCATGTCACGCCTCCAAGCGGTGGTACTCCGCGTGTGGATTTTGGGGGTGTGACACGGAATCCCTAAGATACACTAGGAGCGGAATCACCTACTTCATCAGGAGTGGAATCACAAGTTTACATGAATACCTGATTTCGCTCCAAATGACATAAATGTCATTTCGAGCGGAATTACAATCTAAAACCACTTTTTCATTTCCAAGCTCCAATCTAACTTATCTAGACCTAAGACTCGATTAAGACGTAGTCATCAGACATTCAGTGCACCAACAGACTCCCCCATGGATGTTGACGAAGTCTTTGGCATTAAGTCTTCAGTCTTGATCTTTTTCTACTCTGTCTTCAAACTCTTTATTCACACAGATTTATGATCTTAATCTAGCTTCATCTTCAATCTCCCCGTTGACTGTTGATCCAGAACTCTAGACTCCCCCTTTCAAAGACTCCCCCTCTCAGTCAGCTAGGGTTCAAATTCTAGTACAAACTTTGACTTTTTCATTGCCATGGGGATTCCTATTACCTGCATATACTCTACCCAAATATAAGATATATGACAATAATAGATTCAATCCAAGTTAATGACCCTGATTACTCAATTAATCTACCAAGTCCAACTTAATGACCTTGGTTGATCAGAGATAATACACACTAACATTTTTTGTTCAATCATATCTGAAAATTACAAGTTTCAAATTAATGAAC
Source organism: Helianthus tuberosus (assembly GCA_030545235.1). Taxonomy (NCBI): domain Eukaryota; kingdom Viridiplantae; phylum Streptophyta; class Magnoliopsida; order Asterales; family Asteraceae; genus Helianthus; species Helianthus tuberosus. The sequence goes on along the minus strand of CM060364.1, from coordinate 156,284,742 downwards.
TTGCTTCAACTTTTCAACTTCTCAATCTTATCATGATTAGCTCACGACTCATCATCCAGCCCAGAAACTTCCTGCATCTGCTTCAATTCGAATCTGGAGATCAACTCTCCACTTTGGTTTGTCAAAAATAAAGCAGAAATGAAAAATCTTTTTGAATTTTTAATAAGGTTCTAAACTAGAAATGAAATACAGAACTAACATGCAGTAAAAGTAAACTATTTACAAACATATTTTGGTGAGCGTGTTAGGGAATCATATCAGCTATTCGACAAATCACAAGTACCGTTAAGCTACAATTTCATACACAGAATTAAACAATTCGCTTAGATTGTCGATATACTGATCCACTTAAATTCTCACACAATTTTCAATCTGTCCAGGATACTGATTTAATGTTTTAAAGACTTAAACTTATACATGTGTCCCACCTCTTGAATATACTCCCGTATCCAGATCCAATATTCAGTCTTACAGGTGAGAATACCACAAATGATATCTGTAAGGGGTTAATAAATTATGAAGAATCATGAGAGCTCAGGTCAGAACCATCGTTCAGCAGAGAGATCATGACTCAACTTTAGGGTGTGTCCCCTTAAGAGGATCTTTTTTACAACAGCATTGCTAAGCAATTTTATTGTCTTATCATATATGCTGAGGGTGATGCTATGTTTCAAGCATTTGCGGAAAGTATTATTCGAGGACTAGGTCAGAACTTCCATTCAGCAGAAGTACCGGAATAATACCCCAGATATCACTGAGTATAAAGACCTAGTATATCAGAAAAAGGAATCTTTCAAACAAGATTTCAGGGGTTACCTATATATCCAAGTAGTGTTCCCCACGAAATAAGCAAGTAAAGATTTAGGTTTATATCCCGAACAAACCTACTAAATGTGTAAAAACCTATCGGCATATCACCAGCGAGACTGTTTAACGCATTTAAACATTCCATATCTTTAGCATACCGTAACTGTCAAGCCGATGTACTATCATTTTCCCTTTTTACACAAGCTCTTTTCTGGTTTTCTATTGTTTTTGGATTTTGAAAATATCTCATGTTTTTGTATTTTTGTCATTTTTTATTGTTTTTGAATTTTCTGAAATATTACCCTATACCTCCCCCTAAATACCAAAACAGGTAAAAAATCGACAAACCATTGCAGATTGCTTCTCAACATTATCTACAATGTCATCCTCATCAACGCCAATAATCTCCTCCAACACCGATAAAAGCTTCATACCATTCAGTTTTAGCAAATACTGAAAACGTGTTTTATCAAAAGCTTTGGTATGTAAATCAGCTTTTTGATCGTCAGTGTGGATTTTCTCAATTCGTATCAACTTCTTCTCGAAACAATCTCGAATGAAGTGATGACGAATCTCAATATGTTTGGTTTTAGCGTGATGTACTGGATTTTTAGTAATGTTAATCGCTGCCTCATTATCAACAAAGATAGGGGTGTTTAGAAATTGCAAACCGTAGTCGCGCATCTGTTGCTGGATCCACAAGATCTGAGAGCAGCAACTGCTAGCAGATACATACTCCGCTTCACATGTGGATAAAGCCACAGAGGTTTGCTTTTTGCATTGTCAGGTGACCAATCGTGATCCATAGAACTGGCACCCTGCTGTTGTTGATTTAGCATTAACTTTGCAGCATCCGAAATCGGAATCGGAATAACCTTCGAGCGTAAAATCGCCTTCTCTAGGATACCACAACCCCAATGATGGAGTTATTTTCAGGTAGCGTAATATCCTTTTGACTATTACCATATGCGATGCTCTCAGATTAGATTGAAATCTTGTTGCGAGGCAGGTTGGGTACATGATATCGGGTCTTGAAGCTGTCAAATACATCAGTGATCCGATCATGGAACGATACATCGTTTCATCTACCTTCTCTCCGGTGAGATCAGGGTTTATCCCATGATTCGTTGCTAATGGGGTGGAAGCTGGAGTAGAACCTGACATCCCAAATTTCTCCAAGATATCATGAACGTACTTCGTTTGATGTATGAATATTCCTTTGGGTAGTTGATCAACCTGCAATCCCAAAAAGAATTTCATCTCACCCATCGATGACATTTCGAATTTCTGCTTCATAACTCTTTCGAAATCTTTGCACAAATTTTCATTTGTTGACCCAAATATGATGTCGTCCACGTATATTTGAACTATCAGAAGATGACCGTCGACCTCTTTGGTGAAGAGGGTGGCATCCACTTTTCCACAAATGAAGCTGTTGGCTAGTAGGTGTTGAGACAATGTCTCATACCAAGCTCTCGGGGCCTGGTGTAAACCATACAGCGCTTTGTCTAGCAAGTAGACCTTGTCTTTGTGGATTGGATCGGTGAAGCCCGGTGGCTGACCGACATAAACCTCCTCTTTTACCTTCCCATAGAGAAAAGCCGATTTTACATCTAACTGATATACTTTGAAATTTTTCCAAGACGTAAATGCTAGGAAGATTCTGATTGCTTCTAGTCGAGCAACTAGAGCATATACTTCAGTGAAATATATACCCTCCTGCTGACAGAAACCCTGGACTACGAGTCGAGCTTTGTTGCGAACAACAACTCCTCTATCGTCTCTCTTGCACTTGAACACCCACTTGGTGTTTATCTTCCTTTGACCATCTGGCAAATCCACTAACTTCCACACTCCCAACTTCTCGAATTGGCTTAGTTCCTCCTGCATTGCATTGACCCAAGAATCTTCAGTAAGCACCTCTTTGTAAGTCCTTGGTTCAATCTGCGAGATAAAACAACTCAATGAGAATTCAGTTTGTAAAGGAGCAACTTTTGTATAAAAACATGTAAGCCCTTTATCAAGCTGTCTTCGAGTGCGGACGCCTGTTTACAACTCTCCAATGATCAATTCCTTTGGATGGTATGAAAGAGTTCGTGGCATTACTTCGCCTAGAACATCTACATCGCCTTCCAGATTAGTAACATTCTGATTTGCACCTTGTTCACTGACTGGGTTTGTTTGACTTGAAATCTGAATTTGCTCCCCCTCAGAATCTGAATCACCACGATCAAATACTGGCATGTTCTCAGATTCTTGATTATCATTCTGTGCCGACTAATTATCTTGAGCAACTTCATTTTGTTGGACATCATCATGTTCACCAGCATTGCTTGGACCTGCTTCATCATCGTTCAAAGCTTGTCGTGGTCTTCTTGAATACTCAGCTGGGAACCTTTCCTGCGATTCTTCATACTGTCGCAAAATATCCAACTCATCAAAGAAATCTTCTTCTTATTCTTCCATCATGTCAAACGAATCCCACAATTTATCGTAATTAAAACGCCATGAGTCTCCAGGATTCTGCGGTGGCATTGTATAACCTTGACATTCAACATTAGGAGCTTCAATAATCCGCTTCAGACTTGGAACGAAGACTCGTCGTAACGGACTTGCATAACCTATGAATATCCCTTCAATACTCTTCAGACCAAACTTTCCAAAAGGCTCTAGAACAGTACAGGGTGACCCAAACGGTTCAAGATACTTCAGATTCGGTTTGCGGTTATTGATCAACTCAAAGCATGTTTTGTTGAATTTCTTGACAGTGAGAACTCTGTTGAGTGTATAGCATGCGGCGGAAACTGCTCCTGCCCAAAAATTTATCGGTAGCTTTGAATCAGCAAGCATTGTTCTGGCCGTTTCGATTAGCGTCCTGTTTTTGCGTTCTGCAACTCCATTTTGCTGCGGAGTGTACGGAGCACTAAACTCATGCAATATACCTCTTTCATCACAATATTCTTCCATCTTGTTGTTCTTGAATTCAGTACCATTATCACTTCTAATTCTTTTGATACGCCTTTGGTACAAATTTTCAATCTTTCTGAACAACGCCATCAGACTGTCAAACGTTTCATCTTTCGACTTCAAGAATGATACCCACGAAAATCTTGAATAATCATCAGTAACCACAAGACAGTAGAGATCCCCTGTAATACTTTTGACGTTTACTGGACCAAACAAATCCATATGTAGTCTCTCTAACGGTCTGGAAACTGAATTGACTTGCTTTTTAGGGTGTGACTTTTTCTTCTGCTTGCCTTCGATGCAACTTATGCACTCCCCTTCCAGATGAAAACCTTTGATATTAACACCAAGAACTAAATCATTGTGCACCAAGTGATTCATTTTTCTAAGATGTATATGCCCCATCTTCCGGTGCCACAACTTCGATTCTTTCTCTGTTGCTCTAGACACAAAACAATGAGCCTGACCCGTGGTTGTAGTAGCTACACTCATGTCCAACACGTACAGATCATTTACTCTAGGTGCCCTCATGATAATCCATTCTTCAGGGATAACAAATCCTGGCTTCAAGATCAAACATTCTTTGTCTGTGAAGTGAGTGGTATACATCCTGTCACAAATCTGCGAGATACTCAGCAGATTATTCTCCAGCTCAGCTTAACTCTCTCAAACATAACAATCCCATTGGATAACGTTCCTTCACCAACAATTCTACCACCTTGATTTCCTGCAAATCCCACATAACCACCATTGATATTTCTAACATCATACAACAATGCAGTCTTTCCTGTCATATGTCGAGACGCTCCGCTATCCATAATCCATCGTGAAATAGCTCTCGGAAGTTCCTGCACATATCACAAACAATTCAATAAAGATGCCGATTCATGCTTCACAATTACCAACTAGGAAGCTCCGGCAAGTCAAAACTTGATTAGCTGAAATAAGCTGCCCAAGCCTCATCAGACTCGGGTAACTTAATCTCATCAATATACTTCTCAACTAGCTTAAGAGGTGGAAATTTTTTATCATTCACTTCCAATTTGTTATCAACAACCTCTTTTATATCAATTTTAACCTCATTTTCCAATGAACCATTCTTTTTCACAAAATTTTCATAAGAAATTGGAATGTTTTCTTTTCTGTTTTCATTTTGAAGAATCTTTTTAGGAACAACTTTCTTCTCTTGTAGAGTTGAAACTTGTTTCTCTGATTTTGGTTTCCATGTTTGTTGAGATGATGCAACCCATTTGTAAAACTTGTCATTTTTAGTTACCACATTTTTAACAGGTTCAATTTTAACTTTTGTTTTCTCATTTTTCAAAATTTTCTCAACAACCATTGGAGCTTTTCCTTTAGCATCAACCTTCTTCTTTTGACTCTCAACAACTTCAGTCTTAGGCTTGAAGTTGGTGCAATTTCTTGCAATGTGACCAACTTTGTTGCATCTAAAACATGTACGAGTATCAACTACTTGACTTGTGCCTTCAGACTGAGGTTGTGAGGCTTTCTTCTCAAAGAACTCTTCATTTGATTTCGAAAAAATCTCAGATTCTTCATCAGAAAGTGAACTTGAACCATTCACAAACACTTTCTTCTCAGCAAACTTCTTGTTCTGAAAATTCTTTCTTTGATAGTACTTACCACCCTGATAACCACCCGACCAATTGTTTCGATAGTTATTATAAAAACGTGGTGGAACAACAGGTTTCTTGTAGTAAGCTTTATCTTTCTCAAAATTCATTTGTCTCTTTGTTTGACTCAAACTGTTCACTTCTGACAACTCAACTTCAACCAATTTGAAAACATTTGTCAATTTTGAAACATTCACATTCTCCAAAGGAAACTCAGAATCCGAATACAACTTATCAGATCCAGCCATCTTGTACATCACAAGACCCGGTTCATCACCTAAGTTATTTTTGGACTTTTGTTTCGGAATGTATTTGTTCAAGAAACATTCATCATCTTCAGCTGAATCAGACATTAAAACACTTTCAGCTGTGCTTTTAACAATCTCAGTTTGAACACTGTCATCAGATGATGATGAAGAAAATGTAACATTAATTGAATCAGGAAGTTTAACTTCATTTTCTTCCTCAAGATTAACCAACCCAGATTGCTTTTTCGAATAATTGTCTAGAACTGGTGGTGGAACTTGATGAAAACCCACCCCTGTTCCATCACAGTATACATCTTCGCTTGCTTTGTCTTTCCCGATGGGTTTGGGAATAATGTGTTGCAAAACAAAGCTTGCGGAGTTGTAACTCTTAAGCTTCAACTGGATTCGCTCATTCTCAATCTTAGCTTCTTCAAATTGAAGCTTCAATTTAGCAATCTCATCCAATTGTTTGTTGATTAATTCTTCTTTAATCCTTAAAACACATTGCAATTGGCAATTTTCTTTGTATGTTTTACCATTTCTATCATCATTATCTTTAACCGTGCTTTTAAGCTTCTCAAATTTTTCAGTGATCTGACGATTTTCAAGAACTAACCTTTCATTTTCTTGCCTAATCTTTTCATGGTCAATTTTATCATTTTCAATTTTGTTAGTTAATTCTTTTAACCGTTCAGTTGAAGCTTTCACCATTTTATCACGATCAAGGATTTGATCCTCAACACTTCTGACTCTTGCAGTCAGATCTTCAACCTTCTTACCATTGAGATACGTGACTGTACTACAAACTTTGCATTCTTTGATGCAATTTTTGCAGTCAACATCACCACTGTCTTTCTTACCTGACTCAGTCGTTGACGCGTTTGAACTGACCTGGCTTTTAGACTCAGTGACGGATTTAGAATCTACCTCAAGCGACTTAGCTGCTAGCACCTTGTCAGCCATCTTTTCCATGTTTTCAGCATTCAACTCCTGTGTCGTGTCAATGATTCCAGTGTCAATCTTCTTTGACTTCTCTTTCTCTTCTTTCTCCTTCTTCTCTTTCTCTTCTTCTTCTCCGCTTCCCCACCATTTCTTCTACCAATAATCATCTTCAACTTTATACTCTTTGATTATGGTTTCCACATCAAGAGTGTTATCATCAATAGCAATATTTCCATAGGGGTCAAGATAACATTCTCTGTCTGGATCCCATCTTTTTGCTCTTTTTGCTTCAGAATAGATACCAGCTATTCTGATCAATTTGTTTGTAGCTAACAGCTTTCTGTGATTATACTTTTGTTCTTCATTTCTGTTGTCTTTCCAAGGAATAGGTTCAGATTTTGCCATGAATGCATATCCAACCGCATCCTCTTCAGGTAATAACTCACTCCAGTCGAAACCTTCATCGTCGTGAATCACCGCAAGAGCTCTAGATTTTTCTTTGTTATCTTCAATCTGCTTCATTCTTGGCGGCTCCGATTTGTTCTGATGATATATTGCCTTCTTGTAGTAGTCTTCTCTAAACAGGTTTTCAGACTCATCAGCATACGCGTTTCTGCATTCACGCTTAAAGTGACCTTTCTGCTTGCACTTGAAGCACGTCACCTTAGACTTGTCAAAGCCCAACTTGGTAGATGGTCCACCAATTGACTTCCTCCCGGTTATCTCCATGAAACACTGTGCTCAACGAACAGCACTGGCCATACACCACCTTATGTCGATCAGTTCCATCTCCTCAGGATCAATCTGATCATAATCTTCCTTCGTCAGGTTGGTGTTGCCTATCTTCCCTGCTACAAGACTTTCATAAGATTCTAACACAGATGCTAAGAAAACCATCTGTTGCTTTGCTGACTCCTCGCTGAAGTTTTGAGCATTCTTTAAGTCTACAGCGATGTTGCATTGAAATAGATTCTTTGCATCAGAATGATTTGCAGATGACGAAGATCCACTGTAAAATCCACTGCTTTGACTTTCTTTGTTTGATGTTTTAACATTTTCGGCAGAAAAAGCTGTCTTGGGAGATGTACTCTTTGGCATCATGCTCTTTGGATAATACAAATCCAAGTTCTGTTGATAAGACGAATGATTGACTTTGTGTGTCTTCTTTAATTCCAACTCATGACTCTCTAGTCTCTCAATCAGCAAGTCTACTGTCAACACTTCTGGCGGCTTGATAGTATTCTTTAGCATCAACGCATAATATTGCCAATCCATCTCATCTGGCAACGAATCAAACAATTTGTCAACTAACACATCTTGAGTATAAGAAATTCCATGTCTCGCCAGTTCCAGCTTCAGGTGTCCAAACCTCTCAATCATTTTACAAACTGATTCATTCTTTAAACATCCAAACAAATCAAACTCTTTTCTAAGTAGTTTCTTTTTGTTTTTCACAATTTCTGTGCTTCCTAAACATTTGGTTTCTAACTTATTCTAGAGATCTTTAGAACTGCTGTACTCGATCAAAGATATTATATCTTCTCGAACAGACTGAAATAGCAGTGCAACGCATTTTTGCTCAGCGACAAATGCCTCTATTTCTTCAGGTGATGATAAGGTTTCGCCACTTTTGCCTCCATCATCGTAACCATTTTTTAGACTCTTCCAGCTAGGAAAAGCAAAGGCTCTCAACCAATCTTCAAACTTCTTGGCCCACCGACTGTATTCTTCGATAGCCATCAACTTCGGGGGTTTGTTGTAGGTTCCGAAAGCACTTTCAACCTCCAAGGCATCCGATAGCTTTTTCTTTGTATTTGGCGTGTTCTCATTGGTGTTACTAGAAGATGAATCATTTCCACCGTCTCCAGCAAACGCAAAGACATCTTAAAACGGATTGAAATCATCCATCTTGTACGTACCTGAAAAATCAGCAAACACTTAGAAAATTTTCGAAATTTTTGAAACACAGCTAATTCGAGCGGATTCAGCTTTTGAGCGAAATCACAGAAGATGTTCGAGCGAAATCAGCTTTAGTCTGATTTCGAGCGAAATCAGACGATAACTTTCGAGCGAAAACAAAAAAATAATGTTCAGGCGGAATCAGAAACAATGTTTTGAGCGGAATAAGAAATTGGCCTGTTCTGACTTCGAGCGGAATCAGAAATATTCTGATTTCGAGCGGAATCAGATAACAATCTCGAGCGAAATCAAATTTTTAAGTATTATCTGCGAAGAACTTTACGAGCGGAATCAAGTTTTTAGGTTATTTTTACCATTTTTACTTTGAATTTTAACCTGATTCTTTCTAGGGTTTGTTAATTCTATGTTTTACACAATATATCCGAAAATCAAGCCATTCCAACCGTTGGAACTAGTTCAAATCAGAAAAGTATGAGAAGAAGTGAGAAGAAGTGAGTAGAAGTGAGAAAATCTGGTAGAATCAAGCTGTAATGGTATGAACTCCTCGTCCTGAGCTCTGATACCACTTGTTGGACCGTGTGCGTGACCCTAAAAGTCAGTAAAAGCAGTTCATCTTCGTTTACAGAGGCGGAATCAAAGTAAACGGAGTCACAACAACTTGTTTCCTTTTAATCTTTCTTTCTATTACTGATTGCTAGCCTTTACACGTGTTTCTGAATGAATTTTGACAGAAGTTTGACACCTAACACAAGACCTGTTTCCGCTCCAACGTTACAAATGAACTGAACCGATACCTATTTATAGGACTCTTAATTCCGCTCCAAACCACATGTCTATTACGAGCGGAATCACCAATATACACTTACGAGCGGAATCCCTAAGATACACTAGGAGCGGAATCACCTACTTCATCAGGAGCGGAATCACAAGTTTACATGAATACCTGATTTCGCTCCAAATGACATAAATGTCATTTTGAGCGGAATTACAATCTAAAACCACTTTTTCATTTCCCAGCTCCAATCTAACTTATCTAGACCTAAGACTCGATTAAGACGTAGTCATCAGACATTCAGTGCACCAACACCATGGATCCATGATATGAAAGTTGTGCCATCGACCTACCATCAGTGCATCAAGATTCCTACCCCTTGGGGGGTAGTCAAGGTGGAAAGTGATCAACAGGAAGCAAAGGAGTGTTACTCTTCATCGATGAAGTCCTCGACAAAGCCTACATAGCAATTAAAGATGCGAGCCAAGGATATTGAGGAGGCTTCAGAGCAGGATGTAAAGAAAATTATCCTGGATCAGAATAATCCAGATATCTCAGTGCTCGTAGGAACCAATATCCCTCAGGATATTGAAAATCAATTGACTAACCTTTTGAAATGCAGGATGTCAACATTCACATGGAAACTTGAGGATATGACAGGTATTTCCAAGGATATCATAACTCACAAACTCGGAATAGATAGATCTTTCAAGCCTGTCCAGCAGAAACGAAGGAAGTTTGCTCCTGAATGGAACACTATCATTCAGGAAGAAGTTGAAAGATTATTAAAGAGCAAGATGATTAGGGAAGTGAAATTTCCCATATGGCTAGCAAATGTAGTGGTGGTGCAAAAGAAAAATGGGAAATGGAGAGTCAGTGTAGACTACACAGACTTGAACAAAGCTTGTCCCAAAGACCCATTTCCCCTACCTCATATCGATTCAATGGTGGATGCTACTACCAGTCACGAGATGTTAACCTTCATGGATGCCTCCTCAGGATTCCAGCAGATCCAAATGGAACCCTCGGATCAGGAGGATACTGCTTTCATGACACCGACAAGTATTTATTGTTATACTGCTATGCCTTTTGGTTTAAAGAATGCAGGTGCAACATACCAAAGATTGGTGAACATGATGTTCAAATACAAGCTGGGAGACACCATGGAGGTATACATCGATGATATGGTGGTAAAATCTAAGAAGGTTGAGGATCATCTTCGGGATATTGAAGGAGCATTCGATATCCTGGATCAGTACAACATGAAGCTAAATCCTGCTAAATGCCATTTTGGAGTAGGGGCAGGAAAGTTTTTAGGATATATGGTGACGAAAAGAGGGATAGAAGCAAGCCCAGAACAGATCAAAGCCATCTTGGATATCAAGTCACCTTCCAACATGAAAGATGTACAAAGACTGACGGGACGAGTAGCAGCATTAAACAGATTTATCTCAAGATCCTCGAAAAAATGCAAGGAATTTTATGATATCCTGAAGAAGAATAAGAAATTCGAATGGGGAGAGAAGCATGAAGTATCCTTGCAGGATCTGAAGCAATATCTTTCAACTGCACCTCTATTGATGAAGCCTGAGGATGGTGAACCATTATCCCCGTATCTCGCAGTATCAGGGAATGTGGTAAGTGCTGTCCTGGTAAAGGATCACGAAGGTCAGCAATATCCTGTCTATTATGTTAGCAAAAGTTTATTAGATGCTGAAACTAGATATTCTCATTTAGAAAAATTGATATTGGCCTTAGTTATGGCATCGACAAAACTTAGACATTATTTTGAGACACATAAGATTCATGTTAAAACCAACTATCCTGTTAAAAATGTGCTTAGGAAACCCGAGATGTCAGGTAGGATGACTAAGTGGTTAGTAAAATTAAGTGCCTTTGATCTAGTATATGAACCTAGAAATGCCATAAAGTCTCAGGCCCTAGCTGACTTTGTGGCTGATTTCAATAGTGATATTCAAAATGAAGTAGACCCAGAAGTACAACATCTAGGAGAAAATTTAGAATCCTGGACATTATATACTGATGGTGCATCTAATATAAAAGGTGTAGGTTTGGGTATACTACTAAAATCGCCACAGGGGGACATATTACCCCCAGGCTATTAGGTGTGAGTTTCTTGCCACTAATAATGAAGCAGAATATGAAGCTTTGATTGCAGGGTTAGAATTGGCAAAGAGCATGAATATTAAGAGTTTGCAAGTGTATGTTGATTCCTTGTTAATTACTAATCATTTTAATGGATCCTATGCAGTTAAAGGTAAGAAGTTAATCGAGTATCTCGAAATTCTCAAAAAATTAGCAGGATATTTTGATGTTTTTACACTTGAACAGGTACCAAGAGAGGATAATGCTGAAGCCGATGCTTTAGCAAATCTAGGATCATCAGTCAGGATACCGGAGGGAACCCAAATACCAATACTACATATCCTGTATCCTGCGATGGATCTTCTCAAATCTCAGGATAAGGAAGTAGTAAGTATCCAGGATCCTGATGATGAGTATCCCGAGGAGGATCCTAAGTCCTGGACGGCTCCAATTATGAGATATCTCAAGGAAGGACACATCCCAAAGGATGAGAATCCTAAGGCCTTTAGAATGAAGGTATCATGATTCACTATTATAAATGATGTTTTGTATCAGAAATCTCTTGCAGGACCATACCTGAGTTGCTTGGAGGATCCCAAAACTAAAGAAGTGCTTCAGGATATACACGAAGGAGATTGTGGTAACCATACTGGGGGCAGGTCGTTATTCTCAAAGGTATTAAGAACAGGATACTATTGGCCAACGATGAGGAAAGATGCTACAGAATATGCCCAAAGATCGTTATTCAAGGGCGGTCACTATTTTCTGATTTGGGCTTAAGCCCACTCGCTTGGGCTAACAATACAACTAGAGACTATGCGGGTTTCACATGGTTTGAAGGCAGCCCAACCCTACACTCGACACATAACAAGCCCATTTCAATCCCGTTATCTTATTAGAGTTGGACTCCAGTAATTTGCGGTCAAATGAAATGACTAATAAAGGCGGCCCAAATCATATGTGTAAACTAATAAACAAAACTATTACACGTTACGTTTAAGTTTAACAGAATTGTAAATGGCACAGATTAACGTCACTGACCTTGAAAGTTTGGGTTGTCACATCATCCCTAACTTGAAAGAAATTTCGTCCCGAAATTTAGTACGTAGTTACTGAGGAAGCTAGTTAGGTTGCGTAGTTTTCCTGGGGTGTCACATCATCCCCCCGTTGGTTTGGAATTTCGTCCCAAAATTCCGCAGTAGCTTCAGTCTCAGTAGTTGTTTCATTGATCTCGAACAACTGGGGATATTTGTGCTTCAATTGGTCTTCTCGTTCCCAGGTAAACTCTGGGCCACGACGGGAGTTCCAACGAACTCGAATAATGGGTATCCTGGTGCGTTTGAGAATCTTGACCTCCCGGTCCAAGATTTCCACTGGTGCTTCGACAAATCGCAACTGATCGTCGATGGTGAGCTCCTTGAAAGGAACTGTGAGGGTTTCATCTGACAGCCACTTCTTCAGATTCGACACTTGAAATACGTTGTGAACTCCACCGAGTTCTTCTGGTAGATTCAATCTGTAGGCCACCTTGCCAATTCTCTCCGTGATTTCGAAAGGTTCAACATATCGCAGGTTGAGTTTACCTCGTTTACCAAAACGAACTACACCTTTCCAAGGTGAGGCTTTAAGTAGTACTCGATCCCCAACCTGGAACTCGAGTGGTTTCCTGCGCTTATCGGCGTAGCTTTTCTGTCAGACACGAGTTGCCGCCATTCGTTGTCGTATCTGAGCAATCTTCTCTATTGCATCTACGATGAGTTCTGGGCCAGTGATTCGGCTGTCGCCAACCTCTGCCCAACGAAGTGGTGACCGGCACTTCCGTCCGTACAATGCCGTGAACGGAGTAGCCTGGATGCTGGTGTGGTAACTGTTGTTATACGAAAACTCCACTAAAGGTAGATGCCGCTCCCATCTGTTAACAAAGTCAATTACACATGCTCGAAGCATGTCTTCAAGAGTTTGGATGGTGCGTTCAGTCAGCCCATCCGTCTGTGGATAATATGCTGTGCTCATATCTAGACGTGAGCCAAAGGATTTGTGCATCGCTTGCCACAAATCAGATGCAAATCGTGGGTCGCGATCAGAGATAATGGAGGTTGGCACCCCATGCCTAGCAACCGCTTCTTTCAGGTAGATGACTGCAAGTGTAGAAAACTTATCCGTTTCCTTGATGGCTAGAAAGTGTGCTGGTTACGTGAGACAATCAACGACCATCCAGGTGATATTGTTTCCGTTTTGAGTTGTAAGTATACTAGCGACCAAATCCATGGCAGTCTGTTTTCGCTTTCCATATAGGTGTTTTTGGTTGCTAACACTTCACCTTGACTTTCCCATAAGTCAAACATCATTCCCATACCTAGCTAGGTGGGCCTTCATGCCCGATTATCAGTACAAGGTTTACAAATCCTAACACCTCTCATCAAGACCCAGACGACTAGAATATCGAAGCCGGTGTGCTTTGCTCAACACGAGGACCCTACAGTTGCCGCATAATGAGATCCACACTCGTTCCATGAGGTAGCGAATATCGTCTGACCTGCCAAGGTAGCTTTTCCATGCCCCACATGGGTTCAACTTGATAATCCTCTTCCTTTAGTTCTCCAGTTCGAACAGGACGAGTCAGATCAGGTAAGCTAGAGTCGACAGTGAGCTGCAAAGCTCGTGCACGCTCAAATTCCACAGTCGCAATCATTCGAAAGTTCCATCCAGCGATGTCATTGCATGATTTAGCTCCCTCGAAACAGGGGTATACAGGAGGCCCTTGTGATCGGTCTAGGTAATGCATTTGGTACCGTCCAAGTAATGCCTCCAACTCAAGTCCAACAACCATGGTTTCCACCGCAGGTTGTGACTCGTGCAGTTCCTCTTGTAAATCCATTACGTAAATCATCACCTTCTCGTGTTGCATCGGCGCGTAGCTGGGACTCTGATTCGACTCATCATGGTATACCACTAGATCACCCGCACCCTCGGGTAAAGATGATGCTCAGTGCATTGCAGAGTTGGGATTCGAGAGCTGAAAAGGCGTCCTCCTATTTTGTCTTCCATGAACACAGCGCCCTGCTGTGTTAAAGAGATTAAAGCTGCGCAATCTTCGAAAATCCTGTGGTGAATTTTGCGATAATAATTAGCGAAACCAAGAAATTGTTGTAACCTCGTAGGGATCTTTGGTGTCGATCAGTTTCTAACAAAATGGATCTTAGCGAGATCCACGTCTACTTCGTTGATTACATGATCAAAATGCATCTCTCGAATCTAGATGTTACGTTTAACAAGACTTCACACGTAATGACTCCTCCCTCAGGAGCTCTAAGATAAGATACAGACGTCGTCTATGATGTCCCTTCCTCTAGGAGATGACCCAAAATGTCATCAATAAACACGGTCGGTTCATGTGGTCCATAAAGTTGCTGGTGTGTTGTTTATCCCAAAAGGTCATGGAATAATTCTTCCTGTGTCGCCTGGAAATGGCCGCATTGCGTTCGACGTGCTGTTCTAAGAGCATTCTCCTCTTGGACTTCCATCTGATAGTTCGCTAGCCAATTCCCGAATGGAGACTTGTTCCTCTCAACTGGTCGATGGGTTGTCAATACGTGGTTGAGGAAAACGGTTCTTAACTGACACCTTGTTGAGTTATCGATAGTCAGTACACATACAAAAAGGCTTCTCTTCATGGGTGTAGCGGGGGCTCCTTAAAGCGAAAACTCCTGTCCGACAGTTCCTGTAGTTGGTTAAACAGCTCCTGCAACCCTCCTGGTGCAAGACGGTAAAGAGTTCGAGTAGTTAGAACTGCCTCTGGCGCGAGGTCAAACTGAGTTCCTACCTAACAGTTGTAGAGATGATCCTGGAAGTTCCTCGGGCAGCACATGGAGGGTAATCACGAACAACTGGTGGATCCTCGATCGCCTTTTTCCTAATCTTACCTCTATAACAGTTGCTAATAAAGCAGGGTAATCTATCCGTAGACACTCCTGGCTTTCATTGCTGAAATGACGCTAACCGTTGCGCCACTCTGATGCGTTAGAACAGATAACAATCCTCTACGAAGGAGGGATACGGAGAATCTTCTCCTCACAGGGTACATCTATCAAGAACAACAGAAGAAAGGTCGATGTCGAACACTTGTCCCATAAGGTCGAGTTTGCATCCCAACGATCATATGAGGTTTCCATTGTCTTGCCATCAGCCGATTTCACAACAGGTTGGGTTTCAAGAAACATCAGGGTTATAAAGAATAGAGACGAAGTGATTTGTTACCTAGAACGTGTATGCCACCATGTTATTACAATCCTGGCGTCGCCCACGCCAATCCTAAATGCCCTTCCATGAGCATCATTTCCAGTGTTGCTGTTTTCATTACAAGGATTTCAAGTACTGTTGTTGTTCCTTTGGTCCTTGTCCTCTTAACTTAACCACGGCCAATCCATGTTGTAGGCACCTTTAATTCCATACTGTAGGCTAGGGTTACGAATACCTTGTTGTCGCTGTGACTGCTGCTCCCAATATCGTTGCTCGAAACGAAGCCCTACGGTTCTTCACCATCCAAGTCCATCTTTTCACAACCTGAGCTACGTCCTAAAGCGCTACTCACTGTGTTGGCAGTTACACACTCCACGTTGTAGTCGATTGTCATTGCTTATCTCCCGATTAATTTGTAAGAGTTGACTCCCATGAGTCGCTGACAAGGGTTAAGGATTCAATTGAAACCAATTCGCTGGTGCTCGTTGCCGGTGCTGAGGTCGGTAAGGTACTACGCTCATCCTCCTGTTCATCGATGTTGCAAGTTGCTTGAGTGATACACAGTATGTTGCGAGAGTGTTGCAGAAGTGATCGCACTTCGGAGTCTAAGACGTTAATACATATAGTTCCAACAAACAAAGAGGAGTAAGAAAGGTATCGATCAATCATTCGACGCTGCGACATCCAACTCAGGGAAGTTCGTTTAAGCACCTAACATTCTACACGGTTCGCTAGGTGTTCAGATGGGTGTTAAGGTAATACTCGATAGCATCGAGATTCGAAAAGATTTAGAGAGGAGTGAAAAGGTCACGTTCGAGTAGGAGACAATCACTGCTATGACCCCTATAGGTTTGTTATGTTTCACATCGATCAAATAACAGAACGGAACCCCTTTTTCACTTGTTAAGCCTCACTGGGACTCGCATGCACCCACATTATTATTATGTGTGCACCCACAATAATATTGTGATTTGCATGCTCATCTCAGCTCCTCTTAACTCATGTCAAATGGTTCCTCAAACTCGAGTAGCAAACAAAGAGCATCACGAAGCGTAAGTCATGAAGGTTTAGGGAAATACCACCCTATTAGTCACACAACACATACAAGTAATACATGAATTCTTACTGTTGTGCCAAACGTGCAATCACATGCAATATCATATGTAAGTGTTCACTAGTTATGCAGTACAATGAGTATACGAGAGACGAACCTTGCAATCCGGAGCTGAGTGTCAGGGTCGTATTCATGTTTACAGAACTGTTCGGTTATAGTCTGGTTTTATAAAAACGTTTTTCCCTTTTTAAAACCAAGTTCACTATAACCAATGGCTCTGATACCAATCTGTCACACCCCCAAAATACCACATGGAAACCCCCGTGAGGCGTGTGACGTACCAGGATCTTAGCCACCAATCACATTGAACTCATAATTATGTTTAAATAAAACTTTCTTTCATTAACATAAAGTGTTACAAAAGATTACATGTAATTCGTTGTATACAGCGGAAGCATAACTCATTGTAAAGTGTTTCATAAACCACGCGTACATAAACCAATAAACTTGTATTTTAAATCCATGTGTCACGGCCCATGACCACTCAAGCCTTCCAGACAGCAAGTTCCATCGCTAAGCATCTAACGACCTGCAAGGCATGTAACAACGAGTCAACAACAAAGTTGAGCGAGTTCACAGTTGGTGTTCGTTTTAAAGTTGTTCTAAAAACCATGAGTTCGTTTGTAAACCATATGTTAACCAGTTTTCCTTGTTTCCCAAACCATATCCATAACCAGTGGGGGCTTCCCCATGTGAACCACTAGACCGTTACCATATCGACAACTGACGAAAGTAAGCTGTGCCCTACGTTAATGTCTATCATCATTGACTAAGTGCAAAGATCCATTAGTACACGCCCGTCCGACCGGCACGGTGTGAGGCTTGTCAACCCTAATAGCGCTATCAACTAATGACCCGCTCGCCATTGGCCCAGCAATTAAGTCGATATACAAATGAGGGACTTCATGATTGAGTTTTGTCTAGTGAGTTTAAGGTTGTTGTCCTACCCAAGGAGGACGAACGTACGTATTCTACCCAAGGAGAATACGAAGGATTAATATTGGCATCCTACCCATGGAGGATGGCGGTACATATCCTACCCAAGGAGGATATGTAGGTTCCGTTTTAATTCTTTAACCCATTCCCAACCACCGGGAATCCCATGCCTTAGAAAGTGTGTGAACTCACCTTGGTTTGCTCGGTAAGATTAGTTTATTTGTTTATCGTTGGACACCCACACCCTAATATGGTTCCAATGATAGTTAGTTTCGCTTACACATAAACCGCATATTCTTTGCATAATTTCCACAAGTGTTAAGCAAGTATGGCACGTATTATCACACAAGTTACAACGAACATTCGGGCCATGTGTATTTTCACGTTACAGGATCATATATCACAACAACACATAGAAACAGTCCAATCCTTATTTATTCGATCATGCACATAACAACAATAATTCATATCACTCAACATTCATTTAGTTATCACAATTCTTGCATTAACACAGTTTAAGGCTTGCCACCCCTTGGCAGCCCATACCAGAAGCCAAGTTGCACACCGGCCCCAACCAAATTGTATGACCTTATTCACCCCAAAAGCCCAAGACATATTGTATATCATCATTTAACTTTTTCCATATAACATACCCATTCTAATAAATTTTAGTCTAACTCAAATACCCAATTAATAACTTACTGCTACTTTGTAACCACACCAAAATATACATTACTCTTGTATCAATAATCAAGTTCAAGCAAATAACCAATCCCACCGTGTCACATAACCCATGAACCCTTATCCTTCAAATGGCCCAACTATATTAACCTGCAGCCCTTTACCCCCGCAGCCAATCTGTGGCCTCGTGGTCCCAGCCCAACTCATGAAGTGAAGCTCCATTACAACACCAGGCCCAACCGGAAGGATTTTTGTTCATTCAATACTTAGCCCACATGGAATAGCAAGTTATTATTATTAATTTTAACTTTCCACTTTGCCACCAACAACCAGATTCATGTTCAATTTACATTCAAACTTACAATTATCTTCAGTACATTATTAAAGTTCATTATCCAATCTTTCATGCCTATGAAATTGTACATAACCCTAACAATTCTAGTTAATTTAAATAATTCAGGCAAGTCTATCATGCATAAGATCCTTATAACCTAGATCACGTTACAAAACAATTGGTTACAACCACTCTATTATCATAACCTAAACACCTATTATCATGCAAACAAATAACATACTTAACATCCCAACTGATTCAATCATACGACCGTTTAAACTCACTAGATCAATATCATCAGTCATGTTCTATCGCACATACGCAAGCACTTTTGTTAATAAAAAAAACACATATCAATACCATTTAATCATTCACTATTACACAATTATGAAAATCAATAGGTGAGGACCACTAACCAGAAACCGGATTGATTAAGATATTAACTCGAACAGGGGAGGGGTAGGCCTGCTAACGTGCGTATGAGATCTTGAGAGGGATAAAGTTTGTTTTGAGTTATCACCTAACAATAGTCTAATTCGGGTATTATAAGTAATACAATTCAAGGGCGGTCACTATTTTCGGATTTGGGCTTAAGCCCACTCGCTTGGGCTAACAATACAACTAGAGACTATGCGGGTTTCACATGGTTTGAAGGCAGCCCAACCCTACACTCGACACATAACAAGCCCATTTCAATCCCGTTATCTTATTAGAGTTGGACTCCAGTAATTTGCGGTTAAATGAAATGACTAATAAAGGCGGCCCAAATCATAGGTGTAAACTAATAAACAAAACCATTACACGTTACATTTCAGTTTAACAGAATTGTAAATGGCACAGATTAACATCACTGACCTCGAAAGTTCGGGTTGTCACATCTCCATTCGGCAATAATGACCCCCTAATTGAAGATGAAGATGAACCACCCGATACAAGTGAAAAGTTTGACCACTTTGTTGAAGAAGAGGTCGCCATAGAACAAACTTTTAAAGTTCTTGATCAAAATGAGCAACCAAATAAGGAGTCTCCTAAAGACCCACCTCTTGAGCTCAAAGAACTTCCAAAAGGTTTGGAATATGCTTTTCTAGACAAAGATGGTAAATCACCTGTAATTATTTCATCTAAGTTAGATAGTTTAGAAAAAGAAAAATTAATTAATCTTTTGAAAAAAACACAAAAATGCGATTGCTTGGAAGCTTGTAGATATTAAAGGAATAAGTCCTTCCATGTGCACGCACAAAATTTTAATGAATGATGACTACAAATCGGTAATACAACCACAACGTCGTGTAAATCCAAATGTTCAAGAAGTGGTTAAAAACGAAGTCATCAAGTTACTTGATGCCGGACTTATTTATCCTATCTCCAATAGTCCTTGGGTAAGTCCCGTTCAAGTTGTTCCAAAGAAAGGAGGTATGACGGTAATAACTAATGAAAAGAATGAATTAATACCAACGAGAACCGTCACAGGATGGAGAGTATGTATAGATTATAGACGATTAAATGAAGCAACAAGGAAAGATCACTTTCCTTTGCCCTTCATTGATCAAATGTTAGAAAGATTATCCGGTCATAAATTTTACTGTTTCTTGGATGGTTTTTCAGGTTACTTTCAAATCCCGATAGCACCCGAAGACCAAGAAAAGACAACTTTCACATGTCCCTATGGAACTTTTGCTTATCGACGCATGCCATTTGGTCTATGTAATGCCCCCGCAACATTCCAACGTTGCATGGTGGCCATCTTCCATGACATGATAGAAAAGACAATGGAAGTCTTCATGGACGGCTTTTCTATCTTTGGGGATTCATACGACCAATGCCTCGATAACCTTGAACGAATGCTATCCCGATGTGAGGAAACTAACCTCGCCCTTAATTGTGAAAAATGCCATTTCATGGTAACTGAGGGAATAGTACTCGGTCAAAAAATCTCAAGCGAAGGAATGGAGGTTGATCGAGCAAAAATAGACACTATTTCTCAACTACCACCCCCATCCTCCGTTAGAGCTATCAGAAGTTTCCTAGGGCATGCCGGATTTTATAGGCGGTTTATCAAAGACTTTTCTAAAATTTCAAGGCCTCTAACAAAATTACTTGAAAAAGATGCTCCTTTCATCTTTGACAAGGATTGCAATCAAGCATTTCTAACCCTAAAGGAAATGCTAGTCAATGCACCTATCATGATAGCGCCTGATTGGAAATTTCCTTTCGAAATCATGTGTGATGCAAGTGACTTTGCGGTTGGAGCTGTCTTGGGACAAAGAAAAGAAAAACATTTTCACCCAATTTATTATGCTAGTAAAACACTTAACGATGCACAAGAAAATTACACAACAACTGAAAAAGAATTACTAGTTGTGGTATTTGCTTTTGATAAATTTCGTTCTTATCTTGTTCTTTCTAAAACAATAGTCTATACAGATCATGCAGCCATTCGATATCTCTTCAAAAAGCAGGACGCAAAACCACGTTTGATTCGGTGGATTTTACTCCTCCAAGAATTTGATATTGAAATCAAAGACAAAAGAGGAGCAGAAAACACCGCGGCGGATCATCTTTCACGCTTAGAAGACCTAGCTTTGGAGGCAACCAGGGACGGGCAAATCGAAAAATTTCCAACGGGGTCCCTAGAAATGGTGGAATACAAATAAGAACCATGGTACGCCGACTATGCTAACTACTTAGCTAGCAGTATAGTCGCTAAGGGTTGGCCACATCATCAAAGAAAAAAATTCTTTGCTCATGTGAAGCATTATTTTTGGGAAGACCCTTATCATTGCAAAATGTGTGTCGACCAACTCATCTGACGATGCGTACATGGTAGCGAAGCAAGAAGAATTCTCCGCCATTGTCATGAAGGTCCATACGGAGGACATCATGGTGCCGCTAGTACCGCACGAAAGGTATTTGATTCAGGGTTTTATTGGCCAACCATTTATAAAGACGCCCAAAGTCTTGTCAAGACATGTGATGCTTGCCAAAGAACAGGTAACATTTCTTCCAAAAACGAAATGCTCCAAAATGGCATTCTTGTTTGTGAAATTTTTGATGTATGGGGACTCGACTTTATGGGACCTTTCCCACCGTCAAAAGGAAACAAATATATACTTGTGGCAGTAGATTACTTGTCTAAATGGGCCGAGGCCGAGGCACTTCCAAAAAATGATGGAAGAGTCATGGTAAGATTTCTGAAAAAATTATTCTCACGTTTTGGTACACCTAAAGCCTTAATAAGTGATAGAGGTACCCATTTTTGCAACCATCAACTTGAAATTTTTTTAACAAGATATGGAGTCTATCAACGGGTTTCAACAGCATATCACCCTCAAACAAACGGACAAGCCGAAGTGACTAATAGAGGTTTAAAACGAATACTTGAAAAAGCCGTAGGGTTAAATAAAAATGAATGGGCAGATAAATTAGATGATGCTTTATGGGCTTTTCGAACTGCTTATAAAACAACAATAGGTACAACCCCATATAAGCTAGTCTATGGAAAAAGCTGTCATTTGCCAGTAGAAATTGCACACAAAGCCTACTGGGCAATTAAAAATGTAAACTTAGATTTAGAATTTGCCGATAGAAATCGATGTTGTCAATTAAATGAATTAGACGAACTTCTGAAATTTATAAGGAAAGAATGAAAAACTTGCATGACAAACATATTAAACCTAATGAATTTCGAGTAGGAGACCAAGTTCTTTTGTTTAATTCACGACTTCGATTATTTCCTGGTAAATTAAAGTCTAGGTGGTCAGGACCTTTTTCCATCATCCATATTTTCCCACACGGTGCAGTAGAAATTAAATCTCGGAATGGAATTCCATTCAAAGTCAATGGCCAATGGCTGAAACTCTATTAAGGATTTATTGAGGATGAAGAGGAAGAAATCTCGCTTCAAACGATCGAAGAATAAAAGCATCAACATCATACCTGGTAAGTTACGAACGAAGGGGTTGACATCTAAATCGGTAAGTTTTCTAACCAAGTTTCTGGGAAAAAAGGGCACTCACACGAGTACTTAAAAATAATAATAATAATAATAATTTCTCGGCACGAGGCCGTGTCCGCTGGACACGGGGCTGTGTCCGCGCGACTGTCGGGATAAATCCCCTTTTTCATAACAGTTGCACCATTCCACACGCCCCGTTTCCCCGAAATCGCTCTGGTTCAAGGCGATTTTTCGCAGATTTTCGACGTCTCCTCTACTTCTAACAACACCAAGGTATGATTCTATCATCATTAGTAGTTAGATTAAGCATTTGCATGTAGTTAAAACATCAAAAATTTGGGGAAAAATCTAGGGTTCTTGAACTTCATCCGGATCGAACCTCAAATTTTTGTATAAATCTGTTAGCATTAGTTTAGATTAGTGTTATAGGAAGTAAATCCACTTGTATTGTTCAAAGATTCGCCCGATTTCTCACAAAAACCTCAAACCCTTGTTTTTGAACCGAAAAAGATAAAATTGAATGGGTAAACGGTTTGTTTTGGGAAAAAACGGCACTTGGGGTTTCATTTTCGGGGGAAACCGCACCTAGTGGACCAAAAATATTCAAGTTTTCGAAACCGGGTCGAAAAATGAAATTTTTGAGTAACAAACGCCTGGACACGGGGTCGTGTCCGCTGAACACGGGGTCGTGTCCAGCTCGCTGTTTGCAGTTTTGTCCGAAAATTCCATTGTTTCATGCTAACTTTTGGTGTATTCTTTCAGATGTCAAAGAAATTCACGAGGTTCAACGCAAATGAGCTCGATGCAAGGGCTAGATACGACATGCTTCAAACAAGACCAGAGAAATACCCAAGACAAGTGTACATGGATCTGTTAACATTAGTGAACCAACTTGACCGCTTCAACAACCTAGTTACCGGGCCGCTGAGAGTCGTCCTTACTACTCGCCTTCACTCGGTCACCGAATATACTTTGGAATTCTATAGCACCTTCGTGTTCAATTCAAGGTGCGACCCATTTGACAGTGATGGGGGGTCATTCCAATGTGGTGGAACTAGGTACTCGATTTTGATGGCACAATTTGGGTCGATAGTGGGTTGTATGCGGAGGAAGATGCGGGTAATGAAGAAAACACCGGAGGAGTGCGAGATTTGGATGAAAACGAGCGCCAAGTCGCTTGGGCTCAAATTGGAGAAGGGCACTACAACCCGAGCAACACTAAGAGCACTAAGCTGAGGGACCCACTTTACCATTACATCCATAGGGTCCTCGCTTACTCTCTTAGCCAAAGGCATGATAGCAGTGGCGTTGTTGGATTGAGAGATTTGGTGGTCCTTTATTGCATTCATAACCGCAGACACCTAGATGTTCCGTACCTCCTGCTCCGTAACATGCATTTGAACTGGCTTGCTACTTCACCAACCCCTATCTTCTTTGGGGGATGGATATACCGTCTCTTCAAGCATTTCGTGAACATGCCTAGGTCCTTCGAAAGGAGCCCATGGTCGGGAAGAGTAGACATACACATCTGCCGCTCCATGAGCTTGATCTATGAGGCTGAAGACGGGACAGTTAGCTTCCAAAGGATGCAGGGGCATGCATGGAACCCGCAAGAGGCACTCGTCCTTCACGCTCCACAACATCATCAGTACCAGTATCAGCCCCACGGTGATCCGGGCCAATCCTCCTGACAAGGAGGCGGTTTTCCTAACTTCCAAAGTTTACATGATTTATTGCAGGAAAACCTCATGTGCACCAGGAACACCTATAACATGGCAAGTAACACGTATGCCCGGGTTGGAGCTATCAAAAGAAACATATCCGATATCCAAGATGATATTGGGAATATCCGGGAGTACATAGCGGGGCATGGTGGAGGAGGTGATGATGATGAGGACGAGGACATGGACTAGGCGGGAGGAGCAGAGGCGGAAGCGGTTGGTCGGTGATCTCACAGGTTAACCCCCCTTTTATCTTGAACAATTTCTGGCCTGCGTGCCGTGTGTTGAACAATTTACTTTCCTTAACTCTTTTTACTTTCTGCATTTGTTTTTCTTTTTAACTTTGTGATGTGGATGTTGAACTTGGTAATTTAGGATGTTTGCTGTGGTTTGGTGTAGTGTATATTGATAAAACAGGTACATACGAGGCTTAGAGCACTAAACATTAGTGCTACTAAAGCCGGGACAGGAAAACCAGAGCCAGAAACCTGTTTTTCAACTTTGCATATTGTCTACACGGGGTCGTGTCCAGCCGACACGCCCCCGTGCCCACTTCCCCAGACCTGCTGTTTGTTTAAATCTGCAGACTTTTGCTAGACACGGGGTCGTGCCCAGTGGACACGCCCCCGTGTCCAACTTCTGTAAGTTTTCGTTACTGGCACTCCGACACGGGGTCGTGTCCGCTGAACACGGGGCCTTGTCCAGAGGTCCAGTAACACAAATTTTTGCTTTTTCACACCATTTTACACATTCAATCAACCTAAAAACTTATTTTTGGGACAAATTGAGGACACTGTGTCATTTAAGTGTGTGGGGATGCTAAAACTTTGAATCTTGCAAGTCCTAATCACAAGTCTAAGAAGGTTATATTTTTACAAATTTACAACCGATAGCGTCGTGATAAAAAGAACCAACATAAGAAAATTATGAAAAGGCATGACAAGCTTAGTTAAAATTTGATTATATATACTTGATCACATAAAAAACCCATTCCCACAAAAGTGAGTTTTGAGCCTTTATTGAGCATACAAATACATATCTTTAAACTAAATGCTCATTTTTCGTTTCTTGTGTGAATAGCCGCTTGGTTCTTACGACTCTAGAACTTGCCACGACGATACATTCCCGGTCCTTACCAACTTAAACCCGAGTAAGTAAATGATGGAGACATTAGGACTAACCCTTTTTATTTTTACACCATTATTTTTTTTACCACCTACCCAAAATCCCCCTAGTTAACCCCTTTGAGCCTAAACCTTTTCATTTCTTAACCCAAAAAAAAAACACCCTTTCACCCACCAAAACCCTTTTTATTTTTAACCCTTTGTTTTAGTAACAAGCTCGGTTTTTCTTATGACTTTTTCAAAAAAAAAAAAAATGTTGATGATGAAGCAAAATAAATAAACAAGCAAGTTCATCAAAAATAACTTTGTTTGAATAATAGCTTCATCAAAATAAAAAGTGCAAAAATAAAAAGTCTTACAAAAACCGATGCTTTTTACGCTTTACGCCCTTTTCTACTAACCACTAACCCAACCACCTACCTTTAACCCAAGCCTAACCCTTCACCCAAAAGTCCTCTTCATATTCACAAAGGTATATAGTTAAAAAGGAGGAGGATTGATTGCTTGGCAAGCCTATGGTAGGAGTAGGTTCCATGCCGCTCTCGAGTGATTCACTAAAATACATCTTCGGCCGAGTGTTGAGTGATCCCCCGTGAGGTATGTGAACTTGTATATAAATGGAATTTTAAAAAGGCATGTTATGCCCTAATAAGTAATTTATCTTATGTAAAGTTTTAAATAAATCATGACGAATAGGTTTGTAAATAAATAAAAATAAACTTAACAAAGAATCTTAGAAATCCCGACACTCTATGACAAGCCCAAAAACCTTCTCTTCTACCCATTCCATTTGGGAGTGTAAAGTCACATTATAAAGAGTTTTGCTTGAGGACAAGCAAAGATTCAAGTGTGGGGGTATTTGATGTGTGCAAAATGTAACATATAAATTACATCAATTGTGGCATAAAACTAACCTTTTTAGTACTAATGTTGGAAAAAGTGTGCTTTTGTCTTCCTTTTGTATTTTCAGGATTAAATGAGCTCAAATCAACAAAAGAAGCAAAAAGGCAGCTAAATCTAACATAAATACAAGAAAAGGAACAAACGTGGCATGCCCGACCTCCCCGACAGCATCTTCCCAAGCAAAACAAGAGAACAGAAGGCTGAACAAGCCCCGTGCTCAGTGAACACGGGGGCGTGCCCAAGTGCCAGCATAAAAGACAAAGCTATAGAAGCTTCTATCGCCCACCACGGGGCCATGCTCAGTGGACACGGGGCCGTGGTCAATTATAAGATTCGCAGAATCCAGGCAAATCTTGATAGTACAGATATGCTTCTGCACACGGGGGCGTGCCCAGTGGACACGGGGGCGTGGTCAACTAATGCAGACAAACTACAATTAATGAAAACAGAGAAGAGGATGGACACGGGGCCGTGCCCAAGCTACTGTTCAGGCTATAAATAGGGGTGCTTGGCTCATTTGCAAACCATCCTTTGGCACACCACCTCTCTCACACTTCACCCACCACCATCACAACACCATCATCCACCAGCATCATCCATTGTCCATCATAGAGTGTGTGAGTCGTCTCGGGAACCAAGATTGATCGTAAGAGTTCTTGACAATCAAAGGCCATGTTTGCCTAAGTCTCTTACATCACTTGGTGAAGACAAGTGTCTAGTGTAATGCTTTTTATTTTTAATCTTTTCGCACTTTTTACTTGGTTATGTATTAATGACTTTAATAACTAGTTTCTTATGTTGAAGGTGATTCTTCCTTATCGTTTATCCGTGGTGTCTTGGCATTATTTTACTGTCTATATAAAGAGTAAAATGCACGGATAGTCCTTGTGGTTTTGTAAAATAACACCTATAGTCCCCAACTTTTGGAAATTACACTGGTGCTCCCTGTGGTTTGACAGTTTGTTACTCGGATAGTCCTTGGAGTGGATGTCCGTTAGTTTTCTCCGTTAAATCTATGTAAAATGACAAGAATGCCCTTAATATAAAAAATAAAGAAAACTAATTATAAAGTGGGACCCACCACTCACTTCATCTTCCTCAGTCAGTTAGACCAAACCCTAATTCCAACTTCATCATCTCCAAAGATCACCCACAACCATCAACATCCTTCAACTCTATCACCTGATATCTTCAATCTGATTCCACCATAAAAGATCCTTAACGCCCAATTGAAAAACCCTAACTCCCGAGTCTCCTGATACCTTCAATCCGATTCAATCATCTATCACCATCATTCTCTGCAACTAGACCTACTGCAACCACCCTCTACTCCGACTCCCACCTCCTCCTTTCGAAAATCAAACCGACCTCTGCCTGCAACTAGCCACTCGACACCACCACTCAACCCACCCACTTCAGCCGGCAAACGCAACACCTCTGCCATGACATACACGCAACTAAAGCCCTTAACCTCGTCGTCCAACCTCTGTCGCGACATACAGGAAACTGAGTTGCTGCTGAGAGGATTATGGTTTTTTTTTTCGGTGTGAAATAGCAAGAATGATGGTGGTTGTAGGTTCAATAGGCTATTGTATATGGTGGTCGGTTGTTGTTTGAGCTCCGACGAGGTGGTTGTTGTTTAAGCACCGATGAGGAGTTGTTGTGTAATGTACGGTGGAGGCTGTGTGTGTGGGGGGGGGAGGCTTGGTGATGGCAATGGTGATGACGGAGAAGAAAGGGTGAGCTTGAAGAAGATGTTTTGGTGGGTCCCACAATTATTTATTAATGGATTTCTTTTAATGTTTTAAACTTTGTTTTAATAAGTGAGGGCATTCTTGTCATTTTACATTGATTTAACGGAGAAAACTAACTGACATCCACTCCAGGGACTATCCGAGTAACAAACTGTCAAACCACAGGGAGCACCAGTGTAATTTTCAAAAGTTGGGGACTATAGGTGTTATTTTACAAAACCACAGGGACTATCCGTGCATTTTACTCCTATATAAAATAAAAGATTTTCACCATTCATATCTCCACGGTCTATATGGAGGTATGTTGGCTACCTGGTCGGGGGTTAAGGGAACGGTTTGGTAAGAGTCTTGCCTTGTTCAGTGTATAGATCTTGCAAGGATGTTGGACCGTTTGTGTGACCCTAAACGTCAGTAAAAGTAGTTCATCTCAGTTTACAGAGGCGGAATCAAAGTAAACCAAGTCACAAACAGCTTGTATCCTTTTAACTTCATTTCTATTACTGATTTCGAGACTTTACAACTGTTTCTAACAAGATTTTGACAGCACCTCATCTCTCACACTATGACCTCTGTTAGCTTCAAATGACACACACCAACTATATATAGGCTTGGCCTGTTAGCTTGAAATGACACATCAGTTTCAAGCTGACAAGCAAGAACCAGTTTCAAGCTAACTACCATACTTTTACATGTAAACCCTAATTCTAACTATCTAGACCTAAGACTCGATAAGACGTAGTCAGCAGACATTCAGTGCACCAACAGACTCCCCCTTGGATGTTGACGAAGTCTTTGGCCTTGAGTCTTTAGTCTTTGTCTCTTTCCAATTTTGTCTATCAATGCAAGCATCCTATCAATCTTTATCTTCTTTGATCAGCTTCTATCTTCAAATGTTGTACCAGAATCTATCTCTGACTCTCACTTTCTTTAGGCTCCCCCTTTCGTCAAGCTTCCGTGCTTTTAGGGATCGTCACCTTGCTTTTCAGTTTATAAACTCCTCCTTGCTTTGAGCTTGTCTTCAGACTCCCCCTTAGACTCAGCTTCTGGGATCGTAGTCTGGACTCTTTCCTGCAATCACTCATACATTTATAAGTAACAACATTATAAACTTCCAGTAACAGTAACCTGGCAATTCAATTTTCTAAAACACTCCTCTTATCAACAATCTTTACAGATTTGGCAATATT
The DNA here is from genome assembly GCA_030545235.1 of Helianthus tuberosus. Taxonomy (NCBI): domain Eukaryota; kingdom Viridiplantae; phylum Streptophyta; class Magnoliopsida; order Asterales; family Asteraceae; genus Helianthus; species Helianthus tuberosus. The sequence goes on along the minus strand of CM060364.1, from coordinate 156,255,398 downwards.
TAAGAATCCAAATCCCCCACAGTTTATCATCCAAGTCCAAACTAATGACCTTGGAGATATCACAAACTGTTTTTGATTTTTTAATAAAAATTCAAGTTTCAAATTAATGAACTTGTTTTATTTTCAGAAACACAATCAGCTTACTTAGATTTTAAAACTCAGCATTTCAGACATCGGTTCTCGAAAATAAAGCAAAATCAAAAATCTTTTTGTATTTTCTGAAAATATAAAGCAATAACGAAATATGTACAAACATATTCACATACACTATTTTTGTTTCAGTTTGCGTTAGAGGATCATATCAGTTTTTGACAAATCACAAGTACCATTGAGCTTATTTACACATTAAGAATTAAACAATTCACTTAGATTGTCGATATACAGATCCATTTAAATTTTCACACAAAGTTCAACTGATTCAGGATACGAATTAGGTGTTTTAAGACCTTAAGCTCATTCATGTGTCCCACCTCTTGAATATACTCCCGTATCTAGATCCCAATATTCAGTCTTACAGGTGAGTATACCTAGATGATATCTATAAGGGGAATAAATTATAGTACGAAACCGTGAGAGCTCAGGTCAGAACTTCCGTTCAGCAGAGAGATGACGGCTTCGACTTTTGGTGTGTCCCCTTTAGAGGATCTTTTTTACAACAGCAATGACTATCAATTTTATTGTTTCATCAATTTGCTGAGGGTGGCGCTATATTTCAAGCAATGCAGAAAGTATTCTCCGGGGACTAGGCCATTGCTTCCGCAAATTCAGAAGTCCCGGGATAATACTCCAGATATCACTAAGCATAAAGACCTAGTATCTCAGAAAGAGGGACCTTTCAAACGAGATTTCAGGGGTTACCTATATATCCAAGTAGTGTTCCCCACGAAATAAGCAAGTTTGAATTTAAGTTTATATCCCGAAAAAGTTTACTAAATGTATAAAAACCTATCGGCACATCCACGGTGAGATCGTTTAACACATTTAAACTTTCCATTTCTTTAGCGTACTGTAACTATCTACTGATGTACTATCATTTCCTCTTTTTACACAAAAACTCAATTTTTTTAATTTTATCATGTTTTTGGTTTTTTCAAATTTTCTAATGTTTTTGTATTTTCTGACAAATTTTCTCCCCCTAAAATGCAAAACCATTTAAAGAAAATTTGACAACACAATACTGATAGCTTTGTCTCGCCATCCATTTTCTGCTAACTATGCTCTGTTTTGCAGAAAAACTAATATAAAGTACCCCCATGATTTACAACCCATTGATTTTCGACAGTTTGAAAACCGTTTTTCAATCTTGTGAAAGTAATCAATATTGTTCAGCCGTGAGGATTTCGGCGTATTCAATCAGAACTCCCCCTTACAACAAACTATTTTCCCATAATGATTTCAAAACACTTAAGTTTGTTTTAATCAGAATGGTTTTTCCGGAAAAATTAGTTTGTTTACCCATCACTTATAGGTTCGGGGTCATCACATCACCTTGATCTCTTTTAACCATTTTGAAAATTTAACATTATTAGGTCAAACACCACTATCACTTGTAGAAAATCAAGTACAACTTAATGTCCTTGATTAACCACTTGTAAAACGAAATATCACAGTTACCATCCTGTGAATTTCTCAAAAATGATGCCGATACCTGCTTCACACTTACCAACCTGGAAGCTCCGGCAAGTCAGATTTTTCTATTTGAAAAGTTTCACCCAAGCCTGACTGTCCTTGGGTGTATTTTGAGCTTTTCTCTTTTCTTCATAAAATTCTTTTACACCTTTTTCCTTACCATCAGCCATCTTACTAAAAGTACGTTTAACATTGCTATTAAACATTTTTTCAGCATCAACACCTTTTGATTTTAGATTTGCAGCTCGTAATGGTGGAAATTTCTCATCATTCATTAAAGGAACTGTTTCTTCCTTTTTTACCTCAACTTGTGGCTCATCTGATTTTGTGCAATCAGATTCATTGCCCGAACTTGGCTTGTCTGACTTGGATGAGCCAGATTCATCACCAATAACTTTCTTTTTCTTCTTGTTCGTCCTCAGATTTGCATCTGAAGAATTCGATTTGCTTGACTTTGCCGTCGAGTGAATTGATTCATCAGAACTTTTATTCGAACCAACTGGTGAACCTGAAGACAAAATCTTCTCCAAATACTCTCTCGCCTTCTTCCTCTTTTTCCTCAGTCTGTCTTTTTTCCCCTGTGAAAGTTTCACTTTCTGTTCTAGAACCTTCTGTTCTTTGGGCTTGACATTGACTGGTTTCTTCACCGTTCTCTGAGATTCAACCCTTGATCTTCCCATCAATCTCCTTGGGCAATCTCTGGCAATATGTCCTCTGATATGGAAATTATAGCATCTTCGTGTTTCAAAATTCCAATTCTGGCAATTAACAGCAATGTGTCCTCTAACACCACAGGTATAGCACACTCTGTTATCGTACCATCCACTTCTGTCAGTCCAAACCTTCAGATCATAACATTGTTTGGCTTGGTGATAATCATTTCTCCTCTTCAATGCTGGATTTGTCTTTTGAGCACTGTGGTCAAACCTGCACCACTTATTACCATCATTTTGTGAATTTTCATTTACAAATTTTAGTGATTTTTTATAATGATTGGATGACTGAACTGATGAGCTTTTATTTTTATTTTTAAAATTTTTCGAATTTTTAACTTTTTGTTTCTGTTCTACACTCTTCTTAACAGGTTTTTGCTTAGAACATTCACCTGTTTCAGTAGATTGCAAAACAGTATTTTTAAATTTTTCTTGTAAATCTAAAAATATTTTTCTTTTTCATCATCAGCTTTGTCATCACAATCTTCAATTTTGACTTTGTCAAAATTTGTGACATTGTCACTTATTGGAACAGAATTGATCGGTTTTGGACAAACATGTGATGTAGAATTCACAAAACCTTTCAATTTATTCTCAAGCTCATTAATTTTATTCCGAGCAATTTCAGTTTCATTTTCAAGCCGAATGATTTTCTGAAGTTGAGAATTTATCTCAATCTGTTTTTCAAGATTATTTTTAAAAATAACAGATTTTTCATCTTCTAAAACCTTCATTTGACTTTGAAAATCTTTTTCTAATTTTTTAAAAATTTTTGTTTTCTAATGACAAACTCTCAATATTCTTCAAAAGTTTGTCATTTTCATATTTTAGTTTTTCGCAGTTCAAGCGCAACTCCAAAATCTGTTCATCATCAGCTTTCTTCTCATCTTTCAAAGTTTGAATATCTTCAGTCTGTTTCTTCTCCTTCTGAACAATCTCAAAGATTGGTGTGTCTTCTGCAACCTCTTTCTTAATCACTGGTTCAGATTTCACAGATACAGGCTTTTCAGATTCTTCTTTCTTTGAAATTACTTCTTCAAAAACCTGCTGTTTTTCAGTAACAGCTTCTTTCCCTTTCTCATTTTTTACTACTTCCACTTTGACTTCCTCTAAAGCTTTCTTCTTCAAATCTTCAACTATCTTTTTCACATCTTCTTCTTTTCTCTTCTTCATTTCTACCACCTTTGGTAGACTCGCTTCGCAAACTTCTTTGATTTTGTTCACCAAATCTGGCCAATATTCTTTTTCAGATAACCTTCTTGTGTTAAAAGTAGCCTGACTTGGAAGCAAATTTGTTACAGCTTTAAAATCCACCTTTGATGGGTCAACAACTGGATTACCCCGTGGATCCATGTAACATTCCAAATCATCATTCCATCTTTTAGCTCTCTGGGCTTCTTTCAATGGTTCTGTGAATTTTCCAATTTCCCATCTCGCATAATCTATTTTCCACCATCTATCAGAATCAACAACTTCTTCACTGCTGCTCGACATCTTCAAACAGTTTCTTGAAATTCACAATTTGTATATCTTCAATCACCTGAAATATTCAACAAATACTTAGAAAGTTCTTGGTTTTTTAAAAAATGACAGATTCAAACGAAATCTGTTCAAGTGGAATTGTTCAAACGGAAATGATTTTTCTCAAACGAAATATGTTATTCCGTTTGAGACAACACTAATCAAGTTTCAAACGAGATCACTTGAAGTGAAATAGCTTCAAGTAGAATCAGCAACTTTCAAGCGAAACTGATAATGCACAATTCAAGCTATCAGACTCGTTCAAGCTATCAGGCTCTTTCAAGTATTTCAAGCTATCAGGCTCGTTCAAGCTATCAGGCTCGTTCAAGCTATCAGGCTCGTTCAAGCGAACAGGTTCAAGCTAACAGCATATTTCAAGCGAACAGGTTCAAGCTGACAGCATATTTCAAGCGACCAGACCTATGACGTCATCATTTCACGAACAATTTCAAGCTGTCAAACGTATTTTGATCAGTTTTAATCCGTATTTTAGTTTGAAACTTTCAAGGATTAGTTAACTATGTATTTCGCTTGATATGTGTTAATTTCAGGCCATTTCAACGTGAATTATGTCCGAATCAGAACAAGAATGAGAAGAAGTAAGTAGAAATGAGAAAATCCGGTAGAATCAAGCTGCTATGGTATGAACTCCTTGTCCTGAGCTCTGATACCACTTGTTGGACCGTTTGTGTGACCCTAAACGTCAGTAAAAGTAGTTCATCTCAGTTTACAGAGGCGGAATCAAAGTAAACCAAGTCACAAACAGCTTGTATCCTTTTAACTTCATTTCTATTACTGATTTCGAGACTTTACAACTGTTTCTAACAAGATTTTGACAGCACCTCGTCTCTCACACTATGACCTCTGTTAGCTTCAAATGACACACACACCAACTATATATAGGCTTGGCCTGTTAGCTTGAAATGACACATCAGTTTCAAGCTGACAAGCAAGAACCAGTTTCAAGCTGACAAGCAAGAACCAGTTTCAAGCTAACTACCATACTTTTACATGTAAACCCTAATTCTAACTATCTAGACCTAAGACTCGATAAGACGTAGTCAGCAGACATTCAGTGCACCAACAGATTTTTTTTTTCCTTTCAATCTTTTCTCTATTAATGATTTCCGAGACTTTACAATCGTTTCTAACAAGATTTTGGCAGCACCTCGTCTCACAAGCTATGACCACTGTTAGCTTCAAATGACACACACACCAACAATATATAGGCTTGGCCTGTTAGCTTGAAATGACACATCAGTTTCAAGCTGACAAGCAAGAACCAGTTTCAAGCTAACTACCATACTTTTACATGTAAACCCTAATTCTAACTATCTAGACCTAAGACTCGATAAGACGTAGTCAGCAGACATTCAGTGCACCAACAGACTCCCCTTTGGATGTTGACGAAGTCTTTGGCCTTGAGTCTTTAGTCTTTGTCTCTTTCCAATTTTGTCTATCAATGCAAGCATCCTATCAATCTTTATCTTCTTTGATCAGCTTCTATCTTCAAATGTTGTACCAGGATCTATCTCTGACTCTCACTTTCTTCAGGCTCCCCCTTTCGTCAAGCTTCCGTGCTTTTAGGGATCGTCACCTTGCTTTTCGGTTTATAAACTCCCCCTTGCTTTGAGCTTGTCTTCAGACTTCCCCTTAGACTCAGCTTCTGGGATCGTAGTCTGGACTCTTTCCTGCAATCACTCATACATTTATAAGTAACAACATTATAGACTTCCAGTAACAGTAACCTGGCAATTCAATTTTCTAAAACACTCCTCTTATCAACAATCTTTACAGATTTGGCAATATTTAAGAATCCAAATCCCCCACAGTTTATCATCCAAGTCCAAACTAATGACCTTGGAGATATCACAAACTGTTTTTGATTTTTTAATAAAAATTCAAGTTTCAAATTAATGAACTTGTTTTATTTTCAGAAACACAATCAGCTTACTTAGATTTTAAAACTCAGCATTTCAGACATCGGTTGTCGAAAATAAAGCAGAATCAAAAATCTTTTTGTATTTTCTGAAAATATAAAGCAATAACGAAATATGTACAAACATATTCACATACACTATTTTTGTTTGAGTTTGCGTTAGAGGATCATATCAGTTTTTGACAAATCACAAGTACCATTGAGCTTATTTACACATTAAGAATTAAACAATTCACTTAGATTGTCGATATACAGATCCATTTAAATTTTCACACAAAGTTCAACTGTTTCAGGATACGAATTAGGTGTTTTAAGACCTTAAGCTCATTCATGTGTCCCACCTCTTGAATATACTCCCGTATCCAGATCCCAATATTCAGTCTTACAGGTGAGTATACCTAGATGATATCTGTAAGGGGAATAAATTATAGTACGAAACCGTGAGAGCTCAGGTCAGAACTTCCGTTCAGCAGAGAGATGACGGCTTCGACTTTTGGTGTGTCCCCTTTAGAGGATCTTTTTACAACAGCAATGACTATCAATTTTATTGTTTCATCAATTTGCTGAGGGCGGCGCTATATTTCAAGCAATGCAGAAAGTATTCTCCGGGGACTAGGCCATTGCTTCCGCAAAATCAGAAGTCCCGTGATAATACTCCAGATATCACTAAGCATAAAGACCTAGTATCTCAGAAAGAGGGACCTTTCAAACGAGATTTCAGGGGTTACCTATATATCCAAGTAGTGTTCCCCATGAAATAAGCAAGTTTGAATTTATGTTTATATCCCGAAAAAGTTTACTAAATGTATAAAAACCTATCGGCACATCCACGGTGAGATCGTTTAACACATTTAAACTTTCCATTTCTTTAGCGTACTGTAACTGTCTACTGATGTACTATCATTTTCTCTTTTTACACAAAAACTCAATTTTTTTAATTTTATCATGTTTTTGGCTTTTTCAAATTTTCTAATGTTTTTGTATTTTCTGACAAATTTTTTTTTAAACAGCTTGTATCCTTTTAACTTCATTTCTATTACTGATTTCGAGACTTTACAACTGTTTCTAACAAGATTTTGACAGCACCTCGTCTCTCACACTATGACCTCTGTTAGCTTCAAATGACACACACACCAACTATATATAGGCTTGGCCTATTAGCTTGAAATAACACATCAGTTTCAAGCTAACTACCATACTTTTACATGTAAACCCTAATTCTAACTATATAGACCTAAGACTCGATAAGACGTAGTCAGCAGACATTCAGTGCACCAACAAAGGACCTGGGTTAAATTTAGTAGGACCTCCTTCAATACCCACCACTATTGGATGGCGGGGGTCCGAACTCTTTGATCCCCTCATATGTAAGCTACTATTAATACTTTAACCCGGCTACTTAGGACTGTATCCCTGCTGACTCAGACTACTTAGCCGAGGGTAACGTCACCTTCAAAAGAGGGGCCTACCACAATACGCATTAATAACTTAATTAATTATCTTTCAATAATCCGACCCTTTAGGATTGTATCCTTGCTGACTCAAACTACTGGGTTGAGGGTAACGTCACCTTCAAAAGAGGGGCCTACTACAATAACTAAGATAATCTCTTAAATAGTGCAAAACTGCGGATATAATCAAAGGTTACACTAAACACGAGTCGGAGCCAAGTGATTCATCTTGTCTATCTGTTTTACTTTTATTTTTATTTTTCAGCATTTTAGTTAGTTTTTATTTTTCTTAGTTTAAAACCTTTTTCTAAACTTTTGATTTGATTAGACGTTGAGGATAAACCGGTACTAAAAGCTCTTGTGTCGTTGGACGATCTCGGTATCTTACCAACACTATACTACGCTCACGATGGGTGCACTTGCCCATATGTGTGTTTAGTGTTAGTAAATATCATGTTTTATAAATTAAAAACTTGGCTAAAAAGTGTAAAAGGGCTTAAAATATACTTAAACTTATATACACATTTCACACGCATCAATACCTACAGCAAGATCTAACCTCCAGGATCCTGAGCAGAATCCTGAAGCCCTATGCCAAGAATTGGATACTATTGATGAGACAAGAGATGCAGCAAAGCTAAGGATGGCAGCATATCAACAGAGGATATCTAGAGCATATAACAAGAATATACGGACTAGAAGGTTTCAGGTTGGAGATTGGGTATTAAGAAAGGCTTTTCAGAATACTACTAATCCTGCTGATGGAAAGTTGGCTCCTAAGTGGGAAGGACCTTATGAGATTGAATCGGAATCAGGGAAAGGAGCATACCGACTCAAGAATATGGAGGGGGATATGCTACCAAGATCCTAGAATGCTATACACCTAAAGCTCTATTTCAAGTGAGTTCAGAATTTAATTTCTAACTCAGGATGGTATGAGTTCTATCTCTTTTAATATATTTGATATTATTTATCCTTTTGAACCCAATACTGACTTAAGCATCGGAGGGGTGTTATCCAGGCTAACACCCACCTTAGTTAATAGTTGTTTTGCAGTATATGCTACGAGATATAGCTCCAGAATACACACTCAGGATACTTCGAAAGATTAGAGGATTGGCCCCCTCTCTCAGGTTTAAGGGATCCTGATCCCTTCACATGTTTAAAGGTATTCACCTTTCTCTCGAATTGGGTTTAAACACCCTGCCTGGAGCGCAAGTTATCCAGGAATAGTTCAAGATAGTGGGACCAGTTCATGTAAAAGTGGCTGACAATTTCGTTATCATTGGCTATATCCTGGATCCTTAAGGTATATGAGGATTGATCACCCTCTCTCACGAAAGTGTATTTTCATACTCTCTAAGGTTTAAAGGTTTTCACCTTTCTAAGTCTTGGAGTTTATACACTCCCGCCTGTAGTGCATGAAAACTTGGGATTTTCCCCAGAAAACATATGGGTTTGTCCCCAGAACACTAAGGATATATCTCCAGGATATGTTAGGGTTTACCCCCTGTAATACAAAAATTGTACAAAACAGTTGCAGTTGATGTCCAAACAATTTCTAAGTATTCAATGCACAGGGGACATTCCCACTAAGGCATTGTGAAGAAGCTCAAAGGATCAAGTTTGAGCATAATTCACCAAATATCCCGGACTGGGGACATCTTCGGTGGAAAGGTTGCAAAAGGACTGGAACGAAAGGATTGAGATGTCTTCTATTTTTGGTATGATATTTCCTATTTTGTTCTTTGAAAACCTTATTGTTTAAATCTTTGAAATCTCGTTCGACAGAAGTCTGATTAAAACATTTATGAGTATAATACTTAGATTGAAAATATTCTGATCAAGATATATCCTCAGGATATATCCTTAAGATATATTTCAGGATACATGTTCAGGATATATTTAAAGTAATTTGCTCAGAGTGTTTAAGGCATGGTAATTAGATTGAAAAATTGAAGCTATGCTTGATTCAAACATCTGTTATCGAAACAAGCTTTGTAGAATAAAAATGAACTATCCTTTTTCTTTAAAAGCTTTATCTAAATTATTTGAATTGTAAAAACCCTATTTGACAAAAAGTTTTAATAGGATATTTGCGAGTATCCTGATCAAGATATTTTCGTTTGCTTAGGACATTTGAAATATTAGACTAAGTATGGAAGATTGAAATTATATTCAAACTAAACAATGCATAACAAGAATTGAAAAAAAAAAGACACCAATAAATAGGGCCAAAAGAAGGTTATATTATTAACATAGCAAAAGTTGTGCTTTTGATTTCATCTCAAACCGAGATCCATCCACCAAAAGCACAATTAGTTTTTTATCATATTTACCTAACAGTTGAAGGTTTCATCTCAAACCGAGACCCATCCACCTCCAACTGTTATATTGTTCAAAATACAACAACAACAACAACAGTACCCAGCAAGTCCCACAAATAACAAAGCTATTGGTGGGGTCTGGGGAGGGTAGGATGTAGACAAACCTTACCTCTATCCATATGGATAAAGAGGCTGCTTCCATAAAGACCCTCGGCTCGAAACCAAACATCAAGCAAGCAATGCAAACTACAGATATAGCAATAGAAATCCACCAGTCACAGAATAAGTGGTAACCGACTAATATAGTAGAATAGACACAACTATAGCCCCAAAAGCAATATATATATATATATACAAACACACATACACACAAGATGATAAACACATGTAAGGTCCACCCGAAAAGTAGAAAATATTAACCCCTAACCCAAAAATCACAGACACCTCATTACTCTCTCCTAAAAATATTGTTCAAAATAAACGATACTAATTGATGACCAAGGGCTTCATCCTGAAACCCAGGACCCATCCACCTTTGGCCATCATATTGTTTTAAATGCAGGAAATGTAAATTGTTCAAGTGCAGGAAAAGTAAATTGTTTAGGATTACAAACCACAACCATCAAACTTAAAAAAGTGGGCTCCGGCCTAGGCAAAAACATCCATCATTGCCCACTTCGCTGCTTTTAAGGAGCAGTGATGTGTGCAAAATGCAACATATAAATTACATCAATTGTGGCATAAAACTAACCCTTTTATAGTACTAATGTTGGAAAAAGTGTGCTTTTGTCTTCCTTTTGTATTTTCAGGATTAAATGAGCTCAAATCAACAAAAGAAGCAAAAAGGCCACTAAATCTAACATAAATACAAGAAAAGGAACAAACGTGGCGTGCCCGACCTCCCCGACAGCATCTTCCCAAGCAAAACAAGAGAACAGAAGGCTGAACACGCCCCGTGCTCAGTGAACACGGGGGCGTGCCCAAGTGCCAGCATAAAAGACAAAGCTATAGAAGCTTCTATCGCCCACCACTGGGCCGTGCTCAGTGGACTCGGGGCCGTGGTCAACTATAAGATTCGCAGAATCCAGGCAAATCTTGATAGTACAGATATGCTTCTGCACACGGGGGCATGCCCAGCGGACACGGGGGCGTGGTCAACTAACGCAGACAAACTGCAATTAATGAAGACAGAGAAGAGGATGGACACGGGGCCGTGCCCGAGCTACTGTTCAGGCTATAAATAGGGGTGTTTGGCTCATTTGCAAACCATCCCTTGGCACACCACCTCTCTCACACTTCACCCACCACCCACCACCATCACAACACCATCATCCACCACCATCATCCATTGTCCATCATAGAGTGTGTGAGTCGTCTCGGGATCCAAGATTGATCGTAAGAGTTCTTGACAATCAAAGGCCTTGTTTGCCTAAGTCTCTTACATCACTTGGTGAAGACAAGTGTCTAGTGTAATACGTTTTATTTTTAATCTTTTCGCACTTTTTACTTGGTTATGTATTAATGACTTTAATAACTAGTTTCTTATGTTGAAGGTGATTCTTCCTTATCGTTTGTCCGTGGTGTCTTGGCATTATTTTACTGTCTATATAAAATAAAATATTTTCACCATTCATATCTCCACGGTCTATATGGAGGTATGTTGGCTACCTGGTCGGGGGTTAAGGGAACGGTTTGGTAAGAGTGTTGCCTTGTTCAGTGTATAGATCCTGCAAGGACCTGGGTCAAATTTAGTAGGACCTCCTTCAATACCCACCGGCATTGGATGGCGGGGGTCCGAACTCTTTGATCCCCTCATATGTAAGCTACTATTAATACTTTAACCCGGCTACTTAGGACTGTATCCCTGCTGACTCAGACTACTTAGCCGAGGGTAACGCACCTTCAAAAGAGGGGCCTACCACAATACGCATTAATAACTTAATTAATTATCTTTCAATAATCCGACCCTTTAGGATTGTATCCTTGCTGACTCAAACTACTGGGTTGAGGGTAACGTCACCTTCAAAAGAGGGGCCTACTACAATAACTAAGATAATCTCTTAAATAGTGCAAAAGTGCGGAAATAATCAAAGGTTACACTAAACACGAGTCGGAGCCAAGTGATTCATCTTGCCTATCTGTTTTACTTTTATTTTTATTTTTCAGCATTTTAGTTAGTTTTTATTTTTCTTAGTTTAAAACCATTTTCTAAACTTTTGATTTGATTAGACGTTGAGGATAAACCGGTACTAAAAGCTCTTGTGTTCTTGGACGACCTCGGTATGTTACCAACACTATACTACGCTCACGATGGGTGCACTTGCCCATATGTGTGTTTAGTGTTAGTAAATATCATGTTTTATAAATTTAAAACTTGGCTAAAAAGTGTAAAAGGGCTTAAAATATACTTAAACTTATATACATACTTCACACGCATCAAGTTTTTGGCGCCCATACCGGGGACACAAGGATTTTAAGAAAGTTAAGAATCAACGGCCTAATATTTTTTTCTAATTTTTCTATTTTTTTTTAGGATTTTCGTAGTTTTCCAACTTCTGCAGAACTCAGCACGGGTCGTGCCCGCTGAACACGCCCCGTGCCCAATCATTGGAACTGGCAATCCTGTTTTAAGTCAGACAGCAAGCTGAACACGGGGCCGTGCCCACTCAACACGCCCCGTGCCCAAGATTCAGTTACTGAAAACAGAACCGTAAGATCCCGATGGTTGGTAATTTCTGACACAAACATGAGTGATACTGATATTTTTTACTTTCAGCACTCTTATGGTACGTGGTGTCAAATATGTGGTGGTTCCCATAAAGAATTAGAATGTTATTTTCTAAATTATAAGCCCCACTGTATAGACCCATTGTTTTTCTTTAGCCTTAAGAGGGGCGAAAGTAAAAATAATCCCTATCTCTCCCTCGAATGCTCTCAACCGGATCTTCTAGGAGAAATGCTTCTTGATGAACTATTTCAATTGGAGGATCTACTTCTTAATTGGTTAGAAGAACTTAGGATAGATTTCAATAAATTATCCCAAGACGATAACCAAGAAGAATTGTTGGGATCGCATTTAAATAAAAACAACTTCGTTGTTCCCGATGTTACCTCTAACTCTAGTAAAGACTTGGGCGATAGTCGTCCTTGTGTCGATTGTGCCATGAAGGAATCCCCATCGACTTCGTTCGATGCATACATAGACCTGAGCGATTCGGCATACACCTTCTTTAACGAGAGCCCGGGAAAGGGTTGGACTTGTCCACCTACATATAGCATAGGAATCACCCTCGCCGACAACCTCTTGCGTTCTCGTCTTAATCTAAAGCAATTAAGGTATCTTAGGCACTTTGGGGTTGATCCATCCAGTAAGGAACCGCCCGGTCCGGATAAGTTCCTTAGAAATAGACAAACTTCATAAAACAGCCTTTCGACACGGGGTCGTGCCCAGGTCAACACGACCCCATGTCCACCAAAAGATTCCTTTCTGACTTTTTGTCAGAATACGGAAAAAATGTGTCAGGATCTTGCCTGCACACGGGGCCATGTACAGCCGACACGGGGCCGTGTCCAGCATGTTGTCGTTTTCTATAAATGCAGCCAAGAATCCTGCACATTTGGATCATCCAGGGACAGAGATTTGAAAGGATCTTCTCACCTACCATCCTAGGTATTTCCTAAAAGAAGGTTCTAACAAACATCTTGTCCTTTCTTCTTATATCCATTGCCTTCTTCTTCATCTTTCTTGCATCAACACCTCCATTGAAGCTTGAGATCACCATGACTCCAAGCTTTATTGTGATGGTTATTAGGTTTTTGTTCAAGGAATCTTGTTAAAAATAAGTTGAACAACATTGTTTTAAGTTATTTCTGCTCAAAAATGTTTCATAAGTTGGAAAAATAATTTGAAACTCCAAGATTCCTTGTTCCAAAAATCTGCAGAAAGTTGAACACGGGGTCGTGCTCATTGAGCACGGGGCCGTGTCCGGAGTACTGTTTCATTAAAATAAACTATTTTTGGTTTCTTTTCATAGAATGTCTAGTCAAAACAGTGGAACCTCTTTTGCGCACTCCAGAAACAGTCGAAGGGAAAGAAGGTCATCAATTGAAGCAACTCTCGTACGTTACGTAATGGCATTACGTGAAGCTCTTGATGAGATGACTTCAGTAGAGGAGGTCCTAATAGACCGTATAAATTATCTTACGGTGGGGTTGGAAAACAGTTTTCAAGAAATCAACCTCTTGCACCAGAGGTTAAACATTCTTGTAACACCTCCCATGGAACCAATCCTCCCTCAAGAGGATTGGAACCTAGCACTTGGAATCAACAATCCTACCGGCTGGGACGACATTCCAGCGGAACCTCCTCTTGAAGATCTACAAGAAGTCCCGGTGGAGGTTGCACCCCCTCAAACCAATGCCAATGAGCCCGCCTTTCTTCTCCCTGGGGAGATAGAAGAATGGCTCGCCGACGTGTGAGGAACCCATGCCCGGAGAAAGAAGTTTTTCAAGCCGCATCTAAGCGAGGGATTTATCTTTTCGGAAATTTTGCTAATAGAATAAGTAGTAGGCTAGAACTTCTTGGTTTAGATTTCTTGTGTTTCTTTGACCTAATTATCTAGAATTTTAACTTTTAGGATTATTATGTAATTCTCTCTGTGACTTAATGAATGATGGTTTTAGCTAATTTGGTGTTTGGATGATGTTGTAATGAGTAAAACACATTCGGTATGGTGAAGGATAACAAGGGAAACTTGGACCAGCACCCCATGCACGAAAACAGGGCCATCCGACAAAATTTTCTTCATTACAGCAAGTTCAGCACGGGCCGTGTCCGCTCAACACGGCCCCGTGCTGCACAGTCTGCAGAAAATGCCCAGTTCAGGTACACTGGACACGGACCATGTTCACCCAACACACCCCCGTGCCCAGGCTTCTATTTCTCTTTATTCATTTATGTTACTGGCACCTGAACACGGGGTCGTGCCCAGACACCACGGGGCCGTGTCCAGATGCCCAGTAACATAAAATTTTGCTTTTTAACACCTTTTTACACATTCAATCAACCTAAAAACTTATTTTTGGGACACATTGAGGACAATGTGTAATTTAAGTGTGGGGGATGCTAAAACTTTGAATCTTGCAAGTCCTAATTACAAGCCTTACACAAAACTCTATTGGAACCGCTAATCAACCCAAATTGTTTTCAAAAATTTTCATTTTTTTTTACTTGTCTAGGTTTAACTTGGGAATTTCAAGTTCTAAAAAGGTTATATTTTTACAAATTTACAACCGATAACGTCGTGATAAAAAGAACCAACATAAGAAAATTATGAAAAGGCATGACAAGCTTAGTTAAAATTTGATTATATATACTTGATCACATAAAAACCCATTCCCACAAAAGTGAGTTTTGAGCCTTTATTAAGCATACAAATACATATCTTTAAACTAAATGCTCATTTTTCATTTCTTGTGTGAATAGCCGCTTGGTTCTTACGACTCTAGAACTTGTCACGACGATACATTCCCGGTCCTTACCAACTTAAACCCGAGTAAGTAAATGATGGAGGCATTAGGACTAACCCTTTTTATTTCTACACCAATATTTTTCTTTTTTAACACCTACCCAAAATCCCCCTAGTTAACCCCTTTGAGCCTAAACCTTTTCATTTCTTAACCCAAACCAAACACCCTTTCACCCACCAAAACCTTTTTTTTTATTTTTAGCCCTTTGTTTTAGTAACAAGCTCGGTTTTTCTTATGACTTTTTCAAAAAAAAAATGTTGATGATGAAGCAAAAGAAATAAACAAGCAAGTTCATCAAAAATAACTTTGTTTGAATAATAGCTTCATCAAAATAAAAAGTGCAAAAATAAAAAGTCTTACGAAAACCGATGCTTTTTATGCTTTTCTCCCTTTTCTACTAACCACTAACCCAACCACCTACCTTTAACCCAAGCCTAACCCTTCACCCAAAAGTCCTCTTGATAATTACGAAAGTTTATAGTTAAAAAGGATGAGGATTGATTGCTTGGTAAGCCTATGGTAGGAGTAAGTTCCATGCCGCTCTCGAGTGATTCACTAAAATACATCTTCGGCCGAGTGTTGAGTGATCCCTCGTGAGGTATGTGAACTTGTATATGAATAGAATTTTAAGAAGAAAAAAAAAGGCATGTTATGCCCTAATAAGTAATTTATCTTATGAAAAGTTTGAAATAAATCATGACGAATAGGATTGTAAATAAATAAAAATAAAACTTAATAAAGAATCTTGGAAATCCCGACACTCTATGACAAGCCCAAAAACCTTCTCTTCTACCCATTCCATTTGGGAGTGTAAAGCCACAATATAAAGAGTTTTGCTTGAGGACAAGCAAAGATTCAAGTGTGGGGGTATTTGATGTGTGCAAAATGCAACATATAAATTACATCAATTGTGGCATAAAACTAACCCTTTTTGAGTACTAATGTTGGAAAAAGTGTGCTTTTGTCTTCCTTTTGTATTTTCAGAATTAAATGAGCTCAAATCAACAAAAGAAGCAAAAAGGCAGCTAAATCTAACATAAATACAAGAAAAGGAACAAACGTGGCATGCCCGACCTCCCCGACAGCATCTTCCCAGGCAAAACAAGAGAATAGAAGGCTGAACACGCCCCCTGCTCAGGGAACACGGGGGCGTGCCCAAGTGCCAGCATAAAAGACAAAGCTATAGAAGCTTCTATCGCCCACCACGGGGCCGTGCTCTTTGGACACGGGGCCGTGGTCAACTATAAGATTCGCAGAATCCAGGCGAATCTTGATAGTACATATATGCTTCTGCACACAGGGGCGTGCCCAGCGGACACGGGGGCGTGGTCAACTAATGCAGACAAACGGTAATTAATGAAGACAGAGAAGAGGATGGACACGGGGCCGTGCCCAAGCTACTGTTCAAGCTATAAATAGGGGTGCTTGGCTCATTTGCAAACCATCCCTTGGCACACCACCTCTCTCACACTTCACCCACCACCCACCACCATCACAACACCATCATCCACCACCATCATCCATTGTCCATCATAGAGTGTGTGAGTCGTCTCGGGATCCAAGATTGATCGTAAGAGTTCTTGACAATCAAAGGCCATGTTTGCCTAAGTCTCTTACATCACTTGGTGAAGACAAGTGTCTAGTGTAATACTTTTTATTTTTAATCTTTTTACTTGGTTATGTATTAATGACTTTAATAACTAGTTTCTTATGTTGAAGGTGATTCTTCCTTATCGTTTGTCCGTGGTGTCTTGGCATTATTTTACTGTCTATATAAAATAAAAGATTTTCACCATTCATATCTCCACGGTCTATATGGAGGTATGTTGGCTACCTGGTCGGGGGTTAAGAGAACGGTTTGGTAAGAGTCTTGTTAGTGCATGCGTCTGTCGACTTCATCTTGTATCGAGTCTTGTAATAAAATTGTTAGATCGTGTCATTAAGTTCTAGAAAATAGAGTTTTAGAGATCATTTCCCACGAAATGTCTATTCCCCACGAAATAGAGATGGCACTTTCAAAGGGAATTAGAAAGTGGCACTTTCAAGGGGAATTAGATAGTGGCACTTTCAAGGGGAATTAGAAACACTATAAATAGGGAGCTTAGTCATTTCATTTGTAACTTCTCTCATTCCAGCAGCGAAGCTCTGCTGAAGTGTCTTCAGGTCTGTAAACGTGTTATATCAATAAACAAGACGGTTAAACTACTTTCTAGTGCAAATCAAGCTGAACCGACACCGAAATGTCTGATTCCGCCTCTCGTTTTGGTCTAGATCTCTTCTGAAAGACTCGGTTTGGTCGTTACTCGATCCTACAAGTGGTATCAGAGCTCAGGAGGAAGAGTTCTTACCGATTCAGCTTGATTTCATCCAAAAATCTGATTTCTACTCATTCTTTCACGTTTTTATCTGATTTTTGCAAAATTGAACGGGTTTTTGCGGTCCAAATCGGCTGATTTTTGGATATGTTGTGCGAAAACACCTGATCTACAACCCTTGAAAGTTTCAGAACTAAATTCGACCATTTGCTTGATCAATTGGACAAAAATTATACCGAATTGATGATGTCAGCAGCCTTCAAACGTGATCAGAGGATTAATTCCGTTTGAATCTGACATATTCCGTTTGAAATTCAGTATTTCGTTTGAAATTGAATGATTATCCGTTTGAAAGATGAATCCCATTTGAAAATGCATGGTGATCTCATTTGAAACATGTGGTTCGTTTGAAACATTGGGTTGATTCCGTTTGAGGACCATTCCGTTTGAGAATTCCGTTTCAAAGCTGCAGTTTCGTTTGAAAGTATCATCAACATAATCGATAATTCATCTGATTCATTAATTGAAAATCAATGCATGTGATCATTAACTGTGTTGTCGGCCAGCTTTAATTGAACAAAAGATGAATGTGTCAGTCCATGTGAATTCATAGTTGAGCTGCCCAATAGAATTAAGTCTCAATTAAAATTGTCGGCTTAGTGGTTTTGAGTGGTCCAATCATGTGCAAGTGTTGACTGCCCACTAAAGGTCCAATGGAATGAATCGGTGATCTATTCTCGGCTCAATCATATTTGTTGGTCAGATTCTTTGAGCGGCTCATTTATTAAAAAAAAAACAGTTCATCGGACAATTAATTGCAAATTGCTTTCAAACAAGAAGTCCAGGTCATTTGGACTTAAGTTCTGGTCACACGGTTTGGAGTTCAAAGTGTTTAAAGGTTCATCAGGTCGTTTGAAAGTCTGTCAGTTTGCATGTAAAAGGGCCAGGTCATTCGATTTTGATCCGGGTCATAGCAGTTTGCACGGTTTGGCAATTTAAACCTCAGTTCACACAGAATAGTCACCAGTTCGAGTACCAGTTTGTTTCAGTTAATTGATAGGTGGTTAAACTGATTGTGTTTTTATCTGTGTGTTGTCAGGTGATACAGGTGTTTTACAAGGTGAACCAGTTCATTTGAAAGCTTGTTTGAGAAATTCTTCGATATCAAATCATGAGTGAAGAGTTTTACAACGCATTTGCAACATCCCCGACTAGTCCAGCTGCCATTACTCAAAACATGAACATGGAAAATGAAACCGGAACCTTACAAAAACCCCCGAAGCTAATGAGTATTGAAGAGTATTATGGTTGGAAAGATAGGTTTGAAAACTGGGTTCAAGCAAACCATTTGAGATCTTGGGAGTGCATTTTGAAGAAATATGTTCTACCACGTACTGATCTGCAAGTTGTAAAAGAAATTTCTGAATTCAATGACAAAGAACGAGATATGTACAGAGCTGAAAAGATGATGATCAGTCTACTTCAGCAAGCCAATAAAGAAGATATCTTTGTATTGCTTCAACATGATAAAACTTCAAAATCAATTTGGGATGCTCTTAAGATCAAATTTGAGGGAAGTGAGAATATGATAAAAAGTAAAAAGGCATTGCTTAAGAAAGAATTTGATTTATTCACAAGTCTGCCAGGGGAAGATACAAAGAAGTTGATTGAAAGATACTGCCATGTAGTACGTTCAATGTCTTTGTTGAGCATAACTAAAGATCGAGAGGAATGGGTTGACAAATTAGCTGATGCTTTACCTCAGAAAGAGTGGGGTACATACTTGATGATTTTGAAAAACACCGGAGTTTATGATGGTTTGACGATTTCTCAGTTCATCGAGAAAATTGAGGGTCAAGATTTTGATCAAACACCATCTGATTCTGGTTCTTCAGATGATAGTTCTGAAAAAGCGATAGATTTTGATCAATCACCAACTGATGATAGTGGTGATGATGAGGAAGAAAGACATATTAATATCGCTAAAACTCATCTATCTCCTGAAAGCTTTCAATTTTATTTTGCAGATTGCTTGGAGAAGCTGAAGGAGAGACGAGCAGCAAAAGAACAAAAGAAAATGAAGAGTGAAAGTGTTACTCAAGAAGAAGAGACTGTTCAAAATGAAGAAATTAAAGCAGAGAAGGTGACTGAAACTGAACCAGTGATTGAGGTTGAGAAGGTCATCGAAGTTGAAAAGATTGTGGAAGTCATCAAGCCTTGTTTAAAGTGTTTAGAATCTTGCAAGGAATGTGCAGCGAAAGATGAGAAGCTGGTTGAGCTTGAAAAGATGAAAGAGCAATTATTGTTCAATCTCAACTATGTGAAAGAATCCTACGATGTATTGAATAGAACGGTCACTGGTTTGCAAAAGACTAACTCAGAAAGAGAAGACGCATTGACAATGATGAATGCTGTGATGATGACAAAGCAAAAGGCGATTAATCATTACATTGAAGAATGTGCCAAGTTGCAGCAGGAGTTGGAGACAGAAAAGATTGAAAATGAGAGAATTAGACATTTAATGCAAAGTTATTCTAGTTCTGATTATCTCATTGATCGAATTTATCCAACTGTTGCAGGTTTTGAGGCATTTAAAGATGATGAGAAGCAAAAGAAGAAGGATACTGGTAAGAAACTAAGTGTTAGCTATAACAAGTGTCCGCCTCCAATCTGGGAAGGTTATTCTCCCAGAAAACCAAATGAGGAGCAAGTTCAAAAGGCAGTCAATATAAAACTGAAGTATGATATAACCGATGAATTACCAGAAAACATTGATGTCGTTTTTACATCATCTGACATTGATCATGAGTCCGAGTTAATAAAAAAGGTGGCCGATCAGGTGTTGGATACAGATGAGGAGTCAGAGTTAAAGTCTGAGTCAAAGTCCGAGTCTGGGTGTTCAAGTTCGTCCGTCAGAAGTTCGAGTTCGTCGGTCAACAGTTCAAAGTCGTCGGTTAAATGGGTTTACAATAAAGAATTCATGTTATCAAAATCTAATTTGAATGAAGAAACAATCAAAGTGGCATATACATTGATGGATTCAGACAAATTATATTCTGATGAGGAATTTCCAATAAGAAGTGTTCAAATTGAAAATATCAAAAAGGTTTTCAAAATGACAGAAATTAATATTTCTGAAATAAAAGATGTAAATCTTACTGAAAAACCTAAAAAGTACACTTCAAGAGTTCAACAACGTTTAAACAAGAAAAAGGGTTACAGTTCTGGTTCTGGTTTTCAAAAGAAACCAAACCATAACCGTAATTTCAAAAAGAAAGGTCTATGATTTATTTCACCAGAAAATTATAATAATGAAAAATATGTTCGAGATTTTAAATCAAAAATGATATTTATTTCAGGAACAAGCTGTGAAGAGGAAGCAAAAAGCCCATTCTGGAAGCAATCAAACATAGAATTCCTTACCAAAAAGCAAGAGAATGTGAAGAATGGAGCTAATCAAAGAAGGGAGACAAGAACCTGCTTCAGATGCAATGAAGCTGGTCACATTGCATGGAACTGTTCTCAAGAAACAAAAACAAAACAGGGAGTCTCTGGAAAACTCAAAGGAAAAGGTGTTGAGAAAAATGAACCACCAACTAAGATATTCAAAATTTTTGAAAATTCAATTTATGAAGTTGGTGAGTGTTCAAAGAAAAATTTTTACAAAAGGAGAGCCAAAGACAACCAAATGTGGGTTATTAAGAAGTTTTCTGAGAAATTTGACGATGAATCTGATTCCACAAAATCAGAGGAGCCATAAAGTGAGATAAAACTGGAAACTTCAGTAGCTCCAATGGATGATGTTCATTTTCCACCATTGAGGGCTGAGAATTTTAAATCAAAAGTTGGGAAGGTTGAGATCTCAAATCAATTCTATTCTGAAAAGAATGAATTTGATGTTGAGAAAGCGTTTAATGGAAAGGTGAAAAAGATTTTTGGAAAAATGATTGAGGGTAAAGTCAAAGGGGTTAAAGATTTTTATGCAACAAAGAAAGCAACCTATAACCCTACTGAACAAGAGTTGTCCTCACCCAAGGCTGGTCAGGCTTGGGTGGACATTTTCTTTAAGTGATAAGTGTGACTTGCCGGAGCTCCCAGGTTGGTAAGCGTGGAGCAGGAATCGGCATCATTCTTGAAAGGTTTGGTTGGTAAATTCGTAGGTGGTATATTTGATTTGTTATATTTTTACAAGTGATGTGGTTGAAAAGTGAACCTGCTAGTGGTTGTTGAAAAGGTTTTCACTAACAAGTGGTAAATCAGGGACATTAAGTTGTATCTGATTTCCTACAAATGATTGAGAAACAAGATGATGAACCCCTAACCGTCAAGTGGTTTTATAAAATCAACAAAACTTATTTTCCGGAAAAATCATTCTGGTTAAAACAAACTTAAGTGTTTTGAAATCATAATGAGAAAATAGTTTGTTGTAAGGGGGAGTTCTGATTGTTTATGCCAAGTGGATGGCGATTTGAAGCGATTTGATATCGGTTGTCAATTTTCTTGTATAGTTTGTTTTCAAATTAATTTTAATGTGTTTGCATTTTAGGGGGAGTAGAAATTTTCAGAAAATCCAAAAACATCAGAAAATTTGAAAAAGTCAAAAACATGATAAAATTCAAAAATGAGTTTTGGTGTCAAAGAAGAGGAAATGATAGTACATCAGTAGACAGTTACAGTATGCTAAAGAATTGTACTGTTTAAATAGCGTTAAACGGTCTCACTGATGATATGCCGATAGGTTTTTACACATTTAGTAAGCTTTTTCGGGATATAAACTTAAAGTCAAACTTGCTTATTTCGTGGGGAACACTACTTGGATATATAGGTAACCCCTGAAATCTCGTTTGAAAGGTCCCTCTTTCTGAGATACTAGGTCTTTATACTCAGTGATATCTGGGGTATTATCCCGGGACTTCTGATAATGCGGAAGCAATGGCCTAGTCCCCGGAGAATACTTTACGCTTGCTTGAAATATAGCATCACCCTCAGCTCGTTTGAAAGGTCCCTCTTTCTGAGATACTAGGTCTTTATACTTAGTGATATCTGGGGTATTATCCCGGGACTTCTGATAATGCGGAAGCAATGGCCTAGTCCCCGGAGAATACTTTACGCTTGCTTGAAATATAGCGTCACCCTCAGCATAAAATGATGAGACAATGCTGTTGTAAAAAAGATCCTCTAAAGGGGACCCACCAAAGTCGAGCCGTCATCTCTCTGCTGAACGGAAGTTCTGACCTGAGCTCTCAGGTTTCGCATCTAACCTCTTACAGATGTCATCATAGTGGTATACTCACCTGTAAGACTGAATATTGGGATCTGGATACGGGAGTATATTCAAGAGGTTGGACACATGAATGAGTTTAAGTTCTTAAAATACCATATCCTGAATCAGTTGAAATTTGTGTGAGAATTTAAGTGGATCAGTATATCGGCAATCTAAGTGAATTGTTTAATTCTTAATGTGTAACTAAGCTCAACGGTACTTGTGACTTGTCAAAAACTGATATGATCCTCTTGCACAAACTCACAAAAAAATAATGTCTGTAAATATTTCTTTACTGCATTTCATTTGGAGAGCTGATTTTCAAAATTCCAAGTGCTAGACATGATGAACAAATGGTTTGGGAGAATGTGTTTTGAAAAGAAAAATGATTAATTTTTTTGCAAATGGTTCATCAGAATTTATCATTGATAAATCATTCTGGTTTAATTTGAGAGAGAATCTGGGTTTATAAATTTGTTAAATGTTAAATTTGTGAAATTTATTTCTGGGTTAAGAATGTGCAGGTGTAGCCAGGTTTCGATTTTGAACCTGAAGATAGAGTGCCAGGTTCCGATACCTGAGGACTATGTGATTTCAACAAGCCAGACTGCGATCCTAGCATAACGAAAGGGGGAGTCTGAAGACATCCATGGAAAGAGCCCACGAAATGTCTATTCCCCACGAAATAGACATGGCACTTTCAAAGGGAATTAGAAAGTGGCACTTTCAAGGGGAATTAGATAGTGGCACTTTCAAGGGGAATTAGAAACAGTATAAATAGGGAGCTTAGTCATTTCATTTGTAACTTCTCTCATTCCAGCAGCGAAGCTCTGCTGAAGTGTCTTCAGGTCTGTAAACGTGTTATATCAATAAACAAGACGGTTAAACTACTTTCTAGTGCAAATCAAGCTGAACCGACAACGAAATGTCTGATTCCACCTCTCGTTTTAGTCTAGATCTCTTCTGAAAGACTCGGTTTGGTCGTTACTCGATCCTACAAGTCTTGCCTTGTTCATTGTATAGATCCTGCAAGGACCTGGGTCAAATTTAGCAGGACCTCCTTCAATACCCACTGGTATTGGATGGCGGGGGTCCGAACTCTTTGATCCCCTCATATGTAAGCTACTATTAATACTTTAACCCGGCTACTTAGGACTGTATCCCTGCTGACTCAGACTACTTAGCCGGGGGTAACGTCACCTTCAAAAGAGGGGCCTACCACAATACGCATTAATAACTTAATTAATTATCTTTCAATAATCTGACCCTTTAGGATTGTATCCTTGCTGACTCAAACTACTGGGTTGAGGGTAACGTCAACTTCAAAAGAGGGGCCTACTAAAATAACTAAGATAATCTCTTAAATAGTGCAAAAGTGCGGAAATAATCACAGGTTACACTAAACACGAGTTGGAGCCAAGTGATTCATCTTGCCTATCTGTTTTACTTTTATTTTTATTTTTCAGCATTTTAGTTAGTTTTTATTTTTCTTAGTTTAAAACCATTTTCTAAACTTTTGATTTGATTAGACGTTGAGGATAAACCGGTACTAAAAGCTCTTGTGTCCTTGGACGACCTCGGTATGTTACCAACACTATACTACGCTCACGATGGGTGCACTTGCCCATATGTGTGTTTAGTGTTAGTAAATATCGTGTTTTATAAATTTAAAACTTGGCTAAAAAGTGTAAAAGGGCTTAAAATATACTTAAACTTATATACACACTTCACACGCATCAAGCAGCACCTTCTTGACCAGCAACGTCTCCCCCAGCACCTGCACCAGCATCACCCTCGGGATTCTTCTCAGCATCACCACCAGCATCAGCCGCCTTTTTTGCCGCCTTGGAAGGCTCCTCACAAGTATGCTTCGCAGGGTGTTCCACGGGATTGCCTCTGAGATCCTTTAATTTCACCTCCCAAGTGTTGACATTCCAGGAGGGGCATTTAAAGCCCAAGGCTTTGGCCTCATAGGCCATCCTTAACCTAGCTTGGAGAAGGGAAATTACAACAGATCCTTTGAGGCCATCCCGGTAAGAATTCATATCCTGCTGGTATTGGATATGGGCAGCATCCAGCTTGGCTTGGGCATCCTCATTGGCCTCGTGAATGGCAGCTTGGTGCTCCTGGGTCATCGCCTTGAATTTGTCTTCGTAGTGCTAAGACTTAGCGGCAGCAATCATCCCTTGATCAGCAATGGTGACTTCGGCTTTCTTGAGCTTGACCTCCAGCATTTTATTGATACCACAAGCTTCCTCATATAAATGCATGAGACGTTCGAGGCCCTGCAATCAAAATACAGGTATCAACATAAATTGGCTGTCCAGGATAATAATTAAACATATATGGGCAGGATACCAGGTGAGAGTTTTTACCTGATTAAGGAATGACGTCATAAACCCATTGGCTTCATTGAATCCATGGTTCTCGTAAGGGAAGGTCTCGGAGGTAGCCGGAGAGTCCATTTCCTTCCTCTTTCGGGCACTGGAGGCACGAGTCTAGGTGGCTGGAGGAGGCTTGGGAGTGGTAGCAGCTTTCGAACCGGTGGGCTTGGAAGACGTGGTGGCTTTAGGGCTTGGTTCTTTCTTCACCGAGATAGGAGCAGAATAGTTGTCCAACTCGTCGAGATCAAAGACCTCTGGAATTTTGGCTGGTGCTGCATAAAAAGAGTAGTTCTAAATCCTTTCTATTCTTTCATTATATAAAGCTAATCAATCATTTGCAGAATAACCCTTACCAGACATGTCGGAGCTGGATTTTTGGCTTGAACTTGCGAAGGATAGAGAAAAAGTTCTCTCACTCTCTGGGAGTTGATAAATGCTTTTGATCCTCGGATCTGATTCAGCGCTTGGAGGGGCTAGTTCTATGAAATTTGATGCACAAGAAATAAAGATATCTGTTCAGGATATAACTTCAGGATATGTTTGGGGATATTCCTAAAACCCTAAATCCTACCAGAAGTTAACCACTTCACAGGAAGGTCAAAACCTCTAGTAATGGAATCCCTTTTTACAAAAAAGAACTTTCGTTGCCATTTATCCTCATTTTTTGTGGCTTTGAGGATGAGGGGATTTTTGGAGGTTGAGAAAAGGAGAAAACGGCTGTTGCCATGAGAACGAAGGCGATAGGCAACCGGAAGATCCTCGATACAAAGATCAGGAATAAAATGAGATTTGATTTGGTCCAAGGTCACTAGCACACGCCAAACCATAGGCATGGTTTGGGCATAACTAAGACCGGTAAGTTCAAAGAAACGAGATATGAAAGACGGAAAGGGGTATCAGAGTCCTATGGAAAAGGGGTAAGCCAAGAAGCACACCCATTCGTTGGAAGAAAAATCTGATCAGATCTCTCTGTCAAAAGGACGGATAATCGCACCATCAGGGAAAGCACCGGAGGCTTACAGGGCAGCAATGTCAGCATTGTCGAATGAACAGACCTCTTTTTCGGGTTCTTTAAGAAGGTTTTGGGCTTTGAAGGTCGGGATTGAATTGCCTGTGTGTGATCTCGTTCTACTGGCCATGGAGGATTTCAGCAAAGAAAAACGGAGAAGAAAGAGAAGAAAGAATTTACCTGAGAATTCTGGTGAAGATGGTGAGCTATCAAACAAAAAGAGAGAAGATATAGGGGCTAAATGGATAGCCATTGATTATAAAACGCGTTGGAAGTTGCACAATGTCACTTCAACTGTCGCTTCAATTTAATTGCCTCGATTCACGAGATAAGCTTCAAAATATATCCGTTGGAATTGGTATACCAACAGATATATTTTGGGGACAATTATTATGGGTGGTTTTCGGCTCATATATCCTGACTAATATTCTGACTATGTTTCTTTTGTTGTGACCAGGATACCGGATCAGGATATTGGTAACATCCTGATACAATATCCTGGTAGTAACTAATTAATTCACGTGCAGATTATTGGAACAAGTCTATAACGTTCAAGTGGACTTCTTCTCCCAAAGACTCGGGCAAATCTGTTGAATTATGGACGTTGAAGCCGGAAGAAGCGGACTACAACGTTCACAAAGGGAATATTCGATATATCCCGGATTTATAGGCTAGTTAGTTAGTTTTATTTTACTATAAATAGGAGTGATCGGATCAGATAAGGACACACAATTTTTCGAGCTCTCTTTCTCTCTAGCTGCAAACACTCACAACACACTTACACTTATATCGAAATCACATTGTAACACTTAGTTGATCCGCATCATATCCTGCATTGTATCCTGATATTTGAAGAAATAAGAAGAACAAGGCAGCTGCGATTGTCAGCTCCCGAGGTTTTGTGCCGGCGATCTAGCTTGATCAAGGGCTTTCCTCGTACATCCCGTGTCACCCTTCACACTTTTGCTCATTGTTTGATTGTAGATACAGTTCGATATCCTGAGTCGTATCCTGAAAACTGTTTTTGCAAACAACTAAGTTAACATACTTTTGATACATATTCTTAGCACACTACCTCACTTAACTAATTTGATCACTTAATTGCTTCGGTAATTTTTGACCAAAACAACAATCTTGGATAAAGTGCACCTTGATATCAATGTTCTTGGTTATAGAGTAAAAGACAGGGTTTTGTTAATCTGGATAGTGGCATCATTATCAAAATAAGTAGTAGAGTTTAGATAAGTCAAACCGTAATCCTTGAGTTGCTGTTGTATCCAAAGAACCTGAGAGCAGTAGGCAGCAGATGCTGTAACGCACTTTGCTTCTGCTGCAAAAGTGAGTTGTTGCTTCTTGCACTGCCATGAGATGATATTGTCCCCCAAGAATTGGCATCCAGCTGATGTACACTTCATATCCCTGTTTTGACAAACTTGCAAGCCCAGAAACATTTTCACTTCTCCCAACGAGCTCATTTTGAACTTCTTTCTCATCATTCGAAAATACGAATGGCCTTCAGACGTGCTACCGGTGCGTATACCTCATCATGATCCAGACCTTCAACTTGTTTGAAACCTTGAACTACCAATCGTGCTTTGTTCCTTATGATCACGTCGGTGTCATCCTTGTTGGTTTCTGAATACCCAACGCGTTCCAAGAGCACGTTTTCTTTTGGTGAAGATAACCTCCATCCCTTTATCACACATCTGAGATATGCTTAAAAGGTTGTGCTTCAGTTCAGGGACATAATTGATTCTAAGAAGGTGAGAACCCTGTCTCTGACAGTGCCCTTCATGGTTATTCTTCTAGTTTCCCCTCCCGCGAAGTTGACTAATCCATCGTTGAATATTTTTTTGTTATTCAAGTGGGATAAGTCTTCTGTCACATGTCTAGAACAACTACTATCAATAAACCAAGGTCTAACGATCGCCCTTCATAGCCGTTCCTGCACACTTAGCGGGATTAATTAGAAACTAGAACCCAGGCCATTGTTGACCTGAGTTGACCATCACTATCAGTGTATGAAACGTCACGAAAGATCATGTAACTTTTGGTAGAATTTGAGGTTTGAGGTGAAGATGTAGATGTTGACGGTTTAGAACAGTGAGACTGGGATCCAGCAAGAACTGTGGGCTTCCAAATCTTAGAGTCAGTGTTGTTGTTTGAAATACTTTTCTTTACAGTTGAGACTTTTGGCTCCATTTGTTGACTTTGGAACCCATTTGTGTTTGAAAACCTTTGATTTTTCTTCTTTGTTAGATTCCAGTCCCTATCAGAAGGCTTGGCTTGAGAAAATCAATTTCTGTCCGATCGATATTTCATAGCCTTCTGAAGATGTGTGTTACTAGAGTAGTAAGGACAATTAACACAATTTCTAGCTATGTGCCCCGGAATTCCACAATTAAAACACATCTGTATTTTTGAGAAAAAACATTTAGTTCTACTTGTGTTATTCTAGGAAACTGATTGGGTTTCTTCTTCTTTCCATTTGATGCTGATTGCTTGTATGCATGTTTGATCTTGGAAGAACCCTGCTCATAATCATCTGCACACGAGTGAGTATCGACAGCTTTACCCTTCAGCTTAGGTTTAGTTTGCTTGAGAGACGGGTTTTCCTTTTGAGTCTTCTTTTTGCGTGGTTTTCTATTTTTACGTGACCGTCTTTTCTTTAAAGGAGCAGATTCAGTAGACTTTGCTTCATTTGAAACACTTTCTTCAGATTCTGATCCTTTGGGATCGAGAGTTGAATCATCTGTTGAATTGATTTCCACAGATCCCTTTTCTTCAGAATCCATGTTCTCAGGAGTTTCCGTAGAATTGGTTTCCACAAATATCTCTTCTTCAGTTTCATCAGTTGAATCAACTGTTGAATTGATTTCCATGGATTCCTTTTCTTTAGGCTCCGTGTTCACATGAATTTCTGCAGAATTGCTTTCCACAGATATCTCTTCTTCAGTTTCATCTATCTCTTTGTTTCTGACATCAGCTGATTTGTCACACCCCGAAATATCAGAGCATTGGCTTGACTGGACCGGTATCTTCATTGCACAGCGGAAGCAAATAAGCTAAGACTTCTAGAAAATGAACGCCCACTAAGTACTCGACTCTTCATGGTTCTCCTATTTCAACCGTGCCATAGTTTCTAAAAAGTAACCTGAGAAAGAAACATGCGAAAAATCAACATAAAGTTGAGCGAGTTCATAGTTTGTTTTAGAAAAGATTTAAAATACATCTTTTTGAATAACCGGTTTGTGAAATATCATTGAGAAAACGAATTTAAAATCATTTTCTTGTCAAGTTATATGGAAACTTTGTATTTGTAACGCATTTTGTTAGTAGAACCATGTATTTGTAAACTCTTGTATTTGTAAAGTTTGTATAACCGTCAATGCCCACCCTGACTTTGACTTCATGCCCGCATAATCCCTATGCTTTGAATTTGTATAAAACCTTTGTAAACAATGTATGTATGTATGTATGTATGTATGTATGTTTGTAAATCCCGGTATGAAAGCAAACAAGGAAAAGATCACCAATGGTTTGCAAGGCCACTGATATGTGTGACGGTGTAGGAAGACTCAAACCTAGCAAAGTTGTACCGGGCTTCCGGCTGGAAGACATAGTCACCCTATGGGCCACCCTGGTCCTCATGGGTGTGGGCTCGCTATACCCAAATAGATCTATCACTCATGCCCCTCGGTCCTTATACGAGGATTAATGGTCTCAAGTATCCGCCTACCCATTCACATGATCTATGGTTCTTTCATAGGCTAACCATACCAATTGTAATTGTATGTAATCATTTTGTAACATGTACCCACTAGGAGTCCCGTTTCTCAAACGTAGACCAACCCAGTCCCATTATTATAACTAGACGATCCCATCCCTAGTCATGAGAATTATTCACATTTCGATAATACGCATTTGTTTTGTAAAAACCGGTATATTTAGTATGATCCATTCGTAAGCCATTTGAGTTCCTCGAAATCCATTCGTAACATGATTTAGAAATATGAGTTTTCGTTCGTTCAAAAACTTTGTATGTTCTTGCAAAACGTGCTTTGTCTAAAATATGCAGTCTTTGTTAGTCGAAAACTTGTGTGTTTCTGCAAAACGTCCATGTCTTTCCACCCCGAAAACATTTATAAAAATGTAAAACCGTAAAAAGGTGGGGTTATGAACTCACCAGAATTGCCTTGTGCAAAGCTAGCTAAGTACGACTTCGTGACGTCGTTTCCAAGACGAGACTCGCTAGCGTGCATTCTACAATATTCCTAACACGGAATATCTTGTAAGTTTCTAAATAAACGCAGTAACTAAACTACGTGTCACCGAGCTCTACCGAATCGTTGACCGGACGATTCGGCGGTTTGTTGTTAACTTAAATGAAATGAAGAAGTTATACTTGTTAGCTCGTTTGATACCGTTAATAATTTACTAAGTCTAGAAAGTACTTAGTTTTTTAGAAATTCGACATATATAAATATTTATACAAAAATATCAATATATCGACAAACTAATGTTAGTCGCCCCGAGAAGTCGTATGCGTATAAAAAGGTTGTTTGTATGAAAATAGCATATAACAAACTCGTACGTTGAAATGTATGTTACACAATGTGTCGTTTAGGCATTTTGTAATAAATATAAAAGTTATATTTATTTTATAAAAGATTTATCGTGTCGTGGCATGTTTCAAATAAATATATACTATATTTATTCTTGTAAATGAGTACGAGTTGCTTGAGGTTCGAAATAAATACAAAACTATATTTATTTTTATAAAAGAACTCGTATTGTTTGGTACGTGAAATAAATATACGAACTATATTTATTTTTATAACGAATTCATGTTGTTTGATAATTGAAATAAATATATAAACTATATTTATTATTATAAAACGAATCCGTATTTGGATATTTGGAATAAATACATAACTTATATTTATTTTCATAAAAGAATTCGTGTTGTACGATATCTGAAATAAATATATAAACTATATTTATTTATAAAAGCATCGTTGAGTTGTTGCGTTTGAAAATAAATACATAACTATATTTATTTTTTTTATGAAATAGTTGTCGAAATTTCAAAGTTAAGAATAAATATAACAACTATCTTTATTGTCGGAAATAGTATCCGAATCATCGTTTTTTTTGTATGTTGTAAAAGTGTTGTCGAAAGTATTGTTACACTTGTATTTGTTTTTATAAAAAAAAATCACTTGAATACAATGGTTCGTCTTATAATAAAACGCGTTTGTTTTTACGGATTTTCTCGAAAAACGGGCAGAGTTTCCTCTGTTTTTGGAAGCCCCCGACAACACAAGTTGTCGTTAAAATTTTCAAACATAATAGTCAATCACCGTATATCAATTTTCTAATATATAACGTTTCATTAACTATAACGCAACTTATAATTCAATTTGGATCGGTTAAAGCTCGTTCGTCACGTATTAATTAGAAACTAAAATTAACTTCGTCGTTAAACTTTACCACTTCTTCGAGTCAATACGTCGAGCCGCTTGACTGAGTTGACTGAGTCAACTGGTTTGACTGAGTTGACTCGCTGAGTTGACCAGTTAACCGAGTCAACCGGGTTGACTCGTGTTGATCTGAATTGCTCCCTAATCTGATCGTGTTGATCGGGTTTGACCCAGAATCTGAACCGAGCTGTTGACCGTCCCAAACCTGTTGACCAGCCGTGACTGTTTGACCCGGACCCGAACCGAGTTAACTCGGTTTAACCGAGTTGACTCGAACCAAAACCCGAAACTTGAAACGAGACCCGATTGCTGGTACCCTTGTAACCCGAGTCAAAATCAAACAACCTGAACATGAAGTCTGCTGAACCAACACCACCACCGTTGTTGTCGGCCATCGCCAGCAGCTACCCTCGCCGTCGATACCATAACACCAGCAACTCATCATCTTCAACAACATCATCATTATTATCTGAAGAATCGGATCCAGAACAGAAAAGGAATAAGAGAGAAGGAAAAGGACTTGATAAATTTACCGGAGGATTTCTTGGACCCGCGACTGCTATGACCCGAGAAAGTCACCGGAACCATCGTCGCCGTCGACGACGGCACCGGCTTCGCCGGTTCTCCCTCTCTTTTCCTCTCTTCTGCTCGTTCTCTCTCTCTCTCTCGCTTGAACTGTCGTTCACCACCACCCGATGGTGGTGGTCGTTGCTCGATCTGCCGAAGGGGGGGGGGGTACTGCTGGTCGTCGGCCGGCTGTTCATCAGATGGTGAGGGGAGGAGAAAGGGGTTTCAAGATGATGGGATTTCATGTATGTGTGTTGTCTGTGAATGTAACCGAGAAAGAGAGGAAAGACAGACATTAAGTCTGTGGGTTCTTTGTATGAGTGTATATATGTTCATAATGAAAAGAGATTGGGTGAAACACCCCTTATTTATAGAGATGTTGAGATTTTGTGTGTTCCAGTATTTGAGAAAAAAAATCTTGTAGAGATTTGGTAAATCTTGTATAGATTTCTTAGATCTTGTAGAGATTTCTTAGATCTTGAAAAGATTCTTAAGGAAAAGATCTAATATATTATGTGCAGGTTTAGGCTTGTGGGTTTTGGGCTTGGGCCCAGGGCCCACAAGCCCATCTCATGTGCAAGTGGCCCGTAATTCCTACGAGACACGTTTTTAAAACCAAAATTACCGTAGCCTAGTAAAATAATTTTTCAGAGTTAAAAACGTGTAAAAATAATGTCGGTATCCGTCGTAGTCGCGTTCGTGCGTTGATAACGGTAATAATCGCGAAAAATTACATCGTTGCCATCTTTAATCTGTTTTTCGAGCCGGTTTCAACTACGATTGCTAAAATTCAATTACGAAGCTAGAATATATCATAAAAATTTAATATTTGTCGGTGTTGTCAGTATTTTTTACGGTATCAGTTCGTTGTCGCGTAATATTCAGCAGATTTTCCGTAAATCACCACACGCGCACTGTATAGTCGAATAAACGTTCCTGGGCACTCCAAGGGCCTGGTTCAGTTAATTAGCATCGTAAACACTATTTATTATTGTCCTAATGTTTATTAATCGCACAATTAGGAGCCGTAAATCACCGGTTGTCACATGATTCTGGTTTCTGACACGAAGAGCAGTCTATGTTTGAAACTGTTTGACTCTCTTCGGGAGCTGCACTAATTGATACTGAGTGTTTGTCACATTCAGAATTTTCAGAAGCATTACGCTCATTATCTAATGTACCAGAATCTGCAACTTGAATGTCAGGTTTATCAGATGAACCCGTTCATCAACTTCTTCACTAACACAATCAAACGTATCAACTTTCTCATCCTTATCCTGTTCATGAGTTTCTGATGTATCAGTTGATGTTTCAGGCACACTAGAATAGTTGCCTGAATCACCAGAACTAATTGTTGAGTCACTTGAAACAGGTGTTTCAAGTTTATCAGTCAATACATTAGGCTTTCCTGTTAGAACATTATCATCATGATCATAATCTAAAACTACAGCACCAGATTCATTAGTTTTAGTAGGAACACCCCGACTCTCAGCATACGAAGACATAACATAGTTCCAAATGTCAAGATCATGTTTGGCAGCATCTGAATCATCTGCAACATCAGCAACGTTTGAATGAGGTTCATCATCCACTGCAGACTGCTCTTCAACTGTCTCTGATTCTGCACATGAACTAAAACGTTTAATATTGTTTATAGAATCAGAATTTGACAAATTTTCTTAGGGCTCATTTGCGGATGTTTTCACTGGTTCTGATTCATTTTCCTTTTCAGGTTCCCCAGCTGATTTGTTTGAGCAATTTTCATTTGCATTTTTAACAAAATTCATTGGTTTTTGAAAATCAGTGGGTCTGGCATTCTTCGGTTTGAGAGGCTCCCATGGAACATAATCACTTGATTTACCATAAATCATTTTATCATAGTTCTCTATTTCTTGCTCAGTAGTGGGCAGTCTAGAGTAATTATGATTATATGGTGGTGGAACCTGCTTGTAGCCCAAACCCTTTCCCTTGTTTTCTTTGAACGCGATATGCACATTGCATAGATTACGAACAGTGTCGCTGGAAGTATCAAACTTCTTTATGTTCAACTCGTTTTGTTTGTACTTCTCGGTAAGAAGTTCTAGCTCAGCTCTCACAGAATCGCATTCTAAGGTCTTTACAGTGAGTTTGTGTTAATAGTCGTGAACCCAACATTGCTGTTGATTCACGTCTCTATAAAGCTGAGCTATATCCTTCTTAAGTGCGTCAATCTTTTCATAGAAAATTTTATCGTTCTCTCGAAGACTTATGCACTTTCCCATGGCACTGTTGTAATCCGTGATCAATGCAGAATTTTGTGATCTCAGAAGAGCAACTTTCTTTCTACAGTGCTCAGTACATAAAATAGAGTTTAGTGTTTCAGAAAGTGATTTCGGTTCTTCAATTTGGTCCTGGGGTGCTGGTTTGGCCACTTCATCGGGATGAGATCCTGTTGATTGTGGGGCCTTCACATTAGATGATGCAGCAGCCACAGGTGAAGGTGAGGGAATCTGAGCGTTGTTGGGATCAGTAGCAAGGGGTGAAGTAGCAAAAGCCTTCTGACAGTTAGATATAGATGACGATGTGTTTGCGAGATTCTGACTCCTCTGCTTGTCCTCCTGAACATATTCATTGACTGAGGAAATCACATCTCTTGTTTCCGTTGTACAATGATTGTATGTCCCCATGATAACTGCAACACGATAGTCCCATGTCTTGTTACGTGGCAAACCGTACAGAAAAGCCCTGTTAATCCTACCACGTGTCACATTTAATCC
This sequence comes from Helianthus tuberosus, assembly GCA_030545235.1. NCBI lineage: Eukaryota > Viridiplantae > Streptophyta > Magnoliopsida > Asterales > Asteraceae > Helianthus > Helianthus tuberosus. The sequence goes on along the minus strand of CM060364.1, from coordinate 156,220,512 downwards.
TCTCTTCTCGATTTCAGAAAGCAGCTGCGTAAACCTTCTGATCACGTCGTCTACGGTTTCACCCTCAATGTAACCGAAATTATCGAATTGTTGCCAGAGCAACTGACGTTGAGAATCAATACTTGGAGAATTCATTGTTGAAACAAGAAATAACCCGTGAACTCGCAAGCACGTCGCAAACGTATGAACCCGCTACTTGTACCGCTCCTAAAAAACCTGGCAAAACTTATACCGCAAAACAAACAAACCCCCTATTTTTAATTTTTTATAATATTTATAGTTTTTCTAAAAACATTAACTATTAAAATATAATAAATTTAACTTTTAATATTTTAAATATAAAAGTTTTAATTTAATTTAATTTTAAAATAAACTAATATTATATTACTTATATATTTTTAATAAAAACTTTTAATTAATATATATTAATGATTAAGTAATGATTACCTAATAATTATTATTAAATATTATTATTATTATAACATTAAAAAAACTTAAACGACAAGATTTCAGCCGCCAAGAACTTTTTCGACAACACTGTCGCCGGAGATAATAACGAAGAGATGAACAACAGAAAGTGGATGATGGTGACCATGGAGGTGATGGTGGTCGTCGGAGAAGAAACGGTGGTGACCGGAGGTGGTGGTTCGTTGTCACACCCCCAAATTCCACAAGCAGAGTATCACCGCAGGGAGCGTGACATGACCAGGATCAAGCCACCAATCATATTGAACAATGTATAATAATAAAGATAAAACAAACCACAATATAATTGGTATCCAAAACAATTTAACCAAGTTCAAGTTATCAGCGGAAGCATAAAGTGTAAAACCAAAACATAAGTTTTAAAGTTCAAATGTTTAACATGGAACTCAACAGTCCATGTCCCACAACGACCTCTCCTTCTCGTGCAAGCTCCAAGTAAACACCAAACGACCTGCAAGGCATATAGTAACGAATCAACAACAAAGTTGAGCGAGTTCACAGTTGGTTGTCCATTTTAAAATTGTTCCAAAAACCATAAGTTCATTCGAAAACCAAGAGTTAACCAGTTCCTTGCTTCCCAAACCATAACCAGTGGGGGCTACCCCATGTTAACCACTAGACCCGTTACCATATCGACAACTGACTGGAGTCATGTTTATGTGCCCTACGTCAATGTCTATCATCATTGACTAAGTGCCCAGATCCATTAGTCCACTCTTGTCCTCTGCGGCACGGTGTGAGGCTTGTCAAACCTAATAGCGCTATTTAACTAATGACCCGCTCGCCATTGGCCCGGCGATTAAGTTGATATAAAAATGAGGGACTTCATGATAGAGTTTTGTCTAGTAAGTTATATGTTGTCATCCTTCCTACGGAGGATGGAGGTACGTAATCTACCCAAGGAGAATACGCAGGTTCTGTTTTAGTTTCTTAACCCACTCCTAAACCACCGGGAATCCCATGCCTTGTAGAAAGTGTGAACCACGTCCTAACATGGGTACCATACAAGTCAGGTCTAGGTTCAAGTAGTGCACATAAGTTTTACACATAAACTAACAGGTTATAACACGTAATGATCATGGCAAACATATTAAACACGTTAACAGTCAAGTATATATCATATCCGAACTTGTGCGACTCAAATGATTGGGCTCGCACAAGTTTAATGACCCAACAGTCTTGTGCGATTCACTATTGAAGCCCAATAATATCTGGCCCAACCTGTTGTGCGTCCAGGACAAATTGTGCGACTCACAACGGGTTGTGCGACTGAAACAACCCGGCCCAAATAACATAAGCAACCCAACATGTACACGGCCCAAACAAATAAACAGAAATCAACTTGTGCGGTCCATTTATCTTGTGCGATTGAGTTTTGGGCTTTAAGGCCCAACAGCATAATAAGGTTCAACAGATGTGTGTGGCCCAAGACTTGTGCGATCGGCACCACCTTGTGCGATCCACTTGTCTTGTGCGATCATGCAGTTCTAGGTTGTACACTGTGCTTTATTGGTTGTACCTAGCTTGTGCGACTACACTTGTGCGACCAGGGCTTGTACGATCAGATCAAATCTTGTGCGATCTGATCTTGTGTGACTCGATATACATCTCCTTAAATCATGCAAGTCAGTTACTAATTCCAATTAATTCGCATGATCAAATTAACAGTTTCCAATCATACTAAAATCGATCAAATTAGAGTTTCAACATCACATTCTTATGAACCCTAATCAATCACATAACAACTCATCATCATCACATCAAATCAACAAGTCTAACTAACATCAAGACCCTTAATTCATCATTCAAACAACAACCATAATTAATTAAACATATTTGCACTGTTTGGTTCTTGATTACTAGCATACATCCTAATCATAACAACCCAACCAACCATCCGAATCAAAACACATATGGCCGATTACCTTCGTTCGGTTCTAGATCATTATTTTCGTCACATGATTATCAACCCTATATTGAACTAACATGTCACACATGTAAGCCGATTTACATGAACACTAACCTCATCCACTCATATCATAATCAATCATATATCATTCGTAAACCATCATGTAGGAACATATAAATCACAATATCATCTATCAAAACAATAACCATGGAACACTAACCGATTAGAAGGTAGAACAAGAATGATCCGAATCATGAAAGCTTCGAGAGAAGGGGATGTGATGCCGTCGGCTAAGAGAGAGAGGGAGGAGAGAACTAGGGTTTGGTGTGTGTTGTGTTTTGCAAGTAATAAGGAGTATACCCCCTCCTCATGAGGTTATGCGCAACAAATACAATGGGCCGAACCCATTACGGGTTGCCCTTGTGGTTCGAGTGCAAAGAGTGTGGCCCAAAAGGGATTGTGCAATCGGGTTGAAGTTGTGCGGTTGGGTTCGTGTTGTGCAATCACATTACATATACGTACATTACACAAACCACATAAAAGATAAAACATACATTCCATTAAAATCACAGTCACATAACGTCCACACTGGTTACATTAAAGTATAAAGAAAGGTTCTAAAATATGAGTTGTCACATCATCCCCAAGTTGAAAGAAATTTAGTCCTGAAATTTAGCACGTAGTTACTGAGGAAGCTAGTTAGGTTACGTGGTTTCCTGGTTTTTCCTGGGGTGTCATATCCTTCCCCCGTTGGTTTGGAATTTCGTCCCAAAATTCCGCAGTAGCTTCAGCCTCAGTAGTGGTTTCACTTTTCTCGAACAACTGGGGATACTTGTGTTTCATTTGGTCTTCTCGTTCCCAGGTGAACTCTGGGCCACGACGGGAGTTCCAACGAACTCGAACAAGGGGTATCCTGGTACGCTTGAGAACCTTAACTTCTCGGTCCGTAATCTCTACTGGTTCCTCGATGAATCGCAGCTGATCGTCGATGGTGAGTTCCTTGAGAGGAACTATGAGGGTCTCATCTGACAGACACTTCTTTAGATTCGACACATGGAACACGTTGTGAACTCCACAGAGTTCTTCAGGTAGGTTCAGTTTGTAGGCCACCTTGCCTATTTTCTCTGTGATTTCGAAAGGTCCAACATAGCGTGGATTTAGCTTGCCTCGTTTACCAAAACGAACTACACCCTTCCAAGGTGAGACTTTCAGTAGCACTCGATCCCCAACCTGGAACTCGAGTGGTTTCCTGCGCTTATCAGCATAGCTTTTCTGACTGTCACGAGCTGCTGCCATTCGTTGTCGTAGTTGGGCAATCTTTTCTGTCGTGTCGACGACGAGTTCTGGGCCAGTGATTTGACTGTCACCAACTTCTGCCTAGCATAAAGGTGATCGGCATTTTCGTTCGTACAATGCCTCGAACGGAGCAGCCTGGATGCTGGTGTGGTAACTGTTGTTATACGAAAACTCTACCAAAGGTAGGTGTCTTTCCCAGCCGTTACCAAAATCGATTACACATGCTCGAAGCATGTCTTCGAGGGTTTGGATGGCGTTCAGACTGCCCATCCGTCTGAGGATGATATGCTGTGCTCATGTCGAGACGTGAGCCAAAGGATTTGTGCATCGCTTGCCACAAATCAGAGGTAAAACGTGAATCATGATCGGAAATGATGGAGGTTGGCACCCCGTGCCTCGAGACCACTTCCTTAAGATAGACGTCTGCCAGAGTAGAGAACTTATCCGTTTCCTTGATAGCCAAGAAATGTGCAGACTTTGTCAGTCGATCCACAATCACCCAAATGGTATCGTTTCCTCGTTGAGATCTAGGTAGACCAGTAACGAAGTCCATGGAAATTTGCTCCCATTTCCAGGTCGGTATCTCTGGTTGCTGAAGTAGGTCTGATGGTTTCTTGTATTCAACCTTGATCCTAGCACAGGTCAAACATTTACTAACATAGGTCACTATGTTAGCTTTCATGTGGGGCCACCAGTATGTAGTCTTAAGATCGTGGTACATCTTATCCGAACCAGGATGTACTGAGTAACGAGACTTGTGAGCTTCATCCATCACGAGCTCACGCAGATTACCGTAGAATGGGACCCAGATGCACCCTGCCAAGTAGTAAGCACCATCTTCCCTTAGTTCTAATCGTTTCTTCGATCCTCACAGGGACTCAGCCCTGATGTTCTCTTCTTTCAATGCTTTAACCTGAGCCTCACGAATTTGAGCGGGAAGATTGGAGTGATTGGTAAGCTGTAACGCACGTACACGCTTAGGTTTGGTTTCCTTTCGACTGAGGGCATCAGCCATAACATTGGCCTTGCCTGGATGGTACTTGATGGTGCATTCATAGTCGTTAATAAGTTCGACCCATCGACGCTGTCGCATGTTCAACTCCTTCTGATCGAATATATGCTGGAGACTCTTGTGATCGGTGTAAATGGTGCACTTGGTACCGTATAAGTAATGTCTCCATATCTTAAGAGCAAACACCACTGCTTCCAACTCCAAGTCGTGAGTAGTGTAGTTCTTTTCGTGAACCTTAAGTTGTCGTGATGCGTAAGCAATGACTTTTTCACGTTGCATCAACACACAACCAAGTCCTTGGATTGACGCATCACAATAAACCACAAAATCGTATGTGCCCTCAGGCAACGAGAGAATAGGTGCGCTACAAAGCTTCAACTTCAGCTGCTGAAATGCAGATTCCTGAGCATCACCCCAACGATAGGTGATACCCTTCTGAGTAAGAACAGTGAGAGGCTGTGCAATCTTGGAGAAGTCCTTGATGAACCTTCTGTAGTAACCCGCCAAACCCAAGAATTGACGGATTTCAGTTGGTGTTCGAGGTGCAGGCCAATTTCTGATCGAGTCAACCTTGGATGGATCAACGTGAATCCCATCCTCGTTAACCACGTGGCCTAGAAAATGGACTTCACGAAGCCAGAAGTCACATTTCAAGAACTTAGCGTAAAGCTGTTCTGTTCGAAGAAGTTCCAAAATGAGTCGCAGGTGACGCTCGTGTTCCTCCTGACTCTTGGAATAGATTAGGATGTCATCGATAAACACAATAACGAACTTATCCAAGTAGGGTTTGCACACTCAGTTCATAAGATCCATGAAGACCGCAGGTGCGTTCGTTAACCCAAAAGGCATAACCAGAAACTCGTAGTGGCCGTAACGAGTCCTGAATGTTGTTTTGGAGATGTCCTCGTCTCGGACTCTCAGCTGATGTTAGCCCGATCTCAGATCAATCTTAGAGTAGAAACTCGACCCTTGTAACTGGTCGAACAAGTCATTAATACGAGGAAGAGGATAACGATTCTTCACAGTCACCTTGTTGAGTTCACGATAGTCTATACACATTCGAAAGGTACCGTCCTTCTTCTTCACAAACAAGACTGGAGCTCCCCAAGGCGAAGAGCTAGGATGAATGAAACCCCTCTCCAAGAGCTCTTGTAGTTGCGTAGATAGTTCCTCCAGTTCTGATGGGGCTAAACGATAAGGTGCACGAGCTACAGGCGCTGCTCCAGGAGCTAGCTCGATTTGAAACTCGACCTGACGATGAGGTGGAAGACCAGGTAATTCCTCAGGGAAGTCGCGTACAATCGGGATATCTTCTATCTTCTTTTCCTTTGTTGAAGTGTCAGTAACAAGGGCTAGAATAGCAGTGTGGCCCTTTTGCAAACACTTCTGGGCCTTAAGGAAAAGATGATGCTCACAACAGCACCACTCTTGTCACCACGAATAACGAGAGGTTCTTCACCAGAACGAGGAATGCGGACGATTTTCACCTTGCAAAGGATCTCTGCTCGATGTTGGGATAACCAATCCATCCCAATGACGATGTCGAAGCTACCAAGAACGATAGGAATAAGGTCGATAGAGAAGGTCTGACCAGCAAGAACAAGATTACAACCCTTAACTATGTGTGTGGCTTCAAGACTTTTACCGTTTCCTAGTTCTACAACATGCTTGGTGTTTAAGGGAATTAGGGCACGCTTAAGCATCTGACTAACTTTTAAGGACACATAACTAGCATCGGCACCCGAATCGAATAAAACAGAAACATAGAAGTAATCCAGTAGGAACTTACCCATCACAACGTTGGGATCGTTCCTTGCATCACCCAGACCAATCACGAAAGCACGTCCCCTGGCACCATTGCCATAATTGTTACCCCAATTGTTGTTCCCATTTCCTTGGTTGTTGTTCTGATTCTGGTTCAGCTGGGGACAGTTCTTTTTGAAGTGGACTTCAGCACCACACTGAAAGCACCCTTTATTAGTACCCTGTTGTTGCTGTTGCTGTTGCTGCTGCTGGTTCTGTGGAGCTTGTTGCTGTTGCTGACGATTCTGATTTGCAGGATATGGGCTCCTGCAATCCTTTGCTGCATGACCAAGCTTGTTGCATCTATGACATCGACCCTTGCTACACGGCCCGCTGTGGGGCAAGTTACAACGGTTGCACTTAGGCTGATTTCCCTTGTACCCTCCTTGTTGACCAGGGCTCTTGTAGTCGTCAGTCTTTCGCTGCTAAGACTGGGACTGACCAGAAGCTAAACCCTTATTTGAATTTCCATCCCATTTGCGCTTGTTGTCGCTAGGAGTATCAGATGTAGTGGTAGCACTAATGCGCTTAGGCAGCCTATTCTGCTCAACTGCCTGATCAGTGAGATGGTGGGATAGTCGAATGACCTGCTGAATCGTGAGAAGGTTAGCTAATGTCACCATGCTCTAAATATCTGGCACTAAACCCTTGATATAAAGCTCGATACGTTTGCAGGGAGGGTCCACCATAGTAGGACACAAAGCAGCTAGTTCGTTAGATCTCTTAGTATACGCCTCGATCTCAGACCCCATCATTTTCAAATTGTAGAACTCCACTTCTAGCTTATGAATGTCATCACGATGACAATACTCCTCCTTGATCAAATCCTTGAAGTCATTCCATGGGGTGGCATTAGCAGCTGCCAACCCTAGCATTTGAACCTGAGCGTTCCACCAAGTGAGTGCAACTCCTTCAAGAGTTCCCGTAGCAAACTTCACCCTACTAGCAACAGGGCATTCACACATTTCAAAGACAGACTCGAGCTTCTCGAACCAATGGAGGAGACCTACAGCTCCTTCTGTACCACTGAAGGTACTAGGTCGACAGTCGATAAAGGTCTTGAAAATACACACGGGAGGCTGAGCATGCTGACCTCTCGCGCGAGAAATAAAAGACATGATTAAGCACGAGAGTTGGTTCGCGAGAGTAGGATCTAAACATCCTAGGATAGGTCGAAATGGTAGGTTATACCTCCTGCTGGAGCTGCTGCGAGTGCCTCAGCAACTCATTCGTTGATTAGAGTCGTCAGCTGGGCTTGAGTCAAGTTCAGGCGTCCACTCATGATCTTCACATCCAAGGAAACACAAGTAAGAAAGGTGTCGCGAAAGTGCGTAAGTGTGGGATGACAGAAGAGAGCAAGCACACAGGGTTTCAAGCAATAATTGTTATGCTAACTAAGCATACCATGATCAATGCACTACTTAAACTATCAGGCAGGCAATACAAACACAAACCATATTACCTATAGTGTTGAGTCTTGCACGTGGAGCGAAGTGTCGTTGTGGATCGTTGTGGATCGTTGAGCACTGTACAGGTTATAGTCTGGTTTTGTCAAAAAGCTTTCCCTTTTTAAAACCAAGTTCACTATAACCAATGGCTCTGATACCAATCTGTCACACCCCCAAATTCCACAACCAGAGTATCACCGCAGGGAGCGTGACATGACCAGGATCAAGCCACCAATCATATTGAACAATGTATAATAATAAAGATAAAACCAACCACAATATAATTGGTGTCCAAAACAATTTAACCAAGTTCAAGTTATCAGCGGAAGCATAAAGTGTAAAACCAAAACATAAGTTTTAAAGTTCAAATGTTTAACATGGAACTCAACACTCCATGTCCCACAACGACCTCTCCTTCTCGTGCAAGCTCCAAGTAAACACTTAACGACCTGCAAGGCATATAGTAACGAATCAACAACAAAGTTGAGCGAGTTCACAGTTGGTTGTCCATTTTAAAATTGTTCCAAAAACCATAAGTTCATTCAAAAACCAAGAGTTAACCAGTTCCTTGCTTCCCAAACTATAACCAGTGGGGGCTACCCCATGTTAACCACTAGACCCGTTACCATATCGACAACTGACTGGAGTCATGTTTATGTGCCCTACGTCAATGTCTATCATCATTGACTAAGTGCCTAGATCCATTAGTCCACTCCCGTCCTCTGCGGCACGGTGTGAGGCTTGTCAAACCTAATAGTGCTATTTAACTAATGACCCGCTCGCCATTGGCCCGGCGATTAAGTCGATATAAAAATGAGGGACTTGATGATAGAGTTTTGTCTAGCAAGTTATATGTTGTCATCCTTCCTACGGAGGATGGAGGTACGTAATCTACCCAAGGAGAATACGCAGGTTCCGTTTTAGTTTCTTAACCCATTCCCAAACCACCGGGAATCCCATGCCTTGTAGAAAGTGTGAACTCACCTTAGGTTAGCTCGGCAGATACACGAAAAGGTCACTTGAGCTATATGTGGTCAACCATGTCCTAACATGGTTACCATACAAGTCTGGTCTAGGTTCAAGTAGTGCACATAAGTTTTACACATAAACTAACAGGTTATAACACGTAATGATCATGGCAAACATATTTAACACGTTAACAGTCAAGTATATATCATATCCGAACTTGTGCGACTTAAATGATTAGGCTCGCACAAGTTTAATGGCCCAACAGTCTTGAGCGATTCACTATTGAAGCCCAATAATATATGGCAGAACCTGTTGTGAGTCCAACACAACTTGTGCGACTCACAACAGGTTGTGCAACTGAAACAACCCGGCCCAAATAACATAAGCAACCCAACATGTACACGGCCCAAACAAATAAACAGAAATCAACTTGTGCGGTCCATTTATCTTGTGCGATTGAGTTTTGGGCTTTAAGGCCTAACAGCATAATAAGGTTCAACAGATGTGTGTGGCCCAAGACTTGTGCGATCGGCACCACCTTGTGCGATCCACTTGTCTTGTGCGATCATGCAGTTCTAGGTTGTACACTGTGCTTTATTGGTTGTACCTAGCTTGTGCGACTACACTTGTGCGACCAGGGCTTGTACGATCAGATCAGGTCTTGTGCGATCTGATCTTGTGGGACTCGATAAACATCTCCTTAAATCATGCAAGTCAGTTACTAATTCCAATTAATTCGCATGATCAAATTAACAGTTTCCAATTATACTATAATCGATCAAATTAGAGTTCCAACATCACATTCTTATGAACCCTATTCAATCACATAACAACTCATCATCATCACATCGAATCAACTAGTCTAATTAACATCAAGACCCTTAATTCATCATTCAAACAACAACCATAATCAATTAAACATATTTGCACGGTTCGGTTCTTGATTACTAGCATACATCCTAATCATAACAACCCAACCAACCATCCGAATCCAAACACATATGGCCGATTACCTTCATTCGGTTCTTGATCATTATTTTCATCACATGATTATCAACCCTATACTGAACTAACATGTCACACATGTGAGCCGATTTACATGAACACTAACCTCATCCACTCATATCATAATCAATCATATATCATTCGTAAACCATCATGTAGGAACATATAAATCACAATATCATCTATCAAAACAATAACCATGGAACACTAACCGATTAGAAGGTAGAACAAGAATGATCTGAATCACGAAAGCTTCAAGAGAAGGGGATGTGATGCCGTCGGCTTCGAGAGAGAGGGAGGAGAGAACTAGGGTTTGGTGTGTGTTGTGTTTTGTGAGTAATGGGGAGTATACCCCCTCCTCATGAGGTTATACGCTACAAATGGAATGGGCCGAACCCATTACGGGTTGCCCTTGTGGTTCGAGTGCAAAGAGTGTTGCCAAAAAGGGCTTGTGCAATCGGGTTGAAGTTGTGCGGTTGGGTTCGTGTTGTGCAATCACATTACGTATACGTACATTACACAATCCATATAAAAGATAAAACATACATTCCATTAAAATCACATAATCACATAACGTCCACACTAGTTACATTAAAGTATAAAGAAAGGTTCTAAAATACGAGTTATCACATCATCCCTAAGTTGAAAGAAATTTCGTCCTGAAAGCACGTACTTACTGAGGAAGCTAGTTAGGTTGTGTGGTTTCCTGGTTTTTCCTGGGGTGTCACATTCGTCGTCGGAGACTATGAACGACGGTGATGAAGAAGATGGTAGTCGCCGGAGGTGGTTGCAGGTTTTGGTTGGAGGTGATGAAGGTGGTCGGCGGGCCGGCTAAGTAGCACTGGAATGGGTACGAGATCGGGATACGGGGACGATACGGGAACGAGGAATGGCAAAACTCAAAATTTCAAGATACGGGTACGGCAATAAAAAATATAAAGAAATAAAAATATATTAAACAAATTCCAAAAATACTACATCTTCCAAAGGTAATTAATTATCAATAATCAAATCATTTTCAAATTCCGGTTCATCTAGTGAGAGATCGGCAATCGATAGAGAATTAGAGATGATGAGACTTGAGAGTTTAGAGATTAGAGAAGCCGAATATGATAGGTCTATTTATTTAATGGCCGGTTGTGGAATTTGAAAGGGTTAAAACCCTAAAATTAAATGGAAACGGGCTGGATACTTCTACCAGATACGTCCCCGACATTGGAAACGTTTAGGAAACGTCCCCGACGAGTACCCATGGTGTTTCTGTCCCCGACAAGTACCCGATACGGGTACGACCACATAAACGGAGTCCTCGTGCTACATAGCGGGCTGGAGCAAGTTGCAGGTTTATTGAAGATCGTTGGAGATGAATGAATTGAATCGGTGAACGATAATGATTATAACTTGTGATGATCGGATAAGATGATGAAGGTAGCAGTCGTCGGAGGATAAGATGATTACTATTGAAAAGATGGTACGATGATGACGAAGAATGAAAATGCGATGATGATATTAAATATGAATGAAAGCTGATGAATGATGATGAACAGTGTGACGATTGATAGCAACGAAGAAGATGTTTGACGTTTTCGGAGATGGACGATGGATGAGGGCTAATGAATAGCTGCAGGTCATGATGATGGAGATAAGTTGATGAAACGATGACGATGGTGGTTGTGGATGGCAGAAATGTATCTCGAATGAACCTGAAATTGATCTCAGATGAATGTGTATGTGTCTTGGATGGAACTAGTATGTATTTCGAATGAGATTCTAAACTTGTAAGTTATCTCGGATGAATGAGGATGATGTTGTTATGATCTCGGATGAAAGAAAGAATGATGACGAATGTAAGATGAACAATAGGAACTCTCGGATAGATCTCGGATGAAACAATGATGGAGGATAAATAGAACTGTTGGTAGATGTTATCTCGGACGGAACTTAAAGTGTCTCGAATGGAATGTATATATCTCGGATGGAATTTGCAGATGATGTTGACTTTTGATAATGAATTCAAATGAAGTGAGGATGATGACAGATGATTTTAATGAAAGGTAGTACAGAAGCAGGTATATGTCAGATAGAGTGATAGTGGTGGTTTTGATGATGTCTGATGTAAAAGAAACCAAAGCAATTTATATAATTTTAACCTTTAACACTTTCTAACCGAATCACCAAAGCAAAATAGGATGGTTATTTGAAGAATGTGAAGAACACGATAAAGATCACGAAGAACACGATGAAGATCTTCAACCAAATATGCAGAATTTCTTGAATATTTGATATCTAAATGGCTCTGATACCAATTGTGAGTCCTGAAATCCGGATCAAACAACGATATCAAACGATCAACAAGGTTTGGAGGAATCCAAGCTTGATGATCTTCAAGAAATAATAATTAAGAACAAGTAGAAAGATTGTTGAATTGGATGCTTAATCTTGCATAAAAAATGTTTGTCAAATACAAGATTAAAAAACAAACAACCAACGCATGCTCCTCATTTCTATTTTCTATTTATAGGGAGGGTTTCCCCCAAAACCCTAGGCCAATATTCCCTAAGCCCACTCTAATAACCGCCTTCTAGAAACTTGATCCATTTAGCAATAATTCTACTAATCTATAAACCTATAGGGCCTAACAGTCCCTCCCGGATTCAAACCATATGTGAAAGCTAGATTTAGTACTATAGAACAAGCAATTGCAATGTATGAGGAGTACACACAACAAGTAGGATTTGGAACCCATCTGGGTACTTCACAAAAAGAAAAAATAGGCGACAAAATAATTACAAATCGGCGATACATTTTATGCTCTAAAGCGAACAAACCTAAACATAAAGATAGTATCGCTGAAGTCGTTAAATCAATTTCACCATCACGTCATTCCAACATCAAAGTTACAGATTGTAAGGTATGTGTTAAGTTTGTTCGTATTAAAAATTCATCGGAGTACGAACTCTATGACTTTGTTGAACAACACAACCATGAGTTTATGTTAGGATCTGAGTTTGTTTAGATTGTGATGTTTAACTTGAATGAAGGTAAATCAGAGAACAATTTGCAGCGGAAATGGAAAGTAAACTTTATAACACAATCAAAGAAGAATAGCTTTCAACAAACATGATTTCATTACTCAAAAGATTGTATGAATTACAAAGATTCAACTATGCATGCATGTATTACTAAACTCCCCCTCAGCCTGAGCTCACAGATAGTTCGTACAAGATGAATGGTGAAAAAGAGCTAATAAAAGGTATTGTTCTATTTATAGTACAAATCTAACCACTGAGCATCTTTGGCTAACGTCACCTAGACAGTGATATCTAACAGACTAACAACCTCTAAACACTGATCTAGACAAACACTGTTACATTGAATACACTGATATACTAAACACTAATACTCCTTTCCACTGTTGTTGCCTAAGCACTGATGTAGTAGATCAGTGCTTTCTTCAATGGTTGATCAGGCCTTGAATCAGCAGTGCTTTAGTCTTCATCAGGGCTTTGACAATCAGCAGTTGTTAGGTCTTCTTAGTCTTTGTACCCAGCAGTACTTTGATGAGCAGTTGTTGAGAAGATCAGTACTTAGAATAATCAGCTGATAGAAGCACTGCCATTGGAGGGAACTTATAAACAAGCACTGTTATGAAGGATCAACTATTTGAGAACCAATTTTGGCTTTCTGTATCATCTGTTCTTCAAGTGCTGATTGCATGGGCCAACAATCTCCCCCTAAAACAGATGATGCCAAAACACTTCTTTATTCTTGATCTTTATTCTCTCATCAGTATTTCCCTAACTTGCCCTTGAATTGGAGCTCAAAGTCCAGGGAATCTTCATCATCTTCATCCCTATAAAGTTAAAGTTCTAAAAGATCTAGGAGATCAACTGCACTCAGACCTAGTGCATCCTCCCTTGATATGTGTTCAACTCTACCGTTGGACTTGAGCAAAGTCAATACGTGGGTCTTTTTATCAGACTTCCACTTTAGTATTTTTGAGTTCAATGGGTTTCTTAGGAGAGACTTTATTTGTGATGAGTTTGGGGAAGGAGGCCTGCTCATTAACCTTTTGACAGTTTCTTGAAGTTTCAATAAGGTAGGGTCCAATCCATACAACAACTGATTCTTGATTGCCTGTTTCATGAATTCAGCTTCTCTCTGTTTATCTTCCTCATCTATCTGTTGTTGTCTTTTTCTTTGATTTAAGATTTGGATGGATACATCAGAGGATGTGAAAAGCTTTTTAAGAGATAGGGTCTGCTGTTCAGGCGTATCAGTGTTATGATCTTTAAACATTAATGCTTCTTATGAGCTGTTGGATCTGTTTCTCTTTGTTTTTCTAGCTTATCATAAATCTGATCAACATACTGCCTGGACCATTTTGAAATAGCCCTTGCAGTCCCATACTTTGCAGCCACAAGCTCAGCTTTCTTTCTCTTATACTCTAAGGCAAGATCAGCACTAGATTTCTTGAACTTGTTCCAGTCTGGTGCAGTCTTCCTTATTTGAGGATCATTCTTCATTCTTTCACATCTGTTTGCCTCTTCTTTCAAAGCTGTGAGAGGCCAGTCTTTGAACTGATGCTCTTTGGCTGGGTATGGTTTGTCTCTCATGATAAGATCTATGAGATCTTTCCTTAGCTCCTTTTGAAGATCAGCATTAGGTGGCAGATTTGACATCTTCTTGCTCAAGTCTCTTGCAAAGTCTTCCAGTTTCCTAACTTTACTTAGCCCACGCTACATTCGACTTGACAAGTTGGTGTCACCTTTCCCTTTACTCTCTTCTTTAGCAATGTATTCAACTTGTTTGGCTTTCAATTTCAGATACTCATCCATGTTTCTTGGAGTTCTGAAGCCATGAAGAGATGGGAAGGTTCTTTTGGATGGATCATCCTCTCTATAGAATTGTAGCAATTCACTTTGGACTGCAGCTAGTTCCAGAGGATAAGTTACTGCCATGGTATGTCTCTTGTAGGGTTTTGACCCGTGGGTGATTGTGGTTGAGTCAGTGGATTTGATGTTGGTGATGATGGAGGAATAAATGGTTCAGGGTTTGTTTGGATGAATGGTTCAGATGACAAAGGAACAGGTGCAGGTATGTCATCTTCATTCACAGAGAACTTCTTTTTTCTGGTATAAACAGATTTAGGAGAAGGAGTTTTTGTAGGAGAATTGGAAATAGGAATGAAAATTGATGGAGAAGGAAATTGGAAGGTTGTGGGAGTAGTGGATTGACTAACAGCTGTTGCAACAACTGGTGTCACAACCGCTGTTGCCTTAACATCTGTTGAAGCTTTTTCTGCATCAACATTTTTTGTAGTGGAATATGGTAATGGTGAAGAGGGTTTTGTTTTCTGCTTTTTGGTGGGTGGTGTTTTTGTTGAGGGTTTTGGTTTTGGTGTAACAGTGGGTGGCTTTTTGGTACCAGCAGTGGTTTTGAGACCAGCAGTGGTTTGCTTTTTAGGCTCTTGTGGTGGTGAAGGTGATCTAGGATATGTGGCAAGTGGAGGTTTATTATGTTTGTGTGATTTTGTTCTGTTGGAAGTGCCAAGATCCTCTGTCTTAATTTCCCAATCTTTCAATTCCTTTTGTTCCTTTTTCCAAATCCTCTCCTTTGTTTCATTTTGGTTCTGAATACTCTTTTTGTTAGCAGCCTCTTCATCTGTTTGAATGTTCAGGGTTTCATCAATTCCCTTTTCCTTTTCTTTGACAGATGTTTCAGCAGAGGTTGCAGAAGACTTCTTCTCAGGCTCTTGCTTTTGTTTTGGCTCTTGTCTTAGAGTAGGCCTGCCAAAATTCTTCATATCATGTTTCTCCCCCTTTTTGGCATCATCTTCTTTTTCAAAGACAGCTGCAGGGGTAGTGCCAGTCAATTTTACCAGGGCTTCTTTGATGCCCTTAATATCCACCTAAGTATCTTTATATCTTTCCTCAACCATGATTCTTACAAATTCCATTTCAGTGTTGTGTTGTGTTGAGTAGCAAGCAACTCCCTTTGATGAGATAGAATAGGTTGGACAGCATTCCAAAGTTCTTGGGAGTATTATTATGGTGTTGGCTGACTTTTGGAAGCTTCTACTTAAAACTGAATTGATTCATTCATTTGTGTAACAGTGGTTTCTATTATAGAAAGCCTCTCCATCAAATCTTGGTATTTTAAATCATCACCCAACTTAATGGGATCATCTGATTTCCCACCAGTGGTGGTTGTATCAGCTTTTGAAACAGGAGGAGTCTCCAAAGTTTTATCAACTGATGCCCCTTTTTCTTGGTACCGGGGACTTCCCTCTACAGTGGTTACCTTGGAAATCTCACCAGTGGTTAGCTTGAACACACCAGTGGATACCTTGGTAGCATCAGAAGTGGTTGCCTTCAAGGGAATCTTAAGTATGTAACTACTGCCCAGATGTAGATCAGTGGATCCATCATCCGTAGTAGTTGATCCACTTGAACTACCATCAAGAATTTCTTAAAATTCAAGAGGTGTAGCCTCCTCAGCTATTTGTGGGATAGCCAGTTGAATTAGTTCAGACACAGCCATTGTAGAAGTTGTATTCTCATTAATGTGTTGGTGAGAGGGGTTGTTTTGTGTCTGAATTTCAATGGCCTCAAACAGAGGTATTATTGTTGGTGGAATTTGTGATGTGGAGAGTGGTGTAGAAAGAGAATTTGCCCCGGGAGGAGGGCTGTTAAGCATACTCTCAAGTGAGGGTAATACTTCATATGTAGGTGTCCCTGTGCATACAACATGTTCCTTTTGTGAGGAAGCATGAGGAGTTGAGGCTTTGGGTGGAGATCTTTCCAACTGTTGTGAGGAAGTAGCAACAGTGGTTTCTTGTGACATTTGTGTTGTCACTGGGTTAACTTCTGGGATCTCATCTTCTAGAAGGCGTTTTTTGGTGGGTTTGGTGGGCTTGGTGGATTTCTTTTTGGTCTTTTTGGTTGTTTTTGGTGGGGGTTGCACAGCAGTGGTTATGCTGCTGTGGTCACCATGAGTAGTGGGCTTAGTAGCTGAAGTCTGAGGAGCAAATGTGGACTCATCCAAAATTTGCTCAGACTCCCCTACTTGTGTTTTTGAATTTTTTGACTCTTTGGCCATTAGGCGAGTAAAAGTTTCAGCAAACAAATTATTTATTTGAAAAGGTGTTCCTTGTTCTAATATTTGTGTACTGTCTTTTGGAATTTTCTGTTGTAAATAATAGCTTAAGAACCTAGGAAGCAATAAGAAAGCCTGTGGCTTCTTGTCCTAAACATTTTTCACATTTGTAACCAAATCAGCAAACAATGCTTGGGAGTAATTGAAATCAGTTTTAGACATAATAGCATACCCCAAGTATTGAATTTTTAAAAGAATTTCATTAAAAGCAGTTGTTTTATTTGAAACACAAGTGAGCAGAGTATGAAACAGGAATTTCGTAGGAGGTGGAAATTCTCCTTTTTTGCATGGTTGCTTTTGTTAACTGTCCTGCATACCCTCCTTTGATCAAATCAATTTGATACTCTCTTTTAGGGAATGAAGTTTTACCTGCTAGATCATTCATCTGAAAAACCTCTGAAATGGTTTGTGGAGTTATTGAGACCAATACACCTCCCACTTTTGACGTAATTACCCAAGGCTTTTTATCTTGAACTTCAAGCTTAGCATTGGTCCAGAAGTCTCGTAGGGTGTCTTGATAAATGGGTGTATTACAAGTAAGCAAAGTTTTGTACTTTGAGGATGATAGGGTGTCGATGATGGAATGAAAATCTGTATTTTTATCCTTCTTTTCGAAGGTACAAAGATAATTATGTGGATGTTTGATTATGAGAGCCATGAGCGGAGTGAAAAATCACGAATAATTGAGAGATAATGAAGGAGAAGAGCGTGACCGCTTTTGAGAATTTTGAATTCGATACGGTGGTGAAAACTCTGTTTGGGGGTTTTATCAGGGTTTTATTTAGGGAAAAAGTGAATGCTGACGTGGCAGCGGTTTCAAAGATATGATGGTTAACATCTGCCCTCATGGCAACCTCTGATGGATTAAATGGATGACAGTTGTTTGGAAACCACTGATGAGAGACATCAGTGGTTGAGAACAATGTATGAAAATATCAGGGGTTGATTTTTGTCTATCAGTGGGTAGACATCAGTGGTTGAAACACTGATGTTTAGTCAAATAGTGGTCAATAATGGAATGAAGAAACAGAGGTTGTCTTTCAGCAGTGGGTGAATTTTTAACAGACAGAGGTTTGAAACAAACAGTGATAGTGAACAGACTTTAAGGATTTATGAAAATGTTCATTTTAACTATTTTTAAGGATGAATTTTTGATTTTCTGAAAACATTTTAAAGTTTTTTATACAAGGATAAGAAGGTTTTAGCCTTCTAATCCAAGTTAAGCATTCCAATTCTTGAAATCAAATTTTCAAAGGTGGATGTGTCTAAAGCTTTGTTCAACACATTTGCCAATTGATCTTTTGTTGGAACATGATGCAGATTAATCAAACCTTTTTCATAGCAATCCCTCACAAAGTGATTTCTAATGTCAATGTGCTTGGTGGTTGAATGAAAGTGTCACACCCCGATATTTCCACGTATTTCCGGTGGGCCAGGTGGGGAGTATCGTGACGTAGTTGATATCATCATAGTCAATTTATCACAGTTCAATGCACAGCGGATGTCTAAAAGTAATGATATTACAAACCGAATCGAAAGTAACATAAGTATTACAAACGGAATGTAAAAGGATCCACAGGTGGATCAAAACAAAGGAAATATTGTTCAACAGGTTTTAAAGTGATAAAGCTTTCAAGACTCTTTATTTATTCACTCAGGAGTAGCTAGCCTATTTTGCATAGTACCTGCACTTAACCTTTTGGAAAATACGTCAGATTACACTGGTAAATACAATTAACCGACTCTTTTGAAAATATTTAAGAAAATTGATTTAAATGCACAAGGCACAAATAATCTTTTATAACTTGGGACAATTATAAAAATAATCTTGTATACAGTTTTATATGTTTGTCGTCCGTCAGGGCCGGTTAGAAGAGCCGGACAAGATTAACGGACACACCACAGGTATAATGCCCACAAGGAAAACTCCTTATTGTGGGATACCATTTATACATACGCAACTGTCAGGTGTATGCCTACACCCCGTGCTTAAGTCGTGGCCATTTCAATGAATGAGCCGAGGATATCCAGGACATGGTCATTAACCCCCCAAAGGCATTGCACCAAACAAAACAGATTAAAACGGGTTATGTAAATATATTAATCACAATCCGATTTAAATAACTACACACCCGACCAAGCGGTATTATTATAATACCGTATCCCAGGCCCGTATAATGGAAAATAAGTTAAAAGTATTTACCTGAGCAAAAATATAAATTTATTCCCAGCAGTAAATCAATCAAGCAAGTGCAAATATCTTTTACTGGGCTCCAAAATCTGGAACGAAGGTTTTAATAACCTATTAGATTCCTAACGGGTCTTACTTAAGTTTAAACTTAGACCGGTTAGTTTTAAAGAAAGATATACGGTTCAAAACGCAAGATTAAGCGAAGACCGGATTAGAATGTGATTTAGACCCGACAAGTGTGAAGACTTGTATAATATGGGTAAACTAATCAAATTCTGGATTTTGAAGCAAAAAAAATGATAAGGTTTGACCCGTTTCGGTCAATTTATGCGAACTAGTCACATAAACAGTACTGAACGCGAAAAATGCATAACGGGTAACCAAATGAGTCATGTACATGTCCTCTCACATTTTCAAAAATCTCGTTTTTATATCAAATGGGCATAATGGTCAACTTTTAAGCAATTAACGGAAACATGCAATGAACTAGGATTTCTAAGGAACCAAGTTGTATAACCTCATAGGGTTATACTAACATGTAATATGGTCCTAAAGTAACCTTAAGGCATATCTAAAACAAGCTAAATCGGATCAGAACTGAAAGTCAAAGCAAAAGTCTACTTTTGCGACTTTCGGTTCCGAACCGAGCCTAAACTCAGAATTATCGGGTTGAACATGCTTAGACATGTTCTTATATTATTTACCAAGTTATTTTAATGTTAAAACAGGTTCCATAACTTCTACATTGTAAGTTATGAATTTATTTGCAAAAATAGCTTCTGTTGACTTTTTAATATTAAGTTTGACCCGACAATTGACCAAGTTAGAGTGATAATCAGTGGGTGCCCTTTTAAGGGTTTATTACCTACATAATGACCAACTTATAACTACTTTTAATTCGAGAAATGACTGGACCATTAGTGATTAATCACTAAGTCAAAGCTTAATTATGATAGCTTTGACTTTTGGTCATTAAACTAATAAAACTTGAACTTAAGAGGTTAAGAATGCTTACAATGGTCCTTAACACGAATTTGGAACCTAAGAAGACTTGCTTGAACTCCAAGAAGCTCCCAAGAGTGAGTTGTGAAAAGATTTCAAATGTGCAAGTGTTAAATGAAGAACAAGAGCCCTTATATATGAATTCTAGAGCTCCAAGATTAACCCACATGCCCCCTACAATGATTCCTGATGATTCCAGGTGTCCCTATGCATGAAAAACTGTTGGCTCAGTCCCTGGAATCGAAAATAAGACATGCAAAGGTGGTGCAACAGGCTGACCTGTAGCTGTACAGAGTTTTCTGCATCTGGGAGTCGTACGCAGGCCGCGTAAGACTTGTAAGAAGTCTACGCGGGCCGCCTGGTGCATCTGTTACCGGAAAACAACTTTCAAAGCTAGCAGTTTTGGTCCCTGGTCCTTCTAAACTTGATTTAACTTTCGTTTATTGGAGTTTTAGCCCCCAAATTTAACTTTTAAGGGTCTTGAGTCTTTGAACATTTATCAATAAGCCTTCGGTTAGTTACGAGGTCACCCGAACAGTCGTGAAATGCAAAATTTACGTATTTGGCCCTTATTACATGTAATTATCACTTTGCTTATTTATGTGCGTCGAAACTACACGAATTGATATCCAATATTCTTGAGGGCAAAATATATAATTATTACAATGTTTTTGGGATCGTTAAAAGGTCACTCAGAGGTTACTTTCAACATGTTGACACTTTTAACCCCTATGCTTCATAAGATCCTTATTTTGAGCACAAACGACTTTCTAAGTTCGATAAATTATTCGTTAAAGAATACAAACATCGTGTAAGGTCAATCAGAGGCACAAGAAAGGCATGTTGACACTTTGGATCCCTTTATTCACATATTTACATTGTTTGACACTTTTAGTCCTTCCAGATCAAACCATTACATGTTTAAAGTCCATGACACGTGTCTTCATTATATTGGTCATGATTTTACGAGGTGTTACATCCTCACCACCTTAAAAGAAATCTCAACCTCGAGATTTACTGAAATAAATAAGGGTACTTCTGTTTCATTGTGGATTCAACCTCCCACGTGTATTCTGGGCCTCTACGGGCATCCCATTTAACCTTCACAATCGGTACGTGCTTCTTTCGAAGCTTCTTAACCTGTCTATCCTCAATCGACAAGGGTTTTTCAACAAACTTTAAGCTTTCATCTATCTGCACGTCCTGGTGCGACATTGCTAGCGACTCATCGTCTAGACATTTCTTTAAGTTGCAGATGTGAAATACATTATGTATTCCACTAAGCTCTTCTGGCAGATTTAACTTGTAAGCCACGGTTCCGACACATTCGATTATCTCGAATGGTCCTATGTATCTAGGGCTCAACTTGCCCTTCTTGCCAAAACGCATCACCCCTTTCCAGGGTGACACTTTGAGTAACACCTTGTCACCTACCTCGAATTTCAGAGGTTTACACCTTTTATCTACGTAGCTTTTCTGCCTATCCCTGGCAGCTTTGAGATGATCACGTATCTGCACAATCTTATTTGTCGTCTCCAGGACTATATCAGGTCCTGTTAGTTGGACATCTCCAACTTCTGCCCAACAAACTGGCGTCCTGCACTTTCTTCCATACAATGCTTCGAAAGGTGCAGCTTGGATACTCGAATGATAGCTATTATTATACGAAAATTCAATCAATGGAAGATGATCATCCCAACTTCCACCTAAATCAATAACACAAGCTCGTAGCATATCCTCAAGTGTTTGAATTGTACGTTCGCTTTGACCATCCGTCTGAGGATAATATGCAGTGCTGAAATTTAATCGAGTACCTAATGATTGCTGAAAGCTTTTCCAAAAGTGAGACGTGTATCTAGTATCCCTATCGGAGATAATAGACACTGGCACTCCATGGAGCGATACAATCTCATCCACGTACAGCTGAGCTAATTTGTCGGAGCTGTGAGTTTCCTTAATAGGTAAGAAGTGGGCTGACTTGGTCAACATGTCGACTATAACCCAAATAGTATCATTTCCTCGCTTTGTCTTTGATAACTTAGTGATGAAATCCATAGTTACCATTTCCCACTTCCAGGTGGGAAGTTCAGGCTGTTGTAGCAAACCTGACAGCTTCTGATGTTCTGCTTTAACTTGCGCGCACGTCAAACATTTGGCCACATAAGCGGCTATAGATTTCTTTAAACCTATCCACCCCAATAACTTTCCTTTAAATCCTGGTACATCTTATCACATCCAGGATGCACAAAATATTTGGAGCTATGGGCTTCTTGAAGAATCACATCCCTAAGTCCTCCATAAATTGGAACCCATATTCGTCCATTCAATTTTAGGATTCCATCCTTGCCATACGATAACTGTTCAGCAGTTAGGCCCAGCTTTTCATTTGGATGGTTAGCTTCTAAAACAGCCTCCTTCTGAGCGGCTAACAATCTTTCATTCAGGTTGTTCTTTAATTCAATGCTCTTGGCATTGATTCTAATGGGCTTAACCCTCTCCTTTCTGCTCAAGGCGTCGGCGACCACATTCGCCTTGCCTGGATGATATCGGATTTCACAATCATAATCGTTCAGCGTCTCCATCCATCGACGCTGTCTCATGTTCAGATCCTTCTGGTTGAACAAGTGTTGAAGGCTTTTATGATCAGAATAGATCACACACTTGGTACCATATAAATAATGCCTCCAAAGTTTTAGTGCAAATATAACGGCACCTAATTCTAAATTGTGGGTGGTGTAATTCTTCTCGTTCACCTTTAATTGTCGCGAGGCATAGGCAATGACCTTGCCCCTTTGCATGAGTACACAACCCATTCCAGTGTGCGATGCATCAAAGTATACCACAAACTCTTCAATTCCTTCAGGCAATGTCAAAACCGGAGCATTGCTCAACTTTTGCTTAAGAATCTCAAAGGATTCTTGTTGCTTAGGACCCCAATCAAACTTTATATTCTTTCGAGTCAAGGAAGTCAGGGGTGTAGCAATCCTTGAGAAATTTTCAATAAAACGCCTGTAATATCCTACCAGATCCCAGAAGCTGCGAATCTCTGTGGGCGTCTTTGGTTCTTGCCAATTCATGATAGCTTCAATCTTAGCGGAATCCACCTAGATACCACGCTCGCTAACCATATGTCCAAGAAATTGGACTTCACGAAGCCAAAACTCACATTTTGAAAACTTGGCGTAGAGCTTCTCTTGCTGAAGAAGTTTAAGGATACATCGAAGGTGCTTTTCATGATCGGCCTGATTCTTTGAGTAAATGAGTATATCATCAATAAAAACAATGACAAACTTATCCAAATAGGGTTTACAAACGCGATTCATGAGGTCCATGAACGCTGCTGGTGCATTAGTGAGCCCAAAAGGCATCACCAAGAACTCGTAGTGACCATAACGAGTTCTGAATGCAGTCTTATGCACATCTTCATCTCTAACCTTCAGCTGATGGTAACCTGACCTTAAATAAATCTTGGAGAAGTAACTTGCTCCTTGAAGCTGATCGAATAGATCATCGATCCTGGGCAATGGATATCTGTTCTTGATGGTAACCTTGTTTAGCTTGCAATAATTGATGCATAGACGCATCGAGCCATCCTTCTTCTTCACAAACAGAATCGGTGCTCCCCAAGGAGATGAGCTAGGTCTAATAAATCCTTTTGCTAATAACTCATCCAACTGAGTCCTCAACTCTTTCATCTCAGTTGGTGCCAACCGATAAGGTGCTCTTGTAACTAGTGCAGCTCCAGGAATAATGTCGATTCTGAACTCCACTTGCCTATCTGGGGGTAAACCAGGTAGTTCTTCAGGGAATACATCAGGGTATTCAGAGATAATGGGAATGTCTTCGATCTTGGGCTTTGGTTCATCAATAGTCACCTGTGCCATATAAATGACACAACCTTTCTTCATACACCTTGATGCCTTAAGCATAGACGCTTGCTTAGGCAACCCGTACTGAGTATCTCCCTGAATTCTCAACGGCTCACCATAAGGAGTTTTAATAACCACTTGCTTCTTATCACAAACGATCTGAGCCTGGTTATGAGATAACCAATCCATGCCTATTACTATGTCGAATCCAGCTAGTTTCAAAGGAAGCAAAGACAATGGAAAAGAGTGGTTCCTAATGGATATAGAACATCCATCTAACATGGTTGAAGCAGTTTCTATGGTACCATCGGCCAATTCTACTTCATACTTTATGCTTAGGGTTTTAACAGGCAGATTTAATAACTTACAAAACTTATTATCTACAAATGACTTATCTACACCCGAATCAAATAATACCCTTGCATAAACATCATTGATAAGGAAGGTACATGTTATCACGTTGTCATTCTGAATCGCTTCTTGTGCATTCATTTGAAAGACCCGAGCATTGGTCTTCTTACCTTCTTCAGGTTTCTTTGCATATTTTGGGCAGTTAGTCTTAATATGCCCCTTCTCGTTGCAACCATAACAGGCCGCGTCCTTCAACTTCTTGCATTCCAAAGTCTTATATTCTTTAGACTTGCAGATCCCACATCCAATCGGCTTTGATTGCAACTGCGACTTTGATTTAAACCTGCATTTTCCAAAATGACGCTTCTGGCAGGTTTTGCATTTAGGATTCTCATCTGTTTGCTGGTTACCCTTGTTAGACCCAGAATTCTTCTTGTGGTCTGAGTTCCCCCTATGTTTCTTATCAGAACGACGTGAGTTCTCATCCTCACGTTTCCTTTTCCCCTCATCAGAATTTCTAAGCGATCTCTGCCTGACCGCATCGAGGGTAAGAGATAATGACAAATCAGCCACTGACCTAAAAGTAGTAGGTCTTGATGCTTTCACACTTGCTTTAATCTCCGGGGCTAAACCTCCAATAAATCGAGCTATACGTTTTGGTTCCGGTGTGACCAAGTATGGAACCAATCGTGACATAGTGTTGAAACTCGTGAGATACGCTTAACAGTCCAAGTTCTTTATAACCAATGTCAGGAAGTCAGTCTCAATCTTCTCAACTTCATGTTGAGGGCAGGAAATTTCTTTGATTAGAGCAACGAACTACTCCCAAGTCAGATTATACAATGGGATCTTCCCAGTAGCTTGGATCAGTGACCTCCACCAAGCTAGAGCTTCTTCTTTAAACGATTGTGACACAAACTTCACAATGTCTTGTTCGGCACAACCACTAATATCAACCACTGTGTCCATCTCATCTAGCCATGTCATGCAATCGATGGCTCCCTTCTCCCCTGTGAAGTCTCAGGGCTTGCAGGAGACGAAATACTTATATGAACAGGTTTTAGCGTGTGGCTCTTGATTGAGTACTACCTTTTTAGATGGAACACTCCTCTGATTTGATGAGTGATGAGATTCGCTCTTGCGGGCTGTATGAGTCTTAGAGGGTTGTTTTGAATGTGGTACAGATTGAGTACTGACGCGGGTACCACTTGATTCATTTAATTGTCTGTCAAGAGCTCGAGTAACGGCATTATCTATTAATGTCTGCAGTTCCTCACCAGCTACATTAACTCTGGTAGTATCATTATTCACTCTCGGGTGACTGTTTACCTCGTCGGATCCTGCCATGTAGCTTGATTGCTACATAAAAATGATGACAATGTTTCATTCAAAAGACTTTAAAGGAATTGTCTTTATGGCAACTCATTAACCATGGTAATTATAAACCATATGGGTTAATTTAATTTATTTATATTTTCATTATATTTTATCCCTGTTATAAATTATTCAGGATAATAGGGTGGCATACAAAAGGCCTAGTCACAAGGATAAATTTTAAATTATATGCCATTATCTTATAGAATCGAGGCATTTAGGTTTGAACGTAGTTCATTACCTTTTTTGATAGGGAGTCATAGACTACAACTGTCTTTTGTCTTGTATGACAATGAATATGGCCCGTAGGCCCTACATCACAAATGGATGTTTAAATAATAAGGAAAGGAATTGGAAGAATCCAATATAAGGATGACTTATATGGAATCACATTTGCAAGGAGTGTTAACATGTTTTCAGATGTTAACAAGGATTTGAATTTAGAAAGGAACTACCATCATGGCCCTGTCTTAATATGACATATAGGCTAGGTTTTGCCTTTAAGATTTTCTTTAATATATAATGGCAGATTAATTACTAAAAGGAATGATATTTTGTTTTATTTCATATATTATATTCATACGTATAATGACAAAGTGAAATTTGAATTAAAACATTCCACTAAATTAAGAAGGAGTACATATGTGCCCTAAACGGGACTTTTACATAATTAACTTGCCCACGCAGGGGCTAAAATGAAAATACAAGTCCTCGCAGGGACTGAATACATAAATAGATGTCCACGCAGGGACTTGATTTGAAATAAAGAAATTACAATACAAATAACTAAGAAATCTTCAAAAATCCCTCTTCTTCCCCTTGATCAAATTCGCTAAACCCTTAAGCAGACCCCGGCGGCTTCTACGCTCCTCTTGAACCTCCCGTTCCTCCTGGTTCAACCTCTCAAGAATCTCCTGTTGTTGCGGTGGCAGGATCAGTGGCGGCTGCGGCGGCTGCTGCTGCGGAGGTTGAGGAGGTGGCGGGTATGGATACCCAAATGCTTGGTACCCAGATTGGTACGAAGCTGCATAGGGCCCTTCAGGGTGAAGAGCATTGTAATTGTCCGCCTCGATGTACGGGTCGACCGCTGGGGCGTTGTAGTAGTTGTACCCCGGGTAGGCTAGCTGCTCAAAAGGGTTATACGCCGCTGCACCGGCGTATGAAGGAATTGGGTTATCAAAACCCATTGGTGGTGGTGCGACCAGAGATGAGTCGACTTCTGAAACAGGGTTTGAAGGCCCACCCATCTGTGGGTCTTCGTATAGTGGCGGGTAGTGACTACCACTTGAATGTTGAGGGGTGCTGAAATGGAATCCCCCTCGCACGGACATCCGTGCTCCTGATCTCCTACGCCTCGGTGGTTCTGGAGGCGGCTGCTGCTCTGGCAGCGGTGGTGGCTATGGCGTAACCGCCTGGAAACGTGAATCCTCAGAGGGATCCTGCTGCTGCTGCTGTGGTGGGTTGTAAGGGGGAGTAAACTCCCAGTTGTATGTGGCGAACCTTGCTTCATAGCTGTCTGGGCCCCGGTATGGAGACCCATGAAAAGATGACCCATCTGAAATCTCGATGGGATGAGTGGGTGTCCGAGATGGTGGCTCAGCAGGATCCGGATCTTCGTCCATATCCATCTCTTGATCACCGGAAAAATGATCTTCTAGTCCCAATGGGTTATAACCCATTGGTTCTTCACTCACGTTTTGCCGGATTAAGCCGGCTCTGAAAGTAGGGGGTTGGGTCTTGGAAGGCCCGGTGAGATCCCGATCGTGGCAACGGGAGGTAGGAGTGGTGAGAGTCATTGGGCTCATTCTCCGATTGTGGCCCAAAGGAATGGTGGTAAGAAGGCAAAGAGATAAGCGAGATAGATCGCCTCGCGGGTTCCAAATACGTCCTCCAATCTTCTTGAGGACTAGTGCTCATGGTTGCTGATGGAGTTCGCCGGTGTGAAGGCCCGGCCTCATGATCGTTGGGAGCAGTAAATGGCGCCTTGCCTCGTCCTCCTCGTCTGAATCTTGGCGGCATTTTTGTTGGTCCTGTCAAAACAAACAAAAGAAACAACAAAGGAAAACAATAAAGGACAAAATAAAATAAATTAGGATTGGTCCTAAGTTCTTTGTCTAGACTCGGAAGTCAAGGAATGTGCAAACTGTGTCATTGAGATTAAACACAAAAGGCTAGTGTTTAATTCACTCAATGTTGGCTCTGATACCAACCTGTCACACCCCGATATTTCCATGTATTTTCGATGGGCCCGGTGGGGAGTATCGTGACGTAGTTGATATCATCATAGTCAATTTATCATAGTTCAATGCACAGCGGAAGTCTAAAAGTAAAGATATTACAAACCGAATTGAAAGTAACATAAGTATTACAAACGGAATGTAAAAGGATCCACAGGCGGATCAAAACAAAGGAAATATTGTTCAACAGGTTTTAAAGTGATAAAGCTTGCAAGACTCTTTATTTATTCACTCAGGAGTAGCTAGCCTATTTCACATAGTACCTGCACTTAACCTTTTGGAAAATACGTCAGTTTACACTAGTAAATACAATTAACCAACTCTTTTAAAAATATTTAAGAAAATTGATTTAAATGCACAAGGCACAAATAATCTTTTATAACTTGGGACAATTATAAAAATAATCTTGTATACAGTTTTATATGTTTGTCGTCCGTCAGGGCCGGTTAGAAGAGCCGGACAAGATTAACTGACACACCACAGGTATAATGCCCACAAGGAAAACTCCTTATTGTGGGATACCATTTATACATACGCAACTGTCAGGTGTATGCCTACACCCCGTGCTTAAGTCGTGGCCATTTCAATGAATGAGCCGAGGATATCCAGGACATGGTCATTAACCCCCCAAAGGCAATGCACCAAACAAAACAGATTAAAACGGGTTATGTAAATATATTAATCACAATCCGATTTAAATAACTACACACCCGACCAAGCGGTATTATTATAATACCGTATCCCAAGCCCGTATAACGGAAAATAAGTTAAAAGTATTTACCTGAGCAAAAATATAAATTTATTCCCAGCCGTAAATCAATCAAGCAAGTGCAAATATCTTTTACTAGGCTCCTAAATCTGGAATGAAGGTTTTAATAACCTATTAGATTCCTAACGGGTCTTACTTAAGTTTAAACTTAGACCGGTTAGTTTTAAAGAAAGATATACCGTTCAAAACACAAGATTAAGCGAAGACCGGATTAGAATGTGATTTAGACCCGACAAGTGTGAATACTTGTATAATATGGGTAAACTAATCACACTCTGGATTTTGAAGCAAAAAAAATGACAAGGTTTGACCCGTTTCGGTCAATTTATGCGAACTAGTCACATAAACCGTACCGAACACGAAAAATGCATAACGGGTAACCAAATGAGTCATGTACAGGTTTCACAAGTTATTATGCCTTAAATATGTTGTGATATCAGTAGGATACCTTCCATTATGCCCAAAACGAATTTAAAATCAATTTAAGCCCCGTAGGGGTATTTTGGTCATTTTAAAGATTACAAAAGAGGTTAAATGACAATCTGAGGTTTTGGTCAAAATTGATCAGTAAAAATATTTATTTTAGTAGGTTATATCAGTAAGATATTGTATATATGTGAAATATATCATTTATGGCCAAACTATGCACCGTAGGGGCATTTTGGTCATTTCACATAAGCTTTAAAGGTCGAATTTGGAAATCTGAGTTCAAAACTTTTCTTACTGTTAAAGTATAAGAATTTATTCATAACATCAGTAGATAACAAGCTTTAGGTGCCAAATATGGTTTTAAACCATACTATGCGCCTAAATTGCATAAAAGTCGGTATTTGACGGTATTCGGGTTAAATAAGAAAATTTGAGATTTTGAACAGCCTTTATAGTTTAAAATAACTTATTTAATATATAAAATCAGTAGCAAAAGATTTGGTATGTAAAGGATGTGTAAAACTCATTTTATTAGCAAAAATGGCATAACCGTCAATTACCGGGTCAATGCAAGAACCCTATGTTATGATCAGTTTAAAAATTAATAAAAATCTCCAAAA
Source organism: Helianthus tuberosus (assembly GCA_030545235.1). Taxonomy (NCBI): domain Eukaryota; kingdom Viridiplantae; phylum Streptophyta; class Magnoliopsida; order Asterales; family Asteraceae; genus Helianthus; species Helianthus tuberosus. Next base: position 156,190,584 of record CM060364.1, on the reverse strand, counting down.
ATCCCAAAATATTATATTACATCAGTGGGTAAAAGGTTTGGTGTCAAAATTTGGGTTTAAATAGGTTTTATGCCGAAATTGCCGTTTAATTAATAAAAAGGCTTCAATTTACGATATTGAGCATAACTCCTAATTTAGACCACAAACTGATGTCAAATTTTTAGGACGTGTTTATAAATTAGTAATAAAGGTTTTTGTCCTCTCACATTTTCAAAAATCTCGTTTTTATATCAAAAGGGCATAATGGTCAACTTTTAAGCAATTAACGGAAACATGCAATGAACTAGGATTTCTAAGGGACCAAGTTGTATAACCTCAGAGGGTTATACTAACATGTAATATGGTCCTAAAGGAACCTTAAGGAATATCTAAAACAAGCTAAATCGGATCAGAACTGAAAGTCAAAGCAAAAGTCTACTTTTGCGACTTTCGGTTCCGAACCGAGCCTAAACTCAGAATTATCGGGTTGAACATGCTTAGACATGTTCTTATATTATTTACCAAGTTATTTTAATGTTAAAACAGGTTCCATAACTTCTACATTGCAAGTTATGAATTTATTTGCAAAAATAGCTTCTGTTGACTTTTTAATATTAAGTTTGACCCGACAATTGACCAAGTTAGAGTGATAATCAGTGGGTGCCCTTTTAAGGGTTTATTACCCACATAATTACCAACTTATAACTACTTTCAATTCGAGAAATGACTGGACCATTAGTGATTAATCACTAAGTCAAAGCTTAATTACGATAGCTTTGACTTTTGGTCATTAAACTAATAAAACTTGAACTTAAGAGGTTAAGAATGCTTACAATGGTCCTTAACACAAATTAGGAACCTAAGAAGACTTGCTTGAACTCCAAGAAGCTCCCAAGAGTGAGTTGTGAAAAGATTCAAAATGTGCAAGTGTTAAATGAAGAACAAGAGCCCTTATATATGAATTCTAGAGCTCCAAGATTAAGCCACATGCCCCCTACAATGATTCCTGATGATTCCAGGTGTCCCTATGCATGAAAAACTGTTGGCTCGTCCCTGGAATAGAAAACAAGACATGCAAAGGCGGTGCAACAGGCTGACCTGTAGCTGTACAGAGTTTTCTGCATCTGGGAGTCGTACGCGGGCCGCGTAAGACTTGTAAGAAGTCTACGCGGTCCGCCTGGTGCATCTGTTACCGGAAAACAACTTTCAAAGCTGGCAGTTTTGGTCCCTGGTCCTTCTAAACTTGATTTAACTTTCGTTTATTGCACTTTTAACCCCCAAATTTAACTTTTAAGGGTCTTGAGTCTTTGAACATTTATCAATAAGCTTTCGGTTAGTTACGAGGTCACCTGAACGGTCTTGAAATGCAAAATTTACGCATTTGGCCCTTATTACATGTAATTATCACTTTGCTTATTTATGTGCGTCGAAACTCCACGAATTAATATCCAATATTCTTGAGGGCAAAATATATAATTGTTACAATGTTTTTGGGATCGTTAATAGGTCACTCAGAGGATACTTTCAACATGTTGACACTTTTAACCCCTATGCTTCATAAGATCCTTATTTTGAGCACAAACGACTTTCTAAGTTCGATAAATTATTCGTTAAAGAATACGAACGTCGTGTGAGGTCCATCAGAGGCACAAGAAAGGCATGTTAACACTTTGGATCCCTTTATTCACATATTTACATTGTTTGACACTTTTAGTCCTTCCAGATCAAACCATTACACGTTTAAAGTCCATGACACGTGTCTTCATTATATTGGTCGTGATTTTTCGAGGTGTTACAGAGAGACTGGATTTTTTTATGATATTTTCAACTGCTTGACTATCTAACATGAGAGGAGTCTTTAAAGCAGTTATACCAAAATCCAACAATTGATTTTGAAGCCACAACAGCTGAGCTGTACAGCTTGCAGCAACAATGTATTCAGCTTTAGTAGTGGATGTTGAAACAGCTGCTTGCTTTTTTCTTTTCCAAGACACCAAGCAATCACCTAGGAATTGACACCCTACTGATGTGGACTTCCTTGTGGTGTTACATCCAGCAAAATCACTATCTGAATAACCTGAAAGCTTAACATTCCCATTAGTTGGATACCAGATACCAAGTGTGGGAACACCTTTTATGTATCTGAATATTCTTTTCACAGCTATGAGATTAGAAAGCCTAGGTGCTGACTGGGATATGGCACAAACACATGTTGCAAACATGATGTCTGGCCTTGATGCTGTTAGGTACAATAAAGACCCAATCATGCTTCTGTACAAAGTCTGATCAACCAGTTCATCTTTTGCTTCAGACATGACAAGCTTTGTGGTTGCCATGGGTGTACTACATGGTTTACAATCATTCATGTCAAATTTTGTTAAAAGATCTTTTACATATTTGCTTTGATGAATGAAAGTTCCATTTTGCAATTGCTTAACTTGGAGACCAAGAAATCATTGGAGTTCACCCATTGCACTCATTTCAAACTCTGCTGTCATGAGTTGTCTAAACTCTTCACACATTGAGTTACATGTGCTTCCAAAAATGATGTCATCCACATAAATTTGGACAATCATCAATCTTTTCCTCTCCATTTTAAAAACAAGGTTTTATCAATTTTACCTATTGTGAAACCAATAGAGATTAGAAAAGTGGAAAGAGTTTCATACCAGGCCCTTGGGGCTTGTTTCAGGCCATACAAAGCTTTGTTTAGCTTGTAGACATGATCTGGATAAAAAGGATCCTCAAAACCAGGAGGTTGACAAATATATACCTCTTCTTGAATTTTTCCATAGAGGAATGCACACTTGATACCCATTTGATACACCTTGATGTTGTGGTTGACAGCAAAGGCTAAGAACAATCTGATGGCTTCAAGCCTTGCCACAGGAGCAAAGGTCTCATCATAGTCAATGCCTTCTTCTTGCTATAACCTTGAACCACAAGCCTGGCTTTGTTCTTGACAACAATGCCCCTTTCATCAGTTTTATTTTTGAAGACCCACTTTGTGCCAATTGGACTTACGTCCTCTGGCAGTGGTACAAGTTCCCATACTTGTTGTCTTTTAAACTACTAGAGCTCTTCTTGCATGGCTTCTACCCAACTGTTGTCTTTCAGTGCCTCTTGGTACTTGATTGGTTGATGGAGAGATAGAAAACCTGCAAAAAGACAAATGTTTTAGGATTAACTTTTGGTGGATGAGATCTCGAGAAGTTCAGATCTCCCTTGTATGGAACAATGGCATTTAAGGGTGAAGGCTGTAGATGTGAATCATCTGAGCTAACATCTGCTGGTGACTTTGATGATCCAACATCTGTTTGAAATGGAGGTGGAGGAATTGGAGGTATGGGTGCGGCACAATGTTGATTTTCATCCACTGTTGATGGATTTTTATCAACAGTGGTTGGAGATGAGATGACAGAGGTTACAGGGCTACTTTGGTCAACAACTGTTGATGCAGCAGTGGATGAGATTTGACAGTTGTTTTGAACATCTGCTGCTCTAGTATGGGATGTGATTTTGTATTGTGGGATCACAACATCATATCCATAGTCTTGTGGTGGAGATTGTGGTGTTCCTGCAGGGTTAGTCTTGACAGACACATCTTCAAAAGTAAATTTATCAAGATCAAACAATTCAGCAGGGTTTGTTGGGATTTTCAGTGATGAAAGCTCATTGAACTTTACATTCAAAGTCTCTTCCTCACACCTAGTCCTTGTGTTAAACACTTTGTAGGCCTTAGCAGTGGTTGAGTATCCCAAGTGATAACCACAATCTACTTTAGCTGCAAATTTTGAAATTGAATCTTTTAGGTTTAAAATAAAACATGGGCAACCAAAGATTTTGAAGTATGAGATCAGTGATTTGATTTTGATTAGAGTTTCATAGACAGTCTTTTGATGCCTAGGGTTGATCAAAACTCTGTTCTGCACATAACAAGCAGTGTTTACAACCTTTGCCCAAAAAGTTAAGGGTAGACCTGAGTCTACAAGCATGGTTCTAGCAGCTTCAATCAAAGTTCTGTTTTTCCTTTCCACAACCCCATTTTGTTCTGGGGTTCTTGGGATGCTGTACTGCCTTACTATCCCTTTTGACACATAGAAGGCATCCAACTCTTTATTTCTGAACTATGCTCCATTGTCACTTCTAAAGATTTTTACTGGCAGGTCAAATTGCTTTTCAACCTATTTGACAAAGACTTGTAGAATCCATGCAGTCTCATCTTTAGAATGTAAAAAATAAGTCCATGTAAACCTAGAAAAATCATCTACAATGACCAAACAATATCTTTTCTTTTTCAAGCTCATGATTTTTACTGGGCCAAACAAATCCATGTGAAGCATTTGCCAACACTTGGTTGTTTTGGACTCTTCAATGGACTTGTATGAGCTTTTATGTTGTTTACCTTTTAAACAGGAAACACAATGCTCAGAACAAGTAAACAGTTTTTGTGGAAGACCTCTTACAAGGCCTTGTTTTGAGAGTGTGGTGATAGTCTTAAGATTTGTGTGCCCAAGTCTTCTGTGCCATAACTTTGTCTCTTTGTTAGAGGCAGCTGAGAACAGACAAGCATCACTCATTGGACTTTCTTTTGACATATCAACCACATACACATTGCCACTTCTTCGAGCAACAAGTTGTGTTTTACCCTCGGCTATTATTGCTTCAATTTTTCTCACCATTTTTGGACCAACAATTTTACAATTATCCTTAGTGAAGAATGACCCATAGCCTTTGTCACTCATTTGTGAAACACTAAGGAGATTGAATTTTAAATTGTCAATAAGATTGACATTTTCAAACTTGAGATTTCCATTCTGAACTGTTCCTAACCCCATCACCTTACCCTTAGAATTGTTACCAAAAGATATATCACCCCCTCCATGGTTTTTGAAATCCTTGAGTAGGGCTGTACATCCAGTCATGTGCCTAGAGCCTCCACTATCTACATACCACAAACTATCTAAGCATGTAGAAGCTCCCTGCACATCAAGTAAACAATTAGTTCAGGTGGGTCTCCAAAGCCAAAATGGCTTTGGATGGGGTCACAGAAAATCTCAAGTCCAGGAACATGGATAGTGGTTAGGTCAGGGTTTTGAACTTGTTTTTGAGCATTTTTCCCTAACCATTGTTGTGAGCCATTCCCCTGTCAGATGTTGAAAACCAAAAGAATGCCTGTTCACTTTGGGTTTAGAAGGCTTTTTGTAAGCTTCATAAACATGTGGGACCCTTTGGTATGGAGGTTAACCTTTTCCTCTTTGGAATTGGTTAACTGGTGGTGCATCTGTCACTTGCACATCTCTTGAAACAGAGTTTTTGTTCAACTGTTTTGTAACAGCTGTTTGGACAGGCACAAATGGTTGTTTGTTTTTCATGGTTGATTTTGATGAACTCTCAAGTATTTTTTAAGTGTACTCTTTTCTTTTAACCTCAAAAGTTTTGAGGTACACACACTTTTGGGTGAAATGGTTTATTTTTTAACAAATTGTGCGCATAGGTGCTGGCTCAATGATGCTTGTTTTGTTTATGTCAAATGCTTTTAAGTGAAAACAGTCTTTTGTAGAATGGTTTCTCTTCTCACAGAAGTCACAAAACAAGTTTTTAACTTTTTCTCTTTTCTTCTTCTTTTCTTTTTCCTTTTCAACAGAGTTTTTAACCTCTGTTGGGATGTCTTTGAGAGGAATTATCTTAGCCTTCGGTGCTTTGACACCCTCAATGGTGGAAAAATCCATTGGTTTGAAATTCTCAAGGATGTCACACTCATCTGACTAGGTGGGTTTGAATTGATATTTTTTCTATCTCTTCAAAGGTTGATAACCCCCCCTGATTTTCCCAAGATGAGTTTGTTACCACTTTTATCAGTGATCTTAATTTCTTGACCATCCTTGTTTTTAGGAACAACTTCAACAAAGTCAGAATCAATTTTAACAGTGTTTTCAGTTTGGTCATTTTTAAAGCCTATGCCAAACTTTACATTGCTCTTGACCTGCTTTTCTAACATCAACTCAAAGCCTTTACTAGATTCCACCCATTTTTCACAGGTCATTTGGGTGGATTCAAGCTCCTTTTTACAAACTTGGTATTTTTCTACCATAGCTTGGAGTTGGTCTTTGGTTATGCTGTGTTCATGCTTCAGACTGCAGATTTCTTTTTCTTTTTCAGACAATTTGTTTTTCAACTCTTTAACAGTTTTCTCAAATTATACTTCATCTTTTAAAATCTTATCCCTAAGGTTTTCATTCTCCTCTTTTATATTAGCAAATGCTATGATGCATTTATCTGAAAATAGGTTTTCCAAGACCTGAGGAGATACCTTAGCTGCAACCATTATGGCACAGTCACATTCATTTTCACAAGCACTGGTATCCTTTTCAACTTCCTCAGCACACCATGGGTCAGCAAGAGGTTCCAACAGTGGTTTTGGTTCTGTCTTCTCTAATAGCTGTTCACCAACAACAGCAGTAACCACTTCTTCAGCAACTTCATCCACTGTTTCAGCACTAGGTTCCACTTCTTCAGTTTCCTGCCCTTCTGGAATTGACTCTAATGCTGCAAAACAAAATTCATCACAAGGGATATCATTCTTAGCAAATAGAGCAAAATTTTCATCAGTTAGGTCATCAGGCATGCTACTCCAATCAACAAAGCCTTGGGTAAAGAAGCTTTCCTGACTGGCCTTTGCTGGAGCAGATGTTTGTGCAACATGTTGTGGTGCAGGTTGTTGCACTTGAACCTGAGAGACAGGGGCTTAGACATACTGGATTTGTGGAACAGTGGTTTGAACATATTGCACTGGAACAGTGTTTACATGATGTGCATAATGGGCAGTGTTTTGCACATGAGGAGCAGGGGTATATTGGGAATAGTGCACAGCGTTTTGTGTATTTTGAGGTCTAGGGCTAGGGTGAGTAATGATTGGAACCCTATTTTGACTTCTGCATTCCCTAGCAAAGTGTCCTAGCCGATTACACTTGTAACACTTAATTTTGGACTTATCCAACCCCACTTTTAAATTCCCATGCAGTCCTGGAAACTTTCTACCTGTTCGCTTATAAAACTTGCTGGTTCTTACACTCAGCAGTGCCAGTTGGTGCAAAATGTCCATATCCTCCAGATCAGTGGGATCAAAATATTGGAGGTCATTGAGCTCAAAAGACAAGTTGTCAGAATTCTGGTTTTCCCCACTTGCTGTAAAAGCATAGTTGGGTGAGTAAGGCTCAGAGTTGTTAAAGGCTCCTCCTGTAGTTATGTCAATGTAATGATCATAACTCTGGTCCTTACTACCACCAGATTCTTCTTGACCCAAAAGTGTTGTGTTACCAAAGGTGTAATCATCAGCTACTTTCCCAGGTTCCTGCAACTTCTTTTTCTGGTTCAGCTCTCTCTCATAGGTGAGGAGCCGACCATGAAGTTGGGTCAGACTTAGCTCTTTAAAACCCACAGAATTTCTAGTTACAAAAGCTATAGTGTCCCATTTGTCTGGTAATGACCTAAGAAACCTACTATTTAAAGTGGACTTTGTAAATTCAACATTAACCAGTTTAAGTTCACTAATGAGACAGCTAAATCTTTCAAACCGTTGGATTAGAGACTCACCTTTGACATGACAGAATGTTTCATACTGTTGATTCAAAACCTCCCTGTTGTTTTCTATAACCTCTTCTGTACCACCAAACTGCTCTTTCAGTGCATCCCAAAGTTCTTTGGCACTGTTAGAGTCTAACAGTCCAGCATATATGTCATTTGGAAGAGCTGAAGCCACTATGCTAAAAGCCTTTGCATCTAATTCAATTTTTTGAAAATCCTGATCTGAGTAATTTTCAAGGCTTTTAGGCACTTGGGCCTTGGGATCTTCTGTGCTAGGCACTATTGGAACATGAGGTCCAAAGATGACTGACTTCCAGCAGCCGGTGTTTTGCTGAGCTAACACATGACCCATCCTGCGTTGCCAGATATTGTATTCAGATCTGACAAGCATAGGTCGCTTGAAAAGTGTTCCGGTGTTGTGAGGGTCCTGTGAGTCTGATGTCATCTTGGTTGTTTTACAAAAGTTTTTGAATAATCAACTTTAGACGTGATTAAAATTTAATCTGTTTTTCAACTGATACGAACAACTTTAGTATCAATGGAATTGAGCTGAACTTTTATGTCAAATTGATTGTTAGATCGAATTTGGCTGTCCTATGCTCTGATACCAATTGTTAGGATCTGAGTTTGTTTAGATTGTGTTGTTTAACTTGAATGAAAGTAAATCAGAGAACAATTTGTAGTGGAAATGGAAAGTAAACTTTATAACACAATCAAAGAAATATAGCTTTCAATAAACATGATTTCATTAGTCAAAAGATTGTATGAATTACAAAGATTCAACTATGCATGCATGTATTACTAAACTCCCCCTCAGCCTGAGCTCACAGTTAGTTCGTACAAGATGAATGGTGAAAAAGAGCTAATAGAATAGTACATGTACTGTTCTATTTATAGTACAAATCTAACCACTAAGCATCTTTGGCTGACGTCAGCTAGACAGTGACATCTAACAGACTAACAACCTCTAAACACTGATCTAGACAAACAATGTTACATTGAATACACAGATATACTAAACACTGATACTCCTTTCCACTGTTGTTGCCTAAGCACTGATGTTGCAGATCAGTGCTTTCTTCAATGGTTGATTAGGCCTTGAATCAGCAGTGCTTTAGTCTTCATCAGGGCTTTAACAATCAGCAGTTGTTAGGTCTTCTCAGTTTTTGTAACCAGCAGTACTTTGATGAGCAGTTGTTGAGAAGATCAGAACTTAGAATAATCAGCTGATAGAAGCACTACCATTGGAGGGAACTTAGAAACAAGCACTGTTATGAAGGATCAACTGTTTGAGAACCAGTTTTGGCTTTCTGTATCATCTGTTCTTCAAGTGCTGATTGCATGGGCCAACAGTTTACCTCACCCGAGAATCTTGATTTATCACTAAAGCAAAGAAAGCTAGACTTTTCTACTCAAGAGTTCAGAGCAAAATATCAGAATGCTAATCTAGGGCCTACCAAATCCCCCAAGATACACGTTGTTTTAAAAGGTGGCAACCATAACGTTCACGGGACGGTTGTGGACTACAAAAATTACGGGCGCGACATTCGAGATTTTATTGGTGATAGAGATGCGCAAATGATACTTGACAAATTCAAAGCAGGCAGCTAAAACAAAGAAAATTACATATTTAATACCCATATTGATGATATGGAACTTCAGTTAATATTTTGGTGTGATGGTGTTTCTAAATCAAACTACGAAGCTTTTGGTGATGTTCTGGCGTTCGATGCAACGTATCACACAAATATGTAAGTTACAAAAAATATGTAAGTTACAAAAAATTACTTTATAAGTTACAAGTGTATAACGAAGTTAGTCTGTTGAAAATTTTTACATTTCTTTATTATGTAGATCAAGGGAAACGACAAGAGGAATGCAGAAATCAAGCAAAAGTTCCACAAGCTTGTTTGGAACGTTTATATCAAACCAGAAACGTTTGAGAAGAGATGGCAGTTACTTATTGTTGAGTATGGTTTAGAAGACCATTCATGGTTGACTGAAACGTATTCCAATGGTAAACAGTGGATTCCATGATATTTTCACGAAATACCCATGTGTACCTTAATGAAGACCACATCTAGGTGTGAAAGCACTAACCATTTGTTCAAATCAAACTCCAGTTCACATAACACGTTGGTCCAGTTTATGTTGTGCTACAATACGTCCGTTGATGGGTTACGAAATGACCAACGTAAACTCTGTCATAAAACAGACACCACTAATCAAGAGTTCAAAACAAATTGGCCAATCAAACATCATGCAAATGTTATTTATACAAGAAAAATATTCTTTGACGTCCAAAAGGAAATTATCAATGGTAAGGAGAATAGCTATATTGCAGAACAATCAGCATCGGACGGAGTAAACTGTTTTGTGATTGCTCACCAAGATCACACGTCAGAAGTTATAAATGAGTTCAAGGTTAGTAAGTAACGTAATAAGTATTTATGTTTTTTTCTAATTTAAAGAAAAAATTAAAATATGTAGCATATGTACACTTCTGATATATTTGTATATTATAGATATTGATCGGTTTTTTAACCTTATATTACAGGTCACGCTTAACAAACAAGATCTATGTTTCCTGCAAGTGTATAGGTTTCACCCGAAACGGATATTTATGTTGTCGTGTGTTTTTGCGTATTTGGACATCATAACGTACATAAGATTCCAACACAATATATTCACCCAAGATGGAGGAGAGATGCTATTCCTAGTAGTGTGCATAGCCTCGAAAACTGGTTATCTGTTGATCAAAGTAGGAGTGGAACATTATGGTGTAGAATATTAGATAATATGGACATGTGTAGAGACAGAGTGAAGGACAAGATTGATAAATTAGAGGAACTCGATGCTCAAGTACAAGCATTAAAAGATAAGATCTTTGCTGAGATTCTGTATGATCCGGAAATTAATAAGAAGGGTGTGGTCTACCAGGAAATTCTTTTGCACGCAGTACCAGAAGAGGTCTCATGTACGGCACCGAAGAAAATACGTAACAAAGGTTATGGCAAACATAAAAGATCAATTGGCATAAAGGAAAAAACAATAAAGAAAATCAAAAAACATAGAAGGAAATGCATTTTTTGTGGCAAAAGGGTAAGGAAGCATGATAAAAGGAATTGTCCACTTAAAAAAGGCGACCCAACCAAGGATGGTTTGTCGACAGAAGAAGATGACGAGGAAGAAGAGGATGAGCATTATAAGTACAACGAAGAAACTGACACCGGTACTAATGGGCAATTAGATGAGAGTGAAGACAGCGGTAGCGAGATCTAGAATTTTTTTTTAAAAACTGATACATGCACCTTTTCCCGTCGTATTTTTTTTTTCATTTTTCCGAGCGACTGTTTGCTGAAGGTTTTATCGTTTGTTTTGTGATTGTTTTGGTTCCTTCTTATACATAAATCTTATTTTATATATTTTACAACGACATAATATTAGATAATATAAGTTATATTTATTGTATTTTCTATAATATACACGTCCGTACACGTGTGTAAAAGGTTCATGTGTACAAAGCTATGAAGTGTATCATATTACACAATACACAAATGTCGAAACACAATTATTTCGACTTCGAAACATAAGACTAGGTGATACTGTTAACGCATACATGTGTACTTAGTTATGAATGAACTGCACACATGTGTACTTAGTTATGTATAGAACCGTACACATGTGTACTTAGATATGAATAGAACTATACGCATGTGTACTTAGTTGCATAATATGTGTATCAGATACTGTACAGTATCGTACATGTGTGTACTTAGCTACATAATACATACATACATAGTAGCAGTAGCTATAAACTATATTATATTTAAGAAATTACAAGTTCCATAATGTGTGTTAAACCAAGCAAACAAACATACCACATACCGAAACAAAATAACAAAACATACCAAAAAAATGAAACTCCAGTAATGTCAAAATACCAAAACAACATACCATCAAATGTATATTATTGTCAACAACCAGAAACGTACTAATTAACCTAGTTCGCACGCCTTTCCGTATTCTACTGCTTCAGCCATTATGCGATTACGATGCTTGTTAACATTTGAAGTTATCAACTTCCCCGCGTATTTCTTCCTTAAATGTGTCAAGCACGCCTTCTTGGCGGTATGTGCAAGTGGGAAGCCAATATCCAATTTCTCAACTGTTACGCCGAACCAGGTTTCCATATGACGCATGACGAACACCCCGCAATCAACGTTGCTGTTGACCATCTTCCAATCAAAATCCAACCTATGCGGCAATGCATTTTCAATTTGCGGATACTTCGGATGATTGACCAGCTTCAGATACTTTGTGAAAACGTCTTTCTGACATCAAAGATCATGTCATAATGAGTTAAAAACTGTCCACTTAATATTAAAATTATATGTATTTAAATGTTAATTACCACTTTGTATGGCGTCGTCTTCTTGAAAAAATTGTCATCATTGATTAGCTGAATGGGGCTTTCCTTTACATCCATATTATCGATGACCGTTATAGCTATGTTTTCCGGATCAAAGCAAATCAAATAAAAATAGTCATATTCAAGGATCGGGAAACATATTACACAGTAATCCGACAAACTCATTAGTGACACTTTTTCTCGACCACTAACTCTTCTTCCTCTTCCTCTACCAACTCCCAACTATCTCCTCTCCTAAACCTCTACCACTACGAGTGGTGACTGCTTTCAATTGGGCGACCGAGTTGGTTTGAGTACCACCCGAGTACTAGCCAAGTGCTCGTTCTCCTAGTCGCCTAGCAATGTCACCAACATACAGATGAAGATCTAAGAATGCGGATTGTTGATTTTTCAAAAGAATATCATGTTCTACTAAGGTTTCTGAGTGGTTTGATCCTTAACTACAAACTGAGAAAACAACTCCTCTATCCTATCCAGCTTACTCCCACTACCCCCGCCTTGACCACTATCTAAATTCCCACTACTAAACTGACATTGCCTTTGGTTATGATTTTGATTTGGAGGGATGTCACACCCCAACCGATGGCGGAAACATCAGAGTGAAACGAAAACGAGATTGCTCGAGACTTTATAACGCTAAATTGTGACAAGTATTTAATAACAAATTTGATTTCATTGCTAACATCAATTACATTGTTTGAAATAATAATACAACAAGATTGAAACAAATAAAGTACAATAAGTATTTGAATTTAGTGTGCGTTTCTAGGCATCCTACTAGATTCCGAGCATCATCATCATCCATAATCCTGCAACATGTTTTAAAGTATAGTTCAATACAAAAGTATTGGCGAGTATACAAGTTTTAGAGTACTAGCATATAAGTATAGAGGTTTGAACAATCCATATAGCAAACTTAGTTATCAAGATTAACGTATAAACTGGCATGTGAACAAACAAGTCAACCCAAGGTTTAACGCAAGTATGAATGAGTGGCTTAACATGACATCACAAACACGGGCAGTGCGTTACTCCTATAGCGTTATACATGTTAAGGATTGGCTCGTACGAAGTTAATGACAAGTTTATCACAAAAAGAATAACCCCAGAATAACGAATCAAGTATAACATATTAGCATGATGTATTGGATTGTTGTATAATTGCATAAAGAATGCGTGTTTGTGTAAGTTTGTTTAATGTAAACATGTTGCACCCAAAAGTTTAAACAAAAAAGGGTGTCGAGTATACTCATGGTTTGCGAAGAAATTTCCACTTAGTTGTTGGAACACCGAAGTTACCAATTTTGGTTCTTGAACTTTTTGCCCAAAGTTGAAACTCTTGGAGATTTAAGAGAGTTTGGAAGTAATTTGGAGGTGGTGCAAGTGTTTGGAATGTGTTAGAGTTGGTATTTATAAGAGGGTTAAGTGGTTGGGGTTTAAATGAAGGTGGTTGGGGTTTAAATGAAGGTGGTTGGGAGTTAGGAGGGGTATTAAATGAGTTGGTTGTAGGTTAGGACATTAAAGAAAATGGTTGGGGAGATGTAAATTTTCATTTTTAGTCCTTGCACTTATATTGTTAGTTATTTTATGCTATAAAGGTGTATGCATGTATATTATAAGTATGATACACGTATGAATGTGATTCCGAGAAAATATAATCTCGATGTATGTCTCGGTTTAAATTAAAACGTGTATTTCGCTACTGATTGCAATATTATGCATGTATGATTAAACAAGGTTGATATAAAAATACGATTTCCATTATGATCAAAGTCTCGAGATTAAAAGGATTGAAATGAAGTAAGAATACAAGTTTCTAAAAATAGAAATGTGAATACAACTTTCTAAATATGGAAAGTACTAAAAATGCGGAGCGTTACAAGGGAAACCAGGGGGATTACCCCGAAGATCGCTAGTTTGAGTTATTGTTGTTTTTCCAACCGGAGTTTTAGGTGTTATTATTAAAGGGATTAGTTGGACCTCTATTTTGACCCCCTATAAACTCTACCTATTCCTGGTTCATTAAAGGACATTCTAAGGTACCATGACCCCCTGAAACATCTCACATTTATCGACTTTAGCTTTTATCTCTTTCATCTCTCTCGTCGGGTTTTCAAGACTAGCAGTAACACTAGTATCCAATGTAACAAGGTGAGCACCTCGTACAGATGAGGGTGTACTAGTGGCAGGAATGGAATTCCTGTTAGCTGACCCTAGAAGTGCAACCCTAAATCGGGTTAGGAACCGAACCCGATATCCTTACCTAACCCGAACCCGCTTTGAACCCAATCTCTAGCCAACCCGGTGTGAACCCGTTTCAACCCATATGGTAGGACTCAGTTTTGGTATTTTACAGACAAACTAGTTTCAACCTGACAGTTCACAACCCGGTCACTCAACCCAGTTTGAGAACCCGGTTTGAACCCAATGTCTCGAATCCGTCCAGTTACATTGAACTACAATAACCCAACAACTATTTAATGACTTTTTTACTATTACAATACGTTTAATGTCAACTTTTTTTTATCTTTTTTCATCCCATATGTTAGAATAAATATGCAAAAGGTGTTGGTTAAATCATAACACGAACACAAAAAAATAAACGTTGCCAAAACGTAATGGAATCCAAAGCGGGCATTAATCTATCAATATAGATTGTTCCTCTACTAAGCTTACTAAAGATGACGAATAAAATGTAAAAAGAAAGTTTATTTTGTGTCATACGGTTTTTTATATTAATAGAGTTGAACACTATGGTTGAACCCGATTTGAGACTCAACCCAGTCCCAACCCAACCTGAATCGGTTTCATAGGGTTTGGTTCTCTAGTCTTCCAACAGTTAGAACCCAACCTGGTTTGAGTGCCAAACCAGTTTGAATATTTTTAACCTAACCCCAAATAGGTTTGAAGATCGGGTTGAAACCCTAACCCGATTTGTGCACCTCTAGCTGACCCTTGCTCATAGTCGGACTAGGCAAATCTCTCAAAGAAGTCATTGCATTCAGCCACACTCTTCTTACCCATGAGGTGGCCTCCTGCGGAAGTATCGAAATGAGCCTTAGTTTCATAAGTGAGCCCGTTGTAGAATTTCTCTACAAGGGCCTAATCAGAGAGATTGTGCTGGGAGCATCTAGCTAGCAAGTTTTGGAATCGCAACCAAGCAAGGTAATAAAGCTCATCAGGTTCCATGTAGAATGAGTGGATTTGATCACGCAAACGTGCCTTAGCAGGCAGGAAATATTTGTTGAGAAACCCTTCACCAAGGGTTGTCCAAGTGGTGAAAGTTCTCGCAGGTTGCGAGTCGCGCCAAGTGGCAGCTCGTCCCACAAGCGAGAAAGGGAAAAGTTGGAGGAAAATGGAATCATCTGTAGCACCTTCAAGCTTGAAGGTACCTAGGATTTAGGAGGTGGGCTATGTAAGCGGGTGCATCCTCGTCATCACGACCGTGGAACTGGCAAGAGTTCGAGACGACACTCATAATGTACGAGGGGATTTTCCAAGAGTTTTCATTGGTAATGGGTGGGAAAGTGATGGGAGAGTTCACACCGGTGAAACCCTCGGCGGACTACTGATGAATGGTACAACAGGCGGCCATTTGAGGACATGGATGGGGTGTATTAGGTGGTGCGAGTGGTGTAGAAGGTGGAGTAGAGTTAGAAATGGGAGAATGTGAAGAAGTACTAACCTCGAGTTTTAAATTCGAAATCTTGGGAAGACGAGGGGTGGTGGTCCTTGTGAGCGCGTATGGGGCATTCACTGCAAAACAGACACAAGAGAAAAGTAAGAAGATTCTAGTAACTGACTCAAAAGTATGAAAAAAAAAAGACACGACTAATTAGAATCCTACAACTCAAAACAAAACACAAGTAGCACAGATGTGGTAGATAAGTCTAATCAAAGCTAATAAACGCAATTACCAAATAGTCCCCGACAACGGCGCCAAAAACTTCATGTGCTAAAAGTAGTTTAATAAATATTAACGAAAGTAACCCTAATCTAGACACTAAGTTAAACTCTAGACTCTCTAACTAGACTAAACTACTAACCGGCAAGTGAACCGATCGACTCTAGAATAGCTAAGTAAGTCCGTATATCGAACCCACTATTATCTATCAATTACGTTAACCAGACTCACTAGACTTTTCTACTGACACGACTAAATTGTTTTTATATTTTGAGGGGGGGGGGGTCTAATAACCTAAATTGCAATTAATTAAAGACTAACTACTTAACTAGACTAAAATACAAAACTAGGGTTTTGGATTTTACTCAGATGATGATAAAGATACTACCTAGGTCAGAATCCTATACATTATTTTCTTGCTCTCTATCAGATTTAAACTGTCGTGGAACCGAGATCTTAAAGTACTAAACCTACTGGGTGACCGAACAGGACCCTCGACCCTTTTCGGGCTCTTTAACTATACTAATAAAGTACCCTAAACGACAATCTACCTCACAACACAAAAGTCAAGGATCACTGGGAAACCTGATTCGACTCGATAAGCAAGAATTGAAAAGGAAACTAAGGCGATCTTCTCACAAAACACCAAACGATAGCAATCTAACAACCTAGACAACCGATAATCTTGCACCTCACAGATATTAAGATCAGTTGAACACCTAGACCTACTTGATTTACAAATATTACTTCTATGGTATTTTAGCCAATTAACCACAAACTAATCAAGAACAGACAGTTAATAATCTAACATGAACCCATCATATGAACGACATTCAACAAGGTAGCATGTGAAGCAATAAGCATGGAATTAAGTGAGTGTAGATATGCCAATACACTGAATCAATGAAACTGAGTCTTTACTTTATTAGAAAACCGCAAACAAGTTCATAATCTGATAAAAAAAATCAAAATTTTAATGTATATTCATCTTAGCCCAGGTAGCATACAATAATTTAGCCTAACATCTCCATAAAATCAAGAACAAGATTCATCAAGAAGCCACAAAACATGATTAAAATAGATAATAGAAAGAGTGAGTAAACCTGGATGAATATCACAAGCCAAATCGATCCCCGATCTTTGAACTTCAACCGATGTTCCATCTTCTTCAATTTTGTTCCGAAAACGCCCAATTTTCGTCCAAATATATGCGAATTCATCTCAGTTATGAGTTCTCCTTTTGTTTTGAGATTAGATTTGTCTTTATAACTCACCCCTGTCCAAACCCCAAACATTCTGTGAATTTATACCCCTCGCGTCGAGCGAGGGATATAAGCTTAAGAGGTCGCGCGACGCGAGCCTCAAAAAGTCAACACAAGTCAAATCCCCTCCTCGCGTCATGCGAGGGGGCTTCCTTTCCCCTGTCGCGAGACGCGACAGGGTGTAATTCCTTGATTTTTGTGCCGTTTCACTTCTCGTCCAATCGTACACGTTTTAGGACTCGGTTTTTCTCACAACGTGGTTCATTGTTCGCCCTTTTCAGTTACCTTTATCACCCAAGACCTGGAAAACGCAAACCAACTAGTAATATACAATTTCTACTTAAAACGACACAAATGGACTTGAAAATTGTACAAACTATACACATATCAGATACCATGCCTGGATTGCACTTAGTTTTAAAAACACCAAAAGAACATTAATAATTTAATACATACCATGCATGGAATGAACTTCTTGTGTTAATCATGTGAGAAAAATGTCACACATACAAAACACCTAAAAACATGCAAGCCATAGATCCGATTGATAATACGCCAAGTAAATTTTAAAACAAAGCAAATGAAACAATTATCTTATGTTAATGAAAACGCCCCAAAGAATTTAACAAGCAAAAATAAAACAATTATATTCTATTAATAAAACGCCTTAAACACCATTATAGAGTTTAATAAAACACCAATGACGTATACATTACGGAGTTAGAAAAACCAACATAACATTTATAAACAAAAATATGCCAAAAGAGAAAAGAATAATAATAACACCAATAATCTTATATTAACTAAAACGCCTTAAACAACATAATTGTAATAAACCACCACATAAAATAAAACCGATAATGTCCTATACATTAATGTTGGGATTGAACCCTATCAGAGGAACAGATAATGAAAGCCAAAACTGGTTCACAACAATGGATACATCATAAGCAGTAGTTTACACCAGGCTTTCCCCTTGAAAGTGTTTATAACATCTGATGTCCTCTATCCAATGTCCGTATACAACAGTTGTTGTCCTTCAAACTGCTGATGAAGCCCTGAAGACTGATAAAGAGTAAACACTGCTGGTTCAATTTACTGATGCTAAAGGACTGCCCACTTAAGGACTGATCAACCTTGAGGAAAGCACTGATGAAAGAAGAAATCAGTAGTTTAGTGTGTCACTTGTTTTGTATAAAGTCAGTGGTTAAGATTAGCAGTGTTTGTATAAGAACAGTCGTTATAGGTTGTTAGGTTCTTAGATGTCACTTTCATGGTGATGTCAGCTTAGATGCTTCAGTGGTTTGATTTGCCTATAAATGGAACAGTACCCTGTACTATTACATTTGATTGACTGAGTGAGTTCTTCTCCTCTGGTCCAATCCTTTCATCTTGTGCGATCAACCAGGAAGCATCAGGCTGAGGGGGAGTTTTGTTGTAAGCATGCAGTGTAATCTTTTGATTTGCTTTGTAATCTTTTAACCTAATGAAAACATGTGTTTATCAAAAACTATTCTCCCTTTTGATTGTGTTTATAAAGTTTGTTTCCATTTCCGCTGCACTTTACATTATTTCATATTCATTCATTGTTCAAATTATACAAACAAACACAATCATGAGAGCCTCGGATCCTAACAATTGGTATCAGAGCTTGGACAGTCAAATTCGATCTAACAATCAATTTGACATAACAGTTCAGCTCAAAATTCATTGATGCTAAGGTTGATCGTATTTAGTTGAAAAACAGAGTAACGAATAATCACGTTTCAAAGTTGATTTTCAAAAACTCTGTAAAACAACCAAGATGTCATAGGACACACAAACTTCACATAACAAGTGATGTCATACATAAACCACCTATAGTTTTCAGATCTGAAAATATGTCTGATAACTATGGTAAAATTATTTACGAAAATTGATTTCAATTGTTGTTATGAAGTTTATGCTATTTCCATCATGTTTGCTACTAAGGTGTGAACCTCAGGTCAACAAAAACCTATGTTCATAAAAACATTAGTGTTTTTGTTAACATAAAAAGAGGGAAACTAAAGCTTTAGTTATCAGTTCTTGTGTGTTGAAAAACAGGTTGAAAATCCTCAAAAGGACCAAATCAACTTTTATATAAATACATTAAGAAAATCAGGTGTTAAAATAGTCCTAATCATATGTAATGTGAGATTTGATACAAGCATGTACAAAAATGGTCAGATCTCTCAAAACGTTGCTACAAAATGATTTTGGATTAAGTATTCCTTCAATAAAAACCTCTCTGTAAGTATTTCATTACTTATGAATGGGAAGGGTAAAAAGGGAAGAAGAAAAATCACAAAAAAACTCAAAAGTGTGTTTATCTCAAAACTTTTGAAGACAAAAGAAAAGAGTATAAATATAAAACACTTAAGAGTCAAAATTGGGTTAACAATGGTTATCAAGCAACTGAGTGCATTCATTGGTTCAGGAAAGTTCAGGTAAAAATAGTATTTCCAGTAAATAAACTTACAAGAGGACTAGACAAGCCTTTCAGAATCATCACATTGTAACAAAGTTTATAACAGAACTTTCGAAAACACATGTGAACATGTCTCCTCATTTTTGCAATCAATTAAACAAGAAAATGGTCTCAAACAGTGGTTATTACAATATATTTCAAACCACTGACCATTTTCATAAAATTAATGTGATTATGAGTGTTATTGGAAAATATACCAGATCCTTTTGGTGCCGTCTTCAGAAAAATCTTTAATTATTTTTCTTGAAAAGGTTTTTCTCGAATAAAGCAGGATATATTATTCTTTATTTTTTCTTAAGAATGATATATTTTGTACTTTTACTTGTTTTTAATAGCAAAAGTTTCATACTCCTGTCAGGATAAAGAACCATCATTTTTTTGGTGATATTATCCTTGAAAATGGATCAAAAGGAAATGGTTCAAGTGTCAAGGTCATGTCAAACTCAAGTTTGTTTTAACACTGAGCAAAAGATTGATTGCTAACAGACCCTAAAATACTTGGATACTCATGTTCTAATTCAAATATTATGACACAAAATGAGTAGCCTTAGTAAAAAGGGTTTTCATCATCTGGGGTACTAAACCACTGTCAGGAATCTATAAAAGCTTCAAAATGTGTAATTGACATGTGGCAAAACCTTGAATGCAAATTCTCATAAAAGCGGCTGACATATTGAACTTGACAATTTGCATCTAAAATGTATTTTGTTGAGGATAGAAATCTTGCAGACATTTCAGAATCACCATCAACTGATGTTAGAGATGATATTATGATTTCACAAGATAGAATCATTCATTTCATCAGAACAGCAGATGCTCAAAATTTTTGTCAAAAAGCTTATCCACTGAAGCACTAACAGTTGCTGACATACTAGCCTTTCAAATCCTTACCATTACCTTACCCCTAACCACTATTTTGTTCAAACATCTGTCTCCTAAATACTGTCCACTGCTGAAAGTCAACCCCTATTCTCTCATTTCTTTGATAAGCACTGTTGTTCAAAATCAGTGTTTTATCCACTGATAGTTAGAACCATCCACTGTCTTTACTTTGATCGTTGCAACCACTGATATTTGCTTCATCAGTGGTTCTCTAAACAACTGTCCTCCATTATTCATCTTTCCATCTGAGGTTGGCACGTGGTCAGTTATTAGCCATCAGATCTTTGTAAACCGCTGCCACGTCAGCATTCACTTTTTCCCTTATAAAACCCTGATCAAAACCCCCAAACAGGGTTTTACACTGTCGAATTGAATTCCAAAATTCTCTTCTGAAAGCAGTTTCCAACTTTCCGTCTCAAATCATTCTTCGCTCTTCTTCATCAAAATGACAAAATCAAAATCAAAATCAAAATCATCCTCATCATCCAAAAAGGTTGCTGAAAAGGCCGCTGAACCCAGTGAAATACCATACAAAGCACCTCACAACTACTTGGGTCTACTCACAAAACCCACCAACAATAAAACTTTCGATTCCATCATTGACACTCTTGCAGCTTCAAAGTACAAAACCTTGTTGACTGCTGATGCTCCTATTTACGAACAAACCTAGAGAGAATTTTGGAAAAATGCCACACTTGAGTATCAAGATGGCAAAGTTATAGCCATTAATTCTTCCATAAAGGGCAAAAATATCCAAATCACTCCACAATCAGTTTCAGAAGTCTTTGCACTCTATGATCAGGAAGGTAAAACTTCTTTTCCCAAAAACGAGTTAAAAACTGATTTTCTGGAAAGAGGGTATGGTGCTGAAATGAAAAGGGACACCTTACAAAAAGGCTTCTTCCCTTCTGCACCAAGGTTTTTATTTCATTCCCTTTTGATGTGTGTATCAAATAAAACAACTGCTTTTAATGAAATACCATCAAAGATCCAAAACCTGGGCTATGTTATCTTACACAATGAAAATTTTAACTATTCCCATGAGATCTTTGATGATTTGGTAAAAAATGTTGATAGCAAATCATTTCTACTTTTTCCAAGGTTCTTAAGCTACTATTTTAAACAAAAATTTGGAAAGGAGATTGAAAATTTGCTCGTCCAAGGAAAATCTTTTTAAATACATGGTTTAACATCTGAAACATTTACTAGGATGTTAACACCTGCAAAAACACAAGCAGAGGTGCCTGAGCAGACTTTAGCAGCTACCACTGCTCCTCAGGTATCTGGTGCTGAGCCCACTGCTCCAGGTGATCATGGCAGCACACCCACTGCTATGAAACCCACATCTGCCATCATCAAAAAGCCTAAAAAGGAACCATCCAAAAAGCCCTCCAAACCCACTAAAAAGGCAACTCTGGAAGATGAGATCCCAGAGCCACTGCCAGTGACAACACAAATGTCACCAAAAACCACTGCTACTACTTCCTCACAGCAGATGGAAGAAAGATCTCCACCTTTGCCTCAAACTCCTCCTGCATCCTCACAAAAGGATCAGGTTGTAATCACAGGGACCCCACATTATGAAGCTCTGGATTCAATTGAATCCATCTTCCTCAGTCCTGATCCCAAGGACATGTCTCTTTTAACACCCATATCTTCACCCCTCACATTACCACAATCCATAATACCCTTGTTGCATGCAGTTGCTATAGCTCAAACACAAACTAGTTCCTCTCTATCACCTATCACTGAGAGTACACTCCCACAAGTGACTGGGTCTGATGTTTATACCTCTGCTATCCCAGCAACAACTGAGGAGGTTACACTACAGGAGTTACAAGTAATTCCTGTCAGTAGTTCAAGTGGAGCAGCAACTACAAGTATTGGATCAACATATCTACATTTGGACAGTTGTTTCATCAGTCAGACTCCCTTAAAGGCAATTTCTTCTATAGCACCTCTGGTAACCACCAGTGAGTTTGTTTTGACCACTGGTACCTTCAAAAGGTTATCAAATGTTGAAGAAAGAAGACCCCAGAACCAAGAACAAGGGGCATAAATAGGTGATTTTTGGGATTCATTTCCCAAGTCACACATTGATACAACCACTGCTGGTGGGGAATCAGATGATCCCATTAATTTGGGTGATGATTTAAAATATCAGGAATTGACGGGTAGAATTGAAAACCTTGAGACATCTGTTGCTGAAATAAAAGATATGATGCAACAGTTGTTAAAATCCTAAACGGTCTCAACCACTGTTGTTCCAACTCAAGCATCTGCTCCACCACAAGCATCTGCTGCAAATGAGTTGTGGAATTTGTTTCAACCCCTGCTCAAACAACAAAGAGAAATGGCTGATCAGCAGCGTGCTATACATGTTCAAGAGCTGAGAAACATGATGGAGTCAAGGTTTAGAGATACTCAAGCAGATATCAAGGCTATAAAGGCACACATCCTGAACACTACTGGCAAAGCCCCTCCCACTGTTCTCTTCATTGATAAACTTCCCTCAGATAATGCCAAAAAGGGGGAGAAAATCAGGGAGTGGAAGAAGAAGGGAATAGAAGATGGTCTCTATATTGAACCAGAAAAAGAAAACATTACTAAAAACATTCCTTTGCCAGATGGTAGTAAGAAAATTGATACCACCACAAATGCACTTGCAGAAGCAAAAGCAAGTGTTAAAAGAGATAGAGAGGCTAAGGATAAAGCCAGGTGGGAACAGGAGAAGAGAGCTTATATGGAGCTGAATGCACAGGGTACTTCTGAGACAAAGGATGATGAAAATCCTAAGGATGAAAAGAAGAAGCCCACTAGACAAGTGAGGCAACCCAAATCCACACCATCCAGACCCGCAAAGCATGCCTCCAAACCACCTCCCAAAGGCTCCAAACCTCAAACCACAAAATCTCAAACTTCCACCCAAACAGTTGATATGTCAGTGGTTTCAAAAAATGCTAGCCAAACAGCTGCCACCACTACAACACACACCACAACCACTGCCCTACCACCACCACATAAATCACCACCTGCTGAAAAGCAGAAGACATCTACTGACACATCAGTAGTTGTAATGACAACAGAGGTTGAAACACCAGTTGTTTCAACAACTGTTAGTCAGCCATCTACCACTGCCCTCACCATTTCAACAATCACCTTACAACCCATTGTCACATCACAACCAAAACCTCCTTCACCCAAAAAGCTTTATACAAGGAAAAGGAAATTTCAGAAGAATAATGATGATATACCAGCACCCATTCCTTTATCCTCCACACCCTACAATGTTGTCGAACCACAACCATCCACCACACCAACTCTTGTCAAACCAATAAAGCCTGCTAACCTTGTATCCATTGCTGAAAGTTATCCACTGGAATTGGAAGTTGTAAAGGATGAGATGAAACAATTCTATACAGAAGATGATCCTTCAAAAAGAAGATTTCCTTCTCTCAAGGGCTTCAGGAACCCAGAAAATATGGATGCATATCTAAAACTCAAAACCAGGCAAGCAGATATAAGAGCAAGAATTGAATGCAAAGATCAAGGTGACAAAGCCATTTCTGAAAGAATGAAATTTTTCCTCACTAAGGTCAAACAAATGGAAGATTATGCAAGAGATCTAAGCAAAGATATGTCAGATCTGCCACCTGGAGCTGTCATACAAAAGGAAATGAGAAAGGAGTATCTTGCATTCATCATGAAAGAAAAATTTTATCCAGCTAATGAAGAACAATTCAGTGAATGGCCACTCATTGCACTAAAGCATGAAGTAAACAGAATCACAAGGATTAATAGTGACCCAGGAAAGAAAAAGACAGCTCCAAACTGGAGCAAATACAAAAAGGCTATTGATAAACTTACCTTGGAGTACAAACAGAAGAAACAAGAGTTGGTGGATACAAAGGTTGGAACTGCTAAAGCCATAGCAAAATGGACAAAGCAGTATACAGATGAGGCTTATGAAAGGCTTAAGAAAAGAAGGATGACAGATTCTGACATTCCAAAGAAGCCTGACTACAAAAAGCCAAAACAGATCAGCGCTCCTAAACCACTGATCACATCAGCAGATGTTTCAGTCACTGAGCTAGAACAAAGAAAAAGGCAAGAGCAGATTGAACAAGAAACTGCAGAAGACATAGCTGCAGCAAATGAAATCATAAAAATGGCCTTCAAACAAATGTCAGCTGAAAACTCTGAAGTAGCAAAAGTTCAGAGTACTGATCATGCTGAAAACTCTGAACTATCAAAAGCTTAGAGTAATGATCAGGCTGAAAACTCTGAACCAGCAAAAGCACAGAGTACTGATCAACAAATTCTCACAAGGCCACAATCCCCCAACTCATCAGTAAATAAACCTCTCCCAAGAAACCCATTGGGTTCAAAAATACTAAAATGGATGTCTGATCAAAAGACCCATGTATTGACCCTGTTCAGATCCAATGGAGAAGTAAAGCACATATCAAGGGAACAAGCACTGGGCCTGAGTGTTGAAGATCTCCTTGAGCTTATACTGTGTAGGGATGAGGAAGATACAAGTTCCATGGATTTTGAGTTGCAGTTTAAAGGACAAGTTAGGGAACTTCTGATGAGATAATAAAGATCCAAAATAATGAAGAGTTTTGGCATTATCTGTTCCAGGGGGAGATTGTTGGGATTGAACCCTATCAGAGGAACAGATAATGAAAGCCAAAACTGGTTCACAGCAGTGGATACATCATAAGCAGTAGTTTACACCAGGCTTTCCCCTTGAAAGTGTTTATAACATCTGATGTCCTCTATCCACTGTCCGTATACAACAGTTGCTGTCCTTCAAACTGCTGATGAAGCCCTGAAGACTGATAAAGAGTAAACACTGCTGGTTCAATTTACTGATGCTAAAGGACTGCCCACTTAAGGACTGATCAACCTTGAGGAAAGCGCTGATGAAAGAAGAAAGCAGTAGTTTAGTATGTCACTTGTTTTGTATAAAGTCAGTGGTTAAGATTAGCAGTGTTTGTATAAGAACAGTGGTTATAGGTTGTTAGGTTGTTAGATGTCACTTTCATGGTGACGTCAGCTTAGATGCTTCAGTGGTTTGATTTGCCTATAAATGGAACAGTACCCTGTACTGTTACATTTGATTGACTGAGTGAGTTCTTCTCCTCTGGTCCAATCCTTTCATCTTGTGCGATCAACCAGGAAGCATCAGGCTGAGGGGGAGTTTTGTTGTAAGCATGCAGTGTAATCTTTTGATTTGCTTTGTAATCTTTTGACCTAATGAAAAGCATGTGTTTATCAAAAACTATTCTCCCTTTTGATTGTGTTTATAAAGTTTGTTTCCATTTCCGCTGCACTTTACATTATTTCATATTCATTCATTGTTCAAATTATATAAACAAACACAATCATGAGAGCCTCAGATCCTAACAATTAAAAGGATTAAAAAAACAAACAAACATTTGGGAAAAAAAAAGCCAAAAGGGAAAACATAAAATAGCAAACAGTGAGAAGAATTATGGTCATAAGAAAAAGAACGATATTACTTTGTAACTCATCATCCAAAACAAATGTCATAGATTGCGGGAAACTTGGAGAAGAGGTAACCGCTAATACGAAAAAATGGTATCTTAAAAAAGTAGGGGCCGCTGACATAACAGAATGTCTCAAAACAACCAACAAAATAGTACAATGACTCTCTAACCCCCGCATGTAATTTAGCGTCCCGACCATGTTTTAGGCTAAGAATTGCTCCTAGAGTTTTCATAGTTTTTGTCATTTTTAGCCAAACCCAACACTATAAGTATATAAATATACACATACATACACATATACACACATACACACATAATGCATACACACACATACATACATAATACAGACACCGGTAATCACGTAACATAATAATTTCTTTTTATAATTTTTTAAAACATATAGCAATACCAAACTTAACTTAAAGAGAATAAAATATTCATTTCTATAGTATAACTTTTTTTTAAAATGTTGAGATTTGAAAAAAATTATTACTATTTAAAAATCCTTAAACAAATTAATTTAACAGTCAATGATATGTTTTAAAAACTATATAAAATTATGAGTAAATTACACTTTGTGTCCTTTATGTATTACAAGAATTCTGAAACGTGTCATTTAAAAATATAATTACAGATTATGTCCAAAATGTTGGGTTTTCTAACAGGTTATGTCCTTTAAATCAAACTCAGTTAGTAAAGTCAGTTAATTTCAAATAGAGAAGGGGCATAATGGTCCATTCACATGTCTATGACTCAAAAACGACTTTATAACTCTAGTTGACCAAAAAAAGTCAAAACAGATAAATCAGTTGCAAATTTCACATGCTTGACATAGATGAAATTGGCGAGGTTGACGGTGTACGAAAATGAATACGAGTATGCTTATGCAATGGAGGCTGTTAGTGACGGTGATGGTGAGTTGGACGCCATTGTGGGTTTCGAACGTTTTACATGTGAATCATAGTTATCAAAGGCGTGAAGCAAGGCACTAAGGCTCTGCCTAGAGCCTAGGCGAAAGGCGCAAAATAGCGTGGGCCTCAAAAAAGAAAAGCGAATTATTAATATATTGTTATAATATAACAAGAATTAACACAAGATTAGTGATAAAACTTTAAGAACTTTAGAAATGTTATAAGAGAAAGAAGAAGAGAATTGTATAACTTATGAAAGTGTATACATGAGGTGCATTTTTTCTTCTATCTTGAGCTAGTATTTATACTACAAAAAGATTAACTATTTGGTAGACAAGGTTAACTATTTGGTAGATAAGGCTATCCGTAAGTTTGACAAAGAGTTCATCCACTTGCTTGGTAAATCTAGAGGTAGATCTTGATCTTCATGGTAAATCATTTGTAATATTATAACACTCCCCCTTGGATGACACTTTGCAAACTTCGGGGTCTTTATGTACTACCTCATTAAAAACCTTGCTAAAGAAAAACGCAGTGGGAAAAAACCTTAGCTAAGGGAAAAAGAGTGCAGTCTATAGCTCCCCCTCAAGTTTCCAATTTGTAGGGAATCACATTCTCCGTACATGACGCATGCCAATGTCATGAACATGTTTCTTGAAAGTTGCTGTAGGTAGTGCTTTTGTGAAAAGATCGGCTGAATTGTTGCTGGATTGGACATATCTCATCTCGACCTGATTGTCTTTAATAAGGTCCTGAGTATATGCAAAGAATCTTGGTGGTATATGTTTTGTTCTGTCACTTTTGATATACCCGTCTTTCATCTGAGAGACACAAGCGAAATTATCTTCATGGATAGGAGTTGGACTTCGATCTTTCTCTAGCCCACAAGAAGTCACTATGTGTTGTGACATAGATCTTAGCCATACACATTCTCTTGAAGCTTCATGTAGTGCAATGACTTCAGCATGATTTGAGGATGTTGCGACAAGTGTTTGTTTCTGAGAACGCCATGAAATCGCAGTTCCTCCGTTCATAAATACATATCCAGTTTGAGATTTTGCTTTATGAGGATCCGATAAATAACCTGCATCTGCATAACCAACTAACCCTTCTTTTGAATCGTTGGGATAAAATAAGCCTAAATCAACAGTACCTCGAAGATATCGAAGAACATGTTTAATCCCATTCCAGTGCCTTTTAGTAGGAGCTGAACTAAATCTTGCCAACAAGTTCACTGCAAAAGAAATGTCAGGTCTCGTACAATTGGTAAGATATATAAGTGCTTCAATTGCACTGAGGTATGGTACTTATGGACCAAGAACTTCTTCGTTGTCCTCACAAGGACGAAATGGATCATTTTCGACATTAAGTGATCTAACGACCATTGGAGTGCTTAAAGGATTTGCTTTGTCCATATTGAAACGTTTCAACAGCTTTTCAGTATAATTCGTTTGATGCACAAGTATTCCATTGCTCATATGTTCAATTTGTAAACCAAGACAATATTTGGTTTTTCCAAGGTCTTTCATTTCAAATTATTTCTTTAAAAGAATAATTGCTTCATGAATTTCTTTTTGCGTCCCAATTATATTTAGGTTATCAACATATACAGCTATGATCACATATCCTGATGTTGTCTTCTTAATAAAGACACATGGACATATAAGATTATTTGTATAACCTTTACTTGTCAAATAGTCGCTCAAACGATTGTACCACATCCTTCCCGGTTGTTTCAACCCATATAAAGATCTTTGTAATTTGATCGAATACATTCTTTGGGTTTTGAACTTAACGCATCAGGGAGTTTAAATCCTTCAGGAACTTTCATATAGATGTCACTATCAAGTGATCCATACAAGTAAGCTGTAACAACATCCATAAGACGCATTTCTAACTTTTTAGAAACTGCTAAGCTGATTAAGTATCTAAAGGTTATTGCATCCATAACGGGAGAATATGTTTCTTCATAGTCAATCCCTAGCCTTTGTGAAAATCCTTGAGCTACAAGTCTCGCTTTATATCTTGTAACCTCATTTTTCTCATTTCGTTTTAGTACAAAAACCCATTTATACCCTACAGGCTTTACAGCCTTAGGTGTAACAACAATAGACCTAAAAACCTTTCGTTTGTTGAGTGAATCTAATTTAGCTTGCATAGCGCCTTTCCATTTATCCCAGTCATGTCTATTTTGACAATCATTGATAGATTTTGGTTCAGGATCATCATCTCCACCCATGATGTCACTTGCTATAGAATAAGAAAATATCTCATCAATATTTTCCATTTCATATCGGTTCCATATGGTATGTGTATGACCATAGTTGATTGATATCTCTTTGTTAGTATCATCAACATCTTCCTCATTAGAGGTTTCAGTATTTACTGTTTTATCAAAATCATTCTCTTTGTGGTCAATTTCCTTTACAAGTGCTTTTCTTTTTCGAGGATTCTTATCCTTTGAACCGATTGGCCTTCCACGTTTTAAACGTTTTTGAGATTCATGAGCTATCTTATTATCTATTGCCTTACTTGGGATCTCAACTCGAGCTGGAGCATTAGCAGCTGGTATATGAGATTTAGTAACTCTGTTTGTATCAGTAAAAGCATCAGGCAATTGATTTGCAATGTCTTGCAAGTGTATTATCTTTTGAACCTCTGTCTCACATTGTTTTGTTCTTGGATCAAGTTGAGACAATGAAGGCACACACCATGAGACATCATTTTCTCGTATTTTATTTTCTCCCCCTAATGCTGGGAACATTGCCTCGTTAAAATGGCAGTCATCAAAACGTGCTTTAAATACGTCACCCGTTAAAGGTTCAAGATATCGTATGATGGAGGCTGTTTCATATCCAACATATATTCCCAACCTTCTTTGAGGTCCCATTTTTGTGCGTTGTGGTGGTGCAATAGGAACATACACTGCACACCCAAAACTTTTAAGGTGGGAAATGTCTGGCTCATGGCCAGAAACAAGTTGTAGTGGGGAGTAGTTATGATTTGCACTTGGTCTCACACGAATCAGTGATCCAGCATGTAAAATTACATGACCCCAAACCGACACAGGAAGTTTTGTTCTCATTAATAATGGTCTAGCGATTAGCTGTAAACGTTTGATCAATGATTCAGCTAATCCATTTTGTGTGTGTACATGAGCAACAGGGTGTTCGACAACAATTCCCATAAACATGCAATAATCATTAAAAGCATGTGATGTAAATTCACCAGCATTATCAAGTCTCACCCTTTTAACAGTGTAATCAGGGGAATGTGCTCGTAGTTTGATAATTTGAGCAAGAAATTTTGCAAAGGCAACATTACGAGTTGATAATAAAGAGACATGAGACCATCTGCTGGATGAGTCTATCAAGACCATGAAATATCTAAACGGTCCACATGGTGGATGAATTGGTCCACATATATCACCTTGAATTCTTTCAAGAAACATTAGTGACTCTTTGTCAACTTTTAAGGACGAAGGCCTTGTAATTAGTTTTCCAAGTGAACAAGAGGTACATAGAGGCATTTTATCTGATTGGGGGATCTTCTGATATTTCAATGGATGTCCATGTGTGTTTTCAATAATTCTTTTCATCATTGTAGATCCTGGATGGCCTAGTCTGTCATGCCATAAGTTAAATGTCTCAGGATCACAAAAACTTTCTTTTACTGCCATATGTGCTTGAGGCACATTATTGTGTGTATAATGCAAACCAGAGTGGAGCATTGGCAGTTTTTCCAGTATATGATCTTTGCTCATGATGTGCAAATATTTTTTATTATCAACAGTCCTTGACTGAGTATCATATCCGTTATGATATATGTTTTTGAAACTCAACAAGTTTTTTGTTGATTTTGGGGAAAATAAAGCATTCTCTATTAAGAGCTTTGTACCATTTGGTAATATTAAATTAGCTTTTCCCACTCCTTCTATCAAGTTTGTAGGACCTGATATTGTATCAACGGTTCCTTTTGTTGGTTTCAACTCATAAAAATATTTCTTAGATTTAAGTATAGTGTGTGTGGCTCCACTATCCGCTATACATATATTTGCATCATTTGTCTGCTCTTGTGCTCCAATGGTATTCATTTTAATCTTGCAATATAAAGAGAAATAATAATAAGTGTATAACGAAGGCATTATGATTTATTTTTTAATAAGAAGTTTATTTATTAGCTAAAAACGTTACATGAAAAGAAAGACTAATGAAACATAATAAAGGTAGTTATAATAAAGGAAATTACATAATTGTTGCATATAATTATTATGGTTTAGCAACATTGGTTTCAGATTTCCATCTCATTGGTATAGTCGGCGACATTCAGTTCGACGTTGATATCATTAAAATTATCCACATGGTTCATCTCCTTTTCTTTTCTTTTCTTTTCTTTTGAGAGAGGCTTGGTAAAGTTCACATAAATGTGAAGGTGTACGACAAGCCTTTGACCAATGGTTTGTACTTCCACATCTGAAACAAGAAGTGCCATTGTTTTCGGACCTACCAGCTTCATTCCTTTTGTTATACTGGTTGGAATTGATATTTTGTGGAGTGTGGTAATTGGGGGTCCTTTGATTTCGACCACGACCACGACCACGTCCACGACCATGGGAATTACCTCGGAAATTATTATTTCTTTTGAAGGAATAGTTGCGACCATTACCTTTACCAAAATGGCCACGGCCACGGCCTCGTCCCCATTTTCTTCCAGAGTCTTTAGTATCATCATTAATAACAGCATTTGCTTCTAGAATAGCTAATGATCCAGTGGGACGAGCTTGATGATTTTTCATTAGTAGCTCATTGTTTTTCTCTGCTACGAGGAGAAATGAATTTAGATCAGAATATCTTTGAAACCTTTGCAACCGATATTGTTGTTGCAAGTTTATATTTGATGCATGAAATGTGGAGAAAGTTTTCTCCAACATATCTTCCTCCGTAACAGTTTGCCCACAGAATCGGAGCGTTGAGCATATCCTGAACAAAGCAGAGGTGTATTCATTCACCTTTTTAAAATCTTGGAACCTGAGATTGTTCCATTCATCTCTAGCAGTGGGAAGTACAACTTCCCTTTGATTATCAAATCTGCTTTTTAAATCTTCCCACAAAATGTATGGATCCTCAAAATTTGAATATTCAAATTGCAACATCTCATCAATGTGTTTATGGAGGAAGACATCGGCTTTTGCCTTGATCGCTACAATTATTCCACTCCGCCGTTATCGTTTCCAAAACACCCATTGACTTGAGATGTCGCTTAACATGTGCTATACACGGCATATAATTTCTCCGGTGATATTAAGAGCCGAGAATTCAATTTTTGCGATGTTTGCCATTTCGTTGCTAAACATAAATAAGATATATATTAAAATCTAAATACCCATTAAAAATGAGATAACATACTGAGGTACAGCTATAAACAAATAAATGAATACATAAGTACCAAAAAGATGAGGTGGAAGCTCATATATTAAGGTCGGCAACAATATTAATATTATGCCGGCGAATATTAAAACCGGGTGAATCATCTTCGAAATTTTTTCTTGAATAACCTTGAGAATAAGAGTGTTTTTTGCGAAACAAAATGAGATTGATAATTGGTAATTTATAGTGGTAAATTATAACCGTTTTGCAACGGTTATATTACCGTTTTATAGCCGTTATATAGCGGTTATATATATATATATGTATGTATTTATAATAAATGATGAATTACAGAAATGTTATTTTATAAGATATAAAATTAGGATGCATAATAATAAGAATAAAAATATTAGTATACATAAATAAACGTAAACTCTAAATGAAATGTGAGCGTGGGTGTATAAATAAAAGTTAGTTGCGATAAAAGTAAAAGTTAGATGCATAATTAAATGTTAGAATGTTAGTAATCCCGTAGTTATGAAATATGTATATTAAAATGTTCTTTTGTACTTAATTTTTTTTTCAAAGTAAATTATAAAGTTAATGATGTGCTTACATTGCTTGTGATGGATATCTTTGGGCTTAAAGTCTTATTTGATTAGGATATAAGCGACTCGTGCTGATAACGTGTTATAATATAACAAGAATTAACACAAGATTAGTGACAAAACTTTAAGAACTTTAGAAACGTTATAAGAGAAAGAAGAAGAAAATTGTATAACTTATGAAAGTGTATACATGAGGTGCATTTTTTCTTCTATCTTGAGCTAGTATTTATACTACAAAAAGATTAACTATTTGGTAGTCAAGGTTAACTATTTGGTAGATAAGGCTATCCATAAGTTTGACAAAGAGTTCATCCACTTGCTTGGTAAATCTAGAGGTAGATCTTGATCTTCATGGTAAATCATTTGTAATATTATAACATATATATATTGTAATGGAAAACAAACTTTCTTCAAATATCAAAGTACCATAATCTTCAACATAAAGTACCAAAATCGTCTCAAATACCAAAATACTCCAAAACCAAAATGTTCATAAAGAAATAAATAAATATTGCAGAATTAAATCAGAGAACAAAAAAACTACAGAATGCAGAATTAAATTAACGAACAAAAAATATTGCAGAATTAAATCAGAGAACAAAAAAACTACAGAATGCAGAATTAAATTAGCGAACAAAAAATATTGCAGAATGAAGAATTAACTCAGAGAACAAATAACTATGAATACTGTAGAATTCGAACCTCAGAAGTCACAACCTGGATCTAGTCACAACATGGATCTGAATAATACGAATTGAAATCTTTATACTTTAGTGATAATTTTTTTTCGAAGGCTGATATTTTAGTGATATAATCAGTTTCCAATAGCCCTATAAATATTGCAGATAATTAGGAATTAACGAATTAAAAAAAAGAGAGATTAATTAGCATTTATCAGGTTGCGCTCTAAAAACCTGGGATGTAGATGCGCATTCAATGCGCTTCGCCCAGAAAAATCGTCTAGGCGCCAAAATCGACTGCTTTTGATACTATGAGGTGAATGCTGGTGTGTGATGGGAGTGGGTGATGGTGACAGGGGCGGTGGTGGTTGTTGTAGGTGGCAGATCGACGAGGGTAAATAATGACGGATGGTGCGCGACCGTGGCGTGGTAGTCAGTTTGTTTGGGGTAGAAAGATGAAGAGAGAGAGAAAGTTTAGAGAGACCTTAGAGAGAGATGCGGGAGGGAGGTAGCAAGAAAGAGCTTATAAATGGGTATATGCTGAAATGAGGTATGAAATACCCATTATGCCTCTTATTTAATTGAAGTTAACTGAGCAAATTAACTGGGTTAGATTCAAAGGACAAAACCTATTAGAAAATCCAAGATTTTGGACATAATCTGTAATTATTTTTTTTATAGGGCACGTCTCATAACTCTTAATTCTAATTCTAATAATATATAAGGGACACAAAATGTAATTTACTCTAAAATTATTATTTTTGTTATAATAATACATAAATGACACAATATGTAATTTACTCTAAAATTATTAATTTTGTTTTCATATTATAGTGGGATTTACGTTTTAGATTATTATTGTGTAATCCATCTTGATAAATTCTTTTTTTCTAGGGGTGGTAACAACCCTTAAAAATTTCACCGGGCAGAAAGAAAAAATAAATAAATAAACACTTTTATAGACGCTTAGCGGTGTGTTAAGTTCACATTTTCCAAATACTCTTTCAAAACCCTAGCCTCCGCGATTTTGGCGATTCGCGCTCACGTTGCTTCTCCCCGGTGGCGTTTATTTGCTCCGCCGTCACAGGTCTCTTTTACGATTCTTTCTCCTCTTTGGTACATCCTTTTATGTTAGAATAAAGGTTTTTACAAGTTTTGATTTTGTTAAATTGAACAGCGTTTGTTTATAGTTTTGGTTGCTTGTTAAATTCATCTGTAAGTATTAAGTATGAAGTCAAATCTGAATATGTTTAACAGTTCTTATTTGAGAAAGCTTCGGTTTTGGGTCATAACCCACCCCATCTATGTTCACTGAATGTAATTATGTATTTAGATTGTTAATTTTTCACCCATGAATGTGTTGTGCTTTCTGTCAAAGTGTCCATGTTGCAATTTCTGC
Organism: Helianthus tuberosus; assembly: GCA_030545235.1. NCBI lineage: Eukaryota > Viridiplantae > Streptophyta > Magnoliopsida > Asterales > Asteraceae > Helianthus > Helianthus tuberosus. The sequence continues at coordinate 156,155,549 of CM060364.1, read as the reverse complement.
CAAGCAACTAGTTTTTAAACTTACAAATGTGTATTGATAATTTTGCTTTCCAGCACTTATGATTTTTTTTTCTGAATTGTGTAGGAATGAAAGATTCTTGATTGGACACAAGTTGGTACATGTCTTAGCTGAGAAACAAAATTATGTATCATGCTACTCGTGAAGGTGAAAGATTTTTTTTTCTTTTCTGGAGATTCATTTTGTAGCTGATGATGATCATCATGTCATTATAAAACAGAGGATCATGTGTCTTGCAAGTGGACTAGATTACCTTCATAATGATTTTGACAACAAAAAATGGAGCAACAACCGTGACATCAAGAGCTCTAACATTTGCTACATATGTAAGTTGTCATTCAAATTCTAAAACCTTTTATTGTGTGCATAGTTGTCAAAGACACGATACATACTTAAGGCGCAAAGACTTCGTTTGAGATGAAGAAGATGCACCATTAGAAAGTTATTCACTTTCGTATAACTTAATATTGTATGATAAAGAAAAACTGCAAACACGAGTACAAAACCAATTTTTTGGTGGTGTTAATTTCATGTTTTTGGTGGTTTTTTATAATACAAAGCACCAAATAACAACATTACCTCGTTATTAAATAAACACAACGCCAAAAGATAGATTACAAAGCACAATTAAATGTTTACAAGTTATGCACCTCTATAAAATCGATTTTTTGACGCTTAAGGTTGTTAATAGCACCAAAATATACAATACATTGATAGCACCAAAATACTTATATGCGAAAATTCAAATTCAAATCGAAATCCACCTTCATCTTTATATGTTTCATTCCCCCCAATTCATTCTCCCAAATTGCAACCTCCCTCCCACGGTCCCACCTCACCTCCAATCCACTGCCCGTCCCACCTGCGTCCACCTTCGATCCATCGCAGCCGCTCCACTTCTGCCCCACCTTTTTGACCGGCAACCCCAATTGCAGTCACCACTACCGCTCACAACCACTAAAACCACTCGCAACCACCACCGTCGTTCGTCGTCACCACCACCATTCATTTCAACATGTTTTTCTTTAATCTTTGTTGATTTAAGTTCTTTATACGGTATTTATCTATATGTTTGTTAGTATATATGTATGGTTTTTAGGTATAGTGATTCGAGAGGTTGAGTGTAATGGATGTAGGGTTTTATTTGAATTTTTAATCACTTTACAGTGGGTTGGCGGTGTAGTGAAGGCTAAGATTGCAATCATTCTTACTTCAAAAAACTCCACCTCTGTTGGTTGGAAGTTAGACTATTGTCTTTTTCCCCCTTTTCAATCTTTTGTAGTCAAATATAAAAAACAAAGAAATTTAGAAAAATAAAAAGCTTTAAAATATTACTTATGTTATTATGACATGCTGCACATATCTTGAGAAACTGCTATTGACATTTGATGTACAGTGGGTTGGGCAATTTCACATCCTTTTTAATATGCATATATGTATGTCAGGTTAATGTAGATTGACAAACCTATTGTTTTAACACACTTCTATTCCAATATATAAACTGCAGGTCACAAGAGCATGGTTAGCTTTGTTATTTCTAACTATAAGTTTTTTTTTTTGTGGGCTTTTGTAAATACTATTTTAAGTCTGAATCTTTTCAGCCATGTATATTTTATGTTTGTATGTATATCTTTAGAGTACATTAAAAGAATTAATTAGGTATTAAATATAAGATGTGAAATTTGAGCTTATATACTACGGTGAGTAAAGGACTTTTTTACTCTTTCATATCATGATGGCCAAAACAGTTTCGTCATCCGAGAGTGTATAGCACATGTAAAACTATTACATTAAAAACATTTATACATCATTCTACAATTAAGAGTCGATTATAATCACATGCGCGAGGATGTAGTTAAGTTGTAGCTTTTAATATTTACTTTTAATATTTATGGTTAAATTGTAGCTTCTGAACTGAGATACACCAAGCAAATCACTGGATCACGGTGTAAAACACTTCATGAAGACGTTAAAAAACGTAAAAGAAATACGTGAGCTTCATTCTAAAAAAGTGTTCTATCTTGCACCATACTTAGCCGGGTAATATAAATTCCTCACCATACATACACATACGCATACAATACATACATACTTAATATGTTCTATAATTTTTATTTTTGTAGTAAACATTGGTCACTTATAATTGTTTGCCTGGACTTCAAATTCGGCTATATTGTTGATTCTATAAATGAAGGGAAGACCCATAAAAATTACATGCTCTTCAAGATCATTGAAGAAGCTTTTAAGATTAATTTTAAGTGGCATACACCAAGCAAATCAAGTGCCTCGAGAATGGCCTAGAGTCACGGATCACCTTGTCATAAAAGTTCCTCGTCACAAACACAAGCCAATGGCACCACGAAGACTTCAGATTATCGTCCACAGGTAGTTTATATTAATTTAGATTTATTTGTGCATTTTATAACACCTTTTTTGTTATTTTAGCTTGAAGTCGACCCATTTCTACAAATCTAACCTTCGGGATATGTAATGCAATCTCAAGGCAGTTATATGAGTTTGGTAACTAATTAAAGACTTATTTCTATAAGAATCCAATATATATGTGTGTGTATATATTGAATTTGCTAACTTTGTCACATTTTTTAGGCATTTCTTTGAGTCGCCCAATTCTAGGTGTGCTTTTTTCAATCCATAAAAAATCACTGGATGACGGTGTAAAACACTTCTTGAAGACGTTAAAAAACGTAAAAGAAATACGTGAGCTTCATTCTAAAAAAGTGTTCTATCTTGCACCATACTTAGACGGGTAATATAAATTCCTCACCACACACACATACAATACATACATACTTAATATGTTCTATAATTTTTATTTTTGTAGTAAACATTGGTCACTTATAATTGTTTGCCCGGGCTTCAAATTCGGCTATATTGTTGATTCTATAAATGAAGAGAAGACCCATAAAAATTACATGCTCATCAAGATCATTGAAGAAGTTTTTAGGATTAATTTTAAGTGGCACATGTCACAGGTATGTGAATACTTTATTTGTTTAAAATAGTCTAGTCAAAGTAATTCATTGTGAATATGTTGCAGCGCAAACAACAGAAGGACAATTAGGAATGTGGGTATATGGTAATCAAACATATGAAAGAGTTTATCGACTCTATACAACATGATTTGGTTAACCGAGTGAGTTTTCGTAAATATTCATAAACTTTGTTTATTGCATTAAATTATATATATTTGAAATCTAACTTTTGTATTTATTTGTTTTTATCTTTGGAATGAAGAACGGTATTTTGAAGAATCTCAAATTGAGAATTTAATGGTAGATTTAATGTCGGGATTTATTAAAAGATGCTTTGCTCTTGTAAGCATTAGTTTGTGTTTCATACTTTTGTGATTCCGTATACTTGAACGGGTTGTTGGGTTGTTTAATACTAGTTAACTTTTGTCGTGAGCGTGTGCATTTGTGTGTAATTGGAATTATATTGGGAAATATTACTAAAAATTCTGGAATTTTGCAAAAATATTAAAAATTTATATTTTTTTCTTGTCTTATTTTTTGGTGCCATGGAGATTTGTTTTTTGTGCTATGTAGATTTTTTATTATTTGACACGTGTTAGTTCTATATTAATTTTTTGGTGGTATGTTTAAAGATTTAATGGTGCATATCATTGATTTTTTTGTGGTGTGTTTGGAGATTTAATGGTGCTAAATAGAGCACAAAAAAAGTTATTTTGTACTAGTGAAATTTCTCAGTATAAACTTAAAAAATTGATAACAAAACTTTCTTGTCATTAAAATTTTTTGACTTGGTTAAAATTTCAATCTCTTTACTTGAATAACTTTCGGTATGTCATTCTTTTCTTTATTAGTAAAACTATAGCTATGACCATGGGCGGACCTAGCCTTTGTCCAGGGTGGACGGCCGCACCCTTTGAAAAAAAAATATAGTGTATATTTTAGGCAAAAAACCCGACCGCATCCGTTGAATATATGGTTGAACACCTCATCCGCACCCCCAGCAAAAAATTTCTGCGTCCGCCATTGGCTATGACGAAAAAGAGGTAAACATTTTTCCAAAGAAATATATAGAGGATTATAAAGTTTGTGAAAATAATCGTCCGGTGGGTGCTATCATGCCTAAGTTTAGGTCATAGGTGTAATATATGTGCTAGGCTATAGATACACGGTGTTCTATACTTGTATAATAGAGATTATATAATTATTATTACTATATACATTTAGTGTAGTTTCTTATATACAATACATATAGAAACCCTCTTTTGTGACTTTATTACCAAAATGCCATCATTTTGTTTTTCATTTATTTTGCACTTAGATACACGGTGTTCTATACTTGTATAATAGAGATTATATAATTATTATTACTATATACATTTAGTGTAGTTTCTTATATACAATACATATAGAAACCCTCTTTTGTGACTTTATTACCAAAATGCCATCATTTTGTTTTTCATTTATTTTGCACTACAAAGTTAATCGGTGACTGATAAGGGTGGTATTTTTGTCTTTTTTGTTTTTGTATTGGAGTTAGTTTTTTTTAATTGTGGTTTACATTTTTAAGCCAATAAATTTCTATATTTTATTTTTAGCTTTGCAAGTTCTGTCTCTTTCTTTGGTTTTTTTTAAGTTAAAGTTGTTTCGTTATAAATTTGAGTTCGTTTACGTTTTACACTAGCTCACGCTATAAGTTTGTATTTTTTTTGCCTACGTTTGACATCACGTGGCGGTATAAATTCGCGTTTTTTCTTCTACGGTTTTCCGGATTTTGGTTGGTGTTTGTTTACTACTTAGCACGGTTTTACGACCTACGCCCCGCAACGCGGGGTTAAATACTTGTTATATATATAATAGATGAAATTCTTAGCTATAGTGCACTTTTTGTTCGTATGTGAATTTCTTTCTTTTTCCTTTTTGTCATTTTTTTGGTTTTTGTTTTTTTTTTCTTTTTAATTTTCAACCGCATTCGGTATTGTACATGTAACAAAACAAATCAGCTAGATACTAACCGAACAATATTAGAAACGGTATTGATTTTTGTTTTTATAATTTATAACCGAATTCGTGTTGTGCAAATTTACAAATTTTTTAAAGATTTTAATTTTTATTATAATTAATTTTGAGTATATATTTTTTTTCTTATAACTTTTAATATATGATGTATTTTAAAATTATGAGCATGTCGATGCAACATGCCTATTTTTATCTACGTCTCAATAAGCGCAAACGTATATATCATCTAAGTGACCTCGCATTAAATTAGCACCGTTTTACTATCTTCGTTATTCTAATAATATACAAGATTTTTATAAAGTTCCGAGTAAACCGTTGTGACGTGTTTAATTTTATGCATATATAATTTTCATTGATAAAGGAGTTTTATTCACATTACAGTATATTTTTATTGTAAGCCACAATCAGTGTTGGTACGGTGTCCGTAGTGGTACCGTGATGAGCTGAATTTATGTTAACGAACGAAAACATCGACATTGGTATTGGTATGTCAACCAAAAACATCAATTGCGCATACGTTTCAATTTAAAATTTGTTAAAAATAGGGTGGTACCGCCGCAAAGCGCGGGTATAACCCACTAGTTTTATAATATATAAAAAGACTACAATCACCACCAATCCTTTTTCACCAATGTAACATATTAAAATCCAAATTGTATGTGTCATCAATGCAGGGCCGGCTCAATCATTTTGGTGGCCTAAAGCGAATTAAAACCTCGAGGTATCTTTTCCTAAAAAAACACTATTTGAGAAAAACCCTCCTTTACCCGGGCTTGGGACCGGCAAAATAAACTTAAAGGTTTATTATTGGTAAAGTTAATTTAATTTTTTTGTATTTTTATATATATTTTTATATGTATAAAGATAACTTCAGCCTCACCCAAATATCATATGTAATTTTTTTAAGTTAGAGACACTATTGACTTGGAGGCCTAAAGCCCAAGTCTCAAAATATTTGGGCTTGGGCCGGCCCTACATCAATGTTAGTTGATAATTGGTACATTTTTCACTAATGTAACATATTAAAATCCAAATTGTATGTATCATCAATATTAGTTGATAATTGGTACGTAGCAACTGATGAACACATCTAAGTAGCATATGGTCTCTGGAATCGGCTATTTTACATGGTGTGCTACAAAGATATAAGAAAGTAAAAAGACTATCAGAACAATGAGTATCAAGAATTAAAACATATTGAAGAAATGATCATCATCTTAATTCGCTAGAAAAAAATATTAGTGGTGATCCCATAGAATGTATTGCTTATAATTTTTATTCTTAAACCTTCATCCAAGTTAAGTTTCTGATTAATTATGGAAAGAAAGTCGAGTTACTTACCAACAAAGCATTTTGCAGCTCGCTTATGAACCCATTGAAATTATGCATGGAGTTAGGAAGACAAAAAACGTATAAAATTTGAAAATTCTATATTAAAAACAGGAAAAATTACACTTTTCGTCCTTTATGTTTGTACCTAGTTGCATTGGATGTCCTTTACCTTTAATATTTACAGCCACAGTCCTTTATTTGGAAAACTTAGTACGTCTTTCGTCCTTTAGCACTAACTTGGTTAAAATTTTCAGTTAAATTTATTTAACTAAGGGCAATTTGGTCTTTTTAGCAATCCAATTAAAATATATTATAAATAAAACAAAAACAAAATAAAAAACTTATAAATACACAATCACAAACCCTATTTTGACTCTGTATCTACATCATCTTCACCTAGGAGTTTCCTCCTCCTCACAACCGCCGCCGCCGCCACCACTCCGGCCACTGACGACCACCCTATTTTGTTCTCGTTTGATCTTGTTGTTTTGGGAGTTTCTGGGTTTTAATTGTTGGTTTAAGTTGGTCATTCATGTTGTGTTGTTAATGTTACTGATTTGGTGGTGGTGGCCGCAGCTTTGGTGGTGGTGGCAGTGGTGGATTTGGTGGTGATAGGGTGGGGTTTGGTTGCAGAGAGAGGAGGTGGTGACTGGTGGTAGTCGGAGAAAGAGAGCGGTAGCAAGTCCTCGCAACAACCCCGAAACCCTAGAAAATGGCGATGAATCCCCACCCCAAATCTGAAAGACGAGTGAAAGTTGCTTAAACCCTAGACCAGAGAGAGGTACGTAATTCATACTCACTTTTTCTTACAACTTGTTGTCATGATCTAAAGTTTCATAAAGATCAATTCAGTTCAAGAATTTGATAAATGTATATGTGTGTGACTGTGTATCTACTACCCAATAGTTTAACTTGAGTAAGTTTTTGTTATTATTCCAAGCCCCCATTTTTCCATCCGTTTGGGGGTCTACAGAAGAAAGATTTTTAGAGCCATCGTTTGCCCTAAATCTGATTGCGGGGGATTTAGGTGTTTGATTGTGTTTTTGCATTCTACCTTGCAGCAGCAGCATTATAATATGGAGTATCTGGGTTTTTGATTGTGTTTTTGTTCTCGTTTCTGGCAGTGGAGGTGGCACTGAGTCATGGTTGCTGGAGGCTAGCAGAGATGAATATTTGGTGGTGGCTGCACATGGTTTTTTAATTTCTTGAATTTGATTATGATGTGCAGAAGAAGCAAAAGGTTGCAGGTCACCTGTGATGGATGAATAGATCCGATGGCGGCGACGGGGTGTTCGGAAGACAGGGGTGGTGGTGATGGATGAATAGATCTGATGGAGGCGGTGGTGATGGATCTGAATCGGAAGACAGGGGTGGTGTCTGTGTTGTTTGTTTAGAGAGAGAGAAAGTGAGAGAGAGAGAGTGTGTGTGTTTAAAGTGAGAGAGAGTGGGTGAAAGGGAAAAAATGGTATTTATATTTAATTTTATTTTTTTATTTATACTATAAATAATTAAGTAGAAAGACCAAATTGCCCTTAGTTAAATAAATTTAACTGAAAATTTTAACCAAGTTAGTGCTAAAGGACGAAAGACGTACTAAGTTTTCCAAATAAAGGACTGTGGCTGTAAATATTAAAGGTAAAGGACATCCATTGCAACTAGGTACAAACATAAAGGACGAAAAGTGTAATTTACCCTTAAAAACATAGAGTTGGACATAATTTTAAATTTTAATACTTATCCTAACAATAAACATATTTAATAAATAAATAATGACATATAACAGATATGAAGTTAAAAGATAAAAACTTGAGTAAACTTTCGTTTTGCTCCCTGTGGTTTGATCACTTTAACGGTTTTGCCCTAAACCTTTAAAAATAGTCATTTTCCTCCAATAGTTTGCTATTTTTTTTCCATTTTGCTCCCCGCCTCTAACTCCATCCAAATTGTCTGTTTTTCCATTTTGCTCCCCGCAGGGAGCAAAATGGAAAAACCATAGTAAACTATTGGAGGAAAATGGCTATTTTTAAAGGTTTGGGGCAAAATCGTTAAAGTGACCAAACCACAGGGAGCAAAACGGAAGTTTACTCTAAAAACTTTATTAAAAAACATGTGAATACGATATTTATGTGATTTAGTGAATGTAGTAGGGATGAGCTCTGTATTGTACCTGTACCGATATCGATACCGAAAATCATAGAAAATGGATAGGATAATACCATGGCCGATATGTTATGAATTTTACACGGTACCAATAGGCCTAAATGTATCTCTCCCGTAACCACAATAGAAATGAGGCTTAGAAGGTTAAAGTGGGTGCGAATAAAACATTCACAATGCCATAACAGTAACCTTCAAACATCCTTTATCATCATTGCCATAAAAGAAGAAACGTTACCTATGTAACGCATCAAAGACTTGGTAATCACATATAACAGATTGCTAAAAAAATGTAGATATCAATGTAAAACACTTGGTAGACATGTACTGATATAAACAAACAAATGAGGGATACGCCTAATGAAAATGCATGGCAACCCTAAATCCCACAAACATACAGGTGGATGTCATTTACAAAGCCTAAACATATAAACTCATCTCACAAGCAGCCCCCGCCGTGTAGCTAAGTTGGTTAAAGGGGCGTGAGATTTGTACAATCTCACAAGCAACTAGGGCTAGCAATTTTAGACACGAAAACATGACACGACCTTAAGAGGTTCGTGTTTGACCCTTAATAGGTTTCGTGTCTGAAACAGGTTGACACGATAAGACGTGTTAATTTTCTTGTCTAAACAGGTTAAACACCCGTTAATACCTGTTAACATGTCTTTAACTAATTTTGATTTATAAAGTTCCTAGTAATTAGAATATCCCAATATGTCCTAAAATATCCCAATATGTCCTAAAATACACCCCGTATACGAAAACGGGCCCCTAATACCTTTATTTTTATAAAATTTAAATAAAAACAAAAGTATAAAGGCTGTCGCGGGGCGCGTAGCCTATGGCTGCTTCTTACGCGGGCCGCGACCGAGTAGACATGAGGCGCAGCCCGGTGCCGCCACGTGTCGGACTCGTGTCGAAGCTACGTGTCAAGTCAGCAAGGCTAGGGCCTACCCTAGCCACCCTCGCGGGCCGCGAAGGCCCTGAAGAATTGCTACGCGGGGTGCGACAAGGTCATCAATCAGCCCTATAAATTGAGTCGACCAGCACAGTTCACAAATCGTTCAAAATTCATTTCTTTCTCTCAATTTCTCTATAGTAGGCACTATACCCGGGCATAATACCCCCCTAATTAACGAAGTTCTGCTCCGTTGTAAGTATTATAACCCCGGTTACGTATTAGATACGCTGCCCGATTGATCCAGGGTTCCGTAATGGATGTCGTGGTTCTGCCCGACGTAGTCGTTGGAATGTCGTCTCGGGGAGGGTATTGCTAATGTAAATATTGGGTTATTATACTAACACATGTACATTTGTGTAATTAATAGATAACTACCAGGAAACCCTTAAAGGAAATCTAAGACAGCAATGTGAGTAATCTCCTTTTTGCAAACTGTTTTTACAAAACCTTAAATGTTTTACAATGCAATTAAGCGGTGATTGAGTCTTTGTAATTCTTCAATTACTGCCGGTATTATGGGGTTTTGTATACATTACTTGATAATCTTCACAATTGGACAACGGGTTAGCCAATGTGTGATATGACCATAGCCACAGATACGGTCGAGTGACAAGTACTGAATGAGTAATTGTGTAGATATAAACATTGTAATCGCTCTCAATACTATTAAAGGATAAAACTCTTCTTGATTAAACTGGGATTCACTCACCAGTATTTTCCACTGACAAAATGTTTTTAAACGCGTTTCAGGTAACAAAATGTGAAAGCCAACTAGAAGTCAGCTGGACAACACTGAAGGCTTGGAAAAAGTGGCTATAAAAGTTACCTAAATAAAAGAAGATGTTTTATTCAATAAAATAGGGATTTTCCCTATGAAAATGTTTGTAATGAAAACTTGGGTTTTATCCCAATATGTTTAAATATTATAAAAGCGTGGTATTTACTCTCATAAATATTTCCTAACTACGGTCCTGATGAAATTTTCGCTGCCAAAATGATAAACACCGATACCACCAAAACGGGTCTCGCGGCCGCCCGTTCCCGGGACAGATAGGGGACGGGGGTTGCGACAGAAGGTGGTATCAGAAATAAGCCATTGATTCAGCTACAGAAGTGTTCTGCTGACACCAAGATATTATTCAAATTGTTAGGAAATTAATTACGGAAATACGTGCATATCTGTATTTTATTGTTGTGTGTTATTTGACTATTTGTTAGTTTACAGTATGAGTGATCAAGGACCCTCTGACGCTTATCGTCAGTTGTCCGGCTCACCTAGGAGTGAAGGCACCTCTTCACAGCCTGCCCTCTCTGGGTATTCAACTGACAATAAAGAAGGGATATTTGTGTTTAAGGCTCAGTCTGAAGAGTCATTCCCTCAGAAAAAGAGAGGATGGTTCAGTAGGGGAGCACACGAGCGTAGGAAAAGAATGAAAAAGTTACAACAGCAGAGAGTCCTAGCAGCTGCTAAAAGAGAGACAGATGCCCACACACATGATATGCTTAATAGAAGCTTAGCCAATTTTCATATCCTAGCAACCATAGTTGCCGACCCAAACCTGCAGCAACACATAGCCCCACAACCATTACCCTTGTTTCCCACGCAGCCGATGGAGATAGAAAATAACCCAGAAAACCAAGTCCAAATGCATGATTTCAACCCAGAGGATATACCTAGGGTACCAGCACCCAATCCCTTAGACCCAGACTACGATCCGTGGTTCGATGATCATAGGGATTATGTACAACGCTACCACCTAACCGATGAACCCATGCCAAACTTAGCAGCCTACCCAGGTCTGGACCCTCTAGATCCCTACTACGATACTGATGAATACATTAGGGAGATCTTAGAAAATCCGTACCCTCAAGAAGAACCCATGCCACAATACCCAGACCCAGTCCCAGCACCTGCACCCCCAATGAGTGCAGAAAATGTGCAAGAGCTCCGAACTTTTGAAGAAGAGATTTTAGAAAGTAGCGAGAGGATGAGACAGGTTGGAGAACGACTCGTCTAGAAGTACGACGAGCGTAATATGGAGTTCTGGATGAACCCATATCAGTGAAGGTGATGGTAGAGATAGTAATAATAATATATATAATATGTGTGTATGAAATATATATATATATATATATATATATATGTGTGTGTGTGTAATAATAATAATATATGTTGTAGTATAGACCACTTCGTGGTTAGCGATGCATAGTGGTATTGTAATTTTAAATTCTAGTATCGGTTTGTATTAGATGTATAATAGATAAAAAAGAGTAAGTCGCAATGCTCGACGCTTTTGACCAATACGTGTGTTGTGTGATTGTTTGCCTTAAAATATTATTTTGTGATATTAGTAAGTGGAAAATGTTTAAAATTTAGATGGACAACGAAGTAAACCAGGAAAACCAGAATAATAACCAAAGTAACAATAACCTGGATAACGATAACCCGAACAACAATAATGGAAACCAAGTGGATAACAGTGTCATGCAACACATAGTGGTACAAGAGATAATAGATGCGATGCCATATATTATCAAAATGGTTAAGTAAGCAGAAAATAAAAGTAAACGTGATAGTAAGCGACCAACTGAACCTGAAAACAGCGTAAACAATGGACCCATACTTCAAGTGCCCATTCCTAAAAGAAGAAGAACCGTGTCTTATGGTTGTTCTTATAAAGAATTCTGGTCTTGTAAACCAATGGAATTCTCGGGCAATGAAGGGGCCGTTGCATCCCTACGCTGGATAGAAAAGACTGAGGCAGTCTTAAGAATAAGCAAATGCGCGGAAGAGGATAAGATAATGTTTGCTTCCAGTCTGTTTAAGAATTCCGCACTAGAATGGTGGAACACTATCCTTCAGTCGAGGGGAAGTGATAGAACTTACAATATGGAATTGGAGGAATTTAAAAACATGGTAGAAAGAAAATTCTGCCCTCCCAATGAAAAAGAACAAATAGCAAACAAATTCCTAAATCTTAGGATGATTGGGGTAGATAGTAAGGGTTATACTACAGTATTCTTTGAATATGCTAGAATAGTACCAACCCTTGCATCACCTGAACCAGTATTAATCTCCCGTTACATCTGGGGATTAATTGGGGAGATTAGACATGTAGTCAAGGCAGCTAGACCTCAAACTATAGAAGAAGCTGTAGAACTAGCAAATACCTTAACAGATGAGTTAGTGCGTACACGAGAAGAGGATCAAAGGAGGAAGCTAACCCAGAAGCTTACCCAAGAATTCCGTTCTGGAAATTCTAACGTTGGGAAAAATGTAGGTTCTACTTCTGCACCCTATTCCAAGTATTGCAAAAGGAAGCATTCTGGAAGATGCTCCATATACTGTAACTTTTGCAAAATATCTGGACACAAGGAGGAAGATTGCAGGAAGAAGCCTAACAACAGGATATGCTTCAACTGTGGCGAACAAGGTCATATCAAGCCAAACTGTCCAAAACTAGCTCCAGCTACGAACACCAAGAATACCAAAAATGCTAGAGCATTTGTTCTGACTGCAGAAGAAGCAAAGATGATCCCGGATGTGATCACCGGTACGTTTTTAGTTAATGATGTTTTTACTAAAGTATTATTTGACTCTGGTGCGAACCAAAGTTTTATTAATACTTCATTTTGCAAACTTCTTAACCAACCATTAACTAAACTTCCACAAGAATGTCTAGTAGAGACAACAAATGGGGAAACCATTAAGATTTCTGAAATCTTGCAGGGAGCAAGAATAGAAATTCTAAATCAAAAATTTATTGCAAACCTTTATCCTATGAATCTGGCAGGATTTGATGTTGTATTAGGAATGGATTGGTTAATAGCCAATAAAGCCAGTATTCTATGTGATCAAAAGTCAATCCAAGTAAATTCACCAAGGGGTGAAAAGATCACAATTAAAGGAAATAAACCCTCTAGAACCATAAAATTCATTTCTGTGATGAAAACAACAAGTTATTTTAGAAAAGGGTCATTAATGTATTTAATTTCCATAATCACTAACACTAAAGGAAAAGAATTAAAGGATATTCCAGTAGTATCCCAGTTTTCAGATGTATTTCCAGAAGAATTACCAGGACTACCTCCAGACAAGGAAGTTGAATTCAGAATCCATTTGATACCGGGAACAACACCAATAGCCAAAGCACCTTACCGTTTGGCACCCGCAGAAATGCAGGAACTAAAGAAACAATTAGATGAATTATTGGAAAAAAGGATTCATACAACCAAGCTCATCGCCATGGGGAGCACCGATTTTATTCATTAAAAAGAAGGACGGATCAATGCGTATGTGCATTGACTACCGTGAATTGAACAAGGTCACGATTAAGAATCGATATCCATTACCAAGAATCGATGATCTGTTCGACCAATTGCAAGGAGCACGATTTTTCTCAAAAATCGACTTAAGGTCAGGATATCATCAATTAAAGGTACAGGAATAGGACATTCCTAAAACCGCTTTCAGAATAAGGTATGGCCATTATGAATTTACTGTCATGCCATTTGGTTTAACCAATGCCCTAGCTGCATTTATGGACATGATGAACCGAATATGTAAGCCATATTTGGATAAATTCATAATTGTCTTTATAGATGATATTCTCATTTACTCTAAGAGCAAAGAGGAACATGCAAAGCATTTGCACGCACTTCTAAGTTTATTAAGAAGAGAAAAGCTTTATGCTAAGTTTTCGAAGTGTGAGTTTTAGTAGAACAGGTACAGTTTCTTGGACATTTAGTCAATCATGAAGGAATTCATGTGGATTCCACCAAGTTCGAGGCGATTACCAAGTGGAAAACCCCTGAGTCACCAACCGAGGTTAGAAGTTTCTTAGGATTGGCCGGTTATTATAGAAGGTTTATTCGAGATTTTTCTAGAATAGCCATTCCCTTAACTAAGCTAACCTGTAGATCTGTTAAGTTTGAATGGGGACCAAAATAAGAAGAAGCCTTTAGAATTCTTAAGCAAAGATTAACCCATGCACCCATACTAGCGTTACCAAAAGGAACCGAAGACTTTGTAGTTTATTGTGACGCTTCTAAATTAGGTTATGGATGTGTGTTAATGCAACGTCAAAAGGTTATAGCTTACGCCTCTAGACAACTTAAGAATCATGAAGAGAATTATTCAACCCATGATCTAGAGTTAGGAGCTATAATTTTTGCCCTTAAAATTTGGAGACATTACCTATCCGGTAGTAAGTTTACCATTTTCACCGACCATAAGAGTTTAAGGTATGTTTTTGGGCAAAAGAAATTGAATATGAGACAAAGACGTTGGATGGAGATACTTAGTGATTATGATTGTAATATCCAGTACCATGCAGGAAAGGCAAATGTAGTAGCTAATGCTTTAAGTCGAAAGTATCATGAAAAGCCAAAAAGGGTACGTTCTCTTAAGTTAAATCTGCAAGTAGATTTAAATGAACATATTAGAAAGGCACAAGAATCAGTAAACAAGGATGATACTAAAAAATTAAAAGGAATGATTAAGGAATTAGAACAAGGAACAGATGGGATTTGGAGATTCCATAAGAAAAGAATGTGGATACCTAAATTAGGAAACCTACGCCACCGTATATTAGAAGAAGCCCATAAGTCTAAGTATACGATGCATCCTGGAAGTGATAATATGTATCAGGACTTAAGAAAGAATTTTTGGTGGATAGGAATGAAAAAGGATATAGCAACATATGTTGCAAAGTGTTTAACCTGTTCACAAGTCAAAGCTGAAAATCAGAAACCCTCAGGTTTGCTGCAACAGTTAGAAATGCCTGTATGGAAATGGGAATTGATAACAATGGATTTTGTTACTAAATTACCCAAAACAAGAAAAGGTAATGATACAATCTGGGTGATTGTAGATAGGCTAACCAAGTCAGCTAATTTCCTACCAATGAAAGAAACTTTCAGTATGGAACAATTAGCTAAATTATACGTAAATGAAATAGTTTCATTACATGGAATTCCTCTATCATTTTTTTCTGACAGAGATAGTCGTTTTACCTCTCATTTTTGGACAAGTTTCCAAAAAGCCATGGGAACCAAGTTGAATCTAAGCACCGCTTATCATCCTTAAACGGACGGACAAAGCGAAAGGACAATTCAAACACTGGAGGACATGCTTAGAGCCTGTGTAATTGATTTCGGAGGTAATTGGGATGATCACTTACCATTGATAGAATTTTCTTATAATAACAGTTATCACACAAGTATCAACGCTGCACCATTCGAAGCACTTTATGGACGAAAGTGTCGAACGCTAGTCTGTTGGGCAGAAATCGGAGAAAAGCAACTATATGGACCTGAGATAGTACAAGAAACAACAGACAAGATCATTCAAGTCAAGGAACGACTAAAAGCAGCACGTGATCGACAAAAGAGTTATGCAGATAACAGACGAAAACCATTGTAATTTCAGGTAGGAGATAAAGTGTTATTGAAAGTCTCTCCTTGGAAAGGAGTGGTAAGATTCATCAAAAGGGGAAAGCTAAGTCCCAGGTATGTTGGACCTTTTGAGACTATTAAAAGAATAGGACCTGTAGCCTATCAGCTACAACTGCCAGAAGAAATGGCAGGAATACATGATGTATTTCATGTATGCAATCTCAAGAAATGCTTAGCTGATGAATCACTCGTAGTACCTCTTAAGGATATAGAGGTAAATGAACAACTTAAGTTTGTAGAAAAGTCTCTACGGATTAAAGACAGGAAAGTTAAGAACCTCAAGCACAAGAGATTAGTTCTTGTCAAAGTGAAATGGGACTCCAAAAGAGGACCAAAATACACATGGGAGCTTGAATCAGAAATGCAAAGGAAACATCCACACTTGTTCCAATAGATCTCGAGGACGAGCTCTAAAACAAGGTGGGGAGGATATAACAACCCTCAAAATATTTTTGACACCCCTAAAAATAATTAGAATATCCCAATATGTCCTAAAATACACCTCGTATACAAAAACGGGCCTCTAATACCTTTATTTTTATAAAATTTAAAAAAAAAAGTTTAAAGGCTGTCGCGGGGCGCGTAGCCTATGGCTGCTTCTTACGCGGGCCGCGACCGAGTAGACATGAGGCGCAGCCCGGTGCCGCCAAGTGTCGGACTCGTGTCGAAGCTACGTGTCAAGTCAGCAAGGCTAGGGCCTACCCTAGCCACCCTCGTGGGCCGCGAAGGCCCTAAAGAATTGCTAAGCGGGGCGCGACAAGGTCATCAATCAGCCCTATAAATTGAGTCGACGAGCACAGTTCACAAATCGTTCTAAATTCATTTCTTTCTCTCAATTTCTCTATAGTAGGCACTATACCCGGGCATAATACCCCCTAATTAACGAAGTTCTGCTCCGTTGTAAGTATTATAACCCCGGTTACGTATTAGATACGCTGCCCGATTGATCCAGGGTTCCGTAATGGCTGTCGTGGTTCTGCCCGACGTAGTCGTTGGAATGCCGTCTCGGGGAGGGTATTGCTAATGTAAATATTGGGTTATTATACTAACACATGTACATTTGTGTAATTAATAGATAACTACCAGGAAACCCTTAAAGGAAATCTAAGACAACAATGTGAGTAATCTCCTTTTTGTAAACTGTTTTTACAAAACCTTAAATGTTTTACAATGCAATTAAGCGGTGATTGAGTCTTTGTAATTCTTTAATTACTGTCGGTATTATGGGGTTTTGTATACATTACTTGATAATCTTCACAATTGGACAACGGGTTAGCCAATGTGTGATATGACCATAGCCACAGATACAGTCGAGTGGCAAGTACTGAATGAGTAATTGTGTAGATATAAACATTGTAATCGCTCTCAATACTGTTAAAAGATAAAACTCTTCTTGATTAAACTGGGATTCACTCACCAGTATTTCCCACTGATAAAATGTTTTTAAACGCGTTTCAGGTAACAAAATGTGAAAGCCAACTAGAAGCCAGCTGGACAACACTGAAGACTTGGAAAAAGTGGCTATAAAAGTTACCTAAATAAAAGAAGATGTTTTATTCAATAAAATAGGGATTTTCCCTATGAAAATGTTTGTAATGAAAACTTGGGTTTTATCCCAATATGTTTAAATATTATAAAAGTGTGGTATATACTCTGATAAATATTTCCTAACCATGGTCCTGATGAAATTTCCGCTGCCAAAATGATAAACACCGATACCACCAAAACTGGTCTCGCGGCCGCCCGTTCCCGAGACAGATAGGGGACGGGGGTTGCGACAGATAACTGGAACAACAACAATAATGGAAACCAAGTGGATAACAGTGCCATTTAACACATAGTGGCACAAGGGATAATAGATGCAATGCCATATATTATCAAAACAGTTAAGGAAGTAGATAATAAAAGTAAACGTGATAGTAAACGACCCACTGAACCTGAAAACAGTGTAAACAATGGACCCATACTTCAAATGCCCATTCCCAAAAGAAGAAGAACCACGTCTTATGGTTGTTCTTATAGAGAATTCTGGTCTTGTAAATCAATGGAATTCTCGGGCAATGAAGGGGCCGTTGCATCTCTACGTTGGATAGAAAAGACTGAGGCAGTCTTAAAAATAAGCAAATGTGTGGAAGAGGATAAGATAATGTTTGCTTCCAATCTATTTAAGACTTCAGCCTTAGATTGGTGGAACACTATCCTCCAGTCTAGGGGAAGTGATAGAATTTACAACATGGAATGGGAGGAATTTAAAAATATGGTAGAAAGAAAATTCTGCCCTCCCAATGAAAAGGAACAGATAGCAAACAAGTTTCTAAACCTTAGGATGACTGGAGTGGATAGTAAGGGGTACACTACTTTATTCTTTGAATATGCTAGAATAGTGCCGACCCTTGCATCACCTAAACCAGTATTAATCTCCAGTTACATCTGGGATTAATCAGTGAAATTAGGCATGTAGTCAAGGCAACTAGACCTCAAACCATAGAAGAAGCTGTAGAACTAGCAAACACTTTGACTGATGAATTAATGCGTACACGAGAAGAGGATCAGAGGAGGAACCTAGCTCAGAGGCTTACCCAAGAATTCCGTTATGGAAATTCCAACCGTGGGAAAAATGTAGGCTCTACCTATGCACCGTACTGCAAGACTTGTAAGAAGAAGCATTCAGGAAAATGCTCCACTTACTGCTATTTCTGCAAGATATCAGGACACAAGGAAGAAGATTGCAGGAAGAAACCTAATAATGGAATGTGCTTCAACTATGGAGAAAAAGGTCATATTAAGCCGAACTGTCCAAAACTAGCTCCAGCCACGAACACCAAGAATACTAAAAATGCTAGAGCATTTGTTCTGACTGCAGAAGAAGCAAAGATGATCCCGGATGTGATCACCGGTACGTTTTTAGTTAATGATATTTTTGCTAAAGTATTATTTGACTCTGGTGCTAACCAAAGTTTTATTAATACTTCATTTTGAAAACTTCTCAATCGACCATTAACTAAACTCCCACAAGAATGTCTAGTAGAGACAGCAAATGGGGAAACCATTAAGATTTCTGAATTCTTGCAGGGAGCAAGAATAGAATTTCTAAATCAAAAATTTATTGCAAACCTTTACACGATGAACCTGGCAGGATTTGATGTTGTATTAGGAATGGATTGGTTAATAGCCAATAAAGCCAGTATTCTATGTGATCAAAAGTCAATTCAAGTAAATTCACCAAAAGGTGAAAAGATCACACTTAAAGGAGATAAGCCGTCTAGATCTACAAGATTCATCTCTGTGATGAAAACAACTAGTTATGTAAGAAAAGGATCATTAATGTATTTGATTTCCATAATCACTAACACTAAAGGAAAAGAATTAAAGGATATTCCAGTAGTATCCCAATTTTCAGATGTATTTCCAGAAGAGTTACCAGGGCAACCTCCAGACAGAGAAGTTGAATTCAGAATCTACTTGCTACCAGGAACAGCACCAATCTCCAAAGCAGCTTAACGTTTGTCACCCGCAGAAATGCAAGAACTGAAGAAACAGTTAGACAAATTGTTGGAAAAACGATTCATACAACCAAGCTCATCACCATGGGGAGCACCGATCTTATTCGTTAAAAAGAAAGACGGATCAATGTGTATGTGCATTGACTACCGCGAATTGAACAAAGTCACGATTAAGAATCGGTATCCATTACCGAGAATCGATGATCGGTTCGACCAGTTGCAAGGAGCACGATTTTTCTCTAAAATCGATTTACGATTAGGATATCATCAATTAAAGGTATAGGAAGAGGACATTCCTAAAACCGCTTTCAGAACAAGGTATGGCCATTATGAATTTATTGTCATGCCATTTGGTCTAACCAATGCCCCAACTACATTTATGGACATGATGAACCGAATATGTAAGCCATATTTGGATAAATTCATAATTGTCTTTATAGATGATATTCTTATTTATTCTAAAAGCAAAGAGGAACATGCAGCGTATC
This sequence comes from Helianthus tuberosus, assembly GCA_030545235.1. NCBI lineage: Eukaryota > Viridiplantae > Streptophyta > Magnoliopsida > Asterales > Asteraceae > Helianthus > Helianthus tuberosus. The sequence continues at coordinate 156,135,622 of CM060364.1, read as the reverse complement.
AACACGCACTTCTAAGTTTATTGAGAAAAGAAAAGCTTTATGCTAAGTTTTCTGTAACAATCCTAAATAAACCGACACCCTCGATTACTTTCCGACACCCTAGTATATTTTAAAATATCCCAAAATGTCCCAAAATACACCCCATACGCGAATACGGGCCTCAAATATATTAAATAGTATTAAAAATAATTAAAAACTGAAATTTTAAGCTTAGGCGGGCCGCGTATGACCCCCCGTTAAGTTAACGCGGGCCGCGAGCATCTCAAAAGATGGCGCAACCCGGTGATGACACGTGTCATCATCGTGTCAAGTCTAGTTGGTGATCCGGACGAGCTACGCTTTGACCTGAGGTCAACACGGGCCGCGTAAGCCTTAGCTTACCTTTACGCGGGCCGTGTGAAGACCAGATTCAGCAACTATATAGGAAGGCCATCGGGTTTCATTCAGAATCATTCAATTTCGAAATCTCTTTCTCTATTCTGACTTATAGGCATAATACGCGGGTATTATGCCCCCTAATTAGCGAAGTTCTGCTCCGTTGGGACGATCACTTACCTTTAATAGAATTTTATTATAATAATAGTTATCACACAAGTATCAATGTTGCACCATTCGAAGCACTTTATGGACGAAAGTGCCGAACCCCAGTTTGTTGGGCAGAAATTGGGGAGAAGCAACTATCTGGACCTGAGATAGTACAAGAGACAACTGACAAGGTTATTCAAGTCTAGGGCTGTCCAAACTGCTCGACGATCGCTCGAAAAATGCTCGTTCGATTCCCGCCCAGTTTGTAAATGAGCCGATCGGATCGGTTCGATTCAAATTCAATCCGAGCATGAGCAAAGCTCCGCTCGCTCGTCGATCGCTCGGTTTCGCTCGAATTATTTTTATTAATAATTAATATATATATTTATATTATAGATATTATAGATTAAAAACCCAAAAAAATATAATAGCCCAAAAAAAATTAAAAGCCCAAATAACATTCAACCCAATTTAATATGAAATCTAACCCTAAATCCTATTCCTAAAAGAGTATTCACTATTCAGTCGTATCATATTCATATCGCCGCTCTCTAGTCTCCGACTCTCACGCTCTGGTCTCCACAGTCACACTCACACACATCGTCGGACAATCAAAGTATCAAACAAGTGAGTCGCTCCAGTCTTCAATCTGCAACATATCGCCGCTCCTGTGTTTCTTGATATTGTTAAGAACATTTTTAGAATCATGATTTGAGTTATGTATTGCTTTTGTTTAGTAAAGTGTTGGACATGTTTTAATTAAGTTAGAATTTGTTTTGGTTGAACGAAGCCTTATCATTTAATCAAGCGAAACCGAGCGAAAACGATCCGCTCGATTTTTTTTTAGGATTTGATAAAAACCGAGCGCAACCGAGCCGATCGATTCAAATTCAATCCGAGCATGAGCATCACTTTTGCGCTTGGTTTTACAAATTTGATCCGCTCGTATCGGATCGGTTGTAATTCAATCCGAGCATGAGCAGACCCTCGATCGGATTGGATCGGCTCATGAACACCCCTATTCAAGTCAAGGAACGACTGAAAGCAGCACGTGATCGACAGAAGAGCTATGACGATAACCGACGCAAACCTTTAGAATTTCAAGTAAGAGATAAAGTATTATTGAAGGTATCTCCTTGGAAAGGAGTAGTAAGATTCATCAAAAGAGGAAAGCTAAGTCCCAGGTATGTTGGACCTTTTGAGATTATTAGAAAAATTGGATCTGTAGCCTATCAGCTACAACTGCCAGAGGAAATGGCAGGAATACATGATTTATTTCATGTATCTAATCTCAAGAAATGCCTAGCCGATGAATCACTAATGGTACCTCTTAAGGATATAGAGGTAAATGAATAACTCAAGTTTGTAGAAAAGCCTCTACAGATTGAAGACAGGAAAGTCAAGAATCTCAAGCATAAAAGACTAGTTCTGGTCAAAGTGAAATGGGACTCCAAAAGAGGACCTTAGTATACATGGGAGCTTGAATCTGAAATGCAAAAGAAATATCCACACTTGTTCCAGTAGATCTCGAGGACGAGCTCTAAAACAAGGTGGGGAGGATGTAACAATCCTAAATAAACCGACACCCTCGATTACTTTCCGACACCCTAGTATATTTTAAAATATCCCAAAATGTCCCAAAATACACCCCATACGCGAATACGGGCCTCAAATATATTAAATAGTATTAAAAATAATTAAAAACTGAAATATTAAGCTTAGGCGGGCCGCGTAAGACCCCCCGTTAAGTTAACGCAGGCCGCGAGCGTCTCAAAAGATGGCGCAGCCCGGTGATGACACGTGTCATCATCGTGTCAAGTCTAGTTGGTGATCCGGATGAGCTACGCTTTGACCTGAGGTCAACGCGGGCCGTGTAAGCCTTAGCTTACCTTTACGCGGGCCGCGTGAAGACCAGATTCAGCAACTATATAAGAAGGCCATCGGGTTTCATTCAGAATCGTTCAATTTCGAAATCTCTTTCTCTATTCTGACTTATAGGCATAATACACGGGTATTATACCCCCCCCCTAATTAGCGAAGTTCTGCTCCGTTGTAAGTATTATAACCCCTGGATATGTATTAGACACGCTGCCCGATTGATCTAGGGTTCCGTAACGGCTGTCGTTGTTCTGCCCGACGTAGTCATTGGAATGCCGTCTCGGGGAGGGTATTACTAATGTTAAAATGGGTTATTATACTAACGCGTGTGCATTTGTGTAAATTTTAGATTGTCACCAGGAAATCCTTACAGAAAATCTAAGACAGCAATGTGAGTTGATCCACTTTTTGTAAACCTTTTTGTTTAATGTTTTTACAAAACCTTAAATACTTTTCCATGCGAATAACAGTTATTGAGTATTTGTAAGAATACAATTATGATGAGTATGTTGGGGCTTTGTATACAAAATTTGTTATCACCTGGTCAAGGAGTAACATTTCCATAAGTCGGGTTCGACAGTACCATGGATGTTAATTGATATGTCTTGGAAACAAATATAATTGCGGGATCGCCCTCAATACTGTACACTGGGATTTGTTTTTACTTAAACTTGATTAAACTGGGATTCACTCACCAGTATTTCCCACTGACAAATGTTTTTAAAACGCGTTTCAGGTAACAAAATGTGAAAGCCAAATAGAAGCCAGCTGGACAGCACTGAAGGCTTGGAAAAGTGGCAATAAAGTTACCTAAAAATAAAATAGATGTTTTTATTAAATAAATAGGATTTATTCCTATGAAAACGTGTGTACTATGAACTTGGGTTTTAACCCATTTGTTTAATACTATGAAAATGTGGTATTTTACTCTGATAAATGTTTCCTAACTACGGTCCTGATGAAAAAATTCCGCTGCCAAATTAGACAATACAAGATACCACCGAAACTGGTTCGCGGCCGCCCGTTCCCGGTGAAGTGGGATCGGGGGTTGCGGCAGGAGGTGGTATCAGAGCTAAGCCACTGATTCAGCCACAGAGGTATTCTGCTGACATCAAAATGTAAAGTGTTAGGAAATAAATTTTGGAAATACGTGCATAACTGTATGTATTTGTTATGTGTTATTTGACTATCTGTTAGTTTACAGTATGAGCGACCAAGGACCATCTGACGCGTACCGTCAATTGTCTGGTTCGCCTAGATGCGAAGGCACCTCCTCTTCTCAGCCTGCCCTCTCAGGGTATTCTTCTGATACGGAAGAAGGAATCTTTGTGTTTAAGGCTCAGTCAGAAGAGCCATTTCCTCAGAAAAAGAGGGGATGGTTCAGTAGAGGGGCACACGAGCGTAGAAAGCGTATGAAAAAGTTACAAGACTAGAGGACTCTAGCAGCAGCCAAGAGAGAGACAGATGCCTATGCCCAGGATATGATAAATAGGGGTATAGCCAATATTCACATCTTAGCAACCACTGCAGCTGACCCTAATCTGGAACAGATAATAGCACCCCAACCACAGCCACCAATCCCAGACCAACCCATGGAGATAGAAAACCCTGAAAACCAAGTAGAGATGCATGACTTCAACCCAGAAGAAATCCCTAGGGTACCAGCACCAAATCCCCTAGACCCAAATTACGATCCCTGGTGGGATGAAGTTAGGGACTATGTGCAACGCTACCCTATACATGAAGACACACCCATGCAGAACATAGGAGCCTATCCAGGTATGGACCCTTTAGATCCCTATTACCACGATGACTACGTTAGGGAGATATTAGAAGATCCTTACTGATTTCGGGCACCTACACCCCCATATCAGGAACCCGCACCCCAGATTCCGAACCCAGTCCTAGAACCTGCACCCCCAATGAGTGCAGAAAACGTCCAAGAACTTAGGACATTTGGTGAGGAAATTTTAGAGAGCAGTGAGAGAATGCGACAGGTGGGAGAGAGACTCGTCTGGAAATACGACGAGCGCAATATGGATTTTTGGATAAATCCATATCCGTAATATGATGGTGGGAACGGTAATAGTAATAATAATAAAATAATAAAATAAAATATGTGTGTACGGATGCCTACTATTATTTATTTCAGTTGGTATTGTAATTTTATTTCAGTACTAGTGTGTAATAGATATATAGTAGATGAATAGAGTAAAGTCGCAATGATCGATGCTTTTGGCTAAATTGCGTGTCATGTGATTGACTATATTAAAATGGGGTAAATGTTTAAAATTCAAATGGCCGACGAAGGAAATCAAGGAAATCTGAATAACGATAACCAGAGTAACATTAACGTGGTTAATGAGAATCCGAGCATCAATAACAATGGAAACCAAATGGATAATAGTGCCGTTCAACACATAGTGGCACAAGGAATCATAGATGCAATGCCATTTATTATTCAAACGATTCAAGAAGTGAATAATAAAAGTAAACATAGCAGTAAACGACCAATTGAACTAGAACACAGCGTGAACAATGGCCCTGTACTTCAAGCGCCCATTCCCAAAAGAAGAAAAACCATGCCTTATGGTTGTTCTTACAAAGAATTCTGGTCCTGTAAACCAATAGAATTCTCGGGCAATGAAGGACCCATTGCAGCTCTACGCTGGATAGAGAAAACTGAGGCTGTTTTAAAAATAAGTAAATGTGCTGAAGAAGACAAAATAATGTTTGCTTCTAATCTGTTTAAGAACTCAGCCTTAGAATGGTGGAACACTATCCTCCAGTCAAGAGGAAGTGATAGGATATACAGCATGGAATGGGAGGAATTTAAAAATACGGTAGAAAGGAAATTCTGCCCTCCTAATGAAAATGAACAGATAGCTAATAAGTTCCTAAACTTAAGAATGACCGGAGTAGATAGTAAAGGTTATACTACTACATTCTTTGAATATGCTAGAATAGTACCAACCCTTGCATCACCTGAACCAGTGTTAATCTCCCGTTATATCTGGGGATTAATCGGAGAAATTAGACATGTAGTCAAGGCAGCTAGACCTCAAACTATAGAAGAAGCTATAGAACTAGCGAATACCTTGACAGATGAATTAATCCGTACTAGAGAAGAAGATCAGAGGAGAAACCTAACCTAAAGACTTACTCAAGAATTCCCTTCTGGGAATTACAACCGTAGGAATATGGGTTCTACCTCTGCACCATTCTGCAAGGTCTGCAAGAAAAAGCATTCGGGAAAATGCTCCACTCTTTGCAATTTCTGCAAGATGCCAGGACACAAGGAAGAAGATTGCAGGAGAAAATCCAGTAATGGATTATGCTACAACTGTGGAGAAAAAGGTCACATTAAGATGAATTGTCCAAAATTGGCTCCAGCTGTGAACAACAGGAACACTAAAAATGCTAGAGCATTTGTTCTGACTGCAGATGAAGCCAAGATAATTCCAGATGTGATAGCTGGTACGTTTTTAGTTAATGATGTTTTTGCTAAGGTATTATTTGACTCTGGTTCAAACCAAAGTTTTATTAATACTTCGTTTTGCAAACTGCTAAATCAGTCATTAACTAAACTACCACAAGAATGTCTAGTAGAGACAGCTAATGGAAAAACTGTTAGGATTTCTGAAATCTTGCAGGAAGCAAGAATAGAAATTTTAAACCAAAAGTTTTTGGCAAACCTTTATCCAATGAATCTGGTAGGATTTGATGTCATTTTAGGAATTGATTGGTTAATAGCCAATAAAGCCAGTATTTTATGTGATCAAAAGTCAATCCAAGTAAATTTACCAAAAGGTGAAAATATCACAATTAAAGGAGATAAATCCTTTAGATCCACTAAATTCATCTCTGTGATGAAAACTGCAAGTTATATAAGAAAATGTTCTATAGTGTATTTGATTTCCATAATCACTAACACTAAAGGAAAAGAACTAAAAGACATTCCAGTAGTGTCTCAGTTTTCAGATGTCTTTCCGGAAGAATTACCAGGACTACCGCCAGACAGAGAAGTTGAATTCAGAATCCATCTGCTACCAGGAATAGCACCAATTGCCAAAGCACCTTACCGTTTGGCACCCGCAGAAATGCAGGAATTGAAGAAACAATTACATGAATTGCTGGAAAAAGGATTCATACAACCAAGTTCATCGCCATGGGGAGCGCCGATACTGTTCGTTAAAAAGAAGGACGGATCAATGCGTATGTGCATTGATTACCGTGAATTGAACAAAGTCATGATTAAGAATCGGTACCCATTACCGAGAATCGATGATCTGTTCGATCAACTGCAAGGAGCTCGATTTTGCTCTAAAATCAATTTAAGATCAGGATATCATCAATTAAAGGTACAGGAAGAGGACATTCCTAAGACCGCATTTAGAACGAGGTATGGTCATTATGAATTTACTGTCATGCCATTTGGTTTAACCAATGCCCCAGCCGCATTTATGGACATGATGAACCGAATATGTAAGTCATATTTGGATAAATTCATAATTGTCTTTATAGATGATATTCTCATTTATTCTAAAAATAAGGAAGATCATGCAAAGCATTTGCACGCACTTTTAAGTCTATTAAGAAAGGAAAAGCTTTATGCTAAATTTTCAAAGATCGAGTTTTGGCTAGAACAGGTACAATTTCTTGGACACTTAGTAAACCATGAAGGAATTCATGTGGATCCAACAAAGACTGAGGCGATTACCAAATGGAAAACCCCTGAGTCACCAACCGAGGTTAGAAGTTTCCTAGGATTGGCCGGTTATTATAGAAGATTCATTCGAGATTTCTCTAGAATAGCCATTCCTTTAACTAAGTTAACCTGTACATCCATTAAGTTTGAATGGGGACCAAAACAAGAAGAAGCATTTAGAATTCTTAAGCAAAGATTAACCCATACACCCATATTAGCGTTACCAGAAGGAACTGAAGACATTGTAGTCTATTGTGACGCTTCTAAGTTAGGTTATGGATGTGTATTGATGCAACGCCAAAAGGTTATAGCATATGCGTCTAGACAACTTAAGAATCATGAAGAGAATTATTCAACCCATGATCTAGAATTAGGAGCTATAATTTTTGCCCTTAAAATTTGGAGACATTACCTTTATGGTAGTAAGTTTACCATATTCACAGATCATAAGAGTTTAAGGTATGTTTTTGGGCAAAAGGAGTTGAATATGAGACAAAGACGCTGGATGGAGATGCTTAGTGATTATGATTGTGATATCCAATATCATGAAGGAAAAGCAAATGTAGTGGCAGATGCTTTAAGCCGAAAGTATCATGAAAAGCCAAAAAGGGTACGTTCTCTTAAATTAAATCTACAAGTAGATTTAAAAGATCAAATAAGAGAAGCACAAGAATCAGTAATCAAGGATGATGCTGAAAAACTAAAAGGTATGATTAAGGAAATAGAACAAGGAACAGATGGAATTTGGAGATTCCATAAAATAAGAATGTGGATACCTAAATTAGGAAACCTACGTCATCGTATATTAGAAGAAGCCCATAAGTCTAAGTATACGATGCATCCTGGAAGTGATAAAATGTACCACGATTTAAGGAAAAATTTCTGGTGGATAGGAATGAAAAGGGACATAGCAGCCTATGTTTCTAAATGTTTAACATGTTCACAAGTTAAGGCTGAACACCAGAAACCCTCAGGCCTATTGCAACAGTTAGAAATGTCAGTGTGGAAATGGGAGTTAATAACAATGGATTTTGTTACTAAATTACCCAAAACAAAGAAAGGTAATGATACAATCTGGGTGATTATAGATAGACTAACCAAGTCAGCTCATTTTCTACCAATGAAGGAAACTTTCAGTATGGAACAGCTAGCTAAATTATATGTAAATGAAATTGTTTCATTACATGGAATTCCTTTATCAATTGTTTCTGATAGGGATAGTCGATTCACCTCTCATTTTTGGTCAAGTTTCCAAAAGGCAATGGGAACCAAGTTGAATCTGAGCACAGCTTATCATCCTCAAACGGACGGACAAAGCGAAAGAACAATTCAGACAATGGAAGATATGCTTAGAGCTTGTGTAATTAATTTCAGAGGTAATTGGGATGATCACTTACCTTTAATAGAATTTTCTTATAATAATAGTTATCACACAAGTATCAATGTTGCACCACTCGAAGCACTTTATGGACGAAAGTGCCGAACCCCAGTTTGTTGGGCAAAAATTGGGGAGAAGCAACTATCTGGACCTGAGATAGTACAAGAGACAACTGACAAGGTTATTCAAGTCTAGGGCTGTCCAAACAGCTCGACGATCGAAGAGCGCTCGACGATCGCTCGAAAAATGCTCGTTCGATTCCCGCCCAGTTTGTAAATGAGCCGATCGGATCAGTTCGATTCAAATTCAATCCGAGCATGAGCAAAGCTCCGCTCGCTCGTCGATCGCTTGGTTTCGCTCGAATTATTTTTATTAATAATTAATATATATATTTATATTATGGATTTTATAGATTAAAAACCCAAAAAAATATAATAGCCCAAAAAAAATTAAAAGCCCAAATAACATTCAACCCAATTTAATATGAAATCTAACCCTAAATCCTATTCCTAAAAGAGTATTCACTATTCAGTCGTATCATATTCATATCGCCGCTCTCTAGTCTCCGACTCTCACGCTCTGGCCTCCACAGTCACACTCACACACATCGTCGGACAATCAAAGTATCAAACAAGTGAGTCGCTCCAGTCTTCAATCTGCAACATATCACCGCTCCTGTGTTTCTTGATATTGTTAAGAACATTTTTAGAATCATGATTTGAGTTATGTATTGCTTTTGTTTAGTAAAGTGTTGGACATGTTTTAATTAAGTTAGAATTTGTTTTGGTTGAACGAAGCCTTATCATTCAATCGAGCGAAACCGAGCGAAAACGATCCGCTCGATTTTTTTTAGGATTTGATAAAACCGAGCGAAACCGAGCCGATCGATTCAAATTCAATCCGAGCATGAGCATCACTTTTGCGCTTGGTTTTACAAATTTGATCCGCTCGGATCGGATCGGTTGTAATTCAATCTGAGCATGAGCAGACCCTCGATCGGATCAGATCGGCTCATGAACACCCCTATTCAAGTCAAGGAACGACTGAAAGCAGCACGTGATCGACAGAAGAGCTATGACGATAACCGACGCAAACCTTTAGAATTTCAAGTAAGAGATAAAGTATTATTGAAGGTATCTCCTTGGAAAGGAGTAGTAAGATTCATCAAAAGAGGAAAGCTAAGTCCCAGGTATGTTGGACCTTTTGAGATTATTAGAAAAATTGGATCTGTGGCCTATCAGCTACAACTGCCAGAGGAAATGGCAGGAATACATGATGTATTTCATGTATCTAATCTCAAGAAATGCCTAGCCGATGAATCACTAATGGTACCTCTTAAGGATATAGAGGTAAATGAACAACTCAAGTTTGTAGAAAAGCCTCTACAGATTGAAGACAGGAAAGTCAAGAATCTTAAGCAAAAAAGACTAGTTCTGGTCAAAGTGAAATGGGACTCCAAAAGAGGACCTGAGTATACATGGGAGCTTGAATCTGTAATTCAAAAGAAATATCCACACTTGTTCCAGTAGATCTCAAGGACGAGCTCTAAAACAAGGTGGGGAGGATGTAACAATCCTAAATAAACCGACACCCTCGATTACTTTCTGACACCCTAGTATATTTTAAAATATCCCAAAATGTCCCAAAATACACCCCATACGCGAATACGGGCCTCAAATATATTAAATGGTATTAAAAATAATTAAAAACTGAAATATTAAGCTTAGGCGGGCCGCGTAAGACCCCCCGTTAAGTTAACGCGGGCCGCGAGCGTCTCAAAAGATGGCGCAGCCCGGTGATGACACGTGTCATCATCGTGTCAAGTCTAGTTGGTGATCCGGACGAGCTACGCTTTGACCTGAGGTCAACGCGGGCCGCGTAAGCCTTAGCTTACCTTTACGCGGGCCGCGTGAAGACCAGATTCAGCAACTATATAAGAAGGCCATCGGGTTTTGAAGAAACACTAGAATAATCGATCGGAATCAATTATCTAGGGGGTTTGAATCCGCATAAAAAGGTGGGTTTCCTCTCGTTTGATTTGGTTAAAATGGTTCTCATTCTCCGGTGAGCTCTGCAAAAAAGAAGCACCGTTAGCCTCGCCAAGGGGAGAAAGCGGTTCTCTCCTTGACCCGACTCCGGTGTGAGAATAAGTATGGGTTACGAAGAAGAAGATGTATTTGAGAAGTGTGTGTAACTTGAATTCATACCTGAGTTGTTTCTCATATTTATAACCGAGAGTTGTGGGCGGGAAAACCCGTTAGTGAAAAGTTGACGGAAGATGCTAACCCCGTAAGCGGTTGCATTTCCTTCTGTCCAGCTCCTTGATCCGACGTGAGAGCACACGGATCGCGGTTTAGATTGATGGCTGGGGACTTGCCACGTGTAAAGTGATCAAGTGGAGATTACTCTCCAATTACATGCTATCGTTATGATTTCAGGGACGTCTGGGGAGCTGACACGTGTCCAGACGGTTATAACCGTCTTGGTGGTGCACAATTGAACTCCTTCTAGAAGATTACTGTTGCAATCTGGTGTGACTCCTTATCGTGTGGAATCAGTTAAACAAATCCCAAGTCTGGGTAATAATATCCAAGTCAGGATATTAAGCGGAAGTGTTTATGATTTTCATCCTTTATTTATGGAAGCAGGTGTAAGGATTTATGATTTCCTTTTGGCGCGCAAATGTTAACTGTTATTGGTATTTCAAACCTTTCTTTTGGTAAGACCAGTGCGCGGCCGCGCAAGGTAAAGGGCTGAAAGGCAAGGTTGTCGTATGGTCCTAAGCACTTATCATGAGGTTTTTGGGACCTTACCCCTTCAAGTCCCCCAAGTCTAGTGTTGTACTTATGCAAATAAGTGGAGCACTGGACTTATAAGAGGGAAATGCTTTTTGGTGCAGAAAATAAAGAGTCTTCTATGAGAAGATTGCTTATGTTTACTTTGTGGAGATTTTGAAAATTTTTAACTTTAGAGAGGACTGGTGCAGTAAATACTGAGTGACAGGCTGTCACTGTCAGTTGTCTTTTACTGTCCGTGTCTTGCACGCGCGCGTGTACTTGCGTTTGTGTTGATTTTCACTCGCTCTGTCACTTGGGTAACTGTGATGTCTTTTGTTGAAACTGTTCCTGTTCTTCTCTTCATTTTCCGTTCAAGAAAAGGTTTATTATTTCTTTCTCTTATGTCAACCGGAGAACACCAAGAAGACTTATCTGAAGAAATGTCTACTGAACTTCCACCGTTGAAGTGGCCCAAAGCGACCTTTGACGGTTTGGTTCAGAATTTGAAATTTCCGGAGAACTGGGGTGTTCTGTACCCTGAAGAGGGGTAGACGGCAGCGGATGCTCCGGCTGGGTATATTACCCTTTTCTGGGATTTTTTTTGTGAAGGCAACTTTCGTTTGCCTGTGACCAGATTTTTCCTTGAAATCCTTGAGTATTACAAGTTGCATATTTCCCAATTGAACCCTATTGGCATGGTTAGGGTTCGACATTTTGAGTTTGTGTGCCGAACGATGCATATCGAGCCGACAGTTCCTCGATTTAGGGTTTTTATCAAATGCATTGTATTCAAGGGTTTTACTCTTTTGTTCAGAGAGCATCTGCAAAGAAGATTTTGCAACATCCTCCAAAGTCCTTCCATGACTGGAAGCAAAAAATTTTCTTTATAAAAGCCGGAGTGATTCCGGTGAGGATGGTTTTAAGGGGGAAAGAAGATATTTCTGTCGAAACCATTCAGACCCCTGTTGATGAGAACTGGTATCAAGATCTGAAAGACGTTCCCAATATCACCTTACCGGAGAAAGCCCTTGTCGGTGCCAGTATGAGCTTGAATTGGAAGATGGACCGTGATGACAAGCCAGTGTATACGGAGGACGGTCACGGTAAGTTTGGGGTTTTTCCTCCCCTTTCTTTTTTTTCTTTTTTTTTTTAAACTTGCCTTTCCTCCCTTGTAGTTGTGTCGCTGTACATTGTCGCGTTCAAGAGAGAAGGCGGAAGAATGGGTACCATTAAGAAGAAACCTGATGAGGAGCTTTGGTACCACCAGATTGTGAGAAACTTCGTTCTTCCGCATGATGCGGATCTGTCTGTTCAGCCTACTGCTGGCGTTGGTAAGCTATGTGCTTATTTTTGCTTTTCTCTGTTGCGCTTCTGAGTAAATTATCCTTTGCGCTTTCTTAGGTGAGTTGTCAAACTTAGGTATAGGTCCTGAGAGGAAGAGGCGCGCGGTGACTTCTACTTCTGCACCGAAGAAGAATGAACCCGATAAAACTCAATCTTTGAAAACAAAAAATGTTGGAGAGAAGAAAGGTATGCACCGTTCCTCTGACTCCTGGTGTGATTAGGTGGTGGTTTCTGACTCTTTGGAGGGTCTTACGCCTGCAGTTACTGTTAGAAGGCCGAAACCTGAACCGAGAGATACTGCTGATATCCCTCCATCCAACCCAAATGAACCCATTGATTTAGAATCTAGTCCTGAACACTTGGTGCACAGGAAGGCTGGTAAAAGGAAACAAGCTGATACTGATGTTGAGGGTCAGCCCTCTAAGAAGATCCAGAGGAAGAAAATTACCAGAAAGGGAAATCTAGATGCTTTTATTTAGGAATCTGTTCCTGGTAAGTGTTGTCTGTACTTCCTTTCTTTATGCGCATTAAATCTTTACAGATTTTGTTGTTTTTTTAGAGGTTCCTGTTTCCCCTGTTCCCACAGAGCCACAGCCTATGGTTAATGAAGAGCTTCCACCCACCCCTCCGCGTGCTTCTGTTGTTAACCGGTTAGAGACTACAGAGGTTGCTGATGGTGGTGTGGATAAGACTGCTGAGGCTGAGAAGCCTGTTGATGTTGCTGCAGAAGCTGAAAAAGTTGTTGATCCAGGGTTTGTGGATGGTGCTGGTAATCCACAAACCCCTGAAACTGTTGCTCAAGATCTGGGGAAAGAACAAACTGCTGAAAAAACTTCAACTCCTTCTCCTAAACCTTCTGATGCTATGCCTGAGCATGTTGAGAAGGTTACTGTTGAGGAGCAAGGCGCGTTTTCTGATGCGGGTCCGAGTTCTCCAATCCGCCCTGAGGAAACCCTGGGGGATTATTACTATAGATCTTATTTAGAAAAAGATGCTTCCGAGCCTCATGCCCCTGTTTGGAACTTGAGAAAGGGTGACACTTTCTCGGATTAGCGTGTGTGCCGAGACTGGTTGCAGGGAATATTTCTGCGCCGGGGAAATCAAATTTCAAGAAAGCCGGTCTTATGAACAAACTTATCAAGCTTATCTTGAAGAGACTGCTTCTCATGCTTCTACCACTCATCGCATAGTGCGTGAGTGGTATAGTATGCATAAAGACTGGGAAACTCTTAGGGTATCCCAGAAGAAGTTTGCTAGTGATCAGAAGCGTTTAGCCCAGCTAAAAGCTAAATTGGAAGCTGATCAGGCCAAATTTGAGGCTGATCGTAAAACTGAGGAGTGGTCTGTTGCAGGTTGGAAGAGGAAAGCGGAAGCTGAAGCTGCTCTCCTTTCCGAAGAACGCAAAAACTGGAGGAGAATTTGCGAAAAAGATAATGCTGAGAAGGTAAACCTCCGTAATATCATTAATAACCTCAAGGCTGAGGTTGAAAAACTGAAGAATCAGGATGCGGAGGTAGAAAAGTTGAAAAAGGAGAAAGCTGATGCAGAAGCTGCTTTAGAAGAAGCGCGTTCTCATAGGGAGCGCAGTGAGCAACGAGAGGTACGAGCTTGCGCCACTCTTGCCCTTAGAGATAAAGAGTTAGAAGAACTTACTACTTTGCTTTCAGGCCAGGAACAACTTAAAAAGGATCTGGAGCTTGCGCATTCTGAAAAGGCTGAAACCTCTCGCCGTTTGACCGAAACTGAAGAAAAATTGGAAAACTCTGAAACGGCGCGAGCCACGGTGGAGAGCGAGCTTGAACCTTTAAAGAGCGATATGGCGTGGTTAAAAGATCATGGAATTGCTTGTGTAAGTTGCTTGTTCTTTTCTGTTGTGGAACTGTTTATGCGCTCTTTTGTTATTCACCCTTTCCTACTTCCGCAGGTTGCTGAGTCAGTGCTAAATTCTGAAGAACTGGATAAAACCGTTGCGCGCTTAGTGGTTGCTGCGCGAAGAGATGGGTACGCTCAAGGATATGCTGAGTGCTCTCATCATGTAAATAGCGCTTTAAAGGTTGACTGGGATGTCAGTAGATCTGCAACTTATGCCGCGAATACTGGTGCTGTGCTTGCTGCTTTAAAGACAGAATTTAACAACTTGCAGCTTCCAGTTATGGATCTGATAAATGTTGCGCTGCAATCTGATGATCATGTAGCGCAACTAGAGGAAATCTTTCCGGATGTGGGTGAAGATTTGGCGTAGGTTGAAAATGTATTGAACACTTTCCTTGTAATATTTGGGATGTATATCCCTCTTTTCGTTGATGCGCTGTTGCGCAAGTAACTAAAACACTGTCGTGTTTGATAGTTTTTAGGGCGTATTTGTGCGCTGAAAATAGCATACTATGTTTTTCGTTTTACAATATTTTGCATGAGTACAATTACTTTTATTGAGTAAGGTGAATGAAGTTGGTATGAAGCTTCATGTGTGAACTTATGGTCACTTGTGATGTGATCACTGACCATTCATGAAGCTTGTTTTATAACTACCATAATGTTTTTGCGCTTACTAAAAGAAATTGCATGCACTTTGTAAGAAAAACACAGGAATAATAGAAACTTTGCTATTTTATTTAGGGATAGAGCACAGAGGCTTTTACAAAATTTGCTAAAATAATTATATGAAACTTAACTTACTCTCTAACATTTCCACTTTGGTAGATCATGTTTTTCCACGGGAAATTCATAGAGTTGTCTTTTAAGTTTTTGCCCTTTTGCTTGGGCCCTTCTCACCCCGAGTTATCTGCTTTATTTCTTTGCGCACATTCTGGAGCAAATGTGTGAGCTCACCGCTTTTGAGGGCTTTCTCTATTTCTGTGCGTAAAGAAATGCAGTTGTTAGTGGTATGCCCGTTGTCCTTGTGGTACTCGCAGTATTGGGCAGGGTCTTGTCCACGCTTATTTTTCATGGGGATCGGAGGCTTGAATTGATAGTCTTCAGTACTCAGAACTTCCGCCGGGGTCTTAGTTAGGGGAGTCCACTGCCTCTCCCTATTCTCCTGTTTGGTCTCCCTCTGCGCGGTAAGTTTGTTAATTGTTGTTCTAGCATCTTCAGATGAGCCAGAATCACGCCATGTCTTTTTAAACTTTCTCCCGCCAGTGGATCCTAAGTCCGCGGGTCTGTTATGTGGTGGTGGCGGCCTATTTGTGGTAAGGTTCTTCTCAGTTTGAGCATAAACTTTTGCCGCTGCCATTACCTTCTCCCAGCTTTTTGGGAGGCCTTCTGTACCGGATAAGACCTTAATCATGTCATCGCACCTAATGTGACAACCCTCACTAAACCAGGTATCCGTACGACTTAATTAATAATTAATTACTGCTTAATTACAGTGCTTGCTTGAACTTGTGGATAAACTGCTACTTGAATACTGATACATGTACTTACTTGCATCATACTTTACTTACCGTCACTACATTATTTACATGCTGAACCTTAGTGACAAACATGATGCACAAAAAGCGCAGTAGCACTATAAACGGATAACCTATCGAACATGCTGATAAGCCAGCATCAGGCAGACACTGCCTCTAAGGCCTGTATGAGCCAGAAATATTTTGCTACACTAGTGGTGAGTGTAGGGATATAAGGGTTGTAGAACTGCGTCTCTAGGAATAAGTTACAATGACTGGATGTGCCTAAAACGTGCTCTAAGCACAAAACTCAGCACTTTAATAAACAATTCAACATTTAGCTAACTAATAAAGTGCCAAAACATGAGAAAATATTCCTGACACTTTGAGGAATAAGTTGTGTCACTAAAAATAATAATAACGACACTTTAAAGCTTCGTTAAGCACTTTAACGGATTACTGTCCAACCGAACAACCGGACTATACCCGGAACATGAAAATATGGTCATCAAAATTGTTTTTCTTTTTCTGAGCCAGTCAGGGTCCCTGAATACCCTAACACCCGTCATAAAGCATATAACACTAGTAACCGGGTTAACCTCCACACTTAACTAACTAATACTTACTATTTAGTTGGATTTGAACCGAGACCCCCCCCCCCCCCTCAACCGAACCGTCCCCTTGGGGGATACCCCTTGTACTTTGTTGATTTGTTTAATCTTTGTTGCTTAATATCTTGGAGACACTAAGTCCATTGGTTAATGATCTTTAGTTTTGGCCTATAAGTTACTACTCATGTCCATCATAACCTAAACCACACTTAACAAAATTCACACACTCTCTCCCTCTCCTAGAGCTCTCGGCCGAACACACCCCACCACCATCCACCATTTTCGAATTTTGATCTTGCCATTCCAAGTATCTACAAGTGATAAGGATCGCGTATAAGGAGGCTTGGTGCAATCGGAAGGCGAAGGACCTCACTACATTGCTTTTATCCACGCATTTTTCGCTTAGATTCTTCCCTAGCCTCGAGCTAGTAGTAAGTTGCTTAAATCATCTTCTCGAACTATTTTAAAGTGGTTAATATGATTCGTAACGGTTAAAACTCGTGGTGACCTTGTCTTAACACCACCCATGCGCCCTAAGGTTGGACCATGTGGTGACCTTGTCTTAACACCACCCATGCGCCCTAAGGTTGGACCATGTGGTGACCTTGTCCTATCCCCTCCCATGCGCCCGCAGGTTGGACCATGTGGTTACACATTAACTGATATGTTTCCTTATTTGCTTTCATACTAGAGTTTACAAAACATTCATACTTACAATGATTATAAAGGTTTATTCGCACGCACATACTAAACACATGAACTCGCTCAACATTATTGTTGATTTTTCCAACTTACATGTATTTCAGGGAATTAAAGATCTGGCGCGGTATGTTATGTTTTCCCGCTGCATATGGGTTCCGAGGTCATCCAGGTTTAGGGGATGTGACTTTTACCTGGACGAGTCACAGTCCTTAAACTGCGTTTTATTCACGTTGATGTTTATGTCTTTCAAAACAATGCTTTATGTTAAGATGGTGTAGTTCCAAGACAATGTTATGTTACCTTGGTTTTAAAACTTATTTTAATGGATGATCTTGCATGATAGTTATTTCATATAGCTTGTTATGGTTAAGCTATGGTATTAAGAAGTCACACCAAAATAACCACGCTTCCGCAAAGCCAGGGTGTGACAGCTTGGTATCAGAGCTCTGATCATAGCGAACTAGGATTCCTTCTCGAGTCTAGACTATGATCACCAGGGCTCTCACGAAAACATTTTTACTGCATACCACTTAAGTCCAGATCCAAAACTTTTATAAACAAATGTTGAGCACATTTTATTTATTATTTATAGGCTCAGTCTTGGAGGCTGAGGCTCGGTCTTGGAGGCCGAGGCTCGGTCTGAGAGATCGAGGTAGTGAGCTAGTGAGACTAGGAAGAGCAGTCTGAGAGGCTGGGAGAATTTGGCTAGTGAGACTAGGAGTATTAGTCTAGGAGACTGGGAGGCTAGTGGGACTAGGAGAATTATTTGATTGCTTATTGGTGACTAATATGTTTATCTGACTATATGATTGATTATTTGTGCATATGTGTGTTTGTATTACAAAACGTCATGCCTTCATCAGATACTGGAGAGTCGGACACTACAGATCCCATGGCCATAGTATCAGACGACATAGTTTCATCGGAGCACGAGGTGTACATTTCCGATACTACCAGCACAGACGATGACGACTTTCAGCCCTTTTGCGCTGCCTGATGTCGTAGCAGAGACTGCTGATGGCCATCTTATTGGGGATTTGCCACTCTCGGTGATCCCTGCTCCTGTGCCCCTTGCCGCTTATCCCATCGTTCATATGCCCCCCGACGTTGTCTCTGACAAAGATAACGATCTATTAGAGGAGGACCCAATGGAGGGCAAGGCCCTATTGCTGCTGGTGATAGCCTGCCACTTGCTGACGTTCCTGCAAGAAGAGGCTCATGCCCATTCACCCGTCCCAGACCCATTTGAGTCTGTGGCATCTGCTCCATCACTCGCGCAGGGAGCGCAACACTATTCGCATGACACAGACCCTGTTAGAGCATCGTCCGCTGCACCTGCCCCTGCCCCGAGTTTCGCAATCGAGCATGATATTGATGATGATTTCGACCCTATGTTTGTTGATCCAGCTGATTTTGAGATGGAGTTTGTTGATCCGGAGCCGGCTGTGGCCCCAGAGCCAGGCATTGCTCCTGACCCCGCATTGGAGCATGACCCTGTTCATGCCAATGCACCTGCTGTTGCTCCTTGATTGATCATCTGCTTGGACGAGAGAAAATTGGGGTAACTGTGCAAGACAATTTATTATTACGGGGGCCCACGTAATAACGACTTGTAGTGCACAAAAATCCTGGTGGACTCTGCGGGTCAAGCTAATGAAAACCAATGTAGCAGGAAATAACTAAAACACGAATGACCAAGGAGATGTAGCCTCGAGTTCATTCTATTACAAGCAATAAGCCAAATTGGCAAGCCTATGTGAAGGCTCAGAAATTATTTCCTCGCTCATACACCGAGTATATTTACGTGTAAAATTGGGTGAGTACATGATGGCTTATGGTGCCATATATCTCATAGACAATTGAAACGTTGTCTAACCCGCTTCATACCACTTCGACAGAAGAGAATGTCACCCAGACGTGACACAAACACCAGTACGTTGCCAAGGACAGAAGCCGAGCTGCAAGAGCGCATCTCACAGGCAACTGCACGACATGAAGCCCTCCGCTCTAAGCACAGCGATGGCACTACTGGGAACAACCCCCCCTCCAACTGGCTGCACCTATAAACAGTTCCTGAACTGCAAGCCTTTGAACTTTGACGGAACAGGAGGCGCCGTAGCATTGATCGTTGGTCCGAAAAGATTGACTCTATCCTAAGAGTGAGTAGCTGTTCGCCCCAACAGAGTGTTACCTATATCTCGGGGTTATTTCTAGATGGCACACTCTCATAATGGAACCTCCAGGTTCAGACCCTTGGTACAAGATACTGCTAATGCACTGAGCTGGGACGAGCTCAAAGGAATGATGGAGAAGAAATACAATTCTAGGGCTGGAAACCAGAAGCGTGAGGTAGAGTTCCGGAATTGAAAATGGACGGACCAGAGATTCCTGAATACATCCAGCAATCTCACGACTTGTCTAGGGTCGTCCCCTACTTAGTCAAACCGGAGTTCAAAAGGATGGATCGATTCATTTGGGGACTTGTACCCCAGATCAGGGGCATGGTTACTACCTCGAAGCCCTCAACCATTGCAGAGGCTATCAATATGGGTGATTGATTTATTTATAACATGAGATGTTATGTGTTGATATTGTTGTATACTTACGTACACTTTACTTACTATGACCTGACCCATACGATCATCATTTAGAAGATGCCTCCAAGACGGGATGTACGCATACCCACCAACGAGGAGGAACTTCAGGGAATCATTGCTGCAGTCATCGCACAATACGAGGCCCATCACTCCGAGCGCAACGGAGGTACCTCAGGAAATAACCCACCCAACGGCTGCACCTACAAGCAGTTCTTAGGCTGCCAGCCCCTACATTTCGACGGCACTGGGGGTGCCGTAGCCTTCGTACGCTGGATTGAGAAGACGGACACTGTTTTGCGTGCGAGCAAATGCGCCCCAAGAGATCAGGTCACGTACATTTCCGGGCTGTTCCGAGATGGGGCTCTGTCATGGTGGAAACTTCAGGTTCAGACAATGGGCGAGGCTGCTGCGTATGCTCTATCATGGGACGAGCTGAAAGAGCTAATGCATAAAAAGTACTGTTCGAGAACAGAAAGCCAGAAGGTAGAAACTGAGTTCTGGAACTTGAAGATGGAAGGTCCAAAAATAGCTGAGTATGTGGAAAAGTTCCAAGTTCTATCGCGTATCGTTCCTTACATGGTAGATCCGGAGTTTAAGAGGATTGAGCGTTTCATTTGGGGATTGGCACCCCAAATCATGAGCATGGTAACGACATCAAAGCCTGCAACAATCACTGAGGCCATCAATCTAAGTGTAGCCCTGACGGAAGAGGCAATCAGGATGAACAAATTTTCAACCTCTGAGGAGAAGAAGGAGACTCATGTAGAGTCATCTGGGGACAACAAGAGGAAGTTGGCGAATTTCAAACAGGGTACCCAGTCGAGTAGCAACTGTAACACCTGTGTCATTTCAACCATTAAACAAATGCCAAACCAATGAAATAATGTATTTCATACTTTGGACTTGTATAAATATGTGTATCTTTTGCACATATCAACTCATGTTCGATTTCAAGCTCTAAATCGCTTTCTGGAAGGTTATACACGCACTGATGCGTAAAAATAACCAGTTTAATGCAACGAACACTCCGGAATAGTGAGATAGGCTTAACATACCTTAAATAACCTTTACATAACTTAGATATAAGTTTTGGAAGGTTTGGTGTGGTGAAATCAAAGTTTAATCGCTTACAGGGACTAAATTTGACAAACTGCGAAAGTATGCCAATTTGAACTGTAACAGTCATTCCGGAACATTACCATAAGTTAAACATACCATAAATATCCTTTACATAGCTTAGAAATAGGCTTTGAGGGGTTCGGTATGCTAAAATAAACTTTTGGGTCATTCAGGGACTAAAAGTGTCAAAAAGTGCACAAGTTTGCATTTTCGAGCATAACTTACGTTCTGAATACATCTGGACATCCAAAAATTTATGTAAGCATGACTACATTATATTTTAGTGTTCGCCATAAGAAAAATCCATTCGTCACGCATTTTGGATCGTTTTTCGCGCTTATGCGCATTCCGTCGTAATTAAGCGAACATCGCGTTCGTACGACCAAACGAACCATCATCCGGCATATTTTTGAGTATGTTTTGAGTTCCATATACTTTAACTTCATTTTAGAGCCTTGAAATGAGGTTAACGGGGTTCAAACGCATCGAAAAAGGCCTTAAACACGTGCAGGGACCATTTCTGCCAACTTTGAAACAATTCTGGAACTGGGAGGCAGTAGCGTAGCGCGAGCCCTAAGGGCCTACCCGTCGCGCTACGCGACTGCATGATCAGACCAGATTCAATGTTTTAACAGCGGGACCCAGCTGTTCGATTCTCAACCACACATTCTCAATCGTCTAGTCAGCGGATAAGAACCTAATTTCAGCCACCATAAGGTTCCGACAAGTGTACGCCTTGGATCATGGCACGTTTTACAACAAACGATCTTAACGGTTACCCGAAAACTATATATACCCCATGCCCCCCATTGCATAACTTACAAGAATTCTGATTTTAGAAACTCTAAGTTGAAACCATTGTTTCATACCTGAGATTCTTGGATCGGGATTAGCATTCGGGGACCCTGGGTATGTATTCTTTCGTTCTTTTCCTTATTTTACTGCTTTTCGAGTCAGAAAGTCAAACTTTGTTTGACTTTCAGCGTTGACCAGTAATGGTCAATGCGAAGTTCGTTTGAACTTCGCAACGTGAGTGTAATCACGTTGGTCATAGTCCCTTGGGACTATGCCCACTGATTACCACGTTGTCTAGGGTCGTAGGGTAAGCGATCTAATAAATCGCTTATACCTCGAACCCGACCCAGTTTGGTCGATCATTAGGATCCGACCAAATACATTAGGTGACCATAGTAGGTAGGGAATAACCTTCCGAGGTTATACCCTATGGTCACATCGTTTAAGTAGTTGTATGATAGGTAGTTTATATGCCTTAGGTAAATTACCAGAATACCCTTTTCATGTATAATTGGTAATTAAGCATATGTAACCTAAACCTTTGTCACATAACTGATTATGTAAGATGTTTAGGCATATAACACTTGTCATAGGGCTAGTTAGGCGGTCCGAACGCGTTTCACGCGCACGACGCGTTAAAGTAGCATAAGCTTCCTAAACGGGTCGTAATGGGTCGTAAACAATTAGGTTAAGTTTCATTTAGTATGTAGGCTTTGTTAAACCAAATGACACGAGTCTCTACACTCGTTTGGTTTACAAACCCTAATGCTACCCGATCTTCCGATTTAGGTCCGGTTTATTAATGTAGTTACCTATAGTAGGTGCCGTTTGATTCCGTGATCTCTAGCTTTGCTTGGTGGTTATCCTAGGACTTCTGAGCAATCTCAAGTGAGTACATAGACCCCTCTTTTACTGTTTTCCAAACTGTTTTGGGGTGGAACACATGTGCCTACTCGTTACTTTCATGCTTTCCTGTTTTCACATCATATACTGCTATGTTCGTTAGTACATTATAGTACATGATTTCAATACATTTTATGCTATGTATGTCCATTATGTGCATACTTAGTACATTGTTTTACATTGCTTTTCTGTTGCATATGCTTATCCAGCATATGAACACATTATACTACATATTGAACCGTTGTAAACATTTGACTATGTGAACCGTTGTAATCATTTGACTATGTGATCCGTTGATATCTGTGAACCGTTTGTATCTGTGATCCGTTGATATCTGTGAACCGTTTGTATCTGTGAACCGTTGATATCTGTGAACCGTTTGTATCTGTGAACCGTTTATATCTGTGAACCGTTTGTATATGTGAACCGTTTATATCTGTGAACCGTTTGTATCTGTGAACCGTTTATATCTGTGAACCGTTTGTATATATGAACCGTTTATATCTGTGAACCGTTTGTATCTGTGAACCGTTTGTATCTGCGAACCGTGTGAACCGTATTTGACCATACATAAACATTTCTACTATTGTTAAACATTACTTTGGTGGTTTGGTTTGATTAAATGATTAAGTAACGATACGTGTGTAATATGATACAAGCATGGTGGATACGCCGCTGGTACTTCCTATATATAAGTGTTTGTATGGTATTACATATTGTAGCGTTATTTGAATCATTTCAGTTTGATACATATAACATTTTATACAAATAACATACTTTTTACAAGACATTGTTTTACAAACAACTTATCTTATACAAATCCATTTTACTATGGTTATTCATTTAACCATACATTATTCACTTATTTATACATATCATCTGAACTCATTGTTTTTCAAATGATTTACAAAACAAAGCAAATTACAAGGTTCATGACTAAACATTTTCTCAAATATAAGTCATGGAACCTATTTTCACAAAACCTATGTATCTCACAGGCATTTTTATGCTGACGTACCTATTTTCACATGTGTTTTTCAGGAGCTGTTGCATAAGATGATCAAGATACACATAGGCAGACTTGGGCTTTAGTGACAATAAAAGATGCAAGACTAGTTAATTATGTTGTATTTCTTTGTTTGTTAAGACATTGTAACACCTTTAATCAATAAAACGAAACTTCAATTGCCATGGATTTGAAACAATTAATTCTGTTACAACACTCCCCGATGTTTCCGCCACGTTTTGTATGTTCTACGTGGTCGGGGTGTGACAGCAACGACAAGGCCAAAAAGAGAAAAGAGTACACGGGTATCCTACCAAAGTGCGACAACTGTCGACGTCACCATAACGGGCGGTGTAGATATGGAAAATGTGGTAACTGTGGCAAGGTGGGACATGTCAAGGAAACGTGTCGGCAAGGTACTAAACATGGAAATAGAGGTCAAGATGGTAGCGGAAATCGCGGAGGAAATAACGACGACAACAACTATCAAGGCAGGGATGGTGACGATCAAGGCTGTGGCCAAGCATGTTTTAATTGCGGTGATGTGGGGCATTTCAGGAAGTATTGCCCTAAGAACACTCAGGCACGTGGATGAAAGCTCAACAGCGGGGATAGAATCCAAAGCGTGGATATCGGTACGTCTCATAACAGTCAATGTTATGCTCTATTTGACAGTATTGTCAAATTTTAGCTTCAGAAAATATAGTTGTTTTAGTAGTAAGTAACCTAGATACCCAGTTCTCGATAGAACAAGCCTAACGGAAGCTTCGATGTGATAATTGGGATGGACTGGTTGTCGAACAACCCGGCGGAGATTGTCATCCACGCCCCGACGACGAACGGAGAAATGATTGTGATTCATGGAGCAGGATACGCTCCTACGGATTATCAGGCAAAGAAGACACAAAAATTTTCGCACAAAGGATGTGTTGCATTCTTGGCTCATGTCGTGGAAAAAGAAGTCGAAGAACCAAAACTCGAAGATATCCCTGTGATTGGACAATACCCCGAAGTCTTCCTCGAAGACTTGCCGGAATCGTCTCCTCAACGATTAGTCGAATCCCGCGTCGATTTAATTCCAGGCACTGCACCCGTAGTCGATGCATCGTAGCGACTTACATTTTCGGAGATGCAAGGATTGACAGAGAAGTTTTAGCAATGGATAGAGAAGGAAGATAACAGACCAAAATTCCCTTTTGGGGTAACCCCATTTCTACTCGTCAAAAAGAAGGATGATGATTTTCAAATAAACATCAACTACCGGGAGCTGAACAAGCTGACGATCAAGAATAGATACCCTCTGCCAAGAATTGATGATCTGTTTGACCAACTGCAAGGCTCAAGCTTTTACTCAAAGATCGATTTGCGATCTGGATACCATCAGTTAAGGATACAAGAGGAGAGTATCCCGAAGACAGCCTTCAGAACTCATTATGGACACTACGAGTTCCTAGTTATGCCGTTTGGTTTGACAAACGCACCTGCAGTCTTTATGGACTTGATGAATAGAGTTTGCAAGCCGTACTTGGACAAGTTCGTGATTGTGTTTAACGACGACATCTTGATTTATTCAAGAACAAAGGCTGATCACGAACAACATTTAAGAGCTATTTTGGAGTTGCTGAAGAAAGAACAACTGTATGCCAAATTCTCTAAGTGCGAATTTTGGCTTCGTGAAGTCCAATTTCTTGAACATGTGGTTAATGGAAATGGAATCCATGTTGATCCCACAAAGATCGAAGCAATCAAGAATTGGGAAACGCTAAAGACGCCAACCGAGATTCGACAATTCTTGGGTTTGGCTGGCTACTATCGAAGGTTCATTGAGGATTTTTCGAAGATCGCTCAACCATTGACGCTCCTCACGCAGAAAGATAAGAAGTTTGATTGGGGGAATCAAACAGGAAGAAGCGTTTCAGCTATTGAAGGATAAGCTCTGCAATGCGCCAATCTTAGCACTACCAGAAGGTACAGATGATTTCGTGGTATACTGTGACGCCTCACGTCAAGGATTGGGTTGTGTGTTGATGCAACGCCAAAAGGTTATTGCTTACGCATCGCGTCAATTGAAAGTACATGAAAGGAACTATACCACACATGATTTGGAACTTGGCGCAGTGGTTTTTGCATTTAAGATCTGGAGACACTACCTTTATGGTACAAAGTGTACAATTTTTACAGATCACAAGAGCCTACAACACATATTCAACCAGAAGGAGTTGAATATGAGACAAAGACGATGGGTTGAGTTGCTGAACGATTACGACTGCGAGATAAAGTATCATCCAGGGAAGGCGAATGTGGTCGCCGATGCCCTAAGTCGAAAGGAGAGGATCAAGCCCATAAGGGTTAGGACTTTAGAAATGATTATCCGAACCGATCTTTCCTTGCGCATTCGTGCCGCGCAGAAAGAAGCTCTCAAGGAAGGAAACCTTGAAGAAGAATATCTCCATGGGATGGAGAAGCTACTGGTACCAAACGAGGAAGGAACGTTATGTTTTGAGAAAAGGATTTAGGTTCCTCTGTTTGGTGGTTTAAGGAAAGTTATTTTTGATGAAGCTCACAAGTCGCGGTACTCTATCCACCCTGGAGCGGATAAGATGTACCAGGATCTCAAAGATTATTATTGGAGGCCTAGGATGAAAGGCGATGTTGCTGTTTATGTGAGCAAATGTTTAACATGCGCTAAGGTTAAAGCTGAATATCAGAAGCCTTCAGGACTTCTGCAACAACCTGAGATTCCCAAGTGGAAATGGGAACAAATCTCAATGGATTTTATTACAAAGTTGCCAAGAACGCCGAGAGGCCATGACACTATTTGGGTAATAGTGGATCGATTAACAAAGTCAGCACACTTCTTACCTATCAGAGAGAAGGATAACACTAGCAAATTGGCTGAAATTTACATGAGAGAGATCGTTACGCGCCATGGAGTACCTCTCTCAATCATCTCTGATAGAGACGGAAGGTTTGTGTCAAGGATATGGCAATCCTTCCAAGAAGCTTTTGGCTCACAATTAAATCTGAGCACTGCGTTTCATCCGCAGACTGACGGTCAAAGCAAGCGAACGATACAGACTTTGGAAGACATGCTGAGAGCGTGTGTTATGGATTTGGGCGGTAGCTGGGTTAAGCATTTGCCTTTAGTCGAATTTTCATACAACAACAGCTACCACACCAGTATTGGTGTCGCGCCATTCGAAGCCCTTTACGGACGCAAGTGCCGATCACCCCTATGTTGGGCTGACGCAGGTGATAGGCAACTTGCTGGTCCCGAAATCGTCCAAGAGACGACAGACAAGATTGCGCAGATTCGAAAACGCATCGAAGCAGCTCGCCACAGACAGAAAGCTTATGCAGATCCAAACCGGAAACACTTGGAATTCCAAGTTGGAGAAATGGTGTTATTAAAAGTTTCACCCTGAAAGGGTGTGGCACGCTTCAGAAAGCGTGGGAAGTTAAATCCGCGCTACATTGGTCCTTTCAGAATTTTGGAAAGAATAGGACTGGTAGCATACAAGCTGGACTTACCTGCTGAACTCCATTCAGTTCACGATACATTTCATGTATCCAACCTGAAGAAAAGTCCAACTCAAGATACCATTGCCATTCCCATCGACGAGATTCATGTTGACGACACGCTCCATTTCGTTGAAGAACCGGTTGAGGTTACGGATTGGAAAGTAAACAAGACCCGCCGGAGCAGTGTCAAGCTCGTCAAAGTTCGTTGGAATGCCAGACATGGTCCTGAATACACCTGGGAGCGTGAAGACCGGATGAAAGAGAAATACCCACACCTATTTCCTAAGAACCCTGCATCTACAAGCAGAACTTAAAATTTCGGGACGAAATTTTTCTAACGGGGGGAGAATGTGACAACCCTCACTAAACCAGGTATCCGTACAACTTAATTAATAATTAATTACTGCTTAATTACTGTGCTTGCTTGAACTTGTGGATAAACTGCTACTTGAATACTGATACATGTACTTACTTGCATCATACTTTACTTACCGTCACTACATTATTTACATGTTGAACCTTAGTGACAAACATGATGCACAAAAAGCGCAGTAGCACTATAAACGGATAACCTATTGAACATGCTGATAAGCCAGCATCAGGCAGACACTGCCTCTAAGGCCTGTATGAGCCAGAAATATTTTGCTACACTAGTGGTGAGTGTAGGGATATAAGGGTTAGAACTGCGTCTCTAGGAATAAGTTACAATGACTGGATGTGCCTAAAACGTGCTCTAAGCACAAAACTCAGCACTTTAATAAACAATTCAGCATTTAGCTAACTAATAAAGTGCCAAAACATGAGAAAATATTCCTGACACTTTGAGGAATAAGTTGTGTCACTAAAAATAATAATAACGACACTTTAAAGCTTCGTTAAGCACTTTAACGGATTACTATCCAACCGAACAACCGGACCATACCCGGAACATGAAAATATGGTCATCAAAATTGTTTTTCTTTTTCTGAGCCAGTCAGGGTCCCTGAATACCCTAACACCCATCATAAAGCACATAACACTAGTAACCGGGTTAACCTCCACACTTAACTAACTAATACTTACTATTTAGTTGGATTTGAACCGAGACCCCCCCCCCCCTCAACCGAACCGTCCCCTTGGGGGACACCCCTTGTACTTTGTTGATTTGTTTAATCTTTGTTGCTTAATATCTTGGAGACACTAAGTCCATTGGTTAATGATCTTTAGTTTTGGCCTATAAGTTACTACTCATGTCCATCATAACCTAAACCACACTTAACAAAATTCACACACTCTCTCCCTCTCCTAGAGCTCTCGGCCTAACACACCCCACCACCATCCACCATTTTCGAATTTTGATCTTGCCATTCCAAGTATCTACAAGTGATAAGGATCGCGTATAAGGAGGCTTGGTGCAATCGGAAGGCGAAGGACCTCACTACATTGCTTTTATCCACGCATTTTTCGCTTAGATTCTTCCCTAGCCTCGAGCTAGTAGTAAGTTGCTTAAATCATCTTCTCGAACTATTTTAAAGTGGTTAATATGATTCGTAACGGTTAAAACTCGTTAACATACAAGATGACACACAAAAGTCTACTTAAAACACTAAAAGTGATGGTTAAAAGCTCATATGTTGTGTAAAACTTGTAGTAATTGATTTGTGTGATTATTGGGACCCGATCGATGTTGTGGTGGCTCGGATCATCATTTAACCCGGGTTGGACACGATCTTGGATCATGACATAAGGTTGTTTTGAAAGTAACAAGGGTTAAAGGATGAAACTCTACCACACACGAATCATGAACTTGTGTAAAAGCGATTTTACTTGTGAAATAGTGTTTAAAACTAGTAGATCTACGGATCTACAAGCGGTATTTTCAAAAGACCACGTGTCAAGAGAAAACATACTTTTAAAGACGGATCTTACATAACCAAAAGTGCTTTTGTAAACACACAAGTGCGTAGACACTTGTGTAACACAAAGTTTTGACGAAAGAACTATTCTTGTAAATGTTGACAAGAAGTTGTGGAAATTTATTTTCTTTAAAAACGAGACTTTTACGAAACTGGGTTGATTTATACAAAAGATCCACTAAAAATAATGGAAAGATACTACATATTTTGGAAAAACTACAAGTTCATGAGATTCTTGCGAATTACATGTTTATTAACTAGTTTGATGCGTTGAACATTGTTTTGATTGAATAAGGAAATTGTTGGTTTGATTTATAAAAGAAAATGATACGCTTGAAAGCGTGGCCACCTCCAGTTACAGAGGAAACTCTGGCGAAATTTTTCCAAAAACCTAACACTTAGAAATATTTCTACCACAAGTGTTAGAAATACTATTCAACTTGTTTTCAAATTATAGATTTCGCCACGACTTTATTTACAAAACATCGGAGGTGGGATTTCACAAAATAAAACGTGATAAATATATGTATTTAGTAAATATATTTTTCACAACATCACTTGTGTAAATGTTTATGATTATTTTGTGAAAATACTAGTATTATTTTTAGGGTAAAAATAATACTATCAAATGTTAATGGATCCAAAATAATACGAACGTCTCTACGATAAATATATAAGTTACACCGGTAATTATTATTACCACTCGACCATTAAAACGTAACTTACGCATTTTAAGAAAATATGACTTAACGCGTATTTTTGTCAAGGTATTATTTGGGAAAATGTATGTAATAGAAAATATAATATTTTTGAGAAGAATAATTATATTTTGGAGTTAGAAATAAAATATATTTTAAGTGAGACTTAATAATATATTTCGAACGCACATATATTAAATCCCCCATCCTTGGGAAGGAAAATGATTACCAAGTATACAGAATATAAACACGAAATAGTTGCCTAACTATTTCCCAAAAACTTAAACCATAAAGCTAAGGCACGGCCGTCCGTCTAATAGAGTTAGTACGTGTAGGTCGTCACACAGCTGCTTGATTTGGAGGTATACTTGGCAGAGACGCACCACTGTGAGTTCATGTCCCCCTTTTCTCTTAACTGTTTTCAGTTTTATACTTCGGGGGTGAAATACATGTTACATACTGCTACGGACAATTACGAATGGTATGGTCAGCTAAGGAAGGAACTGTTAGGTTATGTGATTGGGTAGGTGAAATCTTAAGAACATTTGTCCTCGTAGTACGATCGAGGGATACAAGTGATAGGCCTATTTGAGCATAACAAACCCCACCCATGCGCCCTAAGGTTGGACCATGTGGTGACCTTGTCTTAACACCACCCATGCGCCCTAAGGTTGGACCATGTGGTGACCTTGTCCTATCCCCTCCCATGCGCCCGCAGGTTGGACCATGTGGTTGCACATTAACTGATATGTTTCCTTATTTGCTTTCATACCAGAGTTTACAAAACATTCATACTTACAATGATTATAAAGGTTTATTCGCGCGCACATACTAAACACATGAACTCGCTCAACATTATTGTTGATTTTTTCCAACTTACATGTATTTCAGGGAATTAAAGATCTGGCGCGGTATGTTATGTTTTCCCGCTGCATATGGGTTCCGAGGTCATCCAGGTTTAGGGGATGTGACTTTTTACCTGGACGAGTCACAGTCCTTAAACTGCGTTTTATTCACGTTGATGTTTATGTCTTTCAAAACAATGCTTTATGTTAAGATGGTGTAGTTCCAAGACAATGTTATGTTACCTTGGTTTTAAAACTTATTTTAATGGATGATCTTGCATGATATTTATTTCATATAGCTTGTTATGGTTAAGCTATGGTATTAAGAAGTCACACCAAAATAACCACGCTTCCGCAAAGCCAGGGTGTGACACCTAACCGCGTATTTGAATTGAGCACGAATTAGTTGCTCATGAACTCCGCCAATCTCCAATACCTCTTTATTGTATCTGGTGATGAAATCCTCCAGATTTTCGTCATCATGGTGCCAAATGTTCATGACGTCAGATGTATCGCGAATGGAACGCCGTTGTTGGCTAAAATGTGTTAAAAAAATTTCGCGCAGGTCTTTCCATGATTCGATCTGTCCGATTGGTAAGTTATCGAACCACATTCTCGCTGCGCCGGTCAGGGTCTGTACGAACAGATGGCACCATAGCGGGAGGGTCCAGCCCCCAACCAGACCTGCGCTGGTAAACACTCTTAAATGATCATCGGGATCTGTTAGCCCGTTAAACTTACCTACATTGGATGGTAGTTTAGCCTTCTCAAGCGGAGCCAAAGCTATTTCCATGATGAACTTTGAATTTTTCGCTGCTTCCGCAGGGCGGTAAATCAAATCATAGTTGTGTTCTGCTTCAGGGTTATAAACCGCACGAGGCCTGCATTTATTGTAATTTGGCTGCAATCGATTGAACACACTGGTATTTTCACTTAAACGGTATGTTGGATCAGATTCATCGGTGTGGGTGTTCCGTTGAGAACCCAACCTGGTATGAACCGATTGCCTTCGGTGGGGGTGTACTTCGTCACGATACTCTCTCTGATGACTTCCTGACTGAGTGTACTCATGTTTGGATGTGGATCTGGCATAAACCTCTGTATCTTTGTAAGATGAATCTTCCCGTTGAGAAGCATGAGCACGAGATCCTGGTCTCCGTGATTGAGTCAGGGGAGCAGTTTGTGCACACAGTTGTGTGTATACTGCGTTTAGTGCCCCTTGAGACCTGACGTACCAGGAAATTGGAGTTTCTCCTGGTGGCAGAATTGATTGAGCAGGGTTTGTTGGTAACACTCCTGGAGTGACAGGGTCATTTGCTCGATTGGATTGAACCTCGTTGTCATCCGAGGCATCCTCTGGGATTCCTTCTACTTGAAAATTGTTTCCTACATTCGGCCGAGGACCGGTTTGCCGATGAGATGATGAATTTTCTGCCATGTTAAAACAGAGAATGAAAAGGACTGAATCGAAACGAGATGAAAACTGGTAAGATAGAGGAATCGGTGGGCGCCAATGAAGAAACACTAGAATAATCGATCGAAATCAATTATCTAGGGGGTTTAATCCGCATAAAAAGGTGGGTTTCCTCTCGTTTGATTTGGTTAAAATGGTTCTCCTTCTCCGGTGAGCTCTGCAAAAAAGAAGCACCGTTGCCTCGCCAAGGGGAGAAAGGGGTTCTCTCCTTGACCCGACTCCGGTGTGAGAATAAGTATGGGTTACGAAGAAGAAGATGTATTTGAGAAGTGTGTGTAACTTGAATTCATACCTGAGTTATTTCTCATATTTATAACCGAGAGTTATGGGCGGGAAAACCCGTTAGTGAAAAGTTGACGGAAGATGCGAACCCCGTAAGCGGTTGCATTTCCTTCCGTCCAGCTCCTTGATCCGACATGAGAGCACACGGATCGTGGTTTAGATTGATGGCTGGGGACTTGCCATGTGTAAAGTGATCAAGTGGAGATTACTCTCCAATTACATGCTATCGTTATGATTTCAGGGACGTCTGGGGAGCTGACACGTGTCCAGACGGTTATAACCGTCTTGGTGGTGCACGATTGAACTTCTTCTAGAAGATTACTGTTGCAATCTGGTGTGACTCCTTATCGTGTGGAATCAGTTAAACAAATCCCAAGTCAGGGTAATAATATCCAAGTCGGATATTAAGCGGAAGTGTTTAGGATTTTCATCCTTTATTTATGGAAGCAGGCGTAAGGATTTATGATTTCCTTTTGGCGCGCAAATGTTAACTGTTGTTGGTATTTCAAACCTTTCTTTTGGTAAGACCAGTGCGCGGCCGCGCAAGGTAAAGGGCTGAAAGGCAAGGTTGTGGTATGGTCCCAAGCACTTATCATGAGGTTTTTGGGACCTTACCCCTTCAGGTTTCATTCAGAATCGTTCAATTTCGAAATCTCTTTCTCTATTCTGACTTATAGGTATAATATACGGGTATTATACCCCCCTAATTAGCGAAGTTCTGCTCCGTTGTAAGTATTATAACCCCTGGATACGTATTAGACACGCTGCCCGATTGATCTAGGGTTCAGTAACGGCTGTCGTGGTTCTGCCCGACGTAGTCATTGGAATGTCGTCTCGGGGAGGGTATTACTAATGTTAAAATGGGTTATTATACTAACACGTGTGCATTTGTGTAAATTTTAGATTGTCACCAGGAAATCCTTACAGAAAATCTAAGACAGCAATGTGAGTTGATCCACTTTTTGTAAACCTTTTTGTTTAATGTTTTTACAAAACCTTAAATACTTTTCCATGCGAATAACAGTTATTGAGTATTTGTAAGAATACAATTATGATGAGTATGTTGGGGTTTTGTATACAAAATTTGTTACCACCTGGTCAAGGAGTAACATTTCCACAAGTCGGGTTCGACAGTACCATGGATGTTAATTGATATGTCTTGGAAACAAATATAATTGCGGGATCGCCCTCAATACTGTACACTGGGATTTGTTTTTACTTAAACTTGATTAAACTAGGATTCACTCAC
This sequence comes from Helianthus tuberosus, assembly GCA_030545235.1. NCBI lineage: Eukaryota > Viridiplantae > Streptophyta > Magnoliopsida > Asterales > Asteraceae > Helianthus > Helianthus tuberosus. The sequence goes on along the minus strand of CM060364.1, from coordinate 156,101,925 downwards.
CAGTATTTCCCACTGACAAATGTTTTTAAAACGTGTTTCAGGTAACAAAATGTGAAAGCCAAATAGAAGTCAGCTGGACAGCACTGAAGGCTTGGAAAAATGGCAATAAAGTTACCTAAAAATAAAATAGATGTTTTTATTAAATAAATAGGATTTATTCCTATGAAAACGTGTGTGCTATGAACTTGGGTTTTAACCCATTTGTTAAATACTATGAAAATGTGGTATTTTACTCTGATAAATGTTTCCTAACTACGGTTCTGATGAAAAAATTCCGCTGCCAAATTAGACAATACAAGATACCACCGAAACTGGTTCGCGGCCGCCCATTCCCAGGGAAGTGGGATCGGGGGTTGCGACATTTTCGAAGTGTGAATTTTGGTTAGAACAGGTACAGTTTCTTGGACATTTAGTCAATTACGAAGGAATTCATGTGGACCCTACCAAGATCGAGGCGATTACCAGGTGGAAAACCCCTGAGTCACCAACCGAGGTTAGAAGTTTCTTAGGATTGGCCGGTTATTATAGAAGATTTATTCGAGATTTTTCTAGAATAGCCATTCCCTTAACTAAGTTAACCTGTAAATCCGTTAAGTTTGAATGGGGACCAAAACAAGAAGAAGCCTTTAGAATTCTCAAGCAAAGATTAACCAACGCACCCATACTAGCGTTAACAGAAGGAACTGAAGACTTTATAGTCTATTGTGACGCTTCTAAGTTAGGTTATGGATGTGTATTAATGCAACGTCAAAAGGTTATAGCATACGCCTCTAGACAACTTAAGAATCATGAAGAGAATTATTCAACCCATGATTTAGAACTTGGAGCCATAATTTTTGCCCTTAAAATTTGGAGACATTACCTTTACAGTAGTAAGTTTACCATTTTCACCGACCATAAGAGTTTAAGGTATGTCTTCGGACAAAAGGAGTTGAATATGAGACAAAGACGCTGGATGGAGATACTTAGTGATTATGATTGCAATATCCAGTACCATGCAGGAAAGGCAAATGTGGTGGCTGTTGCTTTAAGTCGAAAGTATCATGAAAAACCAAAAAGAGTACGTTCACTTAAACTAAACCTGCAGATAGATTTAAATGAACAAATTAGAAAGGCACAAGAATCAGTAATCAAGGATGATACTGAAAAGTTAAAAGGAATGATTAAGGAACTAGAACAAGGAACGGATGGAATTTGGAGATTCCATAAGAAAGAATGTGGATACGTAAATTAGGAAACCTACGCCACCGTATATTTGAAGAAGCCCATAAGTCTAAGTATACGATACATCCTGGAAGTGATAAGATGTATCAAGACTTAAGAAAGAATTTTTGGTGGATAGGAATGAAAAAGGACATCGCAGCTTATGTTTCTAAATGTTTAACCTGTTCATAAGTCAAAGCTGAACACTAGAAACCCTCAGGTTTGTTGCAACAGTTTGAAATGCCAGTTTGGAAATGGGAATTTATAACAATGGATTTTGTTACTAAATTACCCAAAACAAGGAAAGTTAATGATACAATCTGGGTGATTGTAGACAGGCTAACCAAGTCAGCTCATTTCCTACCAATGAAGGAAACTTTCAGTATGGAACAATTAGCTAAGTTGTATGTAAATGAAATAGTTTCATTACATGAAATTCCTTTATCAATTGTTTCTGACAGAGATAGTCGTTTTACCTCTCATTTTTGAACAAGTTTCCAAAAAGCAATGGGAACCAAGTTGAACCTGAGCTCCGCTTATCATCCTCAGGTGGACGGACAAAGCAAAATAACAATTCAGATAATGGAGGCTCCTCAGATCTCTGGGAGTTATCCTTCTCCCCTTTTTGCAGGTCATGCATACAGGCTCCTCAGATCTCTGGGAGTTATCCTTCTCCCCTTTTCCTTTCTTTGGTAGTCTTAGATTTGACTGATTTACTTCCTAACCCATCTAATGTGAGTGGCAGAGATAGATCCATAATGGATTTATAAGAAGCAGACTTTGACGTCTTAACATGCCCTCTTATTTTTGATGCTAAACCACCAACATATATAGTGCATTATGCTTAGACTCTGGGTTTACTGAATAGGGTACTATCCCAGACAATTAGCTAAAGTCTATAACGTTCTGTTTACAGTCTAGATCCATCATGACGAGAATAAGAAAATTCTTATTCCACCTTTTCCATTCCGTGTTGCAGACAACCGGTTTTTTCTGATTAGTCCATGAACCTGGATCATCCCAATTTGTGTAAGAGTATTCTTCCTGTAATCTTATTAAAGTCTTCCACCAATTAAGGGCACTGCCCTTGAATGACTATGATACATATCTCATAATGTCTCTCTCAGCACAACCGCTGATGTCCATAATGGTTTCTATTTCATCCAACAATTTCATGCAATCAATGGCCCCTTTTTTCGCCATTGAAGTCTCTTGATTTGCAAGAGACGAAGTACTTTTAAGTACATCCTTTAGAGGAATGGGGCTCCTCACTATATATCATCTTATTTAGTTCATTTTTTTGCATTCGAAGTATGAACAAAGCTCTTTTTCATGATCAGAGGGAATATGATTTAGAGCGAGTAGCATTCTGCTCTTTGAACCTTTTCATGACCTTTCTCATAGCCTTTCTAACAACTGCGTCAGTCACATTAACCTTGAGGTTCACATTTGTTGCATCATTAGCATTTGTCGCATCATCAGTATCGCAACTGTTATTTGTCTCATTCAAGTTTGCCATACTTGAGGCTTGGCACTAAACGCCAAAATTAAACAATTGCTTAATTGCATTTCTATAGCGAGTCATCACCCAGACGACCTAACATACATTAACCATGGTATTATTAAACCATATAAGCTAATAGGGTATGAACATTCCTAATGAATGTTATTTGAATGTACATTAATTACATTCAGCCTAGGTCACAAAAGGACCATCAATGGCCTTTAGGGTTTGGACCGAGTCCATTACCCTTTTGACAGGGGATCAAAATGTCACAACCGTCTTTATCATATTGATGATTTTAGATAGCTCGAAGGCTTGCCATAATGGCTTTCTAAAATAGGAAACATGAGTCCGTCAGGAAGGACATAAATAATCATATGGCACGAAGGCCTTGTCGCAGAGGACGTTATAAGATATGTCAACAAATGCCTGTCACGGAGGACATTAATTTATAATCCGCAATCTTATTAGATTAGGGGTTTTAAGATTTGAACCTAGTTCTTCACCGTTGGACAGGGAGTCATAGACTACCATTGTCATCGTCTTGAAAGACGATTTATTTTGGCACATAGGCAAATCATAGGACATCATTAATGGATGCTTACATATATACATATATGTATATATATATATATAATTATCGTCATTGAGTATATTAGTCATGATCTTAATGATCTTATAGACCATAAGGCTTGGGCATTGCCCATTACCTTCGACGATGTACCATAACGGTCACATTTGACAATGTCTCTAATGGACAATATAGTATATAACCCGTAGGCGAGATAGATCCTATTGGTGATTCAGGATAACGCCACGAAGGGTAATACAATAAACACACTTATATATAGGAAGTACCAGCGGCGTATCCACCATGAGTTTATTGTATTACTCTAGTTTCGTTATCTAAATCACCGTCAAGATACACATAAATCATAATCATCGAGTCGGAAAGTACTTCTTGAAATCTCACTATGAAGATAGGAAGACCTAAGACTGTACTTCAAATATCTTATAAAATAATATGATCATCGTATCAGATGATATTAGTCATGATCGCACTGATCATATAGACTGTTAGGGTTGGGTATAACCCACCACTTTGAATAGGGGATTATAAAGACCACCACTAACTTTGTCTTATCTCTAACAGAAAAAAGTATAGCCCGTAGGCATTTCATGACTAGGGATGTTAATATTATGATCATCATACTGATGATACTATTCAGGATCGGATTGATCATATAGACTATGGGATTTGAGCATAGCTCACCCCCCCCCCCCCCCTTGGGCAAGGAATTAAAAAAATTTACAATTTCCTTGTCACGATTGGACAATATAATATATCCCGTAGGCAAAACATTATTAAGGATGTTAAATTTAATCATCATATTGATGATTTTTAGTCATGATCTCATTGATCATATAGACTATTAGGCTTGAGCATAGCTCACTACCTTGAACAGGGGATCATAAGGATCACAATGTCAATGTCACTAATGGATAATATATTATAGCCCGTAGGCAAAACATCACTAAGGGATGTTAAATAACATGATCATCATATTAGATGATATTAGTCATGATCGCATTGATCATGTAGACTATTAAGTTTGGACCTAGTCCAAGATTTTTAGACAGGGAGTCGTAGACCACAACTGTCGTGTTGTCTTATTGGACAACAAGTTTAGCCCGTAGGCACTTCATCACAAATGGATGTTTATATTTTGATCATCACATTGATGATACTTGCCATGATCAAATTCGATCATATAGGCTTTATGGCTTGGACGCAGTCCAATTACCTTGACGGCTGGTGTGGTTTCTCAAGTCACACTGCCAGGAGTGTTAACACGTTCTCAGATGTTAACAAGGATTAATTTGTCTTAATGGTTACACAATATTACCATGATCGCATTGATCATATAGGTTTGGAGGCTTGAACATAGTTCACCACCTCTGGATAGAAGGGGTATCTCCCTTAACTATCATGGTTGAAGGAATAATTATCCTTTACTACCGAAGGTTTTGGCCAATTTATGTGGACTTGCCACCTGGCAGGGGTAAACCATTAAGAAGATCTTTTGAATAGCAGATCGATAAGGTTCGAATAAAATTCATACTAATGATTGATAAAGGACGATATGAGTACCTATATAAATTTTTTTTTCAAAACTCCCAATAAATCATTAGGAAATTTTACCATAGTGCCTCAAACAGGACTTTTAATATCATACTTGTCCATAGAGGACTTAAAAGGAAATTATAAGTCCGGATAGGGACTATAAAAATATCATATGTCCGTATAGGGACTATGTTAAAATAGTTTTCCCATGAAAGGACTATAATAAAATATCAGGTCTACAAAGGTTGTGATGAAATATCATGTCCACTAAGGGACTATAATGAAATCTCGTGTCCACGTATGGAATATAATAGGGTATAATGTCCATGAAAAGACTATTTGAAGTATAATGTCCTCGAAGGGACTATTATTAAAAGATAATATCCTCAAAGGGATTTTCAATAGGTAGACGTTATATTTATGGGGTCTTATCAACAGAGGTAAGTCTATAAGGACTTTGATGAATTAATATGTCCACGAAGGACTACAATAATTAAATGCCCAAACAGGGACTTAAATGAAAAGAAGTATGATGGAAGGAGGGTCTTCTAATGTCTTATTTCCCTTATTCTGATTGTTTCTTCATCTTTATTTGTCGTACGCAGTAGCGACTCTGAAGATTTTAGTGAATAAATAATATTTCAAATCAGGACCCATTGCAGAAGTAGAATCCAAGGATTCAATGATTAAAGGAATGACATGGATTACAGATTAGGTTTTGACTAGTATAGTCTAAGTTTGAAATTTGAAAACTCGGAGGTAAGAAATAGGGTTTAATGACACCCACATGTATCATCTTCAATATGGGAGCCTCAGGGACCTTCTGGTATGGACTCCGTAGTCTGGATAAGGGTTTAAACAAGTTTGCTTTTTGGGAATAGATTCATAATGGTCTTTCCTCCAACTGGTTGTACGCTTATCCTAGCCGTGGTACGAAGCTTGGCCTTTCTAGGCTTCGGATGTGGAGAATTTCCATCGACAGCTTCCTTGCCTGGCGATATATTCAAAATACATAAAATCGAAAGCATACTTAATAGGGATGAGAGCATTCCTATGTTTAGTCTAGACTCAGAAGATCTAAGGAATGTGCTACTGTGTCATTTGAGATTAAACACTAAGGGCTAGTGTTTAATTCACTCAAACCTGGGTCTGATACCAACATGTCACACCCCGATATTTCCACGTATTACCGGTGGGCCCGGTGGGGAGTATCGTGACGTAGTTGATATCATCATAGACAATTTATCACAGATTATATACACAGTGGAAGTCGAAAGATATAAACATTACAAACCGAATGGAAGTAATATCATTTATTACAAAAACGGTTGTAAAGGATCCACAGGCGGATCAAAGTTAAAAGAAACACTGTTCAGCAGATTTATAAACATCTAAGCTTGCAAGACTCTTTATTGATGCTAGGAGTAGCCAGCCTATTCCGATTAGTACATGCACTTAACCTTTTTTGGAAAATACGTCAGTTTTCACTGGTAAATACAATTAACCGACTCATTTTGAAAATGTTTAAAAAAATGATTTGAACGCACAAGGCACAAAATATCTTTTATAACTTGGGATAATTATTTATATATAAACTTGTAAAAGAATTACATGTTTGTTATACGTTCAGTAGCCCGGGCTGAATACCGGGTTAAAGATTAATAGACACACCACATGATATAGTCCCGCGTCGAGTTATTCTCGAACAAGCGGTTATACCTTTTTATATATATGCACCATCAGGTGTATGCCTACACCCCGTGCTTAGGTCGTGGCCATTTCAATGAATGATGCCAAGGATATCCGGGACATGGTCATTAACCCCCCAAAGGCTTTAAACAAACAAAACAGATTAAAAGGGTCATCTCAATAAATTAACCTTCATATGATTAACAATTCAATGCCCGACCAAGCGGTATTTTATATACCGTACCCCAAGCCCGTATAAGGGAAAATAAGTTAAAAGTATTTACCTGAGCAAATTATATAAATTTATCCCAGCCGTACAAATCAGCAAGTGCAAGTATCTTTTACTGGTCTCCTAAATCTGGAACGCAGGTTTTAATTAACCTATTAGATTCCTAACGGGTCTTACTTAAGTTAAACTTAGACCGGTTAGTTTTAAAGAAAGGTATACGGTTCAAATGCAAGATTAAGCGAAGACCGGATTAGAGTGTGGTTTAGACCCGACAAGTTTGAAGACTTGTATAATATGGGTAAACTAAACACATTCTGGATTTTGAAGTAAAAATGATAAGGTTTGACCCGTTTAAGTTAATTTATGCAAACTAGTTACATAACCCGTACCGAATGCGATAAATGCATAACGGGTAACCAAATGAGTCATGAACAGGTTTCCTAAGTTAATATGCCTTAAATATGTTGTGATATCAGTAGGATACCTTCCAATATGCCCAAAACGAATTTAAACTCAAATTAAGCCCCGTAGGGGTATTTTGGTCATTTACCTAAGGCATATAAACTACCTATCATACAACTAACTAAACGAAGTGACCATAAGGTATAACCTCGGAAGGTTATTCCCTATACAACTATGGTCACCTATTGTTTTTGGTCGGATCCTAATGATCGACCAAACGGGTTTAGTTCGAAAGTCTAAGCGGTTGTTTAGACCGCTTATCTTACGACCCTACATAAGAACTAAACCTAAAGTGACGAGTTAAACATGTTTAACGAAGTTAGAAAACAAGTTTGATATCAAGACAAAGGGTCTTGATACCCAAAAATAGTTTGGTAGCATAATACGCATAAACGCGCATTTTGACCGAAACTATGACTCGTCACTAAGCCTAAATAACATGGTAATCAGTAGGTATAGTCACAAGAGACTATAACCATCCTGATTACGCTCACGTTATGAAGTTCAAACGAACTTCGTGTTGACCATTGACTGGTCAAAGCAGAAAGTCAAACACTGTTTGACTTTCCCGCTTAAAAACGCATAAAAGAACGAAAGAAGCTTACAAAGGGTCCAAGCTAGGAAGATCTTGATTCAAATTGCTCAGGTATGAAGTGTTAAACCCCAACTTAGAGCTATTTGAATCATATTGTGAGGAATGAGAATGAAGGTGTTGGGTTTATATAGATTTCGGTAAACCGTTAGGATCGTTCCTCGTAAACCGTGCTTGAATCATGACCTTACACTTGGGCCCAAGGTTTTATAATACCATGGGAACATGTAAAACCATCAAATACCAGCCCATAGGGTGCAAAACCATGGGTTAAAACCATCAAAACCTCAAAAATGGACCAAGTTCAATGTATCTGCCAGAAATTTCAAAAATGGTCCCTGCACTTGTAAAACTTGATTTTTGGCAATTTTAAGCCTTGTTAACCCCATTTCAAGGCTCTAAAATAAATTTAAACTATAGGGAACTTAAAATATGCTCAAAAACATCTCGGATGTCGGCTCGTTTGGTCGTACGGTTGCGTTGTTTGGTTAATGACGACGGAAGTCGTAACGAACGCAAAAAACGATCCAAATTAAGTGACGAATGGAATTTTATCATGCCAATCACTAAAATAAAATATTTTAATGATTATATAAATTTTTAGATGTCCGAATATATATTCAGAACGTAAGACATGCGCGAAAATTCAAACTTATGCACTTTTTGATGCTTTTAGTCCCTGTTGATCAAATAAGTTTATTTTTGCGCACCAAACACCTCTAAGCCTATTTATAAGATATGTAAAGGATATTTAGGGCATGTTTAACTTATGATCATATTCCGGAAGGTTCGATATCATACGAATCGGTATACTTTTGCAGTTTGACGTAAATAGTCCCTTAAATCGAACAAAGTAGCGTGAAATGTCATTTGATGACATCCAAGCCTTCCATGGCCCATAATGGGTATTCCCAAGCATGTGTTTAAATATTACTACGCTCTCGTTTGCTTAAATGGTCACCAAAAGGCGTAGATTCAAAAGTTGACGCATTCGGGTCCCTCTAATGCGCAAACTTGCGTATATCATCGTTTAATAGCATCGAAGCCTTATCTAATCCATGTTAGGCACTCTTGAGAGTATTATTAAACATCACGATGCTTTGGGTTTGTAAAAAGGTCATTCAGAGGTATAATTAAACATATTGACACTTTTAGTCCCTCTAACTTGCAAAGTTGCGCGTAACTTTACTTATAGGCATAAAAGCCCTTAATGGCCAATATTAGGCATTCCAGAGAGTATAATCAATTATCATGAAGCTCTCGGTTTGTTAAAAGGTCACTCAGAGGTAAGAATTAACATGTTGACGCTTTTAACCCTTCATCGCGCAAACTTTCAATTAATTACACAAACGGCTACTCTTGATCAACAAGTGGCTCATTTGTGAACATGATTACCATGTAACGTTATTCAGAGGCTTATAATAAGCATGTTAACATTTTCAGTCCTTCTATAATCAAATTTTTTTGATTTTTCGCAAAATCAGTCCCTCAGATTCAACGTTTGACTTTATTAGGGTTTATTACACGTGTCAATACATTATTGGACGTGATTTTACGAGGTGTTACATCCTCACCTCCTTAAAAGAAATCTCGACCTCGAGATTTGCTAAAATAGTGGAAGTAATTTCTGACGTATTATGGACTTAACCTCCATAGCATATTTGGGGCCTCTCCAAGCACCCAAGGTGACCTTTATATTAGGTACATGTATCCTTTTGGAGCTTCTTAACCTGTCGATCCTTAATCGATACGGGTTTCTCATCAAATCATAAATCTGCATATCATTATGTGACAATGCTCTCGACTTGTTGACGAAACATATCCTTAAATCACTAGTGTGGGATACATTGATTTCCATCAAGTTCCTCGGGTAAGTTTTAGCTTATAGGTTACCAAATCTTGATATATTCGATTTCCTCGAATGATTCTATATATCAGAACTTAACTAGCCCGATAAATTAAAAATTTAGCACACCTTTCTTATGGTGATACCTTCAATTGAACCTTATTCCTTATTAAGGACTCAAGAGGGTTGCGACTTTCATCAATCCTTGATTTTCCGTCGATTACTGGAAACTTTCAGACGGTTACGAATTTGTATGATCTTATTCGTTATTTCCAAGGTAATTTCAGGTCCTGCTAATTTGGATTTACCAAACTCCCGTCCATCAAACGGACGTTTGACATTCCATCTATACAAGGTCTCCAAAGGAGCAGCCTTGATACTTATATAACAATTATTATAGAAAAGCTCATTTAAGGTGAGATGGTCAATCCAACCACTGCTTAAAACCAATCTTAAGGAATAGCTAATCCTTACAGTTAGTCGAACAAACTGACGATCCTGGGCAGCTAATGGCGATTCTTACTTGTTGCCTAAATAGGGTTGCGGTCATCAATGCATAAGAAAAATGAACCGTCTTTCTTAATTAATAATACCGAAACTTTCAGAATTTGAATTAGGCTTTAAGAACCTTTATCTTAAATTCATCTAATTAGGGTTTCGATTCTTCCAATAATGATGGCACTAATCGTCATGGAGATTTCACGATAATGCAGCCCTATGTGGGATGTAAATCTTAACTCTACTTGTCTTCGGAGGTAAACAGGGTACTTCTTTGGAGAAGATAGTCAAGACGCAAGGAGATTACAGAGATTTCCCAAATCTCAAGCCCCCGGTTCTACTATCATTGCTTGTGCCAGATAAATGACACATTTTCTTTATAAGTCCACGGGTTCCTTAATCAGAGACATGTACTTGGACAATTCCTACATTGGATATCTTCTTTGAATACCACTAGCCGACTCTAGTACCATATGACTATCAGGATATCTCAGTGGTTCCATACATTAAACCTCCATACTGATCAGGCATGGAAGCAATCTATGGGACGCACTAGGATACGCCAATCCTCATATGGCTCCTTTTTCGAGCATAGTCTAGCATTCGCAGTTGATAGAAATCAATGATATAACAAAATAAAATAACATATATCATCGTACTCGATCTGGAGAAAGAGTACTTTAGATTTTAATGAATGAAGATTATAGGACGAAAATAGAAGTAAGGGTCTCTTATGATTCTTGTTGGTAAGTTTTACCTTACACTTAATGTCTGGAGTTCTTATGCGGGATTTCTAAGAGTTTGCTAAGCTTATGGTCTTATGAGACACTCAATATCACCTGAATCCAAACATAATTCTTAGCAATAAGATCACAATAAGGGGTTTATCTGGTGTCATCCTTGATATGAACTGCCTCTAACATTCATTAGGAGGGTTTAGGCGTATCCATTCTTAATTCTTCTATACTTAGCTATAAAATCTTTGACAGTTTTAGGGCAGTTAGCTCTGATGTGGCCCTTAATGCCACAGCCGAAACAGACTGCATTCCTTTTGTTTCTATATTCAGGGAACTATAGATGCCACACTGCTTTGACCTTCAGTCTGTTAGACACTGTCCCAATGCCTTTTTTTTTGCAGGTCATGCATACAGGCTCCTCAGATCTCTGGGAGTTATCCTTCTCCCCTTTTCCTTTCTTTGGTAGTCTTAGATTTGACTGATTTACTTCCTAACCCATCTAATGTGAGTGGCAGAGATAGATCCATAATGGATTTATAAGAAGCAGACTTTGACGTCTTAACATGCCCTCTTATTTTTGATGCTAAACCACCAACATATATAGTGCATTATGCTTAGACTCTGGGTTTACTGAATAGGGTACTATCCCAGACAATTAGCTAAAGTCTATAACGTTCTGTTTACAGTCTAGATCCATCATGGTGAGAATCAGAAAATTCTTATTCCACCTTTTCCATTCCGTGTTGCAGACAACCGGTTTTTTCTGATTAGTCCATGAACCTAGATCATCCCAATTTGTGTAAGAGTATTCTTCCTGTAATCTTATTAAAGTCTTCCACCAATTAAGGGCACTGCCCTTGAATGACTGTGATACATATCTCATAATGTCTCTCTCAGCACAACCGCTGATGTCCATAATGGTTTCTATTTCATCCAACAATTTCATGCAATCAATGGCCCCTTTTTCGCCATTGAAGTCTCTTGATTTGCAAGAGACGAAGTACTTTTAAGTACATCCTTTAGAGGAATGGGGCTCCTCACTATATATCATCTTATTTAGTTCATTTTTTTGCATTCGAAGTATGAACAAAGCTCTTTTTCATGATCAGAGGGAATATGATTTAGAGCGAGTAGCATTCTGCTCTTTGAACCTTTTCATGACCTTTCTCATAGCCTTTCTAACAACTGCGTCAGTCATATTAACCTTGAGGTTCACATTTTTTGCATCATTAGCATTTGTCGCATCATCAGTATCGCAACTGTTATTTGTCTCATTCAAGTTTGCCATACGTGAAGCTTGGCACTAAACGCCAAAATTAAACAATTGCTTAATTGCATTTCTATAGCGAGTCATCACCCAGACGACCTAACATACATTAACCATGGTATTATTAAACCATATAAGCTAATAGGGTATGAACATTCCCAATGAATGTTATTTGAATGTACATTAATTACATTCAGCCTAGGTCACAAAAGGACCATCAATGGCCTTTAGGGTTTGGACCGAGTCCATTACCCTTTTGACAGGAGATCTAAATGTCACAACCGTCTTTATCATATTTATGATTTTAGATAGCTCGAAGGCTTGCCATAATGGCTTTCTAAAATAGGAAATATGAGTCCGTCAGGAAGGGCATAAATAATCATATGGCACGAAGGCCTTGTCGAAGAGGACGTTATAAGATATGGCAACAAATGCCTGTCACGAAGCACATTAATTTATAAGCCGCAATCTTATTAGATTAGGGGTTTTAAGATTTGAACCTAGTTCTTCACCGTTGGACAGGGAGTCATAGACTACCATTCTCATCGTCTTGAAAGACGATTTATTTTGGCACATAGGCAAATCATAGGACATCATTAATGGATGCTTACATATATACATATATGTATATATATATATATATATAATTATCGTCATTGAGTATATTAGTCATGATCTTAATGATCTTATAGACCATAAGGCTTGGGCATTGCCCATTACCTTCGACGATGTACCATAACGGTCACATTTGACAATGTCTCTAATGGACAATATAGTATATAACCCGTAGGTGAGATAGATACTATTGGTGATTCAGGATAACGCCACGAAGGGTAATACAATAAACACACTTATATATAGGAAGTACCAGCGGCGTATCCACCATGAGTTTATTGTATTACTCTAGTTTCGTTATCTAAATCACCGTCAAGATACACATAAATCATAATCATCGAGTCGGAAAGTACTTCTTGAAATCTCACTATGAAGATAGGAAGACCTAAGACTGTACTTCAAATATCTTATAAAATAATATGATCATCGTATCAGATGATATTAGTCATGATCGCACTGATCATATAGACTGTTAGGGTTGGGTATAACCCACCACTTTGAATAGGGGATTATAAAGACCAACACTAACTTTGTCTTATCTCTAACAGAATAAAGTATAGCCCGTAGGCATTTCATCACTAGGGATGTTAATATTATGATCATCATACTGATGATACTAGTCAGGATCGGATTGATCATATAGACTATGGGATTTGAGCATAGCTCACCCCCCCCCCCCCCCTTGGGCAAGGAATTAAAAAAATTTACAATTGCCTTGTCACGATTGGACAATATAATATAGCCCGTAGGCAAAACATTATTAAGGATCTTAAATTTAATCATCATATTGATGATTTTTAGTCATGATCTCATTGATCATATACACTATTAGGCTTGAGCATAGCTCACTACCTTGAACAGGGGATCATAAGGATCACAATGTCAATGTCACTAATGGACAATATATTATAGCCCGTAGGCAAAACATCACTAAGGGATGTTAAATAACATGATCATCATATTAGATGATATTAGTCATGATCGCATTGATCATGTAGACTATTATGTTTGGACCTAGTCCAATATTTTTAGACAGGGAGTCGTAGACCACAACTGTCGTGTTGTCTTATTGGACAACAAGTTTAGCCCGTAGGCACTTCATCACAAATGGATGTTTATATTTTGATCATCACATTGATGATATTTTCCATGATCAAATTCGATCATATAGGCTTTAAGGCTTGGACGCAGTCCAATTACCTTGACGGCTGGTGTGGTTTCTCAAGTCACACTGCCAGGAGTGTTAACACGTTCTCAGATGTTAACAAGGATTAATTTGTCTTAATGGTTACACAATATTACCATGATCGCATTGATCATATAGGTTTGGAGGCTTGAACATAGTTCACCACCTCTGGATAGAAGGGGTATCTCCCTTAACTATCATGGTAGAAGGAATAATTATCCTTTACTACCGAAGGTTTTGGCCAATTTATGTGGACTTGCCACTTGGCAGGGGTAAACCATTAAGAAGATCTTTTGAATAGCAGATCGATAAGGTTCGAATAAAATTCATACTAATGATTGATAAAGGACGATATGAGTACCTATATAAATTTTTTTTCAAAACTCCCAATAAATCATTAGGAAATTTTACCATAGTGCCTCAAACAGGACTTTTAATATCATACTTGTCCATAGAGGACTTAAAAGGAAATTATAAGTCCGGATAGGGACTATAAAAATATCATATGTCCGTATAGGGACTATATTAAAATAGTTTGCCCATGAAAGGACTATAATAAAATATCAGGTCTACAAAGGTTGTGATGAAATATCATGTCCACTAAGGGACTATAATGAAATCTCGTGTCCACGTATGGAATATAATAGGGTATAATGTCCATGAAAAGACTATTTGAAGTATAATGTCCTCGAAGGGACTATTATTAAAAGATAATATCCTCAAAGGGATTTTCAATAGGTAGACGTATATATTTATGGGGTCTTATCAACAGAGGTAAGTCTATAAGGACTTTGATGAATTAATATGTCCACGAAGGACTACAATAATTAAATGCCCAAACAGGGACTTAAATGAAAAGAAGTATGATGGAAGGAGGGTCTTCTAATGTCTTCTTTCCCTTATTCTGATTGTTTCTTCATCTTTATTTGTCATACGCAGTAGCGACTCTGAAGATTTTAGTGAATAAATAATATTTCAAATCAGGACCCATTGCAGAAGTAGAATCCAAGGATTCATTGATTAAAGGAATGACATGGATTATAGATTAAGTTTTGACTAGTATAGTCTAAGTTTGAATTTGAAAACTCGGAGGTAAGAAATAGGGTTTAATGACACCCACATGTATCATCTTCAATATGGGAGCCTCAGGGACCTTTTGGTATGGACTCCGTAGTCTGGATAAGGGTTTAAACAAGTTTGGTTTTTGGGAATAGATTCATAAAGGTCTTTCCTCCAACTGGTTGTACGCTTATCCTAGCCGTGGTACGAAGCTTGGCCTTTCTAGGCTTCGGATGTGGAGAATTTCCATCGACAGCTTCCTTGCCTGGCGATATATTCAAAATACATAAAATCGAAAGCATACTTAATAGGGATGAGAGCATTCCTATGTTTAGTCTAGACTCAGAAGATCTAAGGAATGTGCTACTGTGTCATTTGAGATTAAACACTAAGGGCTAGTGTTTAATTCACTCAAACCTGACTCTGATACCAACCTGTCACACCACGATATTTCCACGTATTACCGGTGGGCCCGGTGGGGAGTATCGTGACGTAGTTGATATCATCATAGACAATTTATCACAGATTATATACATAGCGGAAGTCGAAAGATATAAACATTACAAACCGAATGGAAGTAATATCATTTATTACAAAAACGGTTGTAAAGGATCCACAGGCGGATCAAAGTTAAAAGAAACATTGTTCAGCAGATTTATAAACATCTAAGCTTGCAAGACTCTTTATTGATGCTAGGAGTAGCGAGCCTATTCCGATTAGTACCTGCACTTAACCTTTTTTGGAAAATACGTCAGTTTTCACTGGTAAATACAATTAACCGACTCATTTTGAAAATGTTTAAAAAAATGATTTGAATGCACAAGGCACAAAATATCTTTTATAACTTGGGATAATTATTTATATATAAACTTGTAAAAGAATTACATGTTTGTTATACATTCAGTAGCCCGGGCTGAATACCGGGTTAAAGATTAATAGACACACCACATGATATAGTCCCGCGTCGAGTTATTCTCGAACAAGAGGTTATACCTTTTTATATATATGGACCATCAGGTGTATGCCTACACCCCGTGCTTAGGTCATGGCCATTTCAATGAATGATGCCAAGGATATCCGGGACATGGTCATTAACCCCCCAAAGGCTTTAAACAAACAAAACAGATTAAAAGGGTCATCTCAATAAATTAACCTTCATATGATTAACAATTCAATGCCCGACCAAGCGGTATTTTATATACCGTACCCCAAGCCCGTATAAGGGAAAATAAGTTAAAAGTATTTACCTGAGCAAATTATATAAATTTATCCCAGCCGTACAAATCAGCAAGTGCAAGTATCTTTTACTGGTCTACTAAATCTGGAACGAAGGTTTTAATTAACCTATTAGATTCCTAACGGGTCTTACTTAAGTTAAACTTAGACCGGTTAGTTTTAAAGAAAGGTATACGGTTCAAACGCAAGATTAAGCGAAGACCGGATTAGAGTGTGGTTTAGACCCGACAAGTTTGAAGACTTGTATAATATGGGTAAACTAAACACATTCTGGATTTTGAAGTAAAAATGATAAGGTTTGACCCGTTTAAGTTAATTTATGCAAACTAGTTACATAACCCGTACCGAATGCGATAAATGCATAACGGGTAACCAGATGAGTCATGAACAGGTTTCCTAAGTTAATATGCCTTAAATATGTTGTGATATCAGTAGGATACCTTCCAATATGCCCAAAACGAATTTAAACTCAAATTAAGCCCCGTAGGGGTATTTTGGTCATTTACCTAAGGCATATAAACTACCTATCATACAACTAACTAAACGAAATGACCATAAGGTATAACCTCGGAAGGTTATTCCCTATACAACTATGGTCACCTATTGTGTTTGGTCGGATCCTAATGATCGACCAAACGGGTCTAGTTCGAAAGTCTAAGCGGTTGTTTAGACCGCTTATCTTACGACCCTACATAAGCACTAAACCTAAAGTGATGAGTTAAACATGTTTAACGAAGTTAGAAAACAAGTTTGATATCAAGACAAAGGGTCTTGATATCCAAAAATAGTTTGGGTGCATAATACGCATAAACGCGCATTTTGACCGAAACTATGACTCGTCACTAAGCCTAAATAACGTGGTAATCAGTAGGTATAGTCACAAGAGACTATAACCATCGTGATTACGCTCACGTTACAAAGTTCAAACGAACTTCTTGTTGACCATTGACTGGTCAAAGCAGAAAGTCAAACACTGTTTGACTTTCCCGCTTAAAAACGCATAAAAGAACGAAAGAAGCTTACAAAGGGTCCAAGCTAGGAAGATCTTGATTCAAATTGCTCAGGTATGAAGTGTTAAACCCCAACTTAGAGCTATTTGAATCAGATTGTGAGGAATGAGAATGAAGGTGTTGGGTTTATATAGATTTCGGTAAACCGTTAGGATCGTTCCTCGTAAACCGTGCTTGAATCATGACCTTACACTTGGGCCCAAGGTTTTAGAATACCATGGGAACATGTAAAACCATCAAATACGAGCCCATGGGGTGCAAACCCATGGGTTAAAACCATCAAAACCTCAAAAATGGACCAAGTTCAATGTATCTGCCAGAAATTTCAAAAATGGTCCCTGCACTTGTAAAACTTGATTTTTGGTACTTTTAAGTCCTGTTAACCCCATTTCAAGGCTCTAAAATAAAGTTAAAGTATAGGAAACTTAAAATATGCTCAAAAACATCTCGGATGTCGGCTCGTTTGGTCGTACGGTTGCGTTGTTTGGTTAATTACGACGGAAGTCGTAACGAACGCAAAAAAACGATCCAAATTAAGCGACGAATGGAATTTTGTCATGCCAATCACTAAAATAAAATATTTTAATGATTATATGAATTTTTGGATGTCCAGATATATATTCAGAACGTAAGATATGCGCGAAAATGCAAACTTAAGCACTTTTTGACGCTTTTAGTCCCTGTTGATCAAATAAGTTTATTTTTGCGCACCAAACACCTCTAAGCCTATTTCTAAGCTATGTAAAGGATATTTAGGGCATGTTTAACTTATGATCATATTCCAGAAGGTCCGATACCATACGAATCGGTATACTTTTGCAGTTTGACGTAAATAGTCCCTTAAATCGCACAAAGTAGCGTGAAATGTCATTTGATGATATCCAAGCCTTCCATGGCCCATAATGGGTATTCCCAAGCATGTGTTTAAATATTACTATGCTCTCGTTTGCTTAAATGGTCACCAAAAGGCGTAGATTCAAAAGTTGACGCTTTTGGGTCCCTCTAATGCGCAAACTTGCGTATATCATCGTTTAATAGCATCGAAGCCTTATCTAATCCATGTTAGGCACTCTTGAGAGTATTATTAAACATCGCGATGCTTCGGGTTTGTAAAAAGGTCATTCAGAGGTCTAATTAAACATATTGACACATTTAGTCCCTCTAACTTGCAAAGTTGCGCGTAACTTTACTTATAGGCATAAAAGCCCTTAATGACCAATATTAGGCATTCCCGAGAGTATAATCAATTATCATGAAGCTCTCGGTTTGTTAAAAGGTCACTCAGAGGTAAGAATTAACATGTTGACGCTTTTAACTCTTCATCGCGCAAACTTTCAATTAATTACGCAAACGGCTACTCTTGATCAACAAGTGGCTCATTTGTGAACATGATTACCGTGTAACGTTATTCAGATGCTTATAATAAGCATGTTAACATTTCCAGTCCTTCTATAATCAAAGCTTTTTCATTTTTCGCAAAATTAGTCCCTCAAATTCAACGTTTGACTTTATTAGGGTTTATTACACGTGTCAATACATTATTGGACGTGATTTTACGAGGTGTTACAATAACCCCGGTTACGTATTAGAAACGTTGCCCGATTGATCCAGGGTTCCGTAACGGCTGTCGTGGTTCTGCCCGACGTAGTCGTTTGAATGTCGTCTCGGGGAGGGTATTACTAATGTAAATATTGGGTTATTATACTAACGCGTGTACATTTGTGTAATTAATAGATAATCACCAGGAAATCCTTAAAGGAAACCCTAAGACAGCAATGTGAGTAATCTCCTTTTTGCAAATTGTTTTTACAAAACCTCAATTAATTAATAATATATTAAACAGTGATTGAGCATTTGTATTCTACAATTATCGTCGGTATGTTGGGGTTTTGTATACAAAATTTGTTACTACCTTGCGAGGAGTAACATGACCACAAGTCGGGTTGACAGTACCGTGGGTGGTAATTAAAGTATATGGAAACAAATGTAATTGCGCGACCGCCCTCAATACTGTACAATGGTTTTACTTAACTTTATTAAACTGGGATTCACTCACCAGTATTTCCCACTGACAAAATGTTTTTAAACACGTTTCAGGTAACAAAATGTGAAAGCCAAATAGAAGCCAGCTGGACAGCACTGAAGGCTTGGAAAAGTGGCTATAAAGTTACCTAAAATAAAGAGATGTTTTATTTAAATAAAATAGGGTTTATCCCTATAAAAATGTGTGTACTTGAAACTTGGGATTTTCCCATGTGTTTAATATATTAAAAGCGTGGTATTTTACTCTGATAAAATATTTCCTAACTACGGTCCTGATGTAATTTCCGCTGCCAAAATGATAAACACCTGGATACCACCGAAACTGGCCGCGGCCGCCCGTTCCCGAGTTGTTAGGGGACGGGGGTTGCGACATACACACCCGCACACGTCAAGTTTTTGGCGCCGTTTTCGGGGACACAATGATTTTAAGAAAGTTTAAAATTAACGGCCTAATCATTTTTATCTTATATTTTTCATTTTTCTTCTTTTTCTTCCGATTTTATACTTTCTACAGGAGTAACAGGGGTCGTGTGGGATCAACACGGGCCGTGTTAAACCTGCAGTACCTGGGAAAAGTTGTTTTCTTGTTACTGGAACAGATACACGGGGCCGTGTTACAGGAGCATGGGGCCGTGTTGAACTTCCAGTATCTAGGAACTTGAAAACAGAAACTTTTTCTGGACAGCATGGGGCCGTGCTAACCTTTTGATTAGGCATTCTTTTTGTTTTTGTTCGCAGAAAATCACACAATTCGGTATAATTTGCAGGAGATACAGTTTGGTGCATGACCTCCACCTCCGACAAAGACATAAAAGTACCACTTGACGAACCCGAGCGCTTTTTGAGAAAAAGACTTAAAGCTAAAAACCAACAAAAAGCCTTGACCCGAAACCCTCCTATGGCGGATCACCACACTCTCATGGATTACCTACGACCTATGGTCGGTAATCTAGGAGCCGCTATTAACCCTCCTAATGTCGATGCTGATAACTTTGAGCTTCGACCACACCTCATCCAAATGCTCCAAAATTCCGCCACCTTCCATGGCCTAGCCAATAAAGATCCCCATTTATATATTACTAACTTTTTGGAAATATGTGACACTTTCCGGATCAACGGAGCCTCTAGCGATGCTGTTCGGTTCTGTATGTTCCCTTTTTCCCTCAAAGACCGAGCGAAAGCTTGGTTAAACACCCTCCCAAGTGGCTCCGTACACACTTGGGATGAACTTGCCCACAAAATTCTCTACAAATATTTCTCTCCCGCTAAAACCGCCAAACTCATGACCGAGATTAACACCCACTCTCAAGAAGACGGGGAATCCTTGTACGAGACATAGGAAAGGTTCAAGGAGCTATTAAGGAAATGCCAAAATCACGCTCTTGAACGATGGCAACAAGTGTCCACTTTCTACAATGGACTCTTGCCGCACACAAGGCAAATCCTTGATTCCTGCTCCGGGGGACTCCTTGGGAATCGGCGACCCGAGGAAATTTATAATCAAATCAAAGAACTTGCTCAAAACAGTTTTCAATGGCATACTCCTAGGGGCTCAAAATCCATAGCCCCGGGCGCCCATAAAGTGGATGAATCCACTTCCTTGCAAGCCCAAATTGAAGCCTTAGCTAATAAAATAAAGAAACTTGAATTGAACAAAACGGCTTCGGTTATGGCTTGCGAAGGATGTGGCGGCCCCCATGAAAACTGGAGTTGTATGAAAGATTTAGGAAATCAAACGGAAGTGGTAAATTACCTAAATAACCGGCCACGACCACCGGGAGTTCAAAGTAACACCTTCACTCCCGAATGGCGTAACCATCCCAACTTTAGTTGGAGGGAATCAGGGGGTAATAACCAACAAAGTCAAAATCAACGATCTAACTTTCAACAACAACCATGAAATGAGCAACAAGATTTCCAACCACAACAACAAGGAGGAAGAGAAAGGCTTGAGGATATTATCACTCGCCTCTTCTCTGAATTCGATAAAAGATACTCGGAAAGGTTCTCACAAACTGAATCGGAAATTAGAAACCAAAGGGCTTGTGTTCAAAACATAGAAAAACAATTAAGAGAACTAGCCCAAAATTTCGCCAAGAGACCGCAAGGAGCCTTACCAAGTAACACCGAAACAAACCCAAAAGCCCAAGTAAACGTAATCAACCTAAGAAGCCGGAAGGTAGGACCCGAGATTGAATCAACTCCACAATAACCCGATCCAATCCCCACTAAAAAACCCATAACCACTAACCAAGAAAATAGTCGACACCAAAATACCGACACAACCAAACCACCACCAGTCCCTTACCCCGACCGTTTACTTCGGCAAAAGACCGACGAGCAATTCACTAAGTTCGTGAGCTTGCTTAAACAAATTCACATCAATCTCCCTTTTATGTAAGTCCTCACTTAAATGCCAAAATACTCCAAATTTATGAGAGACTTCCTCACTAACAAAAGAAAGACTGCCATTCAACAAGTCACCTTAAGTGAAGAATGCTCGATAGCACTCCTCAACAAGTTACCCCAAAAGAAGATTAATCCCGGAAGCTTCACAATTTTTGCTCTATTGGTGGATCACCAATAAGCAATGCACTAGCCGACTTGGGGGCTAGCATTAATCTAACGCCGACCTCTATGTTCAACCGACTAGAGTTAGGTAAGCCACATCCTACAAGGATGAGCATACAACTTGCGGATAGGTCGGTAAAATACCCTCAAGGTGTCATAGAGAACCTATTGGTAAAGGTCGGAGAATTCGTTTTTCCGGCCGACTTTGTTATCTTAGACATGGAAGAAGATACCGAGATCCCGCTCATACTAGGACGACCTTTCCTTGCCACCGCACGGGCTATGGTAGATATGAGTGATAGAAAGTTAACATTGAGGGTTGCTGAAAAAGAGATCAAGTTTGAAGTGGGACAATGAGCGGAGGATGATCCGGTCAAATACCTCAAAGCGATTGACTCAAGCCTAGACGATGCATTGCAACGATACAACTCGGGATGGGAGTCATCCCACTCGGGTAACATTTGACTGACTTTGGGTCTAGCCAAGGACCTTTATAAACGTAGCATACCATGGAGGCATTTCATGGACTATCCATTAGTTTAGTAGTTTAAATCGTAGTTTAATCATTAGTTTAATGTTTTCTTTGAAGTTTTATCTTTGTAGGAATAAAGCACGCTCAACAGAGGATGGTGAATGACGACAAATGGAACCCATGCACGTAAAACAGGGCCTTCCGACTCAAAAAACTGCAAAACAGTGTCTGCAGCACGAGGTCGTGCTCACCCAGCACGCCCCCATGCCCAACTTACTGATGTCCAAAATCTTCTGTCCAGAAGGTGGCACGGGCCGTGCTCACCTAGCACGCCCCCGTGGCCACCCCACTGTAAGTCTTCTGTTTATGATTGTTACTGGCACTTTGGACACGGGCCGTGTCTCCATAGCACACCCCGTGCTGCAAGTGCCAGTAACCAAATAATTTTGCTATTTTTCACATTTTTTACTCATTTAACAAAATAAATCCTATTTGAGACACATTGAGGGCAACGTGTAAATTAAGTGGGGGTGATAAAACCTTGAATCGTTTGTCCTAAAATCAAGCGTTACACAAAACTCGCATTGGAACCGCTAATCACCCCAAACTTTTTCAATTTTTTTCTTTTACTTATCTTGGTTTAGTTGGGTAAAATAAGTTCTAAAACTTATGTTTTTACAAATTTACACCTTATAGCGTCGTGATAAAAAGAACCAATTAAGAAAATTACGAAAACGGGCATGACAAATCTTTGTAAAATTTGATTATATATACATTTTTACACTACAACTCCTTTTCCCACAAAAGTGAGTTTTGAGTCTTTACCGAGCATATAAATACATATCTATTCTAATTGCTCAATTTTCTTTTCTTGTGTGAATAGCCCGTTTGGTTCTCACGAATCTAGAACTTGACAATACGATATGTCCTAAGTCCTTACCGACAAAAAAATTCAAGTAAGTAAATGATGGAGGCATTATAATCAACCTAATTTTTCACTTTAAAACTTTTATTTTCTTTGCTTTACCAAAAACTTCCCCTTAGATAAACCCTTTGAACCTTAAACCCTTTTTATTTCCAAATCCACAAAAACAAACCTTTTCATTTTTCATCTTTTATTTTTGTAAACATATCGGTTAGGAAATTATGATTATGGCTCTGTTTCAACTTTGGAAAAAAAAATCAGAAAAATTTGCCTAAAGTATTTTTTGCTAAGCCACAAAGCAATAGAAAAACCGTTATTTTTACGCCTTTTTCCATTTCAATAAAACATACCAAACCCGAACCACCACCTACCCTTTAAACTCCTCTTGATATTTGCAAGGATTTAAACGTCAAAAAGGGGGAGGTTTGATTGATTATCAAGCCTATGGTAGGAGTCATGGTTGTAAAACAAGGTCTCCAAGACCGAGTACTCCCCGAGTAGTCGCTACAAGGTAGGCTGCCGATGCGACTTTCTTCAACTCCGACTAATTACTCGGAATCGATCAAAAGCGGTTAACATTGGCCAAAATCGGATCTAATAGGTCAACTTGGGCCGAGTTTGACTTAAAATAAAATAAAACATAATTTTTATTCCTATCATATTAAAGAATAAATATCAATTTCAGATATTTTGTTATAAATATTAGTAAATTTACGTTATTTGACACATATTTAATTTACAAAAACTAATTTCTTTATAATTTGGCATGTCCGAGTACGCCACGTGTACTCTTCGCCTAGGCCGAGTACTCTCAACTCCCCGGTCGACCGACTAGGGAGCGCCTAGCGACTTTTGCAACCATGGTAGGAGTACGTTCCAAAACCGGGCACGACTGTTCTCACTTACACAACTTCGACCGAGTGTTGAGTGACCACTTGTGAGGTGTGTAAAATTGTATATAACTAAATGGAATTTTATAAAGGCACGTTATGCCCAAAGTAAATATTTTTTCTTGGTTAACTCGAGAGGGTAATGATTTTTTAACACTTCACACCTCATCAATAATTTTTACTATGACGAGCTTTTGATAAATACATAATCAAAGACTTCATAAAAGTATTAGGAGGATTCTGGTCTTAATTGGTTATTTTTTCTTGTATTTGGTTTTAAAAATAATTTTTAGTAGTTTGTTTTTCTTACTATTTCAACCTTTCAATGTTACATAGGTTAGATATGATTCACATTATTAGAGTTATAGATTTTGTGTCCTAAGATTAATTTTCTGTAACTTACTTGAACTATACAATATTCTAATACGTATGCTTGATTGTTCATGTGTAGTTAGTAGTCTTTGTTTTTTTTTTTTACTTTAAAATTCGTCTGTGTTTTGTTTTATTTTATTTGTTACTATCTAAGCACGTAAGTACCATGGTCATCCTAACCAACCAGTACCAAATTTAAGTTGAAACATTGCATTAAGGATTTTTAGAAGTTTTAAAATCTATTTATATTTTCATCGAATTTGACAGACCAGTCATTTATGTAAATTTTGGACCCCGCCAACAAGCCGTCCCCGAGAATGCTAAACTGACGTTGGGGCTTTGGGTGAGATTAACAACTGGGCCACACCCTATAATATAAACCCAACATATATATTGAAAAATCAATAATACAACGTTCATTCTTATAAAATAAACAAATCAAAAGTAGTGTAGGAAAATGACCGCACTTACTTGCTTAAGTGAATTGCGAGACTCTCCTAACGTTTTTGGAATGAAATCTCATAATCAAGTCTTTATAGTCCATATTTTCTTATATTTCATTTTGAATAGTTATCATTGTCAACCTATTAAAATATGCTAAAATGGATTAATTTCAAGTATTAAAACTTTGTGGGCCATTAAGAATTTGTGTCTTTAAAAATGGCTTAAATATATTGGTTTTTTATTAAATATATATATAAATTTTAAAAAATATGGTCCATGGAGAATCGGGCCCTGTGCGATCACCCACCTGTTAGCCTATCTTGTATAACACCCAAAGTTGAGGAGCCATTATTTTTGTATAAAGAGATGGAGAGAACAAAGTGTAAATATTTTACATTGAGGCACTATCAGTTTACGAGCCACGTTTCCTTGTTATATGTGACACAATCTCAACAAGATATTGTCCCTTGAGAGCTTGCCACGTTTTCTATTAACTCATCAAATCTCTTGCATACTAAAAATAAACATAATCACTAGATTCATATACAAGCCTCCCATTGCAGTACCATAACAACTTCCAAAAAGGTTTCTCCGCCCTAAACTTCTTATTCACCATCAAACAAGGTTCATCATCTTACTCTTAAATAATCTTTCTTTCGAGGACCTGAACCATCTTCTCAAATTCCCTCACACACGTTACAACTGCTTGATGATCAAAACGTCCGCAGACAATCAATCTTCCTATTTCTTTGTTGATGGAAACAGATTCAACACCCTCAATACTAGATACTGCCTTCTCTATCTTTTTTATTTTTCTTTCACTGTTAAAGTTCACTCCCAGCGTTACTTTAAATTCCTGGAAAACAAATATGATCAAACAACAAAGGATAATAAGAACCATCATAATAAGAACTCTCTCAAAGGAAGTAAAAAATAAAAACTAAAAGAAAAGAAACAGAAATAAGAATTTGCTAATGGATGTAACATTAAAAGCAAACAAATTACGGGGACGGCAAAAACAAAAGTAAAGGTGTATACATACACTCTGATTGGGGTTTCGGAAATTATTTAATTCCTCAGAGCCAGATTTTAATTGACTAGGTGTTCTCCATCTTCGTGAATCTATGACAATAAGTGCTTATCGTTATGCATCTTAATATCAGATATTAATATCAAGTATAAAACATCGACAATCAATTGTTCAAATAACTAGGAACTTACCAGTAATATGAATATTGTGTCCAAAACAAATAGCAGGGATGATTGAGTTGAAGAAATCACGACGACAAAGATAGTAGGCTCCTTCGGTTACCTTGAATCGAGACAGATCACCTCCAATCACTTCTTCCTCACTCTTTTCTTCTTCTTTCTCTACTTCACCGCCATCCTTATACACAAGGCTCGCACCATACCCACCTCTTGATATCCTTCCTTCCTCCGTTAGGATATCCACATAAACGTCTAATAAGTTGCCAATTGGCCAATAACTTAACCACACAACATCTTCATCAACTCTGGGTTTGCAATAAACCACAGGACTATATACCCAGGTAACACCCCTGGTTCGGTTACTGATTCTGGCGAACAAAGGAGGCGGCTCAATATATCTATCTTCACCACTTGATGATCTGTATAAGGCCGTTACATTTAATCCATGAATTTTATGCTTCTTTGGATGCAGAGGCACACGAAAAGATAAAAATTTGGATGAGGACGTATACTCATGTGTCTCCATGCTTTGATCCTTTATGCCTTGCAGATAAGTGCTCCTTATACCATATTCATACAACATCTATATATATTACACACAAAACTCAATTACTTCTCATATACTAAACATTTTGCTGGATATTTGTGAGAAACTGAGAAAGAGATAACCTGGATATTCCAAGTTCTGCTTTTAGTAATCTGGTCACCAACCAAGTCCACCTTATGATCTTTATACGCTTTAATCCATTGCATATGTCCCAGATCTGCTTCATCAAGTTTTTCTATGGATACTAACTTAAAAAGGCCTTCAATCTCAAACAGTTTAAAACAACCTTCATAACAAAACATCTCTAGTGTGAAACGAGCTGATTGGAATGTTATTCTCTCCAGCGATGTACACCAATCTATATGCAACTCCTTTAGCGTACTTGGGAGACATGGGAGAGACTTGAGGTTTGGACAAGAAGTCAAGTGAAGCGACTGAAGCATTTTAAGGTCAACGTAATGTGGCAGGATCTCAAATGAATTGTAAGATAAAAACAATGTAGATAATGATTGGGGTAAGGCAAACAAAGGCTGTTCTGGAGTTCCACCACAAATACATAAAGCTTTTAGCCTTTCCAGTTGATTTACACACTTCTGATTCGATAAAGCCTTCCACAGCCTAGTGCATCCTGACAAGCTCAAGAAGGAAAGATTCTTAAGGTATCCTATGGTTTTACAAACATGACTCAAACTGATACAGCCACGGAGGCTCAATAACACAAGTTTAGGGAGTCGGTGGAGATTGCAGATGCTGACAAGTTTGTAAGACAAAGAGAGATCTAGAACCTTGAGTGAGTTAAGAACCTGTTCCACGAATAACAAGTTGAATATATCATTGTACATTCAAATGAAGACTGTCTAACACTGAGAAGCTAAAAGGTAAAGTGATAAACAAAAGACTGAATTCCTTGTACCATGGGTGGGTTGAACTCTTCCAAATCTCCAAAACTCATATATAATGCCACCAAGAAGTTTGTTAATAGGCCCGCGGGTACTCTTTTCAGAAAACATCCTTGCCACTTCAACCATCTTAAGTCAGGAAAATTCTTGTAGGTCCCGGTGAGTTTCACATTATCGAGATGGAGAAATTTTAGGTTCTTCATCTTTATAAGGGAACTTGTTTTGAATGCCTGCAAATTCAGTATGCCTGATAACATCACTAGGTAAATAATATTTCGCTACCATTGGAAGATGAAGAAAAGGTATACAAAAAAACAGCTATTCACCTCCCTGAAAGTCGTTTATTCTTAACCCCTTAGGGCATACATTAATGCTTCCCTAACTGAAATCTATTGTGTCCGGCCCTAACCAATATATTCTTTAGTCTTGGTCGTAATATGTATGAACAATTTTAGGAATGACAGGCAAAACGTAATCATTGATCGTTAACCACAAAACAAATAAAATAACAATTTTCTTTCAAAGACAAACAGGCGAGGAAATCTCAAAACTGTTTCTTTTTTCAATTTAATGGGTTTGGAATGAATCATGTTTTTATGAACAGGAAAGAGTGAACAAAATCAGATTCATACCGTTTTGTGTCATTCTAGCTCAATCAGATGTCAATTTGTGTTGCAATTAGCCAATCAACCATTATGGTGATTAAGTCTACACACAGGTGAAGAAATTCTAAAAATAAATTGCTTATTTTGGTGGTTCTCGAGCTGTATGGCCAATTTCGTTAAAAGACAGGGAAAGAACATAA
Source organism: Helianthus tuberosus (assembly GCA_030545235.1). NCBI lineage: Eukaryota > Viridiplantae > Streptophyta > Magnoliopsida > Asterales > Asteraceae > Helianthus > Helianthus tuberosus. The sequence goes on along the minus strand of CM060364.1, from coordinate 156,073,490 downwards.
ATTTACTTTTTAATTAATTTCACTAAAATAACTGCTCTAATTTGGTCAAGAAGACAACTATTGATGTGTACCAATTATGGTATTGGGAAATTCTTGTAATTCTTGCCAAGTATGGAACACTAATTTACTTATTAGACTTACCTTTGATCCCATCCCTTGCGTATCGTTTCGCATCTTCAACACCAGGACTTCAATTTTCTTGGAACCCTAACGGAGAAAGACATGAAATTAGAGAATGCTTATTTGAAATGAAAGGTTGTGAAATGGACAATGGGCATAAAGATAAACGCAAGAAGCATCTTACATCTCCGTTCCTCAACAAAATTTTACATTCATCATCACGCCAAACTCTACTATGTTCTGCAGGATCTTTGGAATCCTTTCGAACTATATTTCTTGCCATATCTTGTAGGAGTTTATGCATTGCCAGTTTGTTCCCACTAACTCTTGGATCAGTAACAAGGCATCTGTTAATGAGGGTCACAATCCCAGATTCTGCATGATAGTCATCCTCCAATATGCTTTCCACTTCATCAGCATATTCACCAAGAAACAAACAAGCAATATGGAGAAACAACTCTCGGTGACTCTCACATGGCAAGGTATCAAAACTCTTCTGTAGTACACCTTGGATTTTAATATTAATATCTCCTTTCAAGGAATTCAGTGAATTCACTGTACTTCTCCACGTTTCAATTCTTGTCCCTTGGCCTTCAGATAGAGAAGAACCCAATACCTTAAGAGCTAGCGGATTCCCTTCACAATATTGTGTTAACTGTATTGCAAACTCCTCAAAACCTTCCATAGGAACTTTAGATCCAAAGGCATGATAACTTAAAAGTTCCAATGATTCATGATCATTTAACAATTCAACTTCGTGGACATAGCACCCAGAAGATATGGACCCAAACCATGTATATATGCTTAGATGCCTTGTTGTTATAATGATTTTACTTTGTGTATGTAAAACCTTTGTTCCAACTAAAGTGTTTAATGTATCTTTGTCATCGATGTCATCAATAACAATAAGCACCCTTTTTTTTCTATAACCTTCTCGATCTGAAATGCTCCTTCAGAAAGATTAGATATCATTATGTTATTTCCTGAAATATCTCTGAGAAGTTGTTTCTGTAACCCATGCAATACACCAGGTTGATTCTCAATCCCTTCAAGAAAACTGCTACATTGAAAGTTTTGCTTGTTTAAGTTATAAATGTATTTGGCAAGTGTTGTTTTGCCACTTCCTCCCATGCCGCAAATTGATAGAACAGAATGATCAGGCTGTACAGATCTCAACCATGAATTAATACCTTCAGCTCGAGTCTCTATTGCAGTTAGACCCGTAGGAGTGCTAAGGAGTTTCAAATCTAGTTCACAGTAAACTTTTTGAACAATATCAGCAATGAAGGCCGTCTCAGACCTGGAAAGGAAAAGGATCACATTTAGAGCAAGACATCCAAAACTATTAAGAATGTAATTCATGAAATCTGATTAAAACCACCAGAAATGATCAACCAAAGTGTACATATAAAATGTACATTCATTCTAACAAAAGTCGTAATCTGATTTGAAAAACTGAACAATGTTCGCCCTATTGGCGTCAATGTGGTTGCTTAATTCATTACATTTGTTTACATTAAAATTGGATTGTTTACTATTTAAATAAAAATGTTTTCAAAACTCTACTATGAAAAGAGCCATCAAATTGTGCAAAGTAACATAGCTTTTAGCAAACTGGGTGCTCATAAAAAAACTTATAACTTATAGTTATAGCGGGTCAGCAAACCATTACCAATGAGAGCCGCCACCCCCCACTGTTGTCTCCTTTGTTACCACCGTCGTCCCCTCTACTTCCACCGCCGTGCTTGCCACCACCATCACAAGTCACCGCCTGTACTTCCACCACTGTCCTTGCCACCACCCCCATCAGCCGCAACTACCAAATGTGACGATGTATAGTTTTTCATTATCTCTTTATTATAGGTGGCAATCTCGACCCATTATTTAAAGAATGGATACGTTTGGGTATAAAAAGTCAATAGGGCTCCTTTCAATCACCTTAAACTAGTCAATTGGTTAATTTGTGCCTACTCAAGTTAACAGACGCGTCAAACAGAAAGCTATCACAAAAGTTGCTAACTTAAAAAGGATCCAAATGGATTAGGACTGTCCAAACTGCTCGACGATCGAGGATCGCTCGACGATCGCTCAAAAAATGCTCGTTCGATTCCCGCTTAGTTTTTTTCACCTCAAGCCATGTTGACCTGAACCAAATTGATACCTTGTTTAAACGCCCCGTTTGATCCGAACTCATTTGCTCCAAACCTGTATCGGCTCGGCAAGAACCAGTTTTGACCCACCACCTGAACCAACCCGACCCATCCAGTTTGCTAGGCTTACTCTTAATTTATCTTGAGATTTATTTAACCAATGTAACATTTTTTCTTCATTTCACATGGTTTTTGTAAATCTGTTTGTTTTGACATTTTACTCATCATAAATAGAATGGAAAATGGTGCTAGAAGGAACATGAAAGCATGATCCCACCAAATTACAAAACTCGACAGACTCCATGAAAGAAAGATATAGCACTTTTTTTTCATTTTTGTTCTTGAAATATATGCTTTTAACTTTGAAACATTAGAAAAAAAAAACAATTTCCGTTGAATAAAAAAACAATTCCAATGGGATGGGCCAATAAATCCTAAATTGGCAAGTCAAAACTGAAGTAGCAATAACTAAAAAGAAAGTATAGGGAGAGATATTGAAGCATACCCTGAAGGAGACGTCCCCTTTAAACCAGCCACCTCTGTTAGGGCTTCCTTCCACCGAATCGCATTATCCTCCGTCCATTTTGAACCTTCTTTCGCTTCAATGGTGAAGCTTCCTCGCTGGTTCCTGACATCCGAAGGATCGACGCCATAAAACACAGGGAAAACCAAATGACCGGCATTCCTCTTTTGCTGGAGGATCAAGGAAAGCTCATCAAGGCACCATCTTGAGTTTGCAAAGTTGTTTGAAATTACAATTATTGAAGCTCGAGAAGTTCTTATTGATCTCTCAATTTCTAGCTTGAGTTCATGACCTTCACGGATTTCATCATCGTCCCTGAAAGTCCTGATCCCCGCTTGATGCAAGGCCTTATAAAGATGATCGGTAAAAGAATGACGAGTGTCTTCACCTCTGAAACTTAGGAAGACATCGTACTCGTAATGGGTTGTTGGGGCAGATGTAGATGAAGTAGAAGCCATTTAAGAAGAGGTTGTGAAATCTGGTGAGGGGATTTGTCTGAGAGAGGTTCTGAAGTGAAGTTGAGGGGAGATTATAAAGCCATTAAAAAGTCAAAAGTCTTCTCAAATATCCTAAGGAAATTACTACGTAACTAGATAAATTTACACTTTTAGGAAAATTTATTAACAAAATAGTTCATTACTGTTTTTGTCTCTTTGGTTTGTCAAAAACCACTATTTCAGTCCATTAGTTTAAAATCTGTGATTTCAGTCCCCGTGGTTTCACTTTCCATTTCAATCCATTATTCTGTTAAGTACAGTGACTGAAATGGTTACGAGGTGGACTGAAATGGTTACGAAAGTCAAACCACAGGGACTGAAATCGCAATTTTTAAACTAATTGACTGAAATAGTGATTTTTGACAAACCACAGGGACGAAAACAATAATTAACTCTTAACAAAAACAAAAGGTCATACTTTCACACCAAAAGTAACAAGAACAAAAGGTTATCAGTGCCAGATCCATTATTTTTTTATGGGGTGCGTAATATTTTTAAACATTTTAGGCCCTTAGGTATATGAAAAAAATTTGGTTCATATCGGGCCGTATCGGGTCAGGTCATGTAAAACAAAAGAATATCAGGCTAAAATTTATATAATTATCAAAAACACGTCAAACATCGTTACAAACATATTTAAAATGTCGCCCTATGGGTTTTTATTTTGTAAAATCTATACAAACATCATTTAGAGCTACTTTTCTAAGCAAGTCTTTCTCTATATAACATATACAACTAATTTTTAATACTAAACACTTAAACAATCATCACCAGACTTCATAATTTTTAACTTTCAAATCAAACCCTAGTTTTAATTGTTGATTCCTTGTAACTAACCATTTAAACACACTAAACTTTAACTAAAACAACAGAATCAGCCAACTAAAGTTTCAAAAAACAACAAAACAACTAAAATTTCAAACATTTTTAACAATTTTATTTCTCCTAAAAATCCAAATAAAACAAGAAAACAACAAAAAAAATAATCGAACCATACCTAGAAAGAGAAATACAGATGTTGTTTTCGTGAGTTTGGTTTCCATAATTTACTATTCTCCGGCGGAATCCGAAGTTGTTGATGTTGCCTGATGAATACATGTTGTGTGCTGTTGTTGGTGTCGTGGGCCTGGATTACAAAACAAAGATCGGGACGAGAGAAGGGGAAAGGACGGTGGGTTAGGTTATTATATTTTAGTTCAAATTATATTATTAATTGGGTTAAGCTTGGGTTATGGAGTGTTTATTAGGCTAAAGGTTAAGAGAAAGTTAATTGGGTTAAGTCAAAGTTAATTAGTCAAGTGAAAAGTTAATTAGGTTAGAGTTGTGGATGGGAGGATGAGTAGAGGTAGGCCCAAACTGACTTGGGATGAGCGGATTAGGCGGGAGTTGTTAGAGTTGCACCTCTCTGAGGACATGATACAGGATAGAGGTCTATCGAGATGTAGGATTAAGGATAGAGACGGATAGGAGCAGGTTTATCTATGTCTTAGAGTTTAGGTGGAACTTGTGTGTGATTGTTGCTCACATGTTTATATGTGGTCTTACGCCTTTTTCTTTTGTATCTACTTTACTATGTTACTTTGTCACCACCTATTTTGCCTATTATTTGGTCGTTTCCAATGTTTTGTTTCTCTGAGTCTGTCTCGTTTACCATTGGATTCTTATGCGGGGGTCTATTTGGAAGCAGTCTCTCTATCCCTATGGATAGAGGTAAGGTTTGCCTACATCCCACCCTCCCCGGACCCTGACAGTAGCTTGCTATATGTGGGATTCACTGGGTATGGTTGTTGTTGAAAGTTAATTAGGTTGTATTTAAAAAAAAATCAAGGGGTGCGGTCGAGATTTTCCAAGGGGTGCAGACGAAAATTTTAAATGGTGCGGTCGAAATTTTTTCGGGAATTTAGCACTTAATATTTTTTTTCAAGGGGTGAGCCCGCCCATCTTGGGCATAAGGTGGGTACACCCCTAAAGGTCATGCTTTCACACCGAAAGTATTGTAGGTGGGGGCATAAAATTAATGAAGGATTGGAGCCTCTTATATATATAGAGTAAGGTTATTCTGCAAATCTCTCTTTAACAACATGCAAATAAAAAGTAAATCTTTAATTCCTTTTAACATAAAAATTCAATTAACTTGTTTCTTCACAAATAACCACTATGGCTGCATCCTGCATCTTTTTAATTTGATGCAAACTAGAGGTGGCTATTTTAATATATATATATATATATATATATATATATAGAAACGGGATCAGGAGAAAACGCTCAAAAGTGTGAGAACGATGAGAACGCATCATGACCCAACACGTGTCACGCGGCATAGAGAAGGGCGGAGAGGCTTTTTTGTCCTTTCATATTTCTTTTTTTAAATGCGTGTCACATCACCTTTGCATTTTTTGGCGTTTAATAAATACGCGGCATTTTTATTGTTTTTATATCAGGATTATAGTAAACATTTTGGCGTTTTAAGTATGTTTGGCGTTTTTATTGTTTTTTAGATCAGGATGCAGCCCTATAATGTAAAAAACATCAGTAATTTTCTTGATGTTTATTTATTTATTTTTTCTATCAAGTGTTGTGCCGTGTAGGATACAGGCCTATAATGCGACAGTCAATTATGGCGTTTTGAAAAGATAAATAAATTAAATTTTCCATGTAGTGGCTTTTAATATAATAAATGTTTGGCAATAATGTTACCGACTCTTTATTTTACTGTTTAGCAATTACTGTTTCGTTCAATTTCATTTGTCAATTAGTGTTGATTTTTTGCAGCAATACTTTGTTTGGCTTTTTTTTGGCGTTTTATATAGCAACATCGTACTTTGCTAGCATCCGTTCTCTCAGTTTTGACACTATCAGGCGTTTTGGTGTTTGTCTTTTTGGCGTTTTATACTCAATTTTTTTTATTAGTAGAGAATTAGATAACAAACAATAGAAAATGAAAAAAAAAATTAAAAATTATAATCTAATTTCTCAAGTAAATCTTCACTGTCATCAGTCTCTTCTACTTTAACTTTTTTGGCGTTTTGAACCTGTTATTGAATACCTTATGTAGATCCTTATTTTCCTACATAACGCCCGTCTTTAGAAGATGCTTATTTTTTGTGGCATCCTTTATTGTGGTTTGATATATACTTGTTTGATGACATGTTGAAGACCAACGTCTGCTCTATGTATTGATCCCTTCATACCATCAATATATCCATAATAAACAAAGTGACATGATGACATATCAGTGTCAACAGTCTCTTTTTTTTGAATATTTGTCCATCTCATTCAGTAAAAGCTTATAGAGATACCCACCTCAGAGAAGAATCCATTCAGTGAAACTTCATTCAGAACAATACTCAATATAGAATAAACGAGGTTCCGCATCTGTGAATTTTTTAACTATTTTTTTGGCATTTTTAAAGTGAATGGTTTCTAGGAAATATGGCGTTGTTTTTGGTTTGTGATCAGTTGATTGTGCAGAGACGTCTCTCTTATAGGATGTTTTTTTGCGCGTAGTTTAGGCGGGATTTTATTTATAATAAATGATATTAATAAAGTAGACGTCTTTGCAGTTACTGTGTATTTTTACTGTTTTTGTTCAACTTTTTATGAGTTTTTATGGTCATAGACTTTCCATCTCCCAAGTTTGGCGTTTTTTAATGGCTTTAAGTAGTTTTTGGCGTTTTTTTTCTTCTATTTTTAGCTTTTAATAATACTTCTGCAAATTACTTTTATTATAGTTTTGGAGTTTTTGGCGTTTTACTGTATTATGGCGTTTCACAAGCATTATGACTATTTGGCGTTTTTAATAATATAATGTATTTTTTTATTCTAAGTTGAAAAATACATAACAAACAACAGAAAAAGAAAATTAAAAAAATAAAAATATAAACAATTCATCTTCCAAATCTTCACTGTCGTCAGTCTCTTTCTTCTTTGAAACATGTTCATTGGCGGTTTTGCTTTGTCATGCTTATGTTTTTGTGTCCGTTTGGAAAGACAAAATGACATGAGTTTTTTTTTTTTTTTTTTGAATATGTATCTTCAAACAACTCATCAGTGTCATTCGTATCTTCATGCCATTATAATATTCATCAATAACAAAACCCAAAAAATGACATAAGTCTGACCCCATCATCTTTTTGTTTATGATTTGTCAATCTCATGTAGCAAAATGTTATTTGAGTCACAGCATCTCAGGGAAGAATGCATTCTCCGAAACTTGGCGTAGCACAATATTGAATATACAAGAAACGATATTTTCCATTTTTAGCGTTTTACTGAGAAAATAGTGTATCTGAAAGAAACATCGATTTTTTGAAATCTTTTGGTGTTTGAGTGTTTTGGCGTTTTCTAAGATGATTGCTATATAGTAAAATATGGCGTTTTTTGAGTAGGTGTGTTTGACGTTTTTGGGATTTTGGCGTTTATAAGATGAATGATATATAGTAGAAAAAATGGCGTTTCAGGTTTCTGGGGTGTGTTTTTATGTCTGGGATGTTTTTGTTTATATAGTGGTGTGTTTTGGCCAGTAATGGCGTTTTATTCATTAGTTGGCGTTTTGGTATAGAAGTGTAAAAACTCTTTTACCCTTAATGAAGCGTGTTCAATCAATAAAATTCGTGTTATTTACGAAAAAGCCATCGCGCCAATCTAGTCTATAGATTGTTTTGATCGGACGATCCATAAGCATTCTCACCGTTCTCACACTTTCCACCGTTTTCTCTAGATCCTGACCCTATATATATATATATATATATATAGAAACGAGATCAGGAGAAAACGGTAGAAAGTGTGAGAACGCATCCTGGCCCAACACGTGTCACGCGACATAGAGAAGGGCGGAGGGGCTTTTTTGTCCTTTCATATTTCTTTTTTTAAACGCGTTTTATATCACCTTTCCATTTTTTGGCGTTTAATAAATACGCGGCGTTTTTATTGTTTTTATATCTGGATCATAGTAAACATTTTGGCGTTTTAAGCAAATTTTGGCCTTTTTATTGTTTTCAGATCAGGATGGATGCCTATACTGTAAAAAACATCAGTTATTTTTTTATGTTTATTTATTTTTTATTTTTTTCTATCAAGTGTTATGCCATTTAGGATACAGGCTTATAGTGCTGATTTTTCCAGTAATAATTTGTTTGGCGTTTTTGGCGTTTTATATAGCAACACCGTGCTTTACTAGCATCCGTTCTCACTGTTTTCATACTATCAGGCGTTTTGGCCTTTTTTATTAGTAGAGAATTAGATATTAAACAACAGAGAATTAGATAACAAACAATAGAAAATGGAAAAAAAAATTATAATCTAATTTCTCATCCAAATCTTCACTGTCATCAGCCTCTTCTACTTTAATCTTTTTGGCGTTTTGAACCTTTTTTTGAATACCTTATGTAGACCCTTTATTGTGGTTTGATATATACTTGTTTGGTGACATGTTGAACACCAACGCCTGCTCGAATGTATTCATCTCTTCATGGCATCAATATATCCATCAAGAACAAAGTGACATGATGATCATCAGTCTTTTTTTCATGAATATTTGTCCATCTCATTCAGCAAAAGCTTATAGAGATACCCACCTCAGAGTAGAATCCATTCAGTGAAACTTCATTCAGAACAATACTCAATATAGAAGAAATGAGGTTCCGCATCCGGGGCTTTTTTAAGTATCTTTTTTTGGCTTTTTAAAGTGAATGGTTTCTTGGAAAAATGGCGTTTATATTTTTTGGTTTGTGATCAATTGATTGTGCAGAGATGTCTCTCTTATAGGATGTTTTTGGCGCATAGTTTAGGCGAGATTTTTATTTTATAATAAATGATATTAATAAAGTAGCCGTCTTTTCAGTTACTGTGTTTATTTTTTATTCTTTTTGTTCAGCTTTTTATGAGTTTTTATGGTCATAGACCTTCCATCTTCCAAGTTTTGCGTTCTTTAATGGCTTTAAGTAGTTTTTGGCGTTTTTTTTTTCTATTTTTAGCTTTTAATAATAGTTTTTCAAATTACTTTTATTATAGGTTTGGAGTTTTTTGGCGTTTTACTACATTATGGCGTTTTACTACATTATGGCGTTTCCCAATCTTTATGACTTTTTGGCTCTTTATTAAAGTTTTTTATTCTTAGTCGAAAAATACATAACAAACAACAGAAAAGGGAAATTAAAAAACTGAAAATAGAAACAATTCATCTTCCAAATCTTCACTGTCATCAGTCTCTTTTTTTCTTTGAAACATGTTCACTTGTGGTTTGTCTTTGTCATGATTGTGTTTTTGCGGTTGTTTGGAAAGACAGTATGACATGAGCTTTTTGTTTGGATATGTATCTTCAAAGCACTCATCAGTGTCATTCGTCTATTCATGCCATTATAATATTCATCAATAACAAAACACAAAAAATGACATAAGTCTGACCCCAGTATCTTTTTCTTGAAGTTTTGCCCATCTCATTCAGCAAAATGTTATTTGAGTCACAGCACCTCAGGAAAGAATGCATTCTGCGAAACTTCGAGTAGAACAATATTGAATATACAAGAAACGATTTTTGGTATTTTTGGCGTTTTACCGAGGAAATAGTGTATCTGAAAGAAACGTCCATTTTTTGGAAATTTTTTATATTTGAGAGTTTTGGCGTTTTCAAAGATGATTGGTATATAGTAAAATATGGCGTTTTCGAGTAGGGGTGTTTGATGTTTTGGAATTTTTGGCGTTGTAAGATGAATGGTAAATAGTAGAAAATATGGCGTTTCATGTTGGGGGAGGTGTGTTCTTATGTATGAGAATGTTTTGTTTATATAGGGATGCGTTTTGGCCAGTAATGGCGTTTTATTCAATACTTTGGCGTTTTGATATAGTAGTGTAAAGACTTTTTTACCCTTAATGAAGCGCGTCCACTCAATAGAATTCGTGTTATTTACGAAAATGCCACCGCGTCAATCTAGTCCATAGATTGTTTTAATCGGACGATCCATAAGCGTTCTCACCGTTTTCACACTTTCCACCGTTTTCTCTAAATCCTGGCCCTATATATATATATATAGGATAAGGATCATGTGAGAAGTAGTAGGCTAATTGAGAAACTTGAGAAGCATTCTGGACCATACATTTTCCCTAAGCAAAAAAATGCAAAAAAAAATATAACAAAATGCAAATTTCTTTTTTTTGAAAAAATCGAAGCTTTTCTCTTAGGTTTTTTTAGGGATTTATACACATATGTATATTGTTAATCTTTTAACTATACATATGTGTATATTATCAATTATACATATATGTATATACATGTTTAAAATTGAAAAATAAGTGTTATAAATCTTTGATTGAGGTGGATGATTTAGTTTTAGCTTTAGGATTTAGCATTAGTATTTATGGTTTAGCATTAGGGTTTAGCTTTAAGGTTTAGCATTAGTATTTATGGTTTAGCTTTAGGGTTTATCATTAGGGTTTAGCATTAGTATTTAGGGTTTTGCATTATGGTTTAGCTTTTGGGTTTAGCATTGGGGTTTAGCATTAGGGTTTAGCTTTAGCATTTGGGTTTAGTTTTAGCTTTAGGGTTTGCATTAGGGTTTAGCTTTAGCATTTGGGTTTAGTTTTAGCTTTAGTGTTTGCATTAGGGTTTAGCATTAGGGTTAGCTTTAGGGTTTAGCATTATGATTTAGCTTTAGGGTTTAGGTTTTATAACACTTATTTTTCAATTTTAAACATGTATATGTATAATTGACAATATACACATATGTATAGTTAAAAGATTAAAAATATACACATGTGTATAAATCCCTAAAAAAAAACCTTAAAGAAAAAGCTCCGATTTTTTCAAAAAAAATGCATTTTTTACCTTTTTTTTTTTTTTTTTTGCATTTTTTGCTTAGGGAAAATGTGTGGTCCAGAATGCTTCTCAAGTTTCTCAAATAAGGTGGACTCCTCTTAGGATCCCAAATAAGGTGAACAACTATTTTTAAGAGTGAACTAATCTTGGCACTTGATATTTTTTAGATTAAAAGAGTAAGATTGACATTAGCCAAGTATTTTTAATTAACATCCCTTAATTTTTTCATCTCTTAACTCTCTCTCTCTCATCTTTAATTATTTCTCATTATTTTATTTATTAGAAACTGAAGGGCTTTAAAACAAATCATGCAATCTAAATCTAATATATGTATATCCGTAAAAAACGTTTCCAAACATACATATAATTGTGAATTAATAGTCAAAGAAGTATGTTAGCTTAATTTTGACTACCCATAAAAGATGGCAGTGGCTTCTATCTCTGTTATCATTTCCATATTCTTATTAAATATTAAGTTATTAAAATAAAGTGTAAGTTAAATAGTAATAGTAATTTGTTTATTTTTCCTGTTCGTATAAATGAAATAAAAATAAATAATTACCAAGAACCAATTCCACTAACTCACTTATATATAGATCATCAGTGGCCACCGACACCTATTTAGTGTCTCTTGAGGCCTCCCATTACGTGGAGGTCGCGGGTTCAAATCCTGGTTACTCCAGGCTCTTCAATCTAATCAAGTTGACAAGGGTGTTTACCGCCAGGGATCGTGTCGGGTCGTGAACTGGGAATGGAGATCCCTTCTGCGGCTAAGAATACCGTGCACCCACCCTTTTTTATATGTAGATCATGAAATTCAAAATTCTTTTTGCAACATTATTAAATATAAAAAAATATATATATTTGTTTTAAAGATATAATTTCTTAGTAAATAAAATAAGAATGATAAAATGTTATATGGAAGGATAATTGGATACAAGTATAATGGGAAATAAATGTAAATGCAAAAATACTGGATGTTACATATATAAACATATGCATATTACAAATTTACATACATGTGACTTGTTTCGTTTTCATTAATTTCATAATTTTTATATGAATCTACTCGTGTGCATGCATAATATACTATATGTTGTTAATATACACATATGTAACCATTTTTTAATATAATACACAGATGTATAAAAGTCAGTACACATGTGTATAAACTAACAGCTGTGTATCTTATATAAATAGATAGTTAGCGAAATTGTACACATGCATATAAACTAAAAACTGTGTATCTTGTATAAACTGATAGTTAGTGAGACTGTACACATGCGTATAAACTAACAACTCCGTAGGATCCTAAGATGCTTTTATCTGACATCTGGTCTTAAGGTGAACTTATCCAAATGTAGTGTCTTTGGCATTGGAGTAAGTGATGCGGAAGTCCAAAATATGGCGGGTATCCTCAATTGCAAAAAAGGGTTGTTCCCCTTCAAACATTTAGGGCTACTAGTTGGAGCTAATATGAACCTCATTCGCAACTGGAAACCGGTGGTTGAAGTATTTAAAAGTCGGCTCTCGGTTTGGAAGGCGAAGACCTTGTCGTATGGAGGGCGGATAACTCTCATTAAGTCAGTTTTGGATTCCTTACCGACGTATTATTTCTCATTATTTAAGGCCCGGTTCAAGTTATCGAATATCTTGAGAAACTAAGGAGGGTTTTCTTTGGGGGGGGGGGGGATCGGAAGAAAAAGAAAAAATGAACTGGGTCGCATGGGTAAAAACCATTGCTCCCATTGAATATGGAGGCCTCGGTTTCGGGTCGCTAAAAGATGCTAATCTAGCGATGCTCGCTAAGTGGTGGTGGCGGTTCAAAACTGAAAAGGAGGGCCAATGGAGAAGAATAATATGGACATTACATCATAATTCAAGATCTTGGATGGCTATTCCAGCGAAAGTATCCATTACCGGTCCATGGAAGCAAATTGTTCACGTTCAAGAATTATTACTGAAGTGTGGGGTGAACCTGAATAGGGCCATAAAATATACTGTTACGGGCGACCTTGATACGTCATTTTGGTTAGACTGTTGGATGGGGGAGCTGCCTCTTCAGCATTTATTCCCTCGATTATTTGTATTGGAAAAATCAAAATTATGTAGCGTGGCGGTTCGAATCATCCAAAACAGCCTTGGCTTGTGTTTCTAGTGGGATTAGGCGAGGCCCGATCTGGCCAGCAATGAACAACAGGAGTACCAAGATTTGACGAGTCTATTGGGCGCTATTTCGTTCGCGTCTGGCAAGGATAGGTGTGTGTGGAGCTTAGACATGTCAGGTACTTTTTCGGTTTCGAGTATTAAGCATATTCTAAGCTCTTTTAATAGAACGAAACCCGATCGATCATTCATGTGGAACAACTGGGTTCTGAAGAAAGTGGGTATTGTGACTTGGTGGGCGATGAACGAAAGGCTCCCAACTCGGACGGCGCTGAACTTGAGGAGGGTGAATGTTCCAGACCTGGCATGCATTTTCTGTAGTGAATATATGGAGTCTTGCGACCATATTTTTGTTGCGTGCCATTTTGCGCAAATGGTATGGCAGCATGTTGCTACTTGGTGTAGAATCCCACCAATTTGGGCTTTTGATATTAAAGATCTGTTGGAGTTACAAGACTACAGCCCGGGTTCGAGGAAAAGAAAAAAAGCCTTACATGCTAATGCTCTGATCGTTATTTGGTGCATATGGAAAATGCGTAATGAAGCAATGTTTGATAATAAGGATCCGAATGTTTTCAAAGTGCTCGAGGAGGTTAAAACGTTAGGTTTCCTATGGGTTAAAAACAGATCGAAAGAGGTGGCCATGACGTGGGAAGATTGGAGTAGATTTGAGATTTTTGTATAGTTTCCGTTAAGTTGGTTGTCTTGCATTGCGAGTTGATTGGTGTAATGTTGTTTTTCATGTTCTTGTAATTTTGGTGCCTAGCGTCTTGCTAGTATTAATAAATCTTTTTGTTGGCCGTTCTCAAAAAAAAAAACTTTGGATTTTCTCCCAACATCTTACATACTTGCAGTTGTTTGGTTTTGCTTGCACCCTAAGGTGAGTAGATCTATTACTCTCCCCTTTTTTTAGTCATTAAATATTTTTTGGGCTGTATCACATGTCATGTTTTTCTATTGTTTTCTATTGCGTTCATTGTTCCTATTATTTCTAGTATCTATCGTTGCATATACGTATATCTATGTGTTTACCCGCTTTGTGTCACAGGTTTTGCATGGATCCACCTGGCTGACTAGGTTCCCCACGGCCATGGGTTGTAGCCTAGTATCGCCACCAGTATTAGACTCGCTCTTTGGGGCTTGAGACTAATGCACGCTATAGTCTTTGAGTCTTATTGTTTCTATTATATTTATATTGTGATTGTGGTGATTTGTTGATTGTTATTGTGGTTGTGGTGATTATGGATGTTTCTACAACATATGATATTACATGTTAAATATATTTTTAAAAGTTTTCTAAGTAAAATAAATCAATTAATAAAGCAAAACATTTTATTTAAATTCTAGATCTATTCACCAACATTTTATTGACCCAAAACCTTTTTACGCATGATACAAGTATGTGAATTTGAGAGGATTTGAAGTTGAAGACACGTAGGTTGTGCCTTAGTAATAAATGGGATATTTGTATATGATTATTTATCTTTTGTATATTTTATGAATTTTAATGAACACATCCTATGATTATGTGTGACAATTCAAATTTCATGGTTTTAAATATTATACTTATAATAGTGTCATGAACTATGGACAATCATTATGCCTCGTACCATATTCGTTGCGTCTCGGGGTGTGATTGGTAACGGGAGCATGAAACACAAGGTTAATAAGCCCGAGTAATGGGTAAAGTTATAGGAAACCAAATCCTACAAAAGGTTGTGAATAACTTAAGCCTAAATGCTTAAACATCGAAATGGGTCGAATAAATATATGCTTAAACCGGATATCGGTAGCGAAAATCATAAAAGTTATTAATCAGGGTTAAGGATTATGGATTAAACATGTGAGTAAATGATTTACTAGCATTTAAAAACAAGTTTGGGACATACTGGAGGTGTTTTGGCCGAGTTATGCGACAAAGAGTAAAAATGGCATAGCTTGGAAAATACCCAGCTCAAGAATAAAACTTTTTGGAAAATTGGGCTCCTCGCGTCGTGCGATGAGCAAGAGGGTTATCCCTCGCGTGACGCGAGGGAAGGAAGTCAAACCTTCGGTCAATATCATGTCTGTCGCGTCGCGTGACAGGACTTCCTCTTCTTCGTCGCGTGACAGGACGAAGGTGAAAACTGCAAAAAAAATTATTTTGTTAATTTGGTTAAACGGGTTCTTTTTAAATGCTTATTTCTCGTGTATACTTACGTTTCAATCTCTCATGCGATTATAGGTACTTCAAATCAAACATCCAAATGAGGATCAAGTCACAAGAATAACCAAACACAATTCAAGATGTTTGCTTTTGTTTTGTAAACTTAAACACCTATGCTGAATTTGGTCTTCGCTTTGACTTCGATATAATGTAATCAAAGTTTTTAAATATCCCCATTTTGGGATAATGTTATTTTTATGATTTATGCAAGTTTTAAATGTTTTATTTGATATGGGTCTTACAAGTGGTATTCAGAGCTTAAGGTTGAATGTGTTCGGTTCGAGACTTAATCGTGAAATACGGTAAGAATTAATTATAAAATGATTACTATAGAATAAAAGGGGGAAATAGTTAAAAATGCATGGGGAGGGGTGTATATATATACCCGAACTCGGAAATGCATTAAGTACAAACGATTAAGGCAAGTTATATACTTGACCAAACTGAGTAAGAAAGATACATCGCGTGTAGTAACGAACAATGAGGATAAATTCTCATATAGTAATATGAGAATAATTAAAAGAAATGTTTATCAATCTATTGTGAACATTTCAGTTCTAACGATGTCGGGAGGAAAGGAAGCGGTGATGACACGACACCTCTCATCATCAAAGAAATGCGAGAGAAGATTTCCGAATAAGTCGGAAAGGCGTTGGAGACTAGTTTACCCAGTTTATGGAAAGGATACAAACCACAATCCTAACGGTGGCAAAAGATAAAATGAACGAGCTGAAAAAGAGCCTTCTTCAAGGGAAGGATAAAACCAAAGAAAAGAAGTCTTATCCGTATGACAAGTTTATGGCATGTGTGCGTGCGTCGACCAGGAGGATAGAAAGGGAGGGAGACACATTTTCTTGCCCTATTCCATCAAATTCCCCAAATTGAAAGGCTAGAAAGGTTAAGATCTTATGCATGAGTAGGAAATAATGAACACCTAAGCAAGGAAGTTCATAAAGTATGTAGAATTCTTGTTTTTGGTAAAGTAGAAATTGATGATGAACTCCATGCCTTACAACTTGAATGAATTGTATATGTTATGGTGGAATTGATGGTATATAGATGTTTAGAATCACCATACTTGTAAAAAGTTAACATGAATAAAAAGTTAGGGTTCTATGGTTATATAGGAGAAAATGGTTTTGATCTTAACATAAGAATAACCCAAAATTTGTGTATGAACTAGCTTTGTGTGGTGATCTTGTTAGACATAATTGCATTATTGGATTGATTTTAGTCATAACATGTTCATAATGTTGTGAAGTTAAGTACGGAGGTTAATAGACCTAACTAATTGATCAGCTAGGAATTTATGCACTTAAGGTGTATGAGGAAATGCTTGAATGAGATTTGAATGCTAATAATGAATGTAAAGAAACCTTGATGTGAACCATAAAAATTAAGTACTAGAAAATATGGTAAAATGGTCATCATGATGACAATTTAATAATTAGTCGGGTTGTTCACTATAGGCGACTCGAGTGATAAGGCGGGTGATAAAGTCAGGAGCTATACGTGACTTAAAGGGATGCTCTAAGGTACATGGATATATGCTTCGTTATTTTCATTTTCCAGCTAATGTTATCATTCAATAAAATGGTTGCGAATAAGTTTATACATGGAAATGGGTTTGCTCATAAGTGATAGTATTCACGAGAGAAAACCCAACGGGTCAAAATGAGTAAAACGCAAACCGGGTAACAGGAGCATAAATAAAGACATTAATGAACCCGGATATTGAGTTAAGTTTTAAGTGTGAGCGTAAACTGGGTAACGGGAACACGAACGACGAAGTGATGAACCCGGGTAATGGGTCGTAGCCGAAGGGATATGACTCTTTGAAACGGATGTGGATAAATCAAGTTCAATTACTTGAATATTAAACAGGAAGAATAAGTGTAAACGCAAACCGGGTAACGGGAGCGTGAAACACAAAGTTAATAAGCCCGAGTAATGGGTAAAGTCGTAGGAAACCAAATCTTGCGAAAGGTTGTGAATAACTTAAGCCTAAATGCGTAAACATCAAAATGGGTCGAATAAATGTAAGCTTAAACCGGGTATCGGTAGTGCAAATCATAAAAGTTATTAATTCGGGTTAAGAATTATGGATTAAACATGTGAGTAAATGATCTACGAGTGTTTAAAAACAAGTTTGGGGTAAATCGGAGGTGTTTTCGCCGAGTTATGCGACAAAGAGTAAAAATGGCATAGCTGGAGGCTCAAGAATAAAACTTTCTGGAAAATTGGGCTCATCGCGTCGCGCGACGAGCAAGAGGGTTATCCCTCACGTGACGCTAGGGAAGGAGGTCAGACCTCCGGTCATTATCATGTTTGTCGCGCCGCGCGACAGGACTTCCTCTTCTTCGTCTCGTGACGCGACGAAAGTGAAAACTGGTAAAAAAATTATTTTGTTAATTTGGTTAGACGCGTTCATTTTAAACGCTTATTACACGTATATACTTATGTTTCAATTGCTCATATGATTATTGATGTGTACAAAATGCAACATATAAATTTCAGCAAATGAGGCATATAACTAACCCTTTTTTAGTACTAATGTTGGAAAAAGTGTGTTTTTGTCTTCCTTTTGTATTTTCAGGACCAAATGAGCTTAAATGAACAAAAGGAACAAATATGCAGCAAAATCTAACATAAATACGAAGAAAATGAATAAACGTGGTGCGCCCGACCCCTTGACAGCATCTTCCCAAGCAAAAACAAGAAACTTAAGGCTGATCACAGCCCCATGCCTACTGAGCATGGGGGCGTGGCCAGATGTCTGCAGAAAAGACAAAGCTGTAGAAGCTTCTACTTCTCACCACGGGGGCGTGCCCACTGAGCACGGGGTGTGGTCAACGCTAAGATTCGCAAAATCTAGCAAATCTTGGTAGTACAGATACGCTTCTACACACGGGGCCGTGACCGGGCTTCTGTTCATGCTATAAATAGAGGTGCTTGGTTCACTTCAAAGGAATCCCTTGGCAAACCACCTCTCTCCCACTTCACCACCACTACAACACCCACATCCACCACCATCATCCATCATCCACCTTAGAGTGTGTGTAGTAGTCTCGGGATCCAAGATTGATCGTAAGAGTTCTTGTAAATCAAATGCCATGTTTGGCTAAGTCTCTTACATCACTTGGTGAAGACAAGTCTTTAATGTAATACTTTTGATTTTTAATCTTTTCGCACTTTTTATTTGGTTTTGTATTAATGAATTTAATAACTAGTTTCTTATGTTGAAGGTGAAACTTCTTTATCATTTGTCCGTGGTGTCTTGGCATTACTTTACTGTCTATATAAAGTAAAAGATTTTCACCATTCATATCTCTACGGTCTATAATGAGATATGTTGGCTACCTGGTCGGGGGTTAAAGGAATGGTTTGGTAAGGTTTTTGCCTTGTTCAGTGTATAGATCCTGCAAGGATCTGGGTCAAGCTTACTAGGACCTCCTTCAATACCCACTAGTATTGGATGGCGGGGGTGCGAATGGCTTGATCCCCTCATATGTAAACTACTATTAATACATTAAACCGGCTACTTGGGATTGTATCCCTGCTGACTTAAACCACTTAGCCGAGGGTAACGTCGCCTTCAAAAGAGGGGCCTACCATTTTACGCATTAATAACTTAATTAATTATCTTTCAATATTCCGACCCTTTGGGATTGTATCCTTGCTGACTCAAACCACTGAGTTGAGGGTAACGTCACCTTCAAAAGAGGGGCCTACTACTATAACTAAGATAATCTCTTAAAAAGTGCAAAAGTGTGGAAATCATCAAAGGTTACATTAAAGGCGAGTCGGATCCAAGTGATTCATCTTGTCTATCTGTTTTTCTTTTATTTTATTTTTTTCAGCATGTTTAGTTTTTATTTTCATGTTTAAAACCTTTTCTAAAAATTTTGATTTGATTAGACGTTGAGGATAAACCGGTACTAAAAGCTCTTGTGTCCTTGGACGCCCTCGGTATCTTCCCAACGCTATACTACGCTCACGATGGGTGCACTTGCCCATGTGTGTGTTTAGTGTTAGTAGAATATCGTGTTTTATAAATTTAAAACTTGACTAATGTGTTAAAAAGGGCTTAAAATATTAATAAAAACATATCACACCCAACACACACCAAGTTTTTGGCGCCGTTGCCGGGGACACAAGGATTTTAAGAAAGTTAGGAATTAACGGCCTAATCGTTTTTCTTGTTTTTCATTTTTTTAGGATTTTTATAGCTTCTTTTTTCAGCTTCTGCAGATCTCAGCACAGGGCTTTGCCCGCTGAACACGCCCCCGTGCCCAATCTTTGGCACTGGCAATCCTGTTTTAAGTCAGACAGTAGCTGAACACGTGGCCGTGCCCACTGAACACGCCCCCGTGCCCAAGTTTCAGACACTGAAAACAGAACTGTAAGATCCCGACGGTTGGTAATTTCTGACACAAACATGAGTGATACTGGTCATTTTTACTTTCGCTCCTCTTATGGTGGTGGTGTCAAATATGTGGAGGAACTCATGAAGATTTAAAATGTTATTTTTTAAATTACACTCCCCACTATATAGACCCATCGTTTTCCTGTAGCCTTAAGATGGGTGAGAGTAAAAACAATCCATATCTCTCCCTCGAATGCTCTCAATCATCTCTTCTAGGTGAAATGATTCTCGAAGAATATTTCAAAAGGAAGAAATAAATCTCCAATTGATAAAAGAACTTGAGACGGAAATAAATAATTCGTCTCAAGATGACGATCAAGGAGAATTGTTGAGGTCGCATTCGGAATATAACAACATCGTTGTTCTCGAAAGCACCTCTAACTCTTGCGAGGACATGAGCGATAGTCGTCCCTGTGTCGATTGTGCCGTGAAGGACTCCCCATCGGTCTCCACCGATGCATACATAGACCTGAACGACTCGACATATACCTTCTTTAACGAGAGCCCGGATAAGGGAAATAAAGGTTGGTCTCGCCCACCGGTATTTAGCTTAGGATTCACCCTTTTCGATAACCACTTGCGTTTTTGTCTAAATCAAGGGCAATTTAGGTACCTCAAGCACTTCGGTGTTGTTCCATCCAGTAAGGAACCGCCCGATCTGGATAAATTCCTTAAAACAAGATAAAACTTCATAAACTCCAATAGCCATGGGGCCGTGTCCAGGTCAACACGCCCCCGTGCCCACCTGAAGATATGTGTCTGATTTTAAGTCAGAATACGGAAAAATGTCTCAGGCTCTTGTCTGACCACGGGGCCATGTCCAGCCGACACGGGGCCGTGGTCAGCGTGCTGTCGTTTTCTATAAAAATGCAGCAAGATTCCTACACACTTGGACTCATCCAAAGACATAGATCTGGTGGGATCTTCACATATACCCTACAAGGTATATTCTAAAGAAGTTTCTCAACAACCATCTTGTCTTTACTACTTTTGTCTATTACCTTCTTCTTCACTAACTCCTCAAAACCTCCATTAAAGCTTGAAATCTTCAAGTTTTCAAGCTTTATTGTGATATTTGTTAGGTATTTAATCAAGGAATCTTGTCAAAAATAAGTTTTACAACACTGTTTTAAGTTATTCCTGCTCAGAAATGTTTCAAAAGTCAGAAAAATAATTTAAAACTTCAGGATTCCTTCTTTTAAAAACCTGGAGATTGATGGCCACGGGGCCGTGCTCAGCGAGCACGGGACCGTGGCCGAAGTTACTGTTTCATTAAATTGAAATCTTCGACTTGTTTTCTTAGAATGTCGAGCCAGAATAGCGGAACCTCTTCAGCTCACTCAAGGAACAGTCGCAGGGAACGAAGGCCTTCGATCGAAGCAACCCTTGTGCGTTACGTAATGGCGCTAAGAGAGGAACTCGACAAGATGCCATTCGTAGAAGAAGTCCTAATCGACCGTATCAACTATCTAACGGTGGGGCTAGAAAATAGCTTCCAAGAAATCAACCTTTTGCACCAAAGGTTGAATATTCTTGCAATGCCTCCTATGGAACTAATCCTTCCCCAAGAAGATTGGAACTTAGCACAAGAAGTTATTAATCCCACCGGATGGGACGACATTCCCCCGGAACCTCCTATTGACGCCTTACAAGAGGTTCCGGTGGAAGTCACACCTCCTCATCACGAGGAGAACAATGAACCCGCCTTCCTTCTCCCCCGAGAGATAGAAGAATGGCTTAACGACGTGTGAGGGGCCCTTTTCAGAGAAGAAGTTCTACAAGCCTTTCTCAACCGAAAGAATCATCTTTTCAGAAATTTTGTTCTTATAATAAAAATATCTAGGCTAGGACTTCTTTATGGTTTAAGATTTCTTGCATTTTATGACCTACTTATCTAGATTTTAGTATGTACTTTTCTTTTTCTAGGAATTATGTAATTGTCATTTTAATGAAAGGTGGTTTTTAATTGATTAAATGGTGTTTGGATGATGTTGTAATGGTTGAATACACTTGAAATGGTGGAGGTTACTAAGGGACCCTTGAACCCACACCCCATGCAAAAAAAACAGAGCCTCCCGACAATTTTCCTTCATTACAGCAAGTTCAGCACGGGGCCGTGCTCAGCCCAACACGCCCCCGTGCCCAAAGATCTGCAGAAAACGCCCAGTTCAGGTAACTGGACACGGGGCCGTGTATAACAACCCTCCTAAAATATTTCCGACACCCCTAAAATATTTAGAACACCCCAATACGCCCTAAAATACACCCCATATACGTAAATGGCCCTAAATACCTTTAATTTGATAAAATTAAAATAAAAACAAAATCTGAGTGTCGCTCGCGGGCCGCGAAGCCCTGTGTTGAACCTTTCACGGGGCGCGACAAACCCGATATCAGGCCCTATAAATTGAGACGATCGGCCTTCATTCTCCGACGCTCAAACACGAAATTCTCTCTCTATTTCTAAATTGTAGACACTATACCCAGTCATTATACCCACTAAATTAACAAAGTTCTGCCTCGTTCTAAGTATTATAACCCCCGGTTACCTATTAGAAACGCTGCCCGGTCGATCTAGTGCTCCGTAACGGCTGTCGAGGTTCTGCCCGACGTAGTCGTTGGAGTTCTGTCTCAGGGAGGGTATAACTAATGTAAATATTGGGCTATTATACTAAAGCGTGTGCATTGTTTAATTTATTAGATTATAACCAGGAAACCACAGGAAAAAGTCTAAACTAGCAATGTGAGTAATCTCCTTTTTGTAAACCTTTTTGCAAATTATTTTTACAAAACCTCAAATGTTTTACATTATTATTAACAGTGATTGAGTATTTGTAAATTCTACAATTATCGTCGGTATGTTGGGGTTTTGTATACAAAATTTGTTACTACACTGTGAGTAGTAACATGCCCATAAGTCGGGTTGACAGTACCGTGGGTGGTAATTTAAGTAGAATGCTAAACAAATGTAATTGTTGGATTGCCCTCAATACTGTACAAGGATAAAAACTGTCTTGATTAAATTGGAATTCACTCACCAGTATTTCCCACTAACAAGATGTTTTTAAACGCATTTCAGGTAACAAAATGTGAAAGCCAAAATAGAAGCCAGCTGAAGAGCACTGAAGGCTTGAAAAAATGTGGCTATAAAAGTTACCTAAATAAAGAAAGATGTTTTATTCAATAAGTTAGGGTTTATCCCTATAAACATGTTTGTAATAAAAACTTGGGTTTTATCCCAATAAGTTTATAATTATAAAAATGTGGTGTTTTACTCTGATAAAATATTTCCTAACTACGGTTCTGATGTAAATTCCGCTGCCAAATAATGATAAACACCGATACCACCATCTCTGAGTAGGCCGCAGCCGCCCGCCTCCCGAGGCAGGGGTCGGGGTTGCGACAGAAGGTGGTATCAGAGCTAAGCCACTGATTTCAGTCAAAGAAGTGTTCTGCTGACATTGAAATTGTCAATTTTGTTAGGAAATAATCAATAAAACTATGTGCATACGTGTAGATTATTATTTTGTGTTATTTGATAATTTGTTAGTTTACAGTATGAGTGATCAAGGACCTTCGGACGCTTACCCTCAATTGTCCAGTTCACCTAGGGACGAAGGAACCTCTTCCCAGCTTACCCCCTCGGTGTATTCGGCTAACACCGAAGAAGGGATTTTCGTGTTTAAAGCACAATCTGGAGAGCCATTCCCTCCCAAGAAGAGAGGATGGTTCAGCAGAGGAGCTCATGAACGTAGAAAAAGAATGAAAAAGTTGCAACAACAGCGGGCCTTAGCAGCGGCCAATAGAGAAATGAATGTTCAAACCCAGGATATACTCAATAGGAGATTAGCTAATTTTCACATATTAGCTACCACAGCTGCAGACCCAAATCTAGAGCAACTCATTGCACCCCATCCGTTACCACTGTTTCCCACACAACCCGTGGAAATTGAACTAAACCCAGTAGACCAACCTATAGTACCTGCTTTTGACCCAGCTGACATCCCTAGAATCTCAGCACCCCCTCCACCAGTTTATGACCCCATGGTTTGACGACCATAGGGACTACCAGCCACTTTACCCATTAGAGGAACCCATAGCACCCTATCCCAACTTGGACCCTCTAGACCCATATTTTGATAATGATCAATATATCAGGGAAATTCTAGAGAACTCATACCCTCAGGAAGAACCGATGCCCTAGTTTCCTGACCCAATACCAGCACCAGCCCCACCCATGAGTACTGAGAACATACAGGAACTCCGCACCTTTGGTGAGGAAATTTTAGAAGGAAGTGAGAGGATGAGACAAATAGGGGAGAGACTCGTCTGGAAATATGACGAGCGCAATATGCAATATTGGATGGACCCCCACTAAGTAGTAGTAGTAATAATATATATATATATATATATATATATATGTGTGTGTGTGTGTGTGTGTGTGTGTGAGAGAGAGAGACTTGAAAATATATATAGATAATCTTATAACTACTGATGCATACTAGTATTGTATTTTAATTTTCAGTTGTGGTTTGTAATAGACACATAATATATAAAATAGAGTAAAGGTCGCAATGTACGACGATTTTGACCAATCTGTTTGTGTTGTGAGATTGTTTGCATTTAATATTGTTTTACGATATTAATACTTGGTAATTGTTTATAATCCATATGGCCAACGATGAAAATCGGGAAAACCAGAATAATGATACCCAGATAGATAACAGTGCCATTCGACACATAATAACCCAAGGAATTAGAGATGCTATGCCAACTATCATCCAAAATGTTAGGGAAGCGGAAAATAATAATAAAAGTGATAATGGAAGTAAGCGAACACATACTGAACCTAGTCACAGCGTAAACAATGGGCCATTTCTTCAATTGCCAATTCCAAAAAGAAGAAGAACCATGTCTTATGGTTGTTCTTATAAAGAATTCTGGTCTTGCAAACCAATAGAATTCTCAGGCAATGAAGGAGCCATTGCAGCTCTACGTTGGTTAGAAAAGACTGAGGCAGTCTTAAAAATAAGCAACTGTGAAGAAGAAGATAAAATTATGTTTGCTTCCAATTTATTTAAGAATGCATCCCTGGAATGGTGGAACACTATTCTCCAGACTAGGGGAAGTGACAGGGTTTATAGTATGGAATGGATTGAGTTTAACAATATGGTTGAAAGGAAATTCTGTCCTCCAAATGAAAAGGAACAGATAGCTAATAAATTCTTAAACCTTAGAATGACTGGAGTAGACAGCAAGGGTTACACTACTACATTCTTTTAATATGCTAGAATAGTGCCAACCCTAGCATCACCAGAACCAGTATTAATCACCCGTTACATCTGGGGATTAATCAGTGAAATTAGACATGTAGTCAAGGCAGCTAGACCACCAACCATAGAAGAAGCTGTAGAACTAGCAAATACCTTGACTGATGAACTGATACGTACACAAGAAGAAAACCAAAGAAAGAACCTAACTCAAAGGCTTACTCAGGAATTTCGTTCCAACCGTGGGAAAAATATAGGTTCTACCTCTACACCTTACTGCAAAGCCTGTAAGAAGAAGCATTCAGGAAGATGCTCCACCTACTGCAACTACTGCAAGATACCAGGATACAAGGAAGAAGATTGTAGAAAGAAACCCAGTAATGGAGTATGTTTCAACTGTGGAGAAAAAGGGCATATCAAGCCAAATTGTCCGAAACTAGCTCTAGCCATGAACAACAAGACTACTAAGAATGCTAGGGCATTTGTTTTGCCAGCCGAAGAAGCAAAGATGATTCCAGATGTGATTGCCGGTACGTTTTTAGTTAATGATGTTTTTGCTAAAGTATTATTTGACTCTGGTGCGAACCAAAGTTTTATTAATACTTCATTTTGCAAACTTCTCAACCAACCATTAACTAAACTCCAACAAGAATGTTTGGTAGAAACAGCAAATGGATAAACCATTAAGATTTCTGAAATCTTACAGGGAGCAAGAATAGAAATTTTAAATCAAAACTTTATTTCAAATCTTTACCAAATGAATCTGGCTGGATTTGATATTGTGTTAGGAATGGATTGGTTAATAGCCAATAAAGCCAGTATTCTATGTGATCAAAAGTCAATCCAAGTAAATTCACCAAAGGGTGAAAAGATCACAATTAAAGGAGATAAGCCAGCTAGATCCACAAAATCCATCTCTGTGATGAAAACAAGTTGTGCAAGAAAAGGATCAATAGTGTATATGATTTCCATAATCATTAACACTAAAGGAAAATAATTGAAAGATCTCCCTATAGTATCCCAATTTTCAGATGTGTTTCCAGAAGAACTACCAGGACTATCGCCAGACAGGGAAGTCGAATTCAGAATTCATCTGCTACCAGGAACAACGCCGATTGCCAAATCACCTTACCGTTTGGCACCCGCAAAAATGCAAGAGTTAAAGAAACAATTAGACGAATTGTTGGAAAAATGATTCATACAGCCAAGCTCATCGCCGTGGGGAGCACCGATCTTGTTCGTCAAAAAGAAAGAGGGATCAATGCGTATGTGCATTGATTACCGTGAATTGAATAAGGTCACGATTAAAAATCGGTACCCATTACCGAGAATCGATGATCTGTTTGATCAATTGCAAGGAGCTCGATTCTTTTCTAAGATCGACTTACGCTCAGGATATCATCAATTAAAGGTACAGGAAGAGGACATTCCTAAGACCGCTTTCAGAACAAGGTATGGCCATTATGAATTTACTGTTATGCCATTTGGTTTAACCAATGCCCCAGCCGCATTTATGGAATGATGAACCGAATATGTAAGCCATATTTGGATAAATTCATAATTGTCTTTATAGATGATATTCTAATTTACTCTAAAAGTAAAGAGGAACATGCAGCACATCTGCATGCACTCCTAAATTTGCTGAGAAAAGAAAGCTTTACGTAAATTTTCAAAATGCGAATTTTGGTTAAAAGAAGTACAATTTCTTGGACATTTAGTTAACCATGAAGGAATTCATGTGGATTCCACAAAGATTGAGGCAATTACTAAATGGAAAGTCCCTGAGTCACCAACAGAGGTTAGAAGTTTTCTGGGATTAGCCGGTTATTATAGACGATTTATCCGAGATTTTTCTAGAATAGCCATTCCCTTGACTAAGCTAACTTATAAATCTGTTAAGTTTGAATGGGGACCAAAACAAGAAGAAGCCTTTAGAATTCTTAAGCAAAGATTAACCAATGAACCCATACTAGCGTTACCAGAAGGAACTGAAGACTTTGTAGTCTATTATGACGCTTCTAAGTTAGGTTATGGATGTGTGTTGATGCAACGTCACAAGGTGATAGCCTATGCGTCTAGACAACTTAAGAATCATGAAGAAAATTATTCAACACATGATTTAGAGTTAGGAGCTATAATTTTTGCCCTTAAGATTTGGAGACACTATTTATATGGAAATAAATTTGTTGTCTTCACCGATCATAAGAGTTTAAGGTACATTTTTGGGCAAAAAGAGCTGAATATGAGACAACGACGCTGGATGGAATTTCTTAGTGACTACGATTGTAATATCCAGTACAGTGCAGGAAAAGCTAATGTAGTAGCCGATGCTCTAAGTCGAAAGTATCATGAAAAGGCAAAAGTACGTTCTCTTAAATTAAATATGCAGATAGATTTAAACGTGCAAATTAGAGCCGTACAAGAATCAGTAATCAAGGAGGATACTGAAAAATTGAAAGGTATGATTAAGGAATTAGAACAAGGAACATATGGAATTTGGAGATTCCATGAGAAAAGAATGTGGATACCTAAACTAGGAAACCTACGCCATCAAATATTAGAAGAAGCCAATAAGTCTAAATATACGATACATCCTGGGAGTGATAAAATGTATCAAGACTTAAGAAAGAATTTTTGGTGGATAGGAATGAAAAAGGATATAGCAGCTTATGTTGCCAAGTGTCTAACCTGTTCACAAGTCAAAGCTGAACACCAGAAACCCTCGGGATTGTTGCAGCAATTGGAAATGCCTGTATGGAAATGGGAGTTGATAACAATGGACTTTATTACCAAATTACCCAAAACACGAAAAGGTAATGATACAATCTGGGTGATTGTAGATAGGTTAACTAAATCTACTCATTTCCTACCAATGAAAGAAACATTCGGTATGGAACAGTTAGACAAATTATATGTAAATGAAATAGTTTCATTACATGGTATTCCTTTATCAGTTGTTTCTGATAGAGATAGCCGTTTTACTTCTCATTTTTGGACAAGTTTCCAAAAAGCAATGGGAACTAAGCTAAATATAAGCACCGCTTATCATCCTCAAACGGATGGACAAAGTGAAAGGACCATTCAGACAATGGAGGATATGCTTAGAGCTTATGTAATTGATTTTGGAGGAAATTGGGACGATCATTTACCATTAATAGAATTTTCCTATAATAATAGCTATCATACCAGTATCAATGCTGCATCTTTCGAAGCACTTTATGGACGAAAGTGCCGAACTCCAGTCTGTTGGGCGGAGATTGGAGAAAAGCAATTGTCTGGACCTGAAATAGTGCAAGAGACAACAGACAAGATTATTCAAGTCAAGGAACGCCTAAAAGCAGCACGCGATCGACAAAAGAGTTATGCTGATAACAGGCGAAAGCCATTAGAGTTTCAAGTAGGAGATAAGGTCTTATTAAAGGTATCTCCATGGAAAGGAGTGGTAAGATTCATCAAGAGAGGAAAGCTAAGCCCCAGGTATATTGGACCTTTTGAGATTATTAGAAGAATATGACCCGTAGCCTATCAGCTACAACTGCCAGAGGAAATGGCAGGAATACATGATGTATTTCATGTATGTAATCTCAAAAAGTGTTTAGCCGATGCATCGCTAGTAATACCTCTTAAGGATATATAGGTAAATGAAAAGCTTAAGTTTGTAGAAAAGCCACTAGAGATTGAAGACAGGAAAGTCAAGAATCTCAAACACAAAACACCAGAGATTAGTTCTAGTCAAAGTGAAATGGGATTCTAAGAGAGGAGCAGAGTACACATGGGAGCTTGAATCAGAGATGCAAAGTAAATATCCGTACCTGTTCCAGTAAACCTCGAGGACGAGTTCTAAAACAAGGTGGGGAGGATATAACAACCCTCCTAAAATATTTAGAACACCCCAATACGCCCTAAAATACACCCCGTATACGTAAATGGACCTAAATACCTTTAATTTGATAAAATTAAAATAAAAACAAAATCTGAGTGTCGCTCGCGGGCCGCGAAGACCATGTCTTCGGCTTACGCGGGGCGCGACAACTCAAGATCAGGGCAACCCCCCTAGCGTGCCACATGTCAGCATCGTGGCAAGTCTACCCGGTGATTGGTCAAGGCTAGGGCCTACGACACCTAGCTCGCGGGTCGTGAAGCCCTGTGTTGAACCTTTCGCGGGGCGCGACAAACCCGATATCAGGCCCTATAAATTGAGACGATTGGCCTTCATTCTCCGACGCTCAAACACGAAATTCTCTCTCTATTTCTAAATTGTAGACACTATACCCGGGCATTATACCCACTAAATTAACAAAGTTCTGCCTCGTTGTAAGTATTATAACCCCCGGTTACGTATTAGATACGCTGCCCGATCGATCTAGTGCTCCGTAACGGCTGTCGAGGTTCTGCCCGACGTAGTCGTTGGAGTTCTGTCTCGGGGAGGGTATAACTAATGTAAATATTGGGTTATTATACTAACGCGTGTGCATTGTTTAATTTATTAGATTATAACCAGGAAACCACATGAAAAAGTCTAAACTAGCAATGTGAGTAATCTCCTTTTTGTAAACCTTTTTGCAAACTGTTTTTACAAAACCTCAAATGTTTTACATTATTATTAACAGTGATTGAGTATTTGTAAATTCTACAATTATCGTCGGTATGTTGGGGTTTTGTATACAAATTTCCAAAAGGTTATATTTTTGCAAATTTACAACCGATAGCGTCGTGATAAAAAGAACCAACATAAGAAAATTATGAAACGCCATAACAAATCTAGTTAAAATTTGATTATATATACTTGATCACATTATAAACCCATTCCACAACAAGTGAGTTTTGAGCCTTTATTGAGCATACAAGCATACATCTTTAAACTAAATGCTCATTTTTCGTTTCTTGTGTGAATAGCCGCTTGGTTCTTACAACTCTAGAACTTGCCATGACGATACACTCCCGGTCCTTACCAACTTAAACCCAAGTAAGTAAATGATGGAGGCATTAGGACTAACACATTTTCTTTTCAACACCATTATTTTTCATTTTCTTTTATCACCTACCCAAAATCCCCCTAGTTAACTCCTTTGAGCCTAAACCATTTCATTTCTAAACCCACAAAATAAACACCCTTTACCCACCAAAACCCTTTTTCTTTTCAACCTTTTATTTTAGTAAAAAGCTCGGTTTTCTTGTGACGCTTCCTTCATAAAAAAATGAAGTCTTGCAATAAACAAACAAAGTCCTTAAAGAAACTTTGTTTGAAAATGCTTAGTTTGAATAAAAGTCACAAAAACAAAAAGTTTTACGAAGACCGACGCTTTTTACGCTTTTAGCCCTTTTTACTAACCACTAACCCAAAACCACCTACCTTTAGCCCAAGCCTAACCCTTCCAAAAGTCCTCTTGATATTTACAAAGGTTTATAGTTAAAAAGGAGAAGGATTGATTGCTTGGCAAGCATATGGTAGAAGTAAGTTCCATGCCGGTCTCGAGTGTTTCACTAAAATACATATTCGGCCGAGTGTTGAGTGATCTCCCGTGAGGTATGTGAACTTGTATATAAATGGAATTTTAAAAAGGCATGTTATGCCCAAATAAGTAATATCGCTTATGAAACGTTCTAAATAAATCATAACGAATAGGATTGTAAATAATATAAAAATAAAACCCAATAAAGATCTTGGATTCCCGACACTCAAGACAAGCCCAAAACTTCTCTTCTACCCATTCCATTTGGGTGTGTAAGCCACAAAATAAAGAGTTTTGCTTGAGGACAAGCAAAGATTCAAGTGTGGGGGTATTGGATGCTAAAACCTTGAATCTTGCAAGTCCTAATAACAAGCC
Organism: Helianthus tuberosus; assembly: GCA_030545235.1. Lineage (NCBI taxonomy): Eukaryota > Viridiplantae > Streptophyta > Magnoliopsida > Asterales > Asteraceae > Helianthus > Helianthus tuberosus. The sequence continues at coordinate 156,042,491 of CM060364.1, read as the reverse complement.
TTACACAAAACTCTATTGGAACCGCTAATCACCCCAAATTTTTTTCAAAAACTTTTCATTTCTTTTTACTTGTCTTGGTTTAATTTGGGAATAAAAAGTTCCAAAATGTTATATTTTTGAAAATTTACAACCGATAGCGTCGTGATAAAAAGAACCAACATAAGAAAATTATGAAACGACATAACAAATCTAGTTAAAATTTGATTATATATATTTGATTACATTATAAACTCATTCCCACAACAAGTGAGTTTTGAGCCTTTATTGAGCATACAAGCATACATCTTTAAACTAAATGCTCATTTTTCATTTCTTGTGTGAATAGCCGCTTGGTTCTTACAACTCTAGAACTTGCCATGACGATACATTCCCGGTCCTTACCAACTTAAACCCAAGTAAGTTAATGATGGAGGCGTTAGGACTAACCCATTTTCTTTTCAACACCATTATTTTTCATTTTTTTTATCACCTACCCAAAATCCCCCTAGTTAACCCCTTTGAGCCTAAACCTTTTCATTTCTAAACCCACAAAATAAACACCCTTTACCCACCAAAACCCTTTTTCTATTCAACCTTTTATTTTAGTAAAAAGCTCGGTTTTCTTGTGACGCTTCCTTCATAAAAAAAATAAAGTCTTGCAATAAACAAAGTCCTCAAAGAAACTTTGTTTGACAAAGCTTAGTTTGAATAAAAGTCACAAAAACAAAAAGTTTTACGACGACCGACGCTTTTTACGCTTTTAGCCATTTTTACTAACCACTAACCCAAAACCACCTACCTTTAGCCCAAGCCTAACCCTTCCAAAAGTCCTATTGATATTTACAAAGGTTTGTAGTTAAAAAGGAGGAGGATTGATTGCTTGGCAAGCATATGGTAGAAGTAAGTTCCATGCCGGTCTCGAGTGTTTCACTAAAATACATCTTCGGGCGAGTGTTGAGTGATCTCCCGTAAGGTATGTGAACTTGTATATAAATGGAATTTTAAAAAGGCATGCTATGCCCAAATAAGTAATTTCGCTTATAAAACGTTTTAAGTAAATCATAACGAATAGGATTGTAAACAATATAAAAATAAAACCCAATAAAGATCTTGGATTCCCGACACTCAAGACAAGCCCAAAACTTCTCTTCTACCCATTCCATTTGGGTGTGTAAGCCACAAAATAAAGAGTTTTGCTTGAGGACAAGTAAAGATTCAAGTGTGGGGGTATTTGATGTGTGCAAAATGCAACATATAAATTTCATCAAATGAGGCATAAAACTAACCATTTTTTAGCACTAATGTTGGAAAAAGTGTGCTTTTGTCTTCCTTTTGTATTTTCAGGACCAAATGAGCTTAAATGAACAAAAGGAACAAATATGCAGCAAAATCTAACATAAATACGAAGAAAAGGAATAAACGTGGCGTGCCCGACCCCTTAACAACATCTTCCCAAGCAAAAACAAGAAACAGAAGGCTGACCACTGCCCCGTGCCCACTGAGCACGGGGGCGTGGCCAGATGTCTGCAGAAAAGACAAAGCTATAGAAGCTTCTACTGCTCACCACGGGGGCGTGCCCACTGAGCACGGGGCGTGTTCAACGCTAAGATTCGCAAAATCTAGCAAATCTTGGTAGTACAGATACGCTTCTGCACACATGGCCTTGCCTAGCGAACACGGGGCCGTGTGGAGCCTAATGCAGACAAGAGAAATTAATGAAGGAAGAGAAAGAGGATGGCCACGGGGCCGTGTCCAGCGGACACGGGGCCGTGGCCGGGCTTCTGTTCAGGTTATAAATAGAGGTGCTTGGTTCATTTCAAAGGAATCTCTTGGCAAACCACCTCTCTCCCACTTCACCACTAGCCCACCACCACTACAACACCCACATCCACCACCATCATCCATCATCCACCTTAGAGTGTGTGTAGTAGTCTCGGGATCCAAGATTGATCGTAAGAGTTCTTGTCAATCAATGGCCATGTTTGGCTAAGTCTCTTACATCACTTGGTGAAGACAAGTCTTTAATGTAATCCTTTTGATTTTTTATTTTTTCTCACTTTTTATTTGGTTTTGTATTAATGACTTTAATAATTAGTTTCTTATGTTGAAGGTGAAACTTCTTTATCATTTGTCTGTGGTGTTTTGGCATTACTTTACTGTCTATATAAAGTAAAAGATTTTCACCATTCATATCTCTACGGTCTATATAGAGATATGTTGGCTACCTGGTCGGGGGTTAAGGGAATGGTTTGGTAAGGTTCTTGCCTTGTTCAGTGTATAGATTTTGCAAGGACCTGGGTCAAGCTTACTAGGACCTCCTTCAATACCCACTGGTATTGGATGGCGGGGGTGCGAGTGGCTTGATCACCTCATATGTAAACTACTATTAATACATTAAACCGGCTACTTGGGATTGTATCTCTGCTGACTCAAACCACTTAGCCGAGGGTAACGTCGCCTTCAAAAGAGGGACCTACCACTTTACACATTAATAACTTAATTAATTATCTTTCAATATTCCGACCCTTTGGGATTGTATCCTTGCTGACTCAAACCACTGGGTTGAGGGTAACGTCACCTTCAAAAGAGGGGCCTACTACTATAACTAAGATAATCTCTTAAAAAGTGCAAAAGTGCGGAAATCATCAAAGGTTATATTAAAGGCAAGTCAGATCCAAGTGATTCATCTTGTCTATATATTTTTCTTTTATTTTATTTTTCTGCATTTTTAGTTTTTATTTTCATGTTTAAAACATTTTGATTTGATTAGATGTTGAGAATAAACCGGTACTAAAAGCTCTTGTGTCCTTGGACGACCTCGGTATCTTACCACGCTAGACTACGCTCACGATGGGTGCACTTGCCCATGTGTGTGTTTAGTGTTAGTAGAATGTCGTGTTTTATAAATTTAAAACTTGACTAATGTGTTAAAAAAGGGCTTAAAATATTTATAAAAACATATCACACCCAACACACACCAATTATAGGTACTTCAAATCAAACTTCCAGATAAAGATTAACTCACAAGAAGAACAAAACACAAATCAAGATATATGCTTTCGTTTTGTAAACTCAAACACCTATAATGAATTCGGCCTTCGTTTAGACTTCGATGTAATGCAATCAGAGTTTTTAAATATCCCCATTTTGGGATAATGTTATTTTTATGATTTATGTAAGTTTTAAATGTTTTATTTGATACGGGTCTTATAAGTCCTACCAATTGCGCACTTTTAACTTTTTTTATTTTGAGTTAATTACAATTTACATCCCTATGGTTTGGGGGCGTTTGCAATTTGCCTCTCGAATAATAAGTTTTTTCACTATGCCCCCTCGTGCTTGCAAAATGTAGCAGTATGTATTCGGGAGGCAAATTGCAAACAACCCCAAACTATAAGAAGACAAATTGTAATTAACTCTTTTATTTTTCCCTCTTTTCAATTTCAGAATGTGGATCTCACCATTTGGGCTTCACCATATTCACTATTCATCACTTGGGCTTCACCATCACTATCCATCTAATAAAGGTTATTGAAAATTTATTAGTTATGTTGTAGTGTTGTTGACCATTGGCCCCTTTTCGTTTGACGGGGTTGGTCTTGTGTTTGTTTGTGTATATTTCTTTTACTTGTTTTTTTTCTTGATTAACTTGCTTAAGCTTTTTATATACATACGCTTATTAAAAAAAAGAATGTATAGAATCACCAACATATTTATTATCGAACGACATAGTTAGAGAATTACAAAACTGACTATGAACCTCTCCACTTACAATAAACTTTCTATAATGGAAACTCAATTCAACCATTTAATTTTATCGACGTGTATTTTTTATTACCCCTAGTTAACCTAATCCAATGTGTTAACAACTTAATCAACTCAAGTGGTGTGCTAACAGAACTTAACCTAAGATGATATTTTAAACAATCAGACTGTTAGACATTTAAACTCAACAAAATATATAATTTTTCTATATAAGTTTATATTTGGGCCTTTTTTCAACTCGTATAAAGCTTCTAAGGGCCCAAGATTTCATAGGGACGGCCCTGGGTAGAAGTTAGAAAGAGAAATCATTAACTTTTGCCTTTCTTAATATATGTTAATTTAATATATTTGTTTATGAAGTTTTTATATATTTTAATTTAATATCTTTCTTTATGAAGTTTTGAAAAAACAAAAATAAATTATTATAAAGATTGAGATAAATTTGATATTTTAACTCTTAACAAAGGATCTATCTACTTATCTATAAAAGGAGAAGTAATGCTGACCTAAGAAAAGTTTTAGGTGTCATCCTCTCAGCTATGCCAACTAGGATTTTCTTACTTCATTATTACATCATAAATCATAAATAATTCACTTTAAAACTTTGCCCTCTTCATTTGAATTTCAAAATTTCAAATTAGAAAATGAGCTCCATTATTACATCCTCCAATCTACTGACATTTCAAATTCACATACGATTTTCACTCTCTATATCCTCTCTCTCTCTCTCTCTGCAAATTAGGGCTTTTTTCTTCACAAATCCTTTGCAACCAAATGATGGATCGCGATGCTACTGTCGAGATCAACGCTCCTCACTCCATTGGAACAACAATCATCGGAGTATTGTGATGATTCACTTGCAACAAACAACTACAGTTTGGTCTTGAAAGTAACGGCAACAGATTCAGTTGCAATGAGTTGAAATCGATGCATTTCTACTTCACAATCTGATATGATTCTGTTTGAACACCTCCAGAGCTCAATTTCGGTAAAGTTTTTCTACATTTTTGATTTCGTATGCTTCAGTGTTCTATGATTGAGCTCGTACGGATGTTGATTATTCTTGAATGATGAAATGAAGTATTGTGTTGTTGATTCTTTATGTGTTTTTAGGTTACTTATGATCGTATGGGTTAGTTAGGGCTTGTAGTTTCTGTGGTTTTAGGTTTGGATCTTGAAATTAGGGCTGATTAATGCTTTTTTAGGATTTTTTTATTTTTTTATTTTAAGAGTTAGGTGTTGAATGTGAAATGTTGCTTTTAGTAGATTTTGATCTTATTTTAAGTGTCAGCAGTATATATAAACACTTTTGTTTCCTGTTTATTTCTTGAAAGTTATATTCATTGAATTATATAATGAGAGATGTGACATTGATGCAAATGACTTCAAGTTGGTATATAAAAGCTGAAGCAAATTGAATGTTGGTATAAAATGATTTTAAATTCTGAATGTTGGTATATAAGAGCTTAAGCAAATTGAAGGGGCTCTCTATGTTTGGGAAAGTTGTTTTGGTGAATTGTTCTCATGTATATTCATGTGTAGGTACATGGAAGAGACTAGCCATACTTCTTTAAACAATGGCTGAGCTTCATGTAACGTAGGACCTATGAGAACTTACTTCGTGTAGTTTACACTTCTCTTTTCAGTTTATGAGAACTTAGATTTGAAAAGGATCTTGTATGTTGTTTAGATGAAATAGTTTAGTAAGTAATTCACCTGATTCATGTCTGCAGGATAATGATCGATGACTTTCTTAATTGATATCTGTAAAGTTTCTCTCCGAAACTCGATATCGATATCCGTTCAAACAGATGCATCAAGACTTCTCTTTAGTTGTTCGCTGACTTGGATGGTATGATCTTTAATCAAACTTGAACCGATAAGTTTCTTTATTTTTAATGAATCAATCATGGTTTTCTAACGAGTAACCATGGAATGCAGTTTTAGATAACTTAAAACGGACGGGACATTAAAATTTGTTACTGAAGATCATAAAGGGAAAAATTGGTCTGGTGTAAGACAAATGTCGGATTCTGTAATGCTAAAGACCAATTCAACTGCTCTTTTAGTAGTATGTTTCGCTGGGTATGCTCAAGATGCTTGAAAGTTATCATAATTGCACATGACTCTCGATGAATAGTACTACATGTAAAACTTTTAGACCATATTTTTATCATGATGATTTTGATTGCAAATGGTTTTTAACTATCTATAAATATTTGTTTCAGGTGCAGTGGATGGAAAATGAAGGAAATTGGCTTTCATGGTTCCAAAGAATGTGCATGGTGAAGGTATACACCCTTTTAGATCATGCAGAGATGTTTCATAACAACCAGTTTTGGACTCGAATTTCTATATTTGTGTCAAGGACTTTACTAAACGTTGATGGTTCATAACAACCTGTAATGCAAGCTTCGATCATGCAGAGATGTTTCTACCGTAGTTTTTTAGGTATGTTTGCAAGTCTAAACACACAAGTTCGTGAAACGGATTAATAAAAATGAGACCTCTTTTTGCTGATGTTTTTAGTTTTTTATTTTCAGTTTATTTTCTTCATCACGAAACATAGATGGTTTTATTGTTGTTGACAAAAAACTGTGTGGAGCTGGAGCTGTTGATACAGAAGTCGTGACAGGTACTCTCATCTAGTCACATAATCATCTAGACAAAGCCACAAAGGGCAATTTCTTAGGTAAGAAGTGTTTACTTAAAAATAGGCATTTTGTATGGATAAAGTGCATATTCTTAATCCAGTCACCTCTAACTCTTTTTTTTTCTATAAATCGTAGAGTCATTTTAGATAGTATCAATTTTGTAATCAAAGTAGATACTTGACATACTGATTGTTTATATGAACATAAAGAATTGCCCAAAAAATGTATATACCAGGGTATTTTGATATAACATACATATAAAAATTTCAAAAATAAATTTTACAGTGTAATCGTATTTATAAAAAAACACACGCTATTTATCGCTATTTGCTATGTAGCATATAAGTATGAGTCTATGGTCCTCATCCCCATCCCTATAATCAAACACTGGATGAAAACATATAAACGGTTGCATGTTAATATTAATAATGAAACACTGTCTTTAAGATGCAGTAGTATTACCCTTTAAAATATGATCGTTACTTTTTTGTATATTTTGTTTTTGCAAATCAATTTTTATTTCTAAGATTTTTTTTATTTTGTAAAATTAGTGTATAAGTGGCACAAAATGCTTTCCAGAATCCGGCATAGGTTTGGAATCCATGATGATGATAATATATGAAATACAGAAGCTGGCCATAAGGATCTTCATCTTAAGGTAAAGTGCACGTTGTGCTGTATTTTTGCTCGATTTAATGCAACTTGTAGTGTACTAATTGGTTGTGTATTCGGTAAACTTCCATGCAATATGTTGGTTTTAAAGTGTACTAATTGTTTACTACATTATTCAGGTGGGTCTTTTCAAAGAATTGCTTTCATTCAAGGGTAAATTAGACAATGCAAACTCCTAAAACAAGGTATGAGATCCAAAGTAATCATGCTTGTGTGACTGGTATTACATGCATTGAAATTCGTATATTGCACTATTGCAGTAATTTTGTCAGGTTACACTTAGGTCATGGGCTTAGTCTTTTACACTGGTATTACATGCATTCAAATTGATACATTGCACTTAGTTGTTTATAAACTTCCAATTGAGTCTTTCCATTTCCTTAGAAAGTTGGTTAGCTGAGAACAAGTCGTTTTGTGTTTGAAGAACCTATAACAAAACAAAAATTCAGCATTTAAAACAAAACCAAAAAAAATTCGTCAGCCTAAAACCATACCTAAAATTATAATGAAACAGACGCAGGAGGGTCGTAAACAAACTCAACGACTGAAGTAAATGAAGATACATACAAGCAAGAATTTAAGAGATATAATCAGAATATATATGTGGATAACTCACAACAACCATGTGTAAGGTACTATGATCATCATCAACTGTAACTAACAAAGAATCATTAAAATGTTAATAAAACAAAATAAATAAACAAATCTTCAGATGAAAGATTTTCTAATTTATCGAGAATGGAACACCGTCTCTTTATCTTCAGACTCATATCATTGAGCAAAAATAAACTGTCATAAAATAAATTAATACGATTAAAGTATAAAGTATTAAAAAAGTAACAATTACATATAAAAAAGAAAACTAATCAGACACTTAAACTCTAATTGCAAGAATCAAGAAACTTTAACTTCAACTCCATGGAGCACTGAACTTCTCGATGTATGTCATTGATCTTTCTCATGAAGTCCAGGTCTCTTTCTCCACACTCTATATTACTCGCAATACACAGGTCAGAACGGAAGTAGTCGGCCAATACATCAGGTCTCTCGAAACTTGGTCTCTTGTCAGCAGACCAAGTTGCAGTCCGTTAAAACACCTCTTCAACTCTTTAAGAGTAGCCCTATCAGCAAAAACTTGCTCTTCGATTTGTTTAATAAAGCGTTGCTTGAAATCCTCAGATTGTGCAGAAGTATGTGACTCCATTTTAATGTATTTATAAGAACTAAGGCAAAACAAAAACAATAAGAGTTGCTCTTCTATTTCACTGAATGAATCTGGGTATGATGAAACAACATTTGAATTTGCAATGGTATTATATAGAATATGTAACAGCCCAAAGGTCAGATTTAAATGCAACCATTAAATAAAAATTTATATTTAAAAACCTGATACATTTAATGATTTAATAATGAAAAACGTGTATATGGGAGATGTCTCTTCATGGGAAACCAAGTAAAATTAAATATGTAGAAAACCAAAGAACAAAATTAAAACTTTCAAAAAAAGATGATCTTTATTAGCAGACGTCTCTTCGTTTACCCTATCAAATATTTCAAACACTATAAAGGATCATGATTAATCTACTTGAAAACATCAAGACTTCATTTTTTAAAAACCCTTCATCCTAAAACAAAACGTCCAAAACCACTCACAGTCTTTGTAAATGGAAAGCAAAACCTTCTACCAATGGTCGGATACTACCGATCTTAAAATTGAATATTCAACATGGTCACTCCATGAATAGAGAAAAGATGAACAACTCAACCAAAAAGTTGCTATGGTGAGTGATAAATATTATAAGCAGACGTGGAGTAGCATTGCACTGCTGGATGAAGTTGTCTGTTCTACTCCATCAGAGTTTAAAGAAAAAGCAGAAGAGTTTATCACACATCTGCTGAAACAGGATCAGAAGACCTGTGATTTGCTAGCCGATCTGCAAATTAAAACAAAAAATGAAATTGCATGGAAGAAGGCGGGAGAAATAGATATCCTAGGAAGTGTTAATTGTAATGTTTAATTTTTAATATTTTTCAAAGTCAGAATTTTGTAATACTATTTAATATCGAATGAAGAAGTGTTTATTGAAAACCCCAGAATTTTGTAAACTCAGAATTTTCAAATTCAGAATCTTGTAATGTTTATGGGAGTCAGGTACAAACCCGACATTCGTAATAATATAGAACATTCGTAAATGTTTTATAACGAAGATTGTTTGATACCAAATAACAAACACAATTATACAACTCATTGTATTTATTAATTTCATCAAACGAACAACTTTATAATATTCCTTTAATATTTTATCTGTTTAATAATTATTCAACATGAATAATATCTATACATATTTCCAGTTAAAAAAAAACAATTCTAAGTAAAAAAGTTACTAATAACACTTATACATGTTGTTTAAAATACGTAGTTATTCGTTTGGAATTGTATTTGGAAAAACGAAGATGGGTAAACTTTTAAGTAATATAATATATAAAGTTTGGAAAAAGATAATAGGGAAAATATTTTTAAAATAAAAAAAAACCTCCATATTAATATTTGAAAAAATACATTTTATTTGGTTTATCCGAAAATTAATTAATATGGTGGAACATACTTTTAAACCACAAATACTCATATCATATTTACCTTCATATTAATTTTGAAAATATTAGTTTTAAAAATTATTTCCTATGATAAACGGAGGATGGGAACAACTTTTACAATATAATATTTAAAAAAAAATTCCTTTTATTTTAAAAGTAAAATTTTTAAATTGATACTTATGATATTTATTTAAATTTTAAAAATTAAGTAGGGATAAATGTGAATAAATACATTTTAGGCGAGAAAACTCTATAAAGATCATTCCATAATATGACAAGTGTCCTAAATCTGATTTTTTTATTATATGTATAGATTCAATTTCCTATCACAATTGCTTAAAATTCAAAAAACAATAACTAACAAAAATTTAGATAATTTTCAAAAAAAAAAAAAATTAGATATTTAATAATCACAATTGCTTAAAATTCAAAACACAATAAGTAACAAAAATTTAGATATTTAATAGTGGGGAGTAGATTTCAACATTTAATCACCGTAACTATTCATAATTCTGAAAACTTTCATTCCAGTACTATGGGCATCATTTGTGATCTTCGTGCTTCTGAATGTTAATAAAGTGTGGAAGGGTAATAAAGTGATTTAGTGATTTGGTGGTTTCATATCAATGTAGTTCTTTCCATTTACGTTTTTTTCTATTCATATGTAGTCAAATTGGCTGAATTTATGAAATGTGTATAGAGCTTTATTGGAAGAACCGAGATGAGAGGGTTTTTGAACTAAAGTATACGGATACTACCATGTATACTACAACTCTGAAGTGTGCAACCGAACAAATGAAAATATCAAAATCAATGATGTTCCTATCAGAATAAATGGAAACCACTTTCGATCGAATTCTGGTTTGATTCGGTGATCAAAGAACGCTAAGGAAAGGGCATGTAAGTAAAATATGTTTTACATTTGGTAAATAATTGTGTTATTGAAAGACACACTAGATACATAGCTTTCAATATATGCTTCATAGATCTTTTTGAAGTAAAGGCTTTAGTGTTTTATTTTTCAGTTTCGTTGATAGCGTGATTTGTTGTCTAGCAGTCAGCTCACAATTGGTAAGAAGTTCACGCCTTCATTACCTAATTTCAGGTATGAATTTCAAGGAAATCTGCCATTTTGTTTATTTAAGCTATATATGTTTTTATAATCAATGACTGTTAGAACATGCATTTGTTCTGGTTTTCACCAACTTCGATTTCATCTTAAAGGTATGAACTATCACATTCAAAACACTAAATGTAGAGGTCTGGTAACTAATTTTTATTCAATTTCTCCTGCATATTTCTAGGTTTCCACCTTTAGATCATCTATAATTTGGCTTGCTATAAAATTTGTAGTAGTAGAATTGTTCAATTCCTTGTCTAAAATTTATGAGCATGATGAAAATTCTGGATTTCTTCAATCGCTTATGAGCAATGGCTCCTTGACTTCTTGGTTCTTGATGTTTTTTTTGTGCTTCTTGATTTCAGAGATAAAGATTGAAGACAGGTGTGTTATTACTCATGTTCAAGATAACATCCTTTGTGTCTTCCTCTCTTCTTGCGCACATGAACACGAAAGAGGTTATCTTGAACATGAGTAATAACACATTTAGGGTTGACTGTGATGGTGAATAAAAATGAATGCAAAGTGCAATTCTCTTTTTCTTTCAAGATGAGGCTATGATGATTTTGTAGATCTGAGTAAAAACATGTTGAATGAAGATAGCATCATGGCATGGTAAGGTTGTAGGATGGCAGTTGTTCATGCAACCTCTCTTGCAGCCATGGTGTTGTCATCTTGATGCATAATCTGTGCCTGGCATTCTGACAATGGTGTTGGTCAATTAGACCAACTCCACGTGATGTTGCTTCCCGCTGAATCGATAGAACTGGTGTAAGGGTTTCGATGACCTTCAATCATCGATGATTTACAAACCCAATGCGACTGATTAAATATTTAGTTTTCAACATATGGGCTTGGGCTTTTGAGACAGTTTTAATAAATAGGTCTTGGGCTTGGACCAGATTTATAAACAAAGAATATTTGTCTTAGTAAAAATGAATGCAAAGTGCAATTTTCTTTTTATTTCAAGATGAGGCTATGATGATTTTGTAGATGTGAGTAAAAATTGAATGAAGATAGCATCATGGCATGACAAGTTTGTAGGATGGCAGTTGTTCATCCAACCTCTCTTGCAGCCATGGTGTTGTCATCTTTATGCACAATCTGAGCCTGGTGTTCTGACAATGGTATTGGTGAATTAGACACACTATTCGGTCAAAAACTCCATCAGAATCTATTTGGTCATCAACTACACTATTCACAGATTCTGATAAACGGTTAGAAGTGGCTGTTAGAAGTGGCTGTTAAACAGTTGAGCCGAACAGGATTACAGGTAAGTTTTGTAAGAAAATTGCTTGAATTTTGATCTTTTGACTTTTATATGTCAACTGTAATACTTTAATTTAAAAATGGTTTTTGAAAGTTCTGGTTCTTGATAAAATTCTGTTCCAAATTATGTTGAATTATAATTCAACGTTATTTTGGAACTAAAGATGAAATGACATGTGAGTAGATTATGAATTTGGAAGTAGTGGTTTTGACTTATTAAGTCAAAAGTGGTTTTGACTTATAATTATGACTTAAAACCTTTTCTGAAAACAGTTGTTTTCATGATCATAACTCTAACAAAATCTTTTCATTGATTCAGGTTTTAATTTTTGTATTGAGTTGGAGCCGGATAGGTGGCTTTGGAAGGTATGAAAAACAGAATTGATAAATTTAGGGAAAATGCGCTTGAAAGATGAAAACACAATAGTTGAAGATCTCATTTTACAGCTTCGATGAATTCAGGTATGTTTTTAAATAATGTTTCCTAGATGTTTGAAGACCGATAAATGTCGAAAGAAGTAGCACCGTAGACATTTGTCATTCTTTGTTGACCTTCAAACATCTAGGAACCTTTATTTGAGAACATCCCTGCATTTATCGAAGCTGTAGAATGAGATCCTCCACTGCTGGGTTATCATCTTTCAAACCCATTTTCCCTAAATTTATCGATTTTGTTTTTCATGCAGTTTTATCTAACGGCTTTGGAAAATGCTGCGGTTTTTACAGGAGAATGTTTCTAAAGGCATATGTGTTTGTTTTGAAAATCCAAATTTTAAACATTGTTTTGTGTTCATATTTTTCTTTTATATTGGTTTGGAACTAAATGATGTATTAGATAATATATTTATAAGAGTAAAATGCAATTTGCGTCCCTGTGGTTTGTGCGAAACATTAACCTGAGCCCCTAAATTCATTTTTTCGTTTTTTGAGCCCCTGAGCTTATGAATTCATAACACTTTGAGTCCCTCCGTCAATGTGCTGTCTGTTTGACTATTAGTGCCAGGGGTAAGACCGTCTTTTAAGCAAATATTAATAACACTTTGCGTCCCTATGGTAAGAGTGAAATATCAATCTGAGCCCCTAAATTCTTTTCTTGCTTTTTTGTTAAGAAATCATTGATTTAATAATTAAAATTAATTCTTTTTAGAGAAAAATGCAATCTAATAATGAACTCTTTTTAAATAAATGCAATCTAATAATTAACTCTTTTTAAATAAATGCAATCTAATAATTAAATGGAGTTTTTTTTTTTTTTTTCCAAAATGGTGTAGTTTGAAAATTTATTTACCAAAATGGGTAGTTTCAAAAATATTTAACAAAATAGGTCGTTTCTAACTTTATAGTTTCTAACTCCTAATCTCATTGGATAATAATATCAATTCATCAGAGACAAAATTCAATTAATCATTTTTTAGCATGAATGTTGTTAGTTTTATGTTTTATATTCTTTACTTAAAAAATGAATTTATTTGAAAAAAAAAATCCATAATACATAAATAAATACTTTTTTTTTCTTCTTCACTGTTTTAATCACATTTTTTGGCTCAAAATACCTTCTGTTACCTGTTACTTTTCTTTGAAAATAAGTAATAATTTTTTTAGTATACTTAAATTTTTTGTTTCTATTAAATTTTCTGTTACCTGTTTCTATTATTTTTAGTATACTTAACTATTTTTTGTTTTTAAAATAATAAAGCTTAAAAGTAAAAATATAAAAAAATATCGTATATAAACAGTTGTCTAAACAAAAAAGTTTTATGATTAATTGAATTATACTATTTTCAGTTTAGTTTTGCAAAGGTAATTAACATACAGATTTTATTTGATGTATTTGTATGAACTACTACAGAACCGAATATTTAAACAAATTGTTCTTTCGTTATTTACACACACATATATTTCGCTTAAAGTTGTATATTAACCAATATCGATACGTGTTTTACGTCCATCAAAAACCATATAAACGAACGATTGAAAAAGAATACTGATGGTAAACTTATATCAGAATGTTGCGAAAAAAAAAATAAACGCACCTGAGTATTTAATTTTTTAAATAGGAGTGAGAAACTATAAAATTAGTAACTACCTATTTTAGTAAATACTTTTGAAACTACCCATTTTGGTAAATAAGTTTTCAAATTACACCACTTTGGAAAAAAAAACTCAATTAAATGTATACTATATATAACAAATTATTAAAGCCTAAATTGTATATTAAATGTAAACTTTTAATACATACAATACAGAGACAAAATTTCATACCAACTTCGTAGACTTGACGAAACTTACAGACTCGATAACAAAAGACCGTAACATAAAATACAGAGACAAAACGTCATACCACCACAAGCAATTGTGGATCTTTACTGACGGGTGCACTTCGGAATGTAGCAGATATGAATGAATATAACCCCAGTGGGGTTATATTCATTCATATGAATGAATATAACCCCAGTGGCAGATATGTAATTACCGAGCTCTGGAATTTCAAGGAAAATCGAAGAGCTACACTGGGGTTATATTCATTCATATGCAATTGATCGTTTTGATCAATCAGTTCCTTATGTGCACCGCACCATCTTCTAGGAGGCTTTCAAGTGTTCTCGCCTTCGTAGTTGGTGTTTTGCGTATCTTTACATCCACAGCCATTCTGTACAATAAAAACATCCATAGTAAGAAACTCAGATTTCAACAAAACCCACAAGAATCAAACAAAACCTCTGTTTTGAAACCCGAGACAAAAACCCACAAGAATCAAACATATTTTCACAAAAACATCACAAACAAACCTTCTGTTTTGATACTACTATGATAGCATAGAACAAAAACAAAACAAGCAAACATGTTATGCACAGTAGGTAATAGAAACTTTCCAAGAACAAACAATATTTTCACAAAAACTTCACAAACAAACCTTCGGTTTTGATACTATTACGATGACATAGAACAAAAACAAAACAAGCAAACATTAAACAAAGTAGGTAATAGAAACCTTCGAAGAACAAACAATATTTTCACAAAAACTTCACAAACAAACCTTCTTCTTTTGATACTACTACGATAGTATAGAACAAAAACAAAACAAGCAAACATTAAAAAAAGTAGTTTCAGCAACCCATTTTGACCAGAGTGACCCATTTAGCTAACAAAAAAAAAAAAATACCCAAATCAACCCATTTATTGACACTTTTTCTTGAATGTTAACCAATTAATAAGTTTATTCACTGATAAAGATTTGGTTATCAAAAACTGAAACCAAAGCAAAACAAAGAACTGATTATCAAACAACTCTAATCATCCTCATATGTTTTGTACTGTCAGTACTCCAACAAACAAATTGGTGAACTATACATATGCAGAACAAAGAACTGATTATCAAAATTGTGTTCTATTCTATACATATGCAGAACAAAGAACTGATTATCAAAACTTTTATCATTATAGTTATTATATAATACTAACACAACTGTATCATCTAAACTACCATAGTGCAAACGACGACGAATAATTTCAAACCAGAATTTATAATAATTCGTAAAGACAATTCGACTAAGATTTAATATGATCAATAAGATTGTGAAAGACCAAAACTGATATGAACATACATAACATGTGAAACACCCAAAATATTATAACTCAATCTGTGGAAGACTTAAATTATTTATCTAATCTTTTTCAATATCATGAATACCAACTGAAACTATATTAAACATTGAACAGTGATTTTTAATATCAAGAACACCAACTGAAACTTACAAGAACACCAACTGAAACTTACAAAATCTTTATACCAACTGAAATTTACAAAATCTTTATACAGTATCAAGAACACCAACTGAAACTTACAAAATCTTTATACAAAAAGTGATAAACAGTGATTTTTAACATAGCCCTAATTTATCAAATATTACATACATATACTACAATCTAAATTTGTTAAACACTAAAAATCTAAATTCTATCAACAAAACATGTTTAATATCTATACCCAAACAACGTCACTGTCAAAAACAGTTATAATATTCCGATTAAGTATCATAAATAGACAAAATCGACAGAATCTACATGTAAATAATCAACAACATTGACTCATACAACGTCAAAAGAAAGCCAAATGATAAGAAATTTTTCGATCAAAGCAACCAAACATACTAAAATAGTAAAACATGAAATTGAAGGTGAAGAGAATACTGTAGTGGATTCGGCGATGATTATCCGGTATCGATTGATCCGTTCGTTTTCTGGAATCAACGATTCTTCCCTCTGAATCGATAGAACTGGTGTAAGGGTTGTGAATATATTCAATCGTCGATGATTTTTACAAAACCCAATGCTACTGAACAAATATTTAGTTTTCAACATATGGGCTTGGGCTTGGACCAGATTTAATAAACAGGTTTTGGACTTGGACCACATTTAGTAAACAAGGTTTGGGCTTGGACTAAATTTATAAACAAAGAATATTTGTGTTAGTAAACATGTTTTGTGGGTTCGTTATGTTTCTCTTGTGTCTAAACTTAATTAGTCGACAAGTTGGGAATGACAGAATCCGTAGGGGCTTTTTCGTACTTCGGTTAGGTTTACATATAAACTTTATTAATGTATTCTTAAGTATAATGCGAACGTGAATTCATTAAATAATTTCACATCAAATTTTACGTATAAACGTAGGCTTACATTCAATGTTTACGATCTACCCGCGCCCGTTGGGCGGGTGTCCACCTAGTACTATATAATAAAAGAAACCTGTTTTGGGACACTTGTCATTCTCTCATTTAATTGATTAAAATTATTAATAATACTAAAAATAATAATATTTAATCTAAATTAATACAAATTCTTATTATTAATAATATTTAATCAAATCTAAAATCTAATCTAATACAAATTTTTATTATCAATAATATTTAATCAAATCTAATAAGAATTCATACGAATTCCAAAGTTGATATTAACTTTCAAATAATTAAAAAAATCCGCCTAACATCACAAATGTTTATGTTAATCGATTAATTAATTTGTTCAACAATCACTATTATCTTTATCATTCAGTACGGTTAACCGATTTATCATAATACAACCTCCCACCTATTCAATCATAAGATTTTTCATTCTTATATTAACTAAATAAATAAAGATTAATATTCAATCTTATCCTACTTTAAGTATAAAAAAAATCCGTTAGTTCAGATTAATATTCAATCCTATCCTACTTTAAATATAAAAAAAATCCGTTAGTTTTTTTAAATATATTTTTTTTTATTATTTGGTATATAAAATCATATTTATTCAACCCATGTAATACATGGGGGTTTTTAAAAATATAACTTTTTTATTATTTGGTAAACAATGTTACATTTATTCAACCCGTGTAATACAATGGTTTTAAAAATATAATTTTTTTATTATTTGATATATAATATTACATTTATTCAACCCGTACAATACATATGGTTCTTATAGATATAACTTATTTTATTATTTAATATATAAAATTACATTTCTTCAACCCATGCAATAAAGGAGGCTTTTAAAAAGATAATGTTTTATTATTTGGTATATAAAATTCATTTATTCAACCCGTGTAATACGCGGGGTTATAACCTAGTATATGTATATATGATATTTTGAATTTTATTTTATTTCATATCACCCTACAAACTTCTAATATATCATATAATTTAGTAAAACAAATTGTAGTTCAAGGTTTTTTATTTATTCTTTTAAATCATGATATTAGATACCCAAACCCGTGTTCATATTAGACATCAGGCCCACAACCACACAAAAATGGGCTTATAGAATTTCAAATTATGTTGTTAGTTTTTTTTTTCTTCTAAAACGACTTTAAAAAAAAGAGAGAGAAACGATCAAAAAGAAATATCCACACCTTATAAGTACATGTTTTGTAAATACAAGATATTAAAAGAAATACAGAAAATGATTATCAATTTTGTACAAATATAAATGATACATCGTTTCACCACTAGTAGACAAGCCTTGCAACACTAAAAAGATTTTACTGAAATGTTGAACAGCATAGATAAAAATAACTTATAGTTTCATAGTAAAATATTTTTTCGGAGAGAAAATTCGTTTAGGCGAGAACATGCCCATGTATCTAGGAGAAGCGAGTCCATCTATGGTCCGATGACTAGACATAGAATACCCTTCGCTCTCTTCTTGAACCGTGCGCGCTCCACCAAATGTGCCATATTTTCTTAGTCTCCCAAACCAAGACCTCTTCTTTGGAGAATCTGAATGCGCCCCGTTCATCTTCTCACTAAGATACTCTTTTATCATATGTAACCCTAGCTCAACGACATCCGGTGGTGGAGACTTTAGAGGGTTCCCTTCTATATTAAGCTTTCGGAGTCTCCTCAAGCAACCCATGGATTCAGGCAATGACTTAATATTGTTGTAACTCACATCCAATTCAACAAGAGAGAAAAGGACCCCTAAGGAGTAGGGTAACACGTCAAGGTACCGAAAGTTTTGGCTAATATTGAGGATCTCAAGGTTGATTAGGTTTTCGAGGTCATCAGGGAGGGAGCGAAGTTGGTTGAGACGGGCGTCAAGGTGGCGGAGATTGGTCAAGTGGGAAGTGGATGATGGGAGAAAGGCCAACTTGTTTGAATTAACCGATAGTTTCTTCAAATTGGTGAGTTCAAAACCAATAGTATCCGGTAAACTAGTCAACTGGTTGAAATTTGCATTTAAGTCTTCTAATGCTTTACAATTTTCAATGGTTTTTGGGAGGGACTGAAGATGATTTCCAGAAATGTTGAGGGTCTTGAGTTTTGACAAACAACCAATTGAATTTGGGAGTGTTTTGAGTTGATTTGAATGTACATCCAACACCCCTACATTTAGTAGCCTTGCTGTTAATGACTCTGGAATTACCTGTAATACACCATCCAATATTTTACAATAAATAAATAACTACATTACATATTACATAAGTGTGATAAAAAGTCAACTTCTTGGTCACATATATTTACATCAACATGTAGAAAGAAAAGAAAAATAATATTGTAAATTTATTTCAAATTAACAACTACTTCCCTCTAACCAATACTATGTGTGTTAATCAACTTGGCTTGTTTATAAGTATTAGTCATCAAAGTTTAAAAAGGCTCATTCAAGGCAATATTGCTTAATTTAATATTTTTACACCTCATCATTCACTTATCTTAATTAAAGAATGATGTATATGTGTTGATAGTTTGAATCATTGATAGTGAATAAATGATAAGTGAATGAAATATAACATATATGAATTAACATGCATTTTTTTTTTTTAGTTTTTAAAGATCTTGTTGGTTCTCATATATATATGAGCTTTTCAAATGGTATATACACACACAAGATGCATACTCATACACATATATGTGTATAGGTTTACAGATTTGTTGTGAAATTAAATTAAATAAAGAAAAGTACCTGGAGATTGTTGTTGGAAATATCCAATTTGTAGATAATCCCTAAATTGATATTATAAGTTAAAGGAAGAACATCTAAACACATTTTACTCAAATCCACAACTTCATGCCTTACAACTTCTCTTTCTCTTTCTTTTTGTGAATTATTCCTTCCAACATGCTTCCTCTTTGACTTTATAAGGTCAACCTTCATCATGCCATGATCACCATCAACCATCATCTCGTATAGATACAGATTTTTGTATCTATATACTTCTACAATGCACCAAATTTCAAGATTCAACAAACCCTATGTGTATTTGTGAGAGAAAAGAGGAGAGAGAAAGATATGAAGAGAGAGAGAGAGAGAGATATGAAGGTGTGATTTTCACCTTTAAATTTGTGTGGAATGAGACCAAAATGGAGAGATTATGGTGAATTTAAAGGGAGGGAGAGATGTACGGATGAGGACGAGATTGGTAGTATATTTAAACATATGATATATAAGGAGGAGTATTAAATGTGTAGGATATAAAGTAAAGCTGTTTTGATATTTTGTTTAAAAAGACTTTACTATATTAACATCAGTATTAACATAACAGCCTGTAAATATCTTTTATATATTATATAAGTTATTAAACCGTTAAAAATTATAATAAAACTAAAACTAAATAATAACATGTTAGTTTTTATGACAAATATAACTAAAACGTTATATGCATGCATTTTAATACACCTCAAACAACTTTCATGAATATGTTCTATCTGTTCTGTAACTTACTTATTATTCGACAAGTTAGATATAAATATCTAAGTCCATTCAGTTGATAAATCAGTAGGTACTATCGTAATTTCACAACCGACAATCATAATGTTACATTTTATCTTCAAGATTAAAATTTAGTTATAATATACATGTGTTTATCTCATTGTTCATAGTGATAAATTGATTACAAACTCACTTAATAGTAGTAATTTATATTTTCACATATAATGTTGAACACGTTTAATGCTATTTAAAATGTGTCATATATAATAGTCAATGGTTGTTTGCCTTGTAGTTGCTGCTTGCACCAGAATTTGAGTCATTCCAAGTTAGATCCCTCATGTTTGAATTTATTTCATATGGGTACTTGTATTACATGAAACAATCAGGGGTGTTCAAAAATATCTGTATCCGAAAATCCGATTCGAACTATCCGAATCCGAAATATCCGAATTTTCGGATTCGGATAGTGATTTTGAAAATTTTCGAATATTTCGGATATCCGAAAATTTAATGTTTATTTTTTATCGGATATCCGAATATCCGAAATATCCGAAACTATCCAAAGAGTATCCGAAATATCCGAAAAATATCTGAAACTATCCGAAAATTTATATTCGGATATCCAAAACTATCCGGAATATCCGGTTCGGAATATTAAAAAATAATAAAAAAAATTATATAACTAATGGATATTCGGATATCCAATTCACTATCCGATCAGATATCCAAAAATTCGGATACGGATTCGGATAGTGAAATCAGGTATCCAAAAATTTCGGATATCCGAATTTTCAGATATCCGATTTTGAACACCCCTAGGAACAATTATACACCCATCTAAATAACAATTAACAAGTAGTAGTACTAGTCCTGCTCCTTAACCATTAATTACAACCCATTCAACTTTGCTCTATGCAATTATAGCCAATGTACTCTCACCATTTTTGTAATCATATGTCACAGGATTAGCAAGTTCACCAGAAAAGTTACGTTTTCACTGCGAAGTAAGGCATCAACTGTGCATGGTCATCCGTGTTTCGGGTAGGGTATTAGAAAGATGGCGAGCATATTACATACATAAGACTAGCTCAACAAACGTGAAACTACACAAAGAGATTAAAATTGCCAAGTGCTTTACTCTTGTCACTCCAACAACAAGAGATGAACCAAACCCGCTAATGCAGACAAAAAAAGTTTGACACGTACCACTCATCATTCGGGTTTCAGGTGGGGTGTTAGAAAGATGGCGAGCATATTACATACATAAGACTAGCTCAACAAACGTGAAACTAAACAAAGAGATTAAAATTGCCAAGTGCTTTACTCTTGTCACTCCAACAACAAGAGATGAACCAAACCCGCTAATGCAGACAAAAAAAAGTTGGACACGTACCACTTGGGCTATGTATGGACTCGGCGATTGTGTTAAAAATCCAAGAATCCTAGTTATACTCAACAATTAAGCTCCGGTTTTAAGATCTATAACATTGGCGTGTTTACTTACATCACAACTTCAAATGATTTAATCATTAGTTTATTGTCAAACTTAGTTGTTTTAGAATTAAGCACAACACCTACCGAGTAATACTACAAAATCCTGCCAATGAGGGTGGTGGTCCATTGGCAAAGACAATGCCTTTAAACACCTTGGGGGGGAAGGTCTTGGGTTCAAGTCACACAGATGACAGAAGTAAAGAAATTTGTCGTTCAAAAAAAAAATACTACAAAATTCTCGAGACCACGAAGCATATACTTAGGCCACACAACTATCAACTAGGGACAATTCAAAACTCAAAAGCAAGTGATCTATAGGTAGTCACAATTTTAATGTCAACATCAATAGTCTACTACACGGTATCAAAAAGTCTAATCATTATCCTAACCATCCTCAATCACACTTGTTCACATAACAATCTAATAGACGTTATGTAAGATTTAGTTCAAGTCAATTGAGCACAAACCTTTTAGAAAGATTGGCATATTTGACACTAAAAGGACATGGGACAAAAATATTGTGTTCTCTAAGGTTTAGTTTATCAAATGACTAAAATATCAGGGTTGTCATTTTACATTTTGCAAAACTAAAATCAAGAATATTAATTAATAGTCAACGACGACAAAATGGTACGTAAAATACGGGCAATTGTACTCTTTTCCAACTCCGTTCTAATCCTAAATAACGTCAGCCAAATACTACCGCCACCATGTTATATATATCTATACTAGGTTATCACCCGCGAATACTCACGGATCGAAAAATTTAATTTGCATTTATCGAATTGTCATTAAATAAAATAAAAACACATGCTTTCAAAGGTTTTTGATGAACACGATTGAGAGAGAGAGAGAGAGTATGAATGACTTTGTAAGTTCTTGATGTTATTGTAATTGTGTGATCTTTATCTTTCTAGTTATCTCTCCTTATATACATCCAAATGGAAACTCTTGATTAGATAATAAGGATAATTACGTCCATCAAATAATTACTAAGGGGCTGTTTGGTAGCCTCTTAATGACCATTCAGATGCTACCTCTTAATGCTTAAAAACCTCTGAATGAATAAGAGGTAACCTCAAGTCTGAATGGTTAAGAGGTAACCTCTGAATGGTAAATCATCACATGTCACATTCTTCTACCTTCTCATTGGTAAAATTCTTAATGGTTCCATTAAGAGGTAACCTCTTAATGACCATTCAGATGCTACCAAACAGCCCCTAACTAATCTAATAAGGAATAAATATATTTTGATCAAATGTACAATCAAAAAATCTAAAAACATAAAAAAATTCTAAAGATCTAAAAATCTAAAAGAATTCTAAAAATAAAAAAAAAATCTAAAAATAAAAAAGATCTAAAAGAATAACTGCACAGTTCCATCAGATCTCTCAAAACTATAAAGGCACATAACGGAATAACTGGAGTCGGTGTATTTGTTTATAGTTAGTAAAAAAATCCCTTTTTTTCTTCATTCCGACACTCCACTGATTAAAAACATATCTTGTGAAACATATGTCCATCCTTCATTCCTTCACTGAGGAAGTAAAAACTCCCTTTTTTCTTCATTCTGACACTCCACTGATGAACCTCACTTGCACAAATCAAACGATCATTGGCCGATTTGGAAGATTGTTAGAAAAATAATGATTCAGATATGAAGATGGCAACAACTGCATAATAACCCATTTTATAGTAAGAAAGATATAAGAACAAATAAAACAAAATGAAAGCAAACAAATAAGATGATGACCATTTGTTTGGACTCACTTCTGCTGTCAAGTAATGAGGGGAAACGTTCACATCCCCTACAAAGTACACAAACACCATAAGGCTATTTGGGCTTCACCATTCAAATAATAAGTCCTAATAATGATCGTTTTAGGGAGCAAAAATTACCAGCAATTACAAGACCCCGTTGATCACGCTCACAAGCTACCACACTAACTTAAAATCAAAAACCCATAAATGTAAGCAATTCAAAACCAACAAACGCGACAAAATGCCATATAATACCAAAAATTTTACAACATTATTTACCATTTATATTGCAGAACACCAATATACTTGAACAAACAGATGTAAATGCAGGTATTTTGATACTTATCGAAACAATTAGAAAATCACAATAATAAACAGTTGCATCCAAACACTCCAAATTATAGAGCAAATTCAAGTCGCAATAATCACTTTAAATGCAATTAATTTATCATATTTCATCTTTTTCTTCGCACCAGAATCAGAACATCCCAAAAGGTTAATACTTTACCTTATCGTTGAACATAAAAAAAAAATTAAAACCACTGTCGGATATGGTGATTAATTAGAAATTTCACAAACACAATCGCAGCTAATATATTCGTTACTACACATAACTTCGAAACACAAACTCTAATTTTAAGTCTATAAGCAACAAACAATAATAACCAATTCACCTTCTTTAGGCATTGCATATACCTAAATCCAAAAACCTTCAAACCAAACAATAATCACAACCTCCCCAAATGAAAATTAGGACCTGCATAAAAAAAATAAGGCTTTAATAAGTGAAAGTAACATTTTGGAGAAGAAAAAACGTGTGGTCTTCCAATTAGGGCTGTTCATTTTTATCCAAAATCCTAAACCCGGCCCGAATTCAAAGCCACCCAAGCCCGAATTAGCGAATAACCCGAACCCCAGAAACCCGAACCCGACCAACCCGAACTTTAAATGGTTCGGTTATCGAGTCACTTTTTCCTGGCCAACAAACCCGAATAACCCGACCCGAAAAACCCGAAACATGAAACCCAAAAAAAAACCGAACATTTATTGTTTTCTCTTATAGAAGTGTTTAGATTTGGAGTCTTTAATAGATGGAACACTAAGTTTTAGGACTTTTAAATATTATAATAGCATACTGTCAACTAATCTTTGAACTTTGACGATATTTTTAAAGTAGCAATATGATTTTTGATGCTATTTTGTAAAAAAAAAAATAAGACATTTATTTTCATTTACATCTAAACCCTAAAACCGAATAACCCGACCCGAACTAACCCGAACCTGAATAACCCAAACCCAACTAACACGAACTTTAAAATGGGTTGGTTATCAGGTCAATTTCTCCAAGAGAAAAACCCGAACAACCCGACCCGAAAAACCCGAAACCTGAATAAAAAACCCGATGAACACCCCTACTTCCAATACCATTCCAACATTCAAAACTCAAGATATGATTGATGGTTAGGCAAGTTGAGGAGCTTTGTAGTATGCTGCAACCATTGCTGGGAAGTACATTTGTCGAACTCCTTCCGACTTGATAATTGGAAAGATGATCCTAGATGCACCCTGCAAACAGATTAATTCAAATGTAAAAAATATGGCCAGAAATAACAATTTGTTTTACATATTAAAAAGCTAACCAAGATGAGTCGAGCCCCAAGCCATAACGGTTTTGGTGATGGGAACGGGTTGAGAGAAACAGCCAACACCATAGATAGCAATAGAAAAAAAATGAAGAAATAGGACTATGAGGCGTCGGTTGAGTCCTGAAAGTAAAGATATCGGTCCTTGTGAGCCTATGCCTTCGAGGCTAAGATAATCGAAGCATGCTTGACACATTTCTTTTCTTCATGAGCCTGGTGATACACAAAATACCTTGTATAGAGCACCCACCAATGTGTTTATCGTAGATGACACGACTGCAAAATAAAACAAAAAACAAACATTTTTTAAAATTCTATTATTCTTATAAATATGTGGATATTATATTATTAGTTAAGTATTAAAATCTACTTGTGACACACATTTCTAAGAGTATAGAAGCACTCAAGATAATTGCAAAGTGTAGGTGCATCATTAAGATTACTTAGTGGTCTACAAAGGTCGCGAAGTAAGACGATATCTGATAACGCAACAGTCATTCCTACACCGAAACGGGTGTCACGTGTTAAATGGGTCTCCCATTAAAAGCGCGCCAGGAGTAGGCATGCTTCTGTTTGGCATTGTTATTATATTTCCTTTATCTACTACAGCCACAAAGGCGTCATATTACTCTGGGTGGAACCTGAAAAATTTAGCATGGAGTGGTCAAATCAAATGTTATTAGTAAAAAAAAAGAATTTTTTTTAATAACTCTGAGAACCCGGCACCAGGGCCCTACACTGTTAACATGTTAAGGCATAAATTAGTGACTTTAAGGGGTTAAAGGCAGAAACCAGTGGCAGTTGGATTCATCTGTAAGGGGAAATGAAACGCAAAATAGAAAGAAATTGGGGATGGTGATTAGTGAATTGAATACTTGTGGAGAAACAATGGTTTTGAGGTAATTGGCGATTTCCCTATTGGCAATAGAAGGCACCTTTTGTCCAGGGACGTCGACCAAACAACGAACCTCAGTGTTACTAATCGGACGAAACAATATTGGTGAAGAATCCGCGAGTATAACATGTCCATTATACCTCCTCCATCTAGAAAAACTAATGCGATCTTTTAAAACATATATAAACTTGATAATTTGAACGGAAGTTCTCATGTGCAACCATGATGGATTGTTTCCTTCCCTCTCTTTGCACATGTGAATTTTCATGTTTGTTCAACACGCTCATTGTTGTTAAGAATTGCCATTGCCTTCACCTTTTTTGTATGTGATCAAAATAATAAAAAAAATGAATAAGCAAATATTTAGATTATTGAAAGATACCCCCCCCCCCCCCTCCTATGGGTGTTCAAGGCTCAGTTTTGACGGTTTTTTATCAATGAAAACCGAAACCAAATCGTTGAAGATAAAAACCGAATCAAACCGGAGGATTACTAACGGCATGGCTACGATTTAGTACACGGTTTAGGCTCCTTTTTTAGAAGTTATCTATAACGAACAATAAAATATATAATAAAGGGTGCCAAAATAAACTCTAGACAATTTGTCGAAAAGAAACTGAAAGAGATAAAAGTAACTCAAAACCCTTGTATAATCACAAACAAAAGAATCAAATGATAACAATCAACACATTTCTTTATAAGAATTAACCAATTTTGATTTTGGGTTATAAAATATGAAATGCAAACTTACTTGACAGGGGCCAGTGGACTCATGAGCCAATTCAAGTTAATTAAATACATATTATATATAATAAAATTATTTGTTACCTGATACGAATAAAATAAAAAAATATACATAGTTAAATTTTACGACGAGGTCTGATTTTATGCAGTCGGTTTTTTATAAAAACCGCAAGTCAAATCGTTAATTACGGGTTGAAAATTTTGATGTCGATCGATCGAAAGTATAAAATAAACCTAACCACGAAGTGAAACTGTTGATCGGTTTCATGATTTTAAACTGAACTATGAATACCTCTACCCCCATCCCCTTGAATTAAAATTTGTATTGAAGTCCAAAAGTGGATTACCTATATGCACAAAAAAATGATTACCTGCAAGAAAAAACCAACATTTCATTAAAAAAAGGTAAATGTAAACATGTGCTCTATATGACAGCCTCATACCAATCAATAATTTGGAATATACCCTGCTGACTGCTGCACCAAGAGTCCAAGAGGATCAAGGCTTCTTTTTGAAATATCATAATATAGTAGGACTTCCGAAGTAACCCCGACGATGCTGGTATGCTCTAAGCTTTGGATGACTGGAGAGAACAATGGATTTTAGATTTTAATCAATTTGTGAATCACGTACCTTTGCCTTATATAAATCCCAAATCAACCGCCTTAAAATGAAGAATTCCCAGATAAATGGTGCAAACTGCAGCGAATAGCGCTACAACCGGCAATCACTCCGTTTGTGCGGATCTTTTAATCAGATGGTGCCGGCCTATTTAGCAAGAACTTATTATGTTTAAATTCCATGTCACCTGCACAACCATCGCTACAATATTAAAAATTGATGAAGATCCTCACCATCAATCACCCAGGTAGCTTTCGCCTCTCAGGGATCAATAGCAGTATTCATGTAAACATCATATTATAAACAAATCAGAGTTAGGATTTCTTTAGATAATAAAAAAATGAACTAACCTCGTAAGGAAGTAGACTTTGTACATCCCAAATATCTTGTCCAACAGTTGGATTTGCTGGTATTAACTTTAGTAAAGGAAATAGACATGCACTAAGTGCTTCCTCAAGGTTAACCTATCACCCTTAAAGTGGAGCCAAGGATTTTGGTTTTCACTCAAATTGAAGTCATCGCCAGAATTGACACTTTTAGTGGCAGAAAGGTAATAACCTCCTAGCATTTTGCATACCTAATCATAACGAAAAAATGGGTTTGGCCATTAAGGAAAAATATAGCAGAAACATATCAACATAACTTGAGAATATAAAATATAAAAAGGCCACCACCGTCAACTAATGCCACCACCACAACCACCGTCAACCATCGCCACCACTGCAGCCACCGTCAACCACATTGCCACCACCACAACCATCGCCACCATCAAACCATCGCTAATCCGCCACCACCGTAGTCACCATCAACCATTTCCGCCACAACTAAACCAACCATCTATGCCGCCACAATCACCAACAATCAACGCCACCAAAACCATCATAACTAGTGGACACAAAACACTACACATATCCACATCTGCAGTCGTCTTTAGTGTGGTTCATATTATGTGCACACTCCATGGATCACCACGATTAAGTTGTGAACTTGTGAAGGAAACTAATACAAATCGATGTGAGAGTATTATGCAGTAAAAGTAAAAGTAAATATATGTTTCCAAGACTATATACATGTTGCCAAACAGCCCCTAAAACTGATTTTATTGATCAAATAGTTCACTGGCCTACAGAACACTGTCGTGTGCACTTGAACCGTACACTGAAGTATATGGACCACCATAATGAGCTCCAGCAGATGAACAGCTACCCAATAAGGCTGAATGCCTTGAAGCCATAGACAGCTGAGAAGCACCATCAATTCCCAACGTCAGCGAAACAACAATGAAAAGTTAGGAAGCACAAAAACTTCATAAAAATAACATATAGTACAAAGACATAAGCTAAATTATACACATGCGTGAATAGAATGTGAAAGTATACCACAATTTTAAAACTTTCTGAAATATATCTGCAACTCCATCATAATCACCTACCCGAGCAAGAAGTCTCCCCAGTCAACTTATAAGTTAAAGAGCACAAGTATATAAGGTATCCAACAAAAACATGACGCTATAACTTACATAAATTTACACCTTATTTTATACATCATAAAGAACAATACTACTACAGTAATAAAGGAGCAGATAGTACCTGTATTTGTATTTTATCAACTTCAATCATTATAAGTGTTCCTAAGTTCCCAGAAAGAACTTTTGAAGCATCACTATATTTGGCTTGCTATTCCAAGAGAGAAATATATACACTAAGAGCTGCAATCAATACCATTCATTTTATAATATCAATAAATTGTGTGTACTTTTTATCATACTTATTAATAATAAGAAGAAGAATAAAATCAAACTGCACCTTCAGGCTCATGCAAGCTATGGGTAGCAATGTTTTTTTTAAGTAAACCTTCAGCTAATTGCAAAAGTTTCTCTCCTTCATTTCCACAAAATACCTATCAAAACCAAATATCTTATACCATTTATAGAATATAGTTAATCGGGTATAAAACTATATAATATAAACCTGTAACTGAATGCTACAAACTGCCCAGAGCAAAAACTTCTCTTCACCAGCAACTTTATACATTTTGATGGCTATCTACATCAACAAAAAACAAAAACTTAACATCCACAACTTTATACATTTTGGAAAAAATAATTATAAATGTGAAATATATAGGGATATCATCAACCTGTTGCTGTTTCACAAAAGAATATTCACGAACATAACAGCTGAAGAGTCCCATCATCAGTTCTAAATTGTTTGGAAACTTTCCGCATGCATACTCACAACAACCGGTAGCCATGTCCACTGACGATGCAGGTTGAATAAGTATGTAACTTGAAAAAGATTACAAGAAAATGCAAAAATATAGCATGTGATAGAAATACTAACAATGATCTAGCCGTTGGAAAACTATCTGTAATGTGCTTAGTGTGAGGTCATCAATCAAGAATGAGTCGTTCTTATACAAAAGAACATTAGCACTAATGCAGACAGTCTCGTCTCTACTCCCTGTGTACAATTTATCAGACCCTAGTGGTAGTGCAATACCACTAACAACCTGTCAAATAAATCAACAAAAAATTCATGATTTTAACGTAACTATTAAATACGGGAAACATGCCCGAGCAAGAAGTCTCCCCTGTTAACTTGTAAGTTAAAAAGCACAAGTCTCCCCTGTCATCACTGTCTTGATCCAGAATGCCCTGTAGATATAAAAATAAAATTTATAGATCATCAAACGGAAACCAATTTAAAGTTAAGAACTGATTTACCTTGAAACCACCGATCCCAAAGTTGCGTGACACGAATACAAATCCAACAAATTGTAACTCCTTTGTGTATCACGGAATAAACGGTTTGCGGTGGAGAGTTCGACAATTATGGTTTGTAGTTAACACATGATCAGAAGCTTACTCTGAAGTGCTTGACGAGATGCTTGAACCATTCCCCTAATCAAGATTCCAGAGCCCATTACAATCAAATTTGCAAGAATTTTAGCTGCCTGCAAAGAAAGTTTATATCATGAATCATGATTCAATAAAGCATTTCAGAAAGATAAAAAGCGTTTATAAACTTCCCATCAATAATAACCGGCAAAATTTACTAACCAATAGTTGCAACTTTTAATAGACTATAGATTATCATCAAGACATAAAGTTTCTTAATAAAATGCAGTTACATGAACCAAAAAGGAACACGTATCGATTTCCAGTAAACATTTGTGGATTTATACGATTAATAACATATGATTGTTGTCACACCCCAACCGATGGCGGAAACATCGTGATGAGACGAACAAATTGCTCAAAACATCATAACACTATGTGACAATATTTAATTGAATTCAAATTTCATTGCAAGAACTAAATTGTCATACAACATTTAAAATGGAAATAACAACATTGTTCAAATTCAAATCAACAAAAGATAATTAGATTAAAGGTGCGTATCTAGTCCACCCTAAACTTGTTTCATCATTCATCCATACTTCAATAATCAACCTGCAACATGTATTAAAATAGAGTTTCAATGCAAAAGCATGAGCGAGTATACAAGTTTGTTTACATAGCATAATAGAATAAAAACTCAAATCCAACATGATTCATAATATGTGATTACTAGTATGCAATTTTGGCGTACAATATGATCAAACCCTAGAACACAACGCATAAAATAGCCTAATCCCAATCGTTCAGCGGGGTGGTAACTTAACAATACCCAATAGAATAGCAGGCGGGGCGTTAATCCTATAGCGCTATAATTGTTAAGGTGGGCGAGCAAAGTCAATGAGCATATAACGTTCCAAATCGTTCATAGAGCATACGAGAATAGCAAGTAAGTCACATTAGTTTCATGCTTCGTTCAAAGGATTGAGTATGTTCAATTTAGTTCAAAAGTCGTTCAATAGCTATACATGTTGCATCCCAAAATGTAAAAAGGGAAAAAGGGATCGAGTATACTCACGGTGGTTGCAAGCTTTCCTACTTGAAATCCCGTGAGTGAGTTGGTGGATGGATTAGTTTGGAGCACCTAGTCCTTCTACACGAGGAAACATAGGTGTGTGAGTTTGGCGTTCAACGGAAGATTATAAATTCGGAGTTGTAACATGACATAAAGTAGAATATGATACGAAAAATAATCATCTTTTAACTTAGTAACCCTTGTATGACACTATGTAATCAACATGGTTAAAATGTTTTCATGGGAAATACACCCATTAGAATCATACTTGGAGTGTTAGGTCTTAGATGATATCCTACTACTTTAACATATAAACACAAGTTTAAGGTTAAAGGTTCGAATGAGTGTATGTACATATATTTAGGTTAAGTATTACATATTTTTAAGTCCAATAATTCAAGTAGGAGGTAGAAGATTAGAATCCTCATTTAGGCACCTCGAGTTATCATGGATGTCATGTATGGGGTAGGAAGAACATGCTTCCATTTAGGGACCCCTTGAATGTTCACCACTTCACTTGATGTAAAGACAACCAAGGAGGGTCACGAACTAGGATTAGTACAATAATATAAACAACCTAACTAAAGAGAAATCATCAAATCATGTGAGGATTGTATGTAGGACAACCCAAGTTGTTCCATAATCACTCTACATCAAGAACTAAGCTTGAACATGACTTGTGGGTTAAATACCCTAAACAAAACAGAAAATTATGAGGTTTAATCCTCTGATTTCAAGTGTCTCAACCTTGTTTTTAAGCCTAACCAACCATAAGAGAGGTTGTAAGCATTGGGACATAGGTATGAGATGTGTTAGACACAAGTTGGATAAGTTTAAACAAGTTTGAAAGAGTATGTAACAAAACAGAAAGTTTTTGGACTATTTCAGGGCAATTCCAGGTCTGATTTCTCCAAGGAGAAGTCAAGGAATCGAACCCCATGATTATC
Organism: Helianthus tuberosus; assembly: GCA_030545235.1. Taxonomy (NCBI): domain Eukaryota; kingdom Viridiplantae; phylum Streptophyta; class Magnoliopsida; order Asterales; family Asteraceae; genus Helianthus; species Helianthus tuberosus. The sequence continues at coordinate 156,010,228 of CM060364.1, read as the reverse complement.
CAAGGAAGTAGGAAGAAGAATCAAGTGATTTCGTTAAGAAATGAGCAAGTTATACTCACTTTAGTGCAAGAGTATGAATCTGCCCGAATTCTGAATTTGCAAGTGATTTGAGAGTGAATTTGAGAGTTGTAGAGAGTTGTGAAAGTGTAAAAATGCTTGGAGAAGGGTTGTATTTATAGGGGAAGAGGTTAGGGATGATTGGAGGTGATTAGAGGTGGATTAGAGGTGATTGGGTGAGATTAGAAGTTGGGATTTCGTGCAAAACGCGGGCTGCTGTGTTTTTTGTCCGCCCAGACACCCTTGCGCACCGTAAGGGTTCTTTGCTTGCGGTGCGCAAGCCATGGTCAGAAACACAAAGATTTTATTTTTTGTTATTTCAATTTGTAACTTGTTCCAATGTCACCTAATACGGGTTTTATGATTATTTTAAGGTTCTAAGGTATAAGTAACATGTTCCAAAGTCATGTAAGTGTCCAATTGAATATGATTAAGTATAAGTTCGTATAAAACATAAATGTATCGATTTTATTTGTTTAACATAAGTTCGCGAACATCCCGAATAAAAACCAAATTGTTTCTCGATTCAAATGCTCAATCATGAATGGAATATATATATATATATATATATATATATATATATATATATATCACGAGTTTAAATAATTGCAAGTTTAGCACTTAGTTTCCAAGAATAATGATCAATCATCAATTGATTTACAAAGTCGAACATACGAGCATATATAGAGCGTGTATAACATATTTGTAACAAAACACGAGTTTCATTAATGATCCAAGTCTCGGTTTTACAACGATTACAAAGAAGGAACGATTACAAGAATACAAAGTTTCCAAAAATAGAAATACGAACAAAACTTTCTATAAATAGAAAGTACAAAAGAGTCGGGCGTTACAATTGTGATACTGAAGAAGCTCAAGTGCTGATAACGATAAAAAGACACTTGTGCAATCCATATACAGCCTACATTACTTTTGCAGTTCTAGGACACCTACGTATAGTATATAACTTATGATAACCTAAACTGTGAAGTGTGACCTCTAATAATTTTACCAATTTAAGTACCAAAAAGGCACTTTCTAATCAAATCCAGTCACTTTATGTTCTAATGAATTGTTGCCCAATACAATAACAGTACCACTTATCAAACATTGTTAATATTTCAGAATCCCACATTAAGTAAAAAAAAATTAGCATCTTCATTAATCATTACCATTGTAGCATCTACTAAATAAACAAAAAATTATCAGAAGTGCGGATCACAAATTCACAATTTGCTGATTGATATTTGATAAGCCAACATTCAATCCCAAACAACTTATAAGTTATAAGTAAATTTAGCGCTTACAAAGAGACACAATGTGTTCTTGAGATGCATTCATTTATTCATTGTGCATTGTTCTGGTTAACCAATTTAAACCGAAAACCAGTAAAAGCAATTTGAAAAATTCAGCTGCTATACCAAAACTTAATCAAAACGATCGCTTCATGAATCATGATATAAAACATCTTGTAACATAATCTTTATACCTCTTTAACATAAACTTTTTTTCATCAACATGAATTCAAGCCAGGCTCCCCTAATCAATCTATTATAAACACAACTAAAATCATAATATAATCATGCATTACCACATTAACACAAACGATACACGGATCACAAAACCAAAGCCTATCATCCGTAATTCCGTATAACTTGAGCATAATAAAAAAACATATGTTTTCACAGAAAACCAATAAAAACCGTATAAATTGAATACCGAAGAAAAATAACTGTTCATTGAAACAATAAAAAGAGTCGTCAAATCTAAAACAGAACTTATTTGAAAACAGAAAACATTAGGGTTTCGATTGAGACCTCAAATCTACAGAATCGGTGGTGTAAAGGTAACATGAGAATCACCATCGTTCGATTTGCTGAAGAAGATGTGTGGATTTGCTGAAGATGATGCATATGCGTTGCTAGGGTTTTGAGGGTGATGGTAGAGACGAAGGAGATCTGATGGAATTGTGTAGAGGAAGAAAGCTTTCAAAAAATATAAGGGATCCAAATCAAACTGATCCGACCCGGAGTTTATTTGGATCCCGCGTCCATTTGTGAAGCAATTAGTTAATTTAGAATTCTTTTATCAATTCCCTCCTAAACTCACAAAACACCTCCACCATAACTTGCCACATCATCAAAAAGCTCCAAATTCACATGCCACATGGCCCAAATCCATCTCATTTATATATATAGGGAGGAGATCATGCGAGAACCACCCTTATTGCGAGAACCGCGAGAACCAATTTGAACACAACCTAAAATAGCTAAAAAAACCTAAAAAAAACCTAAAAAAACCTAACCCCCACCCCCCCCCCCCACCCCAAGCTAAATGCTAAAAACTAAAACCCCCAAAAAACCTAAAAAAAACCTAACCCCCCCCCCCCCCCCAAAAAAAAAAACCTAAACCCCCCCCCCCAAGCTAAAATGCTAAAAACTAAACCCCCAAAAAACCTTAAAAAAAAAAAATCTAAATTTTTTTTTTAAATATTTTTAATGCTCAAATCGCTACTTTTAGTGGCAAAAAAAAAATTAATTTTTTTTTTGCTTCGAAAAGTAGCGATTTTTATATAAAAAATATTAAAAAAAAATTTGTGTGATTTTTAGCTATTTTTAGGCATTTTTGGTTGTGTTCACATTGGATCTCGCGCTTCTCGCAATAAGAGGTGGTTCTCGCATGATCTTCTCCCTATATATATATATTGTGAGGTTCATTGGGGAACACTAAAAAAGTGGGGAACAATGGGGAATTGACTCAAACGAACTCCGAGTGGACTCATTCCAGCGGCGTTGGAACCGTCTCGTCGAACCCTGACTATGATCTCTTAACCCTAAACCCTAAATCATAACCCCTAAACCCTAAATATATTAGGGTTTGGCTTTTGGGGTTTAGCCTTAGGGTTTAGCCTTAGGGTTTAGGTTTAGGGTTTAGCTTTAGGGTTTAGGGTTTAGCTATAGGGTTTAGCTTTAGGTTTAGCCTTTAGGGTTTAGCTTTTAGGGTTTATAGTTTAGATTTTACGGTTTAGCTTAGGTTTTAGCCTTATTTTTTAGCTTTAGGGTTTAGAGTTTAGGAGTTAGGATTTAGGGTTTAGGGTTAAGAGATCTTAGTTAGGGTTCGACGAGCCGGTTCCAACGCCGCTGGAATGAGTCCAATCGGAGTTCGTTTGAGCCGGTTCCCCACTATTCCCTACTTTTTTAGTGTTCCCCAATGAACCTTCCCCTATATATATATATATCTATACTACTTTAATAAAGATAAATAAAGGACAGAATGGTAATTCAACAAGGTGTTGAAAACACCCTCAATGCACAATGTACAAGTCTTAAAGCACAAGAAAACACAAAGAAATTACCCTTCAACTGATTCATCATCAACCGTCCATTTTTTCACTTTTTTCACACGGATCACGATCTGGACCGTCCATTTGACTTCACACGGATCAACAATTCCTTTCTCTCTCATTCCTCACACATCTCACAAAAACATCCGATCTTGTCTCTCTCTTCTCTCTCTCTCTCTCTCTCGGCGATCTAGGGTTTCATGAGATCTATCACCAGATCCGTTTGATGAGCAGATCTAGGGTTTTGTAAGTGGAGATTCTGGCGATATAGGGCTTAAACAAGCTTTATCAGCCGTAATGGACATTGGCATTTTCAACTTTGGCGATTTCATCTACATCTATTTCATCTTGATCCTGGTATGTTCATCTGAATCGTTCATAAGTTTTTTTAATCCATATTTTCAAAGTGGAATTTCCTATTTTGCTTCACTAATTAAAACTCCTGATGATGTTTGAAGCCGAGAAGAAACAACAAACGGGGACGACGATGACGATGATGATGGTTTGAACCCGAACCGACGATGACGATGATGGCAGACCTAATTTTTGGTTTCAATGATGAAGTTAGGGCACTTTCGAATCTGGATCTGGACTGTAATGAGGTGTTGAATTCGTTTTTTTTTTTTGCTAAATTCGATTCTGACCAGATTTGATTTGTTCTTTTTTTTAGTTTGAAATGATTGAATTGCAAACCACAAAATCGAGTTCTACAATCGCTGGATGCTATTGATACGTTCAGTAGGCAACAGGTACGGATCGTCTTCTTCATTCCATTGCTATCAGTAGATCCAGTTTCATTAGGTAAAACTTAAGTGATTTTGAGAACTTTAAGGACAATATTGTGATGCCTTTGATTGAAATTTTAGATGGTTCGTGCAGCAATATGAAGGTTGACGCTACGTATCTGTTGGCTATGTTGGGTGATAGTGGTAATACGTTTCCATGACCTGAACAACATTCTTGGTTCGGGTATGATTAACGATCTATATGTAGTTTGTATATGTTTTTCATCTTAACACCGATCTTGACAAATTGTTGAAAAACCCATATAGGTCAAAATTGTAAACTTAGTTCTGCTTCAACTGAGATTATGAAGAAACATTATGATTAGGATTTTTAATCAGCAATTTGTGAAGTTGCTCCATTTTTTTCTTTCAGCAAGAAAGAAAAAACAAAACTTTATTTTAGTTGCGTTTATATTTCTTGAGATCTTTCTTTACTAGAATTATTCGTTTTGAACATATATTTAGCCAGTGATGTAGAGTATGGTTTGAAATCATGAGATATTTTTGTGATTGTGTTTGATATTTGTAGGGTTTGGGAGCAGGGGAAGATGTTTACACTAAATAAAGAGATTTATCAGAAGGTAACCCTGCTCCTTTTTTATTTAAAATTATGAGATAGTGTGTAGATAACTAGATGAGTTTTTGTTGTTTAAATGGTCGCGTGTTTGAGTGTTAGCAAATTCTAATTGTGATGAAATATATCTATATTTTGTAAAAAATAAATAAATAAATAAATCTTAGGAATTGTTGGATTACAGGTTTCTCAAGCTGATGTCAAGAACTTTTTCGAAGCAAGATGTGGCGAGGTCAGGGACGGTGTTAAATTATTTATATATTTAATTATTTTTGTCTCATCTTATATTTAAAAAGTTATTGAATATATCTGGCTCTAATATGGCAAGTTATGATGTTTGACGGTAGTTTCTATATGTTTTTCAGATGTCGAAGGCACCAAGGGATCCACAGATTTGAACAAGGGATCCACAGATTTGCTGGAGAATGGCCGGAATCAGGTGACTGTCTGTCCATGAATCTCTCTGGAATCATGTTTCAGATGAAGGTAAACACACAAATAGGTCCAGTTTCAAGTTTATGTTACTCTGTTGAGATTATGAAATTCTTGAAATCTTTTGCATGTTTACTTTTATAGACTTCATTAAATGATTATGTTGATTGTTGACCTTTGAAAAGAGTCAAACCATGTATTTTTCAAATTAAAATTTGACCAAGAAATTTTAGAACTTTTTTTTGTCTGATTTGTGTCCATGTACAGATTTCTATACACTTTCATATAAGTATTCGGTTAACTATATAAAACATACCAGTTTGTGTCGATTTTGAAGTCAAAGCTTAACTCATTTGACGCTTAAAAAGTCAACTGTTGGACTCATTTGCATAGTTTTACTTAAGGTGATTATGAATCTGATTAGTGTTTTTTTGTTTTAGTTAGATTTTGGTAAGCAACTATGACATCAACTTCAACTCAATTTGTAACATCAAGAAGGATGGGAATATACGACCCGTTACAACAAATTAGCATGTGGGGGGATGCATTTGGATCCAATGTTAGCCCGATCATGAGCAATAACATAATGATGCCCGAGGTTGATGCAAGGCTAACCAATAAGGTACTTTACTTCATCTTTCAAAAATATTAGATTTTCATGTATTTATGTGTTTTTATTGATATAGACTATGTTTTAATGATGGCGATGACCTGGTGGTTGTGGGTGGAAGATGGTGGCGATGACACAGATCTACCGTTTGGTGGCCGGATCTACCGTTTGAAGTTGCACTTTGTGGGTGTTCAAATTAAAGACACTCCCAATGTAAGTTTTATTTTTATTTTAGTGTTTTTTTCTGCTATTGTCGTTATCAAGTTGTCATATGTGTTTATAAAAGTTTAATGATTTGACCTAAAAATGTTACTTTAGAGATCCGATCTGGCCTAGATATTTATCACATGTTTTTTTTACATGCAATTTGATAAAGTAAAGATTTGCACATGAGATTTGTGGTTGTTAAATAATGTAGCTGTTGTTGGTGATTGACGACATGGGAGTTTATGTGCAAAGCGATTGAGCCCATACATGGACATGAAGCTACCGCTTCTTGTTGCGTTACGACGTGTGAGTTGTTAAACCTTGCTGAGTATAATATTCATTTGGCTAAGCTTCTTGATGCCGGAAAGAACTGTATGTATAATCTATATTATTATTATTATTATTATTGCTATTATTATTGCCAATATTATTATTGTTATTTAATCACTATCTGTTCTGATAGAAAAAGAACTAACTTTTGATATGATAAGCAGAGGTGGCAACAGAATTTGCAATATCGCTCATTCAAACACTGGTGGTTAGTGACGCCAGAGTAATATCTGAACTTCAGACTGTTGTTGATGTATTGGCTAAGGTATGAGACTATGATCTACTCTTAAAATAGTTAAATGCATTTTTACGTAATCGAATGCAGCGTTCTAAAAGCATAATCACATGCAGCTTGCAACAAGGCCTGATGCTCCTGAGGCACTTCAACAGCTTGTTGAAATTGCTAGGAACCCAGCAGCTGGACAACAAAAAGACCAAAAGGTTACATCATAGTATCATACCTGTTTTTGTTTCTGTTGCTAGACAACATTCTCAGATCTTAACTTTTATCGTTTAATGTATCAGGTGTCGAATCTTCTTGTATCAAGTAGGGATGCTACCGGTGTTCTGGAATCTTCTGAACCAGATCCTGCTACTTTTCAAGAGCAGGTATATAATATAAAGCTGCTTTACGAACTTCTGACTTTAATATCTATGATTTCACAGGGGTAAATTAATAAATTTATATATAATATATCTCACAGGTTTCTCTGCTGTTTGCTGAATGGTACCAGATATACGAACTTCCTGGTGTAAATGATCAATTGTCTGCTCGTTTCGTTCTCCAACTGCAGCAAAATGGCCTTTTGAAAGCCGATGATACATCCAACCGTTTTTTTTACCAAAATGCCCTTTTCCGATTGACCCACACGTCCGTCCTAGGGGTGTTCAAAAAGCACCCGGCTCGAGGCTCGCTCAAAATTCGCTCGAAAAAAGCTCATTTTGTTTTTGAGCCAGCTTGTTTTGTGATCAAGCCGAGCTCGAGCTATGGTGCTTGACTCGATTACAGCCCTCCGTCCCATCTGGTGTATTTCTTTTCTAGCTGGTTTTTTTTTATTTTGTCGGCTTCACATAACATGAATGACCCGTTCATAAAACCCCATATTGGGTTATCAACTAAAATTTAGATTATTATCATAATAATATAGTTTTCTTATTCAAATTTTACACAATTATACAAATCATTAGAAAAAAAAAACACAAAAAAAAATGTTTTGATGAATATATTTATCAGGTACTTGAAGGTGGTGTTCTTGATCCAGAAAACACTGTGGTCTCAATATTTCCATCTCCAATGCACTATGCTGGGCCCACCGAGGTCCAGTGGCATGCCAAAACCCAGATCAATGCTGGTGCCGACTTTTACATAGTGGGCCGTGATCCAGCTGGCATGGGTCATCCGGTCGAGAAAAGAGATCTGTATAACGCTGACCATGGCAAGAAGGTACTTAGCATGGCTCCTGGACTTGAACGCTTAAACATTCCCCTTTCTAGGTACTTGCTTCATAATTTCATCAAGTTACTTAGGGTCTGTTCGGAATTTTGGATACAGTGATAGTGTGATACTATTTGAGTTACTCGAGTTTGCTATTTCAGGTGGTAGCGTATGACAAGACGCAACAGAAAATGGAATTCTTTGATCCATCTAGACCTTGGGATTTCCTCTTCATCTCGGGTACCAAGGTATATTTACCAAGAATAGACTTAAAATGTACACTTTAGCTGACTTTTGACCTGTTTGATCCTGTATGGCTCTATCCATTTAAGCTATTAGTAATTTAGAAAAAAAAACCCCAACTTAACCTATATATATAGGTAAATTAGTCGAAATTTCTATCTCTGCCCCTACTTTAGAGTTTTTTTATTATTAATTTTTAATAATGTACTTTTTAGAACAATTTTTAAAATTATTGTAATTTGTTTTTGTTTTTTTTAAGTATAGTAACTTGGGTTGCTAGCCAAGTGCTATTTGGGTTCTCTCTCACGGGCTCATGGCTTTGTCGCTCATCCAGATAATACAAGTAGTTTGAATGGGTCACACTTAATAGCCGCAGCAGAGTTAATCGGTCACAATTAAAACTGTTGTAAAACTGGTTGTTTTAGTGATTAATGGGTCACGATTAACAGCCACAACAGTGAATCGCAGCAACAGTGGCTGCAGTGAATGGGTGGTAACAGTAGGTTGTTATAATGGGTTGTAATAGTAGGCCGTTTGAGTTTGTTTTAATGTTTTAAGGCAGCAGCGCGTGGCTGCCGTAACGACGTAGCGTGCGGCTGCCCAGACGCCGCAGCGGGCACGGCTGCAGGCAAACGCAGCAACGCGGCTGCCGCTAAAACGCAGCGGCGCGGCTGCTGTAACGCCGTAGCGCGCTGCTGCTGCGTTTTAACGCAACGGCGCGGCTGCCATAACGCCGTAGCGCGCGGCTGCCGTAATGCCACAGCACGTGGCTGCCGAAACGTAGAGCGCGGCTGCGAAAACGCAGCGGCCAAACACAACTGGCTCGGCTGCAGGCAGACGCAATGCCGGCTGCCGTAACGCTGCAGCGCGTGGCTTCAGAAACACGGCTGCCGTAACGCTGCACCCGCAGCCGCTGCTGAGTCAAAGAAAGAAGAAACGCTCAAATAGAAAGAAGAGTCGGGCGATGTAAGCTCTCTTATAAAATCTTTGGATTTCAATTCTTTGTTTGATGATGGTTCTTTGAGTTTTGAATTGAGTTCTTATATGTTTGTAAATTGGTGCTCCTTAATTTTGTTTATTGTTTTTAGTAGGTTGATCTTAGTTTTTATAAGAGCATTATTGCTGGGCTAATAAAGTCTTGTTAAATCGAAGGTTGGTTGCTAAGAGGAGGTGATTCGGGTGCATACATGGTTGCATCTCGGTTGGCTATTGCAACTGCACCACCTGCTTACGTGTTTAGCAGAGTCATTGGCTAGCAGGTGAGTTGGTATTTCCTTATATTGATCAGTTCAAGCTATGCTTTATCTCAGTTAAACCAAACGAGTTGGTTGAAATTGTCGCTTTCAAAACTAAGTAATCTTTCTTTTTTGATATTTTGGTTTTGAGACGTGCAACTTTTTTATATTACAGGAACTTGAGTTGGAATGCAATACCATGCTAGCTTGTGGACTCCACGCTCATTTAAGATTTGGAACATAGAGACAAGATCAAGGATGAAATCAAACAGCGGATGTAGATGTGTATTTTTTTATTATATGTGATTTTTCCGGCTGCGTAGTGCGGGGAAAAAGAAACATGAATATTGGCTTATGGTTTGTTTTTGTGCTTGGTTTGTATGAACTTTAAAAAGCATGTTCCATTTCAAAGTTATGTGAGAAAACATTAATTATTTTATATAATATTTATTAAGCCTTTTCATTGATGAAAGATACAGAAAGATGTGGAAGTATATGTGGGTTTAGTTGGTGAAAATGTGTTGGGGTCACATATAGTATATGTAGGTTTAGTTATAACGAGGTGAAAATGTGTTGGGGTCACATACAGTTTCACTTCCTCAAGATTGCAACTAATCAATCATACGTTATGTTCATAACAGCTGCCTGACACTATTACCCTAGCCGCCCATTTCACCCAATAACTGAAAAGCACTATTACCGCCCTTGAAAATGTGTGTATTGAAAATGAAAATGTATATAACATATTAAAAAGCAGTGAGTTGAGCATATTTATGTAACCAAAGTGTCAATAATAGTTATAAGCTTTTATTCTCCAATTAATGATTTACGTAAATATATACCCAAAACATTATAAAATATTTATAAGCTCATACAACTGGCCAGGTTGTGTGTTTTTCAATCATATCCGTATCGTATAGGCTATCGGGTTGTGGATTAGTGTTCCGGGCCCTCATTTCTGCTTTTGTAATTTGCGATTGATAAATGCCCACTTTGGTTCCCTCGAGCGTATTTGTGAATGCATCAAGTGGTCCTTGAAAAGTCCCATTCTGTAGTCTTGGAAGACTGCCATTTATGGCCTTCTATCCATTACGTTTGCTAATATTGGATGGAAAATAAAGCCCATAAAGGTTCTCTAATTCTCTGCAAATAAAGTTTTGTTTGATATAGACTTTTTGTGATTAAAGTGTAGACTTTGTATACATGTATATGCATTTAAATCTATGCGTGAATCATGCGTGTTTATGCTATTATACGAGTTTACCGAGTTACATATTTGTTGCAACTTATGTTGATGCTCTTGAACACCCTCAAGTCGACGCTTTGAATGTTAAATATAGGTCAGAAATTACAGGCGGATTGGTTTTATTAGCTTTGAGCTTCTGGATGTGCTTTTGTTGGCTTGGTGCAGTTCGGTTTGTTTACATCCTTTTAAAACTCTTTAAATCCCCACGACCGGTTTTGAAGTACCTTAACCGATAATTTAGATTTTAGTTATAACCCAACAGAACTAAACCTTCTCATGCACACCCTTAGAATTACTAACAAGTGTTGTGTTTTCCTTTGCATCTCGAATTTGGTTTTGGTTATGGCTCAAAACCGAAACGCCCCGTACATAGTCCTAAACTCACCAACCTAACTGATATGTTTCCCGCCGCATCGCGCGGGTAAACGACTAGTATATATATATATAGATTTATATTAATTTGTTGAAAACTACCGCCACCATGTTATATTCTATATTATATTAATTTGTTGAAAAAAAATATATTAGTTTAAGAGATTAAATTAATAACTCATATTAAAATAAATAATTTTTTAAAACAAATATTTGAATTTCAGTTCGATTGACATTTATTTTTCATTATTGAGTCCTAATTTTATTGTAAACACCTAGTTACGTATGTTTGTTGTAATAATAAATATATATTTTTTTGAATATAAGAGCACATACATGACATTGATTTTTTTGTTTATATATTTTTAATAGATATTAAAAAGTACTTAAACTTTTATATTAGGGTTTAATTAAATACAAAGTCTCCTAAAAGTAGGAAGTCGTAAGAAGGGTATCAAATGGACTCCGATTAACCTCATTTAAGCAGCATTGGAACCGTCTAATCGAACTCTACGATATGAGATTTTAGAATTTCGCTTTTGGATGCTTAGTTTGTAGATTTTAGAAATTTTTTTAGATCATTGTATCTTTTTATTTATCATTGTGTCTTTTCTATATTTGTGTCATTGTATCTTTTTTCCTCGACATTGTGTTATATTTTTGGGTATTGTATTATACGAGTTGACGTCAACCCGTTCGTTGCGGCGGGATGTTTATTATGAATGTTTTTCATATCACTATAAGATGCGGTATCGATTATTGATATGACACTGACACTCCTTATAACAATTGAAAGGAAAAATCCCAAAACATAAAGTTATTATATGAAGAAAAAAAATGACAATCCATTATGTAAAATATTTAATACACAATTAGTCTATTGATTGATTTATTTAATTTTAGAGTGTATTGTTTGTTTTTCCAACGCTAAATTTAAGTCTAAAAAATATGTTTTATGAATATATAACCTATCACAAATCTTAACTTAAATGTAAGTTATTTTTATCATTAAAATGCAACATTTCTATCATTTAGTTTTTTATTAGGCATATTATTGGGTTATATACACACAAATAAACATTTTTATTTTCACAGTATTTCATCTATTCATTATTCATTCAATTAGAAAAATAAGGTCATAAAAGAATATTTTGAATTATATCACTATAACACTTAGAAAATAGGTCCATCTATAATCCAACTGCAAATAATTTTTAACTGAACATATAGTTAATTTACCCAATATGCATTCCAGCCAGCCCATCTCATCTCATCACATCACATACCCTAACTCTTCCTCTTGTATTTGGAAAACATGTACTCGTAACCCACAGTACCACACAACCTTTTTCCCCTATCTCCATAGATCTCTCATGTCTCCTAAGCCCATATCACAAACTCACCACCAACAATCACCGCAACAAACACAACGCTGGTACGCATCGTTTCGCCAACCGAAAGTCGTAACTGTAGCCGTAGCCCCATCTGTGCAATCACACCCACCCACCGCAAATGACTTCTGATTCAAACTGGCGGAAGGCTGTTCTTTTATATTCAGATCTTTGTCCTTTACGGTTTGTATGTAATCATAAACAATTTTCATTATTCTTTCGTTAAAGGTTTGAGTGTGTTTAAGTTTTTTCGTTTGTGATTTTAGTCTTCATATGCACAAACAAATTATAAACATGGTTCATTCCTTACAACTAAAGAGCCGAATGAATTAATCGAGTAAAAAAACATAAACGATGAAAGTGAAAACTTGGGGGAACCGAAAATACCGATTAAAATTTGAAACTTACTGTGCCAAATCATAGATCAATGGAATCGAATTGAAATTGTCGGTAACCAAGGAATATGAAAAGGCGAGAGAGAATCAATGAGAGATTGTTGTGGCGGTTACTGGTGGATGTATGAGAAATTGTTGTTGGCGGTTATTGGTCGGTGAGATTGTCACTCGTGACTTCCGTTGGTATTTGTATATGTCGAATAACAAAGAAACGACAAAACCTTTAAGCACACACAAAAAATAAATGACTCAACTTAAAGTTGAATTAAGCAAAGGGCTATTTATATGTGTTTTTAAAAAGTCACATTCTATACATAATAATTAAGCAAAGGGGTATGTATGTATGTGTGATTTTTAAAAGGTCACAACTTTTCATTTTAGAGAGTCAAGCCAAGTTACTTTCTGTAGGGTTATATATTGTTGCTCGACATTGTATTATATTTGCGATCTATTATATCTTTGTAGACATCTTATTTTTAAAAGTTTTTTTATATGATAACTTAACCCCTAAAAAGTAATGAAACTTCTATATTATTAATGATCTTGTAGTACGGTTAAAATGAGGCAATATTATGTTTAATTTTTGTTTTAACAAAATTTATATTAACTTTAATAATTTCTAAACAAGCACTCGCATTTTTTACCAGAGTTAATCGCTATTTCCGTCAATATAATTTAGTCACTTTTGACACTTTCATTCAAAAAGTTTTTTTTCACATTACCGTCCCTATGGTTTAAAAACTTATCGTTTTCATTCACTTCGTAAACCATAAAAAATATGGATGAATGTATATATTTTTTTACGATGACCCTGCTCATACTTGTGTAGTCAATAGTTTTATTGTGTTTGATAATTTCTCTACGTAAATAATTAGCACAATTTAACTGCATAGCAACTGTAATTGATCCAACAGAATACTGTAACATTAAATATATTATTATTGTAATATTTAATCTTATAGTCATATAATCATTTATATTATATAGATCAAAATATATTAAAACATATTATATAATTAGTTGGTAATTGTTGATGGACCATATTACCCTTATTAACTAATTAGGTTTTCTCTTGGGTGTATATATAAGGAGATAACTAGAGAGATTAAAAAGTTAGACTTTTATCATAGCATCGTCATCATCAAAAATCGCCCGATCTCTCTCTCCATCCGAATCCACCCTTTGATTCGGTCACCATCATCATCATACACCCTAAGGAGGAACCAGATCAAGCTGACAATCATGTCAAACTCAATGGCTGCTTCTCTGACTGGATTCTCTGTTGGCCTATCTGCAGTTACAAGTATTTTATTTATGTTTTCCATTATGTTTAAACAGAACTGATCAACATGTAGTATCAGAGCATATGTTGATAAATCAGTTCTGTTTTGTATCCATAAATCTGGAATAAGAATCAACAAAATTTTGAAAACCCTAATAAAAAATCCGTAATCCCCTCTGAGATACTGTTTCGGATCTGATGTTTTGTGTTTAGGATCTTATGTTTGTTCATAAATTACTGTTCCGAAATTCAAATGGGTAAACCACTGTTCAGAAATCTGCATTAATATGTAAAAATCTTAAGATTTCGGATTAATGGATTCTTATTTATGTTTTAGGGTTCTTTATGTTCATAAGGATATTCGAATAAAGTTCATATAATTTGGAATAAATTAAGGATCATTGGATGTTTTTCTGTTTTGATCTAGTTTATCCATTAAAATTTTTCGAAATCTGTTATTATTATTAATGGATATTATTTTTTTGAAATATTTAGATAAACCTAAACACATTAAAACAGGAAACATAATCTCTATAATCCCTGAAGATTCGAATTTCAACCTTATCGTAATTAACTGCCGAAATTAAGGGATTTTGAATCTTGGAGAACACGTCTCGGACAAATCTGAGATCAATTCGAACTTACCATCTCGGATAGATCCGAGGTCAATTCAGACTTACTATCTCGGATTGATCCTAGACAAAATCGAACTAACACATCTCGGATAGATCCGAGATCAATTCAAACTAACACATCTCAGATAGATCCGAAGTCAATTCGAGCTTACACATCTCGGATAAATCCGAAATCAATTCGAACTCATCCATTTCGGACAGATCCGAAATCATTCGAACTCATCAACTTCGGATGAATTCGAGATATTATTCGAAATCATACATTTCGGATGAATCCGAGATCTAACTTATTCGAAATCACAAATGTTCTTGAAATGTCAAGATTTAATCCGAAATCCCATTACTTTATTAGGCTGTTAATGTGAGCTAAAGTTCGATCCGCGCTAACAGGTGGTTTGCTATTAAATAATTTTGTAAATACTAAATTAATCAGAATCAGATAATTTGTCACAAAACCGAATAGCTTAACTTGAATAAGCTTCTGATGTGTCACTTCTGCCCAAAGGTGATTTGATACATCTATTTATTGTTCAAGTATTATAAAAAGCTATGTTAATTATGCATTACAAACGTGAATGTCTTATTTCTGGCCAAAGATGATTTAATTCATTCATGTCTAGCATACTTAACAAGTGCATAACTAAGGTGATTGTCTCATTTCTGGCCAAAGCTGATTTGTCACAATTACTATGCACACATGCTTAGATGATTACACTTCTGCCCAAAGGTGATTTGTCTTCATTTAAGTAGAATTTTAACTTAGTCTATTATTTGATGTTAGTAATAGACAATATCATAGCTTCATAACTAAAATGATCATTTTTTTATGCCTGCCTTAGTTTAACATGCCCTTAGATCACATTAAGACTTCTATCTTAGTATCATAATTCGCTCATCTTATTTCCACTCTCAGCACCCAATTGCGGGATTCCACCATTGACTGGTGATAACTTTACTGCATGGAAAGACTCTCTCATAGTCTTGCGTTACTGGATTTCGATTATGCTTTAAGGGAGAATAAGTCGGCAGTCCTTACTCCTCAAAGTATTGCTGCTGAGCAGATGACTATGGAGAAATGGACTAGGTGTAACCCATGTCTCTCATGTTTATGAAGCAATCCATAAGCAATGCAATTAGAGGAACCATTCTTGATTCTGATGATGCTAAAACCTACTTGGCTTCTGTGGAGGAGCAATTCAAGGGAACGTTTAAAGCACACACTAGTACTTTAATCCTCAAGCTGGTGACTACTAAGTATGATGGGATGAGCAGTTTCGCAAACATATCATGATGATGAACGACATGGCCCATAAGCTCAAGGGATTAGACATGGAGATCAGTGATGGTTTTCTCGTTCACTTCATCATTACTTCACTTCCTTTGTCCTATGAAGCATTCAAGATCAATTACAACACTCAGAAGGACAAATGGACGATGAGTTAGTTGATCGCCATCTGCGTGTAGGAGGAAGAGCGTGTGAAGATGGATCGCACTACTGATGTTGCAAACTTCACCACATCAAACTCTAAGAAGAGGAAGAACAATTATCCAAGAAGGGATGCTTCTAAGGTCTAAATGCCTAATCCTAATACTAGTGTACCTTCTACCTCTAAGAACTCCTTAGGCAAACCCTACTGCAAGTTCTGTAAAAAGACAGGACATAAGCAGAAGGAATGCCCTAACTTTAAGGAGTGGCTAGCTAAGAAAGGTAACGATTTTTTCATGATACTTGAGTCCTATAATTTAAATGTTCCTGCTAATTCTTGGTGGTTTGATTTTGGTTCTATGGTTCATGTAACCAATTCTACTCAGGGATTCCTTTCAATCCGGAAGCTGGGAAGAAACCAAAGAACACTTAAAGTTGGGGATGATCGGGAATTAGAAGTGAAGGCCATAGGAACATTACAATTATTTATGAAAACTGGTTTATGCATTAAACTTTATGATACCTTATATGTTCCTGAGGTAACTCAGGACCTTGTATCAGGACCAAAGTTAGACATAGACGGTTTTGTTGTTTCCCATGGTCATCGCAAACTCTCTATTCTCTAGGATTCTGTTGTTTATGGTACCGACATTCTGGATAGTGGTCTCTATAGATTAGAATTAGATGATGATTTTTCCAAATCTTTGTTGTCATATAATATTAATGAATCACTCACAAAGATGAAACAGAAACGAGACTTAGAGACTTCATCCATGCTGTGGCATCAACGTTTAGGCCACATCTCAAGAGAACAATTAAATCGTCTCGTAAAGGATGAAGTTTTACATCCTCTCGATTTTACTGATTTTGGAACATGTGTCAAATGTCTTAAAGGTAAAATGACATTAGCGAATAAGAAAGATGCCACTATGAGCTTTAATTTATTAGAACTCATTCATACTGACATTAGTGGTCCCTACCAAATCGCTGGCATCACTAGACATACTTCATTTATCACTTTCATTGATGATTATTCTCATTACATGTACTTGTATCTCATTAAGGAAAAATATGAATCTCTTACAACTTTTATAGATTATAAAGCTGAAGTTGAAAAACAACTAGATCGTAAAATTAAAGTTGTGAGATCAGATAGGGCGGTGAATATTATGGAAGACATACTGATGTGGGTCAAGCTCCTGGTCCATTTTATGAGTTTTGTAAGGGCCAGGGGATTGTAAACCAATACACCATGCCTGGTACACCTCAGTAGAACTGTGACAACCCTCAAAATTACAGGTATCCGTACAATTAATTAATTTTAATTATGTGCTTAATGATTGTGCTTGATTACAACTGACAATTTAAACTGCTTTCTGATTTCTGTATCATACATACATATGCATCACATTTCATACTGTCACTCCATTCATTACATACAAACTTTAGTGACATATTTGATGCACAAAGCACAGTTAGCACACTGAGCGGATAACTCAGAAATATACTGACAATGCCAGTACATAGACAGACAGTGTTTTGAGACCCAGTATGGGCCAGGGAAAGGGTACTACACTAGTGTGGAGTGTAGGGAAGTGAGGACCATAAAATTGCGTCACTAGGTGATAGTTAAAGTGCCGGGAAGTGCCTAAAACCCACTAATAATGCAGAATTCTACATTATTTATCAGAAATTCAGCATTTAATATGCTAGTAATGTGCCAAAAATATGGCAGAATAGTCCCGTATGCTTTCCCAAGTGTCGGGAATTAAATGTGACACAAAAAGATATATAAAAGGCATTATACGGAATAATTAAGCACTTTAACGAACGGTATCTAACCGAATAACCGGACATTACCCGGGACACCAAATTTTTGCCAAACACATTGTTTTATTTTTTTCTTGGCTAGTTATGATCCCCGTACACCATAACACCCCCTAGATATCAACTAACACATGTAAGTATATACTTGGAAATTAACTAATATTTACCAACTATCATCAAAATATTACATCTAACCCCCCCCCCCCCCTCATGCCCTCTCACGGTCACAAAGGACCCACAAGAATCCCCACCATACTTCCTAGATTTGTTTCTATTTTTATATTAGATTGTTACTTGATGAATTGGACATAATATTTGAAATGATCTTTATAGGTATGGTGCATTAGATCACCATATCATTTCACATCTTCACAAAATTCACCCCAACTCCCTCATCTCTCCTCCCTCCCTCTCGGCCTCAACATAACCGCCACCATCACCACCATAACTCAACCATCTACTTCCATTTTTAAGCTTCATTCAAGACTAGAAGGTGATTCAAGAGAGCTTGTAACTTGTGGATCATCAAGGAGCTTCATTACTTGCTTTCATCATCCATTTTCACCATCTTTTTCACTAGAGATCTTCCCTAGCTTTAAGCTAGTAGTAAGTTCTTGATTTACTCTTGCTTACTTCCATTTTGAGTAGTTAAAAGTTGTAGTATGTTGAAATTTACAAGAACACTAAAAGGGTTTAAACAAGAACATGAACATAAAAGTTTACATGAAGATGAAATGTTGTTAGTAGGATGTTGTAGTGAATATGTTGTTGATTGCATGTTGATTCTTGGTTATGTGATGTTAATCACCATATGGAGCTTGTTAAATGATGTTTAGAAACATGATTTAACAAGACTAGGAAGATGATTATGTGATACATGAAATAATCATCTTCTAGTTTAAACATGAACTTGAAAGAAAATGATTTTCTTAAAATATAAGTGAACAAAGTAAGTTGATGATCATGTAGATCCTAGTTTTACAAAAGACCTTTTCTAAATAAACCAAGTTCAAGAATCGATTTTTTGAAAATCAAGACTTGTACATACACTTAGACCATTTTTGGAAATGAAATAAGTGTAGAAACCTTTTATTTACAAGAGGAGTTCAAAAGATTAATTTTTGTAAAAATTGTTTACAAGTTGTAAACACTTAACTCTTTTAAGAAAACGATTTTTAAAGAAATGAATACACTTTGGAAGGTAACTAAGTCCACTAAACGCTTTACCAAGTTACTACGCGTTTTCGGGATATATCAAGTTCATGATTAATATGTAACGCATATAGTTTTTGCTCTCGGTGATGTAAAGTTGTTTAAAGGATAATTGTTGATGATTATTGTGATTATTTTGAAAAGAAAATGATATGCTTATTAGCATGGACGCCTCCATTTACAAAGGAAACTCTGGCGAAATTTCCTAAAAATTCCAACACTTAGAAATTATTTTCTAACGAATGTTTGCAAATATGTTTTAAACATTGTCTTTCAAAATAAACTTCGCCATAGGATTTGTTACAAAAATACCAAGTGTCGGAGGTTGGTTTTCATAAGTAAAAGTGGACAAATATATATTTAGAATATATGCTCTATACGAAAACGCTTGTGTGAATATTTGCATGATTTGGGAACTAGTTATATTACCTAGAGAAAAATAAAATAACTTAGCAAAATGCCATCACATTTATAACTTCGGAATAACACCAAAAATTACAAGGGATAAATATTTAAGTTACATACTTGGTATTGTGAAACCGAACGAGAAAACATAACTTACGAAATATTCCAGAAAATACTCTTACACACATATTTTTGGTAAAATATTATTTCGGAAACTAAGAAGTGAAAATATATTATTTTTGGGAAAAATGTATATATTTTAGAATACGTTATTTTGACAAGGAGTTATATTTATATTTCTAAGTCAGACTTAAAAATATATTACTTTCGGAACTACCAAAATACATGTATAAATACCCCCATCCTTGGGAAGGAAATACGCATATAAAATACTTGAGAAGTATGAATACGAAATAGTTGTCTAACTACTATTTCAAGACACTAAAAATATAATGTAAGTTAGAATAATTATTATTATTTTAACAAGAAGTTATAACTTGGAATAATCCCGAAGAAACGTAACTCAAAAACCCTCATACTAAGCAAAGGAACGGCCCGTTCATCTAATAGACATTAGTACGCTGTAGGTAGTCGTGTTTGCGGAGGAGACTTGGGTTACACAGACTGAAGACGCACTACAGTGAGTTCATGTCCCCCTTTTCTCTTAACTGTTTTCAGTTTTATACTTCGGGGGTGAAATACATGTTACGATTATACAGACATTTTTATACATGGTATGGTTATCTTAAGGAGGACATACTACTTAGATCATGTGAGTGGGTAGGCGGATACTTAAGGCCATTAATCCTCGTTGTAGGACCGAGGGACATGAGTGATAGATCTATTCGGGTGTAGCGAGCCCCACTCCTGAGTCCGCTGAGTGGACCATGAGGTGACTATGTCTTACCGACGAAATCTGCTAGGTTTGAGTCTTCCTGCATCACTTCACACATATCAATGGCCTTGCAAACCATTGGTGATCTCTTTTTCCTTATTGCTACATACCAGGGACTTTCATACATACAGACATATTTCAAAGGTTTATTCATACACATATACACATGAACTCGCTCAACTTTTGTTGATTTTTCAAACTACATGTATTTCAGGGAACTAAACGGATCTGGCAGGTGTATGCATGTGTCTACAAGCTGCGTGTTAAATAAAGGATGTCATTCGTGGTCGTAGAGTTTAAAAGATGTATCCTATTCCTGGACGGGATACATGTTTCTAAACTCAGGATTATTTAAAGTCTTTTGTTGAGTCCATGGGAACTCATTTGAACATGTTATGGTTTGTAACTAATTGGCGTCAATATTTTCAAGACAATGGTATTGTGGTATTTTCTAAACTTTATTAATGGATGAAAATCTTTTGGTTTTAGCATATAGCATTGTTATGATTGATTGCTATGGTATTAAGAAGTCACACCAAATAACCACGCTTCCGCAAAAGTCAGGGTGTGACAGCTTGGTATCAGAGCCTCGATCATAGCGAACTAGGATTCTTTCTCGAGTCTAGACTATGATCATCAGGGCTCTTACAAAAATGTTTTCAAACATTTTTACAATGCATACACTAAACGTCCACATCCAGGGAACAAACTTTTTACAAACAAAAGGCACAAATACACATTTCAAAACTTATATTTATAATTCAGTCTTAGAGACTGAGGGAGGATCAGTCTTAGAGACTGAGGGATGATCAGTCTTAGAGACTGAGGGAGGATCAGTCTTAGAGACTGAGGGAGGATCAGTCTTAGAGACTGGGAAAGTTGGTCTTAGAGACCAGGGATTTAGTCTTAGAGACTGGGGAAATTTGGACTTAGAGATCAGGGAGTTAGTCTTAGAGACTGGGGAGATTTGGTCTTAGAGACCAGGGAGTTAGTCTGAGAGACTAGGGAGTTCAGTCTGAGAGGCTGGGTAGGATAGTCTAGGAAGACTAGGACGAATATGTGGATACATGATTACATTATGAATTGTCTTTATTTGCAATACACAAAGTGTTAAAGATTACTGCGAATATGCATGCTATGACTATTATGTACCGGCACACACGTCACCTTCCTCAGGGAACGAATTGTCAGATGATGATGACCCTACGGCCACCGCCACAAATGATGAGACTGTACCTGCGCCGGAGATAATTACATCAGACACTGAGAGTGACCCTGACGTGCTGATCAAGGATGAGGACGACTTCCAACCGTCTGCGCTGCCAGACTTTGGTGATGAATTACCCTTCCTGATGGCTTCCTTGACGAGAATCCTCCTGTCACTCTTGTTTCAGTCCACGACCACTTCATCACTGGTCACCCCGATGGTGAACACACCATGGCTCCGATCCTCGACAATATGCCTCCTGTGGACATTCCTTCCGAAGGTAGGCTACTCAATGAATAATTGACGATGACATTGGCATGTTATTGATGGTCCTTCCGATAACACCTATGATGATGGAAAGTTAGGCGAGAACGTTGTTACTAATTTCACTTTTTGAGACCCCTGTTAACAAGCTATCCTCTGATTCTAGCATGCATTCGATTTCAGACTCCTTTGAGTCTGTGACATCTGCAGCCTTACAGACTGCCGGATTACAGCTTTCTACTACTGACGCAGACGACATGACTGCTACACTATCACCTGCTCGAGGCACCACACCGTTACACGACACAGAGCCCGCTCCTGAGCTAGCTTCTGCACCTTTTGGGTCAGCTTGACATTGCACCTGCTGAATCTGCACCTTTACTTGATCATGACCCTGTTTCTTTTGGTTTACCAGGCATTGCATCCCTTATACACAACCCAGTACCTGCACCTAATGATTTTCCTATCAGTTGAGACGTTTGTTCCTGCACCTTCACCCACTGACGTTGCTCTTGTGAAGACCGACGTCCATTGCGCCAACATGCCTATCGCTTTCTTTCAAGACATACCCGCACCCCAGGAAGGTACTCCAGGTCAGCACCCGCGTAATGATCCCATTTGCTACAGCAGCATTTTCTACGACCTCACAGGCCGCACCGTTTGCTACCTTCACCTCTACACAGCTGGACGAGCCATTTCGATGGTTCCTATCATACACTATGCTGAAATTAGACCCTTACATTAAGGAGGCTAAACACGGGATGAATTGCTCCTATAACATCAGCTATAGTTTGAGAATATGAGTCGCAGAATGTTGGAGCTTGAGTTGACACCACGTCCTCCACCCTGTCTATTGCCAGCATACTTTGATCCTCCACATTTATCAAGGTTCCTTTGCGCTCTCAACCGTTGCTATTACACCTTTCCCAGGTTTCTGATGCTCATTTTTTTACTGTCGAGCGGCAGAGCAGATAATTACTTCGACGTGTACACAAGCCCGAGGAGGAAGTCCACGCATGTTAACAGTTTACTTTTCCTTCCTCCTCCACCTCAGACACCGGTATAGTGGTTTCTGGATTATGCGGATTGCATTACATTTGAGTAAAGACACTAATGATAAGCCGGGATTGTGGAGACTTTTAAAGACCACTCCAGACTATGTGATTTTGATACAATGATATACTTGTTAGGACAAGGGTAGGGTGACCCTGTGTCCCTCTTGATGTGATACATTTTGAAAGACGATACAATTGTGGTCGGGGAATAATGGGAGCCCAATCATCATAAAAGATGCAACAATACTTTGTGACCAATGACCAACAAAAGCTCAGTCGCTATGTCTTCGTTAAGCACGATTGTTGATCCATATATGTGTGTTGTAACTATAATACTACGTGCTTGCTTACTATGCTCTCATTAAACATAATTACCAAATTACTTGGTTATGCTATGATTATGCTATTGCTTGATTGGCTGATATTAAAAAAATCAAATACATGAATGTACATATGACCTCTAAACAACTATATGCATCCCCTGAACAAATATAACCTGACCTAACCAATCGTCTTCTTAGAAGATGTCGATACAAGGGAACGTCGATACCAACAACCCTCCGCCAACAACAGCGGCAGAACTACAAGAGCGCATCTCACAGGCCATTACACAGCTCGAGGCCCTTCGCTCCGAACATAGTGAATGTTATGCCTACAAGCAGTTCTTAGACCACAAACCTCGAGAATTCGACGGCACCGGGGGTGCCTTAGCCTTCGTGCGCTGGGTTGAGAAAACGGATTATGTCTTACGATTGAGCAAATGTGCCCCAGAACATCAGGTCACGTACATAGCTGGACTATTTATAGATGGGGCTCTGTCATGGTGGAACCTTCATGTTCAGACAATGGGCGAGACCGCTGTGTATGCTTTGACGTGGGACGAACTGAAAGAACTGATGCGTAAGAGATATTGCTCGAGTGCAGAAGTCCAGAAGTTGGAAACTGAACTGTGGAACTTGTAAATGGAAGGACCAAAGATAGCTGAGTATGTGCAGAGATTTAACGATTTATCACAAGTTGCTACGCTCCTGGTGGGACCAGAGTTTAAGAGAATTGAACGTTTCATATGGGGATTGGCACTTCAGATTCTAAGCCTGGTAACATCTAAACCTTCAACGATCACCGAGGCTATTGACACAAGCGTGGCGCTCACTGAAGAAGCGGTTAGACTAGGAAAATTTTCCAGTATGGAAGAGAAATAGGAGACTCCTGTAGAGTCATCTGGGGATAACAAGAGAAAGCTCGTAAATTTCAAGATGGTTACTCGGGCGAGTAGCAAGAAGAAGGCCAAAAAGGGAAAAGACTACATGGGTATCCTACCTAAGTGTGACAATTGTCTACGTTATCATGTCGGGCGATGTAAATATGAAAAATGTGATAACTGTGGCAAGAGGGGACATCCTAAAGAAACTTGTAGGCAAGATACTGAACGTAGAAATGGAGGCCAGGATGGTAGCCAGAATCACGGAGGAAACAACGACAACGACAACTATTAAGGAATGATGAGTGACAAACAAAAATGTGCTCAAGGTTTCCTTAACTGTGGGAGCAAAAAGCATTTCAGAAAATACTGCCCTAAGAAGAACCAGGCACAAGGATGAAAGCTCAATAACGGAGCTAGGGAAACACGTCAGAATCCAAACAAGGTTATCCATACGTTCCATAATAGTCAACATTATGCATCTGTACTACTTGATATTATTACAAATTTTAGCTTCAGAATTTGAAAGTGTACTTGGTTTAGTAGCAAGTAAATTAGATAACTCGCACTTGATGGAACTAGCTAGGTGAAACTAGTGGAAGCCAACGCAGTAACTAGAAATGGCAAGATAGAACCCGGAGAGCGTAAGTTTACGCTTGATCGGCTGGCAGTTGAGTTGGGAAACTTCGACGAGGTAATTAGGATGGATTAATTGCCGAGTGATCGAGCGGGGATTGATGTCCGCATCCCGGTGGCGAATAAAGGAACGATCGTGACTCATAAAGCAGGATACGCCCCTACAAATTACTAATTGCCGGAAGGCACGAAAGTTGTTGTGTAAAGGATGTATTGTTTTCTTGGCTCATGTCGGGGACAAGGGAGTCGAAGAACCAAAACTCGAAGATATTCCTGTGATAAGGAAATATCCTGAAGTCTTCCCCGAGGACTTGCCAGAATTATCTCCTCAACGACAAGTAGAATTTCGCATCGATTGGATTCCAGGCGTCGCGTCTGCAGTCAAAGCACCGTAGCGACTTACATCCTCGGAGATGCAAGGATTGTCAGAGTAACCTCAGTAGTTGATGGAGAAGGAAGATAACAGACCAAGTTCCCATTTTGGGTAACCCCAGCTCTGCTCGTCAAGAAGAAGGACGTGATTTTCAAATGAGCATCAACTACCAGGAGCCGAACGAGCTAACCAACAAGAGTCGATAACTCTTTCTAAGGATCAACGAATTTCTTACTAAACTAACTGTGAGGGTCAAACTACTATTTCACAACTGATCGACGATCGAGTGTCATTAGCTGTAAATTCAGGAATAAAGTATACCGGGGAAATTGTGGGACGATAAATTGTTTTTAAACATACATAAAATGGTGTTTCCTATACAATGCACAAAACAGGTCTACACAGAATATGAAACCTTGAGGATCTAGAAGATGTATACTTAGGACCTTTGGGAACCCAGGTCCAAACTCGTAAAGGTTGTTACTTAGGAACCATATCTGTTAACTCAATCAAACACCATTAACCTGACATATATGCCATTTCAGTTAACAAAACAGAAAGTACTTCAAGTTCTTTTGTTGAAATCCTCACTTTTGCTTCTAGCGAGTAGATGTTTGCATCTCTACTCCCCTTAATGGTAAGTTGCATCGCATTGATTTTCTCCGCTGAGAGCGAACACCCATTTGCTTTGAATACTTGGTCGTTTCTCCATTTTAGCAAACACTCATTGTTTCATTACTTGAAAACTCACATGTTACGCATGCACCATCTGCTACGCATGCGGTTTCATTTCAAACGCTTCATTGAAGTTCAAATATTATGTTGCTAAATCTAATTACTGGTTTGTGATTCGAATGACCTACACTATTGTAATTGTTGGCTCTTTTGCTATCAAGTCAACACACTCTCTTGAAACTTCTTTTATTTCAAATTACATTCATGGTTTATTTTTGTTACCATGCCGAGATTTCCTTTGTTGATACATATGTTTATTGTCGGGTTACACTGAAACTAAGTTCAATTGCTTGAACTTATCCATTTCGCATATTCAATTTAAGACGTCATATGATGTATTGGGAACATCATATTCAAATATTTTTGCAAAGGTTCTTTTGTTTCGAGTCGTAGTAGATTTGATTGGTCTACGACTCCACTAAATCGTTTGATTGTTTCGATACATTGCGGTGATACTTTCACGAGATTGAAGCTTGCGCTAATTTGGTTACTTACTTCTTACACGGATTTAATTGATTATTTGATAACTTGCCCTAAATCCGTCTTGTTTATCACGATTAAAGCAGCCTCAACACAGTTGTGTGTTAAGACAATGGTACATAGATTCATTTCATAAGCACATTGTACCTCCTAATGATTCTTTCATTGTCGATCGAATACCTTGCGGTACTTAATAACAGTGGCTCTTTGATGATTATGTATTCAACTGGAAACCTTATGACATTGTGTAAATCAAATCTTCAGATTGTTTCAGTACACTTTCATTTGATTTCAGGCACGGTGAACTTGTTCAGTCACCACTATTATTGACTGTGCTTAATTACAACTGACAATTTAAACTGCTTTCTGATTTCTGTATCATACATACATATGCATCACATTTCATATTGTCACTCCATTCATTACATACAAACTTTAGTGACATATTTGATGCACAAAGCACAGTTAGCACACTCAGCGGATAACTCAGAAATATATTGACAGTGCCAGTACATAGACAGACAGTGTTTTGAGACCCAGTATGGGCCAGGGAAAGGGTACTACACTAGTGTGGAGTGTAGGGAAGTGAGGACCATAAAACTGCGTCACTAGGTGATAGTTAAAGTGCCGGGAAGTGCCTAAAACCCACTAATAATGCAGAATTCTACATTATTTATCAGAAATTCAGCATTTAATATGCTAGTAATGTGCCAAAAATATTGCAGAATAGTCCCGTATGCTTTCCCAAGTGTTGGGAATTAAATGTGACACAAAAAGATATATAAAAGGCATTATACGGAATAATTAAGCACTTTAACAGAACGGTATCTAACCGAATAACCGGACATTACCCGGGACACCAAATTTTTGCCAAACACATTGTTTTATTTTTTTCTTGGCTTGTTATGATCCCCGTACACCATAACACCCCCTAGATATCAACTAACACATGTAAGTATATACTTGGAAATTAACTAATATTTACCAACTATCATCAAAATATTACATCTAACCCCCCCCCCATGCCCTCTCACGGTCACAAAGGACCCACAAGAATCCCCACCATACTTCCTAGATTTGTTTCTATTTTTATATTAGATTGTTACTTGATGAATTGGACATAATATTTGAAATGATCTTTATAGGTATGGTGCATTAGATCACCATATCATTTCACATCTTCACAAAATTCACCCCAACTCCCTCATCTCTCCTCCCTCCCTCTCGGCCTCAACATAACCGCCACCATCACCACCATAACTCAACCATCTACTTCCATTTTTAAGCTTCATTCAAGACTAGAAGGTGATTCAAGAGAGCTTGTAACTTGTGGATCATCAAGGAGCTTCATTACTTGCTTTCATCATCCATTTTCACCATCTTTTTCACTAGAGATCTTCCCTAGCTTTAAGCTAGTAGTAAGTTCTTGATTTACTTTTGCTTACTTCCATTTTGAGTAGTTAAAAGTTGTAGTATGTTGAAATTTACAAGAACACTAAAAGGGTTTAAACAAGAACATGAACATAAAAGTTTACATGAAGATGAAATGTTGTTAGTAGGATGTTGTAGTGAATATGTTGTTGATTGCATGTTGATTCTTGGTTATGTGATGTTAATCACCATATGGAGCTTGTTAAATGATGTTTAGAATCATGATTTAACAAGACTAGGAAGATGATTATGTGATACATGAAATAATCATCTTCTAGTTTAAACATGAACTTGAAAGAAAATGATTTTCTTAAAATATAAGTGAACAAAGTAAGTTGATGATCATGTAGATCCTAGTTTTACAAAAGACCTTTTCTAAATAAACCAAGTTCAAGAATTGATTTTTTGAAAATCATGACTTGTACATACACTTAGACCATTTTTGGAAATGAAATAAGTGTAGAAACCTTTTATTTACAAGAGGAGTTCAAAAGATTAATTTTTGTAAAAAATTTTTACAAGTTGTAAACACTTAACTCTTTTAAGAAAACGATTTTTAAAGAAATGAATACACTTTGGAAGGTAACTAAGTCCACTAAACGCTTTACCAAGTTACTACGCATTTTCGGGATATATCAAGTTCATGATTAATATGTAACGCATATAGTTTTTGCTCTCGGTGATGTAAAGTTGTTTAAAGGATAATTGTTGATGATTATTGTGATTATTTTGAAAAGAAAATGATATGCTTATTAGCATGGACGCCTCCATTTACAAAGGAAACTCTGGCGAAATTTCCTAAAAATTCCAACACTTAGAAATTATTTTCTAACGAATGTTTGCAAATATGTTTTAAACATTGTCTTTCAAAATAAACTTCGCCATAGGATTTGTTACAAAAATACCAAGTGTCGGAGGTTGGTTTTCATAAGTAAAAGTGGACAAATATATATTTAGAATATATGCTCTATACGAAAACGCTTGTGTGAATATTTGCATGATTTGGGAACTAGTTATATTACCTAGAGAAAAATAATATAACTTAGCAAAATACCATCACATTTATAACTTCGGAATAACACCAAAAATTACAAGGGATAAATATTTAAGTTACATACTTGGTATTGTGAAACCGAACGAGAAAACGTAACTTACGAAATATTCTAGAAAATACTCTTACACACATATTTTTGGTAAAATATTATTTCGGAACCTAAGAAGTTAAAATATATTATTTTTGGGAAAATGTATATATTTTGGAATACATTATTTTGACAAGGTGTTATATTTATATTTCTAAGTCAGACTTAAAAATATATTACTTTCGGAACTACCAAAATACATGTATAAATACCCCCATCCTTGGGAAGGAAATACGCATATAAAATACTTGAGAAGTATGAATACGAAATAGTTGTCTAACTACTATTTCAAGACATTAAAAATATAATGTAAGTTAAAATAATTATTATTATTTTAACAAGAAGTTATAACTTGGAATAATCCCGAAGAAACGTAACTCAAAAACCCTCATACTAAGCAAAGGCACGGCCCGTTCATCTAATAGACATTAGTACGCTGTAGGTAGTCGTGTTTGCGGAGGAGACTTGGGTTACACAGACTGAAGACGCACTACAGTGAGTTCATGTCCCCCTTTTTCTCTTAACTGTTTTCAGTTTTATACTTCAGGGGTGAAATACATGTTACGATTATACAGAAATTTTTATACATGGTATGGTTAGCTTAAGGAGGGCATACTACTTAGATCATGTGAGTGGGTAGGCGGATACTTAAGGCCATTAATCCTCGTTGTAGGACCGTGGGACATGAGTAATAGATCTATTCGGGTGTAGGGAGCCCCACTCCTGAGTCCGCTGAGTGGACCATGAGGTGACTATGTCTTACCGACGAAATCTGCTAGGTTTGAGTCTTCCTGCATCACTTCACACATATCAATGGCCTTGCAAACCATTGGTGATCTCTTTTTCCTTATTGCTACATACCAGGGACTTTCATACATACAGACATATTTCAAAGGTTTATTCATACACATATACACATGAACTCGCTCAACTTTTGTTGATTTTTCAAACTACATGTATTTCAGGGAACTAAACGGATCTGGCAGGTGTATGCATGTGTCTACAAGCTGCGTGTTAAATAAAGGATGTCATCCGTGGTCGTAGAGTTTAAAAGATGTATCCTATTCCTGGACGGGATACATGTTTCTAAACTCAGGATTATTTAAAGTCTTTTGTTGAGTCCATGGGAACTCATTTGAACATGTTATGGTTTGTAACTAATTGGCGTCAATGTTTCCAAGACAATGGTATTGTGGTATTTTCTAAACTTTATTAATGGATGAAAATCTTTTGGTTTTAGCATATAGCATTGTTATGATTGATTGCTATGGTATTAAGAAGTCACACCAAATAACCACGCTTTCGCAAAAGTCAGGGTGTGACAAGAACGATGTTGCTGAATGAAGAAACTGTACCCTTATGAACATGGTGTACAATATGTTAGCCAACACTAATTTACCATTATTCCTCTGGACTGAAGCGTTAAAAGCAGTTATTCATATAATCAATAGAGTTCCTTCTAAGTCTGTCCCTAAAACTCCTTATGAACTTTGGACAAGAAGGAAACCGAGTCTTAAATATATGAAAGTATGGGGCTGCATTGCTGAAGCAAAACTTTACAATCCTTTCCTAAGGAAACTTGACCCTAAAACAGTTATCTGCTTCTTTATCGGGTATCCTGATCACTCAAAGGGTTATCATTTCTATTGTCCTTCCCATATCACAGGTATTGTTGAAACCAAGCGTGCGCGTTCCTGGATGATTTCAAGGTCAGTAGGAGTAGTACCAACCCTTACGAAGAATTGCAAGAAGTACAAGATGTGGGGGGGGGGGACTCATCACTTACCATTACTCCGTTTACTCATGTTGTACCTAATGCAACAACTGCACCTGAAGCAACTGCAACAACTCCAGATTTACCTCCACAATCAGAATCCATTATACCTCATGATGAAGGCACATCAAACGCTTAAAACCAAGACAAAGCTGAACCTGATAATCAACTCAGGAGGTCATCTAGGCCCAGAAGGCCTACTAATTGGGATGATTATGTTACCAACCTGACTGAAATGGATGTCGGAAAGCTCAATGATCCTATCTCTTATAATGAAGCCATTAGCAGTGATTAGTCGTCTGAATGGAATAAAGCAATGATTGATGAGCTTGAATCCATGAAGAAAAATGACGTTTGGGATTTGGTAGAATTACCCAATGGTGTCAAAACCGTAGGATGTAAATGGGTATTAAAAACAAAACTGGATCTGAATGGGAACGTTGAATGCTACAAAGCGAGATTGGTTGCAAAGGGCTACACTTAGAAAGAGAGAATTGATTATCAAGAGACGTTTTCTCATGTCTCTCGTAAAGATTCATTAAAGATCGTTATGGCCCTAGTAAACAAACTTAGCACTCCATAGATTGTCTAAACACGCCACACATTGTCTAAAACGCCATACAACTTAAAAAATAGCTCAGGTTATTGCATGGAGGTTTGAGAGGTCAGAGAGACGTTTCGTCCTAAAGTTCTCTGATAGGAGAAGGGTGAAGGTAAAGACCATCAAGGTCATACTTAGTATGGATGAAGCCGTTCAGAGGGATATTCTGGCCCTTGGGGTTCCAAGGGCCGACAATTGTGAAAGGACTCAAACGGTAATAAGAAGATTGAAGAGAAAATTTCCAGCAGATGATAATGATGATGATGACGATACTGATCTACCAGCAGTTACCGGTTGGAGTTTGGATGAACAATCAAGAACGGTGAAAGTGACTTATCAAGACGGGGTGGATTATTCATTGACGATGGATGAAGTGCTGAACACAGATAGAATACACCTTCTTGAACAACTATGTGATTTAGCACCTTCGAACGATGCAACATCCACGGTTGTGATGATATATAAATACAGGATGCAACAAAGACTAAACGAGGTTATGGCGTTATACGCCAATGAACAAGATGATGATGATGATGATGATGATGAGTCTGAAGAAAGTGATGACCAAAGCGATGGGTACATCTCTGATGTAATACCATTAACAGAAGAATACTAGTTTAGTTTGATTTCGTCTTAATTGTAATGTTTTGAATTATTAATAAATTATAATGAATTTAAGAATGCCATGAACACCAAGATATTTACCTTTATAAGATATAAGGGATTATTTCAAGTGGTCAGATCTACACAAACGCCAAAAAAATTGTAATGCTTGAATTATTAAAGGTATATAATGAATTTGGGAACGCCATGGACGCCAAGATATTTGAATTATTAATTCTTTTTAATGAATTTGGGAACGCCATAAACGCCAAATATTTACTTTATAACACAAAAACGATTAATTCATCGAGGTAGATCTAAAAAACAATAAAACGCCAGGTAGTTATTGTTTCTAACTACACGCCAAAAATGAGAACGGTGTTGTGAGAAATGCATTGGAAAAGAAGATAAAAGGACAAAAAAGCCCTTCCGCCTTGATTATATCGCGCGCCACGTTCGGCCAGGATCCGTTCTCACTGTTTTCAGACTTCTAAGCGTTTTCTCCTGATCTCGTTTATATATATATATAGTGTGAGGTTCATTGGGGAACACTAAAAACGTGGGGAACAGTGGGGAACCGACTCAAACGAACTCCGATTAGACTCATTCCAACGGCGTTGGAACCGGCTCGTCAAACCCTAACTAGGATCTCTTAACCCTAAACCCTAAATCATAACCCCTAATCCCTAAATATATTAGGGTTTGGCTTTTAGGGTTTAGCTTTAGGGTTTAGTTTTAGGGTTTAGGGTTTAGCTTTAGGGTTTAGCTATAATTAGGTTTAGCC
The DNA here is from genome assembly GCA_030545235.1 of Helianthus tuberosus. NCBI lineage: Eukaryota > Viridiplantae > Streptophyta > Magnoliopsida > Asterales > Asteraceae > Helianthus > Helianthus tuberosus. Next base: position 155,977,605 of record CM060364.1, on the reverse strand, counting down.
TTTAAGGTTTAGTTTTAGGGTTTATAGATTAGATTTTACGGTTTAGCTTAGGTTTTAGCCTTATTTTTTAGCTTTAGAGTTTAGAGTTTAGGAGTTAGGATTTAGGGTCAAGATGTCACACCCTGACTTTTGTGGAAGCGTGATTATTGGTGTGACTTCTTAATACCGTAGCATTCCATCATAACAATGCTAAATGATAAAACCGTAAGATGTTTATCCATTAATTAAGTTTGAAAATGACATAACATAATTGTTTGAAACATCGACACCAAATTCAAATTTCAAACTATAACATGTTTTAATGATTTCATGAAGATTCGACAAAGACTTTAAGTAAAACTGGTTTTAGAAACATGTATCCCGTCCAGGAATAGGCTGTATCTTCTAAACTCTAACGACCTTGAATGACATCTTTTATTCATGGCGCAGCTTGACAACATGCACACACACCTGCCAGATCCACTTAGTTCCCTGAAATACATGTAATTTGAAAAATCAACAAAAGTTGAGCGAGTTCATGTGTTTGTATAAGTATGTATAAACCTTTGTAAACAGTGTATGTATGTATGTCCCGGTATGAAAGCAAACAAGGAAAAGATCACCAATGGTTTGCAAGGCCACTGATATGTGTGACGGTGTAGGAAGACTCAAACCTAGTAAAGTTGTACCGGACTTCCGGCTGGAAGACATAGTCACCACTATGGGCCACCCTGGCCTCATGGGTGTGGGCTCGCTACACCCAAATAGATCTATCACTCATGCCCCTTGGTCCTTATACGAGGATTAATGGTCCCAAGTATCTGCCTACCCAATCACATGATATATGGTTCTTTCCTAGGCTAACCATACCAATAGTATCTGTATGTAATCCTTTTGTAACATGTATTTCACCCCCGAAGTAAATAAACAAAACAGTTTAAGGAAAAGAGGGACATGAACTCACAGTATTGCGTCTTCAGAACTAGTAACTCCGATCTCGTCAGCAAACACGACTACCTACAATGTACTAGTGTCTATTAGGCGGACGGGTCGTGCCTTTGCTTAGTATTAATGTTTTGGAGTTACGTTTCTAATGTTATTCCAAGTTGTATAATTATTTGTCAAAATAATTAATATTTCAACTTAAATTATGTTTGGTTTTGGGATAATTGTTTAAACAATATTTGTGACAGTACTTCTCAAGTATTTAACTTCGTATTTCCTTCCCAAGGATGGGGGTATCTTATACATGTATTCTCGTATTCTCGTTTTCGTATTCTCTAATATATTTTCAAGTCTCACTTTAGAAAACATATATATAACTTATTTTGTCAAAAATAATGTATTGTCCAGAAAATATATATTTTTCCCAAAAATCATATATCTTCTAAATATATTAAGAAAATATATTTTAACTTCCCAAAAATAATATTTTTCCTTTTGTCAAAGTATGATATAACTTGGTAAATAAGAATCATACTTTCATTTCTTTTGTATCCAAAATAATATTTACCAAAAATATATTTGTAATGGTATTTTCTGGAATATTTCGTAAGTCACGTTTTTGCGTTCGGTTTCACAATATCAAGTGTGTAACTTATGTATTTATCCCGTGAGATTTTTGGTATTATTTTGGATTGTAAATCCTTGTATCTTGTTAAGTTATATTATTTTAACCCTTAAAACAATATAACTATTACACGAAATATACACATAATCACACACAATGTCTGTAATGTAAATATATATTCTAAATATATATTTATCCATTTTTATTTACAAAAACCAACCTCCAATATTTGTATTTGTGCTACAAAAATTATGGCAAAGTTTATATTGAAAACCATAGTTAAAATACACTAGTAAATATTTGTTAGAAAATATTTCTAAGTGTTTGTATTTTTAGAAAATTTTGCCATAGTTTCCTTTAAAAATGGAGATGTCCATACTATTTAGCATATCATTTTCTTTTCAAAATCAACACAACAATCAACAATCAATCCCTAAACAATATTATACTTTCCAAGAGCAAAAACTATACATTTTACATAACACTATGAACTTGATCTTTTCACCAAAAACTTGTAGTAACTTGGTAGCGTTTATAGTGGACTTAGTTACCCTCTAAAGTGTGTTTATTTCCTTAAAAATCCCATTCTTGAGAGTTTTAGGTGTTTACAACTTGTAATCACATTTTACAAAAATGTTTATTTATTAGACCTTCTTGTTTCATAAGTGTTTATACACTTGTTTTTCCACTAAAAATAGTGTAGGTTTAAGCAAAAACCATGATCTATTAGAAATCATATTTTGAACCTGGTTTTATTGGAAAATCATTCCCAAATCTTGGATCCATAAGACTATTAATTCACTTTGTTTATTATATCTTCAAGAAATCATTTCATTTATCAAGTTCATGTTTACACAAGAGGATGATCATCTTATGTTGTCACATAATCATCCTCCCACTTGCTAGATCATGTGTTTAATCATAATCTAGCAAGCTCCATGTGATGATCAACATCATATTCTCAAGAAAACAACAAGCAAGTATTATTCATACACTAAACAACATTATTTCACCAAGATATCATCATATGTAAGCTTATGCTTCATGGTTCTTGTTTATGTCTTTTATTGTTCTAGTGATTTACAACATAATATCTTTTTTAACCAACTAAAATAGAAGTATCAAAAGGTTACAAGGATCTTACTACTAGCTCTAAGCTAGGGAAGAACTCTTGATGAAGAAGGTGACAAAGATGGTGGATAAAAGCAAACGAGTGAGGTCCTTCAAGATCCGAGACCACCAAACCTTCTAACCTTGCATCTTACACCTTGAGTAGACTTGGAAATGGGTGATCTTGAAAAGAAAATGGTGGTGGTGTGTAGAGGGGAGTTCGGTCGAAAGCTTTAAGAGAGGGAGGAAGAGATGTGGTGTAGAAGATGAAGTGAACTCATGGTCCATTTATAATCCCTGATCTCTTTTGTCCATTGGTTTAAGTGTCTCAAGAAGTACAAGCTTGATCTACATCAAATCCAATCAAGATCCTGGAAAGATTTAGAGAAATCTTATGGGGATTATGGTGGGGCCATCCATAACCGATTACTAGCATGGGGGGGGGGGTTAAATGTAACTTTGTATGATAATGTAAGTAATTAGTTGGAAGTTAAGTGTAATATCTAATGTTTATAGTGTATGATGCATTATATAGTGTGTTAGGGTGTTCGGGGATCATAACTAGCCAAGAAATAAGGAAACAATGCTTCTAGCAATATTTTGGTGTTCCGGGTAATGTCCGGTTGTTTGGTTAGATACCGGTTCGTTAAAGTGTCAAGTTATTCCGTTTAGTGTTCTTTAAGTACCCTTTTGTGACACTTTTAATTCCCGACACTTAGGAAAGCATTCAGGACCATTTAGTCAATTTTCTGCATAATACAAGTATGTTAAAATGCTGAATTTTACTGAAATATGCATAATTCTGCACTTTGAGTGGGGTTTTGGCACTTTCCGGCACTTAAACTATCACCTAGTGCAGTTTTATGGTCCTTACTTCCCTACCATACTGGTGTAGTACCTTGTCTCTGGCCCTTACGGGGTCTCAAAACACTGTCTGTCTGTCTGTGTACTGACATTGTCAGCATGTTTCTGAGTTATCTGCTAATTGTGCTAACCGTGCTTTGTGCATCGTTATGTCACTAAAGTTTGTATGTGATAAATGATGTGACAACATGAAATGTGATGCACATGTATGTATGATGCAGAAATCAGAAAGCAGTTTAAATCATTAATTTTAGTTCAGCACAGTCATTAAGCACTTAATCATAGTTAATTAATCGTACAGATGCATGCAAATTTGACAGTTGTCACATTCTCCCCCTGTTAAGAAAATTTCATCCTCGAAATTTGTACTACCTTAACTCCTTAGGATTACAATGTGCGTGTATGTGTACGAATAATACTGAGGTAGGTAACCCAAAACTGAATCAAAACATATTCAAATCAGGCGGATCCAAGGATATCTTACTATAATCGGAACCCAGCAGTTAAAAAGTATGTGTTTCAGAATTTGCTATCAAAGATAGAAGACGTATTGGCGTATAGTCTAGTGTAATCCAGTTACAGGGGTTCCACAAAAGAGGAGTTTTGACCAATAGGATTCTCAAACAATCGGTCACAATATGCAAACGAGTTTTCACAAACCATAGCATCCGCTATATGAACTCAAAATCAACAACTTGAATATGAAAATGATCTGTCAACTTTCAAATAAATAAATGGTAAGGATCAGTGTGTTGACATTCTCGAATTGCGAAAATACACCGAATGAAATACAAGCGAACCTGGTGTATCATTGTCTTAATTCGTAGTTGCATCAGAAATGTTTAAATGACAAGTCAAAAGTATATGTAGTTTTGTGTGAAGCAGTTGACCATGATTAGCACAAGCTACAAATTTGTAATGACACCACAAGGTGTCGTAATGACAAGATTCAAATATAGTGGCGACTGAACAAGTTCACCGTGTTTGAAATCAAATGAAAGTGTACTGAAACAAGCCTGAAGATTTGATTTACACCATGTCATAGAGTTTTTAGTTGAATACGGAACATCAAAGAGCCACTGTTTTTTATCGAAGATGAAAAAGTATTAAGCACCGCAAGGAATTCAATCGGCAATGAAAGAATCGTTAGGAGGTTTATTGCGATATGAAATGAATCTATCTACCATTGTCTCAACACACAACTGTGTTGAGACCGCTTTAATAGTGATAAACAAAACGGATTTAGGACAATTAAATAGACAATTAAATCCGTGTATAGGGTGCGTAACTAAATTAGCGCAAGCTTCAATTTTTGTTAAAGTATCACCGCAAGGTATCGAAATCAATCAAACATTTTAGTGGAGTCGTAGACCAACCAAATCTACTACGACTTGAAATGAACGAATCTTTGCAAAAATGCTTGAATATGATGCTCCCAATACATCATATGACGTCTTAAACTGAATATGCGGAACGGATAAGTTCAAGCAATTGAACTTGGTTCTAGCGTAATCCGACAATAAACGTATGTATCAACACCGGAATCTCAACACGGTTATGAAGATGAACTATGTATGTAACTTGAAAGAAAAGAAGTTTCGAGAAAGTGTGTTGACTTGGTAGCAAAAGAGCCAACAATTACAATAATGTAGGTTATTCGAATCATAAGCCAATAGATAGCTTTAGCAAAATAATATTTGGACTTCAATGAAGCGTTTATTCGAAATGAAACCGCATGCGTAGCAAATAGTGCATGCGTAACGTATAAGTTTCCAAGTAATGAAACAATGAGTACCTGTTAAAATGGAGAAATGACCAAATATTCGAAGCAAATGTGTGTTCGCTCTCAGCGAAGAAAATCAACGCGATGCAACTACCATTAAGGGGAGTAGAGATGCAAACATCTACTCGCTAGAAGCAAAAGTGAAGATTTCAACAAAAGAAATTTAAGTACTTTCTGTTTGGTTAACTGAAATGGCATATTTATCAGGATAATGGGGTTTAATTGAGTTAACAGATGTGGTTCCTAAGTAACAACCTTTACGAGTTTGGACCTGGGTTCCCAAAGACCCTAAGTATATGTTTTCTAGATTCTCAGAGTTTCGTATTCTGTGTAAAATTGTTTTATGCATCGTGTAGGAAACACCATTTTTGTGTACGTCTAAAACAAGTCAATGTCCCACAATTTCCCCGGTATACCTTCTTCCTGAATTCACAGCTAACGACACTCGATCATCGATCAGTCGTGTAATAGCAGTTGGATCCTTACAGTTAGTTAGGTAAGAAATTCGTTGATCCTCATCAAGAGTTATCGACTCTTGTTGGTTAGCTTGTTCGGCTCCTGGTAGTTGATGCTCATTTGAAAATCATCGTCCTTTTTAACGAGCAGAACTGGGGTTACCCAAAACGGAAAACTTGGTCTGTTATCTTCCTTCTCTATCAACTCCTGAGGTTACACTGACAATCCTTGCATCTCCGAAGGTGTAAGTCGCTAAGGTGCATTGACTACAGGCGCGGCGCCTGGAATTAAATCGATGCGAAATTAGACTCATCGTTGAGGAGACGATTCTGGCAAGCCTTCGGGGAAAACTTCAGGGTATTCCCTTATCATAGGGACACCTCCGAGTTTTTGGTTCTTCGGCTCCCTTATCCATGACAATGAGCCAAGAAGGCAACGCATCCCTTGCGCGAAAACTTCCATGTCTTCAAGCACTAGTAGTTTGTAGAGGCGTATCCTGCTTCATGAGTCACGTTTGCTTCGTCGCTCATCATCGGGGCGTTGATAACGATGTTACCACGTCGAGGCTTCCCACTAACTAGTTCTATCGAGTGTGGGCTATCTAACTAATCCCTTTACTAAACCAAGTATATTCTTAGACTCATGAGATACAAAGCTATGGCCGGCACTGGTGTCAAACAACATAGATGCAAAATTTTTGGTTGATAGAAAACGTACCAGTAACCACATCTGGATCCTGACCTGCTTCAATAGCTCCGATATTGGATGCCCCTTCACGGTCTTGGTTAATCCTCCTTGGGCAATTTTTCCTAAAGTGCCCCACGTTCCCACAACTGTAGCAGCCCGGAAATTTATTATTATTATTTCCACCTTGGTTGTTGTCATCATTCCCTCCTTGTCTGGGACTCTTCTCCCAACAGGCATCCTTGTTGTGTCCTTTCTTTCAGCACCTACCGCATTTAGGCCTCCGACATCCACATTCGTGGTGATACTTGCACCCATCACGTCTCGGCTTAGTTTCTAAGTAGATCTTAACCTCGGTTTGTTTGTTGTTAGGACAATCTTTCTTGAAATGCCCTTTGTCCCCACAGTCAAAACAACCTCGAACAGTTTTTTGTTCATCATTGGTCCTACTTTGATAGTCGTTGTTGACGTTGCTTCTTCCGCGATCTTCGTTATCAACTTGACCTTCGTTTCCATGTTCCGATCCGACACGTCTCCTTGACCTGCCCTACTTTGTCGCAGACATCACTTCTTCCATACCTACATGGCCCAGCATGATGAAGTAGGCAGTCATCATACTTAGGTAGGATGCCCATGTACTCCTTTCTCTTTTTGGCTTTGTTCTTGTTATTCGTTCGGGTATCCTTCTGGAAGTCAGTGAGCTTCCTTTTGTTCTTTCTGGATGACTCTACCTGAGTTTCCTTCTTCTCGTCAGAGTTTGAAAGCTCTTCCAGTCTAATCGCTTCTTTACTGAGTGCCGCACTTAACTTGACCGCATCGATGGTTGTTGGCGGAGCTGATACCGTCATTAAGCGCAGGATCTGAGGCACCATTCCCCAGATGAATGGCTCCATCCTTTTCAACTCTGGTTCCACTAGGTACGGAACAACCCGCGACAGATCGTGAAGTCTTTGCACGTACTCTGCCACGTTTGGACCTTCCATCTTTAGCTTCCAGAATTCGAATTCCAACTTCTGGATCACCATCTGAGAACAATACTCCCTATGCATCATTTCCTTCATCTCATCCCATGTTAAAGCATTTTTAGCAGCTCTGCCCATTAATTAAACCTGTGAGTCCCACCATAACCAGGCCCCATCTCGAAACGATCATGTCGCATATGGGACTTGTTGTTCTGGCGTACATCCGCAAAACAAAATCCATATTTTCGGTCCATTTCACAAAGGCTATGGCACCCCCAATGCCGTCGAAATTCGGAGGCTCACAGTCGAGAAACTGCCAGTAGGTACAGCCATGAGGTGGGTTATTTTCTGAGGTACCCCTGCTAGGTTCGGAGCGCAGGGCCTCGTGCTGTGCTATCGCTTGTGAAATCAGTTCTTGTAACTCAGCCTCAGTCGTCAGCAATCGAGTTTCCCTTCGTGGAGGCATCTTCTATAAGAAGATTGTATTGGTCAGGTCATAATAAGTATAGTAAATACATGACATGTATACATAATAACATTTATTAACGCTAGTAAGCACATAGCATCCCATTCATAACACAAACAAGTACTTCAATATGTATATAATGAGAATATTGCGATTGAGCTTGTATAAATCATCGACCACAATTACTGTTTTACAAGTTTCACATATGCATCATATCATATCAAAAGGGACCACAGGGTCACATCACCCTTGTCCAAATGTTAATAAGTCTACAATAGTCATATACACAAAAATTGGTCCTCAAAAGTCTTCTCAGTCTTGGCTCAATAGCGACACTCTCATCAAAAGTAGTCTATCTGCAAAAGACCAAAAACTGCTATGCTGATGGTGGAGGAGGAGGAGGTGGAGGAACGAAAAGCAACCTGCGCAAATGCACTAAATCCTCCTCAAGAGCATGAACGACACGCAACAGGTAACTAATCTGCTGCTCCATAGTAAGAAAACGAACGTCAAAATCTGGGTATGGCAGGAGAGGAGCGGGCGGAGTCACGAATGGTGACTGACAAGAACACGATGGAGGACGCGGAATCCTCTCTAACTCCATGACTCTCTGACACAACATTTCCTGTTGGAGCTGTAACGACAAAAGCAGGTCATCCCTCGTGTATCCAGTATAATGTGAAGGATGATATGGATCGGAAACAGGCATCGTGTTGGGCGGAAACCAGATAAGTGGCTCGCCCGATGGTGTAGTAGCAAAAGAAGCAGTGTGTGTAAACCGTGGCATGAAAGGATCGGTTACTGACATAGAAGGTATATGGCTGGGCTGCTGACTCGATGGTCCTTCCCCTGGACGGGGAGGAGTGATATCCTGTAAGAACGTGACCGGTAAATCTGTGCGGTGAATGTCAGACACATGTGGGTGAAACGGGGCGGTATCAGCTGGCGCATGTGTAGGTGCAGGAGGGGGAGTAACCGGTCTAACAAAAGGAGATAAATCGTCGTCATCCTCTATCCACCCATTGTGGGTGAATGCATATCTGGGGTCTACATGGTCAGCAAAAAGAGCTTGATCAACGGCTGCAGGTAAAGGGTCAGGTAACAGTGGTGCAATAGCTGGTACATCAGCAGGTGCAGGGTCATGCTCAGGCAAAGGATCGTGAGCAGGTATAGGCTCGGGTGCATTCATAGGCTCAGGGTCAGCTGGTGCAAGCTCAAGATCAGTGGGTATATCAAAGAGCTGATCGTCAGGAACGACAGGCGCCTCAAAATGCTGATCATCGGGGACAAACTCAATCTCATGCTCAGGGTCAAAGTCGTGTGGAAAGACAGGATCCAACTCATCATCAAACTCAAAATCATGATCAACACCGTGTGGAATATCAGGTGCAACAGACATAGCTGTGTCAGAATCAGTATCAGTGGGATATCGCTGTAATCCCAGTGCGTGTAAAGTAGTAGATGACCCATACTCGAACGAATCAGGACCAGAATGGTCAGAAGAAATCTCAACGACAGGAATCTCAATAAGCGGAACAGCAATGACATCGGCGACTGGAACTCCATTATCCTGGGCACCCTCAGGGGGACCCTCAATAAAAAGATCGATGTCATCGTCAGACATAGCGTCACGGGGCGGATCCTCAAGAGGAAAAGGAGCAGGGATCTGAACAAGAAGTAGATCCTCGCCAGGAAGACCATCAGCTAGCGGTATATCATCTCCAAAATCTGGTAAAGCAAACGGCTGGATATCATCATCGTCGTCGCCCGTAGTGTCAGATGTAAAAACCTCATCCTCTGGGATGATCTCATCATCCGAAACTATGGCCATGGGGTCTACTGTGTCGGATACTCCACTCTCAGAGGAGGACATGGTGTCTGTAACAAATCAATCTCAACATATGCACATATATCAACAATCATCAAATAAGCATGTAAGTAGTAACAATGTAAGCATGTTTTCATCCTAGTCTTCCCAGTCTACCTACTTAGTCTCTCAGACTAAGCCTCCCAGTCTCTCAGACTGAACTACTTAGTCTCTCAGACTAAACTTCTCAGTTTCTCAAACTGTCTCTCAGATCAACTACCCAGTCTCTCAGACTGAATCTTTCAGATTAAACTCCCAGTCTCTCAGACTGAATCTCTCAGATTAAACTCCCAGTCTCTCAGACTGAATCTCTCAGATTAAACTCCCAGTCTCTCAGACTGAATCATAAGCATAGATTTTGAAATGTGTAGCGTGGCTTTGTTTGTAAAAATGTTTGTCTTCGGGATCTGGACGTTTTGTGTATGCAATGAAAACATGTTTGAAAACATTTTCGTGAGAGCCCTAATGATCGTAGTCTAGACTCGAGAAAGAATCCTAGTTCGCTACGATCGAAGCTCTGATACCAAGCTGTCACACCCTGACTTTTGTGGAAGCGTGATTATTGGTGTGACTTCTTAATACCGTAGCATTCAATCATAACAATGCTAAATGATAAAACCGTAAGATGTCCATTCATTAATTAAGTTTGAAAATGACATAACATAATTGTTTGAAACATCGACACCAAATTCAAATTTCAAACTATAACATGTTTTAATGATTTCATGAAGATTCGACAAAGACTTTAAGTAAAATTGGTTTTAGAAACATGTATCCCGTCCAGGAATAGGATGCATCTTCTAAACTCTAGCGACCTTGAATGACATCTTTTATTCATGGCGCAGCTTGACAACATGCACACACACCTACCAGATCCACTTAGTTCCCTGAAATACATGTAATTTGAAAAATCAACAAAAGTTGAGCGAGTTCATGTGTTTGTATAAGTATGTATAAACCTTTGTAAACAATGTATGTATGTATGTCCCGGTATGAAAGCAAACAAGGAAAAGATCACCAATGGTTTGCAAGGCCACTGATATGTGTGACGGTGTAGGAAGACTCAAACCTAGCAAAGTTGTACCGGACTTCCGGCTGGAAGACATAGTCACCACTATGGGCCACCCTGGCCTCATGGGTGTGGGCTCGCTACACCCAAATAGATCTATCACTCATGCCCCTCGGTCCTTATACGAGGATTAATGGTCCCAAGTATCCGCCTACCCAATCACATGATCTATGGTTCTTTCCTAGGCTAACCATACCAATAGTATCTGTATGTAATCCTTTTGTAACATGTATTTCACCCCCGAAGTAAATAAACAAAACAGTTTAAGGAAAAGAGGGACATGAACTCACAGTATTGCGTCTTCAGAACTAGTAACTCCGATCTCGTCAGCAAACACGACTACCTACAATGTGCTAGTGTCTATTAGGCGGACGGGTCGTGCCTTTGCTTAGTATTAATGTTTTGGAGTTACGTTTCTAATGTTATTCCAAGTTGTATAATTATTTGTCAAAATAATTAATATTTCAACTTAAATTATGTTTGGTTTTGGGATAATTGTTTAAACAATATTTGTGACAGTACTTCTCAAGTATTTAACTTCGTATTTCCTTCCCAAGGATGGGGGTATCTTATACATGTATTCTCGTATTCTCGTTTTTGTATTCTCTAATATATTTTCAAGTCTCACTTTAGAAAACATAAATATAACTTATTTTGTCAAAAATAATGTATTGTCCAGAAAATATATATTTTTCCCAAAAATCATATATCTTCTAAATATATTAAGAAAATATATTTTAACTTCCCAAAAATAATATTTTCCCTTTTGTCAAAGTATGATATAACTTGGTAAATAAGAATCATACTTTCATTTCTTTTGTACCCAAAATAATATTTACCAAAAATATATTTGTAACGATATTTTCCGGAATATTTCGTAAGTCACGTTTTTGCGTTCGGTTTCACAATATCAAGTGTTTAACTTATGTATTTATCCCGTGAGATTTTTGGTATTATTTTGGATTGTAAATCCTTGTATCTTGTTAAGTTATATTATTTTAACCCTTAAAACAATATAACTATTACACGAAATATACACATAATCACACACAATGTCTGTAATGTAAATATATATTCTAAATATATATTTATCCATTTTTATTTACAAAAACCAACCTCCAATATTTGTATTTGTGCTACAAAAATTATGGCAAAGTTTATATTGAAAACCATAGTTAAAATACACTAGTAAATATTTGTTAGAAAATATTTCTAAGTGTTTGTATTTTTAGAAAATTTTGCCATAGTTTCCTTTAAAAATGGAGATGTCCATGCTATTTAGCATATCATTTTCTTTTCAAAATCAACACAACAATCAATAATCAATCCCTAAACAATATTATACTTTCCAAGAGCAAAAACTATACATTTTACATAACACTATGAACTTGATCTTTTCACCAAAAACTTGTAGTAACTTGGTAGCATTTATAGTGGACTTAGTTACCCTCTAAAGTGTGTTTATTTCCTTAAAAATCCCATTCTTGAGAGTTTTAGGTGTTTACAACTTGTAATCACATTTTACAAAAATGTTTATTTATTAGACATTCTTGTTTCATAAGTGTTTATACACTTGTTTTTCCACTAAAAATAGTGTAGGTTTAAGTAAAAACCATGATCTATTAGAAATCATATTTTGAACTTGGTTTTATTGGAAAATCATTCCCAAATCTTGGATCCATAAGACTATTAATTCACTTTGTTTATTATATCTTCAAGAAATCATTTCATTTATCAAGTTCATGTTTACACAAGAGGATGATCATCTTATGTTGTCACATAATCATCCTCCCACTTGCTAGATCATGTGTTTAATCATAATCTAGCAAGCTCCATGTGATTATCAACATCATATTCTCAAGAAAACAACAAGCAAGTATTATTCATACACTAAACAACATTATTTCACCAAGATATCATCATATGTAAGCTTATGCTTCATGGTTCTTGTTTATGTCTTTTATTGTTCTAGTGATTTACAACATAATATCCCTTTTAACCAACTAAAATAGAAGTATCAAAGGGTTACAAGGATCTTACTACTAGCTCTAAGCTAGGGAAGAACTCTTGATGAAGAAGGTGACAAAGATGGTGGATAAAAGCAAACGGGTGAGGTCCTTCAAGATCCGAGACCACCAAACCTTCTAACCTTGCATCTTACACCTTGAGTAGACTTGGAAATGGGTGATCTTGAAATGAAAATGGTGGTGGTGTGTAGAGGGGAGTTCGGCCGAAAGCTTTAAGAGAGGGAGGAAGAGATGTGGTGTAGAAGATGAAGTGAACTCATGGTCCATTTATAATCCCTAATCTCTTTTGTCCATTGGTTTAAGTGTCTCAAGAAGTACAAGCATGATCTACATCAAATCCAATCAAGATCATGGAAAGATTTAGAGAAATCTTACGGGGATTATGGTGGGGCCATCCATAACCGATTACTTGCATGGGGGGGGGGGGTTAAATGTAACTTTGTATGATAATGTAAGTAATTAGTTGGAAGTTAAGTGTAATATCTAATGTTTATAGTGTATGATGCATTATATAGTGTGTTAGGGTGTTCGGGGATCATAACTAGCCAAGAAATAATGAAACAATGCTTCTTGCAATATTTTGGTGTTCCGGGTAATGTCCGGTTGTTTGGTTAGATACCGGTTCGTTAAAATGTCAAGTTATTCCGTTTAGTGTTCTTTAAGTACCATTTTGTGACACTTTTAATTCCCGACACTTAGGAAAGCATTCAGGATCATTTAGTCAATTTTCTGCATAATACAAGTATGTTAAAATGCTGAATTTTGCTGAAATATGGAGAATTCTGCACTTTGAGTGGGTTTTTGGCACTTTCCGACACTTAAACTATCACCTAGTGATGCAGTTTTATGGTCCTTACTTCCCTACCATACTGGTGTAGTACCTTGTCTCTGGCCCTTACGGGGTCTCAAAACACTGTCTGTCTGTCTGTCTGTCTGTGTACTGACATTGTCAGCATGTTTCTGAGTTATCTGCTAATTGTGCTAACCGTCCTTTGTGCATCGTTTATGTCACTAAAGTTTGTATGTGATAAATGTTGTGACAACATGAAATGTGATGCACATGTATGTATGATGCAGAAATCAGAAAGCAGTTTAAATCATTAATTGTAGTTCAGCACAGTCATTAAGCACTTAATCATAGTTAATTAATCGTACGGATGCATGCAAATTTGACAGTTGTCACACAAGAGATCTTAGTTAGGGTTCAACGAGCCGGTTCCAACGCCACTGGAATGAGTCCAATCGGAGTTCGTTTGAGTCAGTTCCCCGCTCTTCCCCACTTTTTTAGTGTTCCCCAATGAACCTTCCCCTATCCCTATATACATATATATATATATATATATAGGGCCAGAATCATTTCAGAACCATAAATATTTACAGAACTCGCAGAACTCCTAATAAACAATCTTTTTATTTATACATTTTTATGTTTAGGATAATTTTATCATTTATTATGTGTATTTTTACGATTACATACATATTAAGAGTCATTTTAACATTTTTTATATGTAATTTTATAATTACACATATGTAAACTAGGTTTTTTACATATATGTAATTAGTTATGACACATATATATAATTTGGCAATTAAACATATGTAAACTACTTTTAACATGTATGTAATCAAAGAAATACAGATAATAGATGATAAAAAGATCCTAAATACCAAAAACTTATATAAAAAATGATTGTTTATTAGGAGTTCTGTAAGTTCTGCAATTATTTAGAGATCTGAAATGAGATTTAGTAATTAGAAAAAAGATATACTTTATATGAAGTTTGGATGGATACTTATGCATTCTTATTTTTATTTATTTTTTGAATGGCAAATTTCTTTTAATCCTCCTATCATACGTGTGAATTGAACCCAAGACCTCTCATTTCAAATCTAAGTATTTAAGGACTTTGTTATCAATAAAGCACCACCTTATTGGTGTGTTCATATTTTTCTAATAGCATATTTTATATACTCTTAAATTACACTAGGTAAATCCGCTTATGTGTTCTTATCATATAAATGCAAGTTTAAAGACAGTTGAATTACAAAAGATTTTTTGTTACAAACTTTCTAGATTCGTTATATGATTCTTATCAACGGACTAAAAAAAGAAAAGAATATTTTCATTTGTTATTAACTAGTGGAATCCCTCACGCTACGCGGCGGGAATTCGATTGTTATTGGTTTGGAACGTCAAGGCATCGACGATATCGAAAACACCCGAAAGATAAACTAAAAAATAAAGTCGTGATGTATCCAAAAAGATATCCACAAGTGTTTTACATTGGTCAAACCCATAAAAACGAATACTGGTACCAATATCAATACTATCAGTCGAAATAAGTGTTATTTAGTCGGATTCGGTTTGTTTCATCACTGTACCGGTACAACACTCGTGTAGGTCACGATACGATACAAAAGAAAACACTCCATTTAGAATACAACTTTGTTTTTAGCTAATTTTATACCGGTATGTCGAGGAAAAAAATATACACAGCCACATATTCATTTTTTTTTAAGTTATACACAACCAAGTATTTAGTTTTCTTTTAAAGTTATCCAATACAATACGTTAAAAATTATATTTTAAAAAAAAAATTAAATAGATTGAAAACATATATTAAACAATTAAATGGATCAAATGTCTACTCAAATTTCTCACATGAGTCCAAACAAAAAAATGCAACGTCACCTATAAACATAAATCAACTTAGTTTTAGCCCCGCCCGCATTGCAGGGCAATAAGCCGAATATTTCTCTCTCATAACATGTATGTCTGTGTTCCGGTTACTTGTACATACTACTCGTAACACGATCTCAAAAAAAAAATTACATCGAGTCAACCAATTAAAACAAAAACACTACCATACTTTTACTAAAAAAACTAAAACGATGGAAAGACTATAATTTTAAAATGGGAGCAAAATTGTAAATTTTCAGGACAAACGAGCATTTACCAGGCATGCCTGGACGAATAAAAATTACACCTATGCCCGCCCGCGTTGCAAAGCGTTAAATCAAATATTTCTTAGTTTCATAACATGTATGCATGTATTTAGGTTACTTGTACATACTACTTATAACACGATCTAAAAAAATACATCGAGACAACCAATTAAACGAAAACACTACCATAGTTTTGCTAAAAAAAATTAAAACAATAACATGTCTGTAATTTTTAGCTGGGGTTAAAATACTAATTTGTCAGAACCAATGAGCGAGTGTTAGACAACTGCTTGACACAATAAAAGTTACATTGAGTCAACCAAGCAAAATAGAACAGTACTATAGTTTTGCAAAAAAAAAAAAAAACGATGGCAAGATCATAATTTTTAACCGGGGGAGAAATCGTAATTTTTGAAATGGGAGCAAAATCATAATTTTGAACAGAGGGCAAAATCGTAAAAATATTTTGAACTGGGGGCGAAATTATAATTTTAAACTGAGGCAAAATCATAATTTTGAGCTATGGGAAAAAAACATAATTTTATTTTGAACTGTGGGCAAAAACGTAATTTTGAGTTGGGGGCAAAATCGTAATTTTGAGCTAGGGGCAAAAACATATTTTTATTTTGAACGGGGGGCAAAAGCGTAATTTTAGACGGAGGGCGAAACCGTAAATTTAAACTGTGAGTAGAATTAGAAATGAGTTTTTGAACTGAGGTCAAAAGCTTAAATTTTGAGCCAGGACAAAAATATAAATTTATTTTGAATTAGGGGCAAAAACGTAATTTTAAACAAATGACGAAACCGTAATTTTAAGCTGCGAATAAAATTAAATTAAAAATAAGTTGGTCCAATAGGGAAGTGCCAGACAAGCTGCCTGGCACTATTCCCTGAACTTCAAAATGTATAAGTAGTAAATAAAAATATTAATATTAGCTTGTTTCAAATTTTCATCCATCTTCAAATGTCATGACTTCTCACCAGTCACCACCATAACATGTTATTTTGTCAAAGTATAAAGATAATAATATATGGCTACAGATGAGCACGAGGAACCGGATTTAAAAGCATATTATAGGCTCAAATGAGATGGTATTAAACTCTTGTGGCTAAAATAGAAAAACTGTGAAACTTCCTAGCACAAACCTATGTTAACAATTAACAATAAACAATGGGTTGTTATTAGTGGTGGCTTTCATTTTCATTTTCTTGTCCGATGATAGGTACGGACAAATATCACAGTTTCTACAGTATTGACTATTGAGGTTGTTATCTTCAACATATAACAATAGGGTGCTACTTTCTACACCCCTCCTAAATTACTTTTTACACCATCTCCTCTCACAAACTTACAGGTGGGGCCCGCATGGGACCGGCAGTTTTCCTCTCACAAGAGGGGTGTAATCAGGAGAGGGGTGTGTTTAGAATCAGCCTAATAAAACAGAAAATCTAATTTGATTTGGTAAAATGAACAGTTAGCTATTAAGGTATAAAATTCATATTAAATGAATTCATTAATATAACAATTTGGGTAAATTACATTTTTCGTCCTTTATCTTGGTAGCAGGTTGCAATGGATAACCTTTAACTTCAATAATTACAATCACAGTCCTTTATTTGGAAAACTCATTACACTCTACGTCCTTTAGCCTTAACCATGTTATAATTTTCAGTTAAATATGGCATGTGCATTGCACATGATGGTACTTTAGTCATTTTAGAAGTATCTACAATAATTTTATATATATATATATATATATATATATATATATATATATATATAGGAGAGGGTTTAAATGAGAACGCTAAATATCGCGAGAACCGTGAGAACGAATGAAAAAACCATGAGAACTTGGTCAAAAACAATTCAAATTCAAAATTTCTTTTTACACTTATCATTGTTGTTCGAATACAATGTTAGAAATTAAATTTACACGTTTAAATTTACGTGAATTCATAAATAAAGAAAATTTACACACGTGTAAGTTTGTCATTTACACATGTGTAAATTTGTTATATTTACACATGCGTAAAAAATCTAGTAAGAGTGATTTTAAGAGGATAAATGAATTATTTGATGTTGTAAATTCTTTTTTAATGTTGTATTTTAATTACAATGAGGTTTGTATTAAAAAATATCGGTTTTGATTGGTTTTTTCATTCGTTCTCACGGTTCTCGCAATATGTAGCGTTCTTAAGATAACCCTCCCCTATATACACATAGAGAGAGAGAGAGAGAGAGAGTAAATTACAAAAATCGTCCTTTATGTTGATAGTAGATTGCAAACTATATCCTTTACCTTCAAAAAGTACAAAAAACGTACTCGATGTTTTTAAACCCTTGCTTGATACGTCCTTTGATGCTAACTCAGTTAGTTTTTATAGTTAAATTTGGTCAAATGGACCCTACATAAGGGTATTTTAGTCATTTTAAACTATTTACTCAAATTAAAAAACATAAAAAGTAATAAACAAAACAATTTAAAAAAAATATAAAATTAGCACACATATACCATCCACCGTCCCTCTCTTTCTCTGAACTCTAACCCTCTCTCTCTAACTTCTGTGGCAACCGCCACCACCCTTACCCCACCACCACCACTATCCAATCATTACCATCCACCACCTCCTGCCACCACCACAAAATCCAAAAAATCCGTCAACCACCATCACGAGCACCACCTGCAACTGCCAAATCCGACCCCCACCATCACAAGCACCACCTGCCACCACCCCCTCATCTAAAAAATGAACCCTCTTAACCCACCATCCTTCAGATCTGAATTCACCATCCACCAAGATCTTAGCCATATCTGATGTGGATATTGTGGTGGTCACAGTTGGTTGTGGGTTGATTGTTTGTGGATGAACCCTAAACTTCCTGAAGCGATTTCGTTGTGGTGGTGGTCACAGGTGGTCAAGATTAGCACTGCAGTTTACAATGTCGTGTAGGGCGTTGAGTCCGAAAAATAACACCCCAATTCTGCCTCAATTAATGGCTAATGGGTTGTTAAAGTTTGTATCGATGGGAATGGTGAAGAATTGAAACTATACAAAAAAATAATAAATTAAATGGCTTTTTTTAATTTCTAAAGATGAATACATCATATAGATTTTGATAAAGTTTTAAGTGTTTTCTTGGATTACAGTGAGAGGGAGATAATGCAAGTGAAGTGTCACACCCTGGCTTTTGCGGAAGCGTGAGTTTATTTGGAGTGACTTCTTAATACCATAGCACAATCATAACAATGCTATATGAAAATAAAACACATGATAGTCATCCATTCATTATGTTTTAAAAGTTACTACAACACTATTGTTTTAAAAGTCGACACATAAAACAGGTTACAACCATTACATATTAAAACGTGTTCACATGACACCACCAAAAGACTTGAAATAGAACCCATGGTTTAGAGACGTGTAACCCGTCCAGGCAAGGGTCACACCTCCTAAACCCGGATGACATCATTATTCATTACGCAGCTTGACATGATTGCACACACCGCCAGATCCACTAATTTCCTGAAATACATGTAGTTTGGAAAATCAACAAAAGTTGAGCGAGTTCATGTGTAAGTGAGTATGTATAAACCTTTAAAATGTCCGTATAAGTAAAAGTCCCTAGTATGTAGCAATTAAGGAAAAACTAATCACCAATGGGTTGCAAAGCCAATGGTAAGTGTGAAAATGGTGCAGGAAGACTCAAACCTATTAAATTTGTCTCCGGTATGAAGACACAGTCACCACTATGGGCCGCCCCGGCCTCACGGGTGTGGGCTCGCTACACCCAAATAGATCTATCACTCATGTCCCTTGGTCCTACAATGAGGATTAATGGCCTTAAGTGTTGTGCCCACCACTCACATGATCGCGTAGTAAAAACCCTCCTTAAGCTAACCATATCATGTAATTAAATGTCTGTAATAATAGTAACATGTATTTCACCCCCGAAGTATAAAACTGGAAACAGTTAAGAGAAAAGGGGGACATGAACTCACAGAAGTGCGTAACCGGTAACGTCAACCTCAAACTCGATCTGCAGCGCGACGACCTACACGTACTAATGTCTATTAGACGAACGGGCCGTGCCTTGTCTCAGGGTTTAGTGTTTTGAGTTGCGTTACTTTGATATTATTCTTGTTAAAATAATAACAACAAAAATATTTTAACTTAACTTTTATTTTTAGAAAAATAGTTAGGCAACTATTTTGTATCCACATTTCTCAGTTACTTATGTGTATTCCCTTCCCAAGGATGGGGGTATTTATACATGTACACTTGTATTTCCGAGAAGTATATCTTAAGTCCCACTTAGAAAAATACATTCAACATATTTATCGAAATCCATATAATCCAAAATATATATATTTTTCTAAAAAGTAATATATTTTCATATTGTGTAACCAAAAATATTTACCCCAAAATAAATAATATAATCACACAAGTGTTTTACTATAAAAATATATATTTATTCGCTTTTATTTTAGAAAACCCACCTCCGATACTTTGGAGTTTTGTACTAAATTTTATGGCGAAGTTTACTTCCGAAAAACAAGTCAATATATTTTGTAAATACTTGTTAGAAAATAATTTTTCTAAGTCTAGGGATTTTTGAAAAATTTCGCCAGAGTTTCCCCTAAAACGGGAGTGTCCATGCTTACTGGCATATCGTTTTCTTTTAAAAATCAATCAACAAACAATCTTTTAAAAAACTTTACATTATCAAAAGCAAAAAATCATGAACTTGATATTTCCTGAAAACGCGTAGTAACTCAGTGAAGCTTTTAGTAGGCTTAGTTACCTTCCAAAGTGTATTTATTTCTTTAAAAACCATTCTTTTAAACGAGTTACTTGTTTACAACTTGTAAATAATATTTACAAAAATAAATTTCTTGAACTTTTCTTGTAAATAAAAGTTCTTACACTTATTTTGTTTATAAAAATAATGTAAGTGTATGTAAAGTCTTGGTTTTTCCAAAAACCGATTCTTTTACTTGATTTATTTAGAAAAGTTTCTTGTAAGACTTGAATCAACATACTCATCAACTTACTAGTTGGTTTATATTTTGGAAAACATTCTTTTTCAAGTTCATGACTAACTAGGAAGTGGTTATTTATGTAATATATAACCATTCTCTAATCTTGTTAAATCATATTTATAGATATTATTTAACAAGATTCATAAGGTGATTAACATCACACAACCAAAATCAACCATAAAATTAACAACATACTCATAACAATATATTACTAGTCACATTATGTCATCTTCATGCTTCAATCATAAGTAAACTTTATGTAAACTTTTATATTTATGTTTTTAGTGTTCTTGTATTTCACATGATCCCATCATAAATAATCTTTCAACTACTCAAAATAAACATGAACAAGAGTAAACCGAGACTTACTACTAGCACAAGGCTAGGGTAGAATCTAGTGAGAAAATGTTGAGAAAAGATGATGAAAAAGACTAGAACAAAGCTCCTTTGAATGCCTTTCAACTTGCAACCTCCATGGATCACCTTCAAGGTTTGAATGGAACTTGATATTGATGAAGATGATGATGTTAAGTGGTGGTGAGGGTGGCGGTTTTGGGGTGAAACCGTGAGGGAGAGAGAGAGTGTGAAGAGTGAGGGTGAATGTTTGAAATGATGAAGTAATCTAGAGACCATGCTTTATAAAGATCATTCACATATTATGTTCACTTACACAAGCCAAGATCCAATAAAATAATGAATTAAATCAAGTGAAAGATAGGAGGCATGGAGGTGGTGATTGTGTGGATCCATGAGGGACCGAAATCGGTTCCAAGGTGGGGGGGGGGGGTTGGGTGTAACTTTGTGACTAAAATGTAACCATAAGTTAGATTTCAAGTGTTAGGATGATATGTGTTAGTTAGTAACTTTTTAGTGGGTGTTATGATCAACGGGAATCAAGACTAGCCAAAAATAATAATACTATGTAACTGAAAAAAATTTGGTGTCCCGGGTAATGTCCGGTTGTCTGGTTAGACACCGTTCCGTTAAAGTGTTTAATTAGTCCGAAAAATGTCTTTTATAAATATTTTTGCAACACAAATTATTCCCGGCACTTAGGAAAGTATACAGGACCATTCTGCCAAATTTTTGCACTTTACTAGTAATTTAAAATGCTGAATTTTATAAAAGAATGCAGAATTCTGCATTTAAAGTGTGTTATTGGCACTTCCCGGCACTGTAACTATCACCTAGTGACGCAGTTTTAAGGTCCTCACTTCCCTACACTCCATACTAGTGTAGTACCCTATCCCTGGCTCATACTGGCCTCAATATCCTTGTCTGTCTATGTGCTGGCATTGTCAGCATGTTTCTGAATCAACCGCTCAGTGTGCTAACTGTGCTGTGTGCTTCAAGTATGTCACTAATGTTTGTGTGTAATAAATGGAGTGACTGTATAAAATATGATGCATGTGTATGTATGATATAAAAATCATAAAGCAGTTTAAATTGTCAGTTGTAATCAAGCACAGTCATTAAGCACATAATTAAAATTAATTAATTGTACAGTACCTGTAATTGTGAGGGTTGTCACATTCTCCCCCCGTTAAGAAAATTTCGTCCCGAAATTTTAGGTTCTGCTTCTAGTTGCAGGGGTCTTGGGGAATAAATGTGGGTACTTGGCCTTCATACGATCCTCACGTTCCCACGTGAATTCTGGGCCGTGTCGTGCATTCCATCGAACTTTGACGAGTTTGACACTACTCCGGCGTGTCTTGTTAATCTTCCAATCAGTGACCTCAACAGGTTCTTCAACAAAATGGAGTGTGTCGTCGATATGAACTTCGTCAGCAGGAATGACAACTGTCTCTTGAGTTGGACTCTTTTTCAGGTTCGATACATGGAATGTATCATGAACACCATTAAGTTCCGTAGGTAAGTCTAATTTGTATGCTACAAGCCCAATTCTTTGCAGGATTCTGAATGGCCCAATGTGACGTGGATTCAACTTCCCACGCTTTCCAAAGCGTGCCATACCCTTCCAGGGTGAAACCTTTAACAAAACCATATCCCCAACTTGAAACTCTAAAGGTTTCCTCCTTTGGTTTGCATAGCCTTTCTGTCTGTCACGAGCCGCCTTGATGCGTTCTTGAATTTGAAAGATCTTGTCTGTTGTCTCTTGTACTATTTCCGGCCCAACCAGCTGTCTATCACCCGCATCAGCCCAGCATAGCGGTGATCGGCACTTGCGTCCATAAAGAGCTTCAAATGGCGCGGCTCCAATGCTAGTGTGGTAGCTGTTGTTGTACGAAAATTCGACCAATGGTAAGTGGTTGTCCAAGCCAGCACCTAGGTCCATTACACATGCTCTCAGCATATCTTCCAATGTCTGAATAGTTCTCTCGCTCTGGCCATCAGTTTGTGGGTGAAATGCAGTGCTTAGATTCAACTGCGAGCCAAAAGCTTCTTGGAAGGATTGCCAAATCCTTGATACAAATCTCCCATCTCTATCAGAGATAATCGAGAGAGGCACTCCATGACGTGCGACAATCTCCCTCATGTATATTTCAGCAAGTTTGCTCGTGTTGTCTTTCTCTTTGATTGGCAAGAAGTGTGCAGATTTTGTTAGACGGTCTACTATTACCCAAATTGTATCATGGCCCTTGGGTATCTTTGGCAATTTCGTTATGAAGTCCATGGAAATCTGTTCCCATTTCCATTTGGGTATTGCAGGTTGCTGCAGAAGACCTGAAGGCTTTTGGTATTCGACCTTTACCTTGGCGCACGTTAAGCATTTTCTAACATATACCGCAACATCGCCTTTCATCCTTGGCCACCAATAGAAATCCTTAAGATCTTGGTACATTTTATCCGCTCCTGGATGAATCGAGTACCGAGATTTGTGAGCCTCATCGAAAATAACCTTTCTCAATCCACCAATCAAAGGAACCCAAATTCGTTTCATGAAGCATAAAGTTCCTTCCTCGTTTGGTACCAACTGCTTCTCCATCCCACGGAGATAATCGTCCTCAATATTCCTTTCTTTTAAAGCTTATCTATGTGCGGCACGAATGCGCAAAGAGAGGTCTGTCTGGACAATCATTTCCAAAGCCCTAACCCTTATGGGCTTGATCCTTTCTTTTCGAGTCAGGGCATCGGCGACCACATTCGCCTTCCCTGGGTGATACTTGATCTCGCAATCATAATCATTCAACAGCTCTACCCAACGCCTTTGCCTCATGTTAAGTTCTTTCTGATCGAATATGTGCTGCAGACTCTTGTGATCCGTGAAGATTGCACATCGCATACCATACAAATAATGTCGCCAGATCTTCAATGCAAACACCACCACGCCCAATTCCAAATCATGGGTGGTGTAATTTTTCTCGTGAATCTTCAACTGGCGTGACGCATATGCTATAACCTTCTAGCGCTGCATCAGCACGCAACCCAAACCTTGACGCGAGGCGTCACAATATACCACGAAGTTGTCCGTTCCTTCGGGTAGCGATAAGATCGGTGCGTCACAAAGTTTGTTTTTCAACAACTGAAATGCTTCTTCTTGCTTGTCACCCCAATCGAACTTCTTGTCTTTCTGTGTGAGTGCGGTCAGGGGTTGAGCTATTTTTGAGAAATCCTCAATGAACCTTCGATAATAACCAGCCAAACCTAAGAACTGCTGGATCTCGGTTGGCGTCTTTGGGATCTCCCAATCCTTGATTGCCTCGATCTTTGTGGGATCAACATGAATTCCCTTTCCATTAACCACATGTCCAAGAAATTGGACTTCGCGTAGCCAAAACTCACACTTCAAGAACTTAGCGTACAACTTCTCCTTTTTAAGTAGCTCTAAAATAGCTCTTAAGTGCTGTTCGTGCTCGTCCTTCGTCTTTGAGTAGATTAGAATGTCATCAATAAACACGATCACAAACTTATCCAAGTACGGCTGGCAGACTCGGTTCATCAGGTCCATGAAAACTGCCGGTGCGTTTGTCAATCCAAACGGCATAACCAGGAACTCGTAATGTCCATAACGAGTCCTAAAGGTCGTCTTCGGGATACTTTCCTCTTGTATCCTTAGTTGATGGTATCCTGAGCGAAGATAGATCTTTGAATAGAAACTTGAACCTTGCAGCTGATCAAATAGGTCATCAATCCTTGGCAAAGGATATCTGTTCTTGATAGTCAACTTATTTAGCTCGCGGTAGTCTATACACATACGAAAACTACCATCCTTCTTCTTAACGAACAGAACTGGAGCTCCCCAAGGTGAGAAGCTTGGTCTGATGAATCCTTTGTCCAACAGCTCCTGGAGTTGCGTTGACAACTCCTGCATCTCCGACGGTGCAAGTCTATAGGGTGCTTTGGCTACAGGCGCGGCGCCTGGAACCAAGTCAATGTGGAACTCGACTTGTCGCTGTGGCGGCAATCCTGGCAAGTCTTCTGGAAAGACTTCAGGATATTCCTTCACGACCGGAATGTCTTCTACCTTAAGCTCCGCGGCCTCTTTATCCACGATGTGTGCCAAGAATGCAACACATCCCTTCTGTAAACACCTTCTAGCCTTCAGACAGCTAATAATTCTCAATGGCGTATCACGCTTCTCTCCGTGCACTACGATCGTTTCTTCATCCGTCATAGGGATGCGGATGGTCTTCTCGTGACAAACGATCTCGGCCTTGTTGCTCGATAACCAATCCATCCCTACTACCACGTCGAAGCTTCCCAACTCGACTGGCAGTAGGTCTAGCGTAAATTCATGCCCTCCCAGTTCTATCGCACATCCTCTGATGACTTCTCCCGTTTCAATTAGTTTCCCATTCGCCAATTCGATCGAGTACGGAACGTCTAACTTACTAGTGGCCAACCCAAGTATATTCTTAAATTCTAACGACACGAAACTATAATTGGCACCAGTATCAAAAAGAACAGATGCAAAGCGTTGGTTTATAGGGAACATACCGGTGACAACGTTTGGATCCTGGCGCGCTTCCCTCGCACCAATGTTAAAGACTCGGCCTTGCGCCTGATTTAGTTTTTGGCATTCCCTTTTGAAGTGCCCAACGTCTCCACAGTTGAAGCATCCTGGCCCTCGGTCATTCCCATTACCATTCCCGCCTCGATTTCCGTTTGTTCCCCGGTTACCAGCTTGATTTGCGACATTCCCACAATTACCATTTCCTCCATTATTCCCTTGCGGCCGGTTTCCATTACCACGGTTATTGTTATTGAAACCCCTTTGGCCACCCTGGCCTGATCCAACCCAACATGTCTCCTTTGAATGGCCCGTCTTCCCGCAAGATTCGCATTTTCTGAATCGGCACGGGCCGGGGTGATGGAACTGACATGTACCACACTTGGGCAGAGTGCCCATGTAGCCCTTCCCTTTGTTTTCGACACCGGTTGCGGCTCTGGCCGGTGTGCTTGACTCACCCTTCTTGCTCACATTGCTAGTACCTTGTTTGAAGTTGGAAAATTTTTGTTTGTTTTCACCAGACGACTCCGCATGAGTCTCCTTCTTCTTTGGTTCGGAAACTGAGAACTTGTTCAACCTAATGGCCTCCTCAGTAAGTGCCACACTAAGGTCGATCGCTTCCGTAATCGTTGTAGGCTTGGATGTGGTAACCACACTCATGATTTAGGGTGCCAATCCCCAGATGAATCTCTCAACACGTTTAAACTCGGGCATGACCATATACGGTACTACATGAGACAAATCGTGAAACCTTTGAACATATTCTGCAATCTTGGGACCTTCCATTCTTAGGTGCCAGAACTCAGTCTCTAGCTTCTGTATTTCAGCTCGCGAGCAGTACTTCTTTCTCATTAGTTCTTTCAGCTCATTCCAGGTTAACGCATAAGCTGCCGCTTCTCCTAACGTTTGCACTTGTAGATTCCACCACGATAGGGCACCATCCAGAAACAGCCCTGAAATGTAGGTCACTTGTTGCTCGGGAGCGCATTTGCTCATTCTCAGGACAGAGTCTGTCTTTTCAGCCCACCTAACAAACGCAACAGCACCTCCAGTGCCGTTGAAATTCACGGGCTTACAGTCGAGGAATTGCTTGTAAGTGCACCCTGCACATACGTTAGATTTTACAAATGGTATCAGCGGTCGTGCTATAATTATCCAACTGTATCGTAATATGTCTTAAACGACTTGGACATTACCATTGGGTGGATTGTTATTGTCGTTGTTGTTCGAGAAACTCCCGCTTGTTCCTCCTTGGGAGGCTGCATACTGTGCTATAGCTGCGGCAATTATCCCCTGGAGTTCCTCCTGGGTAGTAGGCATGCGTACTTCGCGTCTTGGAGGCATCTTCTAAAAGATGATCACATAGGTCAGGTCATAGTAAGTAAATAATATGCGTACGTAATAACATTCATCAATCACATAACATCACATGTTATAATATAAAGTAAACAACTCAACAAAGCATGTAGTGAGAACGTTGCCATTGAGCTTTTCATTAATCACGACCACAATATTGTTTTACAAGTTTTGTAGTACATCATACATCCAAATGATATCAACGGGTCACATCACCCTCAAAAATACAAGTCAAACTACAACTAACATATACAAAAGTGTGGTCTCTCAAAAGTCTTCGTAAGCTGGCTCAATCGCGACTTTCTCACCAAAATGAACTACCTGCATCAAACCAAAATGCCTATGCTGATGGCGGAGGAGGAGGAGGAAAATGAGAGAAAAGTAAGCGACGCATGAGTAACCAGTCCTCCTCCAAGGCACGACAGACGCGCATCAAATATGCAATCTGCTGCTCGGATGTCAAGAAACGAACATCTGAATCGGGGGAAAGCGGACGAGGAGTGTGTGGTGCAGCATAAGGGGTCTGAGGACGTAGAGCTCGCTCTAACTCCTGGATACGACGACTCTGCGCATCCTGCTGCAGCTGAAGGGAGATGAGTATGTCCTCTGTGGAATACCCGACATGAAACGGGTGATAAGGATCTGATAATGGCATAACATGCGGCGACGACCATAGAAATGGCTCGCCCATTGGAGCTGAAGCTGGATAAGTAGTGTGGGGGGCAGACGTAAATGGTAAAGTAGCATGGGGAAACTGAGACATGATAGGTACAGCAGAAGGCATGGGTGGAACAAAACCAGGATAAGGAATCTGTGGTATAAACTGGCCATCTCCTGACATAAATGGTATGTGGCCAAAAGGCTGCCTCGACGATCCCTCCCCAGGTCGTGGCGGAGGAATGTCCTGGAGGAAGGTAATCGGAAGATCGGTATGCTGGACATCTGTGGTGTGTGGGGGAAACAATGGAATATCGAGTGGTGCAGAAACAGGTGCGGTAGGGGGAGTGACTGGTAACACAAACTGAGGGTAGTCATCATCCTCCTCGATCCACCCATTACGGGTGTCAGCATAACGAGGGTCTATGAGAGTAGCAAAAGGTGCATGGTCAGCATGCACAGGGGCCGAATCGGGAAATAATGGTGCAATGACTGGTAACTCAGCAAAGACGGGGTCAGGCAGAGGTGCCACGACTGGAATCTCAACGACTGGTGGTGGTATGGCAGGAGCATCAATAACTGGTGGTACAAAAATGGGAGCATCTGCATGAACAGGGTCAAGAGCAAGAACGGGCTCTGGAACTATATCGGGCTCTGGATCGACAGGAGCAGGCTGATGATCAGCAGGCATGTCAAGAATCTGATCATCAGGGGGAACAGGAGCCTCAGCAGGCTGCTCCTCGAGGACCAACTCGTCCTCCTGGTCTAGATCGTGATCAAATGGGAAAATGGGGTCAAACTCGTCCTCCAACTCTATATCCTCATCATCGTCAATACCAGGGATGAAACCGAACCCCAACTGTGGGACGGGTGCCTCAGACATGTCCGTATCGGTGTCGGTGTCAGTGGGGTAGCGCTGTAACCCCAGCGCGTGAAGAGTAGAGGAAGCTACTGACTCAAAAGAATCTGGGACTGACGAATCAGAATGAACCTCCATATCAGGAATATCAACCAACGGAAGAGCGACATCATCCGCAATCGGGGCCCCGCCCTCATGGTAGTCCTCAGGGGGACCCTCGAATAGATCGACGCCATCATCTGACACTACATCGTGTGGCAAATCCTCTACAGGAAATGCAGCGAGTGGAATAGGAGCAGGGATCTCCGCAAGAGGTAGATCCCCAGCTGGAATGCCATCAGCTAGCTGTATGTCGTCACCGAAATCTGGCAGTGCGAAGGGCTGAAAATCACCATCGTCCGTACTATCTGTATCAGAAGTGTAGACCCCCGGGTCTGAGTGCATCGGATCGTCAGAATCTACCGGCACTGGGTCAGAGACCCCACTCGATGAAGACATAGCGTCTGTAACAACACAACCACAAAGTGTGCACATACGTCAATAATAGTCAAGTAAGCATATAAGTCATAAACAATGTACGCAAGTAATCATCCTAGTCTTCCCCAGACTATCCCACCCCAGTCCCTCAGACTGAACTCCCTAGTCTCTCAGACTAACTCCCTGGTCTCTATGACCACTCCCAGTCTCTAAGACTAATTCCCTGGTCTCTAAGACCACTCCCAGTCTCTAAGATTAATTACATGGTCTCTAAGACCAAACCTCCCAGTCTCTAAGACTAAACCTACCCAATCTCTAAGATTGAACCCCTCAGTCTCTAAGACTGAAACCTCCCTCAGTCTCTAAGACTGAACTCCCTCAGTCTCTAAGACTGAAATATAAATTTTGAAAAGTATATTTGGGTCTTTTTGTTTGTAAAAAAAAAAAGTTTGTGCCCTGGATCTGAACGTTTAGTGTATGCAATGTAAAAATGTTTTCGTGGGAGCCCTAGTGATCATAGTCTAGACTCGAGAATGAATCCTAGTTCGCTATGATCGAGGCTCTGATACCAAGCTGTCATACCCTGGCTTTTACGGAAGCGTGGGTTTATTTGGTGTGACTTCTTAATACCATAGCACAATCATAACAATGCTATATGAAAATAAAACACATGATAGTCATCCATTCATTATGTTTTAAAAGTTACTACAACACTATTGTTTTAAAAGTCGACACATAAAACAGGTTACAACCATTACATATTAAAACGTGTTCACATGACACCACCAAAAGACTTGAAATAGAACCCATGGTTTAGAGACGTGTAACCCGTCCAGGCAAGGGTCACACCTCCTAAATCCGGATGACATCATTATTCATTACGCAGCTTGACATGATTGCACACACCGCCAGATCCACTAATTTCCTGGAATACATGTAGTTTGGAAAATCAACAAAAGTTGAGCGAGATCATGTGTAAGTGAGTATGTATAAACCTTTAAAATGTCCGTATAAGTAAAAGTCCCTGGTATGTAGCAATTAAGGAAAAACTGATCACCAATGGGTTGCAAAGCCAATGGTATGTGTGAAAATGGTGCAGGAAGACTCAAACCTAGCAAATTTGTCTCCGGTATAAAGACACAGTCACCACTATGGGCCGCCCCGGCCTCACGGGTGTGGGCTCGCTACACCCAAATAGATCTATCACTCATGTCCTTTGGTCCTACAATAAGGATTAATGGCCTTAAGTGTTGTGCCCACCACTCACATGAACGCGTAGTAAAAACCCTCCTTAAGCTAACCATACCATGTAATTAAATGTCTGTAATAATAGTAACATGTATTTCACCCCCGAAGTATAAAACTGAAAACAGTTAAGAGAAAAGGGGGACATGAACTCACAGAAGTGCGTAACCGGTAACGTCAACCCCAAACTCGATCTGCTGCGCGACGACCTACACGTACTAATGTCTATTAGAAGAACGGGCCGTGCCTTGTCTCAGGGTTTAGTGTTTTGAGTTGCGTTACTTTGATATTATTCTTGTTAAAATAATAATAACAAAAATATTTTAACTTAACTTTTATTTTTAGAAAAATAGTTAGGCAACTATTTTGTATCCACATTTCTCAGTTACTTATGTGTATTCCCTTCCTAAGGATGGGGGTATTTATACATGTACACTTGTATTTCCGAGAAGTATATCTTAAGTCCCACTTAGAAAAATACATTCAACATATTTATCGAAATCCATATAATCCAAAATATATATATTTTTCTCAAAAATAATATATTTTCATATTGTGTAACCAAATAATATTTACCCCAAAATAAATAATATAATCACACAAGTGTTTTACTATAAAAATATATATTTATTCGCTTTTATTTTAGAAAACCCACCTCCGATACTTTGGAGTTTTGCACTAAATTTTATGGCGAAGTTTACTTCCGAAAAACAAGTCAATATATTTTGTAAATACTTGTTAGAAAATAATTTTTCTAAGTCTAGGGATTTTTGGAAAATTTCGCCAGAGTTTCCCCTAAAACGGGAGTGTCCATGCTTACTAGCATATCGTTTTCTTTTAAAAATCAATCAACAAACAATCTTTTAAACAACTTTACATTATCAAAAGCAAAATATACGTGATACATAATAATCATGAACTTGATATTTCCCGAAAACGCGTAGTAACTTAGTGAAGCTTTTAGTAGGCTTAGTTACCTTCCAAAGTGTATTTATTTCTTTAAAAATCATTTTTGAAACGAGTTACTTGTTTACAACTTGTAAATAATATTTACAAAAATAAATTTCTTGAACTTTTCTTTACAATTATTTTGTTTATAAAAATAATGTAAGTGTATGTAAAGTCTTGGTTTTTCCAAAAACCGATTCTCTAATCTTGTTAAATCATATTTATAGATATTATTTAACAAGATTCATAAGGTGATTAACATCACACAACCAAAATCAACCATAAAATTAACAACATACTCATAACAATATATTACTAGTCACATTATGTCATCTTCATGCTTCAATCATAAGTTAACTTTATGTAAACTTTTATATTTATGTTTTTAGTGTTCTTGTATTTCACATGATCCCATCATAAATAATCTTTCAACTACTCAAAATAAACATGAACAAGAGTAAACCAAGACTTACTACTAGCACAAGGCTAGGGTAGAATCTAGTGAGAAAATGTTGAGAAAAGATGATGAAAAAGACTAGAACAAAGCTCTTTTGAATGCCTTTCAACTTGCAACCTCCATGGATCACCTTCAAGGTTTGAATGGAACTTGATATTGATGAAGATGATGATGTTAAGTGGTGGTGAGGGTGGCGGCTTTGGGGTGAAACCGTGAGGGAGAGAGAGTGTGTGAAGAGTGAGGGTGAATGTTTGAAATGATGAAGTAATCTAGAGACCATGCTTTATAAAGATCATTCACATATTATGTTCACTTACACAAGCCAAGATCCAATAAAATAATGAATTAAATCAAGTGAAAGATAGGAGGCATGGAGGTGGTGATTGTGTGGGTCCATGAGGGACCGAAATCAGTTCCAGGGGGGGGGGGGGGGTTGGGTGTAACTTTGTGACTAAAATGTAACCATAAGTTAGATTTCAAGTGTTAGGATGATATGTGTTAGTTAGTAACTTTTTAGTGGGTGTTATGATCAACGGGAATCAAGACTAGCCAAAAATAATAATACTATGTAACTGAAAAAAATTTGGTGTCCCGGGTAATGTCCGGTTGTCTGGTTAGACACCGTTCCGTTAAAGTGTTTAATTAGTCCGAAAAATGTCTTTTATAAATATTTTTGCAACACAAATTATTCCCGGCACTTAGGAAAGTATACAGGACCATTCTGCCAAATTTTTGCACTTTACTAGTAATTTAAAATGCTGAATTTTATAAAAGAATGCAGAATTCTGCATTTAAAGTGTGTTATTGGCACTTCCCGGCACTGTAACTATCACCTAGTGACGCAGTTTTAAGGTCCTCACTTCCCTACACTCCATACTAGTGTAGTACCCTATCCCTGGCTCATACTGGCCTCAATATCCTCGTCTGTCTATGTGCTGGCATTGTCAGCATGTTTCTGAATCAACCGCTCAGTGTGCTAACTGTGCTGTGTGCATCAAGTATGTCACTAATGTTTGTGTGTAATAAATGGAGTGACTGTATAAAATATGATGCATGTGTATGTATGATATAAAAATCATAAAGCAGTTTAAATTATCAGTTGTAATCAAGCACAGTCATTAAGCACATAATTAAAATTATTTAATTGTACAGTACCTGTAATTGTGAGGGTTGTCACATGAAGGGGCTTTATGGATTTACAGTGAGAGTGAGATAAGAGAAAAGTTTATATATATAATATAGATATAAGGTAAATTGACCAAAATACCCTCATTTGGGGTCCACTTGGTAAGACTTACCATGAAAATTAATTAAGTTAGGGCTAAAGGATGTAACTTACAAGAGTTTGCAAACATCGAGTATGTTTTTTGTACTTTTTGAAAGTAAAGGATATAGTTTGCAATTTGGTCTCAACATAAAGGATGGTTTTTGTAATTTACTCATACATATATATATATATATATATATATAGGAACGAGATCGGGAGAAAACGCCCAAAAGTGTGAGAACGGTGAGAACGCATCCTGGCCCAACACGTGGCGTGGGATATGATCAGGGCGTGAGGGGTTTTTTTGTCTTTTCAATCTTCTTTTATTTTCCCAACACGCTATAACATTTCTGGCGTCAAAGATTATTTTGGCGTTAATTGTATTCATTAAACTTTTTGGCGTTGAATTAATTGTTTTTGTGTCACATAGATAATTTTTTGGCGTTATAGCGTTTTCTAGTCAATATTTTTAGCGTTTTGTGGCGTTGTATAATAATTCACTACGAGTCATTAATATTTTCATAAGATTACAATAAGACCAAATGTTTTTTATGGTGTTTAGTCAAATTTTTTGGCGTTTAATACATTTGACACGGCGCTTTGCCAGCACCCGTTCTCACAGTTTTCATATTACTAGCGTTTTGGTGTTTGTAGTTTTTGGCGTTTTATATCATAATGTATTTTATTTGTAGAGAATTAGACAACAAAATAACAAATAATTTGATAAGAAAACAATATAAAATGAAAAAGAAAAAAAATTAAAAATGGTAATCTAATTTCTCATCCGAATCTTCACTGTCATCAGCCTCTTCTTCTTGAATTTGTTTTAGCGTTTTGAACCTTTGAATACCTTAGCTAGATGCCAATTTTCCTACAAAAACCACGTCTTTTTTAGACGAAGCTTCTTAGTGGCATCCTGTTTTTTGGTGTGATATTCTTGTTTAGTGGCATGGCATTGAAGATCAACTCTTGCTTGATGCTATTTATAATAATGGAGTCCAAAATAGCATTTTACACTTGTGTTGATTCCTTTATGCCGTGCATATAGTCATCAAGAACAAAGCTCACATGATGACATATCACTGTCATCAGTCTTTTTTTCTTGAATATTTATCCATCTCATTCAGCAAAAGATTATAGAGATAACCCCCTCAGAGACGAATCGATTCAGTGAAAGCTTTGCCATCTGTGGTTATTTTAACTAACCTTTTTTGGCGTTTTAAAGTGAGTGGTTTCTAGAGAACATGACGTTTGTTTTTCTGGGTGTGATCAATTCATTGTGTATAGACCCCTCTCTTCTAGGAGTTTTTTGGCGCGTAGTTTAGGCGGGATTTTTTTTATTATAATAAATGATAGTAATAAAGTAACCGTCTTTTCAGTTACTGTTTGTATTTACTATTTTGATCAGCTTTATCAGTTTCTAGGGTGATAGACGTCCCATCTTCCAAGTTTGGAGTTTTTTTTAAATGGCGTTATGCAGACCAAGATGGAAAAATACAATAATGGAGAAAATAAAATATTAAGCAGGAAAAATATTTTTTGTTATTTCTGGCGTTTTGTAAGCAATAACTTTTTGTAGTGTTTTTTGGCGTTTTGCAAATAAATAGAGAAATATATCATTTAATTATCTAAAAAAAGATTACACAGAAGAAATAAAAGAAATTAAAACTCTTCGTCAGAAGGTACTTTATCTGAGAAGTATCCATCACTTGTGTCATCTTCTTCCTCGGATTCTTCATCTGGATCTTCATCCATGTCATCACCCTCACTTTCATCGTCTTCTTGTTCTTGAAGATTCTGAAGCCTCCATTTGAACATGTCTTGCATTAACGCTATTTTTTAGTCCATTTTTGTATTCAAACAAGTGGCGTTATGCAATTCTTCCATGAACCCAAGCCCCTGCTTTGTCATGATGTTTTCAAGCCAGTAGTCTTCCTGCTCTCCTCTGTCGTATATAACGGTCACCATCTCTGTTTCATTATCAAAACACCATAATGTTATGACAGGGTCCGGCTTTACATTTGCTTTGATTGGTCCAAATTTCCTTGTTAATGCTTTCATAAGCATATGTGTTTCATGGAATTCGTTATCCAGAGCGATGCCAAGAGATAGGATACCCCTCTGTACCTCTTCTTCCATCTTCAAAATTGCCTTGATCGTCCTAACATACACCCTCCTTCTGTTGTCAAAACGCAGTACGAATCGCCTGATTGCCAGAGTGTATCTCCACCAAACGATGGTTGCCATTTTTGGCATTTTGGTTAAATTGGCGTTTTTGGTTAAAGATGTTTTTGCAGAAATGATAGATTGAAGTGATTAGGGAAGCGATGTTTTACGTCGTTTATATAATGATGTTTTTGGCGTGTAATTTAGGAGGGAATTTCTTCTAATAAATGTTAATAACTGAATTTCAGTTACTGTGTTGTTTCCTCTTCCTGTAATCTCCAACGCGTTTTATCACTAATTTTTGGCATTCTTTATTTAATGGCGTTTTATTTTTTTGAATGGCGTGTTATCATTTGGTTGGCGTTTTGAATTTGAGCGGTAAAACACCCTTTTACCTTTAATGAAGCGCGTCCCACATAATAAAATTGATGTTATTTACGAAAACGCCACCGCGCAATCTAGTCCATGGATTGTTTTGATCTGACGATCCATAACCGTTCTCACACTTTCGCCCGTTTTCTCTAAATCCTGACCCTATATGTATGTATATATATATATATATATAGAAATGGGATCAGGAGAAAACGCCCAAAAGTGTGAGAACGGTGAGAACGCATCCTGGCCCAACACGTGGCACGCGATATAATTAGGGCGTATGGGCTTTTTTGTCATTTTATCTTTCGCTTTTCCAATTCCGCTTTTCACAATACAGCAGTTGTTTATTCTATCCTTATGTAATGTATTGTATTAAGCAGTAGTTAGTATAGCAGTGTTTGTATAGATCAGAGGTTAGAGTTTGTTAGGAGGTTAGATGTCACTTTCATGGTGACGTCAGCTTAAGATGCTCAGTGGTTTGCTAGTGCCTATAAATAGAACAGTGCTCTGTACTGTTCTATTAGCTCTTTGCAACACCGTCTTCTTTGCACGAACAAACACTGAGCTCTGGCTGAGGGGGAGTTTGTATTCAAGCATTACTTTGTAATCGTTATTGAAATTAAATTCAATCATTCGGTTCTTTGTTGAAAATGTCTTGATCAAAGCAATACTCTCGTTTGATTGTATGCAAAGTTTGTTTCCATATTAATTCCGCTGCACAACTCATCCATTTCCATTTCAATTCAAACAGAAAATACAATCAAAACCAAACTCAGATCCAACAATTGGTATCAGAGCTAGGACAGTCAAATTTGATTTCACAATCATTTTGACATAAATAGTTCAGCTCAAAATCGTTGATATCGATAGTTTGTTCGGTTTGTTGAAAAACAGCGTAAGGTTTAATCACCATTAAAGTTGATTAATCAGTGCCTGTAAAACAACCAGGATGACGTCACAATCACAAGATGATAAGAATAATGTTGGCTCGCTTTTTAAACCACCTATGCTTAAAGGTAATGAATACAACATCTGGGAGAGAAGGATGGGTCACATCCTTGCTCAACAGAACACTGGATGTTGGAGGTCTGTTGTTTTTGGTCCCCATGTTCCTATGGTGCCAAGTGCTGAGGATCCAAAGAAGAACGTACCAAAACCTTATGAAAACTATACTGAAACTGATTTTCAAAAGTTCGAACTGGAGGCCAAAGCATTTAGCATCATAGCATCTGCATTACCAAATGAGATCTATGCTGGACTGTTACATTGTAACAGTGCCAAAGAGCTATGGGATGCATTGAAGGAACAGTTTGGGGGTACTGAAGAAGTTATTGAAAACAATAGGGAAATTCTGAATCAGCAGTATGAAACCTTTTGTCACATTAAGGGTGAAACATTGACCCAACAATTTAAACGTTTCAGTTGTCTCATCAGTGAGCTAAGACTTGTTAAGGTTGAATTTCCAAAATCAACTCAAAATAGCAGGTTTCTTAGATCACTACCTGATAAATGGGACACAATTGAATTTGTGACTAGAAACTCTGTTGAGTTCAAAGATCTGACCCTGACCCAACTTCATGGTAGACTCCTGACTTATGAAAGGGAGTTGAACCAGAAAAAGAAGTTGCAAAAGTCTGGAAAAGCCACTGATGATTACTCATTCGGTAGCACAGCTCTTCTTGGTCAGGAAGAATCTGGTAGCAGTAGTAAGGAACAGGGGTATGATCATTTCATTGATATAACAGCTGGTGGTAACTTTACCAACCCTGACCCTCACTCTGCAAATTATGCTTTTACTGCAAACACTGAAAACCAGATGTCAGATAATTTGTGTTTTGAACTCAATGATTTACAACATTTTGATCCCACTGACTTAGAAGAGATGGACATCCTGCACCAATTGGCTTTGCTCAGTGTTAGAACTAGCAAATTCTACAAAAGAACAGGGTGAAAATTCCCAGGTTTACATGGGAATCTAAGGGTTGGGTTGGATAAATCGAAAATCAAGTGTTACAAGTGCAATAGGCTAGGTCATTTCGCTAGGGAATGCAGGAGTCAAACAACTGGTCCTATAATCACTCATCCTAGCTCAAACCCTAGACCTCAAAATCAAAGCACTGTGCATTATACCCAATATACCCCTGCAGCACATGTTAACACTGCTCATTATGCTGCTGCCCCTGTGCCTGTGCATTATGTCCAAACTACTGTCCCACAAATTCAGGATGTTCAAACCCCTGTCCCCCAGGCACAAGTGCAACCTGCTGCACCTCAAACAGCTGCTCCAGCAGTGGTACAACCAGATCAGCAAAGCTTTTTCACTCAAGGCTTTGTTGACTGGAGCAGCATGCCTGATGAGCTTGGTGATGAAAATTTTGCACTCTATGCTTTTAATGAACCTTCTAATGATGAATTTTGTTTGATGGCATTAGAGTCAATACCAGAGGGGGTTGAAACTGAAGGTGAAAAGCTAAGTGATGAAACAGTGGATGAGGTGACTGAAGCAGTGGTTACTGCTGTGGCTGGTGAACTACTGCTGGGAGAAAGTTCAGGAACCCTGATTGAACCACTGACAGATCCATGGTCCGAAGAAGACAAAGAAGAAAAGAAATATGAGAAAGCAGGTGAGAAAGAAGAAAGTGCTGATGATGAAGAAAATCATCAATGTGATTGTGCAATGATGGCTGCTGCCAAGGGAGCTTCTGCATGCTTTGATAGTCTTTGGTATGTAGATAGTGGAGGCTCCAGGCACATGACGGGATGTAAAGCCCTCCTCAAAGACTTTAAAATCCATGGAGGGGGTGATATATCCTTTGGGAATAATAGTAAAGGGAAAGTTCTGGGGTCTGGTACAGTGCAGTCTGGAAATGTAAAATTTGAAAATGTCAATCTGATCGACAATCTAAAATTCAACCTTCTGAGTGTGTCTCAAATGAGTGACAAAGGGTTTGGGTCATTCTTCACAAA
Source organism: Helianthus tuberosus (assembly GCA_030545235.1). NCBI lineage: Eukaryota > Viridiplantae > Streptophyta > Magnoliopsida > Asterales > Asteraceae > Helianthus > Helianthus tuberosus. Next base: position 155,939,094 of record CM060364.1, on the reverse strand, counting down.
AGATTGTTGTAGGATTGTTGGACCAGAAATGGTCAAAAAGATTGAAGCAATAATCAAAACTGGTCAAACTAAACTTGTTGCTCAAAGAAGTGGCAATGTTTATGTTGTTGATATGTTTAAAGAATGTCCCAGAGCTGATGCCTGTCTATTCTCAGCTGCCACTAACAAAGAGACAGAACTTTGGCACAGAAGGCTGGGACACACAAATCTTAAGACAATCACTGAAATTTCAAAAAATGGTTTGGTGAGAGGCCTACCACAAAAATTGTTTTCATGTTCTGAACATTGCATTTCCTGTTTAAAAGTAAAACAGCATAAAAGTTCTTATAAGTCCATTGAATAGTCCAAAACAACCCAGTGTTTGCAAATGCTACACATGGATTTGTTTGGCCCAGTTCAAGTCATGAGCCTCAAGAAGAAAAGATATTGTTTGGTTATTGTTGATGACTTTTCTAGGTTTACATGGACTTTCTTTTTACACTCAAAAGATGAGACTGCAGGCATTTTGCAAGACTTTGTGATACAGGTTGAAAAGCAATTTGACCTTCCAGTAAAAGTCTTCAGGAGTGACAATGGCACAGAATTCAAAAATAAGGAGTTGGATGCCTTCTGTGTGAAGAAAGGGATAGTAAGGCAGTACAGCATCCCTAGAACACTAGAGCAGAATGGGGTAGTGGAAAGGAAGAACAGAACTTTGATTGAGGCTGCCAGAACCATGCTTGCTGATTCAGGTTTGCCATTAACTTTCTGGGCAGAGGCAGTAAACACTGCTTGCTATGTCCAGAACAGAGTTTTAATAAACCCCAGGCACAAAAAGACTGCTTATGAAATTCTGTATAAAATCAAACCACTGATCTCTTACTTCAAGGTGTTTGGCTGCCCATGCTTTATTTTGAACTTAAAAGATTCCATTTCAAAATTTGCAGCCAAAATTGATTGTGGTTATCATCTGGGATACTCAACCACTGCCAAGGCCTACAAAGTGTTCAATACACGGACCAAGGCAGTGGAGGAGACTTTGAATGTAAAGTTCAATGAACTTTCATCAATGAAAATCCCAGCAAATCCTGCAGATCTGTTTGATCTTAAAAAATTTACTTTTGAAAATACTGCTGTCAATACTAACAGTGCAGGTCCATCAGAGGATTCAACACCAGACTATGGGTATGAAATCATCATTCCTCAAAAGTCTGTCAAAATGGGAAGAGCATCAGATGTTCAAAACAGCTGTCAAAGCTCAACCACTGCTACCTCAACAGTTGTTGACCAAAGTAGCCCATCAACCACTGCTTCCACATCCTCAAACACTGCTGAAAAAAGTCCACAAACAGTGGATAAAAGTCAGGATGTGTCCACCTCATTACCACCAATTCCACCACCTTTTGAAGCCACTGTTGGATCATCAAAGTCCCCAGCAGTGGATAGCTCAGATGATACACATTTGCAGCCCTCACCAACAAGTGCCATCATACCATACCAAGGAGATTTAATCTTCTTGAGATCTCATCCACCTGATCAAATCATTGGCAACATAAATGAAGGGGTGCTCACAAGAAGCCAAACCCAAAACATTTGTCTTTTTGCTGGTTTTCTATCACTCCATCAGCCAGTCAAGTACCAAGAAGCACTGAAAGACAATAGCTGGGTAGAAGCCATGCAAGAGGAGCTCCAACAGTTTAAAAGACAATAAGTATGGGAGCTTGTACCACTGCCAGAAGAGGTTAGTCCCATTGGCACAAAGTGGGTCTTCAAGAACAAAACTGATGAAAGGGGTATTGTTGTCAAGAATAAAGCCAGGCTTGTGGTTCAAGGTTACAGACAGGAAGAGGGGATTGATTATGATGAAACATTCGCCCCTGTTGCAAGATTGGAAGCCATTAGACTGTTCCTGGCCTTTGCTGTCAACCACAACATGAAGGTGTTTCAAATGGATATCAAAAGTGCTTTCCTCTATGGTACAATTCAAGAAGAGGTATATGTTTGTCAAACTCCAGGTTTTGAGGATCCATTTTATCCAGATCATGTCTACAGGCTAAACAAAGCCTTGTATGGCCTGAAACAAGCACCAAGGGCCTGGTATGAAACTCTTTCCAACTTCCTACTCTCAAATGGTTTCAAAAGAGGTACCATTGATAAAACACTATTTCTAAAATGGAGAGGGAAGGATTTAATGATTGTCCAAATTTATGTGGATGACACTATTTTTGGAAGCACATGTAACAAAATGTGTGAAGAGTTTAGAGAACTCATGACAGCTGAGTTTGAAATGAGTGCAATGGGTAAGCTGCAATGCTTTCTTGGTCTCCAAGTTCAGCAAATGCAAAATGGAACTTTCATTCATCAAAGCAAATATGCTAAAGAACTCTTGAATAAATTTGATATGGATGATTGTAAACCATGCAGCACACCCATGGCAACAAATAAGCTTGTCATGTCTGATGAAAAGGATGAGCTGATTGACCAAACTTTATATAGAAGCATGATTGGGTCTTTATTGTACCTAACTGCATCTAGGCCAGACATCATGTTTGCAACTTGTGTTTGTGCAAGAAGTCAATCAGCCCCTAGAAAATCCAATCTTATTGCTGTAAAAAGGATATTCAGATACATAAAAAGTGCTCCCACACTTGGTATCTGGTATCCAGCTAATGGAAATATCAAGCTTTAAGGATTTTCAGACAGTGACTTTGCTGGATGTAACACCACAAGGAAGTCCACATCAGGAGGGTGCCAGTTTCTAGGTGATTGCTTAGTTTCATGGCAAAGCAAAAAGCAAGCAGCTGTTTCAACATCCACTGCTGAAGCTGAATACATTGCTGCTGCAAGCTGTACAGCCCAACTCCTGTGGCTTCAAAATCAGTTGCTGGATTTTGGTATCACTGCCTTAAAAACACCACTCATGTTGGATAGCCAGGCAGCAGAAAATATCATCAAAAATCCAGTTTCCCATTCAACCACCAAACACATCGACATCAGACATCACTTTGTGAGGGATTGCTATGAAAAAGGTTTGATTTCTCTGCATCATGTCCCAACTAAAGACCAGTTGGCAGATGTGCTCACAAAAGCACTTGATACAGCCACCTTTGAAAGCTTGGTCTCTAGAATTGGGATGCTAAACATGGAATAACAAGCAACATCTTGTTTTTCAATGTATAAAAGCACTAAAATGTTTTCAGAAAATCAAAAATCCATCCTTCAAAATAGCTAAAAATGAAATTTTCATTAAAATCCTTAAAAGTCTGCCATTAACCACTGCTTGTTCAAAAGTCTGCTCTGCTTCAAAGTCTGCCCACTGCTGAAAGTCAACCCCTGTTCTCTCATTTCTTTGATAAACACTGTTGTTCAAAAGCAGTGTCTTATCCACTGATAGTGAAAATCATCCACTGCTTCCATAACCACTGTCTTCACCAGTAACTTTCATAAAAGTACCGTCCTTCATTTCATCAGGGTTTGTCACGTGGGCAGTACATTGTAGTCAGACCTTTTCTATAAAATCCCCACTTCACTTCAAAAACAGGGTTTTACTGTCGAATTGAATTCTCAAAAATTCTCTTCTCAAAACAGTTTTTCATCTCATTTCTTCACAAATTTCTTCGATCATCATCCTCAAAATGACAAAATCGAAGCCATCTGCAAAACCCTCCTCCAAATCATCATCGAAAGTGCCTCTCAAAAGGCCAATCCCACCGAACTTCCATTCAAACCATCTCACAATCTTCTGGGTCTTCTCACAAAACCCAGCACCACAGATGCTTTCGATTCCATCCTTGCTACCATCTCCGCATCAAAGTACAAAACTTTGTTAACAGCGGATGCACCAATTTACTTGACAACCCAAAGAGAGTTTTGGAAGAATGCAAACCTTGAAAAACAAGGAGACACTGTAATAGCCATCAACTCTTCTCTAAAGGGTAAAGCTGTCAAGATTACACCACCATCAATTTCAGAGGTCTTTCAACTCGATGATCAGAAAGGTACAATTTCTTTCCCCAAAAACGAGTTAAAAATTGACTTCACTGAGAGAGGGTATGCAGACACAATGATGAAGAAAGCTACCTTACAAAAAGGTTTCTTTCCTTCTGCAACAAGATTTTTATTCCATACTCTCCTCTTGTGTGTTTCAAACAAAACCACTTCCTTTAATGAAATACCATTAAAGATTCAAAATCTGGGATACGCTATTCTTCAAGGAGAAAATTTTAACTATTCTCGGGAAATCTTTAATGATTTGGTTAATAATGTTGAAACAAAATCATTCTTACTGTTTCCAAGGTTTTTAAGTTATTATTTTGAAAAGAAATTCAGTAAGGATGATATTGCTGCAATAAAACAAGGTGATTATCTTCAAATGAGCAGTTTAACTGCTGAAACTTTAACAAGAATGTTAACACCTTGCAAAACACAAGCAGTGATGCCTGAGCAGAATTTAGCAGCTACCACTGCTCCTCAGGTATCTGCTGCTGAGCCCACTGCTCAAGGTGATCAAAGCAGCAGAACAACTGCTTTGAAACCCACACCTAAAATCACCAAAAAGCCAAAAAGAAAAACTCAAAAAACCCCCAAACCCATCAAAAAGGCAACTCTGGAGGATGAGATACCAGAGCTACTGCCTGTGACAGCACAAATGTCACAAGAAACCACTGCTGCTACTTCCTCACAGTAGTTGGTACAAATATCTCAACCCATAACCGAAACTCCTCATGCTTCTTCACAAAAAGAACAGGTTGTACACTTAGGGCCTCCACATCATGATGCTCTGAAATCACTTGGTTTCATCATCCACAGCTCAATGCCCGGAGCAAATCCTGTTTCTACACCAAACCTCACATCCACAATTCCCTCACCAACTAAACTGCTGTTGGATGCAATTGATTTGAACCAGGCACTAACCAGTCCTTCTCAATCACCTATCAATGAGAACATACCTCAACAAATGACTGGGTCTGATGTATCAATCTTTGCTAACCCACCAACACAACCTGAGGAGGTTACACCCCCTGAGTTACACGTAACTCTTGGTGGTAGTCCAAGTGAAGCAGCCACTACAACTGTTGAACCCACTGGTTTACAGTTGGACAGTGGTTACATTAATAAGACTTCCTTGGAGGCAATTCCTTACATAGCACCTCTGCCAACCACCAGTGGATTTATTTATCCTACTGGAAACATCAAAAGGTTGTCAAGTGTTGAAGGAAGAAGACCCCAGTACCAAGACAAAGGGGCATCAGTGGTTAGTGTTTGGAGTACACTCCCTACCTCAACCACTGATAAAACCACTGTTAGTGGGAAATCAGATGATCCCATTAAATTGGGTGATGATTTAAAATATCAGGATTTGACGGATCGAGTTGACAAATTGGATACATCTGTTGCAGATATTAAAAACATGCTACAGCAGGTGTTGAAAATACAAAAGATGCAATCCACTGTTGTTCCACCTCAAGCACCTGCTCCACCACAAGCTTTTGCTACAAATGAGCTCTGGAACCTTTTCCAACCTTTTCTCCAACAACAAAAAGAAATGGCTGATCAGCAACATGAACTTCATGTCCAAAAGCTGAGAAACATTATGGAGTCTAGGTACAAGAACACTCAAGCAGATATTAAGGAAATCAAGGCCCATTTATTGGAAACCACTGGCACTGCTCCTCCAACAGTACTTTTCATTGATCAACTCCCAGAAGATAATGCCAAAAAGGGGGAGAAAATTCAGGAGTGGAAGAAGAAAGGAATAGATGATGGTCTGTACATTGAACCTGAAAAGGATGCTATGACCAGAAAAATTCCATTGCCAGATGGTAGTAAAAAGGTTGATGCTACCCAAGAAGCACTTGATGAAGGAGTAGCAAGTGTAAAGAGGGATAGAATGGCAAAGGATATTTCAAGATAGAATGAGGAGAAAAGAGCTTTCATGGAACTGTATGCGCAGGGTTGTTCTGGATCAAAGGATACTAAAAATCCTAAGACAAAAAGGAAACCTAAGTCCACCCCATCCAGTTTTCCAAAGCCTCCAAAACCACCATCCAAAAGCCATCAGCATCAAACCTCCACCCAAACAGCTGTTGTAACTCCTGCTGTATCAACTACTGCTGGTACTTCAGTTGTTTCAACATTTGTTATCACTTCAACACACACCACTTCAACACACACCACAACCACTGCCTTACCACCACCACCATCACCAACAAAAACAATCTCACCACCACTTTCACCTGCTGACAAAAAGCAGAAGACAACAGATGTTACAACATCTGTTGTAATGACAACAGTGGTTGAAACACCAGTTGTTTCAACAGCTGTTAGTCAATCACAAACCACTGCCACCCAATCTACCACCACTGTTCCATCCAAAACATCATCAGTCCCTCCTCAAACAAAAAGGAGAAGGCTAATTCTTAAAGATGATGACAATTCACCACCACCAACATCTTCAAAATCCTTATCACTTGTCACAATTCCAAAACCCATACCTCTCTCTTCAGCTCAAATTCTAAAGCCATTACCTCCTGCTGGTGTCTCATTTCCTCTGGAACTCATTGCAATTAGGGAAGAAATCAAATCCTTTTACTATGAGGATGACCCAGCTAAAAGGAGTTTGCCATCAGTTGAAGGATATCCCAGGCCTATCAATATCGAAGAATATTTGAAACTCAAGGCTAAGCAAGCAGAGGATATTGCAATCAGAAACAGACAAGGGAAATCTGATAGAGAATTTCAGCAAAACTATCAGTTTTTACTCTCACAGGTCAGTGCTATGGAGCGATTTGCTAAAAATGTATGTCAGCAAATTTCAGAAAGGGCAGATGAGTCCTTGAGAAAAGACTACATTGAGAACATCATGACCTACAAGAAATACAAGGGGGAGAAACACATGTACAAAAACTGGACCATTCCTGAGCTTGAAAAAGAGGCAGCCAGGATTCAAGACATGATCAAAAATAAGGTCAAGCAGACTCCTCCTGAGAAATTCAAACAATTTGAAGCTGATAAGATCTTAGAGTTGAGGAGAATGAAAGAGGAGCGGATAGCAGCTGATTATGGGTCAAAGAACTCTGTGACAAAGTGGGGAGAAGATAGGGTCAGGGCTACCTACAAAAGCTTAGAGGAACTTAGAAAGAAAGATCCAAAAGTTCCACAAAATCCTGACTACTCCAAAGCAGAGGTCTCAAAAAGACCACCAAAGCTGCAAGTCAAAAGAACCACTGCTCCAGCTGGTGCTGCCATCTACAAAAGAAGGAGCCAAAACCAGTCAAGTGCTGAAACAATTCAAGATCTAAAAGCTGGAAATGCTATTGTAAAAGCAGGCATTAAATTAATGATAAAAGAAGATCTTGAATTGGAACAATCTGCAAGTACTGCTCAGCCAGTCATGAATAGGCCAGCCTCACCAAACACCTCTGCAAATAAACATCTCCCAAGAAACCCACCAGACTCAAAAATACAAAAGTGGGAAACTGACAAACAGACCTACGTATTGACTTTGCTCAGGTCTGGTGGAGAAGTGAAGAAAATATCAAGGGAACAAGCTCTTGGCCTGAGTCTTGAAGATTTGCAGGATCTCCTTGATCTTCCACTTAGCAGGGATGATGAAGACACAGATGCCCTAGACTTTGAACTACAATTTAAAGGTCAGATAAGGGAACTGCTGATGAGGCAATAAACACTCCACAATAATGAAGAGTTTTGGCATTATCTCTTCCAGGGGGAGATTGTTGGGATTGAACCCTACCAGAGAAACAGATAATTAAAGCCAAAACTGGATCAGAGCAGTGGATCCAGAATAAGCAGATGTTTACATACAAGTCTCTCCCCTTGAAAGTGATTTCAACATCTGCTGACCTCCTATCTACTGATCGTGCAAACTGCTGACCTACAACTGCTGTTCAAGTAAAGGTCTGATAGAAGACTAAAGCCCTACTGCTCAATCTACTGCTTTGTTTCAAGCACTGCTGATCCGGACAAGTACTGTTGGGTTCACAGCAGTGGAGGGATACAGCAGTTGTTTATTCTATCCTTATGTAATGTATTGTATTAAGCAGTAGTTAGTATAGCAATGTTTGTATAGATCAGAGGTTAGAGTTTGTTAGGAGGTTAGATGTCACTTTCATGGTGACGTCAGCTTAAGATGCTCAGTGGTTTGCTAGTGCCTATAAATAGAACAGTGCTCTGTACTGTTCTATTAGCTCTTTGCAACACCGTCTTCTTTGCACGAACAAACACTGAGCTCTGGCTGAGGGGGAGTTTGTATTCAAGCATTACTTTGTAATCGTTATTGAAATTAAATTCAATCATTCGGTTCTTTGTTGAAAATGTCTTGATCAAAGCAATACTCTCGTTTGATTGTATGCAAAGTTTGTTTCCATATTAATTCCGCTGCACAACTCATCCATTTCCATTTCAATTCAAACAGAAAATACAATCAAAACCAAACTCAGATCCAACAAAGGGGTTACAATATCTCTCTGAATGGCGTTTTTCAAGGCGTTTTAGACAAGATGGCCCATTGTTCTATTATTTTTATATACATTTTGGCGTTTGTGGTATCTTGGCGTTTTACAATTGGAAAATTATATTACAACCACAGGGAAAAAAATAGAAGTGAAAAAAATAAATTAAAATTCCTAATCGGATCTCTCTTCACAATCTTCACTGTCATCAGTCTCTCTCTTTTTTAATACTACAAGAACTGTCACCAAATATATGGCGTTTTATGTAACACTTAACAAACCCATCGGTTTGATTATTTTGCCTGCTCGTCTGTTGAAGTGGCTTTTTGTAGATGTTTGGGGACATAGATCTATGACATGTGGGTGGGTTTTTCGCTTTGTTCTTCAACTTGATCTTCATCTTTATAATCATCCCACTCTTCAGTGTCATTGATCTCTTCTCCTCATCCAAGCCTTCTTCAAGAACAAAGAACACAAAATGACACATGACTGTCATCAGTATCTTTTTCTTGAAGATTTGTCCATCTCATGCAGCAAAATCTTACTGAGTTACTCCCCTCACCTAACAATCCATTCAGTGAAACTTCACGAAGAACAATACCGAATATCCAAGAAAGCATATTAGCTATCTTTGATTTTTTAATTTTTTGGCGTTTTTACAGTGAGTGGTATTTAGTAGTATTGGCGTTTGTTTTTCTAGTTACCTTTTCAAGTTTGTTTTTTTTTTTTTTGGGTTTTTTATAATACTTGTCCAAAGTAATTTTAGTATAGTTTGGGAGTTTTTGGGGCGTTTTATGACATGATAGCGTTTTAACAAGCATTTGGTTGTCTGGCGTTTTTATTATATATGGCATTGTTATTATATAATAATCAACTGAAAAAGAAAATTAAATAATATATATAAACAATTGATCTTCCAAATCTTCACTGTCACCAGTCTCTTTCTTCTTTTGAAGCATCTTCACTGGCTGTTTCGACTTTCGTATGATTTATTTTGATTTTTTTTGTTTTTGAAGTAGTTTTTGTCGCCGTTTGGAAGCACAAAGTCTGAAATCAGCCTCTTTTTCTTGAAGATTTTTCCATCTCATGCAGCAAAATGTTATTGAGTTTACACCCTTCAGCCAACAATCTTGAATTTCCAATGAACGATGTTTGATTTTTTAACTTTTTGGCGTTTTACCGAGAAAAAGAACACCACTAAATAAAAGTACCTTAAACCTCTAAATTTGATCATGCTAAAATCAATAATGTTTTGTTGTATGATGGTGGACAACATTGTTAATCCTCAGTTAAGAAAGATGTCTGACAATGTTGTCCACCCCATACAACTAAACTTTATTGAGAACAAACCTAAATAATGTTTTTGTATGTTTTGGCGTTATAAATTGGATGGAAGTTGAGGATAAGATTTACTCAATGAAATGGACAATATCCTCACTTAAGAATTTTGTCCATTACATTGAGCGAAACCTTACTGACAACCAAACTGAATTTCAAATAAACGTTTTGGTTTAGAGGATATTTGAAGTTTGGGTTTTTTGGCGTTTCTAAGACGAATGGTATATATTAAATATGGCGTTTGGGTTTTTGTGTGCTTTAATGGAAAGTCTGAGATGTTGTATATATAGGATGTTTTTTGACGGTTTTTTAGGCGGGATTTTATTATAATTAAGTTTGGCGTTTTATATCTAATGGCGTTTTTAGATTAGGATGGTGTGTGCTATTGTAGGTTAAGGCGGTAATTTTTATGGCGTTTTATTTCATTAGATGGCGTTTTGTGTAGAGAAGTCAAAAGACTTTTTTACCCTTAATGAAGCGCGCCACAGTAATAAAAGTGATGTTATTTACGAAAACGTCACCGCGTCATCTAGTCGATAGATTGTTTTCATCTGACGATCCATAACCGTTCTATCCGTTCTCACACTTTACACCGTTTTCTCTAAATCTTGACCCTATATATATGATAAGGATCATTACAGAACACTAATTATTGTGAGAACAAAAAGAACAACTATAAATCACTAAATTTTGGGATTTAAAGTTCATATTTCTTAAATTTTATGTTTCTTACATTCATAAGTGTATTATATACACATAAAAAATCATATATTTTTCCTACACATAGTCTACATACATGTAGGTAATTTAGCCTACACATAACCTACATGTGTGTAGGCTATTTAAAAACTAAAGATTTTTCATATTTTGTTTTAAATTCTAGTGTGAGAAACAATAAATCTTACATTTATAACATTTTCATTTACTTTTTAGGTTTTTAGGATTGAAAAACGAGTGATTTATTTTGTTCTGCGTGTTCTCGCAATATTTAGTGTTCTGCATAGAACCTTCCCCTATATATATATATATATATATATATATATATATATATATATAGGATTAGGTTCATTTGTAAACATCTTTATAGTGAACTGTGTGAACTAATCAAGACCATTGATTTCCTTTTTAGTTGTTAAGGGTAGGATTGTAATTATACAATAAATTAGTTTTAAATCTTTATTTTAATACATAATGTTCACTCTAGAACCCTACCCTATATATATAACACTGTAGAAGTGAATGTACATATATGTTTTTAAACATTTTTTTTTATATTTTCTAGTTTTTGATTTTTTTTTATTAAAAATATTTCTACATGTATTTATAAGGAAAAACGTCGAAAACTATTTAGAAAAAAAATGATTTTTAACATGTTAAGTTGAAATTTTAAGAGTGTTGCCCAGTTTCCCACTTTTTAGGGGCTATTTGTTTACCTCTTAGTGAGGCTCTTAATGGTTTAGACCTCTTACTGGTTCAGCACTTAATGGTTCAGACTGTTTGTTTCACGGGCAAATGTCTGAATGGTTCAAACATTTGCCTCTGAATTGTTAAGATTTATACAGAGTCTGAATGGTTAAGACCTCTAATCTGAATTGGTCAGACATTTGCCTCTGAATAGTTAAGCATTATACAAGCTCTTAATGGTTCACACCTCTTACTGGTTCAGCACTTAATGGTTCAGACCTCTTACTGGTTCAGTACTTATGTCACACCCCAACCGATGGCGGAAACATCGGGGCGCGGCACTGAGCGAAACAGATTGTCCAGGAGAATTCCACAACAACTATTATTACCAAATATTTATAAGTCATGTCCCATACCACAACATATTCAGTAAAATAATTATTACAGACAGAGCATCTCAAAGACAAATAAAAAGGCTGTTCCGACAACTCATAAAATTAAATTGTTTGTTTCTAGACCCATCATATCTTGATTCCACAAAAGATAGCAAGCAAGCACATCATCCTAAACACCTGTCACATACGTTAAAATAGAGGTTAATACACATAGTGTAAAGGTGAGCATACAAGTTTAGTAGTATAATAGATAGCGAAAATCGTTTACGCATAACCAGCATGTAATATGTAGCAAAGTGAAGCTATTAGGTTATCGACAATGAAATATGCACAGATATGACTGCGAGTTGTAGAATGCGCAACACATATCACCACTGTGACACGTGAAGAAAACCCTTAACAACCCTTGTCCACTACAGGTGCTGAGTCCAAACTATAGTACTATCGTTGCTAAGGTGTCAGGAAACAATCACTGTGTAAACATAACATACAAGCATTCATCGAGTAACACGTATAACATGCAATAACGGTTAGCGTATAAAAGTGTTTGCGTAGTGTGTCGATTGTGATTTGGATAAGTAACGTATGTAACACCCAAAAGTGCGTAAAGCAAAAAGGGATCGAGTATACTCACAGATTGTGTTTTAGTAAATAAACACTCTCTTGGATTGAAGGGAGCGCTGGAAAGTTAGCCTGATTACAGAACGATAGCATAAGCGAATGAACGGCGCGTTAAACAAGGATGAATGACCAAGTGACGAATGGTCATCCGATCGGATGTCAATCCGTTCAGATGGTCATTCGATCGGATATCAATCCATTCGGATGGTCATCCTGTCGGATGGCCATTCGGTCGGATTGACATTCGTTTGGGATGGATGTGTTTGTGTATTATGGCTTTGAAGTTTTCGTTGTAGCATTTTAAAATCAGAGAAGTATCTCTACCCTTCAGGTCGTTCGATCAAACGGTCGTTCGATCGAATGGTCGTTCGATCGGATGGCGATCCATCCAGAGAGACATTTCTTAGAGAACAAGTTCACAGCAGGATTGTCATTCGATCGGATGGTCTTCCGATCGGATGGAAATCCGTTAGAAACATATATGTTTTGAAAGTGTTTAAGTATCAAAGACCAAATGCAATCCGATCGGATTGTCGTTCGATCGGATGGCAATCCGATCGGACGGTAATCCGTCCAACAATCTGATCGTTTTGAAAACTTGAATATTTTGCTAAGTTTGAAAAGTTTCCTGTCTGATCGAGACTGTATGACAACGTGTTAAACAACAGGAACCCCACCAAGTCTAGATTATCTGATCAGATGGGAATTACCCCAGTCCGATCAGTTAACTGTTCGTGACGGTCTGTTCATGTTCAACCCGGAATCGGTTGTCTCTTTGATAGGAATCAGATCTCAAACCGTCACCTCACTAGGAAATGAGCGGAAGGCCTGAATGAGCTCCGATTCTATCGGTTTTGAGTGCATGTTTTGAGTGCATTGAGTGTAAAAGAGTTGAAAGAAAGTTAAGAAAGCATCTTTCAATCCGTTTAACCTCGAAAATGTTTAGATCTAGATGAAATTAGTGTTAAGTCATGTTGAAATCATTTAGATCTGAGTTGTTCTTGGTGGAATGAGGCCAAATCTTGAAGTTCATAAGAACCCCATGATGACATCATCCTAGAACACCTCAAATCCGCTGATTTCACAGTTAAAAGCGAAGATTCAAATGTGAAAATGATGAAGAAGTGTGTATAGATGATAGATGTACAAGATTTGAGTCGAAAACTTACAAGAATCGCGAGAAATTGAGAGAAAGGAGGGCTGGAACGTGCTGGCCGGAGAGAGAGCTGTCACATCACTGTTCATGATGTGACAGGGGGGTATTTATAGGTTGCCCAAAGAGGAAAGGGGGCACAAGTGTCGGATCGGATGGCAAACCGATCGGATGGTCATCCGTACGGATGACCATTCGATCGAAGTGATCCGGCGAGTTAGATTCTGATGTTTCGTTTCGCGTGCTGAGAGTTGCGATGCGTTTAGGCGAGTGCCAATTAAGTGATGTGATAGATTTAATAATAGTCACCCAAATAATATAACTAACATAAATAAACTTACGTTTAGCGTTTGCGATTAGATTGTGATGCGATAGAGTTGCGATTGCGTTTTCGATTAATCACCACAAACGTAAAGTAAACATGCACAAGTAACACATAAATAGCACACACACGTAAAACAATATACAGAACCTATGTTTCTAGTTGCGAATGCGATTGCGATGCGATTAGCGATAAAGCGATAAATAGATTAACGATTAACAAGCGATTATATCTCGATTATTATAGATACTCCACATAATACATATAAAGTCAACAAATAATAGAATTCGATTACAAGTCAAGAAAGTACAGTCAATAATTAAGCAAGGAGTGACAGATCGCAATTAGCAATCTTTTCTTCCTTTGACTTTGACTTTGACTTTGACTTGTACTTTGACTTTGGAAACGCGGGTTGTTACAGCCTCCCCTACTTTAGGGAATTTCATCCCGAAATTAAGGCGCTGGCATAACAAAAAGTTGTGGATACTTAGCCTTCATGTCACTTTCGAGTTCCCAGGTGAACTCTGCGCCATGTTTGCCTTCCCAGCGAACCTTCACAATGGGAATGCGTGAGCGCCTGAGCTTCTTGGTTTCTCGATCCATGATCTCGACAGGCTTCTCCACGAAGTGTAATGTTCTGTCCACTTGTAGATCCTCAAGTGGCACTTGTAAATTCTGCTCGGCCAGGCACTTTCTAAGGTTCGATACATGGAAAGTCGGGTGGACGTTGCTATGTTCTTCCGGTAGTTCGAGTCTATAGGACACTTTGTCGATCCTTTTCAGAATCTTAAAGGGTCCAACATATCGAGGTGCGAGCTTTCCTTTCTTGCCGAATCTGATCACACCCTTCGAATGTGAAACCTTTAGGAATACGTGATCGCCAACGTCAAATTCAAGGGGCTTGCGGCGTCTATCGGCGTAACTTTTCTAATGACTCCGACCTTTCAGAAGGTTGTCTCGAATTTGGAGGATTTTGTCAGTCGTTTCTTGCAACAGCTCAGGACCGGTAATTTGCGCGTCTCCGATCTCATGCCATACAATAGGCGATCGATATTTTCTTCCGTATAATGCCTCAAATGGTGCCATTTGAATGCTAGAATGATAACTATTATTGTACGAGAATTCGACCAAAGGTAAGTGCGCGTCCCAATTACCACCGAAATCTGTGACACACGAGCGAAGCATGTCTTTAAGGGTACGAATCGTTCTTTCAGTCTGACCGTCGGTTTGGGGATAGAAAGCGGTACTTAGATTGAGAGTAGTACCGAGAGCAGATTGAAACGTCTCCCAAAGACGCTAGGTAAACCTACCATCGCGGTCAGAGATGATGTCACGAGGTGTCCCGTGTCGATAGATGATCTCGTCGGTGTAGATTTGGGCTAACTTTTCTACCTTAAAGTCTTCTCGTATTGGCAGAAAATGAGCAGATTTAGTCAAACGGTCAACGACGAACCAGATGCTGTCGTGACCTGATGGCGTGCGCGGGAGTTTCGTTATGAAGTCCATGGCTATGCTCTCCCATTTCCACATAGGGATCTCGGGTTGGACGAGTAAGCCAGAGGGTCTTTCCTCTTTGGCCTTGACTTTCGGACAAGTCAGACACTTCGAAATGTCACACCCCAACCGATGGCGGAAACATCGGGGCGTGGCACTAAGCAAAACAGATTGTCCAGAAGTTTCCATAATAACTATGATTACCAATTATTTAAAGCATCACGTCCCATACCATGACATAAAAAGTAACATAATTATTACAGGAAAAGTCAAGACAAATTGTTCTGTTTCGACAACTCAGAATTTAAGTACAGACAATTTGTTTATTTGTTTCTAGACCTTTCCTAGCCTCGATTTCACAGCAAGCCAAGCATTCTAACATCTTAAGCACCTGTCATATACGTTAAAGTAAAAGTCAATACACATAGTGTAAAGGTGAGCATACAAGTTTGATAGATATAATAGAGTTTGAAATCATTTACGCATAACCAGCACGTACACAGTGTGAAATGAAGCATTTAACTTATTGACATGATCCTATCAATACCAATGACTGCGGATTGACTGCGCAAGGTAGTTCATAATACACACTCACCACTGTGAGCCATGTAATTAATTGTCCTTAACAACCCCTGAGTGAACAGGTGCTGAGTCCAAACTATAGTACTATCGTTGCTAAGGCAGGTAGACAGCAATCCATGTGTAAACATAACAAACAAGCATTCATTAAGTCACGTATAACATGCGGTAGTGTTTAGCGTTTAAAGTATTGAGTAGTGTGTTCGATGTGATTTAGAATAAGTAACGTATGTAACACCCAAAAGTGCATAAAGCAAAAAGGGTTCGAGTATACTCACAGCGATGATGGATTGAAGGGAGCGCTAGAGCGGAATTAGCCTGATTAGAACGATAGCATAAACGATAAGAGGAGCGTAAAACGATGCGAGTGTAACAAGGATCGGACGGTAATCCGATCGGGTGGCAATCCGATCGGATGGCCAGTCGATCGGGTGGCAATCCGTTCGGATAGTCACCCGATCGGGTGGCCATTTGATTGGATTGTCACCTCGTTTGGTGAGGATGTGTTTGTGTATGATGGTTTTCCTTTTGAAGTTTTCGTTGTAGCATTTCGAAAATAGAGAAGTATCTCCACCTTTCAGGTCGGTCGATCAAACGGCCATTCGATCGGACAACAATCCGATTGGCGAGGCTTCTCAGATTGAGAACAAGTTCACAGCAGGACGGACACTCGATCGGATGGCTATCCGATCGGGTGGAAATCCGTACACATTGACCATGTTGAAAATTGTTTAAGTATCCAACTCCCAAACGTCACACGATCGGACGGTCACTCGATCGGATGGCAATCCGATCGGGTGGTAATCCGTTTCAACGTTCAGACCCTTGAATAGTTTGAAAAATAATTCAAGTATCGAACCAAGTGCAACCCGATCGGATGGTCGGTCGATCGGGTGGCAATCCGATCGGAAGGCAATCCGTCCCGACGATCCGTTCGTCTTGTCACTTGATTCGTTTGAAGTTTTGTAGTGTTTGAATGAGGCATTTTGATAACATGCTTGAATAACAGAAACCTATCTCGGCCCAAGTGACCTGACCGAACAGGAATCACCCTAGTCCGACCGGTTCACGGTTCGAGTCGGTAGTTCATGTTCAAACCTGAAGTCAATACCTCTTGGATGGATTTCAGATCTGGAACTAATACATCACCAAGAATGGGTAGAAGATCAGGACAAGCTCCGATTCCATCGGGTTTGAGTGCATTGAGTGTAAAAGAGTTGAAAGAAAGTTAGAAAACCATCTTTCAATCCTTTTCACCGTGAATATGTTCACATCTATGAAAGATCTTTGTTTATTCATGTGGAAATCGTTTAGATCTAAGTTATTCTTGGTGGATTGAAGCCAAAACATGAAGTTCATAAGAACTCCATGATGACATCATCCTAGAACACCTCAAATCTAGTGATTTCACGGTTAAAAGTTAATATTCAAAAGATAGAAAGCTCCTACGTGTAGATCAAGAAAGTACAAGATTTAGGTTGGAAACTTAGAACAATCGGAAGAAATTGAGAGAAATGAAGGCTGGAGCGAGCTGGTCGAGTGAGAGCTGTCAACATCAAGTGATGTGACATATGAGGGTATTTATAGGGTTTCCATAAAAGGAAAGTGAGGGAAAGTGGCTGATCGATCGGGTGGCAGTCTGATCAGGTGGCAACCCAATCGGATGGCCGCCCTATCGGTTGGCCACTCGATCCGAGTGTTTGGCGCGATGAGTTTCGTCGTTTCGATTTGAGTGTAGAGCTTTGCGATGCGATTCGAGCGAGCGATGCGGTAGATTTACCCATTAAATTACTTTTAATCCTAACTACTATATCTAACATACAATCATCATAATTACCTTGCGTTTAGCTTTTCGATTCGATTGCGACGCGATAGAATTGCGATTGCGATTAACACCTCAACATAAACATAACATGCACAAGTAACACATAAATAGCACACACACACGTAAAACAATATCCAGCACACCTATTTCGAGTTGCGAATGCGATAGCGATAAGCGATAAATCGATTAAACATGCGATTAATAGCGATTAAACCTCGATTAATAACAAGTACTCCACATAATACAACTAACGTAAAAGGATAAAAAGACTATCTACGAGTCAAAGAAGTCAAAACAGGAGTTGAGCAAGGAGTAACAGATCGCAATTAGCAATCTTGTCTTCCTTTGACTTCAATCTTGACTTTGACTTTGACTTTGACTTTCGAAACATGGGGTGTTACACGAAAGATAGATAGCGATATCTTTCTTCATGCCCGGCCACCAGTACTTGTAGCGAAGGTCCTGGTACATCTTATCGGCACCGGGATGAATAGAATATCGCGACTTGTGGGCTTCGTCCAACAGAATTTGTCGTAAATTTGTGCGCTTGGGGATCTAAATTCGATCTAGATAATGGAATATCCCATTCGATTTATTCACTAGCTAGGATCCATCGTTGAGAATCCTTTCCTTCATCAGGGTGTGTTCGGTAAAACAAGCATGTTGGGCGTCACGGATAAGAGCTTCGAGATTATGCTGGGCTTGGATATTACAAACGCTATGCAAATAGCTTCGTCGGCTTAGAGCATCGGCAACGACATTTTCTTTGCCAGGATGATAACGAATCTCACAGTCGTAATCGTTAAGAAGTTCAACCCATCGGCATTGGCGCATATTCAGTTCCTTTTGAATCAAGATGTGTTGTAGTCTCTTATGGTCTGTGAAGACCGTACACTTGGTACCATAAAGGTAGTGTCGCCAAATCTTGAGCTGACGAGACGCGTAGGCGATAACCTTGTCTCGTTGCATGAGAACACAACCTAGACCAAGGTTCGAGGCTTCGCAATAGACAATGAAGTCATCGTTTCCGTCGGGTAAAGCGAGCACAGGAGCATTGCAGAGCATGCGCTGGAGAGTTTGAAAGGCATTCTCTTGTTCGGTTCCCCAAACAAAAGGCTTATCTTTATGCGTCAAGGAAGTAAGCGGAATAGCGATTTTCGAGAAGTCAGTGATGAATCGACGGTAATAGCCTGCCAATCCGAGGAACAAACGAACATCTGATGGTGATTTTGGGGTAACCTAACTCTTAACAGCTTCGATCTTCACGGGATCAACGTGTATACCTTGACTATTGACGATGTGACCGAGGAACTGGACCTCCTCCAGCCAAAATTCATACTTGGAGAACTTGGCATAGAGTCGATTCCCTTGGAGTAGTTCGAGAACCAAACGTAGATGTTGCGCGTGTTCGGCTTTCGACTTCGAATAGATAAGGATGTCGTCGATGAATATGATGACAAAACGGTCAAAAAATGGTTTGTAAACATGGTTCATCAAATTCATGAAGACCGCAGGTGCATTGGTTAAACCAAAGGGCATTACGAGGAATTCATAATGGCCGTATCGGGTGCGGAAAGCGGTTTTCGATATATCTTCCTCTTGAATTCGTAACTGATGATAGCCTGAGCGTAAATCGATCTTCGCGAAACACGTAGCACCTTGCAATTGATCAAGCAAATCATCGATTCGGGGCAGGGGATAACGATTCTTGATGGTCAGCTTATTCAACTCCCTATAGTCGATGCACATCCGGAACGACCCATCCTTCTTTTTGACGAAGAGGACTGGTGCGCCCCAAGGAGAGGTGCTAGGGCGAATGAAGCCTTTGTTAAGTAGTTCCTGGAGTTGACTCGAGAGTTCGCGCATTTCGGACGGAGCGAGATGATAAGGAGATTTAGCAACAGGGTTAGCTCCAGGAATGAGGTCAATACGAAAATCAATATCACGACTCGGGGGTAGACCAGGTAAATCATCAGGAAAGACGTTAGGAAAATCACGAACCACAGGCACCTTATCCATTGCCTTAACTTCCTTTTTCTCCGCTACTACAATGTGTGCCAAGAAAGCTTGGTATTCCTTGCGGAGATACTTGCTAGCCTGGACACACGACATGAGTTGGAGTTTCTTCGAGGCGACTTCACCATAAACACACAATTGATCACCATTAGCGAGCGAGAAACGAATCATCTTATCGAAGCAAACAACTTCAGCACGATTTTCTCGGAGAAAATCCATGCCTACTATGATGTCAAAACTACCGAGCTGCATCGGAATAAGGTCGATAGGGAAGACGTGATTGTTGAGTTCAAGCGTACAATCACGTAGAACAGAATTGACAGTGACGGTTCTTCCAGTGGAAACTTCAACGTCGAACGTCGTAGGGAGGTGGGCGCACTTACGATTAAGGAGCTTTTCGAATTCAAATGATACAAAACAGTTATCGGCTCCACTATCAAATAAACATGAAGCATATATACCATTCACAAGGAACGTACCATTAACCACGTTGTTGTCCGCTTGAGCCTGGCGTGCGTTGATGTTGAAAGCACGTCCGCGGGCTGCTGGTTGCTGTTGTTGATGTTGTTGCGGCTGCTGCTGTGGCTCTTGCTTCCCCACTCTGTTGGGGCACATGTTTGTAAAGTGGTTGGGATCACCACATGCAAAGCAAGCTCTTGCATGTGCTGCGGGGGCATGAGCTGCATGTTGGCCTTGGGGAGCAGGAAGGAGAGCTTG
Organism: Helianthus tuberosus; assembly: GCA_030545235.1. NCBI lineage: Eukaryota > Viridiplantae > Streptophyta > Magnoliopsida > Asterales > Asteraceae > Helianthus > Helianthus tuberosus. The sequence goes on along the minus strand of CM060364.1, from coordinate 155,918,780 downwards.
TGGTGCAGGAGCTTGACCTTGAGCTAGAGCTGGAGCTTGACGTGGACCAGTACGGTAATTAGCAGTAAAGTGGCCGTACAGGTTGCAGTGAACACAGAATCTGCAAGCAATCCCAGTAGGATAATGATAGGTACAAGTAGGGCAGAGCGGGTGTGGACCAGTATATGCACGCTTGGCTGGCGGTGCATGGGTCACCGGGGCCGCTACTGGGCGGTTCTGGGGTTGCGGTTGAGCGGGAATAGCTTGGAGCGGAGCGGCAGCTGTGACAGCGCAATTCTTGCTACTATTGTTGTTTTTCTTTCTCTTGCAATGGGAGGACTTTGAAGCTTGCGTAGCGGCGGCGGTTTCAGCGGTGGGAGCAGCGGTAACTTGGTGAAGATTCTTGGAGGCTTTATCAAAGTAACCCGCCCTAACTCGCTTGTCGTTAATCTCGGCAGCGAGCAGGAAGGTTTCCTCAATAGTTGACGTGTTCGCGGCTTGCACGAAATCAGCCACACAATCCGGTAAAGCATGGATGTATTTCTTGATGGTGATTTCTGGGGTAGTAACTTGGCCCGGACAGATTATACTCAGCTGTTTGAAGCGGGCAGTTAAACTAGCGTTGTCGCCAGCCTCTTGTTTGATGTGCCAGAACTCGTCCTCCAACTTTTGAAGCTTGTGGGGAGGGCAGAACTCCTTCATCATGATGTCCTTCAACTCATCCCACGTAAGCCCGTAAGCTGCATCATTCCCTCACTTGTTTCTTTCGGCAGTCCCACCAGTCCAGAGCCCTAGACTGGAAAACGCCTGTGGCGTTAACAGTGCGGAGATTATCAGGACAGCCGCTTTGGCGCAGGGTGACTTCGATAGAATCGAATCACTGAAACATGGCAGTAGGTCCATCTTCTCCGGTGAATTCTTTGGGATCGCAGGCTTTAAACTGCTTGAAGCTGAAAGTAGCTCGAGGTGAATCAGTCCTGGACTCGTCAGAGAACTTGCTAGCGTTTTCATTCAGCTCGCTGACAAATTGCAGTATGACTTTCGCCATTTGTTTTGCGACCAAAGAAGCGATACATTTGTCCTCAAAGTTTCTTCGGGCGACACGAGAAGTATGCGATCCAAATGACGACATTGTTTGCAACAGACATCGCCATAGGACTCAAACACTATATAATCGAATCTCACCTCACACGCACTACTACTAAATAAAGCTCAGGAACACATCCAAACACATAAGCACATAGGCACATAATCCACATAAGCACATAACACATAAGCACAGAAGCACATTAGCACATAGTCCACAGAAACCACACTATATTTCACGTATTCACCTATTAATTCAGGTTCGCGCGTTCGAGAGTAGCGCTTGCGATTAGCGAGTACACATCGAGTAGCATAGCGAGTAGTATAACTTAAGCAAGTAGTATAGCATGCGATCATCCACAAAGTAGCAGCGATTTGTTAGCGTATTGAGATAGATGTGTAGTGCGGGTTGTATGTGTTGATCAAAGCGAACAGCGAAAAGCGTATAAATCACCCAAAAATCGAAACACATAAACATGTAAAACCACATAAAACACATAAAAGTTCTCATAAAAATGACAAATATCAGAGTCAGCGGTTGCCGGCTCAGGATCAAAACACATAAAATCAGCGATTGCGATCTTGAAATCGAAAATAGATTGTCTCGGCTTGATAGACGTTGACTACCCAAAGTGATTCGACTATTCTCAAGAACACCGAGTATACGTTGTAGCCTAATAGACTGTGCTCTTTCACCGGCGGATGGTGAATGGCACGCATCCTTTCGGTTATTCACGCGACTCGAGTCATTGGAATCCATCGAGACTTTGGTGAGAGTTTTTGCAAAATCAAAATAGAGAACGGAACAAGGCAGCAAGGTTCAGGTTTCACCCCTAACTTAGCGACTACGTTCCTGTTTGTGTGATAGAATTACGAGATAGAGGGAGAAAATTGCGTCGAAGTACGGATTTCACTCCCGATTCAACGCAAATTCTCGTGTTTTCAGTAAAAATGCGCGTCAGACAAGCGATCCAATCGAGAGTTTGCGGTTTTCACACCTAGTCTCGATCTAATCACTTGTTCGTTTTTCGAAAAATAGTGTAGTGCGGTGCTAGCCTTAGGAAAGGCTAAGTGATAGAGTATAGCATGATTGCGAGGCGATCGAATAACAGAAATAGGCTCGTGCGGAACTCCTACCGGGTTCACACAAGGCGGTCTATTGGTGCTTAGACTATAGACTAGGTCGTTTCTAAGTCATCGACCCGGACTAGGTCGAGTCTTGCCTAATTCCCTATAGTTATGGCTCTGATACCAATCTGTCACACCCCAACCGATGGCGGAAACATCGAGGCGCGGCACTGAGTGAAACAATATCCAGGAGAATTCCATAACAACTATTATTACCAAATATTTATAAGTCATGTCCCATACCACAACATATTCAGTAAAATAATTATTACGAACAGGGCATCTCAAAGACAAATAAAAAGGCTGTTCCGACAACTCATAAAATTAAATTGTTTGTTTCTAGACCCATCCTATCTTGATTCCACAAAAGATAGCAAGCAAGCACAGCATCCTAAACACCTGTCACATACGTTAAAATAGAGGTCAATACACAAAGTGTAAAGGTGAGCATACAAGTTTAGTAGTATAATAGATAGCGAAAATCATTTACGCATAACCAGCATGTAATATGTAGCAGAGTGAAGCTATTAGGTTATCGACAATGAAATATGCACAAACGTGACGGCGAGTTGTAGAATGCGCAACACATATCACCACTGTGACACGTGAAGAAAACCCTTAACAACCCCTGTCCACAACAGGTGCTGAGTCCAAACTATAGTACTATCGTTGCTAAGGTGTCAGGCAACAATCACTGTGTAAACATAACATACAAGCATTCATCGAGTAACACGTATAACATGCAATAACGATTAGCGTATAAAAGTGTTTGCGTAGTGTGTCGATTGTGATTTGGATAAGTAACGTATGTAACACCCAAAAGTGCGTAAACAAAAAGGGATCGAGTATACTCACAGATTGTGTTTAGTAAATAAACACTCTCTTGGATTGAAGGGAGCGCTGGAAAGTTTGCCTGATTACAGAATGATAGCATAAGCAAATGAACAGCGCGTTAAACGAGGATGAATGACCAAGTGACGAATGGTTATCCGATCGGATGTCAATCCGTTCGGATGGTCATGCGATCGGATGTCAATCCGTTCGGATGGTCATCCGGTCGGATGGCCATTCGGTCGGATTGACATTCATTTGGGATGGATGTGTTCGTGTATGATGGCTTTGAAGGTTTCGTTGTAGCATTTTAAAATCAGAGAAGTATCTCTACCCTTGAGTTCGTTCGATCGGATGGCGATCCGTCCTGAGAGACATTTCTCAGAGAACAAGTTCACAGCAGGATTGTCATTCGATCAGATGGTCTTCCGATCGGATGGCAATCTGTTAGAAACTGATATGTTTTGAAAATGTTGAAAGTGTTTAAGTATCAAAGACCAAATGCAATCCGATCGGATGGCAATCCGATCAGATGGCAATCCGTCCAACAATCTGATCATTTTGAAAACTTGAATATTTTGCTAAGTTTGAAAAGTTTGTGGTCTGATCGAGACGGTATGACAACGTGTTAAACAACAGGAATCCCACCAAGTCCAGACTATCTGATCGGATGGGAATCACCCCAGTCCGATCAGTTAACTGTTCGTGACGGTCTGTTCATGTTCAACTCGGAATCGATTGTCTCTTTGATAGGAATCAGATCTCAAACCGTCACTTCACTAGGAAATGAGCGGAAGGCCTGAATGAGCTTCGATTCTATCGGTTTTGAGTGCATTGAGTGTAAAAGAGTTGAAAGAAAGTTAAGACAGTATCTTTCAATCCTTTTAACCTCGAAAATGTTTAGATCTAGATGAAATTAGTGTTAAGTCATGTTGAAATCCTTTAGATCTGAGTTGTTCTTGGTGGAATGAGGCTAAATCTTGAAGTTCATAAGAACCCCATGATGACATCATCCTAGAACACCTCAAATCCGCTGATTTCACAGTTAAAAGCGAAGATTCAAAGGTGAAAATGATGAAGAAGTGTGTAGATGATACATGTACAAGATTTGAGTCGAAAACTTACAAGAATCGCGAGAAATCGAGAGAAATGAGGGCTGGAACGTGCTGGTCGGAGAGAGAGCTGTCACATCACTGTTCATGATGTGACAGGGGGTATTTATAGGTTGCCAAAAGAGGAAAGGGGGGCACAGGTGTCGGATCGGATGGCAAACCGATCGGATGGTCATCCGTGGTCATTCGATCTAAGTGATCCGACGAGTTAGATTTCGATGTTTCGTTTCGCGTGCTGAGCGTTGCGATGGGTTTAGGCGAGTGCCGATTAAGCGATGCGATAGATTTAATAATAGGCACCCAAATAATATAACTAACATAAATAAACTTGCGTTTAGCGTTTGCGATTAGATTGCGATGCGATAGAGTTGCGATTGCGTTTTCGATTAATCATCACAAACGTAAAGTAAACATGCACAAGTAACACATAAATAGCACACACACGTAAAACAATATACAGAACCTATGTTTCCAGTTGCGAATGCGATTGCGATGCGATTAGCGATAAATATATTAGCGATTAACAAGCGATTATATCTCGATTATTATAGATACTCCACATAATACAACTAAAGTCAACAAATAATAGAATTCGATTACAAGTCAAGAAAGTACAGTCAATAATTAAGCATGGAGTGACAGATCGCAATTAGCAATATTTACTTCTTTTAACTTTGACTTTGACTTGTACTTTGACTTTGGAAACGCGGGTTGTTACAACTTAATTATTCATATGTTGCCAAACAGCCCCTTAGTGTTTCCCAATGAACCCTTGCCTATATATATTTGACAAAGGTTAGGTTAAATTTACATGCTTGATTTCAAGTATCAATGAAACCGGAACGTTGAACCTTCAAAGACTCAAAGCAAAACCATGAATCGAGCAGTCTGGATCCAAAACAATAAACCGGCCGGTTTTAACAACTTACACACATTCATTTATTTAAATAAATAAATTATTTCATAATAAGAGAAAGAAATTTAAGGATTCGGTTATTATATTGATAACGACAAACAGAGACATATTCAAGTTTATCGAGTTTTGTAATTATATTGATGACGACAAACTGAGACATATTCAGTTTTATCGTGTGTGTAAAATTTTAACCAAGAAAACGACAAATAGAGACAGTCAATTTTATCGTGAAAGATATCAACTAAAACTCGTATAAAACATTTAAACATCATATTCAGTAATCTATTATTCAAAAACTTCATATATCTAAACAAAACTAACTTATAACACATATATAATTTTACTTATTTTAGCCTGATATAATTAATTAACATAGCACATTACCACTCACAACAGTGAGCTAGGTAATGTGCAGTGCCGGCTACAACGAGGTGAAGGGTGGGTCTGTGATCAGGGCCTAAACGAATGTAGGGCCCGAAAAATTTTTAAATTATATATATATATATATAGAGAGAGAGAGAGAGAGAAAGTATAATGTACTTCACGCCTTAAAGTACTTCACGAAATATATAACATGCGTAATTATTTTTTTGACCAAAATAACGTGCGTGATTTTGGATCCCATGCGTGATTATGTGGTCCCATGCGTGATTATACCCCTGATCCAACGGTTACCATTGTCTCCTACGTGAAGTATGATAAGCCATGAAGTATGTTAACCTTTCTCTCTATATATATATATTTAAAAAATCTGGATGTTTTTATAAATAAAGGCTTTTGTATAACAAGTTCAAAACCCAACTAAAAGTTTTATAAATAAGGCCCAAAGTTTTATAAACCCAAGCCTACCCCCAAGACAAAGGTGGCTAATAAACAAAAGTTTTTCAAAATTATAACCCAATTGTCATGTGGGAAAACAGAACGTCGACTTGGGGCCTGGGGGATTCACGTTCAGTCGTTCATCATCATCAGATGACAGACATCAGACGACGATTCATTATCATCGCAGCAGAGGAGGATTTATAGGTCGAAATTGAGTGAGAAATCAGGGATATTATCGTCATCATCATCATCATCGACGCTGGAGGTGTTTCAAAGGGTGAATCCAGGGTTTTGTGGGATGGATAATCTTGAGATTGAGGTATAAAATTCTTATAATTCTTTTTTTTTTTAGTTCTTAAAATTCTATTTTTGTTAATTTGTTTTATCAATTTCATAACAATTATTGTTGTATTTATATATTTGATTAAATGATTGATGAGTTTATATTATATGAAGATTTGCGAATATGGTCCAAATTTTTTATCTCGAACAGGGCCAAAAAAATTTTGTGATTTTCAGAGACGTCTCCGGTAATGTGTCATCAAACATATATATTTATATGACGATTATACTTTTTTTCTTGTATATCTTTAAACAAAACGAGTTAGGTTAAATGGATAAAACACGATTAGGTCAAAAAAAAATAAAACAATTACATACAATTGTAGCAACATGATTTTTCTTGAAAGCTTATAATAAAATTATATACCATGTTTAACATAATAGGGTGGGAGTTGGCTACATAGTGTAAAAAGTCATAAAACACCATAATGTTAACCATAAAACACACTCAAAACCCACAAATAACAAAGTAAAGATTATTAAAACGCCATATTTTGTGGGTTTTATGTTGTGTTTTGGATGATAAGACTTTGATTATCGAATGTCTAACATTAGTGTGTTTTATGTATTTTATCATGTTGTGTTTTATATTCATAGTTATACGATGTGTGTTTGAAGTTTTTATGGACTGTTAGGGTTTGGATATTGTGTTTTAGTGATCTTCACTCTGTTATTGGTGGGTTTTAAGTGTGTTTTATGGCTGAAATTGTGGTGTTTTATAACTTTGTACAGTTTGTAGGGAAAATGAACTTTATAGCCAAATCCCACCCTAACATATTATTCACGAAAATAAATGTGTATTGTTGATCGAAGTTGAGTGAGAGTTCTACCTTAGTTCCGACCATGTTTACTAGTGATAAGATGACTTAATTATGATGAACTCCTTTTCATATTTATGTGGTCAATTTCAAGATTTTTGTACATATTTGGTGACCTTTTTGTATCCCAAAATATATTCTAAACTATATTATCACAACTTCTGTTTGGATATTAAATAACTGTAAGTTGTCAATTTTTTATACCTTAGATAATGTTAACCATAATGTTAAATATGTCATAACAAATTCGAAATATATTTTATTAATTTGTTATTATCTTCCTATATTATATTTTAAATGTGTACTATGTGACACATTTTGTCTCATAGCTGTGAGGGTTGAAGTTGACTTTTTTATAGCTGTGTTGTCGATTATAGCATAATAACTTAACAGATTTAAAAAGTGGATTTTGCTTGATCATCATAACAATGATTGTGATGATGAGGTGTAACTTCTTATAAGTAGAAAGGAAGGGCATTTTGGTATTAAAACATTTTGGTCCTTATAAGTAGGTGTGTGAAAATGACATGTGACACCCCTTTTGTCTTCTAAAAAATATAACAAAAAAAAACATTACAAAAAATCTAGCACAAAAAATATAGTATAAAAAAATATAGCACAAAATATTAGTACAAAAAATATAGCACAAAAAAATCTAGTACAAAAAATATAGCACAAAAAATTAGTACAAAAAAATGTAGTACAAAAAATACAGCACAAAAATTCAGAAAAAAAAAAATGCTATACAACATAGAAATACTACATATTTTTGTGGGTTTTTAGTCGTCATATTTTATATAGCAATATGGTATTCAAATTAAAGATAAAAAAAACGCTCGATTTTATAGTGAAAATTTTATTAAAAAATAATGTCGTATAAAAAAGTTATGAATGTTTAAAAAATGAGGGTGGAATATGTATGTGTCTTACATGTGAAGAAAGAAAGTCAATAAATATGATTTTCCCAATATACCCTTACACTCCTCTTTTTCCTATATTTTTATCTTAACCATTGATTTGAAAAATGAATGATTAATATCCATTCTCATCCTACTTAGGCAAAATAAATTTTTTATTTGATCTTATGCCTATGTGTGTGTGTGTGTGGGGGGGGGGGGGGGGTCGGCTACAAAGTCGAAAATTCCTTAAAAGTGTACAAAGTCATAAAACATTATAATTTCAGCCATAAAACACATCCAAACCCCACAAATAACATAGTGGAGATTACTAAAACACCATATTCTAATCCTAACAGTCCATAAAAACTTCAAAAACACCATCGTAGACCTATGAATATATAAAACACAACATGATATTCAACATAAAACACAATAATATTAGTCCTTCGATAATCAAAGCCTTATCATCCAAAACACAAAACAAAACCCACATATTTGGTGTTTTAGTAACCTCATTATGTTATTTGTGGGTTTTTTTTGTGTGTTCTATGGTTGACTTTTTACACTTTTTAGGAAATTTAGACTTTGTAGCCAACTCCTAGCGTGTGTGTGTGACAACTCGCATTTTCAGGTTAATACCAAACACTTTTATGTACTTTTATACTTTATGAATTGTAAATATTCATACTTGTACTTATTTGAGCATGTAACTATTAACATACGATATGGTTTCGTACAAACTTTAAAGTTAACACGGTTAACTTTCTACGCAAACTGGATAGTTTGGACACACGAGGAACTGAACTCGTAACAACACGAAGTTATCTAGGATAACTTGTTACCCAAGATAGTTGCATGAAACTTGAGGGACTGGAACTAGAAATATAACTAAACAAATCATAACAAACTAACTATACATGCTATGCACATCACACATCACCACTCGAAATCATACCTTCGTGTCACCCTTGATCCACACGAAACACCCCACCAACACTCGCACCTTCGCCCCATGACCCCCCCCCCCCCCACACACACACGAAGGCTAAGCCTTCGTGTCCTAACAGCCACTTTCGTGTCATGTTTTCCCTTCTTCGCCTTTTTTATGCTGCCAGTTGTTACGGGTTTTAAACCCACCGACTAATTATATGTTATATAAACACACGCAGTCGTATAGCCTAAACCCTAATCATAATATTAACACAAAGCTCTATTACCTCTCTCTTTGTCGACGAACAAGGAGCACAACACAATCTCTTTCGGTTCTTGATCTCTATCGCACTCGGTAACGTACCACGATCTCGTTCATAATCTTTGTGCGCATCTACATGATGCTAATATGCGTTTTATCTATGTGATTTACGTGGAACATGATTTTTATATGCTAGGGTTATAGCGGTTAATTTGTTAATGATAGTCGTAAAGTTTATCCGTTTACATGTTTCGTATAGATGCGTGAACGATAAAGTTTCATATGTTTTGATGATTTAGCGATTTGATGAAGGCTAATCTGATGTATATGTGTTTTTTGAACAATCTATGGGGTCGAAAAACATGATAACCATGATTATATTTGCGGTTTGGTGAAGGTTTGGGTATAAAGTACATTATGTCCGAGATTCCGCAGCCATCTTACAACGGCTGTAACGAAGTCATAGCTTCATGAAAACGTTTGGTTCTTGAGTCTAAATCATAGTGTTTTGAAATACGCTTCAAACCTCACTAGTTTCATAAATTTTCGACAAGTCTAAGTCAGTCAAAAGAATTTTATGGTATTAACGGTTCAGGCTGCGTTTTCCAGCAGAATTTGCAGCCTATTATGAATGTTACAACTTGGTATTAATGGTTCAGGCTGCGTTTTCCGACAGAATTTTCAGACCTATGTGTAATAAATGATTTTTAGTTAATTTTCTGTGAACAATTAGGCTTTGAGAGAATTATACAAAGTCTACCCAACTTATTAACATGTCTCATAATTTATGTGGAATTTTTATAGTAGGTTTACTATTTTAAATAAATTCCGGAAAACTGCTCAAAAACTGATATGCAACTATGTAAGCTGAAACATGATGTTTGTGTTTGTGATTGCTTGTGATAGTTGGTATGAAGTGTCAATGCATGATTTGAAACCTATGTAAACATGATACATGGCAAGAGGTGTAGACCTACTCATGATCACACAAACGGTTAACTAAGTGTCAATGTGTTACATATTATGTGGTAGTTATGTGTAGAATTTAAGTGTGCACAATTTAACTAAAATGGTAACCATGTCAGGACGTGGTTGACCACTGCTACTACCATACACTTAAAATTCTAGACGAGCAAACTAATGTGAGTTCACAACTTTTTACTAAAGCATGTGTCCCTGGTTGGGGACAACACACTTATTTCCTTGGTTGGGGAAACACTTACGGTAGCCCTGGTTGGGACTACGCGCGTGTTCCTAGTTTGGGACCACATACATACTATCCACTGGAGGTGGAATAGTACACATAACTAAACGCAAACTCTATCTAGAAGTCCCTACAAATTTTACCGATTAGCATGCCAGGTTGGCAAGCGGGGTATTAGTTGATAGAGTTATTAGGTTCGACAAACCTCACACCGTGCTGGGAGCCGGGCGTGAACTATTGACCTTTTCATTACATCAATGCGGATAGACAGTGATGAGGGCACAAAAACTATAACGTCAGCATCCGGTACAAACAATTTAGTTACCTTGATGAGGGTTAGCTACCCGAGTCATACTTATAACGCTTTGCATGTGAACTTACACTTACGCTTTACGCTTTACGCTTAACTAAAATTGTGAATCCACCAACTTTATGTTGACACACTATTGCATGCCTTGCAGTTCGTTAGGTATAGCTGTACGGAGGTTTGCAATTTGGGGAGTGTCGTGGGTTATCAAACTTTACATTTTATCTATGTTATGAACTTGTGGTTTTGACTTGTGTCTGGATTTTTAAACTTCACTTCCGCTGTTAACTTAAACTTTGTTTTGAACTTTTAAACTTTGATCACTAATTGTGTTGATTGTGATGATTTTATAACTTTAATACTTGGTTCAACATGATTAGTGGCTGGATCCTGGTCACTCGCACGCCTCGTAGTAAAACTCCGCATGTGAAATTTGAGGATGTGACAGTGTGTGTATATATATTATCAAAACGTGGACATATGGTTATCTCGCATCTTTATCATTCAATTCTATTTATGTTTATTTGAGTTGAACACTAAGTTTTTTGAGCTGTATCACATCCTTTAGTTTTCTTTTTAGTTCGACTTTTTACTTCTTTTTCCCTTAAAGTATTAGTAAAAAATAATATAACTCTTATGGTTTAGTTTAAATTATAAGACCCCTATACTTTATAAGTTTATTATTATTATTATTATTATTATTATTATTATCCTATACTTTATAAGTTTATTATTATTATTATTATTATTATTATTATTATTATTATTATTATTATTATTATTATTATTGGAGGTAAAGTTTTTTGTTCCATTTTTACATGTTTTTTTTCGGCGTAGTAGATAACCATCAAAGCACACGTACATTTTAGACGAGGGCATACAAGTCCACATATATTTATGTACCGTATCTTTTGTAATTACATATCACGTATATAAAATCACACACCAATATAAATGTTCAAAAACACGCAATATAATCATGTAGTAGAGGGTTCAAATTAGAATATTTTTTTTAAGAAGAAAAAAAAAGTTTCAACCAATAAAATGCTTTATTTATTTCGTTTAATATTTGCATTTAATTTTAATATAAGGGTATATTGGTAAACTTACATAGATCATTAAATTGTTTTCTTCTCCTTTTATAACTAACTAAATTAAATTTGTAACTCCTTTTCAAAAAATATATATTTTTTTCAAATTAAAAAACAACTTAATTTAAAGTGTAGAATAAATTACTAGTTGTGTAGGATAAATTATGAGTTGTGTAGGATATATTTCGAGGTGTGTATGATACATGTCGACTGTGTAAGATAAAATTCTATAATGTGTAAGGTATATGTAGGAATATTTTGATATGTGTAGGTTTTGTAGATTATATGTAGGATAATTAATGATTAGTTGACTAATTAATAAAGAGAGAAAAAACTAATGAGATGAGTTATAAATGAAATAGTATTTTACCAATATGTTCTTTCTTCTTTTTCTTCTTTCTATAATTTTCTTCTTATTTGATCCTCTCCTAATCCCTCTCACTCCCCGTCAGTTGCGGACCTAGGAAACGAGATATACAAGGATTGAACCCATGACCTCCTGTTGGTAAAGAGAGGGATTTACCATTACACCAGGTTTCCTTTTCTTTCTATGGTGTCCACCAAATTGTATTTATGGGATCCTTATACAATTTAATATACCGAATCTACTAATTTTTTTTTTTAAACATTGGGGTCCGGAGACCCCAACCCACTCTATGTGAGTCTGCCCCTGCACCCCATGTATATAGTTGTCAAATTGGCACAATTTGGGAACTTTTCATTTAGCAACACGTTTCAAGGCAACTTAATGTATTCAAAATATTGCCATTAGTTTTGATGATGGTGTCATAGGTAGCGGGGACAAATAATGGTTGTAGGTGGTGCCGGGCCAATTTCGACTTGTTTTAAATTAGCAAGTTTTATAAAAAATGGCCCATTTTGGCATGTTCTATAACTTGCGACGATCAATTAGTTCGTTGTATAGTTTAAGTGAACCCATGTGCAGATTTCTTTTACCCAAATAAACTCGTTACATTTAAGGCTTTCCATGCCTCAAAGAGTTGTTTTCATTGGAGCTAATACAACATTTAGCAAGGTGGTCTTTGTACACGGAATCTAGCCTTTGAAGTAATGCCTACTTATTTATTCCTTCCACAATATTATATCATTGACATTGTGTTCATTTAGGTTTTTATTTTCTTGGTCAATGGCATAAAGAATATTCTGAATAAAATGCAAAAACTCGTCACGTAGAGGTGGTTGATAATTCATATATTATCCTTTTTTTTTCTAAAAATTCTGTAAACCTTTTAAAACATTTCTCCTTTCCTTTGATATGCTCACATTTCCTTGAAAGATATTACTCAGGCTCGAACGTCAATCCGATCGATTTTTGTACTTAAAGCGGATAATTAGTGGTTCAACAAAATAAACAGGCCAAAACGGGTAATTTTGGTTGCATGTCAAACCGGGCTTGGTTTGGTTAACTTATAACCGTTTGATAATTTTATCTATTACGAGAGATAGGCATATCCCGAATCAACTCAATCATAGGAAAATAAGTAGTAAAAGAGCTGCTTGAAAATCAACTCACTAAAAGCTCAAATAGAGCCAAGCTTAAAGGAGCTTAAGCTTTACTTATCGAGCTCGAGTAAAATCATACGCCTAAACAACCCTATTTTTATATATTTGTTAAATATATAAAATAGAGTAAGGATCCTGCGGAAAGTGTGTTTTTCCTAGAAAGTCTAGGAAGCGATCTGGGCCATCCAATGGGTGTGTTTAATGGTTAAGATGAAGTCAATGGCAATCTTGTAATTTTTTAGTTTATTTAATTCATTGTTTTAAAAGACTAGGGGCAATTTTGTCAATATATCGTGTTTTAAATCAATTAGATAACCGTCAGTCAAACCCAGTCCCTAATTTCAAGCTATTTTCCCTCTCTCTCTCCAAACCTATCTTCGAAACCCCAATCCCTACCAAAAATAACTACAATCATGGAAGAAGATAACTTTAGAAAGGACGAAGAGCACCGGATCAAATTAAAACACTTCTCCATCTCCGAGTTCATCATCACCATTCAAATACTGTTCTATCATCTCCGTTTTCTTGACGATGTGTTTTAACAGCAAGCAAATTAATACAGTTGTGTTTTAGCAGCAAGCAGATTCATACAGTTGTGTTTTAGCCTTCAGATTCATACCGTTGTGTTTTAACAGCAAGCAGATTCATACAGTTGTGTTTTAGCATTCAGATTCATACAGTTGTGTTTTAACAGCAAACAGATTCATATAGTTGTGTTTTAGCATTCAGATTCATACAGTTGTGTTTTAACAGCAAGCAGATTCATACGTTGTGTTTTACCATCCATGCTGGTAATGCTGGAGGATTTCTTGACGCCGTGTTTTAACAGCAAGCAGATTAGCAAATGGAAGTTAAAAACACAACAACAATATCTAAAAAAACAGTAATCTGCCAATTACAAAACCACCTTTATATTATGGGATCTATAAAAAAATTGACTTTAGCCCTGTAAACTGTTAAAACACAGCACCAAGAACATGCTAATAATTTCCAGTAATCTTCTGAACAATGGAATATGCGATTGGTTTAGATTTCGAAAACAAATTATTCAGAAAATCATGGAGAAAAACGGTTACAAAATATGGACATAGATAGTTAATGAAGATAAATTCCAAAAATAAAAATAGAATGTGAAAGTACACAATTGCCCTTCTAGTTAAAAATCTTCAATGCCACATGTCGCATTCTGATTGCTTCCTAGACTTTCTAGGAAAAACTCACTTTCTACCCAACTCCTACTCTATAAAATATATATTTTAGTACAATATTTTATTATACAAGAAAATATGATAAAAATAACCAAATAATTACAAGTGATAAATAATAAATGAGCCAAACCAAAATTGAGCTCAAGCTTTAGAATCAGAGCTTGCAACGAGCCAATCCCGAAATCTCATATGTTAGACAGGCCAAGTACGAGATCACAAACTAACTATAAATAATAAACGAATCAAACCCGAACTCTCATATGTTAGACAGGCCGATCACGAGATCACAACTAACTATAAATAATAAACGAGTTAAACCCAAGCTGGGCTCTCAAGCTTTAGAATCAGAGCTTGCAGCGAGCCGATCCCGAACTCTCATATGTAAGACAGGCCGAGATCGCAAGCTTAAACAAGCTCGAGTCAGGCCCAGCTTGGCTCGTTTACACTCCTAGTCATATTGTAAGCTAGAAAGGCTAGAGCATAAATGAAGGCAAAGGAAATTATAAAACTGAAAATCTTGTGATATTGCAAATGTAAAAATTGTAGCATTTAATTTGAATAAATGCCTTGTAAAAAAATCACTCTTCATCAGAATAATTAAACTTTATGGAGTGCGATTGTTGATCGATTAGCCCTCCCCTATAGCTTCCCCGCTTCTTCTTTGTCTTCTCGTGCCGAAAATCCCTGCAAATCAAACAATAAGTGTTAAAAAACCCGACCCAATTCGTTTATTCTCCAGTCAGAAAACCAACATCTGGGCTGAAAGAATCCAATTAAGATCTGTGGCACAATCATTGGACGGTTCAGATTAGAGGAGGCAATGTCAACCCATTTACTTATAAACGCTTAGATATGGGTCATCTCTTATTTCCAATGGGGCAAATGGGTATAGAAAGATAACTTAAAGTAAAAAGGTCAAAACTCGCACTTCTAATAAAGAAAACCTCCTGAACCGCTTTCATAAAATTATATAATTTAAAGGGGTTGATACGTAAAAACCAATATACTTTCTTATTTTTACACAAAAGAAGTCCCTCCAAAAGAGGGGATTTAACAGTCTGCATATCTCATTCCATATAGTTTAGAAATTATGTATAACGTTCTTCCATGTTGAGGTTGGTTGCGTTTGAAGGACAGAACGGTTATAAGTTTTGAATTATTTTTTATATTTCATATTATTTCTTGTATCACACATAATAAATATAAATTTTGATATGAATACATATAACCCTAATATGAACTATAACATACAAAATTAAAGAAAATGTAACATTACACATTTTAAATGATGCGTTTACGAAGAAAGAATTTTGTTTTTGAATACAAAAGAATTACTATATTTTATTTCAAATTAATATTTTCTTATTTTAAAAAGTGCTATCAAAGTAGGAGATAGAATGAAATTAGTTAATGAAAGGCCTTTAGATAATCATGGAGCTGATCGAGTTTTTTGGAAAAAAATGAGCTTTCCATTTATATAAACTTGAAATATTTTTTTTTTAAATAAATATGTTATTGTTGAGGTTGGTTGCGTTTGAAGGACAAAACGATTATAAATTTTGAATTAGTTTTTATATTTCATATTATTTCTTGTATCACACCTAATAAATATAAATTTTGATATGAATACATATAACCCTAATATGAACTATACATAAAAAAATAAAGAAAATAAAACATTACTCATTTTAACCGATGCATTTACGAAGAAAGAATTTTGCTTTTGAATACAAAAGAATTAGTATACTTTTTTCAAATTAATATTTTCTTATTTTAAAAAGTGTTATCAAAGTGGGAGATAGAATGGAATTAGTTCACGATCTAAAAGCATAAATATTTTAAACATACATATATTGTTTATATGTTTACCTTTTGTGAAAACGATAATAACAAATTATAAACATGACGAGGTTTTAAATTTTTGGTTACGTCAAATAGTGATGGGTGTATAAATTTTTGGTTACCCCATCTTCCTTCAATAAGTTTGTTTTTATTTATTAGAGTATAGGTAAGTAGATAACTAATATTATCATTATCATACTCAGCAAATCTCACCAATAGCAAAGCTAAGTAGATAACTAATATTAATTATTAAGAATTAAGAATATCGAAGAGATATAATCATGAATATAAGATTATTTTAAAAAACATACATTAAATCCAATCACTTAATATATATATATTTATTATTCTTGAGAGTGGAGGAGATATTGCCACAAGGCATTCTTTGGAATGCTTTATTAGGCTAAAGGGTGTGGTCAGTGTCACGACCCTCATGACCACACCATGACCCGCCACATCAGTGTCATGTCACCCACCTCTAATCCATCATCCAAAATCACTACCTTAAGGGTGTGGTCATGACCCAAACCACTATCCTCTTATTTATTTTAGGAATATTGGATTTTAACAATCCTAACTATTTGTCGTTGGCCGCCAATAGTCCCCCCTTCAAAAATAACAACTGGCAGTCCTAACTATTGACATATTGGCCACCAATGGACCCTGACTAACAGAACCCTAACGTCGTTGGTCTCCGGTCGCCAAAAAACTATTTTTGTCCAGGAAAAGGTTTCTAAAGGTCCGATCTAAGGTTACAAAGAGGTTTGGGACGAAAATGTTGAGTTTTCCGGCTAAACGTTGAGTTTTCCGGCGGAATTGAAGTTTTCCGGCGACTTTAATAATTGGCGCTTTTACTAGAAAAAGGTTCTCAAAGGTCCATAATAAGGCTACAAAGAGGTTCGAGACAAATGTTGAGTTTTCCGACAAAAAATGAGTTTTCCGGCCAAAAAACGTTTTTCCGGCGACCGGAGGCTAACGGAGTTAGGGTTCTGTTAGTCAGGGTCCATTGGAGGCCAATATGTTAAAAGTTAGGACTGCCAGTGGTTATTTTTAAAGTTGGGACTGTTGACGGCCAACGACGAATAGTTGGGATTATTAAAATCCAATATTCCTTTATTTTAATATACTTTTGTCTAAAGGAAAAGGGAAAAGGAAACATTGGAAAAAGAGAAAAGGTGGCCCGTGGTAAACGTGGTTCAATCCATGCGAACCATGATCCATGCTCCAAGGGGGCGGTGTAGCATTCCATTGATAGTCCTAGGTGGCAATTAATGACCCAACCCACGCTCCCCACACCCTTCAGCCTTAGAATTAGATAATCATTGTACTAATTGAGATTATAATCATACTATTGAAATAGTAAGCTAAATTTGTTAATAAAGAGAGATAAGTGATTTATAGCATTTGAACACACGTTGGGTGATTTTCGCCCCTGTTGACCCGTTTCCATTTTACATAAGTTTTAAAGTTTGCCCTTTTGACCAGTCATGCAATCCAAATCGACCTATTTTCGGCAAATGGGTTGAAATTACCACCTCTTACTAACATGTTTAGGGATCATTATGTCTGACTAGGGGTACAAACAAGCCAAGCGGCCCGCGAGCTGCTTGAGATCGGCTCAAGAAAAAGCTCGAAACGAGCTGAGCCTTATTGACACCGAGCCGAACTTGAGTCTAAAATAAAGCATGTTTATTTATCGAGCCCGAGCCTGGCATGTGAAGCTCATCAGGCTCATTGAGCCTTCGTTTGATATTAGTTTTAATTAATATTTAATAACGTTTACCCCTTATTTAAAGTTGTCTGGTAAACGAGCTGAGCCGAGCTTATTTAAACTTGTTTACGAGCCGAGCGCAAACCTAAAAACAAGCTTGTTTAGTAAACGAGCCCGAGCTTCACTTATGGAGCTCGCGAGCCTAAACGAGTCTATTATTTATATTATTTTTATTTAGTATATTAATTAATCGATAATAAACGAGTCGAGCCCGAGCAGAGCTCGAGCTTGAGAAACTACCAACGAGCCGAGCTTGAGCTCTCATAAGTTAATCAAGCTCGGGCTCGGCTCAGCTCGTTTGCACCCCTAGGCCTGACCATGGTTGACCAAACGACACACAAATTTTCCAGGTCAACAGCCTGTCCATTTTTTTAACATTTTGAGATACGAACTAGAGCTTTCCAGAATTACGCATACCTCCCTCGCACTTGACCCAGAACTTCCTGTGCTTTAGCACCATAACCTATCTCTGCGCCACCCTGCAATGTGCAAAATTAAGATTGTTGGTGGTCTACAAACGTCTTAACTTTTTTCTAAGAATATATCAATTGATAGAAGTTTATATATAACATGGGAACATATTACCTTTGCCCAATACGAATTATCTTGCAATTTATCGTGAGCGAATTCAACTTCATCGATTTTCACCCTTTGAAATGCATTGACCGTCTTTGGCTGCAAGAACACCAATATCTATAACACATTGCTTTTATTGCATATTAAGTGATTAAAGAAAAAAATTAGAAGCGGCGATTTTGATTAACGTTCTTATTGGCTCTAATCGAATTAGGTTTAATCTCTAAGGGTAGGGTCAAATGGGTCGAAAGTCACCAAAAGTGTACTTTTAATTCATAAAGCTTCATAAAGAATTTTATCAGAGAGCTTATACTACTGTTAAACTGATACAATTTCTGTAGATACTTTTACACACTAATAATTTATATAAATAAAAAAAAGATATTGTTTCCCCGTGACAAAACAAAGTAACACTGCTATTGTTAAAAAAGATACTGTAATAATTTACTAAAGATTAGAGTAAAGTACACGGATGGTCCCAGTGGTTGACCAAAAATTTGGATTTGGTCGCTTTCCAAAAGTACACGGATGGTCTCATGGTCCTTGTGGTTTACACTTTTTAACGCATGTAGTCCTCAACTTTTGCTAAACTTACATGGATGGTCCCTGTGGTTTGCACTTTGTAACACATTTAGTCCCAAACTTGGACATGCTGAAACCTTAAGATTTGTTAGTTGGTGACTAAATGCGTAAAAAAGTGCAAACCACATGGACCATTCGTGTACTTTTGAAAAGCTAGGGACCAAATAAAAAATTTTGGTTAACCACAGGGACCATCCGTGTGCTTTACTCTAAAGATTAAGATGAGAAAATAATGCATCTACCTCTGCTGTAACATTACGTTGTTTTTTCTTGGATTTTACTCCATCTTTTTCGAGTTTCCCATTCGTCTCTCCATCAAACTGTTCATTAGATGTTTCTAAAGCATTGATTTCTTCCTTTCGGCTATTTTTTTCTTTTGACGTTTCAGTCTTTTGGCGCTTGAGTTCTTCACTAATTGTTATCTCAGCAGATAAATTTTCATTTTTGTTTTCATCAGAAGATGATCGTTTTCTTTTCTTGGAACTCTTTTTCTCCTTTTTAGTCTCATCTGGCTGAACAATTACATTTTCATCGGTGCTCGATTTCTTTTTCTTCTTTTTCTCTTTTTGTGCAGTTACTAACTCATCTTCATTAGTAGTAGACGGCTCTAAGTTAACTTTTTCAATATCCTTTTTCATCTTATCCTTATTTTTCTTGGTTAAATCATCTGTTTTCGATCCGTTTACTGCATCGTCGGTTGAAGAAACCAAATCATGCTTGGTTTTCTTCTTTTTTGGTTGTGTTTCTGGTTCGTCGACTGTAATATCTTTTGATATTTGACCAACATTCTTACTAGATTCCTTTATCTTTTTACCAGTGGCTTCTGATTGATCTTTAATAGCACAATCGTCATTCTCGACAATAACTTTTTTCTTGGTCGTAACTTCATCATTTCCTAAGAGTAAAACGTTAAATAAATGACTTAGGAGCAATGTTGTATATAGATCTTTGAATAAAACAACGCAATGGATTAAAATATAAGAGTAAAGTACACGGATGGTCCCTGTGGTTTACCAAATTTTTGGATTTGGTCCTTAGCTTTTGAAAAGTACACGGATGGTCCTTGTGGTTTGCATTTTGTAACGCATTTAGTCCCCACCCAACAAAACTAATGGTTTCGGCAGGTCCAAGTTAGGGACTAAATGTGTTACAAATTGCAAACCATAGGGACCATCCATGTACTTTTGGGAAAAGTTGGGGCCTAAATATGTTACAAAGTCCAAACCACAGGGACCACCCGTGTACTTTTGGAAAGCTAGGGACCAAATTGAAAATTTTGGTAAACCACTGGTACCATCCGTGTGCTTTACTCAAACTATAAGTTAAAATAACTTTCAACCTATTTGACCCATTCCCCCTTTCAATTAAAACTTTAACTTAACACATTTGAGATTTTGGTGAAATTAAACAAAGGTACAAAACCCGTTTCGACCTATACATAAGAAAACGGGTCGAAATAGCCTTTTTAACAGACAATATATTAACTCGAGTTTTAATAGATTACCTGGTTTCTCGCTAGTGTTCTTATTAGTGTCAGCATTGCTGCATATCATACAAAACAGCAAGTCAGATATGAAAATGGGTCTGACAGATAAAACTAAAAAACTTGGATAAAATAAGTCAGCCGAATGGCCTCCTAACTGTTTGTTTCAAAATGATTGGACCATTAATTTAATGATAATTTTTGTAATCATATCTAGTATGTAATTATATACAAAATGTGACAAAGTGGTGACGAATCAATCAGTCAACCACCCTGACCCAACCCGTTTTGACATGCCCTAAATTTGTCTGTTTTAACCATTACCCAAACTGCCCCGTCCACAAACTATGACACCTATATATGTTAAAATGTTCAAGTATGTTAAAACTCGTAACTCGTAAGTTTGTTCTTATTATCTTAATGGTCACTTGATGTAATCTTACAAACGAGCGTAATCCACCAGACAAAAAAAAAAACGTATTATTACATAAAAAGTAAAGCTTTCGAAAGTTGATACATGACTTGTTCTTTTAATTCACACATTAAATTCGATTTTTATTAGCAATTCCCTTGCCTGTTCGAGTAGTATTTGATCTTCCGAGGCTCAACGTTTATGTAATATTGTAGTCCTTATTCCTTAATAAACTGTTTGATTAACACAATAAATTAGATTCATTTGCTGTTAGATTAGTATTATAATTAGCACTTTATAAACTGTTTGAAAGGTCTGTAATTGGTGATTCATAAGCACAGAACTCATGCATAACTATTTTTCAAGTATTTTTTATGTTTAGGTATTAGCAACTTTATGGTTATAATAATTTTTTTTGTAATCCTAATAAAAAACCCGAATTATTTATTAGAAATTAAAAATAACTTGGTAAATAAAGAGTGTATCCTGTCAACCCGACCCGTTTCTACCTGCACCAAAGAATGAAAATCATGACCCATTACCAAACCCTGCTGACCCGTCTATTTTTCCCAACTCAAGATAAAGGTTCACGTGTTTTAACTTATTAAGATTAATGCATGATAAACATAGTTGCCAATGGCGAATAGTGGACCATAGCGACGGGCTACCTATATGCTACGTAGAGATAGCGACGAAATAGTGCCTGCTATTTCACATTTAGCGATAAAGGGGTAAAAAAATTTTAAAAAATAAAAACAATCTAAAACACACCAGTTATGTAAAAAAGGGCTAAAAAATAAAAATACGCTAAAATGGCTAAAAATGCTATCACTAATCATCTAAATAAATAAATAAAAATCCGTTGTTTATCGCTAAAGGGTATGTAGCGACCCTTCACCTATACAATACTCTATTCGCTATAGCAGGCGCTACCAGCGCTATTTACAACTATGATGATAATAACTGCAAGGTGTTATATTTGGCACTTGTATCTTACCAGGCATTATGTTTGCAAAACATGTCCTCCAAATGAAGTGAAGAAGCCTTCCAGGCATCAGTCTACAGACAAGAAAGCAAGATCATTATAAGTTTCGTTGTTTATTTTGATTAAATTGCAGAACATGATATATACCAAACCGTAAAAAGCATAAAAAAGTGCTGATAGTCGATAATTTATAAAACTTTTAGATCAAAAAAAAAAAATCAACTTTACAATAGTAAACCTGCAAATACTCTTACTTTATGACCGCTCAACATAAAACTAGACGTTTTAAGAATTGTCTCCTCGAATCTAGCTTGCTACCATTAGGTCCAGAAAAATCATTACAACATGAGTTTTCATTAAAGGTGGCAGTTTCAACACATGTACTTATGAATGGGTCAGTTTTGGGTTATTTTTTATCTTTAACGAGTCAAACAAACAAAGAAGAAAAAGTTAGCTTTAACGGAATAGGTCAACCATCAAATGTTTCTAACCGTACGAGTGACAAAGTCTGCCTTCAAATTTGGTTTGTCATCTTGTCGAAACTTAGTACAGGCACTTCGGGATTACTGGATTAGTCATTACAAGTTTACAACATAAGATTTCAATCCCACCCACCGAAATAAAAATAATCTTTGTAATAAGACAACACTATGTAGTTATAAAAGTTCTTGGATGAAACTGTTTCGGGTCAATCTGAATTTTTTTAACCCTTACCAAAAGTACCTATATTGAGCGTTGATAAACCGAAATTTGAAGGCAAACTTTTGTCAGTGATATTGTCACTCTGTCAGAAACATTTTAAGGCTGACATGTTCCATTGTTCCTTTAAAGCTACCGTTTTTAATTTTACTCGTTAGACCCGTTTTTAAAGCTACTGTTTTTCATTTTACTTGTTTGACTCGTTCGTGATAAAACATAACCTAGACGACCCATTCATAAGTAAACAGGTCAAAATTGCCACCTTTAAAGTAGGGATGGCAACGGAACGGGTATTGGCAATCCCAGCTCATACTTGATTGGAAAACCATCCATACCTGGTTATATACCCGTCAAGCAATTATCTGTCGGGGTATCGGTTATATACCTGATAGGATTTCAAATACATTTCTTACTATTTTAACTTTTATGTAATTTATTACCCAAAAAATTGGAAACATAAAAACTAAAAATTTGCAGATAAGTAGACCCCATTACCCAAGAACAAACAAAATTTAAAACTAAAAAAAAGGCTTACAGGTAGGGGTTTGCATGGGTCGGTTTTGACAAAAAATCATGATAACCATAACCGACCCGCTACATTCGGTTAACTGGTATTTAGCTTAGCTAAAAATAGCTTAATTTTTTTAACATGGAATAAATTGTTATTGCATATTTGTATATATTAGTATGAGTAAAATGCACGGATAGTCCCTGTGGTTTTGCAAAGTTTCAGCTATAGTCCCCAGATTTTGGAAATTACACTCATAGTCCCTGTGGTTTGACAGTTTGTTACGCGGATAGTCCCTGGAGTGGATGGGGGTTAGTTTTCTCAGTTAAGTTGGTGTGAAATGACTAAAATACCCTTAATATAAAATAAAATAAACAAATCAAGTATTAAATATATAAAACATATATGTATATACACACACTTACTTTTAGATCTGAAACTCATCCTTATCATGTTTATTTTCAGATCTGAAACAATTGACTCATTTATGAATTCTTTTCAAATCTGATCTTGTTCGAAATCAATAGAAAATTTCAAAACTTTACCGATTCAAATCGAAACTTGTCAAAACAAACTGAATATCAATGAAACGTGTCTAACATTCACAAACAATACATTGAAACAATTGGAAACTTGATCAAATCAGTCTGAAACAGATCAAAATGTTCAAAACTCTATTCGAAACAAACTGAAAATCTACCAAAACTGATCCGATCTCACCGAAAAAACAATCAATTCAGTACGTAATCGATCGAAACTTGTCCGATTCGCAACACGATTACACGCAGAGCCACTCACCATAGCCACTCACCTCCATCAACCCTTGTCCGATTCAACCCTTAACCTGTTAATCGACTGAATTTACCTTTTATGTTAACATTAGCACCCATCATCACCTTCCTGTTCACCAATACTGGAAACCCTATGAACAAATCAGATCCATCCATCGCTGCTGCAGATAGATCCGACCACTGCTACAGTTACCACCGTCTCCAACCATCTTCTAGGGCCTTTTATGCGTCTCTCTCTCTCTCTGATTGATCTGTCTCTCTCTCTCCTGATTGATTTGTCTCCCTCTCTTGTCGTTTCTCTCTTTAAATGTGGTTGACGGTGAGTTCTGAAATGGAGGAGGGAATTAAGGTGGTAGAGATGTTGATGGTGGTGGAGTGGCAGGTGGTGACGGCTGGTGTAAGTGGTGGCGGCAGATGGTGGTGACTGATGAGTGAGTGTTTGTGTGTGCGTGAGATGAAAGAGATACAAGGTTTTAAAGGGTTAATGTTTTAATTTAATCCTAAGGGTATTTTAGTCATTTCACACCAACTTAACTGAGAAAACTAACCCCCATCCACTCCAGGGACTATCCGCGTAACAAACTGTCAAACCACAGGGACTATGAGTGTAATTTCCAAAATCTGGGGACTATAGCTGAAACTTTGCAAAACCACAGGGACTATCCGTGCATTTTACTCTATTAGTATATTACATAGTATTAAAAAATACATATAATCTATAATATTAATACCAATTATTATCAAATATTCAAATAAAGTGATATGATGCATTCCATAAATTCAAATAAACATTCAACCAAAACCACAAAATGATATGAAAAACCAATAAGTACTAAAAATCTTCAGTCAAAAACGTCAAATACTAAAAATATGGTGAAAAGCCCTAAATCCTACAAAGATTTATTACATGTCGGTTAGGTTCGGTTATGGTGGGTATGGAAAAAATGATAACCATAACCGACCCGCTACATTCGGTTTTCAAAAAAAACCATTAACCGACCCACTGGTTTTTTATTTGGTTCAATTTTTTCGGTTAATTCGGTTATGGTTCGGTTAATTCGGTTTTTTGCACACCCCTACTTAAAGGTACAGTTCGGGTAAACGGGTACGTATGTTTTAGTAATCGGGTCGGGTATTGCCTATACATGTGAAATATTTAAAAACTAGTCACAAGCCCATGAATACCAGTCCCAATCGTTTCTTATTAACGGGCCATCCCTAGGTGGAGGGTATATGATCGTTCAAATTAAGTCAAAATAATCAGTTAAAAAAGCTCTTGAAAAAAGGAAGATAAAAAACTGATCATATTTGAATATCATTTGATTAACTGATTTATAATATACATGTAAAGATGTGCACACAGAAACAAACAGAGACCTGAATTTGAGCTTCTGACTGAAACCGTTTAAGGGTTTTAGAGAAGCCGTTGCGATGAAGGTAATCAAGTATGAGTTCGTGAAGATTGCCTTTCAGTTCCGTTTGGTCCATCGAAGTTGTGGGTGTTGGTGGATTATGCTGAGCAAGGAGAACTTGACGAGGCTTGAATGCAAGCAGAGATCCAAAGGACGTACTGGAGGGAGTCTTGGTGGTGGTGTTCCGATGAAGCATGACAATGAGAGGGCTCTGTGTTCGCCGGAGAGGGGTTTTAGCGCTGCAAATTAGGGTTGCTCCTTTGCAATATTAGACCCTGGGAAAAAATGTAAAGAAGTTATTGTTCAGCAACATGGAAAAAAAGAAGAAACGTCTCCATCTACCGGGTGAGAAGGGTTTTGTTCAGCCATTTTGACGAGTGTTTTTCGAAAAAGAAAAGAGATGAGAGTGGTTTTTTCTAAAATCGGATGGCGCCAATGATGAAACACAGGTTAACACCAGGGTTAATCTGTGGGGTTATTTCTTCTGTGGGTTCAATCTCTTTTCTCACTCGTGGAAATGACCTGGGTCCTGCAAAACAGCAACACCGTCAGTCTCGTTAAGAGGGGAATATGGGGGTTTCCCTCTTAACCAGGCTCCGGCGTGAGAATAAGTACTGTTCCGAGGGAGAGTAAACAGTGTGTGTTAGGTGTGAGAGTATAGAGAGCAAGATGATTCAACCTGGATGATGAAGGGTCCTATTTATAGTCGGAGGGTGAAGGAGGGAGGAGCAGCTGTGCCAGCTGTGATTGCGCGCCAGCTGTCCGACCAAGGGGAATATCCTCTTGGTCTCCTCTGCTGTGGTCAGTGTAGTGGTACACGTGGCGCGCTTACACTTGCCTATTTTGGAGACGTCGTACTGGTGTTGTCGGGCTGCTCCTTGATTTGTCGCAGGCCTACCTGACGCTTGATAACTGGTGACACGTGTTGTCCTTTTTGTCGAACGGAGCATCCTTGGTGCCACCTAGATGTTCTCCAGAAGCTTCTGGATAACATTGTTGATGTCAGCGCCACATAGGATGGAAAAGTGGTGTGGTCCCTGCCATGTGGGCAAGGGAGTTGGGACCATACCTCTTCAGATCCATAGGGTTGTTCACAAAGCTCGCAGATCGAGGCTCAGTCGAAGCTCGCTTAAAAGAAGCTCCTTTGACATTGGTTCATGAGCCTAGCCCGAGCCAAAGTAAGCTCGCTTTTTAGCTAAGCCGTCGGCTTGTTTAAATTAAAGCCCAAATCTATACATATAATAAAAGAAACCAATGGAATGACACTTGTCATTATTCTAGACTATCCTTAATTGTAGATAATTATTATTGAATTTAAATAATTAAATATTTATTAAATTAATATAAATCTTATCAACTTATCATTATTTTAGACCATCCTTAATTATAGATAATTATTATATAAAATTATATTTACTCAACACGTATAAAAAATAAGATTTTAAAAAATATATTGTTTTTTACTTAGTATATAAAATAAAATAGCATATGACAACCTTAACTAAAAGAACAAGATTAAAATATCGATTGGTATGAATTTTAATGTGTAGGATTGACAAAAAAAAAATATGCAAGGTCTTCTCAAAGTAATTCTCCTACCTTTTATTTTGAACCTGTTTCTTTATCTTCTATCTTTTAGTATGTGTATAATAATTTCGTAATAATTTATATACAATACACGTGGTTTTTAAATATAAAACTTTCTTTTTTATTATTTAATATATAAAATTACATTTATTCATCATCATCATCATCATCATCATACTCAGTATATCCCACCAATAGCAAAGCTAAGGTAGGGTCTGAGGAGGGTGAGATGTAGACAGCCTTACCTCTACCCCATAGGAATAGAGAGGCTGCTTCCAATGAGACCCCCGGCTCGATTGTAGTTTTGCATCAAGCCTTGGACATAAGGCACATAACACTCGGCAATTGAGACAAACACCGATTAGTGCATGTACCCCCTTGTCTTTTGGCTATCAACGCCACCACATGATGCATGATTAACCATCCCCCTCTTTTAACGTTATTTTCACGAAATTAGTAAAATAACGTTAAAATTAGTGCCTTTTCACTTTTGCCCCCCGAGCGCCCACACATATATACATTATATGAGCATACCACAAGCGGGGCGTAATAAAATTACATTTATTCAACTTGTGTTAAATGAGGTTTTTACGCCCCGCTTGCGGTATGCGCATATAATGCATATATGTGTGGGCCATCGGGGGGCAAAAGTAAAAGTGCACTAATTTTAACGTTATTTTACTAATTTCGTGAAAATAACGTTAAAAGTAGAGGACGGTTAATCATGCATCATGTGGTGGCGTTGATAGCTGAAAGACAAAAGGGTACATGCACTAATCGGTCTTTGTCCCGATTGCCGAGTGTTATGTGCCTTATGTCCAAGGCTTGATGCAAAACTACTATCGAGCCGGGGGTCTCACTGGAAGCAGCCTCTCTATTCCTACGGGGTAGAGGTAAGGCTGTCTACATCTTACCCTCCTCAGACCCTACCTTTGCTTTGCTATTGGTGGGATTTACTGAGTATGATGATGATGATGATGATGATGATGTGTTAAATGAGGTTTTTAAAGAAATATATTATTTTATTATTTAGTATATATATACAATACAATTACATTTATTCAACCCGTGTAATACACTCTAATCTAGTTCTAACATATATAAATTATAACCCAAGCGTATAGTTATATAAGCATTGAACTTGGATTATAAGTTAGTTAATTTTAAATTCTGCATTATTTGTATGCTAGAATATTATTATTATTTGTGTTTATCTACATCAATATGTAAGAAATACAAAATCTAAAAAATAAACGAGCTGCCTTAAAGTTTTTTACAAGCCGAGCTCGAGCTCTAACGTTTTAGCTCGTTAGGTAAGTGAGCCAGTTGAGAGAGAGTACCTCGAAATAGATCCGAACAAGGCAGGTTTGGTGGTGGTAGCACTGGCTGCTGAGGAATCTGAACGATCGTATGGTTATGCTGCTGGTGTAAGGGAATGACTGGACCAGAGCCTGTACTTGGGTGGTTGTTCATCTTTTCGGCTGGAATGAATGTCAAATCCATTCACAAGAGCATCTAACGAGCTGTTAATTGAATCTGAAAATACCTGTGATTATCGGAGTTAATTTTCAACTCTGATCAAATGTGTTGTTTCTTATAAATGGAATTCTCAGGGCCTGCATTCATAGAAGATAAGTAAAGTCAACGTCCATGAAAACTATTTATTAAAGACGAGGCGACCACTTTCTCTTTAGAATCGAATATATTTTAGGGAGTAAATTACTCATAGAAGTTAAGTAAAGTCAACGTCCATGAAAACTATTTATTAAAGACCAGGCGACCACTTTCTCTTTAGGATAGAGGATGATGATCCGCCACGTAGGTGCCACATCATAGTCATTTCAAGGATGGTCCATCACACAAAACTAGTGAAAATAGGAGGATGGTCCTAGATGATCCTACCCCACCACTTTTATGTTTTTTTATTTTTTAATCTTCTATTTTTTTTAACGTTTAACAAATAAATTAACAAAATATTTTCATTAATATTAAAAACCATTACATAAACTTAAAAAAAAAACATAGACTTAAATAATTTGATGCTTCTTCATGATGTCGGTTTGTAGTTTTTTCAACATCGAACGTTTAGGCTCGAGATAATTATCGACATCCATCGTTATTATTTCTCATTCCTTGAGCCGAATCTTTTCATCGGACAATCGGATTTTTTCATTGGACAATCGGACCTTTTCGCGTAACTTTTCTTCCGCCACATGAGACTTTTCTTCGATGGTCCGCTCCTTCGCCTTCGCCTTTTGGGCCGAGACGTCCGTGTACGTTTTAAATTGTTCCATAAACTCGTCCATCTTCGGGTCCACCTTTTCATTTTCTTTCCCCTTCGTCCGCTCCTTCTTTGATTTGTCTCGGCCCGGTGGACGCTCCGCTTCATGTGCGGCGTATTCTTCTTCGTAGAACTCGGCGTCATCGTTTAAGTTTATGTGACACCTTGCGTCCGATCCACCGGCGCTAAAACTACCTGATTTCGATGTCCTTTGCCGCTTCGCCATCTCCACCTCGTTGGGAATCGGCGCCCATTTTTGGTGCGTTCGCAAAACTTCCCACGCGCGAACGTGTGCGAAGTTGGTATTACCATTGTTCGCCTTGTACATCTCCAACGCCTTTTTAAACACATCTCGTCGCTCATGCCGCTACGACGCCCACTTGAATATATTTTATTATATGGAAAAATTACAAGTTTTGTCCTTTATCTTTATAGTACTTTACAGGCGGTGTCCTTTTTTTCAAATGTTGACAGGCGGTGTCCTTTATAGGGAATTTTGTTGCAAGTTTTGTCCTTTGAGCCTAACCCAGTTAGATTTTTTTGTTAAATCTGATCATGTGCAAAGCACATGAGGGCATTCTTGTAATTTCACCTGAAAGGACTAAATATGTAAAATAAAAATGTCATCTCTCTATCACTTAGACCACCCACCGGCCACCACCATCACCACCACCGCCATCTCCCACCACCACCATATAAAAACAGAATTTTTTGGGGGAATCATGAGAGTGTTTTGAATTTTCCCCAAATTTAGATGGAGTATGGAGATGCAGAAACTATTTTTTTTAGAATTAGGAAAGTTTCTAACAGTTTATGGCTGCCATTTTTTTCTGAAATGTACAGTGGATTAAACTAGTTACTGGTGCTCCACTGGTTTGTTCTAACGTATAGACAAATTTACAATTTCTTCAAAAAATTATGAACAAAAGAAAACAGAGTCCTGTAGATTTACAATTTTTAAGGAAAAACAGGGTTTTCACACCAAAAAATGAGCAAACACTAACAGAATTGCATAATTTGTTTTATGGATAGAAAACCAAATTCTGCTCCATTTCACACTTTTTTATAAAAAAAATTATAAACAACAGGGAGCAGAGTTCTACAAAGTTGCAATTTTTGAAGACAAACAAAGTTTTAACAGCAAAAATTGAGCAAAAACTAACCAAATTGCATAACTTTTGTGCATAGAAAGCCAATTACACTCCACTTCACATATTTAGTTCTACCAAATTACAATGTTTGACCCATGACGCCCCAACTCCGGTTTCTTTTATAAGATCCTCGATTTGCGAATCATCAATAAGCCCCAAAATCAACTGATCCACCGCGAATCGTCAAGAAGCCCCAAAATCCCTGTTAGCTTCTACATGAATATCGGTATACCACTGCGATTTCACTGCAACAGCAGCAGATCGATGATGAGCAGAGGAAATGGATCGGGTTTGGGTGGGGCGGAGGGTGCGGGTGGATCCGAGAAAGAGGGAAGAAGAACAAGGAGCGGGTAAGGGTTTAGTAGCATGTGAATCGGCGAGTAAGGGGAGAGGGTGAGGGTTGATAACTCTCGAAAACTGCATTGATTGATGGTTAGTATTGTGAGAATGTGTAGTGTTGCAGGTGGAATAATACAGGGGTGAAGAAGAAATGGGGATGATTGTTCTAGGAGTGAAGGAAGATGAACATCTTGTTTGTTATACGTATATATATAATTTTTTTTAAATATTTTTTAAAGAATAAGTTACAAGTTTTGTCCTTTAAATAAGTAAAAAGACTAAAATACCCTTGGATAATCAGATTTAACAAAAAAAATCTAACTGGGTTAGGCTCAAAGGACAAAACTTGCAACAAAATTCCCTATAAAGGACACCGCCTGTCAACATTTGAAAAAAAGGACACCGCCTGTAAAGTACTATAAAGATAAAGGACAAAACTTGTAATTTTTCCTTATTATATTCATCGCAAAACTTATTGACGAACCTGTTCATTTTTCGCCACTTTGATGACACCGAGTCGATATCTCGATACAGGCCTTGGTCCATTAGGTCAAGGAACTTCGCCAAAACCGCCTTCCAAAACCCGTCACCCGTTTGATTATTACCTATAAAATATGTTACAAAAAATAAAAAACTAATTCTAAAAAATATAAACTTAAAAAAAGTTAGTTTTACCAACCTTTTGTTGGGTGTGTAGACGTGCCTATGTAAGCCTTAGCTAACGCTTCTTCTTCGATTAGCGTCCACGGTTTCGCCTTTGGTTTGGACGGTTGCTCACCCACCACTTGCTTGCATTTTCTTCGTTTGCCTTTTTCTTTTTGCGGTTGGGTTTCGGGAACAACTTCCACATCCTCGTCGGGTTCGGATTGTTGAACGGGTTGCGTCGGGATTGGTTGGGGTTGAACCGGTTGCGTCGGGTTCGGTTGGAGATTAAAAGCACCCCGCATCATCAATTGTTGAAGGACTTGATTTTGAGAGAATTGAGAGAATTGGTTCGGTGAGTGTTGGAATGCGGCAAAGGCGTTTGACGAATATTGAGAGAATTGGTTCAGTTCGATCGTCGGATAATATCCCGGAACCGAGAAAACATTCGGTTGGGTCGGGTTGTTGGGATTGTTCGGGTTGTTGAAGGGATCCATGGTAGAATATAAGTTTATAAAAGTGGAAGATGTTTTATAAAAAATAAAGGGAGAGAGATGAGTAAAAGGGGTTAAAATAGTGAATGGAGGTGAAAAAAGGTTTGAAATTTATATATTTGGGGGAAATGACCATTGCATTTTGAATTATATTTGGTAAATTAATTTTTTTATTTAACGGTAACAATTCAAGGGGGCCCACCATTGGAGGATCGTCTCAAATGTCAAGAGTCAGACAGAGAGGACGGGGACGCGGGGGGGGGGGGGTGGTGTGCTGGCGGCGCCGGTCCTCGACGGCATGGGGGACGGTCCCCATACCCGGTAGCCTTAGAATCGAATATATTTTAGGGAGTAAATTACAAGTTTTGTCTTTTATGTTGTATCAAATTTCAGGTGATTTTCTTTAGCGCAAAACTTGACGAGTGTTGTACTTAATGTTTCAAAATCTTGCACTGTATCCGATACGTCCTTTGAGCCTAACTCAGTTAATTTTTCTTGTTGAGTCTGGTCACACAAAGGTATCTTAGTCTTTTTACCTATTTACTATAGTTAGTTATATAAAAAAACACTTTTTAAAAATTATTTTACACATTTAAAAGCTAGCTCAATACTTTCCCAGATCCACACAAACCTCCTTATCACTCCATTACCGTCGCATTCAAACCCGCAACAAAATCCAGATTCTCACATCTTCACGTTCACTTTCCTACATCTCAAATAAACAACCCTAAAACACAACCGTTCAACAAAATCACTTTCAGGATCTGACTAATCTGGTGATTAGTTTGTGGTATGTGCCTCGTCAAATAAGGTTAATCTTCTTTGTCTCGTCCAAGTTGTGGTGATGATGATCCTGCAAAACACTAAACACACCGTTAAGCTCGTTACGAGGAGGGGAATAGGGGGTTCTCCTCGTAAGCACCCTCCGGCGTGAGAATAAGTATCTGTTTGAGGATAAAAGTGTGTTATTAAAGTGAAAGAGCAGGAGAGCGATCCTTAAACCTGGAGGTGAAACTCACTATTTATACCCGGAGTGGTTTGGGAAGGAAATGGGTTGATGGGCCTTGGGCCTGTAGTCGACAACAAGGAATATCCGTTCTGTCCCCTCTGCCATGACCGTTGGTGTAACACCTCGAAAAATTCATGTCCAATAAAATTAAGACACGTGTCACGTAAAGCAAACACGTCATGAACTTGGATCAAGTTAAAGATGTATGGCAGGATTTAAAAGGTCGACATGTTAAGTTGTACCTCTGAACGACCTCGTTATAAATCCCAAGACCCAAATTTATATTATAAACATCTGATACATTCAAGTCCGATTATTTTGATAATGTATAATTCAAATTGGCACAAGAAATGGATCCTATGTTCTATACGACAAATTCCTTCAAAAGCATTCATTAGTAATGTCCAAGGATGTGTAAGTGCATGGCAACACTTTCAAGAGCATGCAAAATTTTGTTCATGGTCCCCTCCTACTGATTTA
This sequence comes from Helianthus tuberosus, assembly GCA_030545235.1. Classification (NCBI taxonomy): domain Eukaryota; kingdom Viridiplantae; phylum Streptophyta; class Magnoliopsida; order Asterales; family Asteraceae; genus Helianthus; species Helianthus tuberosus. The sequence goes on along the minus strand of CM060364.1, from coordinate 155,885,277 downwards.
AAGCATAAGATTCAAAGTGGTAAAGTTGCATGGTCAAGACCTCAAAGTTAACAAGTTTTTGTCTTCTGTTGAAGGCTTACGGACCGTAAAGGTCTAACCCTTACGGTCCGTAAGAGAGCGGAGCTGGGCGATGGCTTCTGAAGGACGGTTACGGACCGTAAAGCCTAAAGGCTTACGGTCCGTAAGGCATGTATCTGGGCAGAATTTTGGACAGATGCCTGTTAAACAAGTTACACCGCCTTAAAAGAGTGGTATTCGAAAATCAGAGGCCTTACAACTGGTTTTTGGCATCATAGGGACACCTGGGAACATCTTACAACATTTATAGACTTAGTTGGGGTGATCTTGATGCGTCAAAGTCACTATATAAGAGAACCTCTTGTTGCAACATTTGGTCTTTCATTTGCAACTCACTTCAAGCTGGTCTCTGGAGCTCCTCTGGTCAGCAAGCAAGTTCCCTTAAGTTCCAAATCATACTTAGGACCTTTGTAAGTGTCCTTAATCCTTCTTAATTCAGTTTAGCTTAGTCAATTAGCTTAAAGTCAAACCGTCGTAATTAAGGTTTGACTTCGAGATTAATCAATAATTGTTCAGTCAAATCTCGAATCAAAAGTACCTATTAGTAGGTAATTATGTGGGTAATAAACCCTTAAAAGGGTACTCTCTGATTCCCATTCTAACTAGGTCAATTGTCGGGTCAAACTTGATATTAAAAAGTCAACAGAAAGCTAAAAATCAAATTAATGCACAATTAGCAATGTAGAAGACATGCAACCTGTTTTATCATTAATATAACTTGGTAATTAATGTAAGAACATGTCTAAACATGTTCAACCCAACAATTTTCAGTAGAGACCCGGTTCGGAACCGAAAGTCGCATAATTTGACTTTTGCTTTGACTTTCAGTTTTGACCCATTTGAGCATAGTTTAGAAATGCCTTAGAGCTTTATTTGGACCAGGATATATGTTAGTATAACCCTCTGTGATTATACACCTTGGTTTAATAGTTATTTGATTCATATGTGTAACACCCCGAAAACGGGTTTGGTAATTAAACCCCGTTAATACTAAAGAGCGGGTAGAATACCGTTAGCAGAAAAGATTAACCCGGAAATTATTAGGATTCAAATAAATAAGCCTAATAATAAATAAAAAGAGAGCAAACGACTTGAGAAGACAAAGTTCATAAGGAGCCCGAGTTAACGGGACTTAAAATAAAACGGGTTTTTAACTTCTCGAACCTACTAAGTTGGCTAGGAATAATTAACCTAGTTAAGTTATATGAATTTAAATGATAAACTATGAGTTATAGCCCTATATGATCAAAAAAAATGAAATATGAAGGACTAAAATGGCAAAGTGGGCAAACATGTTTTATTAAACATAATAATAAAACACAACACACACACTCTAAGTGTGTGTGTGTGCGCAGGAACGACCAGGAGCCATGGGGGTTCTATCAAAAACCTAAAACTTATAAAATCCAACCAAATCGAAGGAGAATCAAGCTAAAATTTGGGGCTTTTAATAAATTAGTGATCACCAAGCCTAGGGGATCACAAGGTATGTCAAAATTCGTTGTTTGATTCTATTTAAAATTCTGGATGAACAATTATAATCCGAAATTAGTATTGCATGAATGTTGTTTGGATGAAATAGGAACATTGTAGTGCTTAGGAGTAAACCCTAGACAAGTATATATTGAAATCAAGCTTAGCTCAAGTAAATTCAGATTTTTGTTGATGATAAATTCATGTATGAGATGTTTTTAGGGTTTTGATTGCTAAAAAATAGTGTTATGATGTCAAGAACATGCTTAAATTGAAAGCTAAATTCAAACGGCTCTTGATCAGAATTTACAGCCGACTTGTATTGGCTGTAACCTGGACAAAACGTGATAAAAACATGTGTTTCTTGAGTCTAAAATGTAATTCTAGGAAATATCTTTAAAACCCCACTGGAATCGCATTTTTTTGACGAAAATTGAGCGTTTTATGAATTTTTCCGTATCAAAGGTTCAAGCTGCGTTTTCTGGCAGAATTTGCAGCCAATTACGAATGTCATAACTCAATTTAGGAATTGATTTATGATATCAAATTCTTACTGTATAAATTTTTAAGTGATTAAAAGAATCGCCAATTGGAATTTCGTCAATCGGATAAACGAGGAATTTCAAATGAATTTTTCCGTAAGCTGCAGTCAGAAGTGACGAATCTGATTGCAGCTTAGTAAATGAATTTTTACGAGTTTTTGGTAAAGAGTTAGATCTTGAAATTTTAACACAAGGTCTAACCCTCCGAGAGGTACGCCAGATAAAAAAATCATAATTTTTGAACATTGTAAACAGGTTAAACAGGTCACCAAAAACAGCCTATTTTCAGTGATACGAAACTTGATTGTTGATGTTATAAATTATGCCCACAATGTTCATATGTTGAAATTATGAATCAAACGCGTAATTTCCTAGTTCGACTAATTACGTGTGATGTGGGGTAATACAAATTTTAATTATAAAGTCGATTTAGCTTATATGCACATATCATATAATTAAGGGTAGTTAACTTTTGAAGAGTTAAACTAGCCATGGACGGAGTCGAATAGTAGTTTTGACATAGAAAATACGTAAGGTGGAATAGTCGTGGTTATAATGACTAATCTAACCACCTTGTGAATTATGATGATAGTTTGACTCTTGACAAGCTAGATGGAGGCTTGGGAATGAAGCGGGTCAAACGGAGCAAGTACGAAAAGGAAAACGTAATTTGGATGCGAGGTAAGTAAAAGCTTACACCCTTTTTTTAGTATACATCAGTTGTGTGTATTGAAAATGAATAAGGAAAAGTTAGTAATAGAGTTATAATGTTCCGACGCAAATAATATGAGTCGGAACTAGTGCAATGGTGAGAAATCATAAGCAATGGCAAAAGGGGTAAATTGGTAAATTAGTCATGTGACGATGAACTAATAAGAAATTTTGAAACATTACGTTATGGTGTAAACCGGAATGGGTAAAAGGACGAGATGGTAACTAGATATCATCTCATAATGGAAAATGGTCGTTCGGACTAAACGGGTCAAATGGCATTGGCAAGATCATTTGACAATATTAATTGATGATCGCTTGTTGAGTTTTGTGATTACAGGAAATATCATACGGTTCGCGTTGGTATTAATTAGAAATTAATAGTGAGAGATATTTAAATGGGTCAATCCTATGACTCGAGCCAGGTACGCCTAAATGAATTTAAAGTTAAAGGTGCAATTTTGGTCAAATAGATAGTGATGGTCCTTCGCCGTAAAATGAAGGACATAAAATTGACCAAAAAGTCCTTGTTGGGTAAAACGGGGAAACGACCCTTAGAGGTTGTTTAGGAATTTGTATTATGATTACGAAGTCCGTAGATATGTATAAAAATTATAGGTAATGACATTCGTGGGGCGAATGTCTAAAAAAACAGGTCTTATGCGTAAAATGTCTAACCGAAGGGTAGAAATTGGGATTTTGGATTCCTTATGTTAAATCCACCACAAAATGGTTGTGGTGGAATAAAATTAGTTGTTTAGTATGTGAATAAAAGATGCGAAGTGAAAAGAGTGACTTTAACGTTTAAATGCTCAAAAGTCCCCTAAACGGGTCAAAATAGACTAAGAAGTAAATTGTGGTTAAATGCTTAGATAGATACAAATGAATCGGTAAATGTAAACGCCTACGTAAACTCTTTGGTGGGAACGAAAACGTTAAGGTTCGATAAGCCCAGGATGGGCAAATATGATAGGAATTAACTATTGATTCTATAGTATGTAGAGTGATGATAATGCCAAACGGGTCGAATAATCACCTAAGAAATTTATGATCCAATCGTGTATAAATCAGATTTTATGCAAACCAAGGTGATAAACAGGTCCGTAATTTAATTACGGACGCGTAGGAAAAAGATTCGTACAAAACGGATAAGTAGATAAAAAGTTATCGCATTTTGAAGTTGTGTTTTTGTAAAAACTTGAGCTGGGCAAAAAAAATGCAGACCGAGAACCAGACCTGCTGGAAAATGGTCTTCCCCGCGCCATGCGAAGGGAAACCATCAAACTGGCGCGACACGCGGGCACTGTCGCGGCCCGCAAACGATCTAAGGTAGTCTCTCGCGTGGCGCGAGATACGTAAAACCTGGAAATTTTATTTTATTTTGTTAGTTTGACTATGGAACTTGTTTAAACTCGTTTATAAGTTATCAAAACTAACTTTTTTGTTGGTTTTGATCATAGGTAATGTCAAGGGTTCCCGGATGAAGATCAAGCTCAACGAAGAATCGAACACGATCAAGATACAAGCTTCCGCACTGCGTTTCTTTGAAATTTTTAAACGACGAACTCAATTTCATTATGTTGTATTATTTTTAAATTGTAAAAGTTTTTAATAAGCCCGTATCTTTATTTGAATATGTATTCGTAAATACACATTTATTTAGCCGTTATTTGTACAAAAACCGTTATATAATAGTAAGGGTGTTACAAGTTGGTAATCAGAGCTCATGGTTAAAGAATAAAGTGTGTTCGGTTCGAGGCTTGATCGCAAATCCGGTAAGTACATGTATGTTAATAGTTTAGTAGGATTAAAGTGTTGTGAACAACACATAGGGTATCGTGTAATACACGTTTCACCAACGAAAATGATTAGTATAGTTAACGAAATCACGTGCAGTAAAAAGCCTTGTATTACAATACGTGCATTTATTAATGTTGAAATTACTAACTTTTGTAAATGTTTAGTTGAAGGACACTCGCATCTGAAGATGACGAGAGTTGAACGAATTGTGGATATGACGGTGGAACGGTCCGAGGTATGACAAGCAGATAGGGCTGTCTTTTTTAACCGAAACCCTAAACCCAAACCGAAACCGAAGTCACTCGAACCCGAAGTAGACAAAACCCGAAGAACTAGTAACCGAATAAATGTAAACCCGAACCCGAATATAGTTCTATGGATTGGTTAACGGGTTGAATAAAGGGTAAACGGTTTAACCCAAAAAACCCGAAATAACTTTAAAACAATTAGCATATTTCTACATATAGTCATATCTTGTAAAAGGAACTAATAATCCTTTCCTATTCCATGATGCAACCAACTATATCTTCTAAAAATTTTAAATTACTAATTTCATCCATATCTCCAATTTTTAAAAGTTTAAAATCATAACATATATCTTCAATTCAATACATAATGTATGGAGTTAAACATGTTACAATTAATAATTTGTTTCTAATTAAAAGACATGATGCATTTTATAATTTATAATCTGTATTAAATTACTATAGAACAGTTGTTTTATAAAATTGCATTTGTAGTGTTCGCTAATAACTAATATTGATATTTTAAATTTTAGAAGGTTGTATTTATTTGTTAACCTAGTTCATTTTCTAACCCAAAACCCGATCTAACCCAACCCGTTCTAACCCAAACCATTTAACCCGAACACCAAAAAACCCGAACCTAGAAAGGTTTGGTTATCGGGTTAAATATTTAGTTTTGAAAACCCGAAAAACCAGAACCGAAAAACTCGAAACCCGATTAAAAAACCCGAAGAACACCCCTACAAGCAGAGCATACTCATCAAGGACCTAAATCGCGTGACGATCGCGAACAAGGTTAATGACATGGAAAGCCCGATAGGGCAATCATTTACAGGTGCACATTTTAAATTTATTGCACGAATAGTAATATACAACAAATATGTAGAGACTGACCGTTGCATATGTAATTAAAAACTTGGAAAAAGCCTGAATAGAATACCTATCTAGGATATTATTTCCAAGAAAACTAAATAGAGGCGTTACTTGCATGGGATGTAATGTGAAAATTATAAAAGGGCATGTATATCAAGTGTTGAACGCTTACTCTGGCCAAGTAAGTAGTGAACACGTGGTACCATGAACTTTTATGATGGACATACTTACATTCGATGTAGTAAGGACGGGGTGAATGAGATAAATTAAAAAAAAAGTATCCAAATGAATCAAATGAGCAAAATATTTGATAATAATGTAAACGCACAGCTGGGTGACGGAAGCGTATTACATTAGGATAATGAGCCCGAGTGAAGGGACAAAGATTAATGTAAAATGATTAAGATATGCATGGGGAGGGGGTGTATTTACACTCGAACCCGGAGAATGCAAACATGTAAAATGAATTAGATATGCATTAGGAGGGGGTGTACTTACACTCGAACCCGGAGAATGCAAAAATGTCTCTTAACGGGCCATTTTTGTAAAACGTCAAACTTGAGGACAAAGTCGGAATATAAAAGTGAAGTGAAGTCTTAATGCATACCGGAAGGGTCGCAATAACAACGACTTCGGTAAAACACCCGGTTGATGGGTAAGGATTTAAAAACATGCGTAGACCGAGAAACGGGAACTCGGATGGAAAGTTAAAAAACTCGGGTTTTGTGTCAAGACTAAAAGACGACAAGATGATGTAAATAGAAATTTTGATAAATCATGTTCAACTATTTTAAAGTTGAACGGGTCAAACAAAGAATGAAGTTTGACATCCATAAATGATAAAATTTCACATGAATAAGTCAAACGGGTTGAATATAATATAATTCCGGATGGCATGAGTAAGCGCAAGCTGGATAACGGTAGCGTTAAATGCAAAAGAATAATGAGCCCGGTAATGGGACATAATCAAATACGAATATATGTAAATTGGATAATGGTGAGCATAAGATGAACCGACGCATAAATGACGTGAAAAGTCATAAAGTCGGAAAATTTGTCTGAAAGAAAACAAATGCAGCCTTAAACTACGGTCAAGGTCAAATGAAATACAAAAGCGAAAATAAATGATTCTAAACATAAAAAGGGTACCTTGACACCCTAATTATATATACAGTTAAAAAAAATCTAAATAAATAGCCTACGAGACTAAGAGAAAGAACCTACGGGTCATATGGGTTAAGTGTGGGAAATAGTTATAATTCCCCGCATTAAATAATAATGGAAAGGAATAGATCCTCGGAAGTAGCATTCCTAAAAATGAGAGAAAGAGGTAAGACAAAGAGGAAACGTAACTAAAAACTTAGTCTTTAGTCAAAAGCAACCTTTTAACAAAACATAAGTGGTATGAGTGGTTTAGAAAATCTTAAAAACACAAAAGGCCGATGATGGCGAAATAGTATACCCGGGTGACAGGGTATGAAGTGAAGGCGACTAATTAGTCTAGCCGGTAAAACCATTCGAAGTCAAAATAAGATTAGGAATTATGCAAAGCGCTCATCAATATAAGATAAGCGTGAAGTAAAAATATTGAAAGACTTAGTGACCGGGTGATCAAATAACAACTCGGTCAAATAAACAACAAGGATAAGAAATACATGATAAAAGTTACAGCCCATGAGGCCATACACATGAAAGACGCGCACATCAATACAAATGATCATTATAGACCGAAAAGAAGGAAAACCTTGAAAACGAAGCTAAGTTCGTTTGGTTTAATCAACGAACTACATAAAGAAGGTTTCGGGGACGAAACCTCTTTAAGGGGGTAGACTTGTAACACCCTGAAAACGGGTTTGGTAATTAAACCCCGTTAATACTAAAGAGCGGGTAGAATACCGTTAGCAGAAAAGATTAACCCAGAAATTATTAGGATTCAAATAAATAAGCCTAATAATAAATAAAAAGAGAGCAAACGACGTGAGAAGACAAAGTTCATAGGGAGCCCGAGTTAACGGGACTTAAAATAAAACTGGTTTTTAACTTCTCGAACCTACTAAGTTGGCTAGGAATAATTAACCTAGTTAAGTAATATGAATTTAAATGATAAACTATGAGTTATAGCCCTATATGATCAAAAAAATGAAACATGAAGGACTAAAATGGCAAAGTGGGCAAACATGTTTTATTAAACATAATAATAAAACACAACACACATACTCTAAGTGTGTGTGTGTGCGCAGGAACGACCAGGAGCCATGGGGGTTCTATCAAAACCCTAAAACTCATAAAATCCAACCAAATCGAATGAGAATCAAGCTAAAATTTGGGGCTTTTAATAAATTAGTGATCACCAAGCCTAGGGGATCACAAGGTATGTCAAAATTCGTTGTTTGATTCTATTCAAAATTCTGGATGAACAATTATAATCCTAAATTAGTATTGCATGAATGTTGTTTGGATGAAATAGGAACATTGTAGTGTTTAGGAGTAAACCCTAGACAAGTATATATTGAAATCAAGCTTAGCTCAAGTAAATTCAGATTTTTGTTGATGCTAAATTCATGTATGAGATGTTTTTAGGGTTTTGATTGCTAAAAAATAGTGTTATGATGTCAAGAACATGCTTAAATTGAAAGCTGAATTGAAACGGCTCTTGATCAGAATTTACAGCCGACTTGTATTGGCTGTAACCTGGACAAAACGTGATAAAAACATGTGTTTCTTGAGCCTAAAATGTAATTCTAGGAAATATCTTTAAAACCTCACTGGAATCGCATTTTTTTGACGAAAATTGAGCGTTTTATAAATTTTTCCGTATCAAAGGTTCAAGCTGCGTTTTCTGGCAGAATTTGCAGCCAATTACGAATGTCATAACTCAATTTAGGAATTGAGTTATGATCTCAAATTCTTACTGTAGAAATTTTTAAGTGATTAAAAGAATCGCCAATTGGAATTTCGTCAATCGGATAAACGAGGAATTTTAAATGAATTTTTCCGTAAGCTGCAGTCAGAAGTGACGAATCTGATTGCAGCTTAGTAAATGAATTTTTACGAGTTTTTGGTAAAGAGTTAGATCTTGAAATTTTAACACAAGGTCTAACCCTCCGAGAGGTACGCCACGTAAAAAAATCATAATTTTTGAAGACTTCTAAACAGGTTAAACAGGTCACCAAAAACAGCCTATTTTCAGTGATACGAAACTTGATTGTTGATGTTATAAATTATGCCCACAATGTTCATATGTTGAAATTATGAATCAAACGCGTAATTTCCTAGTTCGACTAGTTACGTGTGATGTGGGGTAATACAAATTTTAATTATAAAGTCGATTTAGCTTATATGCACATATCATATAATTAAGGATAGTTAACTTTTGAAGAGTTAAACTAGCCATGGACGGAGTCGAATAGTAGTTTTGACATAGAAAATACGTAAGGTGGAATAGTCGTGGTTATAATGACTAATCTAACCACCTTGTGAATTATGATGATAGTTTGACTCTTGACAAGCTAGATGGAGGCTTGGGAATGAAGCGGGTCAAACGGAGCAAGTACGAAAAGGAAAGCGTAATTTGGATGCGAGGTAAGTAAAAGTTTACAGCCTTTTTTTAGTATACATCAGTTGTGTGTATTGAAAATTAATAAGGAAAAGTTAGTAATAGAGTTATAATGTTCCGACGCAAATAATATGAGTCGGAACTAGTGCAATGGTGAGAAATCATAAGCAATGCCAAAAGGGATAAATTGGTAAATTAGTCATGTGACGATGAACTAATAAGAAATTCTGAAACATTATGTTATGGTGTAAACCGGAATGGGTAAAAGGACGAGATGGTAACTAGATATCATCTCATAATGGAAAATGGTCGTTCGGACTAAACGGGTCAAATGGAATTGGCAAGATCATTTGACAATATTAATTGATGATCGTTTGTTGAGTTTTGTGATTACAGGAAATATCATACGGTTCGCGTTGGTATTAATTAGAAATTAATAGTGAGAGATATTTAAACGGGTCATTCCTATGACTCGAGCCAGGTACGCCTAAATGAATTTAAAGTTAAAGGTGCAATTTTGGTCAAATAGATAGTGATGGTCCTTCGCCGTAAAATGAAGGACATAAAATTGACCAAAAAGTCCTTGTTGGGTAAAACGGGGAAACGACCCTTAGAGGTTGTTTAGGAATTTGTATTATGATTACGAAGTCCGTAGATATGTATAAAAATTATAGGTAATGATATTCGTGGGGCGAATGTCTAAAAAAATGGGTCTTATGCGTAAAATGTCTAACCGAAGGGTAGAAATTGGGATTTTGGATTCCTTATGTTAAATCCACCACAAAATTGTCGTGGTGGAATAAAATTAGTTGTTTAGTATGTGAATAAAAGATGCGAAGTGAAAAGAGTGACTTTAACGTTTAAATGCCCAAAAGTCCCCTAAACGGGTCAAAATAGACTAAGAAGTAAATTGTGGTTAAATGCTTAGATAGATACAAATGAATCGGTAAATGTAAACGCCTACGTAAACTCTTTGGTGGGAACGAAAACGTTAAGGTTCGATAAGCCCGGGATGGGTAAATATGATAGGAATTAACTATTGATTCTATAGCATGTAGAGTGATGATAATGCCAAACGGGTCGAATAATCACCTAAGAAATTTATGATCCAATCATGTATAAATCAGATTTTATGTAAACCAAGGTGATAAACGGGTCCGTAATTTGATTACGAAGGCGTAGGAAAAAGATTCGTACAAAACGGATAAGTAGATAAAAAGTTATGGCATTTTGAAGTTGTGTTTTTGTAAAAACTTGAGCTGGGCAAAAAAAATGCAGACCGAGAACCAGACCTACTGGAAAATGGTCTTCCCCGCGCCACACGAAGGGAAACCATCAAACTGGCGCGACACGCGGGCACTGTCGCTGCCCGCGAACGATCTAAGGTCATCTCTCGCGTGGCGCGAGAGACGTAAAACCTGGAAATTTTATTTTATTTTGTTAGTTTGACTATGGAACTTGTTTAAACTCGTTTATAAGTTATCAAAATTAACTTTTTAGTTGGTTTTGATCATAGGTAATGTCAAGGGTTCCCGGATGAAGATCAAGCTCAACGAAGAACCGAACACGATCAAGATACAAGCTTCCGCACTGCGTTTCTTTGAAATTTTTAAACGACGAACTCAATTTCATTATGTTGTATTACTTTTAAATTGTAAAAGTTTTGAATAAGCCCGTATCTTTATATGAATGTGTATTCGTAAATACACATTTATTTAGCCGTTATTTGTACAAAAACCGTTAAAAATTTCAAAGAAACGCAGTGCGGAAGCTTGTAAATCTCGTTTTTGTCTACCATGAAGGAAAAGTACCCTCTTTTGTTCCAGTAAATCTCTAGGTCGAGATTTCTTTTAAGGGGGTGAGGATGTAACACCTCGAAAAATTCATGTCCAATAAAATTAAGACACGTGTCACGTAAAGCAAACACGTCATGAACTCGGATCAAGTTAAAGATGTATGGCAGTATTTAAAAGGTTGACATGTTAATTTGTACATCTGAACGACCTCGTTATAAATCCCAAGACCCAAATTTATATTATAAACATCTGATACATTCAAGTCCGATTATTTTGATAATGTATAATTCAAACTGGCACAAGAAATGGATCCTATGTTCTATACGACAAATTCCTTCAAAAGCATTCATTAGTAATGTCCAAGGATGTGTAAGTGCATGGCAACACTTTCAAGAGCATGCAAAAGTTTGTTTATGGTCCCCTCCTACTGATTTAAAGCATAAGATTCGAAGTGGTAAAGTTGCATGGTCAAGACCTCAAAGTTAACAATTTTTTGTCTTCTGATGAAGGCTTACGGACCGTAAAGGTCTAACCCTTACGGTCCGTAAGAGAGCGGAGCTGGGCGATGGCTTCTGAAGGACGGTTACGGACCGTAAAGCCTAAAGGCTTACGGTCCGTAAGGCATGTATCTGGGCAGAATTTTGGACAGATGCCTGTTAAACAAGTTACACCGCCTTAAAAGAGTGGTATTCGAAAATCAGGGGCCTTACAACTGGTTTTTGGCATCATAGGGACACCTGGGAACATCTTACAACATTTATAGACTTAGTTGGGGTGATCTTGATGTATCAAAGTCACTATATAAGAGAACCTCTTGTTGCAACATTTGGTCTTTCATTTGCAACTCACTTCAAGCTGGTCTCTGGAGCTCCTCTGGTTAGCAAGCAAGTTCCCTTAAGTTCCAAATCATACTTAGGACCTTTGTAAGTGTCCTTAATCCTTCTTAATTCAGTTTAGCTTAGTCAATTAGCTTAAAGTCAAACCATCGTAATTAAGGTTTGACTTCGAGATTAATCAATAATTGTTCAGTCAAATCTCAAATCAAAAGTACCTATAAGTAGGTAATTATGTGGGTAATAAACCCTTAAAAGGGTACTCTCTGATTCCCACTCTAACTAGGTCAATTGTCGGGTCAAACTTGATATTAAAAAGTCAACAGAAAGCTAAAAATCAAATTAATGCACAATTAGCAATGTAGAAGACATGCAACCTGTTTTATCATTAATATAACTTGGTAATTAATGTAAGAACATGTCTAAACATGTTCAACCCAACAATTTTCAGTAGAGACCCGGTTCGGAACCGAAAGTCGCATAATTTGACTTTTGCTTTGACTTTCAGTTCTGACCCATTTGAGCATAGTTTAGAAATGCCTTAGAGCTTTATTTGGACTAGGATATATGTTAGTATAACCCTCTGTGATTATACACCTTGGTTTAATAGTTATCCGATTCATATGCACGTTCCCGTTAATTGCTTATATGTTGACTATTATGCCCATGTGACCTTAAAACGTGATTTTTGAAAATGTAAAAGAGTAGAAACCTTAGTTACAACATATTTAAGGCATATTAACTTAGGAAACTTGCATATGACTCATTTTGTTACTCGTTACGCACTTTTCGCGTTCGGATCGGCTTATGTAACTAGTTTGCATATATTAGCCGAAACGGGTCTGACCTTATCATTTTTGTCTCAAAATCCAGAATGTGTTTAGTTTACCCATATTATACAAGTATTCAAACTTGTCGGGTCCAAATCACATTCTATTCCGGTCTTCGCTTATTCATGTGTTTGAACCGTATCTTCCTTTAAAACTAACCGGTCTAAGTTAAGCTTAATTAAAGACCCGTTAGAAATCTAATAGGTTATTATAAACCTTCGTTCCAGAATAGGAGGCCCAGTAAAAGCTACGTGCACTTGCTATTTGTGATTATTACTTGCAAAGGTAAATACTTTAACTTATTTTCCCTATACGGGCTTGGGGTATGGTATATAAAATACCGCTTGGTCGGGCATTGAATCTTTAATCGAATAGAGGTTAATTCATTGAAATGTCCCTTTTAAATTGTTTTGTTTGCTTAAAGCCTTTGGGGAGTTAATGACCATGTCCCGGATATCCTTGGCATCATTTTACGAAATGGCCACGACCTAAGCACGGGGTGTAGGCGTACACCCGTCACTGCCTAAATAAATAATAGGGTATAACAGCCAGTTTTGGGAATAACCCGCCGTGGATTTATATCATGTGGTGTGTCTATTGATCTTTAACCCGGTGTTCAGCCCGGGCTACTGAACGCATAAGAAAGATGTAAATCTCTTACAAGATTATATTCAAATAATTATCCCAAGTTATAAAAAGTTTTGTGCCACGTGCATTCAAATCAATTTTATTAAACCTTTTCAAAATGAGTCAGTTAATTGTATTTACCAGTGTAAACTGATGTATTTTCCCAAAAAGGTTAAGTGCAGGTATTACTCGAACTAGGCTGGCTTTCTCCTAGCGTCCACAATAAGTCTCGCAAGCTTGGATGTCATAAAACTGTTGAACAATGTTTCCTTTTTATACAGATCCGCCTGTGGATCTGTTTCAACTATTTTGTGATACTTAATATTACAATTTATTAAAGTTGAAATGAATCTATCTTTTGCTTCCGCTGTGCATTTAAATTTGTGTTGTTTGACTATGATGACGCCATGGATATGGATGAGGACACCGACCCTACCGAACCACCGACCGGTACCCCCACACATCCTATTGAAATCTCTGATGGATCATCTTTCCAGGGATCATTTTACCGTGGTCCAGATAGCTACCTAGCAAGGTTCAACCTGTTTAAGTGGTATTTCACACCCTCTCACCATTCATTGCCTTACCAGCAGCAGCAGCAACAGGATCCTTCCGGGGACTTACGCTTTGTGGCAGTTACCCCGCCACCACCACCACCTCAGCAGCAGCCTCCTGAGCCACCAAGGCGAAGGAGATCAAACGTACGGATGTCCGTGCGAGGAGGAGTGCATATCAGCACGCCTCAACCATCGAGTGGCAGCCACTACCCGCCACTCCAAGAAAACCAGCAAATGGAGGGACCTTCAAACCCCAACCCGGAAGTGAACTCTACACCTGTTGTGCCACCACCATTGGGTTTTGACAACCCAATTCCCACGTACGCTGGCCCAGCAACATATAACCCCTTTGAGCAGCCGGCTCACACCAGCTTCAATTATGCTAAGATCGACCCATACCTGGCGGCGTGGAACTACAATGCTCTTAACCCCGAAGGGCCCTACGGAGCTCCTTGGGGAGTTGGATACCCAGCTTATGGATACCAACAACAACCTCCTCTTCGACCTCCACATCAGCCGCAGCCGCAGGTACCACGGTTTTCCCCGCCAGAACATGAGAAAATTCTCCAAAGATGGAACCAGGTCGAGCAGGAGGTTCACAGAGATCGCAGGGAACAACAAGGTTTCTTCAAGGGATTGGAAAGTTTAATAAAAGGAAAAAGCAAAAAGGACCATTGAATCCTTTAATTGTTGGTTGTATTTCCTTGTTTTCGGTTGAGCCCCTGCATGGGCCTATTTTTCTGTTTTAACCCCTGCGTGGGTATGTTTTGTTTTTAAGCCCCTGCGTGGGCACGTCTTTCCATTGACCCCTGCGTGGGCATGTTATTTCAGTTGGAAGTCCCGTTTAGGGCAGACTCGTATTTTAAATTCATGTGGTGAAATGGTTAAATTTAAATTTTATTTTTAGTTATATGCATGAACAAAAATATAAAATAAATAATAACAATATTTTTGCAAGATCTATCATTATATTAAAATGATAAAATCTAAAGGGACAAGACCTAGCCTTTGTGTCATTTTAAGACAGGGCCAAGATGGTAGTTCCCCAATTAGATTCAGATCCTTATTAACACCTCAATTTAGGATTGTTCTGCGTTAAATGTTAAATAAGAATCTTAAAAGGTAAAACCTAGCTTGTATGTCATTATAAAACCTGGCCAATATGGTAAAACCTGTTTTAAAAGATTCAAATCTCTGTTAACATCTGCAAACATGTTAACATTCTTGGCTAATGTGATCCACAAAATCACACATGTCACCCTTATGTTGAATTATCCCAATTCTTTATTATTATTTAAACATCCGAGTGTGATGTAATGCCTACGGGCTATAATTATTGTCATATAGGACAAAAGACAGTCGTAGCTTATAAACTCCCTGTCAAGAAAGGTAATGAACCTTGATTCAAACCTTAATAACTAGATCCCATAAGATCTTGACCTAAAATTTAGAAATGTCCATGTGACTAGGCCTGTTGTGCCATTATTATATTTTATTCTAGAACTAAGGGTTACTAATGAAAAGTCCCAAATGAAATTACTTAACAAATTAACCAATATGGTTCTTTAATTACCATGGTTAATAAATTATCAAGATGACAAACCTATTATAATTCCCTAAATGAATCATTGTCATCATCTTATGTTGCAATCCAACTACATGGCCGAGTCTGAAGAGGTCAACAGTCGGCCAAAGGAGAATCATGACACCACCAGGATCAATGTTACTGGTGCAGAACTCCAAGCATTAATTGACAATGCTGTTACCAAAGCCATAGATAGGCAGTATAGTGAATCAAGTAGTACTCGAAGCAGGACTCAATCAGCACCCCATTCTAAGCCAAAAACTCACTCTGAGGCTCATAGTAAGCCACCCTCTAAGCTAGATAAGCCAAAGAAAGATGATGACGATCATCACTCCTCAAACCAGCAAAGTGTCCAGTCAAAGAAGATCGAGCTTAAGCAGGAACCGCGTGGTAAGTCCTGTACATATAAATACTTCGTCTCATGCAAACCCAGAGACTTTACTGGGGAGAAAGGAGCGGTTGACTGCATGACATGGTTGGATGAAATGGATACCGTGGTTGATATCAGCGGGTACGCTGATAAGGATGTGGTAAAGTTTGTATCTCAGTCATTCAAAGGTGAGGCACTAGCCTGGTGGAGATCTTTGATCCAAGCTACAGGGAAAATCCCATTGTACAATCTGTTATGGGATCAGTTTGTGACGTTGATTAAAGAAAACTACTGCCCTCAGCATGAGGTAGAAAAGATTGAGTCTGATTTCTTATCCTTGGTTATGAAGAACCTGGATTGCCAAGCCTACCTTACCAGCTTCAATACAATGTCAAGGTTGGTTCCTTATCTTGTGACACCTGAACCCAAGAGGATAGCTCATTTCATCGGGGGTTTAGCCCCAGAAATCAAGGCCAGTGTAAAGGCCTCTAGACCAGCTACTTTTCGGTCTGCAGCTGATATATCATTGTCCCTTACTTTGGACACGGTCAGGCAAAAATCGCTAAGGAACACCGATGCAGAATAGAGGAAGCGTGAGGATGACAACTCACTACGTTCAGACAAGAGGCATAAAGGAAACAATGACCACATAAAGAGTTATGGATCCAAGAAAGATGGTCATCAGTCGGGTGATAAGCCCAAATGTAAAATCTGCAAGAAACACCATTTCGGGAAGTGCAGATATGAGTCGAAATCCCAGTCACAGCCAAGGGCATGTGGGATTTGCAAGTCTTCTGAGCACATGACCTTAGACTGTAAGAAAATCAAGGATGCTACGTGCTATAGCTGCAATGAAAAAGGGCATATCAGGTCCAACTGCCCAAAACTCGCAAAGAAGACCGAGGATGGGAAAAAGACCAATGCTAGGGTCTTCAGGATGGATGCAAAGGAAGCTGTTTAGGACGACAATGTGATCATAGGTACCTTCCTCATAAATGATGTTTATGCGAGAGTGCTATTTGATTCAGGAGCTGATAAATCATTTGTAGATAATAAGTTTTGTAAGTTACTGAATTTACCTGTTAAAACCCTAAGTGTGAAATATGAGGTGGAATTAGCTGATGGCACCTTAGAAACCGCCTCAACCGTATTAGATGGATGTTTCATATCCATTAGGAACCACTCTTTTCCTTTGTCCCTACTTCCTTTGAAGTTAGCCGGTTTCGACATCGTTTTAGGCATGGACTGGTTATCTCGTAACCAAGCCCAGAAAGTGTGCAACAAAAAGCAAGTGGTGATCAAGACTCCGTCTGGTGAATCACTTACCATTCAGGGAGATACCCGGTATGGACTGCCTGAGCAAGTGTCTATGCTCAAGGCCTCTAGGTGTTTGAAGATGGGTTGTGTCATCTACATGGCACAAGTGACTATTGATGAGCCGAAGCCTAAGATTGAGGATATCCCCGTCATTTCTGAATATCCCGAAGTTTTCCCTGAAGAACTACCTGGTTTACCACCAGATAGGCAAGTAGAATTCAGAATTGACATCATCCCTGGAGCAGCACCAGTAGCAAGGGCGCCTTATAGGTTGGCACCAACAGAGATGAAGGAATTGAGAACACAACTAGATGAATTGCTAGCCAAAGGTTTCATTAGACCTAGTTCGTCTCCATGGGGAGCGCCAATCCTGTTTGTCAAGAAGAAGGATGGATCGATGCGTCTGTGCATCGATTACCGTGAGCTTAATAAGGTCACTATCAAGAATAGGTATCCTTTGCCCAGGATCGATGATCTGTTCGATCAATTACAAGGGGCAAGCTACTTCTCCAAGATCGATTTGAGGTCAGACTATCATCAATTGAAGGTTAAATATGAAGATGTACACAAGACTGCATTTAGGACTCGTTATGGTCATTACGAGTTCCTAGTGATGCCTTTTGGGCTCACTAATGCACCTGCCGCATTCATGGATCTCATGAATCGCGTCTGCAAGCCCTACTTGGATAAATTTATCATCGTCTTCATTGACGACATCATCATCTACTCGAAGAACCAAGCAGACCACGAGAAACACCTTCGCTGTATTCTTAAACTTCTACATCGTGAAAAAACTCTACGCCAAATTTTCGAAGTGTGAATTTTGGCTTCGAGAAGTCCAATTCCTTGGACATGTGGTTAGTGAGCATGGTATCCAAGTGGATCCCGCTAAGGTGGAAGCGGTTATGAACTGGCAAGAGCCGAAGACGCCCACTAAGATTCGCCGCTTTCTAGGGCTAGCAGGATACTACAGGCGATTTATTGAAAACTTCTCAAGAATTGCAGCACCCCTGACTTTACTCACCCGCAAGAATAGCAAGTTTGACTGGGGGCCTAAGCAGCAAGAATCTTTTGACATTTTGAAGCAGAAGTTGAGCAACCCTCCTGTATTGACGTTGCCTGATGGAATTGATGAATTTGTAGTATATTGTGATGCATCGCACACCGGAATGGGCTGTGTGCTTATGCAGAAAGGCAAAGTCATTTCCTATGCTTCACGACAGTTAAAGGTGCACGAAAAGAATTATACCACCCATGACTTGGAGTTGGGTGCCATTGTATTTGCACTAAAACTGTGGTGACATTACTTGTATGGAACCAAGTGTGTGATATATTCAGATCACAAGAGCCTTCAACACTTGTTTAATCAGAAGGATTTAAACATGAGGCAACGACGTTGGATGGAAACTTTGAACGATTATGACTGTGAGATAAGATACCATCCAGGCAAGGCAAATGTGGTTGCTGATGCCTTAAGCAGGAAGGAAAGAGTGAAACCTATAAGAATCAATGCCAAGAGAATTGAGATAAAGAATAGTTTGAACGAAAGGTTGTTAGCTGCACAGAAGGAAGCTGTGTTAGAAGCTAACTATCCTGATGAAAAGCTAGGAGTAACTGAAGAGCAGTTATCCTATGACAAGGACGGAATCCTAAGGTTAAATGGACGAATATGGGTTCCAGTATATGGAGGACTTCGGGATGTTATCCTCCAGGAAGCCCACAGTTCCAAATATTCTGTTCATCCTGGAGCTGATAAGATGTACCAGGATCTGAAGGCAAACTATTGGTGGATAGGCTTGAAGAAGTCTATAGCCGCCTATGTAGCGAAATGTTTGACGTGCGCGCAAGTCAAAGATGAACATCAGAAGCCGTCAGGTTTGCTACAACAGCCTGAACTTCCCACATGGAAGTGGGAGATGGTGACAATGGATTTCATCACCAAGTTGCCAAAGACAAAGAAAGGAAATGATACTATATGGGTAATAGTAGATAGACTGACTAAGTTAGCACATTTCCTACCCATTAAGGAGACTTATAGCTCCGATATGTTAGCCCAATTGTACGTAGATAAGATTGTATCTCTTCATGGCGTACCAGTATCTATTATCTCTGACAGAGATACTAGATACACATCACATTTTTGGAAAAGTTTCCAACAGTCTTTGGGCACGCACTTGAATTTTAGTACAGCTTACCATCCTCAGACAGATGGGCAGAGTGAGCGTACCATCCAAACTTTGGAAGACATGCTTCGTGCATGTGTAATTGATTTAGGTGGTAGTTGGGATAACCACCTGTCATTGATCGAGTTCTCCTATAACAATAGCTATCATACGAGCATTAAGGCTGCGCCTTTTGAGGCATTATATGGTAGAAAATGCAGAACGCCTATTTGTTGGGAAGAAGTAGGAGAAGCTCAGTTATCAGGACCTGATATAGTCCTTGAAACGACGGACAAGATTGTCCAGATTCGTGACCGCCTGAAAGTTGCCAGGGATAGGCAGAAAAGTTATGCTGATAAAAGGCGAAACCTTCTAAAGTTTGAGGTTGGTGATAAAGTTTTGCTTAAAGTATCACCCTGGAAAGGGGTGATGCGATTTGGTAAGAAAGGTAAGTTAAGCCCGAGGTATATAGGACCATTCGAGATTATCGAATGTGTTGGGTCAGTGGCTTATAAGTTGAACTTTCCCGAAGAGCTCAGTGGTATTCACAATGTATTCCACATCTGCAATCTAAAGAAATGTCTAGCTGATGAATCGCTAGTCATACCACATACAGATGTGCACATAGATGAGAGCTTGAAATTTGTGGAAAAACCTTTGTCGATTGAGGATCGACGAGTTAAGAAGCTTCGAAGGAAGCATGTACCTATCGTAAAGGTTAAATGGGATGCCCTTAGAGGTCCCGAATATGCGTGGGAGGTAGAGTCTACCATGAAGGAAAAGTACCCTCGTTTGTTCCAGTAAATCTCTAGGTCGAGATTTCTTTTAAGGGGGTGAGGATGTAACACCTCGAAAAATTCATGTCCAATAAAATTAAGACACGTGTCACGTAAAGCAAACACGTCATGAACTCGGATCAAGTTAAAGATGTATGGCAGGATTTAAAAGGTCGACATGTTAATTTGTACCTCTGAACGACCTCGTTATAAATCCCAAGACCCAAATTTATATTATAAACATCTGATACATTCAAGTCCGATTATTTTGATAATGTATAATTCAAATTGGCACAAGAAATGGATCCTATGTTCTATACGACAAATTCCTTCAAAAGCATTCATTAGTAATGTCCAAGGATGTGTAAGTGCATGGCAACACTTTCAAGAGCATGCAAAAGTTTGTTCATGGTCCCCTCCTACTGATTTAAAGCATAAGATTCGAAGTGGTAAAGTTGCATGGTCAAGACCTCAAAGTTAACAAGTTTTTGTCTTCTGATGAAGGCTTACGAACCGTAAAGGTCTAACCCTTACGGTCCGTAAGAGAGCGGAGCTGGGCGATGGCTTCTGAAGGACGGTTACGGACCGTAAAGCCTAAAGGCTTACGGTCCGTAAGGCATGTATCTGGGCAGAATTTTGGACAGATGCCTGTTAAACAAGTTACACCGCCTTAAAAGAGTGGTATTCGAAAATCAGGGGCCTTACAACTGGTTTTTGGCATCATAGGGACACCTGGGAACATCTTACAACATTTATAGACTTAGTTGGGGTGATCTTGATGCATCAAAGTCACTATATAAGAGAACCTCTTGTTGCAACATTTGGTCTTTCATTTGCAACTCACTTCAAGCTGGTCTCTGGAGCTCCTCTGGTCAGCAAGCAAGTTCCCTTAAGCTCCAAATCATACTTAGGACCTTTGTAAGTGACCTTAATCCTTCTTAATTCAGTTTAGCTTAGTCAATTAGCTTAAAGTTAAACCGTCGTAATTAAGGTTTGACTTCGAGATTAATCAATAATTTTTCAGTCAAATCTCGAATCAAAAGTACCTATAAGTAGGTAATTATGTGGGTAATAAACCCTTAAAAGGGTACTCTCTGATTCCCACTCTAACTAGGTCAATTGTCGGGTCAAACTTGATATTAAAAAGTCAACAGAAAGCTAAAAATCAAATTAATGCACAATTAGCAATGTAGAAGACATGCAACCTTTTTTATCATTAATATAACTTGGTAATTAATGTAAGAACATGTCTAAACATGTTCAACCCGACAATTTTCAGTAGAGACCCGGTTCGGAACCGAAAGCCGCATAATTTGACTTTTGCTTTGACTTTCAGTTCTGACCCATTTGAGCATAGTTTAGAAATGCCTTAGAGCTTTATTTGGACCAGGATATATGTTAGTATAACCCTCTGTGATTATACACCTTGGTTTAATAGTTATCCGATTCATATGCACGTTCCCGTTAATTGCTTATATGTTGACTATTATGCCCATGTGACCTTAAAACGTGATTTTTGAAAATGTAAAAGAGTAGAAACCTTAGTTACTGATTTATAAACTTGCACCTAAAATTTGACATCAGTTTGAGGTCTAGATTAAGAGTTATGCTCAATAGCGTAATTAGAAAGCTTTTAGTTAATTAAACGGCATAATTAGCATATAACTTATCTAAACCCACTTTTTGACATCAAAATTTTTACCCACTGATGTAATATAATATTTTGGGATTTTTGAAGATTTTTAATTAATTTTAGGCTGAGCATAACATAGGGTTATAGCTTTAATTCGGTTATTGCCGGTTTTGCCCTTTTGGGCTATAAAATGAGTTTTACAAATCTTTTTGGTACCAAACCTTTTGCTACTGATTTTATATGATAAATAAATTATTTTAAACCTTCTGGAATAATCAAAATATCAGCTTTCTTTATAGAACCCGGAAATGGCTCCAAATCGCCTTTTTAAGCGTTTTTAACGCATAGTATGTATTAAAACTATTTTAAACATATAAGGGTTGATACCTACTGATATTTTAAGTATATTTTTATAATTTAACAGTAAGCTAAAGTTTTAAACTCAGATTTCCAGATTTGACCATTAAAGGCTATGTGAAATTACCAAAATGCCCCTACGGTGCATAGTTTGGTTTTAATAGATAAATTTCAAGTATAATTAGTACCCTACTGATATAATTTATAAAAATGAGTAATTTTAATGATTATACCAGGCCTGTAACTCAGATTATTATTTAAACTCTTTTATAACCTTTTAAATGACCAAAATGCCCTTACGGGGCATAATTCGAGTTTAAATCCGTTTTGGGCATAATGGAAGATATCTTACTGATGTCACAACATATTTAAGGCATATTAACTTAGGAAACTTGCATATGACTCATTTGGTTACTCGTTACGCACTTTTCGCGTTCGGATCAGCTTATGTAACTAGTTTGCATATATTAGCCGAAACGGGTCAAACCTTATCATTTTTGTCTCAAAATCCAGAATGTGTTTAGTTTACCCATATTATACAAGTCTTCAAAATTTTCGGGTCCAAATCACATTCTATTCCGGTCTTCGCTTATTCATGCGTTTGAACCGTATCTTCCTTTAAAACTAACCGGTCTAAGTTAAGCTTAATTAAAGACCCGTTAGAAATCTAATAGGTTATTGTAAACCTTCGTTCCAGAATAGGAGGCCCAGTAAAAGCTACATGCACTTACTATTTGTGATTATTACTTGCAAAGGTAAATACTTTAACTTATTTTCCCTATACGGGCTTGGGGTATGGTATATAAAATACCGCTTAGTCGGGCATTGAATCTTTAATCGAATAGAGGTTAATTCATTGAAATGTCCCGTTTAAATTGTTTTGTTTGCTTAAAGCCTTTGGGGGGTTAATGACCATGTCCCGGATATCCTTGGCATCATTTTACGAAATGGCCACGACCTAAGCACGGGGTGTAGGCGTACACCCGTCAGTGCCTAAATAAATAATAGGGTATAACCGCCGGTTTTGGGAATAACCCGCCGCGGATTTATATCATGTGGTGTGTCTATTGATCTTTAACCCGGTGTTCAGCCCGGGCTACTGAACGCATAAGAAACATGTAAATCTCTTACAAGATTATATTCAAATAATTATCCCAAGTTATAAAAAGTTTTGTGCCACGTGAATTCAAATCAATTTTATTAAACCTTTTCAAAATGAGTCAGTTAATTGTATTTACCAGTGTAAACTGACGTGTTTTCCCAAAAAGGTTAAGTGCAGGTACTACTCGAACTAGCCTGGCTTTCTCCTAGCGTCCACAATAAGTCTCGCAAGCTTGGATGCCATAAAATTGTTGAACAATGTTTCCTTTTTATACAGATCCGCCTGTGGATCTGTTTAAACTATTTTGTGATACTTAATATTACAATTTATTAAAGTTGAAATGAATCTATCTTTTGCTTCCGCTGTGCATTTAAATTTGTGTTGTTTGACTATGATGATATCAACT
Organism: Helianthus tuberosus; assembly: GCA_030545235.1. Classification (NCBI taxonomy): domain Eukaryota; kingdom Viridiplantae; phylum Streptophyta; class Magnoliopsida; order Asterales; family Asteraceae; genus Helianthus; species Helianthus tuberosus. The sequence continues at coordinate 155,861,648 of CM060364.1, read as the reverse complement.
ACGTCACGATACTCCCCACCGGGCCCACCAGTAATACGTGGAAATATCGGGGTGTGACAGTTGGTGCTTCTAGGAGAAAGGGTAGTTGGCACACGCTGAGTGGATCCACGTGTCCTGACCGTTGTCCTTGTTGTCTGGTCTGTCATCAGCAGCTAAGTGGGGATCATGGAGCAGTGGTGGTGTACGCTGATTGGTTCCACACATGGGTCCTTGTGTACCTTTTTGTCTCCTGTACGATTGTTAATCGTGCAACATGATCGGATACAGCATGTTTGGAGGCTCATTGGTCCACTGCTCTGCCACTTATAACTTTGGCACTTATCCTGGGTTTACCTGTGCTTCCTTCCTCCGCGCAACCATCGAGGATATCCCGAGTAGCCGGTGCAAGGTCCAGGAAGGGTTTTCATCCAAGAAGCTAAGTGTCAAATCTGGTCTTACGTTGGCCCCGACCTTATGCGCAACCTAGGTTACACCCGATTAGCCAGCGCGAGGTTGGGAAAGCTACCAAATTAGTCTATTAAGAGTATGGTCCCGCGCGCGACCTGATTGGTCGGCGCAGGATTTGGGACCATACCCCTTTAAGTCCCCCAGTCCAAGTGCTGCTTCCATGCGCGAGGCAAGTGGTTGGAGCTCTAGACTAGAAAAATTAAGAAGTTAAGCCTGCGCTTGCTAAGGTTTTTAGAAAGCCTCTTCTAAACAAGAAGAACTGCCGCGCGTGTAGTGTGCTGCAATTCACGCGGCGCAACGATCTAGCTTGTTGCTGAAGTGATTTGCTACTTTGTGCAGGAAAATTCTTGGAATTTGAAAGAGCAAAGTTTGCGCTTGCTTTGGTACTTAGAAAGCATCTCCTGTGCTAAAAAACAGGCGCTCGTGTAGTCTGTAAATTCACGCGGCGCAACTAACTAGCTTGTTGCTGAAGTAACCTGTGTAGTTGCGCCGGAAAATTCTTGAAATTTGAAAAAGCATGGGCTGACAAGTTGGTGGTGACAGCGACGTTTGAGTTGACCGCTGACACAGTGACGATCATGCTGTCACTATGTCAGGCGCGCCTTTTCGTCCGGTGTCAGGAGAGTGAGGCTCACGCGCGTGTGGTAACCGTCGCTCTGTATTTCCTACCTGACGTGTCAACCCCTGGTTGGAAACGCGTGCGGCTGCTTCGGCACAGTTATCCATCACATTTAATGCGATGGGTATAAATATGTGAAGAGGAAGAGTTGGAGGCACGTTTCCTTCGAATCTTCCTCCTTCCTCTCTTCTTATCTTCAAGTTTTCTGCAAATCTTCAAAGTTTTTCAGCAGATCTTTAAACCTTCAATGGTTTTCAGCAGATCTTCAAACTTTTCTTGCAGTTTCCCTTCTTAGACTTCTTCCAGTTTTTATATCAAAATGTCGACGAATGACGAAACGGTGACGGTTGAAGAAACCGCCGGTGGTTTGCCACCGTTGAAGTGGGATCAAGGCCTCTTTGAACAGATGGTTCGAGGCTATCAATTTGCTAAAGAATGGGATGCCAAATATCCGGCTCAGGGGCAGACAGCCACCGATGCGCCGCCGGGATACATCACATTGTTTGCCGACTTCTTCGGAGAAGGAAACTTCCGATTGCCAGCCACCCACTTCTGGGGTAACATTTTGCAGTACTACTCATTCCATATTTCTCAACTAAGCCCAATGGGCATCGTTCGTGTTTGGAATTTTGAGTTCGTATGCCGGTCACAAGGAGAGGAGCCCACCGTTGACAAATTTAGGGCTTTTTATCAACTGCAAAGCAATATGGGGTTCTTTTCTTTTGCTCTTCGCTCTGCGAAGAAGATTTTGATCAATCCCCCTAAGAGCTTCCATGATCGGAAGATGAAGTTCTTTTTTATCTGCGCGGAGGTGATCCCCATGGTGATGCAATTCCAGGATTTCGGGTGAGTTCCTCCAGGACTGATAGAACCCAGTTATTCTAGCAAGGGGTTAACCCTTTGGGTTCCTCATTACATGTCAACACAAGGTTTGAGTGTGGCCTTAGTTTCATGTTTATGTTTTCAAAGTGATTTAGATATTATGCTATTCCATTGAATTATACAAAACTTTCCAACTATACTTATATGTACTAATACTTTATGTTAATCACCAACTTTTCGTAGTTAACCTTTATTTTACACATGTTTCAAGATTTGCTACTCACATAGGAAGCTTATTGGACTTAGATAATTAATATGGATTTGTTTTGAACTATTTGTTTATCCTTGATGTACTGGATGTTTTAAGCTGATTAATTAATATTTAGATTTAAATAGTTCCATGTGCGTTTGAACAATCTACAAAGTGGCGCCCCGATGTTTTCGCCATCGGTTGGGGTGTTACACCAGGGGGCACGGTCTTGCCTGGTGAGGATTTCAGATAAAGCTTGTCTTTCATGGCCTTTTCTGATCCAGTCCATTGCGATTATGTTATAGGCACGGTCATGCATGTCCAGGTTTCCTGACAAGGCTTGAACAGGTGGCTTTCTTGATCGGTTCTCGAACCTTCTATCCTTGTCTTATCCTAAGCACGAGCGTGTCTGGCCATTGGTGGACTTCTGTCGACCATTTCTTGGGTTGACTTGTTGACTTTGTGCTTCTTGGTGTTGTGCACGACCGTGCCCATAGCCTGGCACAACTGTGTCTAATTGGCAACTTGATGATTTCCTTAGAATCTCGGATTGTTTTTCTTTGTTTATACTCGTTTTCACTTCTTTTCATCCAAAGGCCTTGGAAATATGCATTTGTCAAATATGAACGATTTAGGTAGTATTTTCAACTAAATAGTCATTAAAGTACTTAGATTTATGGGGTAATTATGCTCGAAAATTATGTATAGCTGATGGCACTTCTAGTATGTAGATGGGACTTGTATGTGTGCATGTGTGTATTGGATTCTTATGTTTGTGAATAGGTTTTATATGCATATAGGTATGTATGTATGTAGATGAGAATGGTATGTAAGTATGTCTTGGGATTATATGTACGAATACATTTTAATTGTTATTAACTATGCTATCATGAGAATAAAAATGAAAGTGCAAGTATATTTAAGAGTGCTCTTGAGTGTTGGATAATGGAACTCAAGATTGTAATCGGATGGATAAGTATTTGTAGAAGGGATGATGGGGTCAGTTGGTTCCATTAAAAGTTTAATTACACGTTGTTCATGTATTACAAGAAGTCACACACTTTTCTAATGATATGGATGTACTGTGACTGCAGGTTATACGGGTCTTCGACATGAAGTGCAGAATGACCGAAGATGGAGTCAAAGCACAAATTGTAGGTTCCTGAAGAACGTAATGCTCATAAATGAGTTTTTTAAATGGTTTCCAAGTGTCATAGGACATTTACAAAGTGTGAAATTTTACAGTTCGTATTTCCGCTGTGTATTTTCCAGTTAACTCATTTTAGGATGTTACATAGGGTGTTTACCCAGATATGTTACATTGTTACCTTTTTTAAACTAATCGGCGCTTTTTGGAATTTTTTGGCTCAAAACGTTTGAAATTTTTTAGAAAAAAAAAAAACATTACAAAAGGTTTTCTAAGTTTTTGCAACTTAGGCGGAGGGGAAGGATCCACTAAAAAGTGGATTTTGCCTAAGTAGCCTAAGAAGGATTGTGATGATGACATGTGACACTCCTAATAAGTAGGAATAAAGGGCATTTTGGTCCTTATAAATATGAGTGAAAATGACATGTGGCACCCCTTTTGTTTTTAAAAAATATAAACAAAAAAAATCTAGTACAAAAAAATCTAGCACAAAAAATCTAGCACAAAAAATGTAGTACAAAAAAATATAGCACAAAAAATCTAGCACAAAAAAATATTATAGCACAAAAAAATCTAGCACAAAAAATGTAGTACAAAAAAATATTGCACAAAAAAATCTAGTACAAAGAAATATAGCACGAAAAAATTTAGCAAAAAATGTAGTACAAAAAATCTAGCACAAAAAAATTGAGGAAAAAAAATTTAAGACAAAAAAATTTAGCACAAAAATATAGTACAAAAATTCAGCACAAAAAATGTTATATAACATAGAAATACAACACATTTAAGTGAGTTTTTTTATTCTTCATATTTTATATAGCAATATGGTACTCAAATTAAAGATAAAAAGACGCTCGATTTTACGGTGAAATTTTTATGTAAAAATAATGTCGTATAAAAAAGTTATGAACGTTTAAAAAATGAGGGTGGAATATGCATGTGACTTGCATGTGGAGAGAGAAAGTCCATAAATAGGATTTTCCCAAGATACCCTTGCACTCCTCATTTCTCCTACCCTTTCATGTTAACCATTGATTTGAAAAATAAATGGTTAAGATTCCTTCTTAGGCTACTTAGGCAAAATCCACTTTTTAGTGGATCATTCCCCCTTAGGCGGATTTTGTCTCTATAATTCTTATGTGTGTATATATGTATGTGTGTATTTAAAAGCCCATTTTGTTTACTAAAAGAGTAAATTGCCATTTTAGTCCCTGAGTTTTGTCCAAATTTGCCATTTTGATCCAAATAGTTTTATTTTCCCCCCTGGGTCCCTGACTTTTACATTTGTTGCCATTTTGATCACTTTTCCTAACTCCATCCAAAAACCCAGTTACTCTTTTCAATTTAAACCTTTTCAGTTTCCATTTTGATCCAATTCCAAAAAATCAAAAAAATTTCAAAAAAATCTAAAAAATCTAAAAAATTCAAAAAAATCTAAAAAATTCTAAAAAATCATAAAAATTCTAAAAAATTCAAAAAAATATAAAAAATTCTAAAAAATCATAAAAATTCTAAACAATTCAAAAAAATATAAAAATCAAAAAAATTCTAAAAAATCAAAAAAATTCTAAAAAATCCAAAAATCATTAAATGTTTCGGCACGAACCGTTTCGACCCGTACCGTTTCGAACCGAACCGTTTCAACCCGTACCGTATCGACCCGTACCGTATCGAACCCGTACCGTATCGAACCGTACCGTTTCGACGCGAACCGTTTCGAACCCGTACCGTATCGAACCGAACCGTTTCGACGCGAACCGTTTCGAGCCGAACCGTTTCGACACGAACCGTTTCGACCCGTACCGTTTCGAACCGTACCGTTTCGACGCGAACCGTTTCGAACCGAACCGTTTCGATGCGAACCGTTTCGAACCGAACCGTTTCGACCCGAACCGTATCGAACCGAACCGTTTCGACCCGTACCGTATCGATCCGAACCGTATCGAACCGAACCGTTTCGACGCGAACCGTTTCGAACCGTACCGTTTCGACCCGTACCGTATCAAACCGAACCGTTTCGAACCCGAACCGTACCGTTTCGACGCGAACCGTTTCGACCCGTACCGTATCGAACCGGTACGGGTCGAAACGGTTCGCGTCGAAACGGTTCAGCTCGAAACGGTTCGGGTCGAAACGGTACGGGTCGAAACGGTTCGGGTCGAAACGGTTCAGCATGAAACGGTTCGGTTCGAAACGGTTCAGCTTCGAAACGGTACGGGTCGAAACGGTTCGCGTCGAAACGGTTCAGCTCGAAACGGTTCGGGTCGAAACGGTACGGGTCGAAACGGTTCGTGTCGAAACGGTTCGGCTCGAAACGGTTCGCGTCGAAACGGTTCGGTTCGATACGGTACGGGTTCGAAACGGTTCGCGTCGAAACGGTACGGTTCGATACGGTACGGGTTCGATACGGTACGGGTTCGAAACGGTTCGGTTCGATACGGTACGGGTCGAAACGGTAAGGGTCGATACGGTACGGGTCGAAACGGTTCGGTTCGAAACGGTACGGGTCGAAACGGTTCGTGCCGAAACATTTAATGATTTTTGGATTTTTTAGAATTTTTTTGATTTTTATATTTTTTTGAATTGTTTATAATTTTTATGATTTTTTAGAAATTTTTATATTTTTTTGAATTTTTTAGAATTTTTATGATTTTTTAGAATTTTTTAGATTTTTTTGAATTTTTTAGATTTTTTAGAATTTTTTAGATTTTTTTGAATTTTTTAGATTTTTTTTGATTTTTTGGAATTGGATCAAAATGGCAACTGAAAAGGTTTAAATTGAAAAGAGTAACTGGGTTTTTGGATGGAGTTAGGAAAAGTGATCAAAATGGCAACAAATGTAAAAGTCAGGGACCCAGGGGGGAAAATAAAACTATTTGGATCAAAATGGCAAATTTGGACAAAACTCAGGGACTAAAATGGCAATTTACTCTTTACTAAAAACTTAAACCCATCAACTTTTAGTTTAGGCCATTAAACATTTTAACCCCCTTTTTTATCAATTCAAACCAATTACTAAACTAAACTCATAGCAAAGAGACATACAAATGGTCTTGAAGGGGTGGTTTGGAGAACATCATAAAACCAAGGGGTCAAAGTAATAATTTGTTTGTTTAAATTTAGATTTAAATATAAATTTATAAACCTTGTTGAAGTATTTGATCAAGAGTCATATGCCTTGCATGGCAAGTTTAACGTGACTTTAAGTAGGGTTTTACGATATTTGTTATCCGATTTCTAATCTCTAAATCTCTTTTTCCTTCCTATTCACAATAATAAAAGTGTTCGAACTAGTCAACTTCTATCGGTGTGAGATTTTGTGGTGAAACTCGATATCCAGATTATCATCGTAATCTTGATTTCAACTCGTAAAAAGTTGGATTAATCGGAGAAACATGTGGTTCTCGTCGTTCTGGAGACCTAGAGATCGATTCACGTTCGATGAACTCAGGTAATTGTTTGTTTCTTTCGATCTTGGTTTAGATTATTGAATGTTATTACGGGTTTAGTTGAGTCAGTTAGGGTTTGGGGATTTGTTTTAGGGCAAATTTGTAAAGGAAGACGAAAAGATTATGACAATTTAGAGTATTGTTGTATAGGATATGATGTTTACAGGTTGATAGTTGAATACATTATACAAAAATTGCAGTGCAGCAAATGCATCCATGGGTATAAGTTTATAACCTATGCATAACAATTATGAATTTACATCGAGATAAATGCTAAACGGATAGCAAGCTGCTCCGCTACCCCTTTTTGAATAGCGAAACTAAGTCTTTTAAAAACTAGGTCCATAGATCTCGGGGTCATAACATTACTATGCATGACCCTTTGAACTCGACTAAGTAGGTCCATAGCCTCTAGTGCCAGGAAACCAAAAGTATCAAAAGCAAATGGGATAAACGCGTGCTGGTTGTCAAGGCATGCTTTCTCGTGTTTGGTCACTTTGCCCGAAACAGATGGGTGCGAATGAAACTATGAATGAGAAAAAAGTAGAATAGTGGGGAATGGGGAGAACTGGAGAGAAGTACAAATAGACATCCAACCCTAGGTATTGGAGTGTTCGTATGCAAATAAGATATCTTTACCCAAAAATTTCTATACGAAAACTACATATATAACACTACTGAGCGAAAAATCCTGCGCCCTTGGCTATTAGGACACTCTTAATTCAATCATCCATGCTTCACATTGTTTAATCGAATTGAAAATATGACACTGATATTTTATTTTAATTTGTAGCATCATAAGCATTTTGTATTCTGCAGTAACTACTTATATGTACTTGCATGGTTGTCTTGCACATAGGCTTGTAATCTAAAAAAAAACATGAAAGATCAAATGATATAAAATACATGTAATTATTCGGTATGCTATTGTGAAAGTATGATTTTGTTCTGTTTGCAGCAATTCAATCGACCAGCTGATGAAAGTTCAAGTTATTAATGACGTTAACAAGGTAAAAGATACATATTGACATGATCCACAATTTTTATATTTTTTGAACGCATAAAACGACAATATATATTTACAATGATTTCAGTGACCTTAAATTTGTTTATCCTGCAATAGGATTTTGTGATCAACCCACTGAGATCAATTGCAGAGCTGATAACATATGGCGACCAGCATGACTTAAACTTCTTTGAGTGCGGTTCTTGCTATCTCTACTTTATTTGTGCTTTTCACAATTGTGTTGTACGTTCCCATAGGCACGCGTGTGTGTTTGTACATATTAAACAAGTTATCTGTTTGATGATGCCTATTTAACAGGTTTTTTATGGAGAAAAAGGTCATGGGGGAATTTGTACGTATACTGAAGATCAGTAAGATTGTTTCAGTTCAATTGTTGCAAACAATGAGCATTATGATTCAGAACCTGAAAAGTGATCACTCAATATGTAAGATGAATATATAAATGAAGATTTGTTTTTTTGAAGTCGTTTATTTGCTTTTATATTCCGACATTAATATCTTTTGCTAAATTTGCAGATTATCTGTTGAGTAATGAACTTATAAACTTCCTTATAACTTATCCTTTTGACTTTCGGGATGAAGAGCTTTTGTCATACTACGTATCCTTCCTCAGGTTTGCTATTTCTCAGCCTGTGTATTGGTTTTAAGAAATTATCTTTTCTGATTATCAAATATCAATTGCTTCAGCTGTTGAGTTTTATCTTTTTGTTTTCTTCTGTTTCTGACCGGTTTGAATTTCCATCTTTGAAGAGCAATCAGTGGGAAGTTAAACAAGAATACCATATCTTTACTTGTTAAGACTGAAAAGGTTAGTTTGTTCCTGTGATTTTACCCTCTCTCTCTCTCTCTCTCCCTCTCTCTCTCTCTGTTTCATTATCTATATATAGACAATTGTGTATGTTATATCTACATCTTGCTGTATTTCTGTTTCAATATGTATTTTCATCTCTTGTGTGTATGTAGGAGGAAATAGTTTCCTTTCCACTTTATGTGGAGGCAATTCGTTTTGCTTTTCATGAAGACGACATGATTCGTGCTGCAGTTCGTGCATTGACGCTAAATATCTATCATGGTTAGTTAGTAGTTACTTCTGTTTAATAGCTTCCCCAAATTACTCTTGGTGATATTCTACAGTGTAACTAATACTCGTCTTTGTTCTTTTGCAGTGGGAGACATACATGTTAATAAATACATAGCCACCACCCCTCATGACAAGTACTTTTTGGACTTGGTTAAATTTTTTAGAGAGCGCTGCATTAGCTTAAATGGATTGTTATCACCTACCATAGAGTGTGTATCGTTTGTCTTAAATTAGTATTAGTTTGGTATTTTTTAATAAAAAGTCCTAATATAGTTGCTAAAAGCCTAAAACCGTTCTTGACGCAGAAGCCAGAGTCCAGAATCAACGTCTAAAATAGTCTCTGCAGTGGATGAAATCGAAGACAATCTATACTATCTTAGTGATGTTGTATCTGCCGGGATTCCAGATGTTGGGACATTTATTACAGACAGCATGTTGAAACTTCTCATTTTTCCAATGCTTCTTCCTTCATTAAGAATTGAAGCTTCTGATGTATGAATTTCCTCTCATCATATGTTTATTATTTTCATACTACTTCCGCCACTTTACAGGAATCTTCTAATTTCAGGGAAAGAAGTTGAGTTCAGTCACCTCTCTTTGTTTGCTGTGTTACATACTGCGGATCCTTAAGATTAAAGATCTGGCGAATTCCGTTGCAGCCGCCCTAATTTGTTCTGTTGAGTCATTTGGGCCAAATATTGAGGCTAAACGCCTCGATGGCTTCATGGCAGACTATGATAAGGAGAGCCATGTAGATGATGAGAAGCCAGGTGGAAATCTTGAGTCTAATAGCGTTCAACATAATTGCTGGTATTCTGCTTCAGTTTTAAGATATTTACTATTGAACATCACTTAATGATTCTCGCGGCAGCACCCTTCAGGTTTTCTGTACAACTATTTGAATTGATTTGAAACGCATAATTTATGGTACAAGTCGGCTCGGTTGATTTCAGACGCTTTTTCCAGCCTTTTTAATTTTCTTTTATAAATAATGAGCGTGTCGTATTCATTATTACAATTGGATAATGGATTGTTATTTCAGTATTTGGCTGTCGTTAGTAATTAGTACAGTACATAGCTTAAAAAATGAACATCATTTCTCTCTTGTTATGATTTTTACTACTTTGTAAAATGTTTTTGGGGATTAAAAGACACTAATCTATTTTCTTATTCTTGTATAGGGATGCTTTGATTTCTTACATCACAAGTGGAGATGATATGCAAGTGGTTGGTTCTTTGAGTGTATTGACCACACTCTTACAAACTAAAGGTTGTATGCTATTCATAATTCATACTGTCACCTGCTTCATGATTAAATATATTCTCATCATTTTTTTTTTTTTTGAAATTTCAGAGCTTGATGAATCAATGTTAGATGCTCTTGGAATCCTTCCACGACGTAAACAACATAAGAAACTCTTGCTGGTCTGTCCTGCTGACTTTTTACTTAAACTTTTCACACTCTTTTTATTTTGTTTTGATAGATTTTTGATCACTTTATATTTTTTTTTTTACTTTTTATGTTTTATAATAGAGGTCGAAAAACGTGCTTGTCAGTCGTGTTTGGTAACGGGTCAAAATGGGTAATTTTGTTTCTACCTAAGACATTTTGTCTAATTTAATTAGTGTGTGAATATGATTACAAAAATCACATCATTTCATTTATGATCTCTTTTTTCATACACACTAATGTAGGATGTTTTTATGCATTTAATTTATACTTTGGTTGACACGCAACCTGTTTGACCTGTTCCGCACATTTAGCTCGTGTTCTTCTAAGATATCTTTTTTATTCTACCCGTCTTACATGATATAGATGAATATAACCAGACTCCGTGTGTTCATAGGCTAAAATTACCACCTATACTAATGTGTTTGTAACGAAACTTTATTTTGCCACAGTCTACACCCTTGTCTTTAGTAGAATTGTAACTACATAATTACATTACCATATAACAAAGGTTCAATCGTTCATGTAAGCATGTCTTTGTTGTAATCTAGTTGGTATATCTCTAGACATGATGTAGTACAATATCTTCTTTGGATCATTTCAGACCCATTAAATTGATTCAGATCTTATTTACTTAATATTTGTTTCTCTTTCTGGAATTGGGCATTTAGATAAAAGGAGTATTATAGACTTGTTTTTTGATTAGTTGAAACGTAATGCCTTATATATTTTGTGATTGCAGAAAGCCTTGATCGGCGAGGACACTGGTGAAGAACAACTTTTTGCTTCAGAAAACTGCTCATCAAATGAGGTTGAGCTCAATGTTTACCTACAAAGATTAAAGGTATATTGCGTAATACCCCTCGTTAACCTTCATTGTGATAAATGCTATTTGGTAACTAAATTCTTATGAGAGCACTCACATTGTAGTCTTCATCTCCTTTATCTCCAAATTTTAGAGATTTCGCTTATTTTCCTTCTCCATCTCCATCTCCATCTCCAAACTATAAAGATTTGCTACAGTGAATCTCTATGTATAGAGATTCACCATTCACATCTTCAAAATCTAAAGATTATAGCTCAAGCATTTCGGTTTGTACCTCAAGCATGGAAGAAAGAGAAAGAAATTATAAAAAAAATAATACCATAGAGATGGAGAATGGGATGTGGAAGGTTAAACAAATTTTAGACATAAATTTAGAGAAAGGTGATTTTTGGAATGGAGATTCCAATGGGAATGCTCTAAGAAATGAAGGGTATTGAGATTTTTGTAAGTTTTTTAATACACACTACTAATCACTTCCTAGATATAAGGTAATTATTGCATGGATGATCTTATATATGTAAAGTGACATCTTTTGCAACCTGGGATCCTTTTGACACTTCCAATGTTATTAACAGGACCAATATGAAGTGTCGTGTTCATACCAGGAAGTTGCGGAAAGCCCACCGGTACATAGACGTCTAGTACTTTTCTATTTCCTACTCTTGATATGTTTTGTTAGCATGCTGTCAACTGTTTGCAAGTTTTCTTGCTCTCTCAAATCCTTGCCTGCTTTAACATATGTTTAATGTAAAAAAACTTCCAGTTGTCTGAGCTTTGCGCCTAGGCGTGCTCACGACCCGCAATCATCCTTTTATTATGCAATTTTATTAAAAGCTCAACATGCAATATATGAATATAAAAACTATATTATTACAAATGTAAGTTTTAGTGAAGCAATTTAGGAAGTTCGTATGCATTTGGATACGCTATGGATGACATTCAACCTGTTCTACCCATTTGACCCCTTTCCTTTTTTCTTTAACTTGATAACTTAGTCCATTGACCCATTGGAGGTAAACAGAGTAAAAATCAACCCATTCTTATGTAAATGAGTCGAACTTGCCACTTCGATATCAATGAAATTGGACCCATATATCTCATAGTTGAAGCAAATGATTCAAGAGCTTTTTTTTTTTTTTTTTTGACCTGTTTAAATTTAAACACAACTCAAAAAGACACTTCATAAGTAAATGGGTTGAAATTACCTTCTCTACTAAAATTTATTCTGACAATTTGCATATTCTTGGTTTAAGGTACTTGATGCGTTGATTGGTCTTTGTTGCCGAACAAGCGTATCAGCAGATGCTTTATGGGATGGAGGTTGGCTTTTGAGGCAATTGCTTCCGTATTGTGAGACTGAGTTTAACACTCACCATATTCAATCCCTCAAGGTAACTCCAATATTTTTTGTCATGAATTATATTTATAATTTATAATATCCGTTAAAATTGTAGTTTAGTTTGATTTAGATCGAGAAATAGTATGTCTGAAGAGAATTGGACATGAATCTGAGATCCTGCATGGTTTATTTTACAAGTGTTTCTCTCAAGTGACATTAAATTCTTCCTTACAGGATTCCTTTACTAAGCGCTGCAACCAACTCGTTGAAGAACAAAGAGGATCCTGTCCCGATCTACTCATACAAGTGTTGTGTGATGAGTGGAGAAAATGCAAAAGAGGTACTTGATGTCTATAAGAAGTATATTAACTTCTATTTATGTTTATTATTCATATCTCATAAATTCGTTTTTGTTCTTATTTGTAGCAATTGAGGCTTCCTCCCCTCGAAAGGAACCTAAGTCCATACTCTTCCGAACAAAGAAATCTTCTTTCGATGCTGGTGAAACAATGTACGAGCGTGTAAAGGTATCCCCAAATCCAATCCTTAATGCATGTCTGTATTATGTATGCACTCTAGTGAAAAACATGATTTTTTTTCTTTTTTTTAAACTTAGGTGTTCGTGCTTCTTCATCAGCTCCAAATTTGCTCATCCGGTAGACCGTTACCAGATCAGCCTCCTATTTTGCCTCCGGCTGACTTCGCTGAAATTTCCCGAGCAAAATCTGCTGGTCTGTATATTATTGGTCCAAAACTGTGCACTGAATTACATGTTGGTTAGTCTTTGCTTATCTAGTTATTAAAGGTTGCATACTTGATCTAGTTACCTATTAAGCAGTCAATATGGTTATGGTTTATCTATAGTGGGCCAAATAGATACACAACAAGAAGTAAATGCCCAATAATATCCACCCATAGCCTACCTATTGATAGGGTCTCGGAGGGTGAGATGTAGGCAATCCTAACCGCGACCTCAAGGAATATAGAGGCTGCTTCCAATGAGACCCCCAACTCCGACGTATACATGCATAAATATCCAATTAGAACATACATGGGTACTAAAAAAACTCGACCTAGCCCCGAAAAATGAAGTTCTAAAAATAACCTAGATGAGGTAACAAAAAAAGGAAATTGGTGAAATGTATAAAGGGATAGATACACATCATATAGACACACATGCAGAGATAACAAGCAAAGACCACCGAAATAAACTAAGAAATAAGCTCCTAATCTATATACTATATAATAAAAGAACCCATGGGAAACACGTGTCAATCATTGAAGCTACCTGAATACGAACTTTAAGATAATGCAAGTTGTAACTGGATATACTTTATCCCTTAGATAACTAAATTAAAAAGGAAAATTGGTAATTAATAAACCAACCTTTGCCCCATTGGTAATTAATAATCCTACCTACAGAATTGGTAATTAATAATCCTACGTTTCAATATGTTGGTACTCAATAGACCTCCGTTAGTTTTTTTTAACTGAAGTTAGTTTTTAAGTTTTATTTGTTACACAAACAGTCCCTGTAGTTATAATTTACTAGTTTTAAGTTTTATTTATTACACAAACAGTCCCTGTAGTTATAAAAAAATCATAAAAATAAAAAAAAAATCTAAAAAATCAAAAAAATTCAAAAAAATCATAAAAATTCTAAAAATTCTAAAAAAATCAAAAAAATTCTAAAAAAATCAAAAAAATTCAAAAAAATCATAAAAATTCAAAAAAATCAAAAAAATCATAAAAAATCATAAAAAATCATAAAAATTCAAAAAAAGCAAACGTTTCGACGCGAACCGTTTCGAACCGTACCACCACCACCACCGCCGCCACCGCCGCCACCACCGCCACCACCACCACCACCGCCACCACCACCACCGCACCGCCGCCACCACCACCACCACCGCCACCACCACCACCGCCACCGCCACCACCACCGCCACCGCCGCCACCACCGCCACCACCACCACCACCGCCACCACCACCACCACCGCACCGCCGCCACCACCACCGCCACCGCAACCACCACCACCGCCACCACAGCACCGCCACCACAGCACCGCCACCACCGCCACCACCGCCACCACCGCACCGCCGCCACCACCGCCACCACAGCACCACCACCACCACCACCACCACCACAGCACCGCCACCACCACCACCACCGCACCGCCGCCACCACCACCACCACCGCCACCACCACAGCACCACCACCACCACCACCACCGTTTTTGAAACGGTACGGGTCGAAAACGGTCCGGGTCGAAACTACAGGGACTGTTTGTGTAATAAATAAAACTTAAAACTAGTAAATTATAACTACAGGGACTGTTTGTGTAACAAATAAAACTTAAAAACTAACTTAAGTTAAAAAAAACTAACGGAGGTCTATTGAGTACCAACATATTGAAACGTAGGATTATTAATTACCAATTCTGTAGGTAGGATTATTAATTACCAATGGGGCAAAGGTTGGTTTATTAATTACCAATTTTCCAATTAAAAATGCACGATGATTTTTTTAATTATCCATATCGAATGCCTAAGTTATCATACCCTCTAATTTTTATAGTGAAAAAAAGGTATAATCTATTAACTTTCTATAAAAATAATCTATTAACTTCATTGGTTAATTTATCTATAACTTTCTAAAATTTAGTGTGTATGTATACTTTTCACCATGATTTAATATTTACATATATTATTTCTCCATATTTTTGTGTGCTCTTTTAGCTAAGAAACATCTAAATGGTCATGTATCTATTAATTTATGTGTATTAAATTAGATTAGAATCTACAGCATCAAGGATTACATAGTTACTATACCAATAAGCTACAATATACATATATATGGGGTAAGATCAAATAAAAAGTTTATTTTGCCTAAGTAGGATGAGAATGAATCTTAATCATTCATTTTTCAAATCAATGGTTAAGATTAAAGTGTAGGGAAAAGAATGAGTGGGAGGGTATCTTGGGAAAATCCTATTTATGGATTTTCTCTCTCCACATGCAAAGCACATGCATATTCCACCCCCATATTTTAAACGTTCATAACTTTTTTATACGGTATTATTTTTTTATAAAAATTTCACCGTAAAATCGAGCGTCTTTTTATCTTTAATTTGAGTACCATATTGCTATATAAAATATGATGACTAAAAAAATCCACTAAAATGTGTTGTATTTCTATGTTGTATAACATTTTTTTGTGCTGGATTTTTGTACTATATTTTTGTACTAAATTTTTTGTGCAGAATTTTTTTGACTTAAATTTTTTTTTCTCAATTTTTTGTGCTGAATTTTTTTGTACTACATTTTTTGCTGATTTTTTTCGTACTATATTTTATGTACTAGATTTTTTTGGGCTATATTTTTTTGTACTACATTTTTTGTGCTATATTTTTTTGTACTATATTTTTTTATTGTATTTTTAAAAAACAAAAGGGGTGTCACATGTCATTTCCACTCCTATTTATAAGGACCAAAATGCCCTTTATTCCTATTTATTAGGAGTGTCACATGTCATCATCACAATCCTTCTTAGGCTACTTAGGCAAAATCCACTTTTTAGTGGACCCTTCCCCATATATATGTGTAATATAAAAACTAGTCATAATATTTAACCCTTTCTTTTATGATGTTATCAAAGCAAATATCTTTCCCACAATCTTCACCTAAGAGAGTTTTCCAAAAATACTGGCTTAACATGCCATAAAAGGGACTTGTCTTAGTCTATTAGATTTTAAGAAAGCATTTGCTCTGATACTAATATATCAAATAGGGTGGTGAAAAATATAACTGAAAATAAATTTACCTTGAAGGAGATGTACACAGCGGATGATGATGAGAGTATGCACAGCGGAGTAGAAGGTTGCAGAATATATCAAATAGGGTGGTGAAAATATAACTGAAAATAAATTTACCTTGAAGGAGATGTACACAGCGAATGATGATGAGAGTATGCACAGCGGAGTAGAAGGTTGCAGAAAGAGGGTTTTTTTTTTATGTGTGTGTTGGAATATAATATGAAGAACTGAAGAAAATCTGGGATGTTAAGGGAGTGGAGCTAAAGAGATATGGAGAGAGTTTAGTGTGCCATTGAAGTAATAATATTATTGCTCGTAATGGTTGTTCGTGTTTACAACAATTTACAATTGCCATATATATAGGCAAAGATAAGAAACAATAATCTAATCTAAAACATAATAGTCAAAAAGCCTATTCTAAAAAGAAAGGCAAACGAATAAAAATAGAGCTAAATTCCAAAATAGGTGTTGAAAATTTTTGCCTACTGTCGACCACTTTCTGTATATAATTGAGCTTGTAAAACGTCACTGCTTACTCCATAATTTTTGTCTTTTTTTCTTCTGTCGTCATTTCTTACGTTATCTTCTAGAAATCTCTGTGTGTGCTGTCTATCGACTGTGGGCTTGAACAGTCTTGCTCATTATCTTGTTCATTGTCTTGAAAATCTTCCAGGTTAACGATATGTTGTAATTGTAGAGTATCTCCTTCATTCTTAACTATATATACCAATAGGGGTAAGATCAAATAAAAAGTTTATTTTATCTAAGTAGGATGAGAAGGAAAATCTTAATCATTCATTTTTCAAATCAATGGTTAAGATGAAAGTGTAGGAGAAAAGAGGAGTACAGGGGTATCTTGGGAAAATCCTATTTATGGACTTTCTCTCTCCACATGCAAGACACATGCATATTCCACCCCCATTTTTTTAAACGTTCGTATCTTTTTTATACGACATTATTTTCTCATAAAAATTTCACCGTAAAATCGAGCGTCTTTTTATCTTTAATTTGAATACCATATTGCTATATAAAATATGAAGACTAAAAAAACCCCACTAAAATGTGTTGTATTTGTGCTGAATTTTTGTACTATATTTTTGTGCTAAATTTTTTGTGCTGAATTTTTTTGTCTTAAATTTTTTTTTTCTCAATTTTTTTGTGCTGGATTTCTTTGTACTGTATTTTTTTGCTGAATTTTTTTGTGCTATATTTTTTTTTATTAGATTTTTTGTGCTATATTACCTAAAACGCAATGCACCAAAAACATAAACAAATATCTTATTTCTAAAACGCAATAGCCAGAAAACACTTAAAATGTCTGTTTTCTAAAACGCAATGGACTGAAAACACATAAAAATGTGTTTTATCTAAAACGCAATGCACCAAAAACACAAAAAAATGTCTTATTTATAAAACGCAATGGCCAGAAAACACTTAAAATGTCTCCTTTCTAAAACGCAATGGCCTAAAAAAACAAAAGAAAGTGTTCTCTCTAAAACGCAATGGACTGAAAACACCTAAAATTGTGTTTTACCTAAGACGCAATGACTAAAAACACTTCAAAATGTGTTTTTCTAAAACGCAATGGCTAGAAAACACATAAAAATGTCTTAGTTCTAAAACGCAATGGCCTAAAAACACCAAAGAAAGTGTTCTCTCTAAAACACATTGAACCAGGACAATAGTTTTGTCTGTGCTGTGAATTGTCTGAACCCAGCCAGGGGCGCTGCCCCCGGACCCCCGCTAAGATCGTAAAACGCAATGACTAAATTCAAAACCCAGATAATAAAAATGAAATTAAAGAATTTCTTACATGGATCGAAGTCGGTTTCTTCAACAATTGACGGAATTTGAATGATTGAAACACTTATCAGAGATCGAAACGAACGGATCGAGTGATTATCTTCAAAATCACCGGAAAAAAAACGAGATTTTGTATGAAATTAAACTGGGTTTTCTTCAAAAAAAAGCTGAAGAACACGTTGATTGGGTGTTTGAATCATTGATTGGTGACGAAAATCGCACTATAATGTAGTGATTATTGAGATAGAATGTGAAGAAATGGTTGAATATGGTGGGTTTTGAAAATGGTGGGTTTTGATGTTACTGGGAAGAAGAAGGAAGAAGAAAAGGATAAGATTGACTAAAATACCCTTCCTCTTTATTTTAAATTTTGCCACATGTCCTAATCCTATTGCTTCCTATACTTACTAGCCAAAATAAACTTCCTATTTGATCCTCACCCTTCTTAACTATATTTTTTTGTTGACTATTTATGTCACACCCAACTGATAGCGGAAACATCGGAGTGAGACGAAGAAAGATTAATCATCACACATAACGCTATTGGCGACAATAATTAATTCAAACCGATTTCATATCATAACAAAATGTCAATTACAATATGAAATTCAAAATACAACTTGAAAGACAATACAACAAGTTTAACAAAATAAGTAACTAATCTAGAAATTTGATATGCGTTTCTAGTGTCATCCCTACTAGATTTCGTCATAATCAACATCTGCAACATGTTAACAAAGTATAGTTTAACACAAAAATGCATTGGCGAGTACACAAGTTTAAGTATATATATGTATAAGTATAAAAGAGTTTAAAAATGAATCCACATGGCAACCTAAGTTATTCAAGATTAACATATCATGGCATGCAATATTCAAGTCAACCCTCTGTTTACGCAATAAAGAATGAAATTTAACATGATCTCTCATTCACGGGTGGTGCGTTAATCCTATAGCGCTATACATGTTAAATGGAGGCTCGTACGAATCTAATGACTATAGTATCTGTCACACCCCGTCAGCGTAAAACAACAAATCGCGACGGAAAAGTCGGGGAGTGGAGTAACAGAATCATTGTTTCATAACACATGGTAATTGAAGTTTTGTTTTATTAAATTAAAATGTTTACATTGATTAAGAATTTAAGAAGCACAACATGAATTAAACTGTCTTTCATAGTTTTATATCACTAAGGCCTTGTCCAGTCCTATGTTTGCATCATGATCATCTAACAACAGTACCTGAAACACATGTGAAAATAGGTATGTCAGCATAAAAATGCCTGTGAGATACATATGTTTTGTTAAAATAGTATTCATGACTTGTAAGTTTAAAGAAATGTTTAATAAAAGTTAGTCATGAATCTTGTAAAGTGTTTGCTTTTAAAGATCATACGAAAATCGATAAGAAATCAGATGATATAAAAGAAAGATGTGTGGTTAAATGAATAACCAAGTAAAATAAGTTTGTATAAAATATGTTTTTTTGTAAAACAATGTTTTGTGAAGATATGTTATTTGTGTAAAATGTAATATGTCTAATTTGAAATGATCTAAATAATGCTACAATATGTAATATCATAAAAGCACTTATATATAGGAAGTACCAACGGCGTATCCACCATGCTTTTATCATATTACACACGGCTCGTTATTTAAATCACTTACCCAACAAACCACCAAAATACCTTGTTTAAACCAATGTCAAAATGTTTATGTGTAAACAAATGTAATGTATGGTGAATAAAAACATTTACTCAACCCTATAAGTAAAAAAATGTACAAAACAATGTATTTGATATAACATAGTTTAAGTCAAAAGATATGTTTTGCAAAATAAAACAATGCTTTACTGATACAGACATTTATGCGGTAATGTTTTACGTCTACATTCAAGCCTTGATACTGAAGGACAAACCCTTAACAAGTTCAAGTTTTATCAAAAATGTTTTCGGATTCTATCATTCCTTACGTCCAAACAAACCTAGAATTTGAGGAATGGGAGTTGTCAATTCCTATGGTACCACTACATACTACCGAGCGGCATGATCGGTGTTAATGAACGTATTAATTTCGTTAAACAAACCAAATGTTATACCAAATGTAAGCATGTTATGAGAAAATAATGTACTAAGTATGCTAGATGAACATACGTAGCAAAAATGTGATGTAAATCAATGTGTACATATGTTGAAATAAACATATGAAACAAATGTGTTTATGAAATCAATGTACAAGCATGTTAATTAAACATACATGGCATAAACATGGATGAAATCATGTACTATACGTGTACTAATGAACATAGCAAGTATATGTTATGAAAGCATGAAAAGCACGAAAGTAACAAATAGGTACATGTGTTTCACCCCAAAGTATTCTAAGACAGTAAAAGAGGGGACTATGTACTCACTTGATAATGCTTAGAGTTCTTGAGATAACAACCAAACAAAGCTAGAAGGATCACGTAATCAATCAGCACCTAATATAGGTAACTATGTCAATAAACCGACCCTAAATCGGAAGATCCGATTGAATGAGGTTGTGTAAACCAAATGAGTATTGGAACTCATATGATATGGTTTAACAAGGCCTACATACTAAATTGGAACCTATCTTAAGTGCTTACGACCCGTGACGACTCGTTAAGGTAGCTTATGCTACCTTAACGTGTCGTTCGCGTAAAAGCGTTCGGACCGCCTAACTAGTCCTATGACAAGTATTATATGCCTTAACAAGTCTAATAATATTGCCTAATTAGTTTAGATGTCAAAATTTAGGTTACATATGTTTAAAATGAAATTATGCATAAAAAGGGCATTTTGGTCATTTTCCTAAGGCATATAAACTACCTATCATACAACTAACTAAACGAAGTGACCATAAGGTATAACCTCGGAAGGTTATTCCCTATACAACTATGGTCACAAAATGTGTTTGGTCAGATCCTAATGATCGACCAAACGGGTCAGGTTCGAAAGTCTAAGCGATTGTTTAGACCGCTTATCTTACGACCCTATATAAGCACTAAACTAAAAGTGACGAGTTAAACATGTTAAAACATGTTTAACTAAGTTAGAAAACAAGTTTGATATCAAAACAAAGTGTTTTGATACCCAAAGATAGCTTCGTTGCAAAATACGCATAAACACATATTTTGACCGAAACTATGACTCGTCAGTACGCCTAATCAACGTGGTAATCAGTAGGTATAGTCACAAGGGACTATAACCATCGTGATTACGCTCACGTTGCAAAGTTCGAACGAACTTTGTGTTGACCATTGACTGGTCAAAGCAGAAAGTCAAACACTGTTTGACTTTCATGCTTAAAATGAAATAAAAGCATGAAAGAAGCTTACAAGAGGTCCAAGCAAGGAAGATAGAACAAAAAAACCAGAAGATTGGAGCCTTCAACCAATTAAGGGATAGCTCTAAAGCAGAAAATTATAGAAAAACTGATTTGAGCAAGTGTGGAATGAATTTAGGTAGGTATTTATAGATTTCGGACAACCGTTAGGATCGTTCCTCGATTTTTGAGCTTCAATCTGAACCAACCAAGTGTTACCCACTGTTTTACAATGTTATGGGTGTCCAAAACCAGCTCAATGTTTGTTTAAACCATGTACAAAAACCCAGAAACCAGCTGCTGTTGCTGAAAAATGGATTCTGCCCAGGTGTAGGCGTCGCGTCGCGCGACGGCAAAAGCCTCAGGCTGTCGCCGGACGCGACGGCTTAAGTCTGAAGTTTCAAATTTGGCGAAACAGGCCCCTACACACATTTTAATGCATTTTCGACGCGTTTGAGCCCCATTGACCCATTTTCAAGGCTCAATAATGAAGTTAAAGTATAGGGGACATGAAATATGTTTGAAAATATGTCGGATGTCGGTTCGTTTAGGCGTACGGTTGCGTTGTTCGGTTAATTATGACGAAACTCAAACGGACACGAAAAACGATCCAAAGTGCGTGACGAATGGAATTTTAGCATTCTAAACACTAAAATAAATTATTTTAATGATTACAAAAAATTTTGGATGTCCAGATATGTTCAGAACGTAAGATATGCGCGTAAATGCAAACTTATGCACTTTTTAACGCTTTTAGTCCCTGTTTGACCAAATAAGTTTATTTTCGCATACCAACCCCTTAAAAGCCTATTTCTAAGCTATGTAAAGGATATTTAAGGTATGTTAAGCATATGTTGATGTTCCGGAGTGTTTGCCACGTTAAACTGATTACGTTTATGCATCAGTTTGCGTATAACTTTCTAGAAAGCGATTTAGAGTTTGAAATCGAACAAGGATTGAAATGAGAAATTGCCAAGCATAAATAAACAAATATAGGGATCAAAATACATTGTTTCATTGATAATTGAACTGTTCAGAGTTCAAATAATGATTACGCAAGCACAGGTGTCACAGTATCACGTAAGTATCACCCAAGAATATGAATCAAGTATAACAAATAGTTTTCATGTATTTGGATTGTTTTGTGCATTTGCATAAAGAATATAGTATTGTGGTTTTTGTAAGGTTAATGTATTGCACCCAAAAAGTATTAAAATGAAAATGGGTCAAGTGTACTCACGGTTTTGCAAGCTTCCACTTGTTAAACCGTGAAGAGTTGTTGGTTTGGAGGTAGAACACCGAGTCCTTTTACACGAGAAAACATAGGTGTGTGAGTAATTTGGATGATACAGAGGATTTAGATTCGAAATTTAAAGTATAACAAAAGTAAGTATACGAGAAAATAATCATCTAGACTTAATACTCGTTCTTGACACTATAAAACCCATAGGGGTTAGAATGATTTCATGGGCTAAACACCCATTAGAATCGTAACGAGAAGTTATGTACTTTAGATGACGTAACCTAGTAACATGACGGATAATCACTTGATTATCATCGAGGGTTCGGTTATTATATTTTATATATGTTATATATATATATTCTATATAGTATATTGTATAAGTTTAGTCCAACATGTTTTACAAGAATCTCATATAAGTCATGCAAGGAGGTAGGAGGATAATCCTTCCATTTAAGACCTCTTTCATAGATTCATCAATGCACAAGTTGTTACAAGAACAACAAGGATGGTCATGAATACAATAAGAATGAAAATGACATGAACTAACTACTCAAGGTACAAATCATCAAGTGAGGTGGTGGATTGAAGGTAGGATAGCCCAAGCTTCCAAATAATCACACACATTCATCACAAGTCTTGTTACAAGAACAAACTTGGTGGATACAACACTTGTGGGTTAAAACCCTTACAAAAACAGAAAGTTTTGAGTGATAAAACACCTCCGAATTGTATGTAACCACCTTGTTTTTAAGCTTACTAATCATAGACTTGATTAGGAGCATAAGGACATAGGTTTGTATGAATAAAACATAAGTTTAAAGTAAGTTTTAATAAGTTTTCTTCAAAAACATGAAGAATTAAAAAGATAAAAATGAGCATAATTTTAGGTGTACTTTGGACCTCAAAAATGTTGAGGTTTCACCTTAGTTTGACCAAGAAAACTTGTGAAAACCTTCCTAGAGGTTATCCAAGTGTTGTAGAAGAAAGAATAAGAAGAAATTAGAAGGAGAAGTGAGCTAGAACTCACTTATAAGAGCTGGAACTTTTCTGATGTTGCTGAAAACTCAACTATGTTTAAGTGGGTTTTTGAGAGTGTTTGAGAGTGGTAAAAGTGGGATAAAGGATGGGGAAGTGCTTATTATATAGGGAAGGGATTAGGGTTTTAATGGGTTGGACTTTGGAAGTGATTAGGAGGGGTTAAACATTGAAACAAGTCCACCAAGAGCAGCCAAAAGCTGCGATAAGCCCTATAATCAGCTTTTAGTCTTTTTTTTTTGTAACATATTAACATGTTTAATTTCTGAATATGATAAGTGTTGATGATGTACCAATGTTTTTTTTATCATGTAATAAGGTCTAAATGCATAATATACATGTTTTTAATCACTGAAATGGGTGATACATAAGTATGTAAACATGGTTGCAAGTAACAAGTGTATGTAACATATTAGAGTATTAATTGTTGTGTATTGTATGTATTTAAGGTGTATCAATTATATATGTGTCATGTAACATGTCCTAATATATATAACAAACATGAACAAGGGTTTAATCAAATAATTAAACACGAATTTGGTGTTGTAAGAATGAAAGAAGTGTTGCAAGGATTTAAACAAGTATAGGCAATGTATAATGAAGTATCAAATAATTATAAGTCTCGTATTCGAATAATCAAGTGTCTTGTATGTATGTAACGTTTACGAATTACGAATCCATGATCATTGTTTACGAGTTAAACTCATGTTTATGCGAATTACGAATCATGTATCAAACGAATGCACGTATCAATGTATAAACATGTATAAACGATTTATAAAAGATTCATTTCATTACGATCAAAGTCTCGGATTTACAATGGCTTGAAACGAAATACGATTACAAGGGAAACAAGTTTCTGAAAATAGAATTACAAGTCAAACTTTCTAAGAACGGAAAGCTGCGAAAAGCGAGACGTTACAATTTAATATTCCACTGATTCAACTACGTGTAACACTTAAGTTTCTAACCTATTCATAAATAAAAAACAAAGTAAAATGTTATAACTTATGTAATAAACAAGTTTCTATCCTAATAATAAATTAAAAAACAAAATCAAATCTAATAAAAAGTATATTGTACATCAAAGTACAATTTTTTTTTTCAAAAACATATATCGACGACTATGTGTGTTAACCGATTACATTATATGTATTCAAGTCGCGTAGTACACATGTTTATTAAATCCGTGCAATGCACAAGTTTTTAGAAATGTAACATTTTTATTACTTAGTATATAAAATTATATTTATTTAACACGTGTAATACACAAGGTTATAACCTAGTTAGGCATGAATCAAAAAACAAATTTGTACCATCATCCTCATATTGGAATATAGTATTTAGGGTTTTAGTATGACGCTCAGTTCATCTCTATATATTGTAACCTAATTGAATGGAATGCAATCAATCATTTTTACCATCTTTGATGGTATCAAAGCCTAAGCTCTCTACCATGCCCACCGCGCCACCCACACACATACAAACCCTAGGCGTCGTGTGGTTTAAACCCTAGACATGGCAACATGCCACCGTCACCGCCTTGTTCATTCCCGTTTGTTTTTTAGTTTATTGATCTTTTTCCTGGTGTTGGTTCATTTATCATAATTTTTTTGTCGATCAATTCCGCTCGGTTCCATAGTTGCAATCTTGGCTGACATCATTAAGATTACTTTAAAATATTGCTTTGCGATAAAGCTTTGGGATTTATTGTTTTTTAATCATCAATATTGCTTTGAGTTGTTGCCTTGGGATTTACCAGTACAACTTATTATCCATCATCCATGCACCACAAGTGCTTTTGGATTTATTCATCCATATATATATATATATATATATATCCCAAGATGAATCAAATCAAAAAGGTCGACAACAGCTTCAGAGTTTGACCTAAAACCTCCCCACTTCAAATTATTTTCCATTTTCCTACTACACGTTCTCATCAGATCAAGGTCCATTTTCATCATTCAGTCCACGGTTTGATCGTGTCTATCTTTGATCTACGGATCTCACCTTCTGTCGGAAGACAACCACCCAACCATGGTTATCGGCCTTCGTCATCTGCTAGTTTTAACACATCGTCGCACGACCACAATTACCAGGGAACCAAGAACCAAAATCGGGGGAATCCGTTGCCAAATCAAAGTCAAGGTATCCTAACATTAGTTTCTACTATCCAACAGTTTTGTCGATGTGCCTAACCTTCGCTTAACCTAGGTCAGGACGTTGCCGCCCTTGTGTAGAACTAAGTTCTCTATCGCACCCTTGCAAACTACGGGATCACTAAAATTGAAGGATAAGGATTATTTCTTTTGGCAAAATCATGCAGCTTGTGGATTTTTTGGCATAATTTTGGACTTACAAGTCAAGAAGCGAGATCGAGAATAGTTTTTTTTATTGTTTTGTTTATGTCTTTTTTCGAGTGTTGGCGTCCGATTTTCTACCACTCTACCTACGAGAGTGCATTGGAATATAGTATTTAGGGTTTTAGTATCGAGCTCACAGTCTAGTTTATCTCTATATATTGTAACCCTATTGAATTGAATGCAATCAATCAGTTGTACCATATTTCAGCTAAAAGTCCTTCACCTTTAATCATATGTCTCCATGAGCTCCTATCCTCGACCGTGTACATGGAGAGGTTCAAGTGTACCAAATTTTGCCTAATCCACTCCTCTCAAGTTAATTTTGGTCTGTCTTTACTCATCCTCCCTTCCACAATGATAGTTTTCACGATCCTAATAGTGGTCATCGCTTGTCTCATCTTAACATGTCCATCTTAACCTAATTGCTCTTATCTTAGCTAATACACTAGCCACCCCTGATCTTTCCATGAAAACATCATTTCTCATCCTATCCAACCTAGTATGCCCACACATCCACCTTAGAATCCTCAGTTCTACTACCTCTCACTCACACGCCTAAGTCTTCTTGATGGCACAACTATCTATCTCATATAACATAGGAGGTCTAACTACAACTGTGACAACTGTCAAATTTGCATACATCCGTACGATTATTAGACAATGATTAATGCTTAATGACTGCGTTGCATTTCAATTAATTACTTGAATTACTTCTGATTATTATCATATACATACATGTGCATCATATATTTCTTAATGTCATGTCATTATTGCATGAGAACTTTTTTGACTCAAATGATGCACGAACCACAGTTAGCACAGTTATCCGGCAAATCAGAAAAATGCTGACAGAGTTCAGTAGATAGACAGACATTGTATTGAGACACAGAATGAACCAGAAACCAAGTATTACACTAGTATAGTGTGTAGAAAAGTAAGGATCATAAAACTGTCTTTCTAGTGATAGTTTAAGTGCCGGAAAGTGCCTAAAACTCACCCAAAGTGCTGAATTCAGCAAAAATCAGCATTTTAACAATCTAATTTTATGCAGAAATATGGTTAAATGGTCCTGAATGCTTTCCTAAGTGTCGGGAATCAAAACTGTTACAAAAGAATACATAAAGCACACTAAACTGCGAAGTTTAGCACCCTAACAAACCGGTAACCAACCGAACAACCGAACACTACCCGAAACATCAAATTTACACTAGAAGCATTATTTTAACATTACCAAGCTAGTTATGGTCCCCGAACATCATAACACACACTACATAAATATCTAGTAACCAAATCCCTAACTATATGCTTGAAATCTAAACATAACCTAACTAGTTGGTTAAGACCTACACCTAGACCCCCCCCCCCACCTATGGACGGCTAGATATGGTGGCCCCACCATTTGATTTTATTTACATATTTAAATAGATTATGTTGGATCATGTTTCATCATGCTAGACATATAAACCATTGGAGAATTAAGTAAGATGGACTATAAGTATATCCTTAAAGTTCATAACCTTCATCTTTCACACACTAAACACACACTTCTCTTCTCTCCTTCCTCCCTTGAGTTCGGCCGAGACCAAGCACACCACAACCACCATCATTCCCTCATCTTCAACAAGTTCTAAGTATATACAAAGATGTTAGAGGTTGCATAAGGAAGCTAGGAGCTTTCGGAAGTTGAAGAACCTTCACCGTTTGCTTTTATCCACTTCATTTATCCTCTTGATCGACCATAGCCTTGAGCTAGTGGTAAGAACCATGGTCTTTCCATTTTACTTCTATTTTAGGTGGTTAAAAGATGTTACATAAATGTAACACCTCGTAAAATCACGACCAGTATAATAAAGACACGTGTCATGAACTTTAAACGTGTAATGGATTGATTTTGAGGGACTAACGTTGTCAAACAATGTAAATATGCAAGTAAAAGGATCAAACGTGTCATCATGCCAAACTCGTGCCTCTGGATGACCTCATAGGATGTTCGTATTCTTTAATGAATAAAATATCAAACTTAGAAAGTCGTTTGTGCTTAAGTTGAAAAGTCTACAAAGCATAAGGGTTAAATATGTCAACATGTTTAAAGTTACCTCTGAGTGACCTTTTAACGTTTCCGAGACTTTGTAATACTTCCTTATACTTCCATGAATGTTGGATAATAAATTCGTGGTGTTTTGACACACATAAATAATCAAAGTATTAATTCCAAGAAATAAGGATCAAATGTGTCAACGTTGAAATTCAAGACTTTTCGGGTGATCGTACAACTAACCGGGAGCTTAACGGAGTTAGTTTATAACCTAAGGCCCTTAAAATTAACTTTGGGGGTCAAAAGTGCAATAAACGAAAGTTAAATAAACATAATATGGACCAGGGACCAAAACTGCAATTAAGGAAAGTTGGTTTCCGGTCAAGAAGGAGCCAAACGGCCCTCGTAAGACTCTTAAAGAGTCTACGCGGCCCGCGTGAGCAGCACCAGCGACCAAAAAAACTTGACAGCTGCATGTACAGCCTGTTGCACCGCCTTTGCATGCTTGTTTTCGAATCCAGGGACTGTACCAATGGTTTTGCATGCAATAGGGACACCTGGTAACATCTGGGATCATCATAGGGACACATGCAAAGATCTTGGAGCTTCCATTTTGCTATATAAGGCCTTGCTCTTCACTTGTTCATTTCACACTTGCAAACTTTCACTCAAAACTCATTCTCTGGAGTCCCTTGGAGCTCTAAGAAGTTATCCTCAGTTCTATTTTCGTGCTAAGTACTTCAATAAGTGTTCTTAGCCTCTCTAGTTTAAGTTTTATTAGTTTAATAACCAAAAGTCAAAGCCATCGTAATTAAGCTTTGACTTAGTGATTAATCACTAATGGTCCAGCCATTATTCGAATTGAAAGTGGCTATGAGTTGGAAATTATGTGGGTAATAAACCCTTAAAAGGGCACCCACTGATTATCACTCTAACTTGGTCAATTGTTGGGTCAAACTTGTTATTAAAAAGTCAACGGAATCCATTCTTGCAAATAAATTCATAATTGATAATGTAGAAGTTATGGAACATGTTTAAACACTAAAATAACTTGGTAAATAATATAAGCACATGTTTAGGCATGTTCAACCCGACAATTCTGAGTTTATGCTCGGTTCGGAACCGAAAGTCGCAAAAGTAGACTTTTGCTTTGACTTTCAGTTCTGACCCGATTTAGCTTGTTTTAGATATGCCTTAGGGTTCCTTTAGGACCATATTATAGGTTAGTATAACCCTATGAGGTTATACAACTTGGTTCCTTAGTAATCCGATTCATTTGCATGTTTCCGTTATTTGCTTAAAAGTTGACCATTATGCCCTTTTGATATTAAGACGAGATTTTTGAAAATGTGAGAGGACAAAAACCTTTATTACTGATTTATAAACATGTCATAAAAGTTTGACATCAGTTTATGGTCTAAATTAGTAGTTATGCTCAATATCGTAAATGAAAGCCTTTTTATTAATTAAACGACATTTTCGACATAAATCCTATTTAAACCCAAATTTTGACACCAAACCTTTTACCCACTGATGTAATATAATATTTAGGGATTTTTTGAAATTTTTATTAAATTTTAAACTGATCATCACATAGAGTTCTTGCATAGGCTCGGTAATTGACGATAATGCCCTTTTTGCTAATAAAATAAGTTTTACACATCCTTTACATATCAAACCTTTTTCTACTGATTTTATATAATAAATAAGTTATTTTAAACTGTAAAGGCTGGTCAAAATCTCAGATTTCTTAAAACAACCCGAATATCGTCAAATACCGACTTTTATGCGATTTAGGCGCATAGTATGGTTTAAAACCATATTTAGCACCTAAGACTTGTTACCTACTGATGTTAAGAATAAATTTTTATACTTTAACAGTAAGTAAAAGTTTTGAACTCAGATTTCCAAATTTGACCTTTAAAGCACATGTGAAATGACCAAAATGCCCCTTCGGTGCATAGTTTGCTCATAAAAGATAAATTTCACATATGTGTGGTATCTTACTGATATAACCCATTAAAATAAATATTTTTACTGATTATTTTAGACCATAAACTCATATTACTATTTAACCTCTTTTATAAGCTTTAAAATGACCAAAATACCCTTACGGGGCTTAATTTGATTTTAAATTCGTTTTGGTCATAATGGAAGGTATCCTACTGATATCATAACACATTTTAATCATATTAACTTAGGGAACCTGTTCATAACTCAAATGGTTACCCGTTATGCATTTTTCGCGTTCGGTACGGTTTATGTAACTAGTTTGCATGAATTAACCGAAACGGGTCAAACCTTATCATTTTTACCTCAAAATCCAGAATGTATTTAGTTTACCCATATTATACAAATCTTCATACTTGTCGGGTCTAAATCACATTCTAATCCGGTCTTCGCTTAATCTTGCGTTTTGAACCGTATACCTTTCTTTAAAACTAACCGGTCTAAGTCATAGCTTAAATAAGACCCGTTAGGAATCTAATAGGTTATTAAAACCTTCGTTCCAGATTTAGGAGACCAGTAAAAGCTACCGTACTTGCTGCTTTGTTATACGGCTGGGATTAAAATTTTATATTTTAGCTCAGGTAAATACTTTTAACTTATTTTCCCTTATACGGGCTTGGGGTACGGTAATTTAATAATACCGCTTGGTCGGGTATTGAATCTTTAATCGAATAATGGTTAAGTCATTGAGATAACCCGTTTAATCTATTTTGTTTGTGTTAAGCCTTTGGGGGGATTAATGACCATGTCCTGGATATCCTCGGCTCATTCATTGAAATGTCCACGATTTAAGCACGGGTGTAGGCATACACCTGCCGGTGCGTATGTAAAAAGATAAACCCGCTTGTTGAGAATAACTCGTCGTGGGTATATTATGTGGTGTGTCAATTAATCTTTTAACCCGGTACTTTTAACCCGGGCTACTGAACGTATGACAAACATATAATTCTTTTACAAGATTATTTTTAAATAATTATCCCAAGTTATAAAAGATTATTTGTGCCTTGTGCATTTAAATCAATTTTCTTAAACATTTTCAAAATGAGTCGGTTAATTGTATTTACCAGTGAAAACTGATGTATTTTCCAAAAAGGTTAAGTGCAGGTACTATGCGAAATGGGCTAGCTACTCCTAGTATCGAATAAAGAGTCTTGCAAGCTTTTGATGCTTAAATCTGTTGAACAATATTTCTTTTTATCTTGATCCGCCTGTGGATCCTTTTACAACACGTTGTAATATTAAATGTTACTTTCGAATCGGTTTGTAATATTATTACCTTTAGACTTCCGTTGTGCATTGAACTGTGATTATTGACTATGATGATATCAACTACGTCACGATACTCCCTACCGGGCCCACCGGTAATACGTGGAAATATCGGGTGTGACATGTTGGTATCAGAGCCAACATTGAGTGAATTAAACACTAGCCTTTTGTGTTTGATCTCATTGACACAGTTTGTCATTCCTTGACTTCCGAGTCTAGTCAAGTGACTTAGGACTAATCCTAATCTCATTATTTTTTCTTTTGTTGTTTTCCCTTATTTATTTTGACAGGAACAAGAAAATGCCGCCACGATTCGGAGGACGAAGAGGACGAGGCAAGGTGCCATTCACTGCTCCTAATGATCATGAGGTCGGGCCATCACACCGGCGAACTCCGTCAGCCACTTTAAGCTCAAGTCCCCATGAAGATTGGAGGACCTACCTAGAGCCTGGGAGACGCTCTGTCTCGCTCAGTTCATCACTGTCACACCCCGACCACGTAGAACATACAAAACGTGGCGGAAATGTCGGGGAGTGTTGTAACAGAATTAATTGTTTCAAATCCATGGCAATTGAAGTTTCGTTTTATTGATTAAAAGTGTTACAATGTATTAATAAACAAAGAAATACAACATAATTAACTAGTCTTGCATCTTTTATTGTCACTAAAGCCCAAATCTGCCTATATGTATCTTGATCATCTTATGCAACATCTCCTGAAAAACACATGTGAAAATAGGTACGTCAGCATAAAAATGCCGGTGAGATACATAGGTTTTGTGAAAATAGGTTTCATGACTTATGTTTGAGAAAATGTTTAGTCATGAACCTTGTTATTTGCTTTGTTTTGTAAATCATTTGAAAATCAATAAGATCAGATGATATGTATAAATAATGTACGGTTAAATGAATAACCATGTAAAATGAGTTTGTATTAGATAAATTGTTTGTAAATCAATGTCTTGTGAAAAATATGTTATTTGTATAAAATGTTCTATGTCTCAACCTGAAATGATTCAGATAACGCTACAATATGTAATACCATACAAACACTTATATATAGGAAGTACTAGCGGCGTATCCACCATGCTTGTATCATATTACACACGCATCGTTACTTAATCACTTAATCAAACCAAACCAAACAATGTAAGATGTCTATGTTTAAACCAATTGCCAAATGTATTGAATAATATGTCAAAATGTTTATGTCAAGATGTAAACCATGTAATGTGTAACCAAAATGATATGTATGGCTAGTGAAATGCATCAACTAAACCATATGCACAAGAACATAGTATTGAAGTAAAACTTGGTTTAAATCAAAGTTATGTTTTGTGTAGTAAATGCATGATCAATGTAAATCATGTAATATGCGTCCAAAATGTAAGTATGTGATGAATAACAAATGTACTAAGTATGAAGAACAATGCAACGATTGAACATACATAGCATGTGAACTGTACTAAGTATGCAACAACAGACATACGTAGCATGCGACCTGTACTAAGTATGCAACAATAGACATACGTAGCATGTGATGTAATGTAAAACAATGTACTAAGTAATGCACACAATGGCACACCTAGTATGAAATGTAATGAAATCATGTACTATAATGTACTAATGAACATAACAAGTATATGATGTGAAAACAGGAAAGCTTGAAAGTAACAAGTAGGCACATGTGTTCCACCCCAAAACGTTTGGAAAACAGTAAAAGAGGGGTCTATGTACTCACTTGAGATTGCTCAGAAGTCCTAGGATAACCACCAAGCAATGCTAGAGATCACGGAATCAAACGGCACCTAATATAGGTATCTATGTTAATAAACCGGACCTATATCGGAAGACTGGGTAGCATTAGGGTTTGTAAACCAAATGAGTGTAGGAACTCATGTGATATGGTTTAACAAGGCCTACATGCTAAATGAAACTTAACCTAAGTCTTATCGACCCATTACGATCCGTTTAGGTAGCTTATGCTATTTTTAACGCATCGTGCGCGTGAAACGCGTTCGGAACGCCTAACTAGCCCTATGACAAGTGTTATATGCCTAAACATGTTACATAATCAGTTATGTGGCAAAAGTTTAGGTTACATATGCTAAATTACCAATTATGCATGAAAAGGGTATTCTGGTAATTTACCTAAGGCATATAAACTACCTATCATACAACTACTCAAACGATGTGACCATAGGGTATAACCTCGGAAGGTTATTCCCTATATACTATGGTCACCTAATGTGGTTGGTCGGATCCTAATGATCGACCAAATGGGTCGAGTTCGAAGGTATAGGCGATTTATCAGATCGCCTACCCTACGACTCTAGACAACGTGGAAATCAGTGGGCATAGTCCCAAGGGACTATGACCAACGTGATTACACTCACGTTGCGAAGTTCAAACGAACTTCGCATTGACCATTACTGGTCAACGCTGAAAGTCAAACAAAGTTTGACTTTCTGACTCGAAAAGCAATAAAAATAAGGAAAAGAACGAAAGAATACTTACGAAGGGTCCCCGAATGCTAATCCCGATCCAAGAACTCAGGTATGAAACAATGGTTTCAACTTAGAGCTCTCAAATCAGAATTCTAGTGGGTTTAGAGGTTGTGGGGGTGGGGTATTTATAGTTTTCGGGTAACCGTTAAGATCGTTTGTCGAATATCGTGCCTTAATCGTATCCGTACAAGTGTCGGAAAGTTGTGGTACCTAAAAACCATCCTTATCAGCTGATTAGGCAAGTGGGAAAGATGTGGTTGTGGTTAAAACAGCTGGTACACGCTGACTGTTCGTTCTGATCTGTTTTGGGAGTCTGACGCGGGCCGCCTAAGATTTAGGCTTGGCTGACGCGGGCCGCCTAGCTGTCTGATCAGCAAACTTCTTGCAGAATTGACAGTTTTGGTCCCTGCACGTGTTTAAGCCCATTTCCGGCACTTCTAAGGCCCGTAAAGCCAACTTTAAGGCCCTAAAATGATGCCTAAACATTGTGGACATGAAACATGCTCAAAAATATGCCGGAGGTTGGTTCGTTTGGCCGTACGAACGCGATGTTCGCTTAATTACGACGGAATGCGCATAAGCGCGAAAAACGATCCAAATGACGCAACGAATGGATTTTTCTTATGGCGAACACTAAAATATAATATAGTCATGCTTACATAAATTTTTGGATGTCCGGATGTATTCAGAACGTAAGTTATGCGTAAAAATGCAAACTTGTGCACTTTTTGACGCTTTTAGTCCCTGAATGACACAAAAGTTTATTTTAGCATACCGAACACCTCAAAGCCTATTTCTAAGCTATGTAAAGGTTATTTATGGTATGTTTAACTTATGGTCATGTTCCGGAATGTCTGTTACAGTTCAAATTGGCATACTTTCGCAGTTTGTCAACTTTAGTCCCTGTAAGCGATTTAACTTTGATTTCACCACACCAAACCTTCCAAAACTTATATCTAAGTTATGTAAAGGTTATTTAAGGTATGTTAAGCCTATTTCACTATTCCGGAGTGTTCGTTGGATTAAACTGGTTATATCTACACATCAGAGCGCGTATAACCCTCCAGAAAGCGATTTAAAGCTTGAAATCGAACAAGAATTGATATGTGTAAACGATAAACATATTTTTACAAATACCAAGTATGAAATACAATATTTCATTGGTTTGGCATTTGTTTGATGGTTAGAGTGACACGGGTGTCACAATCACCTTCTTACCTCGACTCCTTTGGGCCACAATCAGAAAATGAGCCCAATGACTCTCACCACTCTTTCATCCCGTTGCAACGATCGGGATCACACCGGGCCTTCCAAGACCCAACCCCCTACTTTCAGAGCCGGTTTAATCCGGCAAACATGAGTGAAGAACCAATGGGCCATAACCCGTTGGGAACAGAAGACCACTTTCCTGAAGCCCAGGATATGGATATGGACGAGGATCCAGATCCAGAACCTGCCGAGCCGCCAACTGGGACGCCCACGCATCCCATAGAGATTTCAGACGGATCATATTTCCATGGTTCGCCTTATAGAGGTCCCGGTTCATTTGCTCAATGGTGGAGTAATTATCACTGGTAGTACACGCCTTCTCACCACTCATCTCCACACCAGCAGGCCTCTTCTGAGGACCGACGTTTTGAGGCGGTCACGCCACCGCCACCGCCGCCGCCAGTACAGCAGCCACCACCAGAACCACCGAGGCGGAGAAGAGCAGGTGCATGGATGTCCGTGCGAGGAGGGAAATTTCACTTCATCAACCCTCAGCACTCCAGTGGCAGTCACTACCCGCCACTATATGAAGACCCGCAGATGGGTGGGCCTTCAAACCCTGTATCAGAAGTCGACTCAGCTCCTGTCGCACCGCCACCACCAATGGGTTATGATAACCCAATTCCTTCATATTCCGGTGCAGCGGCGTATAACCCATTTGAGCAGCCAGCCTACCCGGGGTACAACTATTACAATGCCCCTGCCGTCGACCCATACCTTGAGGCGGCCAACTACAACGCTCTTCTTCCCGAAGGACCTTTCGCCGCTTCGTACCAATCTGGGTACCAAGCCTATGGGTATCAATACCCGCCACCTCCTCAACCTCCGCAGCAGCAACAGCAGCAGCCGCCCCTGATCCAGCCACCGCAACAACAGGAGATTCTTCAGAGGTTAAACCAGGTGGAACGGGAGGTTCAAGAGGAGCGTAGAAGCCGCCGGGGTCTGCTTAAGGGTTTGATGAATCTGATCAAGGGGAAGAAGAAGAGGGATTTTTGAAGATTCCTTATTTGTTTATGTTGTAATTTCTTTATTTCAATCAAGTCCCTGCGTGGACATTTTTAATTATGTACTTGGTCCCTACGTGGACTTGTCTTTCTATTTTTGGTCCCTGCGTGGACCTGACTTTCTTGTTTAGCCCTTGCATGGGCAAGTTATTGTTTAAAAGTCTCGTTTAGGTCAAATATGTACTTTTCTTAATTATTTATGGAATGTTTTAACTTTAAAATTTCATTTGTCATCATATGCATGAATATAATATATGAAATAAATCAAAATATCATTCCTTTTTGTAATTGATCTGCCATTAATTATTAAGTAGAATCTTAAAGGTAAAAACCTAGCCCATGTGTCATTCTAAGACAGGGCCATGATGGTAGTCCCTTTTTAAGATTCAAATCTTTGTTAACATCTGAAAACATGTTAACACTTCTGACAAATGTGATTCGATAAAATCACATAAGTCATCCTTATATTGGATTCTTTCAATTCCTTTCCTTTATTAGTTAAACATTCATTGGTGATGATGTGCCTGCGGGCCATAATAATTGTCAAATAAGACAAAAGACAGTTGTAGTCTATGACTCCCTGTCAAGAAAGGTAATGAACTACGTTCAAACCTGATGCCTTAATTCTATAAAATCATGGCTTATGAATTCAAATTGTCCTTGTGACTTGGCCTTTGGTATGCCACCCTATTATCCTTAATAGCTTATAACTGGATAAAATATAATAAAATTTAAATAAATTAAATTAACCAATATGGCCTAAGGTTACCATCGTTAATAGATTGCCATAAATAACAATTCTATAATAGACTTCTGAATAAATCATTATTAATATTTTATGTAGCAATCAAGCTACATGGCTAGATCAGATGAAGTTAACAGTCACCCTCGAGAGAATCATGATACCACCAGAGTTAATGTAGCTGGTGCGGAACTGCAGGAATTAATAGATAATGCCGTTACTCGAGCTCTCGACAGACAGTTTAATGAGTCAAGTGGTACTCGCGTCAGAACTCAGTCTGTACCACATTCAAAACCACCCTCCAAGACTCATACAGCTCACAAGAGCGATTCTCATCATTCATCAAATCAGAGAAGTGTTCCGTCTAGACAGGTTGTGCTTAATCAAGAGCCTCGGGTCAAAACCTGTTCTTATAAATACTTTGTCTCCTGTAAGCCGATGGATTTCACAGGGGAAAAAAGAGCCATTGATTGTATGACTTGGCTCGATGAGATGGATACCGTGGTTGATATCAGCGGTTGTGCTGATAAGGATATTGTGAATTTTGTATCACAATTGTTCAAAGGTGAAGCTCTAGCTTGGTGGAGGTCGCTGATCCAAGCTACTGGGAAGATCCCGTCATACAATCTGACTTGGGATCAATTTGTTGCTCTTATCAAAGAAAAATTATGTCCTCAACATGAAGTTGAGAAAATTGAGACTGATTTCTTGACATTGGTCATGAAGAACTTAGACTGTCAGGCCTATCTTACGAGCTTCAACACCATGTCTCGATTGGTTCCATACTTAGTCACACCAGAACCTAAACGTATAGCTCGTTTTATTGGAGGTTTAGCTCCGGAAATCAAGGCAAGTGTGAAAGCATCAAGACCTACCACCTTCAGGTCAGTGGCTGATTTATCGTTATCTCTTACTCTCGATGCGGTCAGGCAGAGATCGCTCAGAAATTCTGACGAAGGGAAAAGGAAACGTGAGGATGAGAACTCACGCCATTCTAAGAAGAAGCATAAGGGGAACTCTGAGAACAAGAAGGGTTTCAGATTTAAAAAGGATAATCAGCAGTCGGGTGAAAAACCCAAGTGTAAAACCTGCAAGAAGCGTCATCTAGGGAAGTGCAGGTTCGAATCAAAATACCAATCGCAGCCTAGGGCTTGTGGGATCTGCAAATCAAGTGAGCATAAAACGTTGAATTGCAAGAAGATAAAGGATGCGACTTGTTACAACTGTAACGAGAAGGGGCATATCAAGTCCAACTGCCCAAATAATGCAAAGAAACAGGAAGAGGGTAAAAAGACCAATGCACGGGTCTTTCAAATGAATGATCAGGAGGCCATTCAAAACGACAACGTGATAACATGTACCTTTCTTATCAATGACGTTTATGCAAGGGTATTATTTGATTCGGGTGCTGATAAGTCTTTTGTGGATAATAAATTTTGTAAGTTATTAAATCTGCCTGTTAAGACTCTAAGCATAAAGTATGAAGTAGAATTAGCCGATGGTACTATAGAGACCGCTTCAACAATTCTAGATGGATGTTTTATATCCATTAGGAATCACTCTTTTCCATTGTCCTTGCTTCCGTTGAAACTAGCTGGATTCTATATAGTGATAGGCATGTATTGGTTATCTCATAACCAGGCTCAGATTGTTTGTGACAAGAAACAAGTGGTAATCAAGACTCCCTATGGTGAGCCACTTACAATACAAGGGGATACACAATACGGTTTACCTAAGCAAGTGTCCATGCTTAAAGCATCAAGGTGTATGAAGAGAGGTTGTGTCATTTATATGGCACAGGTAACCATCGATGAGCCAAAGCCCAAGATCGAAGACATACCTGTTATTTCTGAATATCCAGATGTATTTCCTCAAGAGCTACCTGGTTTACCCCTAGATAGGCAAGTGGAGTTCAGAATCGATATCATTCCTGGAGCTGCACCTATTGCAAGAGCACCTTATCAATTGGCACCAACTGAGATGAAAGAGTGAAGGACTCAGTTGGGTGATTTATTGGCAAAGGGTTTTATTCGACCTAGCTCGTCCCCTTGGGGAGCACCAATCCTCTTTGTGAAAAAGAAGGATGGCTCGATGCGTCTATGCATCGATTATCGCGAGTTGAATAAAGTGACGATCAAGAATAGATATCCGCTACCCAGGATCGATGATCTATTCGAATCAGCTTCAAGGAGCAAGTTATTTCTCCAAGATTGATTTGAGGTCAGGATAACATCAACTGAAAGTCAGAGATGAAGATGTGCATAAGACAGCATTCAGAACCCGTTATGGACACTACGAGTTCTTGGTGATGCCATTCGGGCTCACTAATGCACCAGCAGCATTCATGGACCTCATGAATCGCGTTTGCAAGCCATACTTAGACAAGTTTGTCATTGTCTTCATAGATGTCATTCTTATTTACTCGAAGAATCAAGCCGATCATGAAAGACATCTTTGGTGTATCCTTAAGCTACTACAGCAAGAAAAGCTCTACGCTAAGTTTTCTAAATGCGAGTTTTGGCTTCGTGAAGTCCATTTTCTTGGACACGTGGTGAGTGAGCGTGGTATCCAGGTGGATCCCGCTAAGATTGAAGCAATTATGAATTGGCAAGAACCTAAGACTCCTACAGAGATACGCAACTTTTTGGGTCTAGCAGGATACTATCGACGTTTCATTGAGAACTTTTCAAGAATTGCTGCACCCCTAACTTCGTTGACTCGTAAGAATATAAAGTTCGATTGGGGTCCCAAGCAACAAGAATCCTTTGAGATTCTTAAACAGAAGTTAAGCAATGCACCTGTGTTGACATTGCCAGAAGGGATTGAAGAGTTTGTGGTTTATTGTGACGCATCGCACACAGGTATGGGATGTGTGCTTATGCAGAAAGGCAAGGTTATTGCCTATGCTTCACGTCAATTAAAGGTGCACGAGAAGAATTACACCACTCATGATTTGGAGTTGGGTGCCATTGTGTTTGCACAGAAGCTTTGGAGGCATTACCTTTATGGGACTAAGTGTGTGATCTATTCTGATCATAAGAGCCTTCAACATTTGTTTAACCAAAAGGATCTTAACATGAGACAGCGCCGATGGATGGAGACGCTGAATGATTATGACTGTGAAATCCGATATTATCCAGGCAAAGCGAATGTAGTCGCTGATGCTTTGAGCAGAAAGGAAAGGATCAAGCCTATTAGAATCAATGCCAAGAGCATTGAATTAAAGAACAGTTTGAATGAAAGGTTGTTAGCCGCTCAAAAGGAAGCTGTATTAGAAGCTAACTATCCAAATGAGAAGTTAGGTGTAACTGGTGAACAATTATCGTATGGCAAGGATGGAATCCTAAGATTGAACGGGCGAATATGGCTTCCAATTTATGGAGGACTTCGAGATGTGGTCCTTCAAGAAGCTCATAGCTCCAAATATTTTGTTCATCCTGGCAGTGATAAGATGTACCAAGATTTAAAGGCAAATTATTGGTGGATAGGTTTGAAGAAATCTATAGCCACTTATGTGGCCAAATGTTTGACGTGCACGCAAGTTAAAGTAGAACATCAAAAGTCGTCGGGTTTGTTACAACAGCCTGAACTTCCCACCTGGAAATGGGAGATGGTAACCATGGATTTTATCACAAAGTTACCAAAGACATAGCGAGGAAATGATACTATTTGGGTTATAGTAGATAGACTGACCAAGTCAGCCCACTTCTTACCGATTAAAGAAACTCACACCTCCGACAAGCTAGCTCAGCTGTACGTGGATGAGATTGTATCTCTTCACGGAGTGCCAGTATCTATTATCTTGGATAGGGATACTAGATACACATCTCATTTTTGGAAAAGCTTTCAGCAATCCTTAGGCACTCGATTAAATTTCAGCACTGCATATCATCCTCAAACGGATGGGCAAAGCGAGCGTATGATTCAAACGCTCGAGGATATGCTACGAGCTTGTGTTATTGATTTAGGAGGAAGTTGGGATGATCATCTTCCATTGATTGAATTATCATATAATAATAGCTATCATTCGAGTATTCAAGCAGCACCTTTCGAAGCTTTGTACGGAAGAAAGTGTAGGACGCCAGTTTGTTGGGCGGAAGTTGGTGATGTCCAACTATCAGGACCTGATATAGTCTTGGAGACGATGGACAAGATTGTTCAGATCCATGATCGTCTCAAAGCTGCCAGGGATAGGCAGAAAAGCTACGCAGATAAAAGGTGTAAACCTCTAAAATTCGAGGTAGGTGATAAAGTGCTACTCAAGGTATCACCCTGGAAGGGGGTGATGCATTTTAGCAAAAAGGGCAAGCTAAGCCCCAGGTACATAAGACTATTCGAGATCATCGAAAGTGTCAGAACTGTGGCTTACAAGTTAAATCTCCCAGAAGAGCTCGGTGGGATACATAATGTGTTCCACATCTGCAATCTAAAGAAATGTCTAGTTGATGAGTCGCTAGCAATGTCACACAAGGACGTGCAAATTGATGAAAGCTTGAAATTCATTGAAAAACGTTTGTCAATCAAGGATCGACAGGTTAAGAAACTTCGAAAGATGCATGTGCCAATTGTAAAGGTAAAATGGGATGCCCGTAGAGGCCCAGAATGCACGTGGGAGGTTGAATCCACAATGAAACATAAGTACCCTCATTTATTTCGGTAAATCTCGAGGTCGAGATTTCTTTTAAGGGGGTGAGGATGTAACACCTCGTAAAATCACGACCAATATAATAAAGACACGTGTCATGAACTTTAAACGTGTAATGGATTGATTTTGAGGGACTAACTTTGTCAAACAATGTAAATATGCAAGTAAAAGGATCAAACGTGTCATCATGCCAAACTCGTGCCTTTGAATGACCTCATAGGATGTTTGTATTCTTTAATGAATAAAATATCGAACTTAGAAAGTCGTTTGTGCTTAAGTTGAAAAGTCTACAAAGCATAAGGGTTAAATGTGTCAACATGTTTAAAGTTACCTCTGAGTGACCTTTTAACGTTTCCGAGACTTTGTAATACTTCCTTATACTTCCATGAATGTTGGATAATAAATTCATGGAGTTTCGACGCACATAAATAATCAAAGTATTAATTCCAAGAAATAAGGATCAAATGTGTCAACGTTGAAATTCAAGACTTTTTGGGTGATCATACAACTAACCGGGAGCTTAACGGAGTTAGTTTATAACCTAAGGCCCTTAAAAGTTAACTTTGGGGGTCAAAAGTGCAATAAACGAAAGTTAAATAAACATAATATGGACCAGGGACCAAAACTGCAATTAAGGAAAGTTGGTTTCCGGTCAAGAAGGAGCCACGTGAGCAGCACCAGCGACCAAAAAAACTTGATAGCTGCATGTTCAGCCTGTTGCACCGCCTTTACATGCTTGTTTTCGAATCCAGGGACTGTGCCAATGGTTTTGCATGCAATAGGGACACCTGGTAACATCTGGGATCATCATAGGGACACATGCAAAGATCTTGGAGCTTCCATTTTGCTATATAAGGCCTTGTTCTTCACTTGTTCATTTCACACTTGCAAACTTTCACTCAAAACTCATTCTCTGGAGTCCCTTGGAGCTCTAAGAAGTTATCCTCAGTTCTATTTTCGTGCTAAGTGCTTTAGTAAGTGTTCTTAGCCTCTCTAGTTTAAGTTTTATTAGTTTAATAACCAAAAGTCAAAGCCATCGTAATTAAGTTTTATTAGATTAATCACTAATGGTCCAGCCATTATTCGAATTGAAAGTGGCTATGAGTTGGTAATTATGTGGGTAATAAACCCTTAAAAGGGCACCCACTGATTATCACTCTAACTTGGTCAATTGTCGGGTCAAACTTGTTATTAAAAAATCAACAGAATCCATTCTTGCAAATAAATTCATAACTGATAATGTAGAAGTTATGGAACATGTTTAAATACTAAAATAACTTGGTAAATAATATAAGAACATGTTTAGGCATGTTCAACCCGACAATTCTGAGTTTAGGCTCGGTTCGGAACCGAAAGTCGCAAAAGTAGACTTTTGCTTTGACTTTCAGTTCTGACCCGATTTAGCTTGTTTTAGATGTCACACCCCGACCACGTAAAACAAAAAAACGTGGCGGAAACGTCTGGGAGTGTTGTAACAGAATCAATTGTTTCACAAGCATGGAAATTAAAGTTTCGTTTTATTTATCAAACAAGAGGGTTACATTGTCTTAAAACAAGAAACAAAGAGTACATAACATAATTTAACTAGTTCTTGCTTCGTTTTAAGTTACTAAGGCACAGGTCCGTCTAAGTGTGTCTCGAACATCCTATGCAACAGCTCCTGAAAACACATGTGAAAATAGGTACGTCAGCATAAAAATGTCTGTGAGATACATAGGTTTTGTGTAAATAAGATTCATGACTTGAGTTCAAAGAAAACTGTTTAATAAAAGTAATCATAAATCTTGTTGAGTGTTTTCTTTCATAAATTATTTGTAAAGCGATGAATAAATCAGATGATATACATATATAAAAGAATAAGGTATGGTTAAGTGAATAACCCAGTAAAATGAGTCTGTATAAACTAAGTTATTTGTAAAACGATGTTTATGTGAAAATGTGTTGTAAATGTAATATGTCTAAACTGAAATGGTTTAAATAACACTACGATATGTAATACCATAAAAGCACTTATATATAGGAAGTACCAGCGGCGTATCCACCATGTTTTTATCGTATTACACGTCGCCTCGTTATATAAATCACTTACCCAAACAAACCACCAAGTTGTAATGTTTAACAATTGTAGAATGTTTATGTATGGTCAAATGTCTATTGACAAATGTAAATCATGTAATGTGTAAACAATGTTATATATGGTAAGTAAAATGAGACTACTTAAACCACAAGTAAAATGTACAAAACAAAGTATTTTGAATAATCAAAAGTCATGTTTTGCAAAATAACTGCATGCTTTATTGATACAAACACTTATGTGGTAAGTTAAACGTCTACATCCAAGCCTTGAGACAGTAGGATAACCTTAAAGTAAAGGTTATCAAAAATGTTTTCGGATCCGGTCATTCCTTACGTCCAAACAAACCCAGGATTTCAGGAATGGGAGTTGTCAAGTCCTATGGTACCACTACCTACTACCGAGCGGCATGATCGGTGTTAATG
Organism: Helianthus tuberosus; assembly: GCA_030545235.1. NCBI lineage: Eukaryota > Viridiplantae > Streptophyta > Magnoliopsida > Asterales > Asteraceae > Helianthus > Helianthus tuberosus. The sequence goes on along the minus strand of CM060364.1, from coordinate 155,817,607 downwards.
AATGTATTAGTTTCGTTAAACAACCAAATGTTATACCAAATGTAAACATGTGATGTGAAAACAATGCACTAAGTATGCTAAAAGAACATACATAGCGTGAAATGTAATGTAAAACAATGCACTATATGGACATACATAGCGTGAAATGTAATGTAAAACAATGCACTAGGTATGCACTAAATGAACATACATATCATAAGATGTAATGTAAAACAATGTGCTAGCATGCTAAGTGAACATACATAGCAAAACATGTATGAAATCATGTACTATATGTGTACTAATGAACATAACAAGCATATGATATGAAAACATGGAAAGCACGAAAGTAACAAGTAGGCACATGTGTTTCACCCCAAAACAGTTTGAAAACAGTAAAAGAGGGGTCTATGTACTCACTTGAGATTGCCTAGAAGTCCTTGAGTAACAACCAAACAATGCTAGAGATCACGGAAATCAAACGGCACCTAATATAGATAACTATGTTAATAAACCGGACCTAAATCGGAGGATCGGATAGAATGAGGGTTCGTAAACCAAACGAGTATGGGAACTCATGTAATATGGTTTAACAAAGCCTACATACTAAAATGAAACCAAATCTAAGTGCTTACGACCCATTACGACCCGTTTAGGTAGCTTATGCTACTTTAACGCGTCGTTCGCGTAAAACGCGTTCGGAACGCCTAACTAGTCCTATGGTAAGTAAAATATGCCTTAACATGTCTAATATTGTTGCCAAATCAGTTTAGATATCAAAAAATATGTTACATATGCTTAAAATGAATTTTGGCGTAAAAAGGGCATTTTGGTTATTTACCTAAGGCATATAAACTACCTATCATACAACTAACTAAACGTCGTGACCATAAGGTATAACCTTGGAAGGTTATTCCCTATATAACTATGGTCACCTAATGTGTTTGGTCGGATCCTAATGATCGACCAAACGGGTCGGGTTCGAAAGTATAAGCGATTGTTTAGGTCGTTTACCTTACGACCCTATATAAGCATTAAAACTATAAGTGACGAGCTAAACATGTTAGAACACGTTTAACGAGGTTAGAAAAACAGGTTTGGTATCAAAACAAACAGTTTTGATACCTAAAAGTAGTTTGGTTACAAAATACGCAAGAATACGCATTTTGGCCGAAACTACGACTCGTCACTGAGCCTAGATAACGTGGTAATCAGTAGGTATAGTCACAAGGGACTATAACCATCGTGATTAGGCTCACGTTGCGAAGTTCAACCGAACTTCATGTTGACCATAAACTGATCAACGCAGAAAATGCTAAAAGAACGAAAGAGGACTTACAACGGGTCCAAGAACGGAAGTTTTGATCCGAATATTCTCAGGTATGAAGTGATAAACACATCAACTTAGAGAACAAATTCAGATTCAAAGGTGTGGGTTTTGAGTTGTAATCTTGAGGGATATTTATAGATTTCTTAGGACCGTTAAGATCGTTCGTCGAAAACCGTGCTTTGATCCCATCCATACATGTGCACCCATGGTTTTACAATACCATGGGCACATCAAAATGGCCCCTAGTATCAAGAAATACCATGTGCAAGTGGGTTTTGAGTGTATAACAGCTGTTAACAGGTGTTAAAACTAGTTTTGCATATCTGGGAGGGCCTCGCGGCCCGCGTAACACATGTACTAACCTTACGCGGCCCACCTGGGAGTTCTGATCAGCAAACAACTATGCAGAAATGACAATTTCAGTCCCTGTTGGTGTTTAAGGCCATTTCCGACATGTTTAAGGCCTGTTAAGACAACTTTAAGGCCCTAAAATGATGCCTAAACATTGTGGACATGAAACATGCTAAAAAATATGCCGGATGTCGGTTCGTTGGGTTGTACGATCGTGATGTTCGCTTAATTACGACGGAATGCGCATAAGCGCGAAAAACGATCCAAATTGCGCGACGAATGGATTTTTCTTATGCCAAACACTAAAATAAAATATTTTAATGCTTACATAAATTTTTGGATGTCCGGATGTATTCAGAATGTAAGTTATGCGCGAAAATGCAAACTTGTGCACTTTTTGACGCTTTTAGTCCCTGAATGACCCAAAAGTTTATTTTAGCACACCGAACCCCTCAAAGCCTATTTCTAAGCTATGTAAAGGATATTTATGGTATGTTTAAATTATGGTCATGTTCCGGAATGTCTGTTCCAGTACGAATCGTCATACTTTCGCAGTTTATCGAATTTAGTCCCTGTAAGCGATTAAACTTGATTTCGCCATACCAAAGCCTTCAAAACTTATTTCTAAGTTATGTAGAGGTTATTTAAGGTATGTTAAGCATATGTTGATGTTCCGAAGTGTTTGTCGTGTTAACTGATTACGTTTACGCACCAGTTTGCGTATAACTCTCCAGAAAGCGATGTAGAGTTTAAAATTGAACGAAAATCAAAACATGAAAGATGTTAAACATAAACAAACAAACATTTGGGATTTAATAACATTGTTTTATTGATAACTGAACAGTTTACAATGATTACAAGCACAGGTGTCACATTAGATATGCCTTAGGTAGTGTTTGTTTTTTCAGATGCAAAAAGTCTGCAGTTTGCGGACCACATCTGCAAACGTCTGCACGAGAAGAGTTGGACCAAATGTCTGCGGAGTGTAATAAAAAGAGTGTTTTTTTCCCTTTCTCTTTTCCCAAACAACCCCTATACTATTGACTTCACAGGCTCAAAATTGGGCATTGGAACCAGCTTCACTCATAAAACAAAATTGGAACCAGGTTCACAGGTGATGATGTAATAATCAAGATTACCCACTTCCCAATTAAACAAAACTTTCAATAATAACAACCAACAACATCGACCCATGAAGATGTAATTTCTCTCCCCGGTAACAACATTATCTTAACACTCATAAAACAGCAATGATTTGAAGCTATTAAAACAGCAACGATTTCAAGCTCTTAAAACAGCAACGATTTGAATTGCAAATCCGCCACCACCGACCACCTCTCTCCACCACAACCCGCTATCAAAAACACCCAAAAGAAGCTCTTAAAACAACAACAATTTGAAGCGAAAAAAGCAGAAAAAAGCGACCATGAAAGAGGAGAAGAAGTGGTAGGGGGAGAAGAAGCGGAAATAGGAAGTGAGTGAACGACTGGAGATGGGTGAACAACGGTGGAGGGGCGGCGGAGGAGAAGGGGGTGGTGGAGGAGGTGAGGTGTTGGCTGGAGAAGTGGAGATGGGTGCTAGGGTTTTGAAGTTTGAAGATGTGGAGGTGTTTTGAAAGAGAGAGTAGGCTTGAAGAGGTTTGAAGAGGTGAGTCAAGATCTGCGCGAGGAAGAGCTCTAGAAGAGCTTTTTTAGTGAAATCTCTTCCAAAAAACAAACACGCTGCAGACCCAAAGGTCTGCGCGTGGTCTACGCGACGCAGACATAAGAGGTCAGGAAGTACTTCTTGCAAAAAAAACACCCTCTTAGGGTTCCTTTAGGACCATATTATAGGTTAGTATAACCCTCTGAGGTTATACAACTTGGTTCCTAAGTAATCCGATTCATTTGCATGTTTCCGTTATTTGCTTAAAAGTTGACCATTATGCCCTTTTGATATTAAAACGAGATTTTTGAAAATGTGAGAGGACAAAAACCTTGGTCAAATACCGACTTTTATGCGATTTAGGCGCATAGTATGGTTTAAAACCATATTTAGCACCTAAGACTTGTTACCTACTGATGTTATGAATAAATTTTTATACTTTAACAGTATCTAAAAGTTTTGAACTCAGATTTTCAAATTTGACCTTTAAAGCACATGTGAAATGACCAAAATGCCCCTTCGGTGCATAGTTTGGTCATAAAAGATAAATTTCACATATGTGTGGTATCTTACTGATATAACCCATTAAAATAAATATTTTTATTGATTATTTTAAACCATAAACTCCGATTACTATTTAACCTCGTTTATAAGCTTTAAAATGACCAAAATACCCTTACGGGGCTTAATATGATTTTAAATTCGTTTTGGGCATAATGGAATGTATCCTACTGATAGCATAACACATTTTAAGCATATTAACTTAGGGAACCTGTTCATGACTCAAATGGTTACCCGTTATGCATTTTTCGCGTTCAGTACGGTTTATGTAACTAGTTTGCATGAATTAACCGAAACGGGTCAAACCTTATCATTTTTACCTCAAAATCCAGAATGTATTTAGTTTACCCATATTATACAAGTCTTCATACTTGTCGGGTCTAAATCACATTCTAATACCGTATACTTTTCTTTAAAACTAACCGGTCTAAGTCATAGCTTAAATAAGACCCGTTAGGAATCTAATAGGTTATTAAAACCTTCGTTCCAGATTTAGGAGACCAGTAAAAGCTACCTTACTTGCTGCTTTATTATACGGCTGGGATTAAAATTTTATATTTTAGCTCAGGTAAATACTTTTAACTTATTTTCCCTTATACGGACTTGGGGTACGGTAATTTAATAATACCGCTTGGTCGGGTATTGAATCTTTAATCGAATAATGGTTAAATCATTGAGATAACCCGTTTAATCTGTTTTGTTTGTGTTAAGCCTTTGGGGGGTTAAATCATTGAGATAACCCGTTTAATCATATGACTTTTCAAAAAAAAATATTTTGAGTATTGATGATGAAGCAAAAGAAAATAAACAAACAAGTTCATCAAAAATAAATTTGTTTGAATAAAAGCTTCATCAAAATAAAGTTACAAAAAAAAAATTAAAAAGTCTTACGAAAACCGACGCTTGTTACGCTTTTCGCCCTTTTCTACTAACCACTAACCACTAACCCAACCACCTACCTTTAACCCAAGCCTAACCCTTCACCCAAAAGTCCTCTTGATATTTACAGAGGTATATAAGTTAAAAAGGAGGAGGATTGACTGCTTGGCAAGCCTATGGTAGGAGTAAGTTCCATGCCTCACTCGAGTGATCCACAAAAATACATCTTCGGCCGAGTGTTGAGTGATCCCCGTGAGGTATGTGAACTTGTATATAAATAGAATTTTAAAGAGATATCTTATGCCCTAATAAGTAATTTATCTTATGAAAAGTTTTAAATAAATCATGACGAATATGATTGTAAATAAATAAAAATAAAATTGAATAAAGAATCTTGGGAATCCCAACACTCTATGACAAGCCCAAAAACCTTCTTCTCTACCCATTCCATTTGGGTGTGTAATAGCCACATATTAAAGAGTTTTGCTTGAGGACAAGCAAAGGTTCAAGTGTGGGGGTATTTGATGTGTGCAAAATGCAACATATAAATTTCATCAATTGTGGCATAAAACTAACCCTTTTTTAGTACTAATGTTGGAAAAAGTGTGCTTTTGTCTTCTTTTTGTATTTTCAGGATTAAATGAGCTCAAATTAACAAAAGAAGCAAAAAGGCACCAAAATCTAATATAAATACAAGAAAAGGAACAAGACGTGACATGCCCGACCCCACGACAGCATCTTCCCAAGCAAAACAAGATAACAGAAGACTGAACACGCCCCGTGCTCAGCCAGCACGGGGGCGTGCCCAAGTGTCAGCAGAAAAGACAAAGTGGTAGAAGCTTCTATTGCCCACCACGGGGCCGTGCTCAGCGGACACGGGGCCGTGGTCAACTATAAGATTCGCGCAATCTAGCAAATCTTCATAGTACAAAGATTCTTCTGCACACGGGGTCGTGCTCAGCGGACACGGGGGCGTGGTCAACTAATAAGACAAAGCTGCATTAAATGAAGAAAGAGAAGGATGTGGACACGGGGCCGTGCCCGAGCTTCTGTTCAGCCTATAAATTGGAGTGCTTGGCTCAAGCTCAAACCATCCCTTGGCACACCACCTCTCTCACACTTCACCCACCACCCACCACCACCATAACACCATCATCCACCACCATCATCCATTGTCCATCATAGAGTGTGTGAGTCGTCTCGGGATCCAAGATTGATCGTAAGAGTTCTTGACAATCAAGGCCATGTTTGCCTAAGTCTCTTACATCACTTGGTGAAGACAAAGTGTCTAGTGTAATACTTTTTATTTTTAATCTTTTCGCACTTTTTACTTGGTTTTGTATTAATGACTTTAATAACTAGTTTCTTATGTTGAAGGTGATCTTTCCTTATCGTTTGTCCGTGGTGTCTTGGCATTATTTTACTGTCTATATAAAATAAAAGATTTTCACCATTCATATCTCCACGGTCTATATGGAGGTATGTTGGCTACCTGGTCGGGGGTTAAGGGAACGGTTTGGTAAAGGTCTTGCCATTGTTCAGCGTTTAGAGGTCCTGCAATGGACCTGGGTCAAATTTAGTAGGATCCCCTTCAATACTTAACGGTATTGGATGGCGGGGGTCCAAACTCTTTGATCCCCTCATAAGTTAACTACTATTAATACTATAACCCGGCTATTTAGGACTGTATCGCTGCTGACTCAGACTACTTAGTCGAGGGTAACGTCACCTCCAAAAGAGGGGCCTACCATAATTTGCATTAATAACTTAATTAATTATCTTCCAATAATCCACCCTTTTTGGATTGTATCCTTGCTGACTCAAACTACTGGGGTGAGGGTAACGTCACCTTCAAAAGAGGGGCCTACTACAATAACTAAGATAATCTCTTAATAAGTGCAAAAGTGCGGAAATAATCAAAGGTTACACTAGATACGAGTCGGAACCAAGTGATTCATCTTGTCTATCTGTTTTTTTTTTCTTTTTTTTTTATTTTTCAGCATTTTAGTTAGTTTTTATTTTTCTTAGTTTAAAACATTTTTCTAAACTTTTTATTTTGATTAGACGTTGAGGATAAACCGGTACTAAAAGCTCTTGTGTCCTTGGACGACCTCGGTATCTTACCAACACTATACTACGCTCACGATGGGTGCACTTGCCCATATGTGTGTCTAGTGTTAGTAAATATCGTGTTTTATAAATTTAAAACTTGACTAAAAAGTGTTAAAGGGGCTTAAAATATACACCTAATAAATATAACACTCGACAACGCATCAAGTTTTTGGCGCCGTTGCCGGGGACACAAGGATTTTAAGAAAGTTAGGAATCAACGGCCTAATCTTTTTCTTATTTTTCATTTTTTTAGGATTTTCCTTAGTTTTTTTTCAGTTTCTGCAGAACTCAGCACGGGCTGTGCCCGCTGAACACGCCCCGTGCCCAATCATTGGAACTGGCAATCCTGTTTTAAGTCAGACAGCAGCTGAACACGGGGCCGTGCCCACTCAACACGCCCCCGTGCCCAAGTTTCAGTTACTGAAAACAGAACCGTAAGATCCTGACGGTTGGTAATTTCTGACACAAACATGAGTGATACTGATACGTTTTGCTTTCGGCACTCTTATGGTACAATGTGGTGTCAATTATGTGGTGGTAACCATAAGGAATTAGAATGTTATTTTCTAACCTATAAACCCCACTATATAGACCCATCATTTCCTAGTATCCTTAAGAGGGGCGAAAGTAAAAATAATCCATATCTCTCCCTCGAATGCTCCCAACCAGATATTCTAGGAGAAATGCTTCTCGATGAATTGTTTCAACTAGAAGATCTAATTATCGATTGGTTAAAAGAACTTTGGAAAGATTTCAGTAATCTTTTCCAAGACAATAGCCAAGAAGAAGGGTTGGAACCGCATTCAAACAACTTCGTTGTTTCCGACGATACTTTTAACTCTAGCGAGGACTTGAGCGATAGTCGTCCCTGTGTCGATTGTGCCGTGAAGGACTCCCCATCAACTTCGTTTGATGCATACATAGACCTGAGCGATTCGACATACACCTTCTTTAACGAGAGCCCGGAAAAGGGTTGGACTTGTCCACCTACATATAGCATAGGAATCACCCTCACCGACAACCTCTTGCGTTCTCGTCTTAATCTAGAACAATTAAGGTATCTTAGGCACTTTGGGGTTGTTCCATCCAGTAAGGAACCGCCCGATCCGGAAAAGTTCCTTGAAAATAGACACACTTCATAAAACAGCCTTTCGACACGGGGCCGTGCCCAGGTCAACACGCCCCCGTGTCTACCAAAAGATTCCCTTCTGACTTTTGTCAGAATACGGACAAAACGTGTCAGGATCTTGCCTGCACACGGGGCCGTGTCCAGCCGACACGGGGCCGTGTCCAGCATGCTGTCGTTTTCTATAAATGCAGCCAAGAACCCTGCACATTTGGACCATCCAGGGACAGAGATTTGAAAGGATTTTCTGACTTACCATCCTAGGTATGTTCTAAAAGAAGGTTCTAACAAGCATCTTGTACTTTCCTCTTTTATCTATTACCTTCTTCTTCATCTTTCTTGCAACAACACCTCCATTGAAGCTTGATTTCAAGCTTTGGTATGATGTTTGTTGAATTTTTGTTCAAGGAATCTTGTTAAAAATAAGTTACAAAACATGGTTTTAAGTTATTTCTGTTCAAAAATGCTTCACAAATTGAGAAAATAATTTGAAAACCCAAGGTTCCTTGTTCTAAAAATCTGCAGAAAGGTGAACAGGGGCCGTGCTCATTGAGCACGGGGCCGTGCCCGTGGTACTGTTTCATTAAAATGGAATACTTTTGGTGTATTTTTATAGAATGTCTAGCCAAAACAGTGGAACCTCTTCTGCGCACTCCAGAAACAGTCGAAGGGAAAGGAGGCCATCGATTGAAGCAACTCTCGTAAGATATGTAATGGCACTCCGTGAAGCTCTTGACGAGATGACTTCGGTAGAGGAGGTCCTCATCGACCGTATCAATTATCTTTTGGTGGGGTTGGAAAACAGTTTTCAAGAAATAAACCTCTTGCACCAGAGGTTAAACATTCTTGTAACACCTCCCATGGAACCAATCCTCCCTCAAGAGGATTGGAACCTAACACTTGGAATCCACAATCCTACCGGTTGGGACGACATTCCGGCGGAACCTCCTCTTGAAGAACTCCAAGAAATCCCGGTGGAAGTTGCACCTCCTCAAACCGATGCTAATGAGCCCGCTTTTCTTCTCCCTAGGGAGATTGAAGAATGGCTCGCCGACATATGAGGACCCCGTACCCGGAAAAAGAACTCGTCAAAGCCTCATTTAACCGAAAGATTTACCTTTTCGGAAATTTTGCTATTAGAATAAGGCTAGAACTTCTTGGTTTGGATTTCTTGTGTTTCTTTGACCTCACTATCTAGTATTTTAATTTTTAGGACTAATGTGTAATTTTCTCTATGACTAATGAATGATGGGTTTTAGTTAATTTGGTGTTTGGGTGGTGTTGAAATGAATAAAACACACTTGAGATGACAAAGGATACAAGGGAGACTTGAACCAGCACCCCATGCAGGAAAACAGGACCATCTGACAATTTTCTTCGTTTACAGTAAGCTCGGCACGGGCCGTGTCCACCCAACACGGCCCCGTGCTGCACAGTCTGCAGGAAAAGACCCAGTTCAGGTAACTGGACACGGGCCGTGTTCACCCAACACGCCCCCGTGCCCAGACTTCTGTTTCTTTTGATTCAATTTTGTTACTGGCACTTGAACACGGGGCCGTGCCCGGATAACACGGGGCCGTGTTCAGTGCCCAGTAACACAAAATTTTTGCTTTTTCACACCCTTTTACACATTCAATCGACCAAAAAACTTATTTTTGGGACACATTGAGGACAATGTGTAATTTAAGTGTGGGGGGGATACTAAAACCTTGAATCTTGCAAGTCCTAAATACAAGCCTTACACAAAACTCTATTGGAACCGCTAATCACCCAAAAAAAATTTCAAAAATTTTCAATTTTTTTACTTGTCTAGGTTTAACTCGGGAATTTCAAGTTCTAAAAAGGTATTATTTTTACGAATTTACAACCGATAGCGTCGTGATAAAAAGAACCAACATAAGAAAATTATGAAAAGGCATGGCAAACTTAGTTAAAATTTGATTGCATATACTTGATCACATATAAACCCATTCCCACAAAAGTGAGTTTTGAGCCTCTATTGAGCATACAAATACATATCATTAAACTAAAAGCTCATTTTTCATTTCTTGTGTGAATAGCCGCTTGGTTCTTACGACTCTAGAACTTGCCATGACAATACATTCCTGGTCCTTACCAACTTAAACCCGAGTAAGTAAATGATAGAGGCATTAGGACTAACTTTTTCTTTTCTACACCATTATTTTTCTTTTTTTTACCACATACCCAAAATCCCCCTAGTTAGCCCCTTTGAGCCTAAACCTTTTTATTTCATAACCCAAATCAAACACCTTTTACCCACAAAAACCTTTTTCATTTTTAACCCTTTGTTTTAGTAACAAGTTCGGTTTTTCATATGACTTTTCAAAAAAAAAAAAAAATTTGAGTATTGATGATGAAGCAAAAGAAAATAAACAAACAAGTTCATCAAAAATAACTTTGTTTGAATAAATGCTTCATCGAAATAAAGTTACAAAAAAAAAAATTCAAAAGTCTTACGAAAACCGACGCTTGTTACGCTTTTCGCCCTTTTCTACTAACCACTAACCCAACCACCTACCTTTAACCCAAGCCTAACCCTTCACCCAAAAGTCCTCTTGATATTTACAAAGGTATATAAGTTAAAAAGGAGGAGGATTGATTGCTTGGCAAGCCTATGGTAGGAGTAAGTTCCATGCCGCACTCGAGTGATCCACAAAAATACATCTTCAGCCGAGTGTTGAGTGATCCCCGTGAGGTATGTGAACTTGTATATAAATAGAATTTTAAAGAGATATGTTATGCCCTAATAAGTAATTTATCTTATGAAAAGTTTTAAATAAATCATGACGAATAGGATTGTAAATAAATAAAAATAAAACTGAATAAAGAATCTTGGGAATCCCGACACTCTATGACAAGCCCAAAAACCTTCTTCTCTACCCATTCCATTTGGGTGTGTAATAGCCACATATTAAAGAGTTTTGCTTGAGGACAAGCAAAGGTTCAAGTGTGAGGGTATTTGATGTGTGCAAAATGCAACATATAAATTTCATCAATTGTGGCATAAAACTAACCCTTTTTTAGTACTAATGTTGGAAAAAGTGTGCTTTTGTCTTCTTTTTGTATTTTCAGGATTAAATGAGCTCAAATTAACAAAAGAAGCAAAAAGGCACCAAAATCTAACATAAATACAAGAAAAGGAACAAGACGTGACATGCCCGACCCCACGACAGCATCTTCCCAAGCAAAACAAGATAACAGAAGACTGAACACGCCCCGTGCTCAGCCAGCACGGGGGCGTGCCCAAGTGTCAGCAGAAAAGACAAAGTGGTAGAAGCTTCTATTGCCCACCACGGGGCCGTGCTCAGCGGACACGGGGCCGTGGTCAACTATAAGATTCGTGCAATCTAGCAAATCTTTATAGTACAAAGATTCTTCTGCACACGGGGTCGTGCTCAGCGGACACGGGGGCGTGGTCAACTAATAAGACAAAGCTGCATTAAATGAAGAAAGAGAAGGATGTGGACACGGGGCCGTGCCCGAGCTTCTGTTCAGCCTATAAATAGGAGTGCTTGGCTCAAGCTCAAACCATCCCTTGGCACACCACCTCTCTCACACTTCACCCACCACCCACCACCACCATAACACCATCATCCACCACCATCATCCATTGTCCATCATAGAGTGTGTGAGTCGTCTCGGGATCCAAGATTGATCGTAAGAGTTCTTGACAATCAAGGCCATGTTTGCCTAAGTCTCTTACATCACTTGGTGAAGACAAAGTGTCTAGTGTAATACTTTTTATTTTTAATCTTTTCGCACTTTTTACTTGGTTTTGTATTAATGACTTTAATAACTAGTTTCTTATGTTGAAGGTGATCTTTCCTTATCGTTTGTCCGTGGTGTCTTGGCATTATTTTACTGTCTATATAAAATAAAAGATTTTCACAATTCATATCTCCACGGTCTATATGGAGGTATGTTGGCTACCTGGTCGGGGGTTAAGGGAACGGTTTGGTAAAGGTCTTGCCATTTTTAGTTTTTATTTTTCTTAGTTTAAAACATTTTTCTAAACTTTTTATTTTGATTAGACGTTGAGGATAAACCGGTACTAAAAGCTCTTGTGTCCTTGGACGACCTCGGTATCTTAACAACACTATACTACGCTCACGATGGGTGCACTTACCCATATGTGTGTCTAGTGTTAGTAAATATCGTGTTTTATAAATTTAAAACTTGACTAAAAAGTGTTAAAGGGGCTTAAAATATACACCTAATAAATATAACACTCGACAACGCATCAATGTGTCAATTAATCTTTTAACCCGGTACTTCTAACACGGGCTACTAAACGTATGACAAACATATAATTCTTTTACAATATTATTTTTAAATAATTATCCCAAGTTATAAAAGATTATTTGTGCCTTGTGCATTTAAATCAATTGTCTTAAACATTTTCAAAATGAGTCGGTTAATTGTATTTACCAGTGAAAACTGACGTATTTTCCAAAAAGGTTAAGTGCATGTACTTTGAGTAATGGGCTGGCTACTCCTAGTATCGAATAAAGAATCTTGCAAGCTTTTGATGCTTAAATCTGTTTAACAATATTTCTTTTTATCTTGATCCGCCTGTGGATCCTTTTATAACCCGTTGTAATATTAAATGTTACTTTCGAATCGGTTCGTAGTATTATTACCTTTAGACTTCCGCTGTGCATTGAACTGTGATTATTGACTATGATGATATCAACTACGTCACGATACTCCCCACCGGGCCCACCGGTATCGGGGTGTGACAATAAAGTTAATCTTGAAGAACACTAAGAATCACAAGAAAAGAACTTGAACATAAGCTTGAATCATGAAGAAACTAAGTTGTTTATGTGTTAATATACTTGTTGGTCATTGTTTGTTTGTGAAAATGATGTTGATCATCATATGATCTTGCTAGATCATGATTAAAAACATAGTCTAGCAAGATGAGAGGATGAAAGTGTTAAAGATTAATGAATCATCCTCACAAAAGTCATGAACTTGAATGAATGAAATGTCTTCTTATGAAATGATGATTAAAGTAAGATATAAATCTTGTAGATATAAAGATTTATGGATGGTTTCTAAAGAAACCAAGTTAAAAATTTGAGTTCTACTAAATCTTGATTCTTACATAAACAAACCTTATTTTTGGTGGTTAAACAAGTGTAGAAACACTTGTGTAACAAGAAGAATTCATAAAGAAACATTTTTAGAAATGACGATCATAAGTTGTAAAGATCTATCTTCATCAAAAATGAAATATTTAAAGAATCAATCATACTTTAAAGGATAACAAGGCTTACTAAGAACACTAGTAAGTTCCTACAAATTTTTACAAAGATTCAAGTTCATGAAATAGTAGATTAAGCATAATTTTGGCGAAATTGGTAAGTAAAGGTTGTTTATTATTGATTGTGAATGGATTGTGATGATTTTTACAAAAGAAAATGATATGCTTGAAAGCATGGAAACCTCCATTTTTAGGGGAAACTATGGCAAAATTTTCTAAAAATCTAAACACTTAGAAAAATATTTATAAACATGCACTTACAAGTGTATTTTCAAAAATAAATGGTTACATAAACTTTGTCATAATTTTTTGTTACAAAAATACAAATATTGGAGGTTGGTTTTTTTTTATAAATAAAAGTGACTAAATATGTATTTAGGTAATATATATTTAGAAGACACCATGTGTGTGATTATTTGTATATTTTGTGTATTAGTTATATTATTTTAGGATTTGGAATAATATAACACATCAAAATACCAAGAATTACAATCCAAAATATTACCAAAATTCCAAGGTTATGAAGATACAAGTTATACACAAAATATTGATGAAACCGAACCAAGGAATATAACTCACAAAATATTCCGGAAATAATATTCATACGCATATTTTGGTAAATAATATTTTGGACACCAAGGAATGAAAATATGATTTTTGCTCTTACTACAAGAATATGTCATATTTTTTACAAGGGAAAAATATATTATTTTTGGCAAATGTGAACATATTTTTTTTTTTTTTAGAATTATTAGGAGATGTATTATTTTTGGGAGAAAATGTACATTTCTTAAACAAACACGAAATACGATATTTTTGGATGAAGAATATAATTTCTCAAATAAATATGAGATATATCATTCTGGGATGAAAAATGAGTTTATATATATATATTCCAAAATTAGACTTGAAAATATATCAATTTGGAACTTATATGAAAATACAAATTATTTTTGCCAAGAGAAAAATTATAAATAATTTTTCTAAATAATACTTATTACAATATATATATTTTGAAAATATATATATTGGTGGACTTTTATTAAAGATGGTATTCCGGAAAAATTAATACGAAATTGAGTATAAGAATACTTAATGAATACAATAAAAATACGTATTCTCGTACATATAAATTCACATCGGAATACGACCCTAATACATGGCAAAATATACAAGTATAAGATACACCATCCTTGGGAAGGAAATACAAGTATAAATACTTGGGAAGTATTAAGTTAATATATATTGTTTTAACAATTATTCCAAAATTTAATAAATATAATTCAAGTTAAAATATTAATTATTTTAACAAGTAATTATATACATGGAATAACAATGAAGACATTGTAAAACGTAACTCAAAGACACTAATCAATACTAAGTCAAGGCACGACCCGCTCGTCTAATGGACCATAGTACGCATGTAGGTAGTCGTGCGTTCTAGAGGAAGCTTTGAGTTACATCGGATACAAGGAATGCAAAACTGTGAGTTCATGACCCCCTTTTCTTTTAACTGTTTTCAGTTTTTATAACTTCGGGGGTGAAGTACATGTTACAAATTGTTTACAAACGTTATTATGTGGTATGGTTAGCTAAGGAAGGGTACTTCTAGATCATGTGAGTGGTGGGTATGACGCTTAAGGATATAAATCCTCATTGTAGGACCGAGGGACATGAGTGATAGATCTATTTGGGTGTAGCGAGCCCCACCCATGAGTCCGTCGAGTGGATCATGTGGTGACTATATCTTATTGGCAAAGTCTGCTAGGTTTGAGCTTTCCTGCATCACGTCACAAATATTAATGTCTTAGCTACACATTAATTGATATGTTTCCTTGTTGCTTTCATACCAGGGTTTTCAAGTACATACAAACATACTTACAAATGTTTCAAAGGTTTATCCACAAACACACACATGAACTCGCTCAACTTTTGTTGATGTTTTCAAACTACATGTATTTCAGGAAATTAAGTATGGATCTGGCGGGCGTTGGAATTTACAAGTCAAGTCTCTAATAAAAGGTGTCATCCGAGGTCGAAGGGTTTGGGTTATGTATTTTACCTTGGATAAGATACATGGCTCGAAACCTAGTTTGGTTATGTCTTTTGTGAAGTCCAGTATGGAACTTTAAGCTTTGGTAGTCATGTGTTCTAAACTTAAAGTCTTAGTTTGATGTTAAACAATGACGGTTGTATTATTTTGAAAACTATCTATGGATGAACATCTTAGTTTTATCATATAGTTGTTTGTTATGGTTGAATGCAATGATATTAAGCAAGTCACACCAAATCATGCTTCCACAAAAGTCAGGGTATGACAGTTTGGTATCAGAGCTTCGATTGTAGCGAACTAGGATTCCATCTCGAGTCTAGACTACAATCATTAGGGCTCTCACGAAAATATTTTTACAACATTTTTTCATTGCATACATGAAACGCCCAGATCCAGGGAAACAATTTTTACAAAATAAAAAGACAAGAAACACAATGCACAATTACTTTGTTAGTTCAGTCTGAGAGACTGGGTGGTTCAGTCTGGGAGACTGGTTGGGTTAGTCTGGGAGACTAGGTGGTTCAGTCTGGGAGACTGGTTGGTTTAGTCTGGGAGACTAGGTGGTTTAGTCTGGGAGACTAGGTGGTTCAATCTGGGAGACTGGGAAAGATAGAAAGTTTTATGAAGAATAAATGTGAATACATGATTACATGATGAGTTGTCTTTGCTTGTAATACACTTGGTATTAGTAATTACTATAGATATACATGCTATGATTATTATGTACCGGCACACATGTCATCTTCTTCAGAGAGTGAGTTGTCTAACGTTGACGACCCTAAGGCCACCGTCACAGGTGATGAGATTGCACCTGCGCCAGAGATATATACGTCAGACACTGAGAGTGATCCTGACATGCTGTCCGAGGACGACTTCCAGCCGTTCGCGCTACCAGAGTTCGACGATGATTTACCCCTTGCTGATGGCTTCCCTGACGAGGATCCTTTTACCATCCCTGTTCCAGTCCATGATCACCTCGTCATTTGGTCATCCCGATGGCGAGCACACCGTGACTCCAATCCTCGATGTTGTACCTCATGTGGTCATTCCTTCCGAGGATCTGCCTCTCGACGATTAGTTTGATGACGACGTTGATTCGTTGGCTGATGGTCCTCCTGATGACACCCATGATAATGGAAAGTTAGACGAGAACGTTGTTGCTATTCCACTTCTTGAGATCCCTGTTATCAAGTTATCCTCTTATTCTAGTTTGCACTCCGTTTCAGACTCCTTTGAGTCTGTGACCCTAACAGCTTTACAGATGGCCGGATTGCAGCTTTTGCTACTGACTCGGACGACGACACCGCTATGACTACCGCAATAGTGCCTGCTCGAGATCCCACACCTCCACACGGCCCAGAGCCTGCTCCTGAGCTAGCTTCTGTTCCTTTTGGATCAGCCTAATGTTGCGCCTATTAATCTTGAGCCGATTCCTGATCCTGACCATGTTTCTTTTGGTTTACCAGACATTGCACCCCTTATACCCGATCCAGTTCCTGCACCTGTTGATTCTCGTTTTGTTGAGTTATTTATCCCCCCGCCTGCACCCGCTGATGTTGCTCCTTTTCCCCCTATAGAGACCGATGTCCATTGCACCGACATGTCTATCGTTTTTCCTTCAGGACATGCTCGCACCCCGTCCAGAGGAAGGTACTTTTGGTCAGCACCAGCGCAACAATCCCTTTGCTTCAGCAGCTTTTCCATAGATCCCTCAGGCTGCACCATTTGCTCCTTTCATTACTTCACCGCTGGACGAGCCGTTCCGATGGTTCCTACCATACACTATGCTGATTTCAGACACCTACCATTCCTCACATTATGGAGGCTACACACGGAATGAGTTGCTCCTGTCACATCAGCTGCAGTTGGAGGTTATGAGTCGTAGAGTTTTGGAGCTTGAGCTGACACCATGTCCTCCACCCTGTCTATGCCAGTAAACTTTAATCCTCCACATTCATCACTGACTCCTTCTGCACTCTCACCTGCTGCTATTACACCTTTCCCAGGTTTTGATGCTCGTTTCTTTACTATCGAGCAGCAGATTAGTTAATTACTTCAACGTGTATACAAGCTCGAGGAGGAGGTCACACATGTTAGTAGTTTTCTTTACTTCCCTCCTCTACCTCAGTCACCAGTATAGTTGGTTTTTGGTTTTATGCGGATTGCATTACTTTTTGGTAAAGACACTACTGATGAGCCGAGATTGTGGAGACTTTTGAAGACCACTTTTGATCACGTGATATTGATACACTGATAGATTTATTGGACAAGGGTAGGGTGACCCTGTGTCCCTTTTGATGTGATACACTTTGTAGATAATGTGATTGTGGTCGGTAAATAATGAAAGCTCAATCATTGTGTTCTCATTAAGCACGTTGTTGATGTACATATTTGTGCTATGATTGTGATGTTACGTGCTTGCTTGTTACGTTCTCATTAAATATGTTCCCATCTACATGTTTGTGCTATAATTGTGATGTTATACGATTGCTTGCTAGGACGATTGCTTATATACATATGTGTACGCACCTCCTAGGTCTTATTTCGATAAGTAGAGGCTTATGTGCCTGTGTCCTTAATATGACCTGACCTAACCGATCTTTTTCTTAAAAGATGTCGATTCAAAGGAACACCAATACCAACAACCCTCTGCCGACGACAGAGGCAGAATTACAAGAGCACATCTCACAGGCCATTGCACATGACGAGGCCCTTCGCTCCGAACGCAGCGGAGGTACCTCAGGAAATAACCCACCCAACAGTAATGTTTAGTCACTTAATACACATTACAAAATGTTCGGACATTTCCAAGTGTGCCTTGCTAATGCCTTATGTGAATGATGTTGCTTACATCGCAGGCTGCACCTACAAGCAGTTCTTGAGCTGCAAGCCCCGAGATTTCGACGTCACTGGGGAGTCGTAGCCTTTGTGCGTTGGGTTGAGAAGGCGGATTATGTTTTGCGATTAAGTAAATGCACCCCCGAGCATCAGGTCACGTACATAGCTGGACTGTTTCTGGATGGGGCTCTGTCATGGTGGAACCTTCAGGTTCAGACGTTAGGCGAGATTGCTGCGTATGCTTTGACATGGGACGAACTGAAAGAGCTGATGCGTAAGAGATATTGCTCGAGGGCAGAAGTCCAGAAGTTGGAGACTAAACTTTTGAACTTGAAAATGGAAGGTCCAAAGATAGCCGAGTATGTGTAGAGATTTCATGACTTATCGCAAGTTGTTCCATGTCTGGTGGAACCAGAGTTTAAGAGGATCGAACGCTTTATTGGGGGATCGGCACCTCAGATTCTAAGCCTGGTGACAACATCTAAACCTCCAACAATCACCGATGCTATCGACTTAAGTGTGGCGCTCACTGAAGAAGCGGTTAGACTAGGAAAATTTTCCACCTCAGAGGAGAAAAAGGAGATTCCTGTGGAGCCATCTGGAGATAACAAGAGGAAGCTCGCAAACTTCAAGAAGGGTACTCGGGCGAATAACAAGAAGAAGGCCAAAAAGGGAAAAGAGTACATGGGTCTCCTACCTAAGTGCGACAATTGTCTACGCTACCATGTCGGACGTTGTAAATATGAAAAATGTGATAACGGTGGCAAAAGGGGGCATCCCAAGGAGACTTGTAGGCTAGGTACTGAACGTAGAAATGAAGGCCAAGATGGTAGCAAGAATCACGAAGGAAACAACGACAACGACTATCAAGGCAGGACGAGTGACAAACAAAAGCGTGCTCAAGGTTGTTTTAACTGTGGAAGCAAAAAGCATTTCAGGAAAAACTGCCCTAAAAACACTCAGGCACATGGATGAAAGCTCAACAGCGGAGCTAGGAAAACATGCCAGGATCCAAACGAGGTTATCGGTACGTCCCATATTAGTCAACGTTATGCATCTGCGCTGCTTGATACAGTTGCCAATTTTAGCTTCGCATCTCTAGAGTTTAAGAGTATCCTTGGTTTAGTAGCAAGTAAGTTAGGTATCCCGTATTCGATAGAGCTAGCTAATGAGAAGCTAGTGAAGTGATTTGAGGCTGTGTGATAGAGCTTGGAGAGCGTGAGTTTATGCTTGATCTGTTGCCAGTTGTGTTGGGAAGTTTCGACGTAGTAGTTGGAATGGATTGGTTGTCGAGTAACCGAGCTGAGATCGAATGTCACAAGAAGATTTGTCGCAGCCCGATGGCGAGTGAAGAGACGAACATGATTCATGAGGAGAAGCATGATACGCTTCTACAAATTGCTAGTTGTGTGAAGGCAC
This sequence comes from Helianthus tuberosus, assembly GCA_030545235.1. Classification (NCBI taxonomy): domain Eukaryota; kingdom Viridiplantae; phylum Streptophyta; class Magnoliopsida; order Asterales; family Asteraceae; genus Helianthus; species Helianthus tuberosus. The sequence goes on along the minus strand of CM060364.1, from coordinate 155,798,025 downwards.
GAAAGTTTTTGCGTAAAAGGTATATTGCCTTCTTGGCTCATGTCATGGACAAAGAAGCCGAAGAACCTAAACTCGAAGATATCTCTGTAATAAGGGAATATCCTGAAGTCTTCTCCGAAGACTTGACATGATTATCTTCTCAATGACAAGTCGAGTTCTACATTGACTTGGTTCCAGGCGCCAACCTGTAGTTAGAACACCTTATCGACTTACGCCTTCAGATATGTAAGATTGGTCAGCGCAACTTCAGAGATCAAGTTACTACTCTAAGATCGATTGTCGATCAGGGTATCGCAGCTGCGGATTCAGGAAGAAAGTATACCGAAGGGCCGTAAGTCAACAATTTGTTTTTAGACATACACTAATATTGTGTTTTCTACACGATGCACAAGACAGTTTTACACAGAATACAAAACTTGGAGAATCCAGGAGACATGTACTTAGGACCTTAGGGAACCTAGGTCAAAACTCATAAAAGGTCATCACTTAGGAACTTCGTGCATTAGCTCAAGCAAACCTCATTATTCTGACATATATACTATTTCAGTTAACCAAACGGATAGAGTACCCAAATTTCTTTTATTGAAATTTCCACTTTTGCATCTAGCTAGTAGATTTTTACATCACTGCTCCTCTTGATAGTAGTTGCATCACAACGATTTTCTTCATTAAAGCAAATACTCCTTTGTCTCGATACTTGATCATTTCTTCATTTTAGCAAATACCCATTGTTTCACTTCTTGGAAAGTCATATGTTACGCATGCACCATTTGTCATGCATGTGGTTTCATTTCAAATAAGCGCTTCATCAAAGTTCAAATATTATTTTGCTAAATCTAATTATTGATTTGTGATTCGAATAACCTACATTGTTGTAATTGTTGGCTCCTTTGCTATCAAGTCAACACACTTTCTTGAAACTTCTTTTCTTTTAAGTTGCATTCATGGTCTGCCTTTGTAACCATGCCGAAATTCCCTTGTCGATACATACGTTTATTGTCAGATTGCGCTAAAACCAAGTTCAATTGCTTGAACTTGTCCATTTCGCATATTCAATTTCAGACACTATATGATGTATTGAGAGCATCATATTCAAATTCATTTTTGCAAGTGTTTCATTTGTTCCAAGTCGCAGTAGACTTGTTAGGTCTACGGCTCCATTAAATCGTCGGTTGATTTCGACACTTTGTGGTGATGCTTTCACTAAATTGCAGCTTGCGCTAGTCTCATTTACGCATCTTATACACGGATTTAATTGTTTATTTATTGACTTGCTCTAAATCCGTTTTGTTTTATCATGATTGAAACAGTCCTAACACAATCGTGTGTTAAGACAATGGTACATAAATTCATTTTATATTCCAAGTGTACCTCCTAATGGTTTTCATTATCGACCGAATACCTTGCAGTATTTATCACTTTTTCATCTTCGATCGGAAACAATAGTTCTTTGATGATCCATATTCGGTTGAAAACCCTATGACGTTGTTTAAATCAAAATTTTCAGCTTTGTTTCATTACACTTTCTTTTTATTTCAAACACGGTGAACTTATTCGGTCACCACTATTATTGAATTATGTTGTTCACTACGACACCTTGTGGTGTCAGTGTAGACTTGTAGCTTGTGCTAATCACGGTCACTCGTTTCATACAAAACTAAGTATAATTTCTGTTTGACTTGTCATTTAAACGTTCTTAATGCAACTACGGATTAAGACAATAATACACCAAATTCGTTTGCAAATCATTTCGGTGTATTTTCGCGATTCAGTACTGTCAACACACTAATTTTATTCATTCATTCGTTCGAAAGTTGGCAGATCATTTTCATTTTACTGTTACATTTAAGCTTGCTGATTCTGAGTTCATCTAGCGGATGTTATTGTTTCTGAAAACTCATTTACATATTGTGAACAATCGTTTGGAATTCTATCAGTCAAAACTCCTCTTTTGTGGAACCCCTGTTAACTAAGTTACACTAGGTCATACATCTATACATCTTGTATCCTTTGACATCAAATTTTGGAACACATACCTTTTAACCATTGAGTTCTTGCTGTTGTAATACGTTTCTGAATTCACTTGATTCGATTAAGTTTTGATTCGGTTTTATGGTTATCTACCTCAGTATTATTACCCGCGTAATGTAACCCTAAGGAGTTAAGGTAGTATAAATTTCGAGGACAAAATTTTCTTAACAGGGGGAGAATGTGACAACTGTTAAATTTGCATACATCCGTACGATTATTAGACAATGATTAATGCTTAATGACTGTGCTGCATTTCAATTAATTACTTGAATTACTTCTGATTATTATCATATACATACATGTGCATCATATATTGCTTAATGTCATGTCATTATTGCATGAGAACTTTATTGACTCAAATGATGCACGAACCACAGTTAGCACAGTTATCCGGCAAATCAGAAAAATGCTGACAGAGTTCAGTAGATAGACAGACATTGTATTGAGACACAGAATGAGCCAGAAACCAAGTATTACACTAGTATACTGTGTAGGAAAGTAAGGATCACAAAACTGCCTTTCTAGTGATAGTTTAAGTGCCGGAAAGTGCCTAAAACTCACCCAAAGTGCTGAATTCAACAAAATTCAGCAAAAATCAGCATTTTAACAATATAATTTTATGCAAAAATATGGTTAAATGGTCCTGAATGCTTTCCTAAGTATCGGGAATCAAAACTGTCACAAAAGGATACATAAAGCACAATAAACTGCGAAGTTTAGCACCCTAACGAACCGGTAACCAACCGAACAACCGAACACTACCCGAAACATCAAATTTACACTAGAAGCATTGTTTTAACATTACCAAGCTAGTTATGGTCCCCGAACATCATAACACACACTACATAAATATCTAGTAACCAAATCCCTAACTATATGCTTGAAATCTAAACATAACCTAACTAGTTGGTTAAGACCTACACCTAGACCCCCCCCCCACCTATGGACGGCTAGATATGGTGGCCCCACCATTTGATTTTATTTACATATTTAAATAGATTATGTTGGATCATGTTTCATCATGCTAGACATATAAACCATTGGAGAATTAAGTAAGATGGACTATAAGTATATCCTTAAAGTTCATAACCTTCATCTTTCACACACTAAACACACACTTCTTTTCTCTCCTTCCTCCCTTGAGTTCGGCCGAGACCAAGCACACCACAACCACCATCATTCCCTCATCTTCAACTAGTTCTAAGTATATACAAAGATGTTAGAGGTTGCATAAGGAAGCTAGGAGCTTTCGGAAGTTGAAGAACCTTCACCGTTTGCTTTTATCCACTTCATTTATCCTCTTGATCATCCCTAGCCTTGAGCTAGTGGTAAGAACCATGGTCTTTCCAATTTACTTCTATTTTAGGTGGTTAAAATATGATACATAAAGTTAATCTTGAAGAACACTAAGAATCAAAAGAAAAGAACTTGAACATAAGCTTGAATCATGAAGAAACTAAGTTGTTTATGTGTTAATATACTTGTTGATCATTGTTTGTCTGTGAAAATGATGTTGATCATCATATGATCTTGCTAGATCATGATTAAAAACATAGTCTAGCAAGATGAGAGGATGAAAGTGTTAAAGATTAATGAATCATCCTCACAAAAGTCATGAACTTGAATGAATGAAATGTCTTCTTGTGAAATGATGATTAAAGTAAGATATAAATCTTGTAGATCTAAAGATTTATGGATGATTTCTAAAGAAACCAAGTTAAAAATATGAGTTCTACTAAATCTTGGTTCTTACATAAACAAACCTTATTTTTGGTGGTTAAACAAGTGTAGAAGAAACACTTGTGTAACAAGAAGAATTTATAAAGAAACATTTTTTGAAATGATGATCATAAGTTGTAAAGATCTAGATTCATAAAAAATGAAGTATTTAAAGAATCAATCATACTTTAAAGGATAACAAGGCTTACTAAGAACACTAGTAAGTTCCTACAAATTTTTACAAAGATTCAAGTTCATGAAATAGTAGATTATGCATAATTTTGGCAAAATTGGTAAGTAAAGGTTGTTTATTATTGATTGTGAATGGATTGTGATGATTTTTACAAAAGAAAATGACATGCTTGAAAGCATAGAAACCTCCATTTTTAGGGGGAACTATGGCAAAATTTTCTAAAAATCTAAGCACTTAAAAAAATATTTATAAACATGCACTTACAAGTGTATTTTCAACAATAAATGGTTACATAAACTTTGCCATAATTTTTTGTTACAAAAATACAAATATTGGAGGTTGTTTTTTTTTATAAATAAAATTGACTAAATATGTATTTAGGTAATATATATTTAGAAGACACCATGTGTGTGATTGTTTGTATATTTTGTGTATTAGTTATATTATTTTAGGATTTGGAATAATATAACACATCAAAATACCAAGAATTACAATCCAAAATATTACCAAAATTCCAAGGTTATGAAGATACAAGTTATACACAAAATATTGATGAAACCAAACCAAGGAATATAACTCACAAAATATTCCGGAAATAATATTCATACGCATATTTTGGTAAATAATATTTTGGAGACCAAGGAATGAAAATATGATTTTTACTATTACTACAAGAATATGACATATTTTTTACAAGGGAAAAATATATTATTTTTGGCAAATGTGAACATATATTTTTTTTTTCTTAGAAATATTAGGAGATGTATTATTTTTGGGAGAAAATGTACATTTCTTAAACAAACACGAAATACGATATTTTTGGATGAAGAATATAATTTCTCAAATAAATATGAGATATATCATTCTGGGATGAAAAATGAGTTTATATATATATTTTCCAAAATTAGATTTGAAAATATATCAATTTGGAACTTATATGAAAATACAAATTATTTTTGCCAAGAAAAAAATTATAAATAATTTTTTCTAAATAATACTTATTACAATATATATATATATATATATATATATATATAATTTGGAAATATATATATTGGTGGACTTTTTTAAAGATGGTATTCCGGAAAAATTAATACGAAATTGAGTATAAGAATACTTAATGAATACAATAAAAATACGTATTCTCGTACATATAAATTCACACCGGAATACGACCCTAATACATGGCAAAATATACAAGTATAAGATACCCCATCCTTGGGAAGGAAATACAAGTATAAATACTTGGGAAGTATTAAGTTAATATATATTGTTTTAACAATTATTCCAAAATTTAATAAATATAATTTAAGTTAAAATATTAATTATTTTAACAAATAATTATATACTTGGAATAACAATGAAGACACTGTGAAACGTAACTCAAAGACACTAATTAATACTAAGTCAAGGCACGACCCGCTCGGGGGTGAAGTTCATGACCCCCTTTTCTTTTAACTGTTTTCGGTTTTTATAACTTCGGGGGTGAAATACATGTTACAAACTGTATACAAACGTTTTATGTGGTATGGTTAGCTAAGGAAGGGTACTTCTAGATCATGTGAGTGGTGGGTATGACGCTTAAGGTCATCAATCCTCGTTGTAGGACCGAGGGACATGAGTGATAGATCTATTTGGGTGTAGCGAGCCCCACCCATGAGTCCGTCGAGTGAATCATGTGGTGACTATGTGTTATTGGCAAACTCTGCTAGGTTTGAGCTTTCCTGCATCACGTCACAAATATTAATGTTTTAGCTACACATTAATTGATCTGTTTCCTTGTTGCTTTCATACCAGGTTTTTCAAGTACATACAAGCATACTTACAAATGTTTCAAAGGTTTATTCACAAACACACACATGAACTCGCTCAACTTTTGTTGATGTTTTCAAACTACATGTATTTCAGGAAATTAAGTATGGATCTGGCGGGCGTTGGAATTTACAAGTCAAGTCTCTAATAAAAGGTGTCATCCGAGGTCGAAAGGATTGGGTTATGTATTTTACCTTGGATAAGATACATGGCTCGAAACCTAGTTTGGATATGTCTTTTGTGAAGTCCAGTATGGAACTTTAAGCTTTGGTAGTCATGTGTTCTAAACTTAAAGGCTTAGTTTGATGTTAAACAATGACGGTTGTATTATTTTGAAAACTATCTATGGATGAACATCTTGGTTTTATCATATAGTTGTTTGTTATGATTGAATGCAATGATATTAAGCAAGTCACACCAAATCACGCTTCCGCAAAAGTCAGGGTGTGACAACAACCCTGTCAATTTCCCTTCAATATTGTTAGAAACCTCTTGTCACACAATACCCTAGTAGCTACTCTCCACCTACACCATCCAGCTTGTACGCAGTGTGCCACATCACTATCTATCTTGCATTCCTTTGTACCAAGGATCCTAAATACTTGAACTTACTTACGGGATCACGTAACCATCAATGGTGATCTGCATGTCCTCGCCATCGCCTTCATTACTGAAATCATATCAAAGATACTCGTCACCGCCTGCACTAATCCTTAGCCCCTTATTTTCTAAAGTTGTGCGCCACCTCCTTAACCTTGCATTCAGGCTTTGTTTACTCCATGTAACTAAAATCATTTGCAAAAAGCATGCACCACATAACTGTTTTCTGGATCGACTTTGATAACTCATCCAAGGCAACAACAAAAAGAAACAAACTCAACGTAGACCTCTTGTGTAGCCCCAAAGCGAGGCGTTACACACCTCCACATAGAAGAAATCAGTATCCCCTACAAGTGAATGGACATTAGGTTCAACCCAAACATACATGTCCCTGATTATGTATACATACTTCCCTACCTTACCTTTAAAATTCCAAAACATATTTCAGTAATATTTCTCGCGGATGAAGATCGATCACTTTAGCGGCACAGAATTTGCGACAACGTTGAGATGAAGAAAGAGATTTTGCAAAAATATAACATGGATAAATGATGAAGATTTTATTATTATTTTTTTAATGTACTTGTTTTTTTAATTTTATGTAGTTTTTTAGTTAGTTTGTTAATTTAATAATTAAATGAAATTTTAATTAATTATAAAAAAATAGTAGTGCATATGGCTGGCCACACCAGTCAAAGCCACGCCACCTCACACCCAACAAAAGTCACGCCAACCAAGCCACACTATGTGGATCTCACCTTCACCACTTTTCAACCCAAGCCCCCACATAAGATTGATTTATGTGTTTTTTTGAACGGCCAACAAACTCAATCCCGAGCAATCTCGGGGCACCCACTGGATAAACGGAGTACTCCGAGAGTAACCTGAGTCCACCACCAATTCCGGGGAAAACCCGGTAACCCACCTGCCCGTAGACACGACGGAGAAATTACCGGTTGAACCCGTTTGGCTCAAGGATCCAACCTAGGTTTCCCTGGGTCTCCTATCATTGCCCACCAGTGCCTCACTCTCTGCACCAAGTGGGAGTCGAACCTACATCTCTTAAGAGAAATACAAGCCCTCCACCACTTGATCTAGATATCATTTGCATAAGACTGATTTATGTAGATCGATAAAAATTAGTAACCGACAAAAAAGTATTTTCTTCCTAATAGGCAAAATAAGACCTACTTAACGACCCGACCAGATTACTAATCCGGTTTGCCAGCTCAGTTTTGGCCTCCCCTTTGTGCTGTCAACTACCCAAACTAGTAGTTTACCCGTCCGTTGTCCGGGTATATATGATTAACATCATCCAAACTCACTGTTGTCCGGGTATATATGATTAACATCATCCAAACTCACTGTATATTTTAATATCACGATGACTACTTATCTAACTATTAAGAACATCAATAACTATGTATATATTTAAAATAATGTTGACTTTTAATTTGATTTCGATTAATAACTACAACTCTTCTTGAATTGTCATACATACTAATTTAAAATCTTACATCTAATTCGCACAATTTAAAATGTTTAATTAATTATTTGTAATTGATTAACGTAGAAATTGCTAACACCATTAAATGAAGATAAATGAGATCTATCAATGATACATGTTTACAAAAGTATTAAAAAAAAACTATCAACACAACCAAATGTAGATTATATTTATGTCATGAGAATATTATTTAAGAACATCAATAATAGTGTCGACATTTAAGATAATAATGACTTGTAATAAATGATAAACATGCATGATACATATACAAAAAAAAGCAGATAATGCTATCAAGATCTCACAAGTATATTACAAAAAAGCCAAAAAAACACAATGTATACTATAATATACAATAAATCATAAACATGCAGAATACATATACAAAAAAAAGTAATTGATGTTATCAGGATCTCCCAATGATATTACACAAAAGCCAAAAAAACACAATATATACTATAATATACAATTTCGTTGGCAAAACACAAACCCTTGTAAAAAACACAATGACTTATTATCCAACTATTAAGAACATCAATAACCATGTCTATATTTAAGATAATAATGAATTTTTATTCGATTGCGATTAGTAACTACAACTGTTCTTATATTCTTATACATCGAATTGTCATACGTACTAACTTAAAATCTTACATCTAATTCACACAATTTAAAATTTTTAAGTAACTATTTTTAAATTGATTAACATAGCAATTGCTAACACCATTAAATAAAGATAGATGAGATCTATCAAAGTTAGATCAACATAAACTAAATCAATTACAATTCTCTCTATGGTCGCTCGAAGAAAAGAGAGCATATGAAGAACTAAACAGAAAAGTCGGCATCATCAGTGATAACAATTACAAGCGAACCTGGAGCAGCATCAGATAGCTTGATGAAGTCCTCCACTCTTCCCCATCAGATTTCAAGAACAACGCATAAGAGTTTATCACACAACTGTTGAAACAGGATCAGAAAATCTGCGACATCCTAGCCGATCTGCAAAACAAAAGAAAGAATGAAATCGCGTGGAAGAAGGCGAGAGTCGTTGAAATCTTAGGAAGTGTTAATTGTAGCGTATAATATTTTATACATATTTCACTCTTTAATCTTTCTTTATATTTAATTTAATAAAATTAATATCCATTGTATACAAAGTAAACACAATGACAAGAACACATAACATAATATATAGAAAACCCACCTAGTTGCAAAACACAAAAATCAAACGCAATAACACAATATATAGAATCAGTTTCAATACCATGGCTAATATTAACACTATCCATACCACCAATATTCAAGTATTTCTTTATTTAATTAAACAAACAATAAAATATAAAAGATAATAAAAGATACGCAATCAACATCATATCTATCACAATCAAAACAACTTCATCATCACCGGCGTTTCATATCTCCTTGAAGATCATCGCCGCCGAAGATTTGATCGGCAAAAAGGTAACTTCCGATTGTAAATCTTAACGATTTAATTTCTATTAGATTTCTAAACCTCTGTTAGATACTTAATCAGCGACATATGATGGTTACTGCGGAGAATAACTTGTTTGTAGACTTCAAATCTGATTTTTGGTTTCAATCATCTTCAACCTCTCATATGTTATGTATAGTTGATATATATCTTATGTATTGCATGTTATGGACATTGTCGAACTAATGTTTACAGTATAATGATAATAATATATGAAAAAGTTGCAATCAAACTTGGGGGTGTTTGGGTTAGCTTATTTTGGAGCAACTTATGACTTATTGACTTATAAAAGTTAATAAGTTGTTTTTTAAGTGTTTGGGTTAGCTTATTTTAAAGGGTTTTGTGTGTTGACAAGCCATTTTTGAGAAGTCAGAATTTCTAACTTCTCACTTGTCACTTATATAAGTTAATAAGTCATTTTTAAGAAGGAATCCCAAACACACACGGATGAAAACATATGATTATGTTATGAAATTTTTTATTTTTGGGGTTCCTTCTCTAAAAGTACTTATTAACTTAAATAAGTCATAAGTGAGGAGTTACAAATACTAACTTATCAAAAACAACTTCTCAACACACAAAAATAACTTGAATAAGCTAACCCAAACACTATAAACACAACTTATTAAATTTTATAAGTCAATAAGATATAAGTTGCTCCAAAATAACCTAACTCATGTACGATTACGCGAAAAGAGATATTTTACGAATATATATATATATATATATATATATATATATATTTACTGATATATTGAAACGGTATACAGAAGAGATCTATTACACATTATGAATTAGGAATAATATTCTCATGACATAAGATTACATTTTAACACATTGTGTATTAATACTAACAGTTAATATTAAATGTTATATATCACAGGTATACAAAAATGATTACGTCCTGCCTGTCTCTATTACAAGACCCTAAATCATTGAAACTGGTATAATGTAATGCCTTTAATAAGTAAGTGTAAACTTCATTACGTAAACTGAAATTAGTAAATGTAACTACAGGCATTACCAATTGAGTTTGTAAAGCTTATGGGAGGAGATTACTGGAACCGGACAAAGGTAACGATAAATCATGAAAGCGGAATAAGCTGTACAACATGGCTGAGAAGTGTAAGAGGTGAACGTGTTGTCACTGACGGATGGATAAGTATTGTAAAAGGTCTTAAATTGACAAATAACACCTTATTGGTTTTGAGGATAATCAAAGAAAAATGTCTACAAATACATTGTTTCATAGAAAACGTTTGTGATGAATCGTTCTTGACAGTCAACAGTTACGGAGATTTAAAGATCATAGTAAGTATAGTTATATGTTAGTAGGAATTTGTTTTTTGTTATACTTGTCAACAAATGGAATAAATGAATATATGTTTATAAAATATTACACAACTTTTCAGGTCATTCCAGAAGCTTATGTGAACAAATTTTACTGTTACTGGCCAGTAAAAGATTCTTATAACATATACGCAGCAGGTCAGTGTTGGAAAGTTGAGACCGAAAAAATAAATGCATGCTACGTTTTTGCTAAAGGGTGTCCGGAGATGTTTGAATATATTGACATAGAAGACGGTGATATACTGATGTTGATGAAAACATACAACGAATCGTTTGACTTGACACTTTATCGTAGCGGAGTTGAGGTTGTTTTTAGAAAGAAGGGGACAACTAAAGACAACTCAGTTGTTGAAATACCTAAACACACATACTATGAACACTTCAACTCTGTAAGTAATTTAAAGTAAGTTAAAATGGTTTGCTAGTCAATACGACTTATTTACAGATGTTATCGTATAACAGATCTTCACTGATCAAGAAGACTCAATCAACCAATTGATTACTGGGGTAATGAGTTTACATATTTTTACAATACAATATATTGATCCTCAGATGTTAATGAATTTTAAAAATCTTGGATGCAGATGAATGATGAGAAACATGAAGTGAATAAGAAAAGTGTTGAAAAAGAAAAGTTGAAGTCTGAAAGAAAGAGTTTTGTAAGTGAAGGAAATAACAACCAGAAAAAAGAAGATGTAAGTCTTTGAAACATAATAAAGGATAAGTTATTTGTTCATATTATTATACATACTTAGTTGACGATTGTAGTTTAATTTGCTTTAATGTTACGGGCTGTAATAACAGGTTAAAAAGAAAGGTAAACAGATTGCATCCGATTCTACATCTGAAGAACCTAAACAACTGATATGCTGTACAACTTATGATCATTCTACCGTGTCAGCAACTGGACGACAAACACGAGATCGTTTGGTAAGTTAAGCATAAGTTAACAAAATATTCCAATAAATATTTCTTATACATTAACATATAATATATATATATATATATATATATATTGAAAGGAAATGCATGTTTGAAATGATAAGGTTAACAAAAAACGGGAAAAGAAGTCGGATGGTGTTGAAGGTAAGCAATGAAGACGAAAAACGTGTTGCACGTCAAAATTATGATCAAGAAAGTGGTGCGTATCAATTCAACAGGAAAGCAAATTATCGAATGATATGTCATTTCTGTTATTTAATGAGAACAATTTACAACACCATTCATGAGGCTATTTATACGTACAGAATTACCAGTTAAACACATAACAATTGAACTTGGTTTGCAACAAAAAACCTTAAAACAATTGTTTTTTTTTCTAAACAGTAAAGTATAACTTTACTTATAACCTTCATAGAATAACTATAATAGATACTAAATTATGTTTATTCGAAAATTAACAATTGATATTTGTTGCTGCTGACAATTATATCCAACACGGCTAATATACTTGTTAACTCTAACATCAAGGCAGCGATTACCTGTAGAAGTTGTAAACAGGGCAAGGCTAACAAAGAATGTGCATCAGATGAATGTCAGAAACATGGATGGGAAAACAGTTGTGAAGATAGTTAAGCTACAGAAGGACGGAAATGGATTTAGGTATGCGATTGAAGGGTGGCCAAGTTTCATAAAGGAAAATGATATTAGCGCGGGTGACAATATGCATTTAACCTATGTAGAATTAGGAAACCTCCTCATGTTTACGCATGTGGATGCAGTCAGCCAAGCTTAACAGTTAACGTTATCTGCTAATGATGCAGATGTCTGCGTATATAAACTAATGCCTTTTGTCGTCATCATTTGATGGTTTTTGGTTGGACATGTTGGTACAGTTTATTGTGTTTTTTGGTTGGTTGGTAGTCTAACCTTGATGACAATTATCAGTATATTAGGGCATGGATGATATATTTTGTTTAGAATTATAATTTGTAAACGGTAGTCGAAGTTCATATTTAGTTATAAATTTAGTTGTGTTTTCCTGTATACAACATTAGAAGTCTTATTGGTAATATTTCCATCATCCAAATACACTGCATATTTTAATATCATAATGACTTCTTATCCAACTATTAAGAACATCAATAAGTGTCTCCATATTTAAGATAATAATGACTTTTTTATGCGATTGCGATTAGAAACTACAACTATTCTTGTATTGTCATACATCAAATTGTGATACATACTAAATTAAAATCCTACATCTAATTCGCACAATTTAAAATGAATTAGTTATTTGTAAATTGATAAACGTAGAAATTAATAACACCATTAGATGAACTTAGATAAGATATATGAAAGTTAGATGTTTACAAAGTGTTAAAAAAACTACTGATGACAAACAAACGTTGATTATATTTATTGGCATAAAATATTACACACCAAACATATTATAAACATAATAGAACAATTAAAATAACACGTTAATTTCGAATATTGATTCTCCATATACAAAAAAATACCAACCAAAAAAACAACCACAAACATAATACTATGTATATAACACAATGATAACAACAAACAACTAAATACAAAACCATAACTAAACATGTGGTGAAACTACAGTTTCAATATAGCTTGCACCTACAATGCCTTGTGTAAAGATGATAGGAAAAAAACCATGCATCTTCTTTGCCCTTACATTTATCTGAGCAACATCACCCCATTCATGTACTATAATTAATTTGTTATTTCCATCAATGTAGTGCACAGATGACGCTATCATCAACGGCATAAACACACGGGGTACAAAAGACACCACTTTCGACCAAGTATTATTTTGTAGACGCCACAATTGAACATCTACACTACACATTCCAATACTAACCACCATATGAAGTTCATCTCGTATAGTCACCAACTGACCTATAGATTCCACACTCAATGTATCTCGGTAACCTACATTTTCTATTACCTTCGACTCAACATCCAAACGAAGAACCGTTGTGTTACCCATACACCAGAATTTGGTCAGTACAAAATACAAACTTTTCCTACAAAACGTCCCAACGGACCAACTATAAACAGCAATATCATATGGACTATCAATTAAGAACCTTAGAGTTGACCATGAACCTTCACTAAACGAATAAATGTTAACAGTCAACCTGAAATGAGTGCTTTTAATGTGCACAATTTTGTAATCACCAGCAGAGTCAACACAAAAACCAAGACTATCATCATCCATATTGTAAAATCCCCGATAATTAGAATTTCTCAGCATCTTGAACACACGAGTTAGTGGATTCCAAACAACCAAATCACCAGTATTACATAAGCAAACACATACCATGCCATCCAAACTTGCTAAAAAGATCACATTACATGGATGACAATCGAAGGGAATGTGAATATTATTGCCTAAAACACATATAGGAGATGCAACATCAACATAACGAATCGCACACGATGATTTGTCAAGAGCAATTATTTTCTGGTCACCTAATACTCGCAAGAAACGACAATTATTCTTAGCAAACTCAGGAGTTGAAAGATAAGCTAACCACTCTTTAGACACAGCCTTGCACCGTATAACCTCCTTTGTCGGAAGTCTTGGAATAATCTTCATCAATATTAACAGAGATGGAAGATCCTTCATATTCACTTACGATTATACTTTAATTAAAAATACTAACGTTGATAGAGAGAGGAAGAAAACACATACGAAAAGCAATTCCTTCGAAAAATAAATACCTACATAGAAACTACCCCAATTAACAGTTGACACATGTGAGTAAAAACTTCTAAAACTACGAGTAGTGGTGGTAAACGGTTTTCACATACTATGGGCGATAGGGGGTAAATAAAATTAAATAACAATATATATTAGAAACCGTTTCTAATTTACAGGTAAACATATACACATACATGGAGATATTTTTTAATCAATCACATACACGAATATACTTTTTATTAATTAATCTTATTTTTATAAATTACTTTGTTAGTTGTCAAACACCGTGTTATTACAATTGTGAAAATAATTACATCGTAGATTTTTTTTGGCATTGGGTTTTATATATTATTTTGTCATTTTTATAAAAATATTGTTTTTTATGATAATTGGATTATTGAAAAATAATGAGAACCACAACTAAAAAAATAGGAAGTTAGTTACACAATATATAAAAATAGACACCTATAAAAAAATCAAATATATGGAAAACAGAAAACCAATAACACAATGATACTCTAAAAACACAATAACTATACTAAAAAAATCATTCAACTAAAAACTAATCATTAACTGCACCTATTACAACGTGGGAAGTTTCTAATTCTATGTAACTGCACAATGGTAAGGGCTTCCAAGCTCCTCTAAAGGCTTGGTCTCCAAGGGCCCATTGTGTTTTTTTTGTAGACCTTTTTGTTTTTAAACCACAATCACATGTAATCATAATTAAATACGCACAAAGCAAATATTAAAATCACACACTCTCAATGAATATTTAACATGATAATATAAGCACATTAATTCATAAAGATTCAATCTCATTGTGACAAACTATACCACACATAAAAACAACCACAAACATCAATTACTAACTGATCAAAACAACGAAGAACAAAAAAAGAACTACATAAAATAGCATAACTAAACATTTGGTGAAATTGTAGTTTCAAAATAAACAGATCCATTCACACCTTGAGTAAAGATGATAGGCAAAAAAACATGCATTTCCTCTGCCTCTACAGTTACATCAGTAATATCACCCCATTCTTGAACTATAATGAACTTCTTATTTCTGTTGATATAGTGCACAGACGACCCAATCATCAATGGCATAGAAATAGCAGGTGGACAAAAAAACACTTTTGACCACTTTTCATTTTCAAGTTTCCACAATTCCAAATTCACACTATAGAATCCGATACTAACCAACATATGGAGTTGATCTCGAATACTAACCAAGTGACCTGTAGCTTCCACATCCATTGTATCTGGGAATCCAACATCAGAAATTACCCTGCTATCAACATCTAAACGAAGTACACATGCGTTACCCACATACCACAACCTGGTCAATACGAAATACAAACAATTTGCACAAAACGTGCCTACAGACCAACTATAGACGTCAACATTAAACGGACTGTAGTTACACACCTCCACATAGAAGAAATCAGTATCCCCTACAAGTGAATGGACATTAGTTTCAATCCAAACATACATGTCCCTGATTATGTATACATACTTCCCTACCTTACCTTTAAAATTCCAAAACATATTTCAGTAATATTTCTCGCGGATGAAGATCGATCACTTTAGCGGCACAAAATTTGCGACAACGTTGAGATGAAGAAAGAGATTTTGCAAAAATATAACATGGATAAATGATGAAGATTTTATTATTATTTTTTAATGTACTTGTTTTTTTTAATTTTATGTAGTTTTTAGTTAGTTTGTTAATTTAATAATTAAATGAAACTAGGTTTTGCCCGCCCGCGTTGCGGGGCATTAAGCCGAATATTTCTTTCTCATAGCATGTACGTTTGTGTTTTAGTTACTTGTACATACTACTCATAACACGATCTCAAAAAAAATTACATTGAGTAAACAAAGTAAAACAAAATACTACAATACTTTTGCTAAAAAACTAAAACGATGGAAAAACTACCGCTTGGCATGACGAATAAAATTAAATCGAGCCAACCAATTAAAACAAAACACTACCATAGTCTTGTAAAAATAAATATTAAAACGAATTTTAAACTGGGGACAAAATCATAAATAAACACAGAAAATCATGTCGAAATGTAAATTAACTTAAGTTTATATCGACACGTAAATAAAAATAACGACGTAAAACTCGATTAAAAAGTATTTAGAAAGTTAAGGGGTTGTAAGAGTTAATGCTAAAAATTAAAGGGTAAAAGTAAAATAGAAAAAAAAAACACAAAAAAAAAGAAAGAAAGAAAATGAAAAAAAAAATAAAAATTGACAACACCACTGTAGCAAAGTGGTGTTGTCAATTGATATATATAATAATTTTAATTAATTTTAAAAAAATAGTAGTGCATATGGCTGGCCACGCCAGTCAAAGCCACGCCACCTCACACCCAACAAAAGTCACGCCAAACACCATGTGGATCTCACCTTCACCACTTTTCAACCCAAGCCCCCACATAAGATTGATTTATGTGTTTTTTTGAACGGCCAACAAACTCAATCCCGAGCACTTTCGGGGCACCCACTGGATAAACGGAGTACTCCGAGAGTAACCTGAGTCCACCACCAATTCCAGGGAAAACCCGGTAACCCACCCGCCCGTAGACACGACTGAGAAATTACCGGTAAAACCCGTTTGGCTCAAGGATCCAACCTAGGTTTCCCTGGGTCTCCTATCATTGCCCACCGGTGTCTCATTCTCTGCACCAAGTGGGAGTCAAACCTACATCTCTTAAGATAAATACAAGCCCTCCACCACTTGATCTAGATATCAGATATCATTTGCATAAGACTGATTTATGTAGATCGATAAAAATTAGTAACCGACAAAAAAGTATTTTCTTCCTAATAGGCAAAATAAAACCTACTTAACGACCCGATTACTAATCCGGTTTGCCAGCTCAGTTTTGGCCTCCCCTTTGTGCTGTCAACTACCCAAATATCACAATCTTAACCCTTAACCGGAGTACTTCATCGGCAATCGGCGATCGCATCATTTCACCGTCAAATTTCACACACACAACACCAAAATCACACACACGCTCATCGTGATCCACAACCACACGTTCTTCATCTCCGATTCGATCAAATTCATAGGGTTTTTTAACTTTTTCGGTACCGGTATCGAAATTAGGGCATAATTACGTACTTCGAGAGATTTTATGAAGATTTGAAGTGAGAGAAGGTGAAATGTTTTTATCGTGATTGTGATTATTATCTGAAGATGTCAGATTTGAACTCGTGAGAGCTGAATTGATCGGAGAAACATGTGGTTCTCGTTTTGGAGACCTAGAGATCGATTCACGTTGGATGAACTCAGGTAACTGTTTGGTTTTGGATTGGATTGGACGTTATTAGTTTAGTTAACTAGGGTTAGGAGATTTGTTTTAGGGCTAATTTGTAAGGGAAGATGAAAATATTATGATGATTTAGACTATTGTTGTATAGGATATTCTGATATTTATATTTTGATAGGGTAGCTAAAGGTTTGAATATATTATTACTGACAACAGTTACCATGAACAATTGATCAGCATTGCCAAAAATACTAAAATCGAAGTGCATTCAGGGTATAAGTGTATAACATAACGATGAAACTTGACAGTTAGTTTAGTTTAGACTTTGGATTGGATTGGATGTTATTAGTTTAGTTTAGTTGATTAGGGTTATGAGATTTGTTTTTTAGGGTGAAATTAGAATGATTGAGACGGTGTTTTTGTTTAATTTTGCAAGGAAAAATGAGAATATTGTGATGATTTAGACTGTTGTTAGATTGCATATGATGTTTACTGGTTGATAGCTTTGAGTACATTATATATGACAACAATTAGGGTATCACCGTATCAGCATTGCCAAAAATACTAAAGCTACTGTGCAGCAAATGCATCCATACATATAGGATATAATATGAGGAAACTTGTCAAGATGATCTTAACTCAAATCATGATGATCATCCATGAAGCTCTATCAAGTTTGTTTGTTATGCCATCTGCAACTCATAAGTTAAAGCTTACAAGTTTTGAGAAATACTTAACAAGAAACTAATTATATTTGGATAGCAGAGATGTGTAGCTGAAACAGAAAGAAAATCCAAGCAGATGGCAAGTAAAAAGTAGTATAGTGGGGAGACCTGGAGAGAAGTACAAAATAGACGTATAAACCCTTGTTATTGGAGGGTTGGTATGCAAATAAAATATCTATTTGTGGAAATATACACACACACACACACACAAGATATCACAAGCGTTTGAAGACTATTAGTTCAATTTTTTTAAATGATAAGGGTTGGTTCATAGTTTCTTACGAACATACTTGTGGTTATGATATTTATTTTAGGGCAAAAGTAGAACGCTTGCGATGATGTTTTTGTTCAAATTAGTTTGGGAAGACGAAAGTGTTTTGATGATTTAGTGTTTAATGTTTAGTTGTTTACAGGTTGATAGGGTATCTAGATCTTTGACTACACTGAACCTGACAACCTTGTCATGATTTGCATTGCCAAAAATAGTAAAATTGCAGTGCAGCAAATGCATCCATGGGGTATAAGTGTATAACATGACGATGAAACTTGTCAAGATAATCTTAACGTAAACCATAATATTCATCCATAAAGCTCAATAACTTTTTTGTTACTCCATATGCAACAAACTCATAAATTGAAGCCTAGAAATGTTGAGGAATGCATAAGAAGAAACTAATCGGATCCGGATAGCATAGATGGGGAAACACTAGTTATTGGAGTGTTAGTATGCAAGTAATTTTTTTTGGAAGTATATATACTGATATACACGACATCGCAAGCGTTTAAAGACTATTGTTTCATTTTTTTAAATGATAAGATGAGCCCTTTTATTAAAACCAAACCGAGCTGTATCAACTTAATTGAGTTAAGCTGCATCTCAGTTGTAGTTATATTATATTTAATGGGTGCACCCTACAACCTGCATCTATACTTCTGCACCTGCACAGATATTAAACGTGGTGCTATTAGGACACTCGTAACTCAAGTATCCATGCTTCACAGTGCTTAACTCGAATTCGAAATATGACACTGATAATTTATTTCAATTTGTAGCACCATAAGCCTTTTCTATTCTGTGGTAAGTACTTCAATATACTTGCGTATACTTGCACATAAGCTTATAATTTCCAAACAAACATGAACGATCAAATGATATAAAATACATGTCATATTCAGTAAGCTATGGTGAAAGTATGATTTTGTTTTGTTTACAGAACACCAAGCATATCTATGGTTATATTAAACAATCTTAATTCTTGTACCCTGCAATTAATTTGCTTTCTCTGCAGAAATTTAGTCGACCAGCTGATGAAAATTCAAGTTGTTAATGACGTTAACAAGGTAAAAGATCTATACTGACATTATCCACAATTTTTTTGTATTTTATTTTTTAATAAAACGGCAATTTACACTACACTGATATGAGTGACTTTAAATTTGTTTTTGTTGCAATAGGCTTTTGTGATCGAGGCACTGAGATCAATTGCAGAGCTCATAACATATGGCGACCAACATGACTTAAACTTCTTTGAGTACGGTTCTTGAGATCTTTACTTTATTTGTACTTTTCACAATTCTGTTGTGCATTCCCGCGCACACACGTTTTTGTGTTTGTGTGTGTGTTTATACATTAAAACAAGATATTTGTTTGATGATGTCTATTTAACAGGTTTTTTATGGAGAAACAGGTCATGGGGGAATTTGTACGTATACTAAAGATCAATAAGAGTGTGATTGTTTCAGTTCAATTGTTGCAAACAATGAGCATTATGATTCAGAACCTTAAAAGTGATCACTCAATATGTAAGATGATAAGTCTAATCATTCTCCAACATGAATATCACAGAATCACACAAAAGTGTGTGCATTACTATATATATTAATATGTAGTGTAGTTTTTTTTTTCAAAGTCGTTTATTTGCTTCTATATTCTAACATTGATATCTTTCGATGAATTTGCAGATTATTTGTTCAGTAATGAACATATAAACTTCCTTATAACTTATCCTTTTGACTTCCGGAATGAAGAGCTTTTGTCATACTATATATCCTTCCTCAGGTTTGCTATATTTCAGCCCGTGCATTGGTTTATAAAATTTTATCTTTTCTGATTATCAAATGCTTCATCTGTTGACTTTTATCCTTTTTTTTCCTCTCTTTCTGACCAATTTAAATTTTCACCTTTGAAGAGCAATCAGTGGGAAGTTAAACAAGAATACCATATCCTTGCTTGTTAAGACTGAAAAGGTAAGTTTGTTTCTGTGTTTTTACCGTCTCTCTCTCTCTCTTCCCTTCATTATCTATATATAGACGATTGTGTATATTATATCTACATCTTGCTGTCTTTCTGTTTCAATAGATATTTTTCATCTCTTGTGTGTATCTAGGGGGAAATAGTTGCCTTTCCGCTTTATGTCGAAGCAATTCGTTTTGCTTTTCATGAAGAGGGCATGATTCGTACTGCAGTTCGTGCATTGACACTAAATATTTATCATGGTTAGTTACTTTTTTGTTTTTAATATTATATTAGCTTCCCCAAATTACCCTTGGTAGTATCCTGCAGTGCAATTAATACTCGTGTTTGTTCTTTTGCAGTGGGAGACATATATGTTAATAAATATATCGCCACTACCCCTCATGACAATTACTTTTTGAACTTGGTTAAATTTTTTAGAGAGCACTGCATTAGCTTAAATGGATTGGTATCGCCTACCACAGAGTGTGTATCGTTTGTCTTTAATTTGTATTAGTTTAATTTTTTATTTATTTATGAGTCTTTATATAGCTGCTGAATCTCGTTCCTTCGCATAAAAATTGGGATTGATTTGCGCCCAACAGTTTATACATGCCCTATCCTTTTCTCATCGTATTTATTTAAAAATTGAGTTATTTCATTTCAAAATTATACTTTTAAACTGTTCATTTTTTCTCTCTATACTATTACTATAAATATAAATTGTTTTTTGTTAAATCAATATATTGTAAATTTTAAAGTTCATTGTTGACAGTGTAATTGCATCAAGAATGTTTTTTGAAGCGAACAATTATGCAAATTTAAGTTTACACCATGTGTAAAAGTAGTTTTAACTCGTAAGAAAGAGTATACATCCAAAAAAATAGATTCATTTATCTGAGCATTATGTGGCGATGACGCAGGAGCCAGGTGGGTCCAGAATCTAGCTCTAAAGTACTATCTGCAGTGGATGAAATTGAAGACAATCTATACTATCTTAGTGATGTTGTATCTGCTGGCATTCCAGATGTCGGGACATTAATTACCGACAGCATGCTCAAACTTCTCATATTTCCAATGCTTCTTCCTGCATTAAGAATCGAAGTTTCTGATGTATGAATTTTGCTCTAATCATATGTTTCTTAATTTCATACTACTACTGCCACTCTATCACAGTATTATTTATTAAACATTGAATCTTGTAATCTCAGGGGAAGAAGTTAACTTCAGTCACTTCCCTTTATTTGCTGTGTTGCATATTGCGGATCCTTAAGATTAAAGATCTGGCGAATACTGTTGCAGCTGCTCTAATTTGTTCTGTCGAATCCTTTTTGCCAAATATTGAGGCTAAACGTCTCAATGGCTTCACGACAGATCATGATGAGGAGAGCCATGTAGATGATGAAAAGCCAAGTGAAAATCTGGATTCTAGTAGCATGAAAGTTTCTATTCCGAGTTTATCTACTTCATCAAGCGCTCAACATAATTGCTGGCATTCTGCTTCAGTTTTAAGGTAAT
Source organism: Helianthus tuberosus (assembly GCA_030545235.1). NCBI lineage: Eukaryota > Viridiplantae > Streptophyta > Magnoliopsida > Asterales > Asteraceae > Helianthus > Helianthus tuberosus. Next base: position 155,775,879 of record CM060364.1, on the reverse strand, counting down.
TAGTAATTACTATTACACATCACTTAATGACTCTTGCAGCAGCATCCTTCAGTTATTTTTTCTTTTTGAGAACTATTTGAATTAGCGGTGGCTAAGTGGGCAGCTTGTGTAAAGGGTCAAAAGAGGTTTGAGTTGAAACACATAATTTATGATACGAGTCGGGTCAGTTGACCCCAGACGCTTTTTCCGTCTTTTATTTTTCTTTTATAAATAATGAGCATGTCATATATCATTACATATTTACATGCCTCATCTAATGTTTTTAACGAAGTGATTTTGGGGTTTTATTTTTAAAAAAAATTCACGATAATCGAAGATTATGATCTATGTATCTGTTACTTTAATAGCATTGATTATCTTTTGATAATTACATAACCCAAATAAAAGTTCGGGTTTGGTATCGTTGGGAACCCTTAAATAACTAAATATTGAAATGTGGTTTCAGCTATTTGAGTGAGTACATATGATACTGTTGTAGTTCAAAGATTGATGTAAGTTCTTCGAATATTTTCGACTAGAATCAGATTTGTTCACGTTTCTTGAACAATTGGTCTAGTTAGTTACCACTACAATCAGTATTGGCGCTTCTTAAATTTGTAACAATGAAGCAGCGATGGAAAATTGGAAACTAGTAATCACTTATTTTCATTAAAACAATTGTATGATAACACGGTCATTTCAGTATTTTGGCTGTCGTTAGCATCATTTTTCTCTTGTTACGATTTTACTGATTTGTATAATGTTGATGGAGATCACAAGACACTGATCTACTTTCTTATCCTTGTATAGGGATGCTTTGATTTCTTACATCACAAGTGGAGATGATATGCAAGTGGTTGGTTCTTTGAGTTTGTTGGCCACATTCTTGCAAACTAAAGGTTGTATGCTATTCATATTGTCACCTGCTGCTTGATTAGACCATGTGTAGTCGTTAGCCAAATAATGCCCCCACCCTGGGGCGTTTTCTGCCATGTGGCAGTCCAGTCAGCATGGGGGCATTATTGGGCGTTATTGCAAAAGTGGCGTAGTGGGAATAATGCCCAATAACGCCCCTTCCAATCATTAAACAGTTATTATTTTTTTTAATTAAAAACTTAAAATACTTCATTAAATTAAAAAAAATACAACACTAGAAAAAAAAAATCCGACTAAATTAAAAAAAAAAAATACATTAGTTTTCGTCTTCGCTTTCTTCACCCTCGCCAACTTCGTCTTCCTCGTCTTCCGTTTCTTCTTCACCCTTAGGTGGGATATACCGAACCGACCATGCGTGTTGTACCAAATCAACCGTTAACGCGGAATGGTACGGTTCGTAACGCAACTCTCGCGCATTATTCACTCTTTCTTCCATTGACGCTTATGGATGCTCCTCTTGAACGGCTTCTGGCACATAATTCTGGCATATCGCCTTTCCTTCGTCTTCCAAAATTATGTTGTGCATGATTATACAAGCGTACATAGCATCTCTCATTTTTTGCTTGGTCCATGCACGACAAGGATTTCTCAAATACTGCCATCGTTGTTTAAGAACCCCAAAGCATCTCTCAATGTCTTTTCGTGAAGACTCTTGAACCTTTTTAAAGTAGGCTCTTTTTTCATCGATAGGATCACTAAACGTCTTCACGACAATCGAATACCTAGGATAAATTCCGTCGCACAAATAATATCCATGAGGGTAGTAGTTTCCATTTGCGTAAAACGACGCTTTTGGAGCTCTGCCAGAAATCCAGTCCTCTAACAACGGAGATTGTTCAAAAACATTTATATCATTGCATGACCCGACCACGCCAAAGTAAGCCGACCAAACCCAAAGGTCCTGTGAGGTAACCGCCTGAAGAATAACAGTAGGTCATTTTTGGTCACCCCGTGTGTGTTGGCCTCGCCATGTGGTCGGGCAGTTATCCCAACGCCAATGCATGCAATCCAAGCTCCCGATCATACCAGGCAAACCATGCTCCGCCGAATGTACCTCGTAGATCTTTTGAAGGTCGTCTCATGTGGGCGTTCTAAGATAACGCGCACCATACAAATCAATAATACCTTTATAAAAAAAACATACACAAACATAAGCTTCAAAAAAAAAAAAAAAAACTTGTAAACATTATAGTAAAGTATAGGAATTGTACCGCGACAAAAATGCTCCAAGGTGTCTCGCGTTGTTTCTCGGCCATTTTTAAATACTCGTCGTTGATGTCGGTTGTGTTTCCGTAAGCAAGGACTCGTAGCGCCGACGTACGCTTTTGGATACCGGTAAATCCAAGTGTCCCTTTCGCATCCGCTTTTTGTTTAAAATAATCGTAGTTGGTTTCCAAGTCGTCGACTATGCGTAGAAACAACCGCTTACTCATTCGGAAACGACGCCTAAAAATTTCTGGGTTCGAAAATTTCGGCATCTCATCAAAATAATCTTTCATCAAACGATCGTGTGCCGCGCGTCGGTCTCGTTCAATATAACCTCTTTTTTTATTTCTGGTACGGGGCGGCGACAATGCTTCACATATCTCACCGCTAGTTGACAAGCACTCGTAACCGCCTCTTGCTCGACCTCCTCATCGGTGGATTCATCGCCATCCGCAAAAAACTCTTTGTAGTAAAAATTCACCATGGATGACGAACTAGAGGAATCCATAATTTTTATAAAATGGTAGTGTTTGTGAGAGTTTTGATGTTTAAAATTGAAGGAGTTTGTATATATATATATATATAGGTAAGAGGTTTAAAAAAAAACAAAAAACAAAAAAACCCAACTAGCCGTTGCTAGTTCTTGATTGGTCACTCAAACCCACATGCATCGTGATTCAAAAAACGCCACATACAAAATCTTCCAAAATCACGACCGATAACGCCTAAGGGGGCGGCGAGGGGGCGTTTTTTGGGCGATATTTGGCAATTTTTTTTTGATGAAACACGCCCACTACGGGCAGTCTTACATGTATTCTCATCATATCTTTATTTAACTGCAGAGCTTAATGAATCAATGCTAGATGCTCTTGGAATCCTTCCACAACGTAAACAACATAAGAAACTCTTGCTGGTTTGTCCTGCTGACTTTATACTTAGATTTTTCACATTCTTTTTTTATTTTGTTTTGTTGGATAGATGATTGATTGATTGATTACTTTGTATACTTTCACTACTTATGCTTTATAATTGAGGTGGGAAAATTGTCTGGTCGGTCGTGTTTGGTAACGGGTCAAAACGGGTATTTTTTGGTGAGGGCGGGGTTGTTTCTACATTCTACTTGAGACATTTATGTCCAGCTTAATCAGTGTGTCCAATATGATCACAAAAATCACATTGTTTTAATAATAATAGTAATCTGTTTTTTAAGAAAAACTGATGTAGGAGGTTTTTATGCATGTAATTTACACTTTAGGTGCAGTGTTGTAAGAATCACTAGGCGCTAGTCAGCTGGTGGGGCACTGACTAGCGACTAATCGGATTGGGATTTTGTATGTAATTTTTTTAAGTAGACGTGTTTTAACACCTTTGTCCCATATTTTTAAGTAGGTAGGATTTATTGCCGGTATTTACAGGTTTCGGCCAGAATCTGGCCAGAATCACTAGGCTTCTTTGTCCCATTGTTGACCACCTAGCGATTAATTGTCCGATTAGATGAAAATTACTCGGTGAACCTCCGACTAGCGATTAATCGGAGGGTAGGCGCGGTTTTTACAACCGTGTTTAGGTGACATGCAACCTGCTTGACCTTTTCTATACGTTTGGTCCGTTCTCTTCTAATATATATATACACACACATATTTGTATTTTATCTGTTTTACCTGCTATAGTCAAAACATAATCACTCTATGTGTTCATAGGCTAAAATTGCCACCTATAGATGATGATGTATATGTTATGAAACTTTATTTTTCCACAATTTACACCCTTGTCTGACTCGAGTATATTTGTAAGTACATAATTACATTACCATAATAAAGGTTCAATGGTTCATGTAATCATGTCTTTGTTTCAATCTAGTTAGTAATCTCTAGACATGATGTAGTAAGATTTCTTTTTTTTGATAATTTCAGACCCATTAAATTGATTCAGATCTTATTTACTTCATATTTGTTTCTTGGGTAAATTACACTTTTCGTCCTTTATGGTTGTACCGGATTGCAACGGATAGCCTTTAACTTCAATAGTTACAGTTACAATCCTTTATTTGCAAAATCCGTTACACTATACGTCCTTTGACTCTAACCTGATTAAAATTTTCAGTTAAGTCTAACTAGTTAAGGATAATTTAGTAATTTTACTTACTTAATTAAAGAAAAAAATAAAAGATAATTTAAAAAACCCACTTCATCATTATCATCATCAGTATCTTTTTCTTTTTACATTCTTTCATTTTTCTTTGTTCTTTCACCATCACCATAACCCCCCCTCTCTCTCCAACAACCACCACCACCCCATCTCTCTCCAACCAACCCTCACCCTATCACCACCAAATCCACCACCACCAAATCTGTCGCCGCCACCGTCACCACCAAATCCGCCACTGCCACCACCACCAAATCCGCTGCCGCCAACGTCACCAGCTAATCCGCCGCCACCACCACAACCTCCATCTAGCTCGTGACTAATTTTTCTGTAGAACAGATCTTGTTCAAGTTCCTTCCAGTCAACATCAGCCTCAACCGCAGTACGTTGGGTATTCACAGGTTCACCACCCGCCTCAGTCTGTTGCTAGTTCTGCTTCTGGTGTTGGGCCTGGGGCTAACTATGGATATGAGTTTGCTGATCCCACACAAGGACAGCCTATATACTATGCGTGTTCATAGTCATCTACATTCTTTTTTTTTTTTTGAAAATAAGGTCATCTACATTCTACTGTCTATCTATTTTCAAGATTGTGGAAGGGATCTTACTGTAGAACAGATCTTGAAGATCTGAATCAGCTGGATTGTTTTGATTTTTTGGAATATTGGGAGTATGAGATGAGAATTTGACATCTGGGGGTGTTTGGGATTAGAGATGGTGTTTAGAGAGAGCATAAGGTGTTTATATGTTTAATTACTTTTTATGTTTTATTTTTAGTTTACTTTTTTTAATTTATTGATAAAAGGACTGAATTACCCTCATGGGTAATACACATACTATATTTGACTGAAAATTTTAACTAGGTTAGTGCTAAAGGACGTAGAGTGTAACGAGTTTTGCAAATAAAGGATTGTGACTGTAATTATTGAAGTTAAAGGCTATCCGTTGTAATCTGGTACAAACATAAAGGACAAAAAGTGTAATTTACTCTTGTTTCTTTTTTCTGGAACTGGGCATTTAAAACTTTAGACAAAAGGAGTATATAGACTTGTTTTTTTAGTTAAAACGTAATGGCTTGTATATCTTGTGATTGCAGAAAGCCTTGGTCGGTGAGGACACCGGTGAAGAACAACTTTTTGCTTCAGAAAACTGCATATCGAAGGATGGGAGTGATGGTGAACTCAATATTTACCTACAAAGATTAAAGGTATGATGCATAGTGCCCCTCGTTAACCCTCATTGTGATAGGTGCTATTAATTAAAATTTAATTTAATTATAAGAAATGAAAGGTGTGCAAACATTTGTAAGTTTAAATCTTACACTATTATCACTTACTACATAGATTGATCTTATATACTAAGAGTGACATCTTTTGCAACCTGGGATCCTTTTGACACCTTCTTTGCTGTTCACAGGACCAATATGAAGTTTCGTGTTCATACGAAGTTGGAGAAAGCCCACATGTACATAGACGTCTAGTATTTTTCCATTCCCTACTCTTTGTATATTTTGTTAGCATGCTCTCAACTGTTTGCAAGTTTTCTTGTCTTCTCAAATCCTTGCCTGCTTTAGCATAATGTTTAATGTATTCATAGTAATCGAATTCCCATTTGACCTATTGGATGTGAAACATGGTTCAAATCGACCCATTTTTATCTAAATTGGTGAAAATTGCCACCTTTAGCTCGTATCATATCTATGAAATTGGACCCATATATCTGAATAGTTGAAGCAAATGATTCAAGAGGTTATAGGGGGTCTATCAACCCGTTTAAAACATTCCATTTTAGCCTTGTTTTGACCCGTTTAGTTTTGAACACAACCCAAAAGGGTACTTTATAAGCAGATGTGCTGAAATTACCCATCTCTGCTAAAATTTATTCTGATATCTTGCATATTCTTGGTTTAAGGTACTTGATGCGTTGATTGGGCTTTTTTGCCGAACAAGCATATCAGCAGATGCTTTATGGGATGGAGGCTGGCTTTTAAGGCAATTGCTTCCGTATAGTGAGACTGAGTTTAACACTCACCATCTTCAATCCCTCAAGGTAATTCCAATATTTTGTGTCATGAAATATGTTTATAATATCCGTTAAATTGTAATTTGATTTGATTTAGATCATAGTTATCAATAGGGTCTATGGCGGCCGCTATAGCGAATAGCGTGGCGGTCATATGCCGCCACAAGGTATACAGCGACCACATATCGACGATATAGCGACTTCCGACCCGAATTCCGGCGACAAATTCCGGCGACGGTGTTGCTTTCAGCCGGAAACCAGGAAGAAGGGGAAGAAGAAGACAACGGCTGCGTATACGTGTGTTTTAGGCTTTTAGGGTTTAAATAAGTTCAGGTTTTTAAACATTTAACCCCTATCTTTCATTAGGTTACATTCAGTCCCTAAAACTTATAACTTTTAGCTAAAAAGTGTAAAGGTAGTTTGTGTATTTAAACATTTAAGTCCAGTGGCGGAACTAGCCTAAAAAGTTAGGGGTATCCTAATTTTTTTTTTTTAGGATCAGGGGTATCCTTTATATGACAGAAACGGAGTTGAGGGGTATTTTTACACTACGGAAATGGAGTTAAAGGGGTATTTTTACACTACGGAGACGGGGTTGAGGGGTAGCCCGTGCTACCCCTATTAACACTCTATGTCCGTCACTGCATTTAACCCTTCTATCTTCAGTAATTTACATTTGGTCCTTAAACTTTCTAATTATACACGAAAAGTATAAAATTAACATTATAAATACATATATAAATTATGGATAGCTATTTTTTATTTTTTAAATTATCTACTACCTTATCGCTAAACACGAAATAGCGGGCGCTATTTCATCGCTATCGCTACGTAGCATATAGGTTGTCTATCGCTATTGACCGCTATTCGCTATCGATAACTATGATTTAGATCGAGAAATAGTATACGTACAAGTCAATAAAAGTGAACATATAGTTGTCTCAAGTGACTTTAAATTCTTGCTTACAGGATTCCTTTACTAAGCGCTGCAACCAACTTGTTGAAGAACAAAGAGGATCTTGGCCCGACCTACTCATACAAGTGCTATGTGATGAGTGGAGAAAATGCAAAAGAGGTACCTGATGTCTGTGACAAGTATATTAACTTCTATTTATGTTTTTAATTCGTATCTCATAAATTCATTTTTTTTTTATTTGTAGCAATTGAGGCTTCGTCCCCTCGAAAGGAACCCAAGTCCATACTCTTCCCAAAAAAGAAATCTTCTTCGAGTGGTATGACTTCTAATATACTCGATCATTTAAATCAGGGTGGCAATTTCAAAGCAGTTGCTTATAAAATGGGTCGATTCGGGTTTTGTTTTTATCCCAAAAGGGTCGCATTAAATAATATAGCCTACAGTGGAACTTGTTGAAGCTCTCCCAAAATCTATATTATATGCATATAACATTCTAAATTGTTCTGTATTAATGCCCTTAGTTATTAATTATTAATATTTAAAAAAAGTGAGAAAAATGTGTTTGCAGCCCAACCCGTTCCATTTTGACTCGTGCTAAAATAACCTATTACCTTACCTGCCCATCTTTTCACCTGTAATCTAGAATACTGTTTTCTGTATGGATTTGAAGTACTAAAATGATTTTCTACATGGATCTCTGATAGATGTTATACCTGTCGAATCATCTTTTGCTGCTGGTGAAACAATGTACGAGCGTGTTAAGGTTTTCCCCCAATCCAATCCTTATTGCATGTCTATACACACACACACACACACACACACACACAATATTCCTTAACATGCGATGGTACGATATTGAATTACGCATGTTATAAAACTCAAAACCCTAATCACGCATGAGCAAAAACCATAATCACGCATGAAGAAAATCCATAACCACGCATGGTTTTGATTTTTGTTCATGTGTGATTCATGGTTTTGGTCATGCGTGATTATGGTTTTGTTCATGCATGAATCGCATGATTAGGGTTTTGAGTTTTATAACATGCGTATATTTCATATCGTACCATCGCATGTTAAGGAATATTGTACGTTAACCTTCCCCGGGGAGGGATCGTGAGAACTCATTTTAGTGAAAAAACTCCCACAAAAACACACTGCGGACTGCGTGGATAGGTGCTTGCGGTCTGCAAGGCAAAAAGCGGTGTATTACACATGTGTAATAGTACACTTTTTTCAAATTTTTTTTTTCGTATAATGCATATATGCAGTATATTAAAAAAATAGAAATTTTGGAAAAAAAAACAAACAAAAGAAAACGTACTATTACATATGTGCAATATAACATGTATTACACGTGTATTACAATAGATACCCCATGTGGACCGCAAGCACATTCCCATGCGATCCATTGCGTGTCTTTTTAGTTTTCTCATTTATAAAGACTTTTTTTTCATGATCATATTCCTATATGTATATTCTAGTGAATGAAAACGTGAAATTTTGGTTTATATTTTTAAAATTAGGTGTTTGTGCTTCTTCATCAGCTCCAAATTTTCTCATCCGGTAGACCGTTACCAGATCAGCCTCCTATACTGCCCCCAGCTGACTTCCCTGAAGTTTCGCGAGCAAAATCTGCTGGACTGAATATTATTGGTCCAAAACTGAGCACTGAATTACATCTTGGTTAGTCTTTGCTCATCTAGTTATTAAGGGTTGCATACTTGATCCGTTTACATATAATCAATTGATATGGGATATAATTAATCTAAACTGGGTCAAATAGGTATATATTATGAACTTATCTAAAATGGGAACGGTTCAAATTGGTTGAAAGTGTATTCAAATTTCAAATGCATATGACCTCTTAAATCGCATTATTAAAAACCAGACGTGATTAGTACTAAAAGATTACATGTTCAGACGTGAACCCATGTTGACCTGTAACCCAACCTGCTTCACCCCTTGTGTGTGCCATCAAGTTAAACATTTTGATTGCTTGTTAAGTATCTAAATTGTCGATTAAGAAAGACAAATTAGAGGTACCTATTGCACAATCAATATCATCAATCTGTTTGTAATGGTGAAAATGGGCAATCCGAGGGCCTAATCTGTCTGATTCTTTGTTTAAGGCATTATATATTGCCATGGTTGCAAAAGTCGCTAGGCGCTCCCTAGTCGGTCGACTGGGGAGTTGAGAGTACTCGGCCTATGCGGAGAGTACTCTTGGGAGTAATCGGACATGTTAAATTATAAAAAAATTAGTTTTCAGGAAATTATATATATGTCAATTGTCAAATTTCGTAAATTTACTAATATTTATGACAAAATACGCAAATATCAATAAAAAAAAAAAAGTACATGTTCAAATAGTAATGTATTTAAAAAATTGATTTTCATTCTTTAATATAATAGACATAGGAATTATGTTTTATTTTTTTAAAGTCAAACTCGGCACGAGTTGACCTACTAGATCCGATTCTGTCCGAGGTTGACCACGTTTGATCAATTCCGAGTAATTAGGCGGAATTTAAAAAGTCGCCTCGGCGGCCTACCTTGTATCGATTACTCGGAGAGTACTCGACCTCGGAGACCTTGTTTTACAATATTGCAGAGGTGGCAAAACGGGGTCGGGCCAACAACATGTAATTGTAATTACGGGTCAAAACGGGCTAGGTTTGGCCGAACCACTAATAACCTTTTTTTGTTCTTTTTATTTGGATCATGTTATTAATTAATGTTTTATTATGAGTACCCATGGACGAGTATTAATATTTGTTAAAATTATATTAGGATTTACTAGTCATGGGCGTTGTGCAGTTTTGTCTGTTATGATCTGACATTCTGACCCGTCGCGAATCAAATACAACCAAAACTGACCCGTTTTCATATAAAGGGGTCGAAATGACCAGTTCTACCTCTGATAAATGTATGTGTATTTCTTAATATTGAACTTTTTGTTTCTAATTTCAGATGACGCACTGCCATGTAGAATTGCTTTCGAGAGGGGAAAGGAACGTCACTTTAGCTTTTTGGCAGTTTCGATCGGAATTTCCGGATGGATACTCCTTGCAGAGGAATGGCCTCAGAAACCTAATTATGGAACTGTTCGAGTCGTTGCACCTTTGGCTGGATGTAATGTAAGTGTAAATAATGTTTAGTTACTATTTTTTAGTTTATTGTTTAAATCATTCATTGTTGTTGCTAGCTGTCGATAGCAATCTTTTAGGGGATTACCACCCGCGCTCTGCAGCGGGTTAGAAATGTAGATAAAAATAAGCAAACATGTCATTATTAAAGTTGAGGGGCTAAAGCTGTTATAGTTAAGAGGCTAAACATGTCATAATTAAAGTTGAGGGGCTAAAGTTATTGGAATATTGGAGTTTAATAATCCCAACTGTTTGCCGTTGGCCGCCAACAGTCCCAACTTCAAAAAATAACCATTGGCAGTCTCAACTATTAACATATTGGCCTCCAATGAACCCCTACTAACAGAACCCTAACGCCGTTAGTCTCCGGTTGCCGAAAAACTCATTTTTCGTCGGAAAACTCAACAATTCGTCCCAAACCTCTTTCTAACCTTATTACGGACCTTTAGGAACCCTTTTCTAGTAAAAGCCCCAATTATTGAAGTTATCGGAAAACTCCTTTTTCCCCAGAAAACTTCTTTTTGGCTGGAAAACTCAACTTTTTGGCCGGAAAACTCAACTTTTTCATCTCAAACCTCTTTGTAACCTTAAATCGGACCTTTAGAAACCTTTTTCTGGCCAAAAACGGTTTTCCGGCGACCGAAGACTAACGCGTTAGGGTTCTGTTAGTCAAGGGTCCATTGGTGGCCAATATGTCAATAGTTGGGACTGCTAATGGTTATTTTTGAAGTTGGTACTGTTGGCAGCCAATAATAGTTGGGATTATTAAAATCCAATATTCCAAAGTTATTTATTATTAAAGTTGAGGGGCTAAAGTTATTTTAGTTAAGAGGCTAAACATGTCATTGTTAAAGTTGAGGGGCTAAAGTTATTTATTATTAGAGTTGAGGGTCTAAAGTTTGATGTTGACAAAATAACATATTTATAGTATATATGTAATTAGGAATGGGATCAAGAGAAAACTATTTGAAGTGTGAAAACCGTGAGAACGATTTTCAGCCATAAGATCTTTGTTGCTAAGATGATGCAGTGGCATTTTTATTAATAATGGGAACCTTAGAACTACCAGGAGGGGTAAAATTGGAAGATCCAAACAAGGGTGCAGATGCTAATCACATGCCATTTTCCCCCATCATATTTAAACGCCAATAACTTTTTTATACGTGATTATTTTTCTAAAAAAATTACACCATAAAACTCGGCGTTTATTTATCTTTCCAACGAGTATACTATTGATATACTTTTCGAAAAAAATGAACTGAGTTTTTTTACGGCGTTTTTCTGAATTGGGTGTTTTATGGCGTTTTTAACTAGGTATTTTCATAGCGTTTTTCTGAACTGGGTGTTTTTATGGCGTTTTTTAACTAGGTATTTTCATGGCGTTTTTCTGAACCGGGTGTTTTTATGGCGTTTTCAACTGATTTTTTCATGGCGTTTTTCTTAACTAGGTGTTTTATGGCGTTTTTAGCTAGGTATTTTCATGGCCTTTTTTTGAACTGGGTGTCTTTATGGCGTTTTCAACTAAGTTTTTCATGTTCTTTTTCTGAACCGGGTGTTTTATAGCGTTTTCAACTGGGTATTTTCATGGCGTTTTTTAGAATTGGGTGTTTTTATGGCGTTTTTATTTGAACACCCAGTTCATGTCATTTTTTAAATTTCAAAAGTATCGCAATAGTATACTCATTGGAAATATAATAAAACACTTGATTTTATGGTATAATTTTTTAAAAAAAATAGTCACGTATAGAAAAGTTACAAGAATTTAAAAAAGATGGGGGAATATGCATGTGAAAAGTTAGGGTATACGGAGTGGGCGGCAAAGGGGGGAGGTAAACTCCTTTACCCAGCGGTAACACCGCCGCTAACCCCCTTTACCGCTCGGTTTGGTTTGATCATCGGTGAAGCTATACCGATCGATGAAGATGATGAGTTGACTGTTGGGGAGCGATGATTGGATGGTATATTTTGTTATGTTTTTTTTTTTAAATAATAGTTTACCTAATCCAAGATAGGTAAAACTACCGCCAACGTTTTTGAGCAATAGGTAAACATAATAGGTAAAATGACGTGGCACTGTTTGATTGTCGATTTGAAAGTTTACCTATTGAAAGTGTTTAACCACTCCCTATACCCTTACAAGAGTTTAAAAAAGATGGTGGAATATGCATGTGCATGATCTTTGGCATGTGAGTGGCATATGCATGAGTTTTTTTGACAATATTACCCTTAGTGTAAGTTAGCATCAACGCCACATGTCAACACCAAAATCGTTCTCACCGTTTTCACACTTTTAGGCGTTTTCTCTAGATACTGCCCCTATGTAATTGATAGAGACTGAATTTAATAGAGATGATGAAAGCAAATCTGTAACTATATTGATTGACTGAAGAAGACAATACAAAATAACTAACCACCGAAGTGGTCCAGGGCTATGCCCTTCTCATGCTAATGCAATGAGCCTAACAATATACCAATATCTTTTCCTATCTTTCTATAATGACTAATGCCTTATTTATAGAAGTAGCAATTACACTAACCCCCCTTACACTATTACAATATACTATTACGTATGCAATTTCTATCAATACTCCCTCCATAAGTCAAGACTTGTTCTCAAGGCTTGTGAATAGAGCCCACAACTTTTTGAACACCCTCATCCGAATGCATAATCAGCTCGTCCCTTTCATCCCATTCATCATCCCCAAGTAATAAGACACGAAGACTACCCGCCGGACACTTGTGGCTAGGACTGTAAACCTGTCCACATTTAAAACACAATCCCTTCTTCTTCCGATCCTCCCACTCGACACGAGATAAGGAACGAATACCTCGATCATGGACACCCACTTGCACATTTGCAGCCCCATCATTGCCAACAATTTTAGAGCCCGTGGTACCCCATACACGATGGTTGATCGCGAATCCATAGAAGGCAGCCCGGTATGTGACAAATACCGAAAACGAGATATAAACGAACCGGATTTTGATGGCCGAAGCATCAACTCCACATCTTTAGCCAAGTACATAGCATCCATACAAGTAGCGGGGCGATGTAAACGGACATGTTGTTTGACATCCTCTTTCAAACCCGCAATGAAATAACCAAGAGTTTGAGACTTAGGTAAATGAGGGACCAAGGATAACACATACTCGAAATCATCAATATAATCAAAGATGGAATCCGATTGCTTAATAGTAGCTAACTGTTCATACGGATTCTGAATGGCGAGACCAGTGAAACGTTGCAACAATTCAGACTGAAATTGGAGCCAAGTCAAGGACGGATGAACCTGGTTGATGATTGTGAACCAATGTTGAGCAGCACCAATCATACTCAGTTGAGCAAGCTGTAAGCGAGAAGCATCAGGAGTCAGATTGAGATCGAAGAACAGGTTTGCCTTCTGGATCCAGCCTTGTGGATCAAAACCAGAGAATTCAGGCAAGTGCACCTTCTTCACAGCCCATGGTAAGCCAGACTGAGGGTCAGAAGAGCCAGTTTTGGGACCGAGCGGCGAGAACACCAGATCTGAAGGTCCAGGTCCAGAGGAATCTTCCATATGTTTCTTCTCCTGCGATTTCATCCACGCTAACACAGCCTTACGAAACTTAGAGGATTCCAAACGATCCTCTTCCAAAACCTGCAAGGAAGCCTTAATTTCGGCAACGTTGGCTTGTAACTGCTGAATCTGTTGATCATGAGCATCCAGACGAGCATTATGATTCACCATAATTGATACGGAAATTGAAGTGATATCGGAATCGGAAAATAGATCAGAAATTGAATCGGAAATCTGAATCGAAAATTGAAACGAACTGGAGAGATCTGAGAATCGGAACTCGAACAGGAACAGAGATGTGAAACCAGCGATTGATTCGAAATCGGAACTTAAATCCGAGAATTCAGAAATCGACGATGTTGCAGCGGTAATTGAAGCAGAAGATGAAATTGGAACCGGAATTCGATGGAAAGCAGAGGTGAGGCAGGTCGAGAATTGAAGATCTGAAACGAATTGGATCTGATGGAAGGCAGAAGATCTGAAAATTGAAGATAGATCTGATTGAATATGTGATCGAGCAGTAGTAGAGCAGTAGCAGGTCGGACCAATGATAGAGACTGAATTTAATAGAGATGATGAAGCAAATCTGTAACTATATTGATTGACTGAAGAAGACAATACAAAATAACTAACCACCGAAGAGGTCCAGGGCTATGCCCTTCTCATGCTAATGCAATGAGCCTAACAATATACCAATATTTTTTCCTATCTTTCTATAATGACTAATGCCTTATTTATAGAAGTAGCAATTACACTAACCCCCCTTACACTATTACAATATAATATTACGTATGCAATTTCTATCAGTAATTAACTGATTTTTTTTTTTGCATTTTTATTACAGCCAAAAATAGACGAAAGACATGCAAGATGGTTACACCTACGAATTCGTCCATCTAATTTGCCCCTAACTGAAACAGCCAAAAACGCCGCCAGCCTTAAACTGAAATCGAAATCATTGGTCGACGGAAGATGGACTCTTGCGTTTAAAGATGAAGCCTCCTGCAAATCGGCTTTGACAATGATTCAGGAAGAAATTGACTTGCAAAGCAAGGAAGTAGAGAGAAGGCTTAAACCTTTATTATCCGCAGAAAGTTGATACTCGGGTCAAACAGTCAACATGACCCGTCAGCCTTTTGATCAATACAAATAATGTCGTGCGTGTGTGCATTCTAACATCCAGCCACCTGTATGTAAATGTTCATAAGACAACCTTGGCGAAGATACATAGGGAATATATAAATATAGATGACATCATGTTATTGTATTGTATTTTTGCCTATTTAGGTCGGTTTTGGTTTTCTCATGTTTGTTGAATACCCATAGGCGTACATGATTGTTGTTGCTTGTGCAAGAACAATGTAAATTGTAATTGCATCCTGGTTTACAGTGCAATATGCTTAGTAGCTCCAGTGTGCTTGTGTTCAAAATCACGTATCTGATAGCTTGTGAATTGGCGTTTTTATCTTTCTCGACATGCTCGTGTCAAACCGCCTCAGACCCATGTCACACCGTCTCAGACCTATCAGGTGAGTTAATTTAAGCTCATAAAGAGGCACGTTCACTTGTTGGTCTAATCAAAACTGATCCAGTAGCACAGGAGGCATTTTTTCTTGAGACCGTGTTCAACCAAGTGTTAACATGATAGGGGTTAAACATGATTACTTTTAAAAATCTCATCTTAGCTACATGTATGATTTTCAAAATTTTAGTTAAGAGAACTTTTCACCACATTAAGACCAACTTTATACAAAATTATGTTAACTGAACTTAATCTTCTAGTTTTTTTTTTTGGAGAGTCATGCATGAGCTGTAACACTGGTCAACTCTTACAAATGCGACTGATGTGATGTCTATTCGAGCATATACATACATTTTCACACACTAAACACCCGGTTTACAACGAACTATAATGGACTAAACGTCCGCCTGTTTACAAGTAATCAGCCGGGCTAAACACCCGTTTGGATGCCTCGCTAGGTCTAGACGCCTGTTTACATGGATGGCATTGTCAAAACCTAAACGCCGGTTTAACTTTAACAGGGGAAACAACTGATGTGACATGAGAGGGTGTACATGCATCAGGCACCTCTTTGCAGGTGGTGTACGTCTAGACACGTCCTTTATTCAAAGTTTGGATTATCGTAATTTATCAAATACGTGATTATTTTATTGTATTATTATTGATTCAACAATTAACACGTCCAAACACTAGAACTTTGAACACGTTTTAGGCCATATGTCGTTTGGCTTTTATGATTCGAAATCATATAATTATTCAAGAGTAAACTGTCAAAATGGTTCCTGAGGTTTGGTCACTTTTGTATCTTTAGTTCAAAACTCAAATCTTTTGAATCTGGGTCCCCGTGGTTTCAATTTTGTAGCCATTTTCATCCAAAAGCAAAATATGATCAAAATTTTCAGTCAACATCTAGTTTGTTTGTCTTTTTCCTCCCTTTTAATGAAGGGCAAAATGGTTAGATATTTTTAATTTGTTATAATAAAACGTTAAAATACCATTTTGCCCTTCATTAAAATGGAGGAAAAACACAAAAAATTGGATGTTAACTGAAAAATCTGACTAAATTTTGATTTTGGATGAAAATGGCAACAAAATTGAAACCACAGGGACCCAGATTGAAAAGGTTTGAGTTTTGGACTAATGTGACAAAAGTGACCAAATCTCAAGGACCATTTTGGCAGTTTACTCTCAGTTTTAAGCTCAAACGATTCGTGATTATTATAATTTTAAATAACAGTAAGCCTAAGCTAAAATTTAAACATGGGATATGTTTATTTGATAGAACAAACCCCATGAAGAACTTGACCTTCGGCAGACTAAGCTCGAGTCTTATTTTTATCTAACTTAAGAGAGTTTGAGTTTGACTTGTTTTGAGCCTCGTATTAAAGGTTCGAGCTCAATTCGACTTGACTTGTTTACTATTTATTTTTTATTTGTCTTTTCCTCTTCACATGTTTTTAGTATGATATGAGGTCTTCTTGTAAGTTTCATTTTGTCAAGAGGTATATTAGGTTGTCTTTAATGACCAAAAACCACTACTTGTAACTTTCATTTTCCACCAAATATGAAATTTTTCTTTCATACCCTACTCATATGTCTCTCACCAAAAACCACTACTTATAATGAAATCCCTTTAAAAACACAGTTTTTGGGATATGTTATTTTGACTTATTCTAATTATAAGCTATCCAAAACTTTATTTCTTGATATGGTTACAAATGTAAAAGTTAAGAAAGAGGGCAAACCCAAAGCTTTTCTTTTATACCTAAGACTCATAAGTTGTCTTTTACAAAGGGTCTTGGCACAAAACATTTTTGCAAGAGGTGAGGCTCTTCAAGTTAAATGTCTTTCAAACGAAACATTCACCCGCATGAAATAAAGTGTGGGTGAAGAAAAAGTTTTAGAAAACACAGAAACAGATGTTACAACATCTGTTGTAGAGTGACCACAATACCCAACCCAGTACTGTGGAACACACACCAGCCATTTCCAAAAAGACCACTTCCATCCACAAGCCCAAACCCCAAAAGAAAACACCAAAAAAGGTGACTTTGGAAGATGAGGGGCCAGAGGAGCCTACTTTATCACAAAAGCAACAAACATCTGTTGTTACTTCCTCACAACAGATGCAAACATCTCAACCTATTCAAACTCCTCACTTATCCTCACAAAAGGATTATGTTGTAAGCATAGGGGACCCACATCAAGAGAGAGATGACTCGTTTGAGCACTTCTTCTCAAGCCCCTCTGCTTCTCTTTACACACCACCCACCACACTTCTACTGTGACAACTTGTATTTTAAGAGTCTTTTCTTTGTGGTTTGATACAACTTATATGTAAGCTACGTGAACAGTGATATGTTGATGGCAAGTGAATGCTTTAAATGTGTGAATTGTTGTTAATTATTAAGTATTATTGTTTTCATAAGAACTCGATCACGTAATACTCTTGGGCCGCACACCCGTCTCATGTACAATCGTTCTCGGCCCAAAGCTCGTACCTTGGCGTACGGCCCAAACCAGTGAGCCCGGCCCGCACCTTAGTGCGCATACACATTTGGTTGTGTGTGGTTTCTTATATTCTGCAAAACACAAAACAACACCAAACCCTAAACTCCCTCATCCTCTCTATCTCGTACGACAGCCCCTTCCTCCTTCGAAGCTCTCGGATCGCAGCACCATCTCTCCCTCATTCTATCACTCGCGTGCGCACAACCTCTCTCTCGGTTAGTATGTTAATCATAGTTTTGAATTGAATTTCCGGTTGTGTTTATGCTTGTTGTATCGGCTAGGGGGTATGTGTTGTTAGGTTATGAGTATGAGATAAAAGCCATGATGTAGGGTCTTGCGTATATAATGTTTCGATGTTTATTGGTCGTACGAAGGTTGATTACGTAGTTAGGGTTTGCATGATGAAGGTGTTGATGATTCTTGTGTGTTTCGATGATCATTGTCTTGGTTGGATTGATGTCAGCTTGTGTGGAGAAATTAATGGTTCTGATTGTACATGATTAGTATATGATTAGGGTTATATGATTCCATGAAACCACGGTGATTATGTTAGTTTTGATGAACGACGGCAGTTAGGGTTTATTGATCATGGTTATCTGCTGAGGTGCAGCGACGAAAGACTCCCCACGAAGAACCCAAGTCAACGAAGAACCTGATTCTTCGTTGACCGGTCTTTGACGAACAACTAGGGTTCTTCGTCACAATCACTTCTTGACGAAGTATGGTTCTTCGCCAAGAGGTTTCTTCGCCATGAGGGCATCCCACGAAGAACTGGTTCTTCGTGAAGATGCTGCAAGAGAACAAAACAAACAGAACAGTTTAATCAGCAAACAAACTAATATGCATACTGCACATAACGAACCGTCGTGTTGACATAACGAAACTGTAACGAGTCGTGTCCACATAACATGTGTCAATATAAGGTTTGAATAGTTTATGATGTGTATGATGATGAATGTTTATGTTTGTAAAATTTCATTTGTGGCATGTTAATATTAATTATGAATGAAGAACCTGATTTGGCTCGTGTGAGTAGCAAACCCACCTGTTAAGTGTTGTTATGTGGCATGCACGTGAGATGAGGACTTGTATGAGACTTGAGTACTTGCTACGTGTTATACGGTGATCTTTGCGGTGAAAGCAATCTGTGAAATATGTGATTTAATTGATTATGAAACTGATTTTATTGGTAACTACTGTTTGGAACGTGAACTTGTGTTATGAACGCGTATGAAATCTAAACGTTTGCTATGTGTTACGTGACAATGGTATTACATGTGACTCGCTGAATACGTGATTTGGATATGTGTTTACGAAACTGCTCATCTTTGGTAACCACGGTAGGGTTTGGTTGACCAACTTGGAACGGGTAATGTAACGTAGCATACCGAGCAATCTAACTTCTCTTGAGCATGCGTCCCGGTGGGTGGGACAATCAAACGGGTATTCCTGAGAGGAATAAATATTTATGCCCCGTAGGGGTATTTTGGTCATTTTAAAGTTTTACATAAATCGTACCGAACGCGTATAATGCATAACGGGTAACCAAAACGAATTTAAAAACAATTTATGCCCCGTAGGGGTATTTTGGTCATTTTAAAGTTTATAAAAGAGGTTAAATAGAAATCTGAGGTTCTGGTCCAAAACAATCAGTAAAAATATTTATTTTAATGAGTTATATCAGTAGGATATGATATATATGTGAAATTTATCTTTTATGACCAAACTATGCACGTGAGATGAGGACTTGTATGAGACTTGAGTACTTGCTACGTGTTATACGGTGATCTTTGCGGTGAAAGCAATCTGTGAAATATGTGATTTAATTGATTATGAAACTGATTTTATTGGTAACTACTGTTTGGAACGTGAACTTGTGTTATGAACGCGTATGAAATCTAAACGTTTGCTATGTGTTACGTGACAATGGTATTACATGTGACTCGCTGAATACGTGATTTGGATATGTGTTTACGAAACTGCTCATCTTTGGTAACCACGGTAGGGTTTGGTTGACCAACTTGGAACGGGTAATGTAACGTAGCATACCGAGCAATCTAACTTCTCTTGAGAATGCGTCCCGGTGGGTGGGACAATCAAACGGGTATTCCTGAGAGGAATAAATATTTATGCCCCGTAGGGGTATTTTGGTCATTTTAAAGTTTTACATAAATCGTACCGAACGCGTATAATGCATAACGGGTAACCAAAACGAATTTAAAAACAATTTATGCCCCGTAGGGGTATTTTGGTCATTTTAAAGTTTATAAAAGAGGTTAAATAGAAATCTGAGGTTCTGGTCCAAAACAATCAGTAAAAATATTTATTTTAATGAGTTATATCAGTAGGATATGATATATATGTGAAATTTATCTTTTATGACCAAACTATGCACCGTAGGGACATTTTGGTCATTTCACACATGCTATAAGGGTCAAATTTGGAAATCTGAGTTCAAAAATTTTATTTACTATTAAAGTATAAAAATTTATTCATAACATCAGTAGGTAACAAGTCTTAGGTGCCTAATATGATTTTAAACCATACTATGCGCCTAAATCGCATAAAAGTCGGTATTTGACGATATTCGGGTTGATTAAGGAAATCTGAAATTTTGACCAGCCTTTACAGTTTAAACTAACTTATTTATTACATAAATTCAGTATAAAAAGGTTTGATAGGTAAAGGATGTGTAAAACTCATTTTATTAGCGAAAAAGGCATTATCGTCAATTACCGAGCCTATGCAAGAACTCTATGTTATGATCAGTTTAAAATTTAATAAAAATTTCCAAAAATCTCTAAATATTATATTACATCAGTGGGTAAAAGTTTTGGTGTCAAAATTTGGGTTTAAATAGGATTTATGTCGAAAATGCCGTTTAATTAATAAAAAGGCTTTCATTTACGATATTGCGCATAACTCTCATTTTAGAACATGAACTGATGTCAAATTTTGAGGACATGTTTATAAATCAATAATAAAGGTTTTTGTCCTCTCACATTTTCAAAAATCTCGTTTTTATATAAAAAAGGCATTATGGTCAACATTTAAGCATTTAACGGAAACATGCAAATGATTCAGATTATTAAGGAACCATGTAGCATAACCTCAGAGGGTTTTACTAACACATAATATGGTCCTAAAGGAACCTTAAGTCATATCTAAAACAAGCTAAATCGGGTCAAAACTGAAAGTCAAAGCTAAAATCTACTTTTGCGACTTTCAGTTGCGAACCGAGCCTAAACTCAGAATTGTCGGGCTAAACATGCCAAAACATGTTCTTATATTATTTACCAAGTTATTTTAATGTTAAAACATGTTCCATAACCTCTGCATTATCAGTTATGAATTTATTTGTAAAAATAGCTTCTGTTGACTTTTTATTAATAAGTTTGACCCGACAATTGACTAAGTTAGAGTGATAATCAGTAGGTGCCCTTTTAAAGGTTTATTACCTACATAATTAACAACTCATAGCCACTTTCAATTCGAGAAATGGTTGGACCATTAGTGTTTAATCACTAAATCAAAGCTTAATTACGATGGCTTTGACTTTTGGTCATTAAACTAATAGAACTTGTACTTAGGAGGCTAAGAATGCTTACAATAACTCTTAGCATGAAATATGAACTGAGGAAAGCTTCCTAGAGCTCTAAGAAACTTCAGAAAGTGAGTTTTGAGTGAAAGTTTTGCAAGTGTGAAATGAACAAGTGAAGAACAAGGCCTTATATAGCAACTTTGATGCATCAAGATCAAACCACATGTCCCTACATTGATTCTAGATGTTACCAGGTGACCCTAGTGCATGAAAAACTGTTGGCTCAGGCCCTGGTATCGAATTCAGGCTTGCAAAGGCAGTGGAACAGGCTGAACTTGCAGCTGTCCTTATCTTTCTGCATCTGACACTTCTACGCGGGCCGCGTAAACCCCAGAGAAGGGTTACGCGGCCCGCGAGGATCCCTTAAACCGGAAAACATCTTTCCAACTTTGCAGTTTTGGTCCCTGGTCCATTTTTAATTAAAATAACTTTCGTTTATTGCACTTATGACCCCATAGTTAACTTTTAAGGGCCTTGGGTCATAATCTAACTCCGTTAAGCTCTCGGTTAGTTGTAAGATCACCCAAAAAGTCTTGTTTTCACCGAAACTCCACAAAATTTAATCTCTAATATTCTTGAGAGCGAAATATTAAATTATTATAATGTTTTTGGGATCGTTAAAAGGTCACTCAGAGGTAACTTTTAACATGTTGACACTTTTAACCCCTATGCTTCGTAAAGTTTTAAATTTAAGCGCAAACAGCTTTCAATGTCCGATAATTTTATTCATCAAAGAATACGAACATCCTGTGAGATCATCCAGAGGCACGAGTTTGGCATGATGACACATCTGATCCTTTTACTTGCATATTTACATTGTTTGACAACTTTAGTCCCTCAAGATCAATCCAATACACGTTTGAAGTCCGTGACACGTGTCTTTATTATATTGGTCCTGATTTTACGAGGTGTTACATCCTCACCCCCTTAAAAGAAATCTCGACCTTGAGATTTACTGAAATAAATGAGGGTACTTTTGTTTCATTGTGGATTCAACCTCCCACGTGTATTCTGGACCTCTTCGGGCATCCCATTTTACCTTTACAATCGGCACATGCTTCCTTCGAAGCTTTTTAACATGTCGATCCTCAATCGACAAAGGTTTTTCCACAAACTTCAAGCTCTCGTCTATCTGCACATCCTAATGCGACATTGTTAGCGACTCATCGGCTAGACATTTCTTTAGGTTGCAGATGTGGAATACATTATGAATTCCACTAAGCTCTTCTGGCAAATTTAACTTGTAGGTCACAGTTCCGACACACTCGATGATCTCGAATGGTCCAATATATCTTGGGCTTAGCTTGCCCTTTTTGCCAAAACGCATCACCCCTTTCCAGGGTGACACCTTAAGTAACGCTTTATCACTAACCTCAAACTTTAAAGGTTTGCGCCTCATATCAGCATAACTTTTCTGCCTGTCCCTGGCAGCTTTCAGACGATCACGGATTTGGAAAATCTTGTCCGTCATCTCCAAGACTATATTAGGTCCTGATAGTTGGACATCTCCAACTTCCGCCCAACAAACTGGCGTTCTACACTTTCTCCCGTACAAGGCTTCGAAAGGTGTTGCCTGAATACTTGAATGATAGCTATTATTGTACGAAAATTCAATCAACGGAAGATGGTCATCCCAACTTCCACCCAAATGAATAACACAAGCTCGTAGCATATCCTCAAGCGTTTGAATTGTACGCTCGCTTTGACCATTCGTCTGAGGATAATAAGCAGTGTTGAAGTTTAAACGAGTGCCTAACGATTGCTGAAAGCTTTTCCAAAAATGTGATGTGTATCTTGTATCCCTATCAGAGATAATAGATACTGGCACTCCGTGAAGAGATACAATCCCATCCACGTACAGCTGAGCTAACTTGTCAGAGCTGTGGGTTTCTTTAATCGGCAAGAAGTGGGCTGACTTGGTCAATCTATCGACTATAACCCAAATAGTATCATTCCCACACTTCGTCTTAGGTAACTTTGTGATAAAATCCATGGTTACCATTTCCCATTTCCATGTGGGAAGTTCAGGCTGTTGTAGCAGACCTGACGGCTTTTGATGTTCTGCTTTAACTTACGCGCATGTCAAACATTTAGCCACATAACTGGCTATAGATTTCTTCAAACCTATCCACCAATAATTTGTCTTTAAATCCTGGTACATCTTATCACTGCCAGGATGAACTGAATATTTCGAGCTATGAGCTTCTTGAAGGATCACATCTCGTAGTCCTCCATAAATTGGAACCCATATTCGACCATTCAATCTTAGGATTCCATCCTTGCCATAGGATAATTGTTCAGCAGTCACTCCTAACTTCTCATTCGGATAATTAGCTTCTAATACAGCTTCCTTTTGAGCGGCTAACAATCTTTCATTCAAGTTGTTCTTTAACTCAATGCTCTTGGCATTGATTCTAATGGGCTTAACCCTTTCCTTCCTGCTCAAAGCATCAGCGACTACATTCGCTTTGCCTGGATGATATCGGATTTCACAATCATAATCATTCAGTGTCTCCGTCCATCGGCGCTGCCTCATATTAAGGTCTTTCTGATTAAACAAATGTTGAAGGCTCTTGTGATCAGAATAGATCACACACTTAGTTCCATAAAGATAATGCCTCCAAAGCTTCAGTGCCAATACAACGGCACCCAACTCCAGATCGTGGGTGGTGTAATTCTTCTCATGCACCTTTAATTGTCGTGAAGCATATGCAATAACTTTTCCCTTCTGCATAAGCACACATCCCATGCCTATGTGCGATGCGTCGCAATAAACCACAAACTCTTCAATTCCTTCTGGCAATGTCAACACGGGAGCATTGCTTAATTTTTGCTTAAGAATGTCAAAGGATTCTTACTGCTTGGGACCCCAGTCAAACTTGACATTCTTATGGGTCAATGAAGTTAGAGGTGCAGCAATCCTTGAAAAATTTTCAATGAAACTTCTATAATAACCTGCTAAACCCAAGAAGCCGTGAATCTCTGTAGGAGTTTTGGGGTCTTGCCAATTCATAATCGCTTCAATATTAGCGGGATCCACTTGAATACCGTGCTCACTCACTACATGTCCAAGAAATTGGACTTCACGAAGCCAAAACTCACATTTAGAAAATTTGGCGTAGAGCTTTTCTTGTTGTAGTAGTTTAAGAATACACCGGAGATGTCTTTCATGATCGGCTTGATTCTTCGAGTAAATAAGAATGTCATCAATAAAGACAATGACAAAGTTGTCCAAATATGGCTTGCAAACACAATTCATGTGATCCATGAACACTGCAGGTGCATTAGTGAGCCCGAAAGGCATCACCAAGAACTCATAGTGACCATATCGAGTTCTGAATGCAGTCTTATGCACATCTTCATCTCTGACCTTCAGTTGATGGTAACCTGACCTTAAATCAATCTTGGAGAAATAACTTGCCCCTTGCAGTTGATCGAACAGATCGTCGATCCTGGGTAATGGATACCTGTTCTTGATTGTCACTTTATTCAGCTTCTTTTTCACAAACAGAATCGGTGCTCCCCAAGGGGACGAGCTAGGTCGAATAAAACCCTTTGCCAACAAATCATCCAACTGAGTCCTTAACTCTTTCATCTCAGTTGGTTCCAACCGGTAAGGTGCTCTTGCAATTGGTGCAGCTCCAGGAATGATATCGATTTTGAACTCCACTTGCCTATCTGGGGGTAAACCAGGTAGTTCTTCAGGAAATACTTCTGGATATTCAGAAATGACGGGGATGTCTTCAATTCTGGGCTTTGGTTCATCAATGGTCACCTGTGCCATATAAATGACACAACCTTTCTTCATACACCTTGATGCCTTAAGCATAGACACTTGTTTAGGCAATCCATACTGAGTATCTCCTTGAATTGTCAAAGGCTCACCATAAGGAGTCTTGATAACCACTTGCTTCTTATCACATACGATTTGGGCTTGGTTATGAGATAACCAATCCATGCCTATCACTATGTCGAATCCAGCCAGTTTTAATGGAAGCAAAGAAAGCGGAAAAGAATGATTCCTAATGGATATAAAACATCCATCTAATACAGTTGAGGCAGTCTCTATCGTACCGTCAGCCAATTCTACTTCATACTTTATGCTTAGAGTCTTAACAGGCAGATTCAATAACTTACAAAATTTATTATCCACAAAAGACTTGTCTGCACCCGAATTAAACAATACTCTGGCATAAACATCATTGATAAGAAAGGTACCTGTTATCACATTGTCGTTCTGAATGGCTTCCTGAGCATTCATCTGAAAGACCCGAGCGTTGGTCTTTTTAACTTCCTCAGGCTTCTTCGCATATTTGGGGCAGTTGGTCTTGATATGCCCCTTCTCGTTACAGTTGTAACAAGTTGCATCCTTCAATTTCTTGCAATCCAAAGTCTTGTGCTCTTTGGACTTGCAAATTCCACATCCAAAAGTCTTTGATTGGGACCACGACTTTGATTCTAACCTGCACTTCCCAAAGTGATGCTTATGGCAGGTTTTACACTTGGGCTTCTCACCCGTCTGCTGGCTATCCTTTTTAAACCCGGAACTCTTTTTGTGATCAGAGTTCCCTTTATGCTTCTTATCAGAACGGCGTGAGTTCTCATCCTCACGTTTCCTTTTCCCCTCTTCAGAATTTTTGAGCGATCTCTGCCTGACCGCATCGAGAGTAAGAGATAGGGACAGATCAGCCACTGACCTAAAGGCAATGTTGCAGAAATCGGCCTAGGCGGCCGATTAATCGACGTCTAGGCGCTAGTTGGTGGGTTACTGCCTAAATTTAAGCTAGTCGGTCAAAAAATCGGTTATGGTCAAAATCGGTCAAAGTCGGTAAAAGTCGGACAAAATCGGTCAAAATCGGTCAAAAACGGACTAATCGGACCCATGTTTTTTTGACCCAAAAAACATGTTTTTGACCCAAAAAACTCAATTTTTGAAACCTGGCCCATGGTTTAAAGCCCAAATTTTAGTTATAAACCTATTTTAACATTTAAGTTTAGTTATTTTAATATTTAACCCCCTCTATCTTTCACTAGTTTACATATGGTTCCTAAACTTTTAAATTTATTAATAAAAAGTATAAAGTTATCTCCTAAACTTGTAAAATTATACTTAAAAAGTCCAATCCGATTAATCCCGATCAATCCCTATTAATCCCGATTAATCCCTAGGCGGTACCTCACCGCCCGACTAGCACCTAGCGCCTTCTACAACATTGCCTAAAGGTAGTAGGTCTTGATGCCTTCACACTTGCCTTAATTTCCGGAGCTAAACCTCCAATAAAACGAGCTATACGCTTTTGTTCCGGTGTGACCAAGTATGGAACCAATCGAGACATGGTATTAAAACTCGTAAGATATGCCTGACAATCTAAGTTCTTCATGACCAAGGTCAAGAAGTCGGTCTCAATTTTCTCAACTTCATGTTGAGGACAAAAATTTTTCCTTGATTAGAGTAACAAACTGATCCCAAGACATGCCGTACAACGGGATCTTTCCTGTAGCTTGGATTAGGGACCTCCACCAAGCTAACGCTTCACCTTTAAACGACTGTGACACAAACTTCACAATGTCTTGTTCGGCACAACCACTAATATCAACCACAGTGTCCATCTCATCGAGCCAAGTCATACAATCAATGGCTCCTTTCTCCCCTGTGAAGTCTCTTGGCTTGCAGGAGACAAAATATTTATAAGAGCAGGTCTTAACACAGGGCTCTTGATTGAGCACAATCTTCTTAGATGGGAGACTCTGCTGATTTGACGAGTGACGAGCATCGTCCTTCTTTGACTCGTGTGTTTTAGAAGGGGGCTTACTATGAGCCTCATAATGCGTCTTAGAGCGTGTGCCACTTGATTCCTTGAACTGTCTATCAAGAGCTCTAGTAATGGCATTGTATATTAATGCTTGAAGATCTGCACCAGCTACCTTAATTCTGGTGGTATCATTATTCTCTCTCGGGTGACTGGTAACCTCCTCTGATTCAGCCATGTAGCTTGATTGCTACAAAACAATTGACAATACTTTGTTCAGAGGTTATTATGGAATTATCATTTCTGATGATTCATTAACCATGGTAAACATAGACCATATTTGGTTAATTTGTTAATCATATTTATCTAGGATTTTCATTATAATTTATCCTAGTTATAAAACATTAAGGGTATTATTAATGGCATATAAGGCCTAGTCACAAGGACAGTTTTAAAATTATAAGCCATGATCTTATAAGATCGAGGCATTAAGGTTTGAACATAGTTCACCATCTTTTCCTGACAGGGAATCGTAGACTACAACTGTCTTTTGTCTTATTTGACAATTATTATAGCCTGTAGGCACTGCATCACTAATGGATGTCTCATATATGATCATCTTAATTGATGATTTGAACCCATGATTTGTAGATCATTAGGCTAGATAAAGGATTGGAAGAATCCAATATAAAGATGGCATGTGTGATTTTACCGAATCACATCTGTCAGGAGTGCTAACATGTTTTCAGATGTTAACAAGGATTTGAATCTTTTTAAATAGGTCTTACCATCATGGCCAGGTCTATGATGACATTTAGGCTAGGTTATACCTTTTAAGATTCTTTTTAATATTTAAAGGCATATCAATTACAAAAAGGAATATTATTATGATCTATTTCATACAATATATTTATGCATTTGATGACAATTGAAATTTTAAATAAAACATTCCAATAAATTTTAAATGAAGTACATAGATGCCCTAAACGGGACTTTAAATAAATAACTTGCCCATGCAAGGGCTAAATAAAGAAAGACAAGTCCACGTAGGGACTAAGTACATAAATAAAATTGTCCACGCAGGGACTTAATTAAAATAACAACAATACAAATAAATAAGGATTTTCAATAATCCCTCTTCTTCTTCCCCTTTATTAAGTCTGCCAAGCCCTTGAGAAATCCCCGGTGGCTTCTACGCTCCTCTTGAACCTCTCGTTCCACCCGGTTCAACCTCTGTAGGATCTACTCCTGCTGCGGTGGTTGGATATGTGGCGGCTGCTGATGCGGAGATTGGCAGGAGCATTGTAGTAGTTGTAGCCAGGGTAAGCTGGCTGCTCAAAAGGGTTATACGCCGCTGCACCGGCGTATGAAAGGATTGGGTTATCATAACCCATGAGTGGTGGTGGTGGAGCGACTGGAGCTGAGTCGACTTCTGAAACTGGGTTTGAAGGCCCACCCATTTGCGGGTCTTCATACAGTGGCAGGTAGTCGCTGCCACTGGAGTGTTGAGGGGTGCTGAAGTGAAAATCCCCTCTTCATACAGACATCCGTGCCCCTGATCTTCTTCGCCTCGGTGGCTCCGGAGGCAGTTGTTGCTCTAGCGGTGGTGGTGGCGGTGGCGTAACCGCCTGGAAATGTGAATCCTCAGAGGGATCCTGCTGCTGTTGAGGTGGGTTGAAAGGGGGAGTGTACTCCCAGTGATATGTGGCCCACCTTTCGGCAAAACTGTCTGGGCCCCTGTATGGCGAGCCATGGAAAGATGACCCGTCAGATATCTCTATGGGATGCGTGGGCATCCCAGATGGTGGCATCTCTAGATCTGGATCCTCGTCCATATCCATATCCTGAGCTTCAGGAAAGTGGTCCCCCGGGCCCAATGGGTTATGGCCCATTGGTTCTTCAATCTGGTTTGCCGGGTTGAACCGGCTCTGGAAGTACGGGGTTGGGTCCTGGAAAGCCCGGTGTGAACTTGACCGCTGCAGCGGGATGAAGGAGTGGTGAGAATCATTGGGCTCATTTTCTGAGTGTGGCCCAAAGGAGTGGTGATAAGAGGGTGAAGAGCTAAGCAAGAGAGAATGCCTCGCATGTTCCAAATATGTCCTCCAGTCTTCTTGAGGACTTGAGCTCATGGTTGCTGAAGGAGTTCGCCGGTGTGACGGCCCAGCCTCATGGTCATTTGGAGCAGTGATTGGCGCTTTGCCTCGTCCACCTCTTCCTCTGAACCCTGGTGGCATTGTCTTATGTTCCTGTTAAACCAACAAAAGAAACCAACAAAAGAAAACAATAAGATTAGGATTAGTTCCTATGTTGTTAGCCTAGACTCGGAGGTCAAGGAATGTACAAACTGTGTCATTGAGATTAAACACAAAAGGCTAGTGTTTAATTCACTCAATGTTGGCTCTGATACCAACCTGTCACACCCCGATATTTCCACGTATTACAGGTGGGCCCGGTGGGGAGTATCGTGACGTAGTTGATATCATCATGGTCAATAATCACAATTTAATGCACAGCGGAAGTCTAAAAGTAATATTGTTACAAACCGATTCAAAGTAACATAAAATATTACACAACGGTTATAAAGTGGATCGACAGGCGGATCAAAACAAAATGAGTATTTTTCAACAGACTTAAAGTGATAAAAGCTTGCAAGACTCTTTATTTAATCACCCAGGAGTTCCAGCCCATTACGAGTAGTACCTGCACTTAACCTTTTGAAAAATACGTCAGTTTACACTGGTAAATACAATTAACTGACTCTTTTGAAAAGCGTTTATAAAAATTTATTTAAATGCACAAGGCACAAATATTCTTTATTAATTTGGGACAATTATTTAAAAATAATCTTGTATACAGTTTTACATGTTTGTCGTCCATTTAGGACCCGGTTAGAAGAGCCGGTTAAGATTAATAGACACACCACTTGGTATAATACCCACAAGAAGTTACCTTAAAAGTGAGGTACCTTTTTACATACGCAACTGTCAGGTGCATGCCTACACCCCGTGCTTAAGTCGTGGCCATTTCTAATGAATGAGCCGAGGATATCCAGGACATGGTCATTAACCCCCCAAAGGCATTGCATCAAACAAGACAGATTAAACGGGTTATGTAAATGTATTAATCACAATCCGATTTAAATAACTACATACCCGACCAAGCGGTATTATTATAATACCGTATCCCAAGCCCGTATAACGAAAAATAAGTTAAAAGTATTTACCTGAGCTAAATATAAATTTAATCCCAGCCTTATATCAAATCAGGAAGTACAAATAGCTTTTACTGGGCTCCTAATCTGGAACGAAGGTTTTAATAACCTATTAGATTCCTAGCGGGTCTTATTTAACTCTTAACTTAGACCGGTTAGTTTTAATAAAAGGTTTACGCTTCAAAACGCAAGATTAAGCGAAAACCGGATTAGAATGTAATTTAGACCCGACAAGTTTGAAGACTTGTATAATATGGGTAAACTAAACACATTCTGGATTTTGAAGTTAAAATGATAAGGTTTGTCCCGTTTCGGTTAATTTATGCAAACTAGTTACATAAACCGTACCGAACGCGTATAATGCATAACGGGTAACCAAATGAGTCATGAACAGGTTCCACAAGTTAATATGCTTTAAATATGTTGTGATATCAGTAGGATACCTTCCATTATGCCCAAAACGAATTTAAAAAACAATTTATGCCCCGTAGGGGTATTTTGGTCATTTTAAAGTTTATAAAAGAGGTTAAACAGAAATCTGAGGTTCTGGTCTAAAACAATCAGTAAAAATATTAATTTTAATGAGTTATATCAGTAGGATATCATATATATGTGAAATTTATCTTTTATGACCAAACTATGCACCGTATGGGCATTTTGGTCATTTCACAGATGCTATAAGGGTCAAATTTGGAAATCTGAGTTCAAAACTTTTAATTACTGTTAAAATATAAAAATTTATTCATAACATCAGTAGGTAACAAGTCTTAGGTGCCTAATATGGTTTTAAACCATACTATGCGCCTAAATCGCATAAAAGTCGGTATTTGACGATATTCAGGTTGATTAAGGAAATCTAAAATTTTGACCAGCCTTTATAGTTTAAACTAACTTATTTATTATATAAATTCAGTAGAAAAAGGTTTGATATGTAAAGGATGTGTAAAACTCATTTTATTAGCGAAAAGGGCATTATCGTCAATTACCGAGCCTATGCAAGAACTCTATGTTATGATCAGTTTAAAATTTAATAAAAATTTCCAAAAATCTATAAATATTATATTACATCAGTGGGTAAAAGTTTTGGTGTCAAAATTTGGGTTTAAATAGGATTTATGTCGAAAATGCCGTTTAATTAATAAAAAGGCTTTCATTTACGATATTGCGCATAACTCTCATTTTAGACAATGAACTGATGTCAAATTTTGAGGACATGTTTATAAATCAATAATAAAGGTTTTTGTCCTCTCACATTTTCAAAAATCTCGTTTTTATATAAAAAGGGCATTATGGTCAACATTTAAGCATTTAACGAAAACATGCAAATGATTCAGATTATTAAGGAACCATGTAGCATAACCTCAGAGGGTTTTACTAACACATAATATGGTCATAAAGGAACCTTAAGGCATATCTAAAATAAGCTAAATCGGGTCAGAACTGAAAGTCAAAGCAAAAGTCTACTTTTGCGACTTTCGGTTGCGAACCGAGCCTAAACTCAGAATTGTCGGGTTGAACATGCCTAAACATGTTCTTATATTATTTACCAAGTTATTTT
The DNA here is from genome assembly GCA_030545235.1 of Helianthus tuberosus. Lineage (NCBI taxonomy): Eukaryota > Viridiplantae > Streptophyta > Magnoliopsida > Asterales > Asteraceae > Helianthus > Helianthus tuberosus. Next base: position 155,743,816 of record CM060364.1, on the reverse strand, counting down.
AATGTTAAAACATGTTCCATAACCTCTGCATTATCAGTTATGAGTTTATTTGTAAAAATAGATTATGTTGACTTTTTATTAATAAGTTTGACCCGACAATTGACTAAGTTAGAGTGATAATCAGTAAGTTCCCTTTTAAGGGTTTATTACCTACATAATTACCAACTCATAGCCACTTTCAATTCAAGAAATGGCTGGACCATTAGTGATTAATCACTAAGTTAAAGCTTAATTACGATGGCTTTGACTTTTGGTCATTAAACTAATAGAACTTGTACTTAGGAGGCTAAGAATGCTTACAATAACTCTTAGCACGAAATATGAACCGAGGAAAGCTTCCTAGAGCTCTAAGAAACTTCAGAAAGTGAGTTTTGAGTGAAAGTTTTGCAAGTGTGAAATGAACAAGTGAAGAACAAGGCCTTATATAGCAACTTTGATGCATCAAGATCAAACCACATGTCCCTACATTGATTCCAGATGTTACCAGGTGACCCTAGTGCATGAAAAACTATTGGCTCAGGCCCTGGTATCGAATTCAGGCTTGCAAAGGTGGTGGAACAGGCTGAACTTGCAGCTGTCCTTATCTTTCTGCATCTGACACTTCTACGCGGCCCGCGAGGATCCCTTATACCGGAAAACATCTTTCCAGCTTTGCAGTTTCGGTCCCTGGTCCATTTTTAATTAAAATAACTTTCATTTATTGCACTTATGACCCCCATAGTTAACTTTTAAGGGCCTTGGGTCATAATCTAACTCCGTTAAGCTCCCGATCAGTTGTACGATCACCCAAAAAGTCTTGTTTTCACCGAAACTCCACAAAATTTAATCTCCAATATTCTTGAGAGCGAAATATTAAATTATTATAATGTTTTTAAGATCGTTAAAAGGTCACTCAGAGGTAACTTTTAACATGTTGACACTTTTAACCCCTATGTTTCATAAAGTTTTAAATTTAAGCGCAAACGGCTTTCAATGTCTGATAATTTTATTCATCAAAGAATACGAACATCCTATGAGATCATTCAGAGGCACGAGTTTGGCATGATGACACATCTGATCCTTTTACTTGCATATTTACATTGTTTGACAACTTTAGTCCCTCAAGATCAACCCAATACACGTTTAAAGTCCATAACACGTGTCTTTATTATATTGGTCATGATTTTACGAGGTGTTATAGGTTTGGTTGACCAACTTGGAACGGGTAATGTAACGTAGCATACCGAGCAATCTAAGGTGAGTTTACTTCTCTTGAGCATGCGTCCCAGTGGGTGGGACAATCAAACGGGTATTCCTGAGAGGAATAAGTCTTTTCTGGGTAAAAACTGGGATGTTGGATAATACACTCATTTCCTGTCACCTTAAGTCCCATCTTCTACCGAATAGTTACCTGAGAGGTAATGGGGTTTTAGTTGATAGCGCTATTAGGCTTGGCAACCTCACACCGTACCTGAGAGGACGGGCGTGAACTAATGACCTTAATCATGACCAATGCTTTGATAGGGGGCATTGGGGACGGGAAAAACAATCTGACGCCATCTTGTACGGTACTCGAGTTATAATTAACATTGTTAATAAACTGAACTAAACACTTGGTAACCAAACGTTTTCATAAAACTGTGGACTCGCCAGCTTTGTGCTGATACACATGTTGCATGCTCGCAGGTTATTAGGTATGTGGCTGTGGAACTTGCTGTCTGGGATGTTGGAGTGGTCATGGGTCGAGATACATGGAAATACGGAACGAGACTAATTGGTTACCTATATTTTGGGCTTGAGTTGATTAAACTTTGAGTTATGCTTCCGCTGAACACGTTGGGTTTATAAATAATGTTTTGACGTACTTTATTTAATGAATGAAAGCTTTTATTTAAAATCTTGTATGAGTTCAATGTGATTGGTGGCTAGATCCTGGAACGTCACACGCCTCGCGGTGGTTTCCGCTCGGGGTACTTTTGGGGGTGTGACAGTTTGGTATCAGAACCACTGGTTATAGTGAACTAGGTTTTAAAACGTTTTTTATAAAACCAGACTATAACCAAACAATTTTGAATACGACCATGACACTCAGCTCCAGATTGCAAGGTTCGTCTCTCGTTTACTCATTGCACTGCATTACTAGTAAACACTTATGTATGATATTGCATGTGATAGCGCGTTTATCACTACAATATGAATTCATGTGTTACTTGCCTGTGTTATGTGATTGATAGTGTGGCGTTTCCCTTAGACATTCATGACCCATGTTTTGTGATGTTCTTTGTCTTGCTACTCGAGTCTGAGGAACCATTTAACACGAGTTAGGAGGAACTGAGACTAGCATGCAAATCATATTATTATTGTGGGTGCACACATAATAATAATGTGGGGTGCATGTGAGTCCCAGTGAGGATTAACAAGTGTGAAAGGGGTTCATTCCATTATTCGACCTAATGAGAAACACAACAAATCTATAGGGGTCATAGTGATGATTGCCCCCCCCCCCCATATAAACGTGATCCTTTTACTCTTCTATGAATCTTTACGAAACTCGATGCTGTCGAGTATTATCTGAACACTCATCTGAACGTCTAGGGAACAATATAAGCATGTTAGGTATTAACGCGAACGCCTTCGAGTTAATTATCGAAGCATTGAATACTGGGTTCGTATCTTCCTCACTTTTCTCGTTTGCTTGAATCCCACGAATTGATGACTCAGATCCAGAAGTATGATCACCTCTGTAATTCCCTAACAATGTACTGTGTATTATTTAATCGACTCACAAGACCGATGGACAAGAGATTGAACGTGATACAATACTGACCATAGTATTAGGATGACCCTGCTTCCCGACAACGAACACCAGCAGATTGATTTCAATCGAGTCCCTGACCCTAGTCGGCAACCTTTGGGAGCCAACTCTTACGAATCAATCGGGGCATAAACGCTGACAATTGACCGGAGTATGGAACGTGTAGTTATTAGTGACATGGGTGGTACCCTAGGACGTGACAAGAACAGCGAGAAGGTGGACCCTATTGGTAAAAGATCGCAGAGAACTGTTTTCAAAGCGGCGACATTAGAAGCAATGGCCACGGTGGCAATAAAGTATTTGTAATCAAAATCTTCAGTATGGGAATGAAGGAGACTTCGGCGATAACGATGATGATGAAAATGGTGCTCGTGGAGGAGTACTTACGGCTGGCGTGGGTGACGCCAGGTATGATAACAACATAGTGAGTTGTACGTTTTGTGTGAATAACCTTTCTTCCCCCTGTTTTGTTGGACACCGACATTTTTTGAAACCGAACCTGTTGTAGAATCGGCAGATGGCCAGTCAATCGAAGCCTCACATGTTCGCTGGGATGTAAACTCGACCTTGTGGGTCAAGTGTTCGACATCGACCTTCCTTCCGTTACCCTTGATAGTTTCGATGCAGTAGTTAGTGTGGACTGGTTATCCAGATATCGCGCTGATATACTCTGTGGGGAGAAAATTTTGCGTATCCCTCTTCCTAGTGGAGAATCGTTGTCTGTCCTAAGGCGTCAGAGTGGTGCTGTCACACCCCCAAAAAACCACACGCGGAGTACCACCGCTTGGAGGCGTGACATGACCAGGACCAAGCCACCAATCATATTGAACATAAGTATATAGTAAAAGTCATTCATCAATACGATAGGTGTTCCAAAACCAAATATAAACAAGTGTGCAGCGGAAGCATTTAAAGTAAAACCCAACATAAGTTTAAGTACAAAATGTCATAATGTTCAACAACACATTTCACGATCCATGTCCACAACGACCGTGCCTCCTGTGCAAGCTCCAAAAGTACCTAAGGTCCTGCAAGGCATGTAACAGAGAGTCAACAACTAGTTGAGCGAGTTCACAGTTGGTTATTTAGTTATAATGTTCGTATCGTAAATCGTATGTTTGTTTAGAAATCATGTATCGTATGTAATAGCATCGCGGCCCTCTAGGCATGTTTGCGAAGTTTAGTGGGGGTTTCCCATGTTTTGTAGACTAGTTATAGTTGTATCGCGACCCTCCAGGCATGTTTGCGAAGATTAAAGTATAGTTCGCGGCCATTCCAGGCATGTTTGCGAAGATTGTTCTAGTATAGTTCGCGGCCATTCCAGGCATGGTTGCGAAGATTGTTCTAGTATAGTTCGCGGCCATTCCAGGCATGTTTGCGAAGATTGTTCTAGTATAGTTCGCGGCCATTCCAGGCATGTTTGCGAAGATTGTTCTAGTATAGTTCGCGGCCATTCCAGGCATGTTTGCGAAGATAAGTATATGTATCACTAGTCTAGTAGTATCTACCATTGACCTTCCTCTCCCGAGGCCAATGATATGTAATTCCGATAACTCTTAAGCATAAATAATCAATCAACCCATTCCCAACCCCGGGAATCCCATGCCTTGGTAGAAGTGTGAACTCACCTTGTTTTGCTCGGTATGCTAAGTATGTGCTCAAAGTAAGTCAATCACGTCCTAAAGTACGCACGTATACATAATCAGTTTGTATTTACGAGGTTAGCTCGCAAATAAAATCATAGTGGACAACGCATCAAAATCACCAAGTAGCACATTGCACGTATACATAATCAGTTTGTAGTCACAAGGTACACGTATGAGCAGGTAGTACGTATTCGAAATCACACAAGTCATGTATAGCATTTAACAGCAGTTAGATATTCCAGATAACACTTAACAGCATTAACTCAAGTTACTGTGCAGCCTACCTATTTGGCGAAACACATTATTGACGAAACACATACATCGACGAATCACATTCTGTTTCGTCGAGTCTTGTTTGGCGAAACAGGATTTTTATCTCGTCGACTATCCTTGGCGAAACACATGTGTTTCGTCGGTTCTGTATCAGCAATAAAAACAATGTCATAAAGAAATCCAATGCCCTAGTGGCCGACATCTAGCAATCACCACCCAACCTCATTGGACCTCCAATATCATCAACCGATTGGACCTTTAATAAGAATTATCAACACTACCAAACATCATCAATATATCCGACACATACACATAGTCAAAGCAAAACAGCAAGTACCCAATTAATTCCAATAATATGGGCATGTTCTAAATTAGTGGTCCAATCATAAAAGACTAACCGGTTCACTAAGTCAATGCCCCATATTGGTTTAATTAAGATTTCATGTGCTAGTGTTAGTGAGGTCCAATAGTGATCAAGCTAGTTGTGATCTTGTCAGTCAATAACATGCACACTTTATTACATTTAGAACTTCAATCATTATCATAACAAAATCCCTAACCTCCCTACCAATCGATTTATCATAAATGGATTGAATCACAGCAACCAACGAACAACATATCATTACACATAAACACCACATGTATAAAGAAATCAAAGAACAAGGGAAACCGATTAGACGAGCACGCACTAACCGAGATATCCGGGATGAACACGGGAGGATTCGAGAGAGAAAGATGATGGTGGGAGATAGTTATCGCCTTTTCAAAGTGGAGAGTTCTAGGGTTTCTTGTTTGCTAAAATGTGAAACAGGAAGTCGGTTCACGTTAATATGAACGAATTACCGTTCTGGGCCCTTAATGGGCTTGGCGAAACTGGGCTTGGCGAAACAGACTTCTGTTTCGTCGAGATGCTTATGGCGAAACAGTCTGTTTCGTCGGGTCCTGTCTGTTTCGTCGAGTCCTTTTATGTGTTAACAGTTTAAGTTTTCAACAGGTTTCATGTTAAACAGCCAAACACAAAATCATGCAACCACAATGCGTTCATAAAAAAAAATAACGTGTACAGTCACAAGTTAAACAAGTCAAACAACTACACAGTCAAAGTCAACGTGCACTTAATGCGAAAGTGAAAGTCGGAAACTCGAGTTGTCACATTATCCCCAACTTGAAAGAAATTTCGTCCCGAAATTTAGCATGCGGTTACTGAGGAAGCTAGGTAAGTTATCGTTTACTGGTTTTCCTGGGGTGTCACATCATCCCCCCGTTGATTTGGGATTTCATCCCGAACTTCTGTAGTAGCTTCAGCCTCAGTAGTAGTTGCATTGTTTTCGAACAACTGGGGATATTTGAGTTCCATTTGGTCTTCGCGTTCCCAGGTATACTCTGGGCCACGACGGGAGTTCCAACGAACTCGAACAAGAGGTATTCTGGTGTTCTTGAGGACCTTAACATCCCGGTCCGTGATTTCAACTGGTTCTTCGACAAAATGCAACCGCTCGTCGATAGTGAGTTCCTTCAAGGGAACTATGTGGGTCTCATCTGACGTACACTTCTTCAAATTCGACACGTGAAAGACGTTGTGAACTGCACTGAGTTCAGCTGGTAAGTTCAATCTGTAGGCTACCCTGCCTATCTTCTCAATAACTTCGAAAGGTCCGACGTATCGTGGATTAAGTTTGCCGCGTTTGCCAAAACGAACCACACCCTTCCAGGGTGAAACTTTGAGTAGCGCTCGATCCCCAACCTGGAATTCGAGTAGTTTTCTATCTTTATCGGCGTATGCTTTCTGACGGTCACGAGCTGCCGCCATGCGTTGTCGTATTTGAGCAATCTTTTCAGTAGTATCAACTACCATTTCTGGACCTGTGATCTGACTGTCACCCACCTCTGCCCAACAAAGAGGTGATCGGCATTTACGCCCGTACAATGCCTCAAATGGAGCAGCTTTAATGCTGATGTGGTAACTGTTGTTGTACGAAAATTCCACAAGTGGCAAATGTTTTTCCCAGCCCTTGCCAAAGTCAATTACGCACGCCCGAAGCATGTCTTCTAGAGTTTGAATAGTGCGCTCAGATTGCCCATCTGTCTGAGGATGGTATGCCGTGCTCATGTCTAATCGAGAGCCAAAAGATTTGTGCATTGCTTGCCACAGTTCTGAAGTAAAACGTGCGTCATGATCAGAGATAATAGAGGTGGGCACCCCGTGCCTCGAGACAACTTCCTTAAGGTATATGTCTGCTAGAGTGGAGAACTTATCCGTTTCCTTGATAGCCAAGAAGTGAGCAGACTTTGTGAGTCGATCCACGATCACCCAAATAGTATCATTCCCACGCTGAGATCTAGGTAGGCCAGTAACAAAATCCATGGAAATTTGTTCCCATTTCCATTGTGGTATCTCAGGTTGCTGGAGTGGGCCTGATGGTTTCTGATATTCCGCTTTGACTCTCGCACAAGTCAAACACTTGCTAACGTAAGTTGCTATGTGGGCCTTCATGCTAGGCCACCAATATGTAGTTCTGAGGTCGTGGTACATCTTATCCGAACCAGGATGTACTGAGTAGCGAGACTTATGAGCTTCATCCATTACAAGCTCGCGTAAATTACCATAGAGTGGGACCCAGATGCGTCCGGTTACATAATAGGCGCCGTCTGCCCTTTGTTCTAACCGTTGCCTTGAACCGCGTAGGGCTTCAGCCCTGACGTTTTTTGGTTTCAATGCTTCTACCTGAGCATCTCGTATATGTGAAGGAAGACTGGACTGAATAGTGAGTTGCAACGCTCGTGCACGCCTAGGTGTAGTATCCTTTCGACTGAGGGCGTCGGCCACCACATTGGCTTTGCCCGGATGGTACTTTATGGCACACTCGTAATCGTTCAGCAGCTCGACCCATCTACGTTGTCGCATGTTCAATTCTTTCTGCTTGAATATATGCTCAAGACTCCTGTGATCAGTGTAGATGGTGCACTTAGTGCCATACAGGTAATGTCGCCATATCTTGAGCGCAAAAACAACAGCTCCCAGTTCTAGATCATGTGTAGTGTAATTCCGTTCGTGAATCTTAAGTTGACGTGAAGCATAAGCAATAACTTTATCCCGTTGCATCAATACACATCCAAGACCTTGGATAGATGCGTCGCAGTAGACTACAAAATCGTCCGTGCCTTCCGGCAATGAGAGGATAGGTGCGCTACAGAGTCTATCCTTTAAGTGCTGAAACGCTGTTTCCTGTGTATTACTCCAACGGTAAGCAATACCTTTCTGTGTCAGTAATGTAAGCGGCTGTGCAATCTTTGAGAAGTCTTTGATGAACCGTCTGTAATAACCTGCCAAACCCAAGAATTGGCGTATTTCAGTTGGTGTGCGAGGCGCAGGCCAGTTCTCGATCGAATCTACCTTGGATGGATCAACATGAATCCCATCCTTGTTTACCACGTGGCCTAAGAAGTGGACTTCACGAAGCCAGAAGTCGCATTTTGAAAACTTAGCGTACAGCTGTTCCGTTCGAAGGAGTTCCAAAATAAGTCGTAAATGCTGCTCATGTTCCTCCCGATTCTTCGAATAAATTAGGATGTCGTCGATGAAAACAATAACAAACTTGTCAAGATAAGGTTTGCACACCCTGTTCATAAGATCCATGAAAACCGCAGGCGCGTTCGTTAACCCGAATGGCATAACCAAAAACTCGTAATGGCCGTAGCGAGTTCTGAATGCTGTTTTGGAGACGTCCTCATCCCGGACTCTCAATTGATGATAGCCTGACCTCAGGTCAATCTTCGAGTAATAGCTCGACCCTTGCAACTGGTCGAATAAGTCGTCGATGCGTGGAAGTGGATAGCGATTCTTCACGGTCACCTTGTTTTGTTCGCGGTAATCTATGCACATACGAAAGGTACCGTCTTTCTTCTTCACAAATAATACTGGAGCTCCCCAGGGCGAAGAGCTAGGACGTATGAAACCCTTTTTCCAAGAGTTCTTGCAATTGCTTAAACAGTTCTTCTAGTTCATTTGGAGCTAAGCGATAAGGTGCTCGAGCTATGGGTGCTGCTCCTGGAGCTAGCTCGATCTGAAATTCGACTTGGCGATTAGACGGTAACCCAGGTAACTCTTCAGGAAACACTTGAGGAAAGTCGCGTACAACAGGAATATCCTCTAACTTCTTTTCTTTCGTCGATGTATCTGTAACGAGTGCTAAAACAGCTGTGTGGCCCTTTCACAAACACTTCTGAGCCTTCAAGAAGGAGATGATGCCACTCACGACACCACTCTTGTCGTCTTGAACTTTGAGAGGTTCTTTTCCAGTACGGGGAATGCGAATGATCTTTTCCTTGCATAGGGTCTCTGCTTGTTGTTGGGATAACCAATCCATACCAATAACGATGTCGAAACCATCACAACATTGGGGTCATTCCTAGCATCATCCTGACCAATCACGAACCCTTGACCCCTGGCACCATTGCCGTCGTTATTACCCCCGTTGTTATTCCCGTTGCCCTGATTATTGTTGTTGCTGGTTCTGCGGTGCTTGCTGTTGCTGCTGACGATTCTGATGTGCTGGTTGTGAACTCCTGAAATCTTTAGTTCCATGACCCATCTTGAGACACCTCTGGCAACGACCCCTGTTGCACTGACCATTGTGGTGTCTGTTGCACTTGTTACTCTTTGGGCGATTTCCTCGATATCCACCCTGCCCTTGACTACCAGAAGATTGCTGACCAGGGCTCTGGTATTCATCAATCCTTCGCTGCTGTGCCTGGGACTGAACCGTAGTCGAACCCTTGCTAGAGGTTCCATCCCACTTTCGTTTGTTATCACTGGGAGTAGCAGTAGTAGTGGTAGTAGCACCGATACGCTTAAGCAGCCTGTTCTGTTCCACTGCCTGGTCTGTGAGTCGATGAGCAAGACGAGTAACATCCGGGATAGTAGCAAGGTTGGCAGAAGTCACATGACTTTGAATTTCTGGTACTAAGCCTTTGAAATACAGTTCAATACGCTTGATTGGAGGGTCCGCCATAGTTGGACACAAGATGGCCAGCTCGTTCGATCTTCTGGTGTACGCTTCAATTTCTGACCCCGTCATTTCCAAGTGGTAAAACTCTACCTCCAGCTTATGAATATCATCACGGCTACAGTATTCCTCTTTGATCAACTCCTTGAAATCATTCCAGGGTGTGGCGTTAGCGACAGCCAACCCTAACATCTGAACTTGCGCATTCCACCAAGTCAGCGCAATGCCTTCTAGAGTACCAGTGGCGTACTTCACCCTGCGAGCCTCAGAGCATTCACACATTTCAAATACAGACTCGAGCTTTTCAAACCAATGGAGGAGTCCAACCGCTCCTTCCGTGCCACTAAAAGTAGTAGGACGACAGTCCATGAAAGTTTTGAAGGTGCAAACAGGTGGCTGAGCGTGCTGACCTGTTGTGTGCGTAAGAGTAAACATACTTGAGCACGAGTGTTGGTTTACGAGAGTAGGATCTAAAGATCCTAGAGTAAGTGGTGATGGCAGGTTACACCTCCTGCCTGGACAGCTGCGAGTGCTGCAGTAACTTGTTCAGTGATCGAAGCCGCCAACTGGGCTTGAGTTAGGTTAACACGTCCGCTCATGATCTCGATAGCAAATATGACATAAGTGAGAGAGGTTCGCGAGTAGTGTGAAGAGAGTGAGCACACAAGTATTCTCAAGCAATAACATATAGTAGGTTCTGCAATCTGAGCATACTACGAGCAAAGTTCTATGCAATTCTAGCATGTAGGCAATAAACATAAACCTTATTACCTAAGATGTTGAGTCTTGCACGTGGAGCGAGGCGTCGTTGTGGATCGTTGAGCACTGTTTCGGTTATAGTCTGGTTTTAATAAAAACGTTTTCCCCTTATTAAAACCAAGTTCTCTATAACCAATGGCTCTGATACCAATCTGTCACACCCCCAAAAAACCACACGCGGAGTACCACCGCTTGGAGGCGTGACATGACCAGGACCAAGCCACCAATCATATTGAACATAAGTATATAGTAAAAGTCATTCATCAATACGATAGGTGTTCCAAAACCAAATATAAACAAGTGTGCAGCGGAAGCATTTAAAGTAAAACCCAACATAAGTTTAAGTACAAAATGTCATAATGTTCAACAACACATTTCACGATCCATGTCCACAACGACCGTGCCTCCTGTGCAAGCTCCAAAAGTACCTAAGGTCCTGCAAGGCATGTAACAGAGAGTCAACAACTAGTTGAGCGAGTTCACAGTTGGTTATTTAGTTATAATGTTCGTATCGTAAATCGTATGTTTGTTTAGAAATCATGTATCGTATGTAATAGCATCGCGGCCCTCTAGGCATGTTTGCGAAGTTTAGTGGGGGTTTCCCATGTTTTGTAGACTAGTTATAGTTGTATCGCGACCCTCCAGGCATGTTTGCGAAGATTAAAGTATAGTTCGCGGCCATTCCAGGCATGTTTGCGAAGATTGTTCTAGTATAGTTCGCGGCCATTCCAGGCATGGTTGCGAAGATTGTTCTAGTATAGTTCGCGGCCATTCCAGGCATGTTTGCGAAGATTGTTCTAGTATAGTTCGCGGCCATTCCAGGCATGTTTGCGAAGATTGTTCTAGTATAGTTCGCGGCCATTCCAGGCATGTTTGCGAAGATAAGTATATGTATCACTAGTCTAGTAGTATCTACCATTGACCTTCCTCTCCCGAGGCCAATGATATGTAATTCCGATAACTCTTAAGCATAAATAATCAATCAACCCATTCCCAACCCCGGGAATCCCATGCCTTGGTAGAAGTGTGAACTCACCTTGTTTTGCTCGGTATGCTAAGTATGTGCTCAAAGTAAGTCAATCACGTCCTAAAGTACGCACGTATACATAAGCAGTTTGTATTTACGAGGTTAGCTCGCAAATAAAATCATAGTGGACAACGCATCAAAATCACCAAGTAGCACATTGCACGTATACATAATCAGTTTGTAGTCACAAGGTACACGTATGAGCAGGTAGTACGTATTCGAAATCACACAAGTCATGTATAGCATTTAACAGCAGTTAGATATTCCAGATAACACTTAACAGCATTAACTCAAGTTACTGTGCAGCCTACCTATTTGGCGAAACACATTATTGACGAAACACATACATCGACGAATCACATTCTGTTTCGTCGAGTCTTGTTTGGCGAAACAGGATTTTTATCTCGTCGACTATCCTTGGCGAAACACATGTGTTTCGTCGGTTCTGTATCAGCAATAAAAACAATGTCATAAAGAAATCCAATGCCCTAGTGGCCGACATCTAGCAATCACCACCCAACCTCATTGGACCTCCAATATCATCAACCGATTGGACCTTTAATAAGAATTATCAACACTACCAAACATCATCAATATATCTGACACATACACATAGTCAAAGCAAAACAGCAAGTACCCAATTAATTCCAATAATATGGGCATGTTCTAAATTAGTGGTCCAATCATAAAAGACTAACCGGTTCACTAAGTCAATGCCCCATATTGGTTTAATTAAGATTTCATGTGCTAGTGTTAGTGAGGTCCAATAGTGATCAAGCTAGTTGTGATCTTGTCAGTCAATAACATGCACACTTTATTACATTTAGAACTTCAATCATTATCATAACAAAATCCCTAACCTCCCTACCAATCGATTTATCATAAATGGATTGAATCACAGCAACCAACGAACAACATATCATTACACATAAACACCACATGTATAAAGAAATCAAAGAACAAGGGAAACCGATTAGACGAGCACGCACTAACCGAGATATCCGGGATGAACACGGGAGGATTCGAGAGAGAAAGATGATGGTGGGAGATAGTTATCGCCTTTTCAAAGTGGAGAGTTCTAGGGTTTCTTGTTTGCTAAAATGTGAAACAGGAAGTCGGTTCACGTTAATATGAACGAATTACCGTTCTGGGCCCTTAATGGGCTTGGCGAAACTGGGCTTGGCGAAACAGACTTCTGTTTCGTCGAGATGCTTATGGCGAAACAGTCTGTTTCGTCGGGTCTTGTCTGTTTCGTCGAGTCCTTTTATGTGTTAACAGTTTAAGTTTTCAACAGGTTTCATGTTAAACAGCCAAACACAAAATCATGCAACCACAATGCGTTCATAAAAAAAAATAACGTGTACAGTCACAAGTTAAACAAGTCAAACAACTACACAGTCAAAGTCAACGTGCACTTAATGCGAAAGTGAAAGTCGGAAACTCGAGTTGTCACAGGTGCAAAGGTTGGCGTCATTTCAGCTATGAAAGCCCAGAAGTATCTACGGAGGAATTATCCCGCTATGTTAGCACTCGTTACTGATGCTAAGGCTAAGGAAAAGAGGATCAAGGATCCACCAGCTATTCATGATTTCTCCTGACTTGCTACCTGAAGAACTTTCAGGTTACTTCCACAACTGTTAGGTAGAATCTCAGTTTGATCTCACGCCAGGGGCAGCCCTGATTACTCGTACTCCTTACCGTCTTGCACCGGGAGGGTTGCAAGAACTGCCTAATCAACTTCGGGAAATATTGGACAGGAGTTTTGTCGATCCTAGTTTTTCGCCTTGGGGAGCCCCAGTTCTATCCGTGAAAGAAGGAAGATGGGCCTTTTCGCATATGTACTGATTATCGAGAACTCAACAAGGTGACTGCCGAGAACCGTTCGCCTCGACCATGTATTGACAATCGGTTGACCAGTTGCGAGGGTCAAGCTCCCATTCGAGGGTAGACTGACGAACGGACTATCATCAGATGGAAGTCCAAGAAGAGGGTGTCCCTACAATGGCATTTCGAACGCAGTACGACCATTATGATTTTCTGTTCATGTCATTCAAGTTACCCAATACACCAGCAGCCTTATGGATCACATGAATCGTAGGTGTAAACCTCATCTTGCCAAATTCGTCGACCGTATTTATTGATGACGTTTTGAATCATTTCCAGGAGAAAGGAACACCATGAGCAGCAGTTGTATCCTATCTTGGAGCTCCTGAGGGAGGAGCCACTCCACATGAAGTCTTTCTAAGTGTGACTTCTGGATTCGAGAAGTACACTTTCTTGGTCATATAGTCAACGAATTGGGAACACATGTGGATCCAGCTAAGATCCGTTCTACTAAGAATTAGTCACTAAAGAGTCCGTCGGAGGTGCGGAAATTTCTTAATCTCGCTAAGTACCGTCGCAGATTCATCAGGGGATTTTCGAAGATCGTACAGCTTTAATCGCTTTAACACAACAGGGTACTGTGTATTCATGGAGGACAGAACAGGAGAACGTCTTTTCAGCTTCGAAACTAAACTCTTAATGCACTGAATGTTGTCATTACCCGATGGTACAGGTGATCTGGTAGTGTACCATGTTGTCTCAATTCAGGGTCTCTGTTGCGTGCGGGTGCAGCGCGAGAAAGTGATAGCTTACGTTTCTCAACTGTTGTAGATTTACAAGAAGAATTACATGACTCACAACCTGGGACAGAAGCCATGGCCTTTGGATTTAGAATCTGGAGGTGTTCCTTGTATGGTACCAAAGGCGCTATTTAGACCGATCACAAGGGCCTTCAGTATATCTTTGATCAGAAAGAATTAAACATACGACGGCGTCGCTGAATGGAACTCTTGAACGATTGCGACTGTGAAACCTAAACGTGCACGAGCTTTGCAGCTCACCATCGACTCTAACCTTCCTGATCAGATTCGTTCTGCCCAAACCGAAACATTCAAGGAAGAGAATCTTCAAGCTGAACCTATGCAGGGCATGGGGAAACAACGGCTGCCAAAAGTCAGACGGTATTCGCTACCTTATAGGGTGAATATGGGTCCCACTATACGACAACCTTGGGAACTTGTGTTGGACGAAGCACACAAGTCTCGATATTCCACTCGTCTGGATTTTGATGGAATGTATTAGGATCTAAGGATCTTGTACTGGTGACTGAGCATGAAGGCCCACATAACAATGTATGTGAATGATGTTTGACTTGTGCGAAAGTCTGGGTGTAATATCAGAAACCTTCTGGTTTGTGTCAGCAACCAGAAACACCCATATGGAAATGGGAACAGGCTGCCATGGATTTTGTCACAGGACTACCTAAAACTAGAAACGGAAACGACATCACCTGGGTGATCGCTGATTGTCTCACGTAACCAGCACGCTTTCTTGCAATAAAGGAAACTGACGAGTCTTCGCAACTTGTGAATATTTCTCTAAGAGAGACGGTTTCTAGGCACGGGGTGCCAACCTCTAACATCTCGGATCGTGATCCGCGTTTCATATCCGTCTTGTGACAGGCGATGCACAAATCGTTCGGCTCGCGCCTTGACATGAGCACTGCTTATCACCCTCAGATGGATGGTCAAAGCGAACGGATCATCCAGATGCTTGAAGACATGTTGCGAGCATGTGTGATTGATTTTGGTAAAGGTTGGGAAAAACACTTACCTCGGTAGGATTTTCCTATAACAACAGTTACCATTTCAGTATCCTGGCAGCTCCATTCGAGGCATTGTACGGACGGAAATGTTGATCCCCTCTTTGTTGGGTTGCGGTGGGTGACAGCCAAATCACAGGTCCAGAACTTGTACTTGAAACCTCTGAGAAGATTATTCTGATTAGAAATCGTATGGCGACAGCGCATGACCGTCAGAAAAGCTAAGCTGACGAGCGCAGGAAACCCTTGGAGTTCGCTGTAGGCGATCGTATTATGTTGAAAGTTTTCACCCTGGAAGGGTGTGGTGTGCTTTGGGAAGCAAGGCAAACTGAATCCATGCCACGTTGGCACGTTCAAAAATCTTGGAAAGAATCGGCAACGTTGCCTACCGACTTAAATTACCTGATGAGTTGGGTAACGTTCATGACGTCTTTCATGTCTCGAACCTGAAAAACATGTTTGTCCGATGAAACACTTGTCATGCCATTGCAAGAGCTAAAGATTGATGATAAGTTACAGTTTGTCGAAGAACCCATCGAAATCATGGACCGGGAAGTTAAGGTCCGTAAACACAGTCGAATCCCAATCGTGAGGGTTCGTTGGAACTCAAGACGTGGACCGGAGTTCACGTGGGAATGCGAGGATCAGATGAAGCTCAAGTATCCTCAACTATTCAAAACTGCTGAACCAAACCCTGATGCAACTGGCGAATTTCAGGACGAAATTCCCTTTCAAGTTGGGGATGATGTGGCACCCGAGGAAAATCCACAATCATCTTGAATTATCACTCCACTCCTCTGTTACTGCTTATCAAATTTCGGGACGAAATTTCTTTAAAGTTGGGGATGATGTGACAACTTGTATTTTAAGAGTCTTTTCTTTGTGGTTTGATACAACTTATATGTACGCTACGTGAACAGTGATATGTTGATGGCAAGTGAATGCTTTAAATGTGTGAATTGTTGTTAATTATTAAGTGTTATTGTTTTCATAAGAACTCGATCACGTAATACTCTTTGGGCAGCACACCCGTCTCGTGTACAATCGTTCTTGGTCCAAAGCTCGTGCCTTGGCCTACGGCCCAAACCAGTGAGCCCGGCCCGCTCCTTAGTGTGCATACACATTTGGTTGTGTGTGGTTTCTTATATTCTGTAAAACACAAAACAACACGAAACCCTAAACTCCCTCATCCTCTCTATCTCGTACGGCAGCCCCTTCCTCCTTCGAAGCTCTTGGATCGCAGCACCATCTCTCCCTCATTCTATCACTCGCGTGCACACAACCTCTCTCTCGGTTAGTATGTTAATCATAGTTTTGAATTGAATTTCCGGTTGTGTTTATGCTTGTTGTATCGACTAGGGGGTATGTGTTGTTAGGTTATGAGTATGAGATAAAAGCCATGATGTAGGGTCTTGCGTATTTAATGTTTCGATGTTTATTAGCCGTATGAAGGTTGATTACGTAGTTAGGGTTTGCATGATGTAGGTGTTGATGATTCTTGTGTGTTTCGATGATCATTGTCTTGGTTGGATTGATGTCAGCTTGTGTGAAGAAACTAATGGTTCTGATTGTACATGATTAGGGTTATATGATTCCATGAAACCACGGTGATTATGTTAGTTTTGATGAACGACGGCAATTTGGGTTTATTGATCATGGTTATCTGCTGAGGTGCAGCGACGAAAGACTCCCCACGAAGAACCCAAGTCGACGAAGAACCTGATTCTTCGTTGACTGGTCTTTGACAAACAACTAGGGTTCTTCATCACAATCACTTCTTGATGAAGTATGGTTCTTCGCCATGAGGGCATCCCACGAAGAACTGGTTCTTCGTGAAGATGCTGCAAGAGAACAAAACAGTTTAATTAGCAAACAAACTAATATGCATACTACACATAACAAACCGCCGTGTCGACATAACGAAACTGTAACGAGTCGTGTCCACATAACATGTGTCAACATAAGGTTTGAATAGTTTATGATGTGTATGATGATGAATGTTTATGTTTGTAAAATTTCATTTGTGGCATGTTAATATTAATTATGAATGAAGAACCTGATTTGGCTCATGTGAGTAGCAAACCCACCTGTTAAGTGTTGTTATGTGGCATGCACGTGAGATGAGGACTTGTATGAGACTTGAGTACTTGCTACGTGTTATACGGTGATCTTTGCGGTGAAAGCAATCTGTGAAATATGTGATTTAATTGATTATGAAACTGATTTTATTGGTAACTACTGTTTGGAACGTGAACTTGTGTTATGAACGCGTATGAAATCTAAACGTTTGCTATGTGTTACGTGACAATGGTATTACATGTGACTCGCTGAATACGTGATTTGGATATGTGTTTACGAAACTGCTCATCTTTGGTAACCACGGTAGGGTTTGGTTGACCAACTTGGAACGGGTAATGTAACGTAGCATACCGAGCAATCTAACTTCTCTTGAGCATGCGTCCCGGTGGGTGGGACAATCAAACGGGTATTCCTGAGAGGAATAAATATTTTCTAGGTAAAAACTGGGATGTTGGATAATACACTCATTTCCTATCACCTTAAGTCCCATCTTCTACCGAATAGTTACCTGAGAGGTAACGGGGTATTAGTTGATAGCGCTATTAGGCTTGGCAACCCCACACCGTACCTGAGAGGATGAGCGTGAACTAATGACCTTAATCATGACCAATGCTTTGATAGGGGGCAATGGGGACGGGCAAAACAATCTGACGCCATCTTGTACGGTACTCGAGTTATTATCAACATTGTTAATAAACTTAACTAAACACTTGGTAACCAAACGTTTTCATAAAACTGTGGACTCGCCAGCTTTGTGCTGATACACTTGTTGCATGCTCGCAGGTTATTAGGTATGTGGCTGTGGAACTTGCTGTCTGGGATGCTAGAGTGGTCATGGGTCGAGATACATGGAAATACGAAATGAGACTAATTGGTTACCTATATTTTGGGCTTGAGTTGATTAAACTTTGTATTATGCTTCCGCTGAACACGTTGGGTTTATAAATAATGTTTTGACATACTTTATTTAATAAATGAAAGCTTTTATTTAAAATCTTGTATGAGTTCAATGTGATTGGTGGCTAGATCCTGGAACGTCACACGCCTCGCGGGGGTTTCCGTTCGGGGTATTTTTGGGGGTGTGACATCTACTATCTACGATAAGACCTTTACTTGATGTACTTGATAATCCTGCCTTGCATATACCTAGTTCCTCTCACCAACAAATTACTGAGAGATTACTACCTCAAGTGACTAGGGCGAGTCCAGGAATCATTGCTAGCCCACAAGCAGAAGAGGCTACACCTCATGTGTCTTAAGAGACACTTGAAGGTATTTCAAGTGGGGCAGCTACTACAATTGTAGAGACAACAGTCTCACAATTGGACAGTAGTTACATTATTAAGACCCTCTTGAAGGCAACAACTGTTGAATCTACAATTGTACACTCTAAAATAGTTGGAAGTCCCTAGTACCAAGACAAGGGGGCATCTAGTTCAAAACCAGATACAACTACCTCTGGTGGGAATTCAGATGATCTTACTCGTTTAGGTGATGAGTTAAGATATAAGGAATTGACGGTTAGAGTATCCAATTTGGAATCCTCAGTGGCTGAGATAAAAAACATGATGAAGATATTGGTACAAAACTCTACTCCTCCTCCTACAAATGCAGAACTTGCAGAAAAAGTTTGATTCATGCCCAAGCTTATCTACAACTACAAAAGTAGTCTGCATATGCCTCTTATAACATGGAAATTATCAGAAATATGGTTGAAGCAAGATTTAATGATACACAAGTAGAAATTCAAGCCATCAAAGATTATCTCTATCAAGCTATAGGAACTGCTCCTATTCCCATGTATCCTGCAGATGATGCCAAAAAGGGGGAAAAAAGTGATAGCCTAAGAAAGCCTCCCCCAGTAAACCCAGCCAAAAAGGCTAAGGTTTCTCAAACCACTATTTTATCTCAAACCACTCTTTCACCCACTCAAACCACTGTCCCATCCTAAACCACTGCATCCATAACATCTGTTGGCATTTCAAAACTACCAACATATGTTACAACAACACCATCATTACCACTTCACTACCACCTATCCTTCAAACCAAAAAATGAAAAATGATCACTTCACCTATCAAATCACCCATCAAAACATCTTCCATCAAAATCACAACATCATCAACTTCAACATCATCACCACCATCATCATGTATTTCATCGGCAAATCTTCCAAGCCCAGCCAGTGTCAATGAATACTTAGAATTAAAGAAAAGGCAGACCAAAAGAATGGTTTTTGAAAGAAACCAAGGGAAGAATGATAAACAGATTCTGCAGATCCTATCAGAAGAATACAGAAAGCTAGAAGACTAAGAGGCTATGCCACCATGATCCGCATAAACCTATCCCATGATCCTGTAACTAATGCAGATCTGAAAAAGCTGCTCAAAGAGGATTACCTTAATCACATCATGGAAAAAAAACCATATGATGCTGATAAGGAACATTCACAGGGTGGCCAACTGAATACTTGTTAGATGAAATAGTGAGGATTGAAAAGTTGAAGCTATTCCCTAATATCACTCAATCACCCCCAAATTGGAAAGATGGCAAAAAGTAGGGATGGCAATGGGTCGGTTTTGGGTTGGGTATTGGTAATCCCATACCCATATCCGGTTGTAAAATCGTGTCCCATACCCAGCCCAATACCTATCGGGTATATGTCGGGTAATTACCCATCAGGTATCGGGTATATCCATTAGTTTGTTAAAAGATATACGTTGGATTTCCAAATACATTTCTTTACTATTATAATTATTATATAATTTTATTTATACAACAACTATATAAACAAAAAAATGTACATTACATACATATAAGGTATATCATAAATTAATAATAACTTTATAATACTTATACACTTAGATGTATATATTTCACAAGATATAAAATATAAATACTATTAGTAAATACATATACAAAAAGAAAATTCATTTTTTCTACATACTAAAATAAATCATTAATAGATAAAGGTTAGTGAAAAATAAAAATATAAATTAAAAAATTCTGGTATATGATCGGGTATATAGTTCGGGTAAACGAGTATGTGGTTTCGGGTAATCGGGTCGGGTATCACCTAATCCCATACCCGACCCATACCCGCGAAAATTTTTAAAACTAATCTCATACCTGGCCTAATACCCGTCGGGTATCGGGTATACCCGTCCCATTTGTCGGGTTTCGGGTATACCCGTCGGGCTCGGGTGTTTTTGCCATCCCTAGAAAAAAGCCAAATGACAAAAGGGCTCTGAAGATAAGAAGAATGAAAGAAGAGCTGGGTGCTGCAAAAATGAGCACCATGAAGACAATGGCAAAATTGAATGAGTCAACAATCCTTGAAAGCTATAAATAGTTGAAAATCAACAGAGAATAGGATCCCTCATTACCAAGAAAGCTAGAGTACGAGCAACTAGACTTTCCTATCAAAACTTTGGTTGAACCTTCTGAGTTTCCATCAGCAAGACAAATCAAGAGTTGTAAAGGAATTTCTAAGAAGAAAATTTGAAAAGAAGAAGGAAACCAGGAAACAGGAACTAGTTGATGCTTTCATGGGAAGACCAGTCTCTCCAAACTCATCAGCAATAACTCTGGTCCCAACAAATCCTCCTAGCCTTAAAATTCTAAAATGGAAGTCAAACAAAGACACCCATGAATTGACCTTGCTCAGGACTAGTGGGGAGATGGAGAAGATTTTGATGAAAAGTGCTTTTGGGCTAAAAATTGAAGATCTGCAAGACTTTATTAGTCTACCACAGGAGAGGGACCTAGAAGACATTGTTTCTCTTAAATTTTAATTATAATTCAAAGGTCAACTAAAAGAATAGTTGATGAGAAATAAAAGTTGATCAAATAAACATCTATTTTGGCATCATCTGTTCTAGGGGGATTGTTAGACCTATAAAAGAACAAATGATATCCAAAAGCCAAAACATGACTCAAGGATCAAGAAATAATCAGTTGATGAAACAATTCTCTCCCCAAAGATAGTGAATCTTGAACACCTAATCAGAACACCTGTTGAAGACAAGCAAACATCTGATCAAGCCTTGGAACCATTGTTCAAGAAGAGACAACATATGTTGAAGGCTAAAGTCTGTTGAAGCCTAAGGTTTGATAAAGAAGACCAAACATCTGTCCGGCCAAATAGATGTTTGGAATCAAGGCAACAAAGGATAACTCTAACAGTGGTTTTTCAATGTAACACTATTTGTTTTATCAGTGTTTAGACTAGTTAGAACATATGTTAGGATTTGCACAGATGTTTGCAACATCTGTGGAATATTTTCTGTTAGGAATGTTAGATGTCACTATAAGGGTGAGGTCAGCCTATCACGAACAAAGCTTTAGTACTTAGTATAAATAGATCTCACATGTTAGAGATCTATTTTATCACTTTACACATTCTCTTTTGTACGAATAGTTCTTGTGAGTGATCAGGCTGAGGGGGAGACTATAGAATCATTACTGTAAAACTTTTGAATCATTTAAATCAATAAAAAACAGTTGTTGATAATATGTCTCTACTTGCGAATTATATTGTTTTTAGCAGTATATGTTTACAAGGATCAAACTCAGTTCCTAACACATAACTTGGTTAACAATATTTAACTTAGTTTCATTAATCTATTTTTTAAATTTTTAAACAATAAGTAGATTAAATTTACATATGAAATTAAAATAAATATATAAATGGATAAATAAATGATTAATTCGCGAAAGGTTCCCGCTTACAAACGATTTGGGTTTTAGGACCCGTTTTATGACGAATGTTACAATTTGAACCTGACCCAAACCGCCAGTTTGTATAGTAGTTTGATATACGGTTTGAACAACCGGTTTCGACCTGACCCGGTTTGAACAACCGATTTTAACTAGTTTAATCCATTTCAACCCTACCCAGTTTGAACAACCAGTTTTATCCGCTTTAACTGATGTGACATGAGAGGGCGTACGTGTAGACACTTCCGCTAATTAAAGTTTGAATCTACACACCCGTTATTTAAAGTTTGAATTATCGGAATTTGTCAAACAAGTCAAAAAATGATTATTTTATTATTATTATTATTATTATTATTATTATTATTTTATTATTACTATATTAATATTACAAATGAAATAAACAGTTATTTTAATATATTATAAATATATTAATAAAATAATAATAATTATTATTTTCTTTACTTTCTAAGTTGGATAACCTTGGTGTCAACCAATACTAGTATCGAAAATACCCGTACGGTCTGGTTCATTATCGATACATGAAGGTAAAAATCGGGACCAGCCTGATACAGAAAACGCCAAAAGCTGGTACCGGATTGAGTTTGAAAAATCTTTTAATGAATAATGTTTTAAATATTATAATAATATATATAGTTTTTAAATACTTTTATTATTTTCTTTACTTTTTAGCTTGTGTCAACCGATATTGGTATCGAAAATACCGGTACAGTTATCGATACATGAAGGTAAAAACCGGCACCAGCATGGTATAGAAAACGGCGAAAGTCGGAATCAAATTGATTTTGAAAATCTTTTAGTTCGAAAAATTCAGTACTGCTACTCGGTACCATTTGCTCATCCCTGATCACGGGTACCTTACGTATAACAACGGTATCATGCAATTTTTTTTGTTGATTTTCTTCAACTTTTAATGATTTCTTTTTTTAGTTTCAGGGGTAGGGATGAGCTCGGTGGCAACCAATACCGATTACCGAATCGGTATTGGTACTGAAAATACCAGTTACGGTACCGGTATATGAAGGTAAAAACCAGTAGCGAACCGGTACCAGGAACGCCAAAAGTCGTACCGAATTGGTACTTAAGATCTTTCGGTTCAGAAAATTCGGTATCAGTAGCCAGTACCATTTGCTCATCTCTGACCACATGTTTCATAAGAACAACATCATTACCATACAACTTTTTTGGTTGATTTTCTTTTGGTTATCTTTTAGTGTTTTTTCTATATTTTCTTTTTATTCTTGTCAG
This sequence comes from Helianthus tuberosus, assembly GCA_030545235.1. Taxonomy (NCBI): domain Eukaryota; kingdom Viridiplantae; phylum Streptophyta; class Magnoliopsida; order Asterales; family Asteraceae; genus Helianthus; species Helianthus tuberosus. The sequence goes on along the minus strand of CM060364.1, from coordinate 155,720,601 downwards.
CTGTTCCATGCGCAGTACGCTCGTAGTGATTTCGAAACATATGTAAACATAGACTAAACAACAAAAGACGTTTGCCGAAACGCGACGATAATAAAAAACTAGTTATTATTATTATTATTACTACTAACTACTATTAAGCCCCTGCGTTGCAGCGGTTGTCGTAAAACTGTCTCAAGCGACCACCAACACCGGAAAAACTCGTGAAAACAAAATAAATAAAAACAGAAAAAAATAATGCCAAGCGAAATGCAGACGTAAAATGTTTGAATCACGCATGCTCGTTGCAAAGGAATTAAACCGAAACGTAAAACACAGAAAAAATAACTAAGTCAATCCAGGACCAGCGCGTTACGACAAACTTGTCAAACGGAGAAACATAGATGTGTTGCGACGGGCCAGTCAAACGGGAAAAATATACAAAAAAATGTTGAATTCCACACGCATGTTGTGGTGCGTTAACTCACAAAATTTAGAACGAAACGGAAAACTTGGGAAAGATGAAAAGCATGGTTGACCAAAATTGAAAATAAAATAGAGTTGGGGTAATATGTCACAATATAAGTTACTAATAGTTTAAAATCACATCATGAAGTACTATCTTTCCATTTTTAATATGTGGGGGTATTAATTACATAGTTAGTCTATGTGGTTTACACAAACTAACATTCTAAGGTACTAATAGTTAACATGAAATTAACGTTAATACCCTCACATGTTAAAAAATGGAAAGTTAATACTTCAGGATGTGATTTTAAACTATTAGTACTTTAGATTGTTACTTTGTGTAAAACACATGGACTAACTATGTAATTAACTCATAATAATATTAAAAGATTGAAGTAGAAAATGGCAAGTGATATTAATTAAAGTTATTTATTAATCTTGGATAAACATAAATGATATCTATATATTATATTAGTTATTAATATTAAAAGAAATTATTAAACAAATATAAATAATATTTATGAGATTGAAGAAGAGAACGCCATATGACATTATTTGGAGTCTTTTATTATAAGTTATATTAGATTTAACAACTAACACGTACAAACACTAGAACTTCGAACACGTTTTAGTCCATATGTTGTTTGGCTTTTATGATTCAAAATCATGTACTCCCTCCGTCCCATTAAAAGTGTCATATTTTGAATTTTCAAAGTCTTTGTTTATAAACTTTGACCTTAAATAATTTTGTTTGTGTTAGATAATACTTGATGAAAGTTATATGATTTTAGTGTGTTTTACAAGTGTTTTTATCGGGTTAATTTTCATCAAGTTTTATATAACACAAAAAATATATAATTAAAGTCAAAGTTTATAAATAAAGACTTTGAATATTCAAAATATGACACTTTTAATGGGACGGAGGTAGTAATTAGTTTTAAACATACGTCAAAATGATCCGTGATTATTATTATAATTTTAAATAACAATAAAGCCTAAGCTAAATTTTAAACATGGGATATGTTTATTTGATAGAGATAGTCGCATAAGTAACTCGATCTTTGGCAGACTAAGCTCGAGCCTTATTTTTATTTAACTTAAGAGAGTTTGAGTTTGACTTGTTTTAGCCTTGTATTACATGTTCGAGCTCGGTTCGACTCGACTTGTCTACTATTTATTACTTATATATATCACTACTATGAAACTAAGAAATTACGACTAAAGTCTCCGAGAAAAAAAAGTGGTCGAATATTTCAAGCATTTTCGACAAACTTCCGGCCACTTAAATCCCCAATTTAAGCAAATATTTTCCAAAAGTATATCGACAAACATCACAACACTTGGAAAATTTGAGGGAGGTTTCGATAAAATTCCAACATAAAATTTAAAAGAAAACAATAAAACAAAAATAGTGGTCGGAAAATAGTCTGAATAATAAATAGAATAAAAAAAAAAAATTAGAAATTGTAAATGCCGAAACTACACTTTATGCAAAATAGTGATGCAAAAACTTCCTCATACACCGAAATTTCAGTTCTTCAGCTTTTCACCATGGGTGTTCATCCCAAAACTCCGAAAAACTCGAAAATCAATCAACATAACACGAATCCTACTAAACAGCTCGTGGAAACTTACCAATAACAACTATCCATTGTGTAGCTTGTGTTTTAATATACTTGTATAAATGTCTTTGTCAGTACATATCACAACAAGAATTACCGATTCGCATTGTTCAACACCAAATTTTGAATCAGCTACGATTCATCGCGTCAGGCAATTGATTCACTCCTGAATTTCAAACTTAATTAGAGAAGATTACGATAGCTTACAGTTTGTGTACACTCCTACACATAACCATCCATAGGATTTATTTACCACATTTATAATCAGAAGAATTTCATATACACCCCTCTAAACCTTTTACACATATAAATACCTAACCAGATACTTAATATACCATAGCTTACCAATTTTAATTTATTTAATTACATAAAATTAAAATAAATAGATTTTAGATTGAGTATAAAGTAGAGGTGTAAAAAAACCTATTTGGGAATTCAAACCAGTACATAACCCGTCACCACCTCCTAAACCGGTTTGCCCCAAATCGATTTGAACCCTTCACAAACCGCTAGTTCGTATATCAGTTTAATATCTCATTCACTGAAAGTGTTTTGGACCCGTCCTGATTCGAACAACCGATTTTAACCGGTTTAACCGACTTCAACCCGACTCAATTTGAACAACCGATTTTAACAAGGTTAACCGATTACCCGATCCAAATCATTAGTACATGTTTCAATATTTTCCCACTAAAACCAATTTATAACCCGAATCGGCAAAAAAAACCCGATTTGTATATCCATTTTACTCTATTGGACCAACCCATAAAAGGCCCAATATCAAAGGCCTGTAACATATTTGTTCAGGAGTCCAGTTAACCGTTTCACTTTGTTCGTTCGTTCGATCGGACTGCAAAAATGGTGAAAACGGTGATCGGAGAAGAAATCCGGCTCACATCCGTCGAAGACCGCCTCAGTAAATCCTCTCTCTCCTGCCAGGTGACCTTCTATCACTTCTTCATGGTTTATATTGTTGTAGATGCATCAATTTACTCGCAATTTGTTAATTTTGTGGCGATTTTGACAGGTAGGGTTAGTAATCGGGAAGATAAGTACGAGTTTGGATAGAGGATTTGTGTTCGATTTAGTTCCTACGCCGGTAAACGACGCCGGAGAACCAGCTTCTTGGATTGTTGAGGGTAAAGAGGATAGTAATAAGAAGAAAGGGGGATCGAAATCGAAATCGCAATCGCAATCGAATTCGTTGTCGAGTTTGTTGGTTGATAAAGATTGGGTTGCTGAACATGCTCGTCAGGTCAGGGTTTATAAGTTTGCTGTTGCTTAATCAGGTTATAGATTTTTTTAATTGTTTGTTCCGGAATCAGTAATATGTTGAGTAGTGATACTTATGCATGCTTTGAATGTGATACATAATACTGTTTTCTAACAGTCTCTCTTTTTTCGCTCTATAGACATATGATTATCATTTGCAGTGTTTTAAAAATTGAGATTAATCGGCGCTTAATAGGTAATGGGTAGTTCACTAATTAAATTTCACCTATTTGGACCAAAAATCAGTAGTTGGTCAAAATCTTTGAAGTATTTGAAAATTAATACTTATTAATCCTATCTGATTAATAAGTTTGACAAATTACATATAAAATTTCTATCCGGTTAATCCCCTAATAGTTCTGATTAATCCAGATTAATCTTTTAAAATTTAATTAATCGCTAGTCGGTACCCCACCGCTTGACTAGCGCCTCGCGCTTTTTAAACTATGATCATTTGATTCACTACTTAAAATGTGCGTCTGCGGTTCTTTGAATTGGTATTGTATATGGAACGCCCCTCCAACACACACAAATAAGGTCATTTAATACCTAACCAATTTTAAGTAGAGGAATCCAATCGTAAGTTAAAAGTTACGAGAACCGCGTAGTTACTTGTACATTTTGCTTCAACTATGATGCATAAGACAAGTATGTGCCCGTCTGCCTCAGTATTCCGCGATCTTTTTAACGCCCATTATGTTTGTCAAGCTCTATGTACAAGTGCATTATGCGATTCTTGCGGTTCTCTATTTATAATTGCATCTGTATTGAAAGTTATATATATGTGTGTGTGTGTGTGTGTGTGTGTGTGTGTGTATCTGTTTCTGATATGAAAATTTAGGAATCTGAATCTGAGTATCCTTTTGAATGGTGAATAGGTTTCAAGAATGCTAGTTGGCGGTATGAAGGTAGTTGGCATTTACATATCGGTAAATGAAAGCTTGTTCAAGAATTCAACTTTAGTTCTTTGCCAGGTTTACATTTCATTCTACCCTGTTTCATCTTATTCATAAACCCTTTTCTTGCTGCATTTGCAGTTGTCTAGGTGCTGTATGTGTGTATTGTATGTGTATTTATGTACATACATACAATATCCGACAATTATGTCTGGTTGGCGGGTTCTAATTAATGAACCCAAACATGACCAATACATTTATTCGTGTCAAAGACAACCAAACCTAGACACACAAAAAACCATGCAACATGAACACAACCCATTATACCCATACAACCTGTTTATCTACACGGGTCAAACAGGATGTGTCAAACTTATAAGTTATATGTTATTCAAGTTTTTTAATTCTAAAGTTAAACGAGTTGACCCATTTAGTTTTGGTACACCCCGAACACGAAGTTAGACTGGTCAACCCAAAACACAACCCGCATTATTAAACTGGTTAGACTGGCCAACCCAAAACCTGAACATCTTTCGTGTTGGGTTGTTTCATGGTTTAGGTTGTGTCAGGAATTGCGATTCTTATACATTTACACAGACATAATTGTACCTGCAGACTGTTAAAGGGGTTGCAGATGCAGCACCGATAAGAGATTCTAATTGGGACGAGAGACTGCTTATTCACATCAGCTATAGTCCAAGGAGGTAGTTGGTTTTATACATATTCTCTACTAGTTTTTTGGTTTTAACTTTAAAAAGTGCGCCTCAGGCACATAAGGCTATATGGAAAATGCCCCAGTGCCTTGAGGTGGCGTCTCATGCACATCTGGGTCAAATTTGGTCCAAGGGATGATAAGATCATGAACAATTCACTTGATAAAAAGATAAATATATAAAAGCGATGCAACTTCCGGTTGTACAAAAAGCATATTTGTTTGTACACAGAGCAACGCCTCATGTATGTGAAGCTCTCGCTTTGCTTCTTGGCTTCGGGATCTAAACGCGTCACCCTTATCAAAGCCATGCTTCTTTTTTTCCATATGAAATTGTGTTCTTGTATTAACATGGTATCATATAATCTTGCTTAGGTGGACATGTAAAAACTGCTCATTGTCTTCAAATATAACCTCAAGCAGCCTACGCCCCTGTGATTTTAAAATGGGAAGAGTTTTATCTACCCTTCAGACGTTTAAATGTATTTACAATTTCGATATAAGGTAAAGTTACAGATTTCTGACATTGCGTTACTTGTTAAAACAAGTTTTTTACTAATTGGTGTTGGTAACTTGTGATCGATATAAACTGTCTTTTCCCAGGTTTCCGATATATCGTAAGAATGCTTCAAGTTCTGGAAGTTTTGCTGGAATTGTTCGTGACATGATATCAGGTCATGCCGAAGAACTTAAGGGTGCAAAGGCTTTGATTGATGGGAATTTGGTATGTTTTTTTGGCATTAAAAGATGATAGATTATTATTTTTGCGGTTATACATAGAGGTGTGCACAATTCGGTTCGGTTTTATGGCAAAACCAAAACCTAAATGTTCGGTCTTTGGTTTTTGAAAACCATTCAGTCCTGGTTTTTCGGTTTTAGCAACGAGGATCGGTTTTTCGTTTTTTTGGAACAAAATTATGTAGGATTCAAAAATAAAAAGTGTAATCCAAGATTTAAGAATCTTTCTTAGATGTTTCCATTATGTTAGTATATTTAACCTTTTTAATTAATATTGTTCACATAAACCTAACCTTCTAATTTATTTTCATCTTTCTCAAAAGTCTTTATTAAGATATTTTCTGTTATAATACTTTGAAAATCACTTCATTTTTATGTTAAATTTTGTCAATTCTTGTAGGTAATGGATAAATAATTTTAAAGATAAATACCCAAGTTAATGTTCTTACTATAAATACTTAACATCCAAGAACAAAAATTAATAATTTCTAAATCAATATATAACAAACATTAAAAAATGATGTTTTGGGTTATTTGGTTCAGTTTGGTTTTTTCGGTTTATATTAAACGCAAAACCGAAACCAAACCGTAAAGGATATGTCGATTATTGGTAAACATGGCTGATATTATGACATCACATTTTTAAATTGTAATTACCTTTTTTGATACTGATTCGAAACAGGATAGATTCTCTTAGTATTGGATTTTAAAACAAAGTCATTCGTATATGATTGTTAAACTTTATAGTACAAATATGTGAGCGCACACATGCACATACGTACATGTGTGCATATCATACTCTTTTATATCAGACTGTAGACCTTTGATGTGTGACCTGTCTTATCAGGCTTATGTACCGTGTTAGTTACCTAATTTTCTGTAAAAAATATACAATTCAACCCTAAAAATTGTATCAAAGTTTTGTCTATCTTATTTAGGTGGATGTGGATGAGCAATGCGCATCCGACGGTGTGCATGAAGTTGAATTTCTTATCCCTTTCACGCAGCATACATCTTTTCGAGGTACCAAACAGGCTACAAGTTATTAAGTTAACCAATGTGTATTTATAATGCATACCTTCTCATTGTTATGTCTGTGCAATGATTCAGAACCGGACCGAACCGGAACCATTACATGCTAACCGGAACCAGACCGTATTTTAAAGGTTCCGGTTCGGTTCGGAACCGGGTTAAACGGTTCTCGTCGGAACCGATTGTCAATTAAATCCTATAATTAACAATTAAATAAAAACAATTAAAACAATCAAACCGTTTAAAACATATAACTAAGAGTTCCAACATCCAAAGTTCAAACCATCCAAAGTAAAAGTGGCAACAATAAAATGTTTCAACCATAAAACGAAAGTATACAATGTAAAAAATGGAAGTTAACTAATTTTTTTTAGTTAATCATCACAAAAACTTCATTCAAAGGTTATGTAAAAACTATTTTATATTCTTTAATCCTGAAAACATATTTTTTTTATATAATATTTAAAGTTTAAACCCAAACTGGTTCTAGCGGTTCTTTTAATGGACCTATCGGTTATAATCGGAACCAAACTGGGAACCATTTTCTCCCATGTTTAAGAAACGGAACTGGACCCTAAATACAACAATACAGTTCGGATTTGGCGGTTCCGGTTCGGTTAACCGTAAATTGCTCAGCTTTACTCATTGTTGTATGTTAACTTTTAGAATACTATTGGCATAATATTCAATGCATTAAATCTATATCCATATATATTTTTCAAAAAACGTGGTCAATAAGTGTTTGGAGGTCAACTCGAACCCATTCTGAACCCTTACCACACCCGCCGCCACCTATTCTCTGTCTTTATCATCGTTCTAACATGTCACTTTTGTTTTTTTAAGCATACAGTAAAGAGGATATTGTTGGAATATTAGTGTTCACTGGCTCTATCTGTTCCTTTGCATACTCGAATTCCAAAGAACCAATTTCACAAGCTTTGGCTGATATAAAGGTATATAAGACAGGCCCGCAATTTTCCTTCAATCTAGCGATCTAGTTTTACTTTTTTTTTTTCCAACGGTTTTTCTGTTTTTCTTTTTATGTTTCTGTTTAGGGAGACATTATTTCAAGTCTACACAGCAGATTAGATGTCATTTGTGACGAAACCGATGGGCAAATGGATTCGGTTGCAGATGGTAGTGGGGAATCAGTGAATGGAGTTTTGAATCAGATTCCTATTCCGCAACTTCAGCTGGAGTTATCAAGGTCAGATAGTTGTGATGCAATGTTAATGTATTCTAATTGGACGGTAACGAATGGTATTGAAGAAGAAGTATTTGCTTATGAATGGGTTGAATTGGGTCATGTTTCAACTCTTTTAACAGGCCAAACGGGTCAGAGTTACCCAAAGTGTATATGTAATTAAAAAACCCCTAAATTGTTTTTTTAGAAGTTCAGATTAATATTGAGATAGTACAACTTTTGTAATCATATTTGATATAAAACTATTTATTCAAAAACTACACATGTACGTATATCTGGCACTGTGATCTTTTGTTACATCGTATTTTGACATGATCTGATGATTAAGTTTTTCTTAAAAATGTTGTTTGATTATTTTGTTAACAGAAACAGATGCAGTCTTTCTTTCCCTCGAAGAGTTTTTGTTCCCTGGCTGGGTGATACATATATATGTGACTACATACAACCTTCTGAAACACTTGAGGTCTCTATTTATATTATATACATCTAAAATAATCATATTTTCTGTTACGAGTTTGGATAAACAATTGTTTGGCCATTTTCCCACCTTTAATTAGAATCTTTAAGTTGCGGGAAGACTGTTCTAAGATACTAAAGTATTAATGTTGATATTTGGCAAATTATGTTTTCTAGGTTCTGAAAGACCACTGTGTTGAATTAATGTCGATGGAAGCTCCAACCGACACATCAACGATTTTGGAAGCAGAAGGAGAATCAGTAACACTGTCCACCAGTTCTTTTTGGGAAACAGTAATACCACAGTCCCCAGAACTCAAACCATCATCCTTAAACAACAGCAGCGATGGCAAAAGTTCGGTTTCTGGGAGACATTTAGATAAATCGAGTAATGTTAGCATCTTGGGTGCACTTTTGGTTCTTGTTCTATCGATTTTAGTTGGTGTTATGTTCTTTGTTTTCAGGACCTAATGATTCGTTTATCATGTTTTCCTGTGTGAATTAGAACTATTTTTTGTTGTGCTATACTTATATCGTGGATGTTAGTATATTTCAAGTAATCATCTTCGTTAAAGCTATTTTTTTTTATTTACATGGATATGTTTCTAATAGTAATCGCTAACGTTGTACCACGTGCATGTGTATGTATGTGGCCGCTTTCACCGTCACCGTCGTCATAACCTGTTTTGATCCAAACCTAATTGATGGTCTGGCACAACTCCTGTTTTGCCAATTGGATTGTGGGGTCTTTTGGATTTAGATTATGGTTGTATCAAGATCTCATAATCAGTATCAAAACTTAAATCTGAAAAGGATTTAGGACCATGATGTTCTGTTGAAACATGCTATGTTATGTTCTCTAGGGTGGTTGGTGTCAATGATGACAGTTTGATTATGGACTTTATGGAGCTTGATTTGCACTCTTTTTTACAGCTGTTAACATTTAATTGCCTTTTTCTAGATTTTTACTTTCTGTCCACTCTTCTTATATAGTCCATTTATTATTGAAATACTACGTTTAATAGCTTCCATCAACAGAAGTTAACAATTACAGATGCTATTTAGTACAATTCCATGAAAAAGCTTAGTGAATTTGATGAAAGTTGTAATAATTTGATTCACAACTCTAACAAGCCTTGAATTTGATGAGAGAAAAGAAAAGATTTGGAAGGAAATAATTTTTAGTTGTGTTCCAGAGTTTCATTAAAGGAGAGAAAAGAAGAGGAAATGAGAGATTTTTTGTCAAAAATTAATCTTTCCAATTTGGAAAGAAACGGAGAGAAAAGAAAAGAAAATGAGAGAATCCTTTCTTTTCTCTCCTTAACTCGGGAACACAGTGTTAAGGTTGCTAGCGCACCGTGGAACATGATACTTGTGAACTTTAGTTTCAAAAATGACTACATGAGTTTGTGGTTATTGCAGACTATTAGTTAATATATTTGTATTTAATGTACCGATGTATATCTCCTATTTATTTAGGGTGACGGGTCAGAATGGGTCAAATTAAAAACAAGTGTAATCTGGTTCGGGTCAGAACGGGTGCTGACCAAAATATGTTCGGGTCATAATGGGTTCTGACCAAAATAGGTTTGGGTCAAAATGGGCCGATTTCATATGGTATTTTAACGTATATAAACTTAAATGAACGGATATAAACAAACATGTATGAACGGAAGGATATAAATGAACGAACAAAGGTGAACATACATGAACTAACGTAACATGTGTCCGTGTTCTTTCGTTCAATTTAATAAACAAAAGAGTGTGTTCTCTTCCGTTTGTTATAAAATATACGACATGAGGTTTGTTTACCGGACTATTTTATTGTCGACTACTCGACTTTATATTTCAAAATAAATAAGCAGCATTAAGTTAATTTATGGATAATTTTCTTTATATCATTAGCTGTTAATAAAAAAACAAATAAATAATAAACGATTTGTAATATCAGTTTTGTCTTCTACACAGTTTTATCTTCTATGTATGATGTGCTTTTCTACTGTTGCCTAACTTACAGCTATCTTGACCCATTGCAAATTTACCTTTTACAAGTCTCTACCCACTTTAACCCGCAAAGTATACAACCAAGACCCAAAATTGGCCACGCATTAAAAAGAGTGGGTCATTTTGAACCGCTGGAATTGGCAGGTTAGCTCTAGGCTTGATCCTTATTTATTCTGTACATTGTTAGTTAGCTATACATCTTCCGGTCCTGCATCCAATTGCACATCCCTCTTTTTTTCTTCTGTTTGATCATGGCTGATGGAAAGAAACCTCCTGTCCGACTCATCTTCACCTAGTTTACACCATAACGAATATCCAGCACGAGGTTTGATTTTTGGACGCCACCAAGGTGTCGTACTCATCACAGGTTAAGTTGTTTATTCTTCACGCAAAGGGTTATGAAGTTCTTCATCATATCGACGACACTCCACCCCCTACAAAAAATGAAAAGATTATCCAAAGTTTGAATCTTAGTCCAAGATTGATGCCATCGTCCTACAATGAGTCTATGGGCGGAATTTTATAAAAAAAGTTATATATATTTTTTTGTAAAGGGGCCCATTTTTTTTTGCTCGCCCGACCCAGAAATTCTTAGTCCAAGTTGCCTTTGATGCCTGGATGCGCATCAAAAACATCTTTTAAAAAAAGGGCCCTCGTGCTGCTGCTCTTGAACAAGAATTTATAAATCTAAAGCTTACTCGTTCATGCTCTTCTGTCTCTCGACGCAATATGTCAGAAACTCAAAGAGTTGGTTGACAAACTCGCTGCTGTTGACTGCCCAATAGCCGAAAACCGGCTCATCCTACAACTTGTGCGCTGGTTATCTGGCAACTTTGATACGGCTGCTTCTATCATCAACCCCGCGGAACTTTTGGTCAAGCTCGGCCACTGTTCTTGGGAAAACCCTTGTAGCATGTTGCAATCTGAAAAGCAGCAACAATTGGATCGGGAACCGGGTCAAGCTATTGACGCAAATGTGTCTTCTGACCAGCACAGGGAGCCTAGCCGCCGAGAAGACAACCAAGCCCATGGTCAGCCCCACCATGTTTTACCTCAAAGAAACCTCTTTATGCTTGCCTTCAATATGATCTTTCTAGTCTCTGAATCTTGTCATAATGAGCCATTCGGGTAACATGAGCGTTGGTGATAAAATCGTTACACCTGAACCTTTACAATTTTTTTTTTCCAAATTCTACATTCTTCACTCTGTAGCCCAACTGTGACAAACAAAAAAATTGAATTTGAAGTGCATACTTGTATAATAATTATTCTTACATGCAACCAGAATAATAAAAACAAAAGCATTTCACTGTTTGCAGTTTCTTGCTCTAAAAAAGATTCTAATATACGTTGACATAATTAAATTGTTTTCTTTGTTTTTCTTTTAAATCTTAACACATGTTCTTCCTATCAATTAATTATTAGTCAATTTCAAAACGCAAATCAATACAGTTTATTGAAAAATTAATGAGAAAGTACCTGTTATAATAATTCTGTGTTGCGGATGCTAACTGTACCAGAAGGCCATGTATTGCAACACATGCAGGCGTAAACCATACAAATCAAGCTCCATCTAGAACAAAAACCAGATCTTCCAACTCAAAAATGTTGGGTGGAATATCTGTTATGCCGAACAGTTCACTGACGTTCAGTTCGTTTTCATGCCTAGAAATGTTGTGAAAATCAATTGCAATTTTAAAAATCTGAAAGTAACTTGACCAAAATTGAATAACAATTCTTCAACAAACACAAATGTTACCACCATCCAGTAATCACAATTCAGCAGAAAAAAAAAAAAAAAATTAAAGTGTATCTAATCAGACACATATACATACACATACAATTCATTATTCTAAATTTAAGCTCCATACACACAACAAAACACAAAATCTACCTGTAAAAGCAATAAAATCCGGCTTCTCAGCGTCCATCATCCGCTTCAAAAACCGAGTCATGTTAAGATCAGAACACAAGTCAAACTCAGAATTTAAAACATCTCTACATTGAGTCAATCCGCACAATCAACTGTTTTCATTCATTAACAAACGTATAACACGATGAGTTGAATTTGAAAGTTAACCTGAAGAATCTTGAACGTTCCGACAGTAGAGGAAGATCTGGATGCTTCTTGACTGTAATTTTGTGACGAGACTCCAGTAATCTGTCGGATAGAAGCAAAATCAGTAGCAGATTGAATGAGATTTTGACACAAACAGGTAGATGAACGATTGTGTTGGATTGCTTCTTTGTTTTTCTTTTAAATCTATACACATGTTCTATATATAAATTAATACATAAATTAATAAGAAAGTACCTGTCATAATATTTGTGTGATGTGGGTTCTTAATGTACACATGCACATGTGAATCGTACCACTCAACGTCAATCTAGAACGAATATTAGATCTTCCAGTTGAAATATGCTGGGCGGAAAATCCCATATGCCTGTACCTTTTATATTTAACTCTTTTAAACATTTTAAGCGTCCTATATCCTTAGGCAATTTCTCAACTAGAAGACAGTCTGTGAGATGGAAACATTTTAGACATTTTAACTCACAGATGCTGTTTGGAATATCTCGTAGGGATGTGCAATCCGTTACGTGCAGCTCTTCTAAACACTCTAATCTGCCAATATTCTCAGGTAACTGCTTAAGAAACCGACAAGATTTAAACTGGAGAAATTTAAGATGTTTCAATGTAGCAATGCTATCCGGAACATATTCAATATTTGTTGACAACAAATTTAGCTCCTCCAGACATTCTAACTGGTTAAGCTCCTTGGGCGCCTCTGTAATACTGCCTTCGAGAGTAAGCTTTCGTAATTGTACACCACAAATAATTTTTGATAAACTCGCAAGGTTTGTGCAAGCACAGAGGCCAAGAGAAATAAGCTTTGCAAGATTTTCGGTCGATGAGAGTAGCAGTTCCTTGTAAGTACAATCAAAATGGAACTTAGGCAAATTATTGTCAGGGTGCAATGGGCATATACCTAAGGGCCTCGCAGTTAGATGCAATTCAGGTAAAGAACCACTCATAGGAAACCCTTGGTTAACTAAACAAGGTTTGAACCTGACACTACCACTTAGACATCCAACCGGAGCATGAAATTCTACCAAGTTAGAACAATTATGAAGATCTAAGTGCTTAAGATATGGAGACAGCCCAAGGTAAAGGGTTCTCAGCTTAGAACAACCAATGACAATTTTATTGAGCTCAGGACTTTCTGTGGGCATGTGAAGTTCTAGCAAACCCTCGCATTCTAAACTTAAATATTTGAGATTCCGAGCCTGTGTAAGGTTAAGGGTTCTCAGCTTAAGAGAATGTATTATAATGTTTTTGAGCTTAGGACTTTCAATGGGCATGTGAAGTTCTACCAAATCATTGCATTGTGCAAGGTTTAACATCTCCAGATTCTGACTCCGCTTAAGGTTAAGGGTTTTCAACTTATAACATCGAAGGAGGTAGAGCGTTTTAATTTTTTGAACGTCCAAGTGAAGTTCTACCAAATCCCTGCAGTATATAAGTCGTAGCGTCTCTATATTCCGAGTCTGCCTAACGTTAAGGGTTTTCAACTTATAACATACGAGGCAGAGGTGTTTGAGCTTTGGATTTTCAACGGGCATGTGAAGTTCCACTAAATTCTCACATTTAAGACCTAACATCTGGAGATTCTGAGTCCACATTGGGTTAAGGGTTTTCAACTTACACCATTGGAGGCTGAGGTGTTTGAGCTTTAGACTTTCAACAGGCATGTGAAGTTCTTCCAAATCCTCACATTCTTCCACTTTTAGTGTGTCGAGATTCTGAGCCCACACAAGATCCAAGGTCCTGATCAGCTTACAATGACGGATGCTAAGGAATTTGAGCTTACTTTCAATGGGCATGTGAAGTTCTACCAAATTCGAACATTGTTCAAGATGTAACTCCTCAAGATTCTGAGTCCACACAAGATCCAAGGTCCTGATCAGCTTACAATGACGGATGCTAAGGAATTTGAGCTTACTTTCAATGGGCATGTGAAGGTCTACCAAATTCGAACATTGTTCAAGATGTAACCTCTCGAGATTCATAGCCAACCCAATGTCCAAGGTTCTCAACTCACAATAACTGAGGTCAAGGAATCTGAGTTTCTTTAGAGCCTATGTATCACGAGCAAAACGAAGATGAATTTGGAGTAATGGCAATCCAATAGATATATAGCATAAAAAAGAATCATGCAAAAATAAAACTCACTAATCATAATTTTACCTTTTTTTCTCCACCTATCCAAAGTTGAATGATATTGCTGTGATGCATTTCAAGGCCAACAAGATTGTTTGCTAGAAATTTTTTGGGTAAACACGTAAAAGGGTAACCATGCCAACATAAATATCGTAAACTATACGGTAGATGTAGGCTGTCTTCATCAATATTATCGTAGTTAAAGCTGCAATAAAGATTACTTGATCCTTTCACTTCAAGAAATTCAAGTTCCTGCATTTTTCGAAGACCTCTCATGACAATAACTGGATCAAGAAATTCCACTGTCATACATCTTATTGCTTCAGTACCCTGTAATAAAAAAATAGATACAAATAAGTATATTTTAGTTTTCTCCTCCTTACAAATAAATGTGAACCTTACCTTGTCTTCAACCAATATATTCTCAGTTTCCTCCATAATCCATAATCGGCTATGTCTGTTAGGCAAGTTGGGGTACAGACGACGAACAATATTCTTACCCATTTCTACAATATGGTCATGCATAGCCAAGCGCCCCCTTCTGGATAATGTTATAAGAGATTTTAGCTCAAGAACTTTTAAACCACTTCTAGCATGAAAATCACGACTTTCAAGCGCTCTGATAGCTCTTTCTTTCTCCCAACCTTTTAGTATGCATGCAACATCCAGAAATATTTCCTTGTAATCATCTTCTAGACTGTAATAGCTTAATTCCAGTATTTCTAGAGTTTCCTTCAAAGGAATTGTTTTCAGTCTTTCTAATGCATCTGTCCATTCAAGTTCATCTTTACCACGAAGAAATGAACCCAAAACTTTGATTGTCAAGGGAAGACCAGCAGCATAACGTACAACTTGGCCTGATAGCTCTTCGTAACCTTGAGTTGGAGCCTCTCTCCCAAATGCATACCTACTAAAGAGGCAATTTGCTTCCACATGTGATAATAGATTAACATCAAGAATCATGTTCGTTGGCACACCATGTGCTACCAACACTTGCACATCCCTTGTTGTAACGATAACACGACTTCCCGGCTTAAACCAATTTGGCTCGCCAGCTAAGGCCTCAAGTTGGTCTATGTGATCCACATCATCTAGAACAACAAGAACCTTTCTACTACACATCCTTTGTTTCATCATATTTTTTCCTTCATAAACACAATTTACGGTGATATCTTGATTTTTCAAGACATCTGAGAGTACTTGTTTTTGCAACGTCTTCAAACCGCACATTGGGTTTTTTGAATTTTCCCTAACATTCTCAACAAAGCTTGAACCTTCGAACTGAAAGGATATTTGATCAAAAACAACTCTCGCCAAAGTTGTCTTCCCAGCTCCTCCCATTCCCTTGATCCCTATCATGCGAACATCATAGATATCAGTTTCCAAAGATGAAACTACATCTTTGACACGTCTCTCCATGCCTACTAATTTTCCATCGACGCTATAGTTAATACAACGTAGCTCTAGTGAGATCACTTCAACAATTTTTTGTATACACTTAGCTTCGTGCCTGTGTGTTAAAGAAGATTCAATAAGATTACTCAAACTCCCAAGTGAACAATTAATCTTAAATATATAACTTACAATCGCATATATAGTAAATAACATAGTGATGTACTCATGTTTCATGCTCAATTAGGGATGAGCATTTGGTACTGGGTACCGGTACCGGGTATATTCGGTACCGGTACCCATTTTTCCTGTTTTTCGATACCGGTACCGGTATTTATGGGTAAACACCGATAAATACTGGTATTGTACTGGTATATTCGGTACCGGTAGCAATTATCCCCGTTTTTCGGTACTGATTCGGTACCGAACGAGTACCATGCTAATCTCTATGTTCAGTCTTTCAACAAGATTGGCAATAAAAATGAGATACCATGGATGTCCCTTATAAACATAGATTAAAGAAATAAAATGAAAGAAACTAAGGGGGTGTTTGGCTTAACTTTTCGAAACAACTTATTGACTTATTGGCTTTTTCAGGCCAGTAAGTCAAAATAATGTTTGGACAAGTGAAAAGGACTTTTTGAAACAACTTTTTGTATCAGGTTGATACAAAAAGTTGTTTCAAAAAGTCCTTTTCACTTGTCCAAACATTAGACTGTGAGGAATGGAGGGGTTTGGTTTGGGGGCATTGTTCGACACCTGGCGAGGGTGGGATCCGCAAGCTTATGGTGAAAAATGAGGGGTGTGGTGTGGCGTGGCTTAGCTTAGCTTGGCGTGGCCAGCCATGTGAATTTTTTTTTTAAGTAGTCAACCAAAGCCAGCCATATTGGCCAACCAAAGTCAGCCAAGTCACCATGTCCCCACCCCATGCTAGGCTGAATACCCACGCCAAAGGGGCAACACCAATCCGGGGTGGAGCAGCTGGCGTTGAAGGGCATCCCCGCCCCAACCAACGCCTCACTCCCCATAGTTAAGTCAATAAGTTGTTTCAAAAAACTAAGCCAAACACCCCCTAACAAAGATTAGATGAAATTTAGGTACCCATCAAAGGTGTTCTTCAACTCCCATCCAGCCAGACTGGCTGCTTGTTTCAGAGCATCTCTCCATCTCCCCGCAGGCTCTTCATTTACATGTTTGGCAAATGCTTCTCCAACTACCCCACTTTGGTTGCGGACTTGAGTGGGTTCCACATCATAAAAGACTGGGTAAGCAGTCTGCCCGTTCATCTCCTGGCATTGCATAATCTTGACAAGCTCATCTAAGCACCATGATGAAGATGCATAGTTCTTGGAGAAAACAATAATGTAAAATTTCGAGTCTTCGATGGATCTGATGAGCTCATCGCTGATCATTTTCCCTTTCTTGATTTCTTCATCATCTTTGTACGTGTAAATGCCTCTTTGCTTAAGAGCATGATAGAGGTTATCAACAAAGTTCTTACGCGTGTCTTCACCCCTAAAACTCAAAAACACATCATACTTGAAGCTCTTTTGAATGGATGAAGATGAAGTGGATGCCATTGAAAGTATGCTTGAAAGATCGGATAATAAGATGAAATCTTTATTGGGTGGATACGAACTGATTGAAAACAAACAAACCCTAGTTGATATTGACCCGGTCTCATAACTGATTGGGTAGAATTGTTTGTGGACACTAAAAGATTCCTGTTTGTTAAAAGGGTCCTATTAAACCCACATGGTATCATCTTTTATTCTAACATAGTTGATACGGGCCGTATAAGGTTATACGGCCCGTATAGAATAAAATGAACCGACAAAGGCTGTGCCAGGAACATGACCAAACTGGCCATTGTTCGGTATATTTCATCGAAATGTGGTCAAATTCATCATTGATTTAGAAAAGTTTCTGCAAAAACGTCGACATGAAATAAAAAACAGTAGAACAGAGGATGAACACGACAAAGCTTTTGCTTCAGACCATAGAACAGAGGATGCAGGAACATGACCAAACTTTGATTCGATTGGAGTCAGAGGGCGTTAACAGTGGTTTCAGATCGTAGAAAAGCGGTTGCGTTTTTTGATCATGCGTGATTTCATATGTCCAACATGCGTGCTTTGTTTTTCTGAGATTTATAACGTGCGTGATTTTCCATTGAACGTGCGTAATTTCGTGACGTACCGGTCGTACGTTAAGCGATAATGTACGTTAACTGGCCTATATATATATATATATATATATCACTACTGCGAAACTAAGAAATTCCGACTAAAGTCTCCGAGAAAAAAAAATTGGTCGAATATTTTGAGCATTTTCGACAAACTTCCGGCCACTTAAATCCCCAATTTAAGCAAATATTTTCCAAAAGTATATCTACAAACATCACAACAGTTGGTAAATTTGAGGGAGGTTCCGATAAAATTCTAACATAAAATTTAAAAGAAAACAATAAAACAAAAATAGTGGTCGGAAAATAGTCCGAATAATAAATAGAATAAAAAAATAAATTAAAAAATAAAATCAGAAATTGTAAATGGCAAAACTACACTTTATGCAAAATAGTGATGCAAAAACTTCCTCAAACACCGAAATTTCAGTTCTTCAGCTTTCCACCATGGGTGTTCATCCCGAAACTCCAAAAAAACTCGAAAATTAAACAACATAACACGAATCCTACTAAATAGCTCGTGGAAACTTATCAATAACAACTATCCATTGTGTAGATTGTGTTTTAATATACTCGTATAAATGTCTTTGTTAGTAATATCACAACAAGAATTACCGATTCACATTGTTCAACACCAAATTTTGAATCAGCTACGATTCACCGCATCAGGAAATTGATTCATGATGTGTGCAAAATGCAACATATAAATTTCATCAATTGTGGCATAAAACTAACCATTTTTTAGTACTAATGTTGGAAAAAGTGTGCTTTTCTCTTCCTTTTGTATTTCCAACAACAGTCGTAAAATGACCAACCTATTCCACATGTTGGAATCAACCTTTCCTGACATTACAAGAAACCGCAGTAATGCAGAATCTGCTGTAGATGGAACTGGCCCGAGCACTAGCTCACCCTCATCAACGAGAAACATTGACCAATGCAATTCTTATCAACACATCCAGTCTTTTGACTCTTGACTTCTGGTTTTGGAGACCCGCTATCAAATGAAGTTGAACCAGGTCATGCTCAACCTGACCCTTTTGACCTCAACGTCAATAAATATTATATGTTGGTGTGAAGCCACCCGTGTAACTTTGTTTGATACATTACGTACCAATATCTTTGATAATGCGGTAAAATATCGGATATCGGTCAAGGACCGATATTTGAGATATCGGTTATCGCGGTGGGATATCGGTAATTTTAATATCATGCTAAATTTATATATCAAATGCTTTTATGTTAATTTATGCTTTCATTATTTTAATTGTAGGAGCACCCGTATAAATGTATACAAGATACACGTTACATCCATGTTGAACAAGTGATTGGATGAAGCTACTTCTTGCTGGTAAGAGTTGACCTTAGAAATCATTGTACTATTTGTGTTGTTTACTGATACATTAAAGATTGCTCTAATTTGTTTCTTAAAAAGACATGTTTGAGTTTACACATATTCAAGTAAAGTTTTATATGAACTAATATGAATTTAAATAAGAATTTAGATATTGAAGTTTATATAAACTTGATGTCAATCAAAAGATGAAAACCATAACCTTTTGTTGATTTATTGAAGGTTCGCATAGGGAAGTGATCACTCTGTTCGGTTTTGGGTTTGTACCGGTTAGGGTCGTATATTGTCTGTTTGGGACCTATTGTCTGTTTGTACATGGGCTTCAATGCCAAGATATATTGAGGGTTCCCCGTCATTGTAATTGCACAATTCAATTAAAATGTAGTTCATTACTTTTACAATGTGCTTAATATGGTTACAGTAGTATATGCCGTTAAATAATAGCCCAATTTGAGCATGTAAACATTACAAACACACTTTTAGGCTGCTTTCAACACGTTGTACCCGTTTCCCATTCAGCTAATTGACCCGTTTGAGATAAACCACAACCTAAATCAACCCATTTATAAGTAAAAGGGTTGAAACAGTCACTTCTAACGTGTGTTGTATGCTCCTTCATTGGTTCAATGCATCTTTTCTTTTATATATCACATTTAAAAACAACAAAACCGGACAACTTCACTCCGAGGGTGGTAGAAAAGAAAGATGATTATATACGCGTGGAATATGAAAGTCCGATTTTGGGGGTAATTTTTAAAATGCCTAATTTTTATGTTAATTAACTGACAAAAATGATGTGATTGAGTTGGTTTGTTTGGTCTCAGTTTGTGGATGATGTTGAATTATGGTTCCCTCCTGGGAAGAAACCACTTGTACAATACAGATCAGCATCACGCATCGGCTTTGGTTTCGATGCCAACAGAAAGAGAGTAAAGGTAATAAGCTTTTACTTAATGATAAGGGTCACATAATCCTTTTTTTTTCATTATTATTGTAGTGTAATTTAAGACGTTTGATTATCATAGTTAAATGTATATAAGATCTCTCTCTCTCTAAGCATTGCGGCTAGCACTAGAGAAAAAAGGATGGGCTTCTGAAGACGACTTTTGACGAGGTCTAGAGTGTTGACTTTTTGTTTGTTGGAGCTTCATGAAGGTGTATAACCACAAAAGATCCAGTACACAGAGGTCAGTCAACAAATGCAAGTCATGTAATGGTAATAATATTATCATTTCTGAATTTTATAGTTTCAACAAAACTTGAATATAAAGAGGTCAATTTTTTACCAAGAGATTTCACATTCAAATTATATCAACAGAATTCGGGGACAAAGTGAAAGTTTTATTCTCAAGAAAGACTAAAAGAACCTTTAGGAAACCACTTATATATAATGGAAAAAATGACGAACAGTTTATAAAGACAAACATAGCGTCTATATATCTCTTTCTGTAGCCGATGCAAAACATGTCTTCACCAAATCAATAGACTCAGCTTCAGAAGGTGGTGTAACATCATCCTGCACAAAGAAGAAAGATAAATAATAAATTAGTAAGCCCGTAAAAAAATCAAGTCAAACATTTGTTGGTTATCCAGAAAAGGAGTGATGAGCGTGGCACCAGAACTTTGAGCACTATATCCAGCCCTCTCATATCCAGCAATATCGTACGAGAACACACACCCCTTACCTTAATCCTTAATGTTTTATACATTAGTACATTGTGTAACAATCCATCCCAGAATTCATAGAAAAATGAGAGTTAAGTGGATCTGCATTGATTGAAGATGAAAAGGTTTGAATTAGGAGTTGCAGGCTGCTAATTAGGGATGTAAATAGGCCGAGCTGCTCATGGGCTACTCGAGATCGGCTTGCTAATAGCTTAATTTGAGTCGAGCTTAAACGAGCGTGAGTAACATGCCATGGATCTCTTTTGGAACGAGTTATTATGGAAGGTGTTCTAGCTTGGCGGTTTTCTTTCGTCTATACTTTAATTTGAATTTCTAAGGTGAGGCATCTCATTTTGTTTATATTACAAGCTTTCAAAAGTCAAAATTTTTACTTTTCTTTTGGGAAATCCATGTTTTGCAGCCGTTTTGTTATTCTTTTTCTTATACAGTACATTCGCCAATGTTGCACAAAGGGGGATTTAAATAGTGAACAAAGTTTGGAAAGGTAGAGTATTCGTAGGTCGGAAAGGAGTAGCAAGTCGCTATCGGGGTCGGTTTCCATATACTCGGATTTAGAAATTGATGATTTGAAGAAACCATATGCCATATGATTTTTGGATGAAAAAGCTTTCTGGGTCATCGTAGTTGATTCTTCACTTCAAATGGACCATTGTTCTGTTGTAAATGCAAATATACATATCCTTTTTACTTTTTTTGTTGACTAAGTTAATGAAGGTTTGTCATCGGTTGGTGTGATTTGATAAGAGGCGATGGCATGTCAATTGGTGATTATTGTGTTTTTAAATGGTCACGGAGCGAATGGAAACTTTTGGTTGCAAAACCACCAAAGCATGTAGTACCATACTAAAATAGCCTTTACGGAGTTTGATGTTTTCATTCATCTATTCACTTATTATTAGTATTGTATTGATATCTTATCCTTTAATTTTTTTGAACAAGCTTTTTATGTGTAATACGTTAACTTATTTTTTAACTGTTTAAAAAAACACCTATTTTTTAATACAGAGGAATTTATAAACACGAATCATAAACAATCAATAAGTTTATAAGTCTACTCGTGATTAACTTATGAAAAATTTATGACTCCTTATAGCGAAGGTATTAATATGTCATATTATTGTATTAAGAATTAACAATGTACTAACAAAGTTTAATGAAATAATGCGTCATATTTTAAAAAAAGTATGCATGTTTAATAAGTAATAAAATAAAACTACCCGGGAAGCATTCCCGGGTGATAAAAGTCACTGAAATATTGGTTCTAAATTAAAGACTACGACTAACATTATGTTTGCAATCGACTTATTCATATTTAAATAATTCAAAATATAAAAATAACATGTTTATATTATTGCTAAGATACAGATGGTTCAACATTTTGAAAAAGTGGAATATTTGCAATAACTTTGAACAAATATTTCAATGGATTAATTGATTCTATTAAATAGTAATCACCATTTCAATCGATGGATATGGACTAAATTGAATTTATGTTTCAAGCCCATTTTCATTTTACTTTTATGAATTAGGTTATTAATCTATTTGTTATACTCAGTAATACATTTATATGTTTCATTCGTTCATACAATACTTTATATTCCTTTTGAAATGCTACTCTTTGAGATTTTAACCAACCTAAATGCTATATCAATTCATCGCTTCAAATGTGTATCCAGAGAATGGCGAGACGGGATATCATCCTTTCATCTTAGTCTGAATCATTCTACATACGTAGAAAACTATCTGGTAATATTTTGAAAATTATATGGTAATTGTTACCATTGATAAATTGCATTGTTTGCATATATTATTATATATGATTCACATTGAATCATTGTATAAATATCCTCACAAATTTTATAAAAAAACCCTTGTAATAAAATTAATAAAATATTAATATCCTTAAAATAGAGCGACCTGTGGGTACCATGGGTTATAACCTAGTTACTTATATATGTCACTACTATCAAACTAAGAAATTACGACTAAAGTCTCCGAGAAAAAAAAGTGGTCGAATATTTCGAGCATTTTCGACAAACTTCCGGCCACTTAAATCCCCAATTTAAGCAAATATTTTCCAAAAGTATATCGACAAACATCACAACACTTGGAAAATTTGAGGGAGGTTGCGATAAAATTCTAACATAAAATTTAAAAGAAAACAATAAAACAAAAATAGTGGTCGGAAAATAGTCTGAATAATAAATAGAATAAAAAAAATTAAAATTAGAAATTGTAAATGCCGAAACTACACTTTATGCAAAATAGTGATGCAAAAACTTCCTCATACACCGAATTTTAGTTCTTCAGCTTTTCACCATGGGTGTTCATCCCAAAACTCCGAAAAACTCGAAAATCAATCAACATAACACGAATCCTGCTAAACAGCTCGTGGAAACTTACCAATAACAACTATCCATTGTGTAGCATGTGTTTTAATATACTCGTATAAATGTCTTTGTCAGTACATATCACAACAAGAATTATCGATTCGCATTGTTCAACACCAAATTTTGAATCAGCTACGATTCATCGCATCAGGCAATTGATTCACTCCTGAATTTCAAACTTAATTAGAGAAGATTACGATAGCTTACAGTTTGTGTACACTCCTACACATAACCATCCATATGATTTATTTACCACATTTATAATCAGAAGAATTTCATATACACCCCTCTAAACCTTTTACACATATAAATACCTAACCAAATACTTAATATACCATACTTATCGATTTTAATTTATTTAATTACATAAAATTAAAATAAATAGATTTTAGATTGAGGATAAAGTAGAGGTATAAAAAAACATGTTTGGGAATTCAAACCAGTACCAACTATTCAAAAATGGGTAGCGGCGCAGCTTGTTGCCCGTTTACCAACTATCTTGATGTAAATTATTATATAATATTTAGAGGCTAATCAAACCAGTACATAACCCGTCACCACCTCCTAAACCGGTTTGCCCCAAACCGATTTGAACCCTTCACAAACCGCTAGTTCGTATATCAGTTCAATATCTCATTCACTGAAACCGGTTTGGACCCGTCCCGATTCAAACAACAGATTTTAACCTACTTCAACCCGACTCAGTTCGAACAACCGATTTTAACTAGTTTAACCGATTACCCGATACAAATCATTTAATACATGTTTCAATATTTTCCCACTATAACCAATTTATAACCCGAATAGGTTTTCCTAAAAACCAATTTTGCCCAAAGTTGACCCAAAAAACCCGATTTGTATATCCATTTTACTCTATTGGACTAACCCATAAAAGCCCCAATATCAAAGGCCTGTAACATATTTGTTCAGGAGTCCAGTTAACCGTTTCACTTTGTTCGTTCGTTCGTTCGATCGGACTGCAAAAATGGTGAAAACGGTGATCGGAGAAGAAATCCGGCTCACATCCGTCGAAGAACGCCTCAGTAAATCCTCTCTCTCCTGCCAGGTAACCTTCTATCACTTCTTCACGGTTTATATTGTTGTAGATGCATCAATTTACACGCAATTTGTTAACTTTGTGGCGATTTTGACAGGTAGGGTTAGTAATCGGGAAGATAAGTGCGAGTTTGGATAGAGGATTTGTGTTCGATTTAGTTCCGACGCCGGTAAACGACGCCGGTAAACGACGCCGGAGAACCAGCTTCTTGGATTGTTGAGGGTAAAGAGGATAGTAATAAGAAGAAAGGGGGATCGAAATCGAAATCGCAATCGCAATCGAATTCTTTGTCGAGTTTGTTGGTTGATAAGGATTGGGTTGCTGAACATGCTCGTCAGGTCAGGGTTTTATAAGTTTGCTGTTGCTTAATTAGGTTATAGATTTTTTTTAATTGCTCGTTCCGGAATCAGTAGAATGTTGAGAAGTGATATAAATTGATTCGAACTAGATTTACCACCCGCCGCAATGCGGCGGGGGCGTAAAACTGTGCCGAATAGCACCAATACCACCCCACCGCCAGCGACAACCAATAATGAAGTTACGGTGTATTAATGTAAAGAAATTAGACTGCAACGTAAAACATAGAAAATAATAATTAAGTCGATTTAGGACCCCGAACGTTGTAACGAACCTGTCAAACAGGGAAAAGATAGACGGCGTAAAAACGTTGAACCACACACGCAAGTTGAGCCGTGTTAACCCGCAAAATCTAGTACGAAGCGTAAAATGAAATGTCAAACGTTGAACCACACACACGTTACGTCGTGTTAACTCGCAAAATTTAAAACGAAAAATCAGCGAAATATGAAAAGTGTGGGGACCAAAGTTGAAAGTACAAAAGTTATAAGGTTGAATTGCAAGAGATGAAAACTTTTTGTGTTATAAGTAGAAAAACAAATAGCTTTGGGTTAAAAATGAAACATCAAGTTTTTTTTTTTGAAAACCACCCTAAGCATAAGGTAAACACCTATATGCATACAAATGTTGTTTATTTATAGTTTGTTAATGTGTGTAGATTACAATATGTTTAAGTTTTATGTAAAAAAATATGGTATACAAAGTTTTAGTCTAAATGCATATGTGCACATACACTATATGTACATATGCATTATAATTTCACTCGTTTGTCAA
Source organism: Helianthus tuberosus (assembly GCA_030545235.1). Classification (NCBI taxonomy): domain Eukaryota; kingdom Viridiplantae; phylum Streptophyta; class Magnoliopsida; order Asterales; family Asteraceae; genus Helianthus; species Helianthus tuberosus. The sequence continues at coordinate 155,694,804 of CM060364.1, read as the reverse complement.
CATTGCATAACTGGTGCGAGAATTGCAGGAATCACATAGATACTTAATTACTTATACATGCTTTGTATGTGATACATAATACTGTTTTCTAACAGTCTCTCTTTTTTCGCTCCATATACATATGATTATCAGTTGCAGTGTTTTAAAAGTTGAGATTAATCGGCGCTTAATCGGTAATGGGTAGTTCACTAATTAAATTTCACCTAGTCGGACCAAAAATCAGTAGTTGGTCAAAATCTTTGAAGTATTTGAAAATTAATACTTATTAATCCTATTCCTATCTGATTAATAAGTTTGACAAATTACATATAAAATTTCTATCCGATTAGTCCCCTATTAGTTCTGAACTTCTGATTAATCCAGATTAATCTATTAAAATTTAATTAATCGCTAGTCGGTACCCCACCGCTTGACTAGCGCCTCGCGCTTTTTAAACTATGATCATTTGATTCACTACTTAAAATGTGCGTCTGCAGTTCTTTAAATTGGTATTGTATGGAACGCCCCTCCAACACACACAAATAAGGTCATTTAATACCTAACCAACTTTAAGTAGAGGAATCCAATTGTAAGTTAAAAGTTATGAGGACCACATAGTTACTTATACATTTTGCTTCAACTATGATGCATAAGACAAGTATGTGCCCGTCTGCCTCAGTATTCCGCGATCATTCTAACACTCATTATGTTTGTCAAGCTCTATGTACAAGTGCATGATGCGATTCTTGCGGTTCTCTATTTATAATTGCATCTGTATTGAACGCGTTCATATATATATGTGTGTGTATGTATGTATATCTGTTTCTGATATGAAAAGTTAGTAATCTGAATCTGAGTATCCTTTTGAATGGTGAACAGGTTTCAAGAATGCTAGTTGGCGGTATGAAGGTAGTTGGCATTTACATATCGGTAAATGAAAGCTTGTTCAAGAGTTCAACTTTAGTCCTTTGCCAGGTTTACATTTCATTCTACCTTGTTTCATCTTATTCATAAACCCTTTTCTTTGCTGCTTTTGCAGTTGTCTAGGTACTGTATGTGTGTATTGTATGTGTATTTATGTACATACATACAATAGCCGACAATTATGTCTGGTTGGCCGGTTGTAATTAATGAACCCAAACATGACCAATACATTTATTTGTGTCAAAGACAAACCAAACCTAGACACACTAAAAACCATGCAACTTGAACACAACCCATATAACCTGTTTATCTAAACGGGTCAAACAGGATGTGTCAAACTTATAAGTTATATGTTATTCAAGTTTTTTAATTCTAAAGTTAAATGAGTTGACCCATTTAGTTTTGGTACACCCCGAACACGAAGTTAGACTGGTCAACCCAAAACACAACCCGCATTATTAAACTGGTTAGACTGGCCAACCCAAAACCTGAACATCTTCGTGTTGGGTTGTTTCATGGTTTGGGTTGTGTCAGGAATAGCGATTCTTATACATTTACACAGAAATAATTGTACCTGCAGACTGTTAAAGGGGTTGCAGATGCAGCACCGATAAGAGATTCTAATTGGGACGAGAGACTGCTTATTCACATCAGCTATAGTCCAAGGAGGTAGTTGGTTTCATACATATTCTCTACTCGTTTTTTGGTTTTAAGTTTTAACTTTTAAAAAGCGCGCCTCAGGCACACAAGGCTATATAGAACACGCCCCAGTGCCTTGAGGTGGCGTCTCATGCACATCTGGGTCAAATTTGGTCCAAGGGATGATAAGATCATGAACAATTCACTTGATCTAAACGTGTCACCCTTATTGAAGCCATGCTTCTTTTTTTCCACGTGAAATTGTGTTCTTGTATTAACATGGTATCATATAATCTTGCTTAGGTGGACATGTAAAAACTGCTCATTGTCTTCAAATATAACCTCAAGCAGCCTACGCCCCTGTGATTTTAAAATGGGAAGAGTTTTATCTACCCTTCAGACGTTTAAATGTATTTACAATTTCGATACAAGGTAAAGTTACAGATTTCTGACATTGCGTTACTTCTTAAAACAAGTTTTTTACTAATTGGTGTTGGTAACTTGTGATCGATATAAACTGTCTTTTCCCAGGTTTCCGGTATTTCGTAAGAATGCTTCAAGTTCTGGAAGTTTTGCTGGAATTGTTCGTGACATAATATCAGGTCATGCCGAAGAACTTAAGGGTGCAAAGGCTTTGATTGATGGGAATATGGTATGTTTTTTTGGCATTAAAAGAAGTTAGATTATTATTTTTGCGGTTATACATAGGGGTGTGCACAGTTCGGTTCGGTTTTATGGCAAAACCAAAACCTAAATGTTCGGCCTTCGGTTTTTGAAAACCATTCAGGCCTGGTTTTTCGGTTTTAGCAACGAGGTTCGGTTTTTCGTTTTTTTGGAACAAAATTATGTAGGATTTAAAAATAAAAAGTGTAATCCAAGATTTAAGAATCTTTCTTAGATGTTTTACATTATGTTAGTATATTTAACCTTTTTAATTAATATTGTTCACATAAACCTAACCTTCTAATTTATTTTCATCTTTCTCAAAAGTTTTTATTAAGACATTTTCTTTTATAATACTTCGAAAATCATTTCATTTTTATGTTAAATATTGTCAATTTTTGTAGGTAATGGATAAATAATTTCAAAGATAAATACCCAAGTTAATGTTCTTATTATAAATACTTAACATCCAAGAACAAAAATTAATAATTTCTAAATCAATATACAACAAACATTAAAAAATGATGTTTTGGGTTATTTGGTTCGGTTCGGTTTTTTTCGGTTTTCATAAAACGCAAAACCGAAACCAAACCGTAAAGGATATGTCGATTATTGGTAAACATGGCTGATATTATTACATCACATTTTTAAATTGTAATTACCTTTTTTGATACTGATTCGAAACAGGATAGATTCTCTTAGCATTGGATTTTATAACAAAGTCATTCGTATATGATTGTTAAACTTTATAGTACAAATATGTGAGCGCACACGCACATACGTACATGTGTGCATATCATACCCTTTTATATCAGACTGTAGACCTTTGATGTGTGACCTGTCTTCATCAGCCTTATGTACCGTGTTATTTAGGTGGATGTGGATGAGCAGTGCGCATCCGATGGTATGCATGAAGTTGAATTTCTTATCCCTTTCACGCAGCATACATCTTTTCGAGGTACCAAACAGGCTTCAAGTTATAAAGTCAACCAATGTGTATTTATAATGCATACCTTCTCATTGTTAGGGCTGTGCAATGGTTCAGAACCGGACCGAACCGCACCGACCGGAACCATTAAATGCTAACCGGAACCAGACCGTATTTTAAAGGTTCCGGTTTGGTTTGGAACCTGGTTAAACGGTTCTCGTCGGAACCGATTGTCAATTAAATCCTATAATTAACAATTAAAACAATCAAACCGTTCTAAACATATAACTAAGAGTTCCAACATCCAAAGTTCAAACCATCCAAAGTAAAAGTGGCAACGATAAAATGTTTCAACCATAAAACGAAAGTATACAATGTAAAAAATGGAAGTTAATTAGTTTTTTTAGTTAATCATCACAAAAACTTCATTCAAAGGTTATGTAAAAACTATTTTATATTCTTTAATCCTAAAAACATATTTTTTTATATAATATTTAAAGTTTAAACCCAAACTGGTTCTGGCGGTTCTTTTAATGGACCTATCGGTTATAACCGGAACCAAACTGGGAACCATTTTCTCCCAAATTTAAGAAATGGAACTGGACCCTAAATACAATAATACAGTTCGGATTTGGCGGTTCCGGTTCGGTTAACCGTAAATTGCTCAGCCCTACTCATTGTTGTATGTTAACTTTCAGAATACTATTGGCATAATATTCAATGCATTAAAATATCCATATATATTTTTCAAAAAACGTGGTCAATAAGTGCGAACCCATTCTGAACCCTTACTACACCCGCCCCCATCTATTCTCTGTCTTTATCATCGTTCTAACATGTCACTTTTGTTTTTTTTAAGCACACAGTAAAGAGGATGTTGTTGGAATATTAATGTTCACTGGCTCTATCTGTTCCTTTGCATACTCAAATTCCAAAGAACCAATTTCACAAGCTTTGGCTGATATAAAGGTAAATTAGACGGGCCCGTAATTTTCCTTCAATCTAGCGATCTAGTTTTACTTTTTTTTTTTCCAACGGTTTTTCTGTTTTTCTTTTTATGTTTTTGTTTAGGGAGACATTATTTCAAGTCTACACAGCAGATTAGATGTCATTTGTGACGAAACCGATGGGCAAATGGATTCGGTTGCAGATGGTAGTGGGGAATCAGTGAATGGAGTTTTGAATCAGATTCCTATTCCGCAACTTCAGCTGCAGTTATCAAGGTCAGATAGTTGTGATGCAATGTTAATGTATTCTAATTGGACGGTAACGAATGGCGTTGAAGAAGTATTTGCTTATGAATGGGTTGAATTGGGTCATGTTTCAACTCTTTCAACAGGCCAAACGGGTCAGAAGTTACCCAAAGTGTATATGTAATTAAAAAACCTCTAAATTGTTTTTTTAGAAGTTCAGATTAATATTGAGATGGTACAACTTTTGTAATCATATTTGATATAAAACTATTTATTCAAAAACTACACATGTACGTATATCTGGCACTATGATCTTTTGTTACATCGTATTTTGACATGATCTGATGATTAAGTTTTTCTTAAAAATCTTGTTTGATTATTTTGTTAACAGAAACAGATGCAGTCTTTCTTTCCCTCGAAGAGTTTTTGTTCCCTGGCTGGGTGATACATATATATGTGACTACATACAACCTTCTGAAACACTTGAGGTCTCTATTTATATTATATACATCTAAAATAATCATATTTTCTGTTACGAGTTTGGATAAACAATTGTTTGGCCATTTTCCCACCTTTAATTAGAATCTTTAAGTTGCGGGAAGACTGTTCTAAGATACGAAAGTATTAATGTTGATATTTGGCAAATTATGTTTTCTAGGTTCTTAAAGACCATTGTGTTGAATTAATGTCGATGGAAGCTCCAACCGACACATCAACGATTTTGGAAGCAGAAGGAGAATCAGTAACACTGTCCACCAGTTCTTTTTGGGAAACAGTAATACCACAGTCCCCAGAACTCGAACCATCATCGTTAAACAACAGCAGTGATGACAAAAGTTCGGTTTCTGGGAGACATTTAGATAAATCGAGTAATGTTAGCATCTTGGGTGCACTTTTGGTTCTTGTTCTATCGATTTTAGTTGGTGTTATGTTCTTTGTTTTCAGGACCTAATGATTCGTTTATCATATGTTTTCCTGTGTGAATTAGAACTATTTTTTCTTGTGCTATACTTATATCGTGGATGTTAGTATATTTCAAGTAATAATCTTCGTTAAAGCTATTTGTTTATTTACATGGATATGTTTCTAATAGTAATCGCTAACGTTGTACCACATGCATGCGTATGTGGCCGCTTTCACCGTCACCGTCGTCATAACCTGTTTTGATCCAAACCTAAGGTCTGGCACAACTCCTGTTTTGCCAATTGGATTGTGGGGTCTTTTGGATTTAGATTATGGTTGTATCAAGATCTCATAATCAGTATCAAAACTTAAATCTGAAAAGGATTTAGGACCATGATGTTCTGTTGAAACATGCTATGTTCTCTCTGGTGGTTGGTGTCAATGATGACAGTTTGATTATGGACTTTAGATATTGTCTGGTGAGTGTTTTTCTTCATAGTTTCTTTTATTCCCTTGTGGTTTGTTTCTTTGTTTTGTGGCGTTATCGTACGTCTTGTGGAAAGAAGTGGTTATCGTACAGGGATTACTCGCATTAGCATCTTCGTTGTCTAGTTATGGCGTTCCTTACTGCATAGAAGCATTTGTATCAAAGACATCAGGAAGTGTGAAAGTTGAAGGATCAAAGGCATATGTAGCTCAATCACCATGGATACAAAGTGGAAAGATTGAAGATAAGATCTTGTTTGCTAGGGAGATGGAAGAATCACACAAGCCGGTAAGTAAGACATTGGTACGAACCCAATGAATGCTTAGGAAGCGGAACAGTTTTAGCCATTCCGACTGTTCCCCCCTAAAGTGTAGCTTAAATAATTAGTTTCCTACATTTTAATTCTCGTTTTCTTGTTACATGTTTATCTGAGTTTTACTTGTAATCGGAGAATTGCCCTTCTCGAATTGGGCCGACTTAGTTGTCAATCCTATCAATTTTACAACTTTCGGTATCTATCAGACATTCTCAAGCGACTTTATGGAGCTTGATTTGCACTCTTTTTTTACAGCTGTTAACATTTAATTGCCTGTTTCTTGATTTTTACTTTCTGTCCACTCTTCTTAATAGTCTTTTTATTATTGAAATACTACGTTTAATAGCTTCCATCAACAGAAGTTAACAATTACAGATGCTATTTAGTACAATTCCATGAAAAAAACTTAGTGAATTTGATCAAAGTTATAATAATTTGATTCACAACTCTAACAAGCCTTGTGTTCTTTAAAACTGCTGCAAATTGGAGATTTAAGGTCGCTAGTGAACATGATACTTGTGAACTTTAGTTTCAAAAATGACTACATGAGTTTGTGGTTATTGCAGACTATTAGTTAATATATTTGTATTTAATGTACCGATGTATATCTCCTATGTATTTAGGGTGACGGGTCAGAATGGGTTTGGGTTAGAATGAGTCAAACTAAAAACAAGTGTAATCTAATTCGGGTCAGAACGGGTGCTGACCAAAATATGTTCGGGTCATAATGGGTTCTGACCAAAATAGGTTTGGGTCAAAACGGGCCGATTTCATATGGTATTTTAACGTATATAAACTTAAAAATGAACGGATATAAACAAACATATATGAACAGAAGGATATAAATGAACGTATAACGTATATGAACGAACAAAGGTGAACATACATGAACTAACGTAACATGTGTCCGTGTTCTTTCGTTCAATTTAATAAACAAAAGAGTGTGTTCTCTTCCGTTTGTTATAAAACACACGAACTTCTCGTCAAACCATTCTTATCATGAGGGTTTGTTTACAGGACTATTTTATTATCGACTTTATGTGCTTTTCTATTGTTGCTTAACTTACAGCCCATCTTGACCCATTGCAAATTTACCTTTTACAAGTCTCTACCAACTTTAACCCATAGAGTATAAAACCAAGACCCAAAATTGGCCACGCATTAAAAAGAGTGGGTCATTTGGGTTATTTTGAACCGCTGGAATTGGCAGGTTAGCTCTAGGCTTGATCCTTATTTATTCTGTACATTGTTAGTTAGCTATACATCTTCCGGTCCTGCATCCAATTGCACATCCCTCTTTTTTCTTCTGTTTGATCATGGCTGATGGAAAGAAACCTGTGGAAGTCCGACTCATCTTCACCCAGTTTACACCGTAACGAATATCCAGCACAAGGTTTGACTTTTGGACGCCACCAAGGTGTCGTACTCATCATCGCAGGTTAAATCGTTTACTCTTCACGCAAAGGGTTATGAAGTTCTTCATCATATTGACGACACTCCACCCCCTACAAAAAATGAAAAGATTATCCAAAGTTTGAATCTTAGTCCAAGATTGATGCTATCGTCCTACAATGGACGCTCAGCCCCGGCCCAAATGGAGGGCGGGGCGGAATTTTATAAAAAAAAAGTTATATATATTTTTTTGTAATATATTTAGTATATACATTTGTTTAAATCTTGTTAGTGGAGTTGGAAAAACCATTTTTATACAAATAGAAGTCTCAACTTCTAGACTTGGCAGCAACACCTTTTAATTTCTATTTCTTCTATTTTTTCTTTTCTTCTTTTAAAAGGTTGTCTTTCACACCCCCTAGTGAAAGGATTCGAGCCGAGTTGTAATTTAGGGGCCCACTTGTTTTTCTCGCCCCGACCCAGGAATTTTTAGGAATTCTCCCGGAAGGCCCGGGGACACACGATTTACTTGTTCGTGTTCCAGAGACAGAGATATCTACCTTTGATGCCTGGATGCGCATCAAAAACATCTTTTTAAACAATAAGGGCCCTCGTGCTGCTGCTCTTGAACAAGAATTTATAAATCTAAAGCTTACTCGTTCATGCTCTTCTGTCACTCGAAGCAATATGTCAGAAACTCAAAGAGTTGGCAGACAAACTCGCTGCTGTTGACTGACCAATAGCCGAAAACCGGCTCATCCTACAACTCATACGCCGGTTACCTGCCAAGTTTGATGCTGCAGTTCCTATCCATGTGAAAAGCAGCAACAATTGGCTCGGGAACCAGGTCAAGCTATTGCTGCAACTTCTGACCAACACAGGGAGCCTAGCTGCCGAGAAGACAACCAAGCCCATGGTCAGCCCGGCCATGTATTACCTCAAAGAAACCTCTTTTATGCTTGCCTTCAATATGATCTTTCTAGTCTCTGAATCTTGTCATAATTAGCCATTCGGGTAACATAAGCGTTGGTGATAAAATCGTTACACCTGAACCCTTACAATTTTTTTTGTCTAAATTCTACATTCTTCACTCTGTAGCCCAACTGTGACAAACAAAAAAAAAAAAAATTTGAAGTTCCTGAAGTTTTGTTACACTTGTATAATCATAATTCTTAGATACAACCAGAAGAATAGAAAAAAAGCATTTCACTATTTGCAGTTTCTTGCTCTAAAACATATTCCAAATAAAGTTGATAGAATATAATTGTATTTTTCTCTTGTGTGAATACTGTCCATCAATATTACTTTAAATGGCTGTTTTCTTTGCTTCTCTTTTAAATCTCCACACATGTTCATATAAATTAATACAAAATTAATGGGAAAATACCTGTTATAATATATCTGTGCTGTCGGTGCCAAAGGTACCAGAAGGCCATGTGTTGCAACACATGCAGACGTAAACCAAACGACATAAGCTCCACCTATAACAATATTGTCAGATCTTCCAATTGAGAAATGCTGGGTGGAAAATCGCTTATGCCTGTACCTTCTATATTTAACACTTTTAAACATTTTAAGCGTCCTATTTCCTTAGGCAATTTCTCAACTAGAATACAGTCTGTAAGATGGAAACATTTTAGACGTTTCATCTCACAGATGCTGTTTGGAATATCTCGCAAGGATGTGCAATCCGTAAAGTGCAGCTCCTCTAAGCACTCTAATATGCCAATATTCTCAGGTAACTGCTTAAGAAACCGACAAGATTTAAACTGGAGAAATTTAAGATGTTTCAACGTAGCAATGCTATCCGGAACATGTTCAATATTTGTTGACAACAAATTTAGCTCCTCCAGACATTCTAACTGGTTAAACTCCTTGGGCACCTCTGGAATACTGCCTTCGAGAGTAAGCTTTCGTAATTGTATACCACAAATAATTCTTGATACACTCGCAAGGTTTGTGCAAGCACAGAGGCCAAGAGAAATAAGCTTTGCAAGATTTTTGGTCGATGAGAGTAGAAGTTCCTTGTAAGTACAATCAAAATGGAACTTAGGCAAATTATTGTCAGGGTGCAATGGGCATATACCTAAGGGCCTCGCAGTTAGATGCAATTCAGGTATAGAACCATCCATGGGAAACCCTTGTTTAACTAAACAAGGTTTGAACCTGACACTACCACTTAGACATCCAACCAGAGCATGAAATTCTACCAAGTTAGAACAATAATGAAGATCTAAGTGCTCAAGATATGGAGACAGCCCAAGGTAAAGGGCTCTCAGCTTAGAACAACCAATGACAATTTTATTGAGCTCAGGACTTTCTGTGGGCATGTGAAGTTCTAGCAAACCCTCACATTCTAAACTTAAATTTTTGAGATTCCAAGCCTGTGTAAGGTTAAGGGTTCTCAGCTTACACCATTGGAGGTTGAGGTGTTTGAGCTTTAGACTTTCAACAGGCATGTGAAGTTCTTCCAAATCCAAACATTCTTCAACGTTTAGTGTGTCGAGATTCTGAGCCCACACAAGATCCAAGGTCCTGATCAGATTACAATGACGGATGCTAAGGAATTTGAGCTTACTTTCAATGGGCATGTGAAGTTCTACCAAATTCGAACATTGTTCAAGATGTAACTTCTCAAGATTCCGAGTCCACATAAGGTTAAGGATTTTCAGCTTACACCGTTGGAGACTGAGGTGTTTGAGCTTTAGACTGTCAACAGGCATGTGTAATTCTACCAAATCACCACATTCTTCCACTTTTAGTATGTCGAGTTTCTGAGCTCGCACAAGATCCAAGGTTCTGATCTGCTTACAGTGACGGATGCTAAGGAATTTGAGCTTACTTTCAATGGGTATGTGAAGGTCTACCAAATTGTAACATTGTTCAAGATGTAACCTCTCGAGATTCATAGCCAACCCAATGTCCAAGGTTCTCAACTCACAATAACTGAGGTCAATGAATCTGATTTTCTTTAGAGCCTATGTATCACGAGCAAAACGAAGATGAGTTTGGAGTAATGGCAATCCAATAGATATATAGCATAAAAAAGAATCATGCAAAATAAAACTATAATTTTACCTTTTTTTCTCCACCTATCCAAAGTTGATTGATATTGCTGTGATGCATTTCAAGGCCAACAAGATTGTTTGCTAGAAATTTTTTGGGTAAACACGTAAAAGGGTAACCATGCCAACATAAATATCGTAAGCTATATGGTAGATGTAGGCTGTCTTCATCAATATTATCGTTGTTGAAGCTACGCCTGAATTTACGATTACTTGAACCTTTCACTTCAAGAAATTCAAGTTCCTGCATTTTTCGAAGACCTCTCATGACAATAACTGGATCAAGAAATTCTACTATCATACATCTTATTGCTTCAGTACCCTGTAATAAAAAAATAGATACAAATAAGTATATTTTAGTTTTCTCCTCCTTACAAATAAATGTGAACCTTACCTTGTCTTCAACCAATATATTCTCAGTTTCCTTCTTAATCCATAATCGGCTATGTCTGTTAGGCAAGTTGAGGTACAGACGACGAACAATATTCCTACCCATTTCTACAATATGGTCATGCATACCCAAGCGCCCATCACTAGATAAAGTTATAAGAGATTTTTGCTCGAGAACTCTTAAGCCACTTCTAGCATGAAAATCACGACTTTCAAGCGCTCTGATAGCTCTTTCTTTCTCCCAATCTTTTAGTATGCATGCAACATCCAGAAATATTTCCTTGTAATCCTCTTCTAGACTATAATAGCTTAATTCCAGTATTTCTAGAGTTTCCTTCAAAGGAATTGTTTTTAGTCTTTCTAATGCATCTGTCCATTCACGTTCATCTTTAGCACGAAGAAATGAACCCAAAACTTTGATTGTCAAGGGAAGACCAGCAGCATAACGTACAACTTGGCCTGATAGCTCTTTGTAACCTTGAGTTGGAACCTCTCTCCCAAATGCATACCTACTAAAGAGGCAATTTGCTTCCACATGTGATAATAGATTAACATCAAGAATCATGTTCATTGGCACACCATGTGCTACCAACACTTGCACTTCCCTTGTTGTAATGATAACTCGACTTCCCGGCTTAAACCAACTATGCTCGCCAGCTAAGGCCTCAAGTTGGTCTATGTGATCCACATCATCTAGAACAACAAGAACCTTTCTACTACACATCCTTTGTTTCATCATATTTTTTCCTTCATAAACACCATTTACGGTGATATCTTGATTTTTCAAGACATCTGAGAGTACTTGTTTTTGCAACGTCTTCAAACCGCACATTGGGTTTTTTGAATTTTCCCTAACATTCTCAACAAAGCTTGAACCTTCGAACTGAAAGGATATTTGATCAAAAACAACTCTCGCCAAAGTTGTCTTCCCAGCTCCTCCCATTCCCTTGATCCCTATCATGCGAACATCATAGATATCAGTTTCCAAAGATGAAACTACATCTTTGACACGTCTCTCCATGCCTACTAATTTTCCATCAACGCTATAGTTAATACAACGTAGCTCTAGTGAGATCACTTCAACAATTTTTTGGATACACTTAGCTTCGTGCCTGTGCGTTAAAGATGATTCAATAAGATTACTCAAACTTCCAAGTGAACAATTAATCTTAAATATATAACTTACAATCGCATATAGAGTAAATAACATAGTGATGTACTCATGTTTCATGTTCAATTAGGGATGAGCATTTGGTACTGGGTACCGGTACCGGGTATATTCGGTACCGGTACCCATTTTTCCTGTTTTTCGATACCGGTACCGGTATTTGTGGGTAAACACCGATAAATACTGGTATTGTACTGGTATATTCGGTACCGGTAGCAATTATCCCCGTTTTTTCGGTACTGGTTCGGTACCGAACGAGTACCATGCTAATCTCTATGTTCAGTCTTTCAACAAGATTGGCAATAAAAATGAGATACCATGGATGTCCCTTATAAACATAGATTAAAGAAATAAAATGAAAGAAACTAATGGGGTGTTTGGCTTAACTTTTCGAAACAACTTATTGACTTATTGGCTTTTTCAGGCCAATAAGTCAAAATAATGTTTGGATAAGTGAAAAAGACTTTTTGAAACAACTTTTTGTATAAGGTGATAAGGTGACTTTTCCACCTGATACAAAAAGTTGTTTCAAAAAGTCATTTTCACTTGTCCAAACATTAGACTGTGAGGAGTGGAGGGATTTGGTTTGGGGCATTGTTCGACACCTGGCGAGGGTGGGATCCACAAGCTTATGGTGAAAAATGAGGGGCGTGGTGTGGCGTGGCTTAGCTTAGCTTGGCGTGGCCAGCCATATGTGATTTTTTTTTTTTAAAGTAGTCAACCAAAGCCAGCCATATTGGCCAACCAAAGTCAGCCAAGTCACCATGTCCCCACCCCACGATAGGCTGAATACCCACGCCAAAGGGGCAACGCCAACCCGGGGTGGAGCAGCTGGCGTTGAAGGGCATCCCCGCCCCAACCAACGCCTCACTCCCCATAGTTAAGTCAATAAGTTGTTTCAAAAAACTAATCCAAATACCCCCTAACAAAGATCAGATGGAATTTAGGTACCCATCAAAGGTGTTCTTCAACTCCCATCCAGCCAGACTGGCTGCTTGTTTCAGAGCATCTCTCCATCTCCCCGCAGCCTCTTCATTTACATGTTTGGCAAATGCTTCTCCAACTGCCCCACTTTGTTTGCGGACTTGAGTGGGTTCCACATCATAAAAGACTGGGTAAGCAGTCTGCCCGTTCATCTCCTGGCATTGCATAATCTTGACAAGCTCGTCTAAGCACCATGGTGAAGATGCATAGTTCTTGGAGAAAACAATAATGTAAAATTTCGAGTCTTCGATGGATCTGATGAGCTCATCGCTGATCATTTTCCCTTTCTTGATTTCTTCATCATCTTTGTACGTGTAAATGCCTCTTTGTTTAAGAGCATGATAGAGGTTATCAACAAAGTTCTTACGCGTGTCTTCACCCCTAAAACTCAAAAACACATCATACTTGAAGCTCTTTTGAATGGATGAAGATGAAGTGGATGCCATTGAAAGTATGCTTGAAAGATCGATCGGATAATAAGATGAAATCTTTATTGGGTGGAAGTTGATATGCTCTGACTGAAGACAAACAAACCCTTCAAGAGTTGATATTTAAGAAGACCCGGTCTCATAACTGTCTGTGGACACAAAGATTCCTGTTTGTTAAAAGAATTACTCAGGGGCTCTTTGGTAGCCTCTTAATGACTATTCAGATGCTACCTCTTAATGGTTTAAAACCTCTGAATGAATAAGAGGTAACCAATCTCAAGTCTGAATGGTTAAGAGGTAACCTCTGAATGGTAAATCATCACATGTTACATTCTTCTACCTTCTCATTGGTAAAATTCTTAATGGTTCCATTTAGAGGTAGTCTCTTAATGATCATTCAGAGACTACCAAACAGCCCTTTATTTATCATTTTAAGGTATACAGTTTTCGTAATCACTATCAGTATTTACTATATAATAATTAGAGTTAAATGATTGATCTTGGAAGACATACTTAAGGGCATTATAGTCATTTTATACCAACTTAACTGAGAAAACTAACCTCCATCCACGTCAGGGACTATCCGGGAACGAAAATTGAAAAGTTGAGGACTATAGAATTAATTTTAGAAAGTTAGGGACTAAAAGTGAAAAAACACCAAACCACAAGGACTATCCGGGCATTTAACTCTAATAATTATACATTGTTTTCGCCTTTCCATAAAAAAAAAATTATAATCTGTTTTAGGTACGTTTACTAAATAATAATTTTGACATGCATCATACTTAGCTTTTGGTGCATTCAGATATACATTTCTCTCATTTGTCTAAATTAAAGAAACATTTTCAAGAAAATAGTTAAAAAATAAATTCTACAAATCGAAAAATTTTAGATGATTCTGACTTTTCTGATTCTTTTCGGAAAATACACACTATTTTATAATTTTGTTTTCTTCATTGAAAAGTCGTCTACAAGACACCCAAACACGCCTTCTACGCTCTAAAATAAACATTTTTATTTTTATTTTAAATTCACTAATATAGTCGGTGGCAATTAATCTTAATAATTTTGGAGTTTTCTAACACACAATTATCCATAAAATCTTCCATTATGTCACCAAAATAGCTCAAAAAAAAATTTAGTCCAAGAAAAATGTTCAAAATCAATGTTGTTTCAGTAAGAAATCAAATAACAGGTATAGAACAAAATGTTCTTTCTGTAAGAAATCGAAGTAATTTTGATATACTGAAAAAACAAGATGTTTCCCCTTTTATACGGGCAGAATGTAACATCCCAAAATACGAATTTTTAAAATTCGTTAGAACAATACCATGTTTAATTAAATAAATATAATAACTAAGTTTTTAAACTTAGTTAAACGTCTAACAAATCAACCAAAGGAAGGAATTTGCTACAATTATGATCAAGTAGCATCTAGAGGGGCCAAGGTTTTCAAAAGAGGGAAAGTTAATGTTTAATTAAAAAAGAAATTAAAACACAAAAACACACATTCAGTGTGTGTGTTCGACCAGGAGAAGAGAGGGAAAGGGTGAAACCCTAGTTTCACCAAATTCATCAATTCGAGTAGGAATCTCAAGGGGAATCAGATGCATGAACATGGAATGTTGATCACTTAAGTGTCTCTAACATCAAGTAAGTCGAATTTGGTGTTTTAATGATGTTTGATTAAGTGGGTTTTATGTAATCCGTGAATATAATGTAAGATTTAAGCATGAATGTTAGTTATGATGAATGTGTAGATGCTAAATTATGTTCAATTTTGATTATAAGGAAGATTTGGAGGAAAACCCATTTGCTATGAGTAGGGTGTCGACATAGGTATACTACCCATGTCAAATCTTATGCAAATTTTGATGTATTATGATTTATGTGATTGATTCTTGATAGTTAGATTTAGTATGGTATGAAGTAATGTGATTTTATTTAGTTGTTAATGACAAGTGAACACAAAAATTAGGAAGATGAGCATGAAAACTACTTGTACATTATGCTTTAAATACGAAACACGCCAAGTGTTCGATAAAATGTCTAGGTGAAGTTGAATGAGAGATATTTCGAAAAAGTTTTGATGAAAACTAAATCTTTCCAGAAAGTTACAGCCGAATGTAATCGGCTGTAACTGGGTCAAATCTTGTCAAAAACTAATGTTTATTGAGTTTGTGATGAACTCCCAGGAAAAACCTTTCAAACCCAACTGAAATTGCATTTTTTCGACAAAAAATGAACGTTTTATGAATTTTTCCGTATCGAAGGTTCAGGCTGCGTTTTCTGGCAGAATTTGCAGCCCATTACGAATGTCATAACTCAATTTAGGAATTGAGTTATGATCTCAAATTTTTACTGTAGGTATCTTCAGGTGATTCCAAAAATCTCCAACTTGAACTTCATCAATCGGATAAACGAGGAATTTTAAATGCATTTTTCGTAAGCTGCAGTCAGAAGTGACGAATCTGATTGCAGCTTAGTAAATGAATTTTTATAAATTTTTGGTAGAGAGTTAGACTCTAAAAATTTAACATAAGGATAACCCCTTTGAGGGGCACGTCATATAAAAATATTGTAATTTTTGTAAGCTCTTAAGTACAGTAAACGGACGCCCCAAAACAGCCTATTATGATGTCATGAGTATATGAGATTAAGCCGAAAGTTAAAATGATAAATCATTGACTTTTGAAAGTCAACTGCACATAAGAGGCATGGCTAGAATTTTGTCACAATTGTAAGATCTTAGAACGTTATATGGTATGTGTTATATCAATATTCGTTTTATGCGTTAACATGATGGATTATATGAGTTCGAAAAGATGTGATTTTGGGTATATGCCTTATGCTTGTTAGACTTGACTAATGAAAGTCAAATGTGAGTTATGCATTCGACATGATCATTTATATGTACAATCATGTATACTAAGAATGATGTGATTGTGGTGACACGAAAGCATAGGGATCATGTGGAAATGGACTCAAGCAAGAAAGGCTAACGGGTCAAGAGGAGACAAGGAAGCGAATGCGGAAACGGACGCTCAAGGTAAGTGAATCTAATTCACTTCTTAGTATGTATGTAGAATTTAATATTTAGGAGTGTGGAAAATTATGGAAATACTATGTAATGAAGGAGAGTTTTAAGGTAAGCGTTACTTTAGTATATCGAATGAGTTGTATGTAACGAAGGTTAGCTAGTGAAATCAAACGGGTCGAATAATGGTTTGAAGGATGTATAAGTCCTTATCTTATAATTCGGCTTTTGATGTGAGTTAGGATGATAAATGGATCCGTAATTAAATTACGCACGCGTAGTAACAAGAATTACTCAAAACGGACGTCTAGATCATAAGTTATGCAAGTTTTAACAAGCGAGAAGTTGGAGCTGGAAATCTGCAGCTCAAATAAAATGAACCTTCTGTCGATATAAGGGGGTCGCGCCACGCGACAGCATGGACGAGAAGCCGTCGCGCGACGCGACGGTATGTTGGGCTGGCAAAAGTTGTTTATTTGACTTGTTTTGTCTCGCGAACTCGTTTAAACGCATTTTAAACTACGTAAGACTAATTGTTTCATGATTTATGAAATATTGATCATAAGTAAAAAGTTATGAGACTCCTAGTTTTTAAACGAACTCGATGTTTTGAATGATTTTCATGTCTCTTAACTTATTTAAAGCCGGTTTAGAACATAAGTATTGTTATGAGCCTCCGGATGGCGAAGGTATGGATTTTACCTCCGTGTTAGTGAAGGAAATCTATATGTAATCGAACTTAGGAACGAATGGGTATGCAAGATGGTGAGTATAAAATTCTATCTTAAGGAAAGTTGTGATTATGACAAAATGTATAGGTTTATGTGAATGCAAACGGTAAGCGCGAGAGCTTGTATGTATGTGTGCGTGTACGAATGTGTATATGTGTAGAGGTAAGTGTATGTATACACGTGGGAATTTGGAATGTGAATATGTGTAAATACGGGATGTTATCTATGTATGAATGAATGGTTTATTATATTGGTCATTGACGAATACTAATGAATTGTCTTGAGATTGGAATGTAATACGAGTATGAGAACATCAGATTCAAGAAGTAGTGAAGTCGAAACCGGAACAAGAGATATGAAATGGATCAAGTTTATATTGTGGAATGTTGTACGGATTTTTAATTGTATGATAATAATGTCATAAGATGTTGACGATGACTAATAGTTAAGTTGTGAATGATGTCCACAGGTTTTATACAGATTTCTTCTACCACGAACGAATAGAAGCGGACATTGATCGAGTTGATAGCGAGGATTATACGGGAAAGAACGGTCACCTAGTTTGGATTATGTAATACTTATAGAATTATTTTATCATGAATGTTGTTCATTCAATTAGTAAATATTAAACGTTTTGTGACCGAGTCTTTACGTAAGCAATGTATTTAGTAAAGTAAGAAAAATTTTAAGGCTCGTTTTTCCGCTACGTCATTTTTAAGTTATTATGTGTTAGGGTCTTACAAGTTGGTATCAGAGCCCTGGTTTGAGAGAAATCAAGTAGAAGGAGGTAAGTACTTGAACTCAAACATGTGTGCTCTTGTGACAAGGAACCCGTACAATCCAAGACTCGATCAAGGCCCAAAGGTAAAAGCGAATGTAAGTATGTATTAAAGTATGTATATGAAGGAAACTAATAGTGTGTTATGTGTAAGGTAAGCATAATTGCTTGGAAGGGATGATCCGTGAATGCGGTCTAGGGCCGACACCAAGGTATGTAATAAGACAAATCGACCCAGGTACATAAATTTAACATGTGGGTGCATGTAATGGTAAAACCTATCAAGTGAAGGAAAATTTTAAGCGAAATATAATAATCGAATGGAAATGAAGTTTTGAAAATGTCACACGTGCCGAAACCTAATTCTTCGGACATAAGGTGACGATTACACGAAGACACGAAACTAGTATGTGGATTGTGTACCTTGCCAGTACACAAGAAACATATGACGTTCGTGAGACCGTAATAATTGTTACAGGTATGTCCGTTAGAATTAGGTATTAGGTGGACGTGAAGGTGAATGGAAACGTAATACAATCAGGGATTTGAAAGTACCAAATACACATGAGAAGTATGAATGATATGTTAGAATTCGCGAGACGGATTCGAAACATGAAAGGAATGAAAGATATAAATGATTTGTTAGAATCCGCGAGACAGATTCGAAACATGAAAGGAATGAAAGATATGAATGATATGTTAGAAACCGCGAGACGGATTCGAAACATAGAAGGGAATGAATGATAGAATGAAAAAGTTTGAAATTTGTAAATAGGTACGAGTCAAATAAGTAAGAATGAAAGGTTCAAAATTGTAAGTAATTACATATCAAACGAGTAAATATTCTTTAAAAGCGGATATTTTCCAAGTTATGTTTTGAACTTATACACACACACATATATATATATATATATGAATATAATTATGCTCATGTAATGTATGCAAGAATGGTTGAAAGGGTAAATGGGTCATACGGGTCAGATGGTGATCGCCCTTTTGAACCCGGTATTTAATGTTTTGAATTGTTAAGTTTTATACTTATAGGTAAGCATAATGTATGGGCGTGCATTGTAAAAAAAATGGAAAGAAATAACCCTCGCAAGGTATAGATAACGAGTCGGTGGTTTTGACTTTCGCCAGGTATGTATAAAAGGTTATGCTTTCGTTAAGAGCTTATAGCTCGACTAGAGAGGAATTCAAACATGAAAGAATGAAAGGTTTGAATCCATTGACGGATTCGAACATAAAAGGATACAAAGAATGAGAGAAAGGTAATATTTGTAGGCAAATACAGACCTATTACAAAAGAGTAATATGTAAGAATGAAAAGACTGAAATCCTTAAGTAAGTATAACATAGCGGGTGGGCGATGAAAATAGCATTGTCGGGATAACCATATCGCTTGACTAACGCAATGCATATGTATGTGTAAGTGCATGAATGAACACGTAAAGGGTAAGTCATAGTTGATTAATAAAACGTAAATAAGAGAGCATTAATAGTTTGACTTTCTGTAAATCCAAACGAAGTTGAGATTATTAACTAGAAAGCAAGTAATAGTAAAATAATATGAAGGGTTCGGTTCATTAAACAGGCAAAAACCGACGAAAGTAGTAGTAGCAAGAAAAACATTAGTTGAGAAGAGTATTGAATAAAGTTACGCGATAGACATTTTGTGTAGGTCAGTTTTCCCGGAGGATCCGATACGAAAACCTATTCCCTGTTTATCACAAACACGATCGCGGGTGCGGAATCCCCGTGACGGTGCAAACCAAACACAATGTAAAACACACACGCGTAACCAAAGATTCAATATCTATTGATTAGGGATGAGTACAACCACAAACATATACAAACAATGTTTTACAGACTCTCTCAAGTCTCTCTGTTCTCACTCATAGAGTTTCACAGTGGTCTCATAACTAAAGTGATAAACAACTGAGCTATTTATACTGACCATAGACGAAAACCCAAATGATGAAAACCATGTGTGACGAAATCAGGGATTTCGCCACACACATAGTGATGAAAACAAAGGGGATTTCGCCATTTATCATTTCTGACGAAAACACGGAGATTTCGTCATGCATGGCTTTTGGAATTTCAAATTGTTAAGTTTATCAAACTTGTGACATCATCATGATGATGTCATGATGATGTGTCAGCGGGATTGGTTCGCGGCTCTCCGTGCTTCGCGTGTCGAACTCTGGGGCGCACGACGGAGGAATGTCGCTACGTAGAGCTTGAGCCGAACCTAACCGAGTCGAACTGAGTCGAGTCGCGTCCACATAAAGTGTACCAACAAACTCCCCCTTGGATGCTACTCGTGATGGTTCGATCTACACATTGTCGGATCTTTAAAAGGTCTTCACTTGTCGCAAATAGGGAGTGTATCAACAAACTCCCCCTTGAATGATGCTCGTGAATCTTTTGAACTTCATAACTTTAGATCCTTGTGGTGTTGATGAGTGATCAACTGCAACCCGATCATCTTGATCTTCAGATTGCATCACTGTCGTGTCTTCACTTTACGGCTTGTCATCTGACACGTTCTCTTCGCCTTTAGCTAATTCTGATGTCGCATCTACACATACAAGAAAGCTAAACACGTAATGAGAACAACCGCTTGGAATTTAGACAAATTAAACAAATGACACATATGAGATCAAATCTCATTTAAACACCGACTGACAACAGTTTGAAAGTTTAAAAATTGTTCAATTTTAATCCTTTAACTTTCAAAACTTGTTAACTTCGACAGTTTATGAAGGTTCAATTGTTTTCCGGCTTACAATCAGGATTTTGGGTAGGATAGACTCGAGTTCCAACATTGGTTAATCAAAAATAAAATAGAAGCAAAATCTTTTTAGCTTTTAAAAAAATTAGATTAAAACACACCTAAAATCTTTTTGGAATTTTTATTTTTCAAAAGTAAAGACGGAAAGCAATAAATAAATATATACAAAGATGCAGAAACTGAAAGCAGTAAAAAAATATTTACAGACATTCTTTTTGCGAGTTTCGAGGGTAAGAGAATCATATCAGTGTACGGTCACGCCAAAACGCACTTTTTGTTCAATTAGTTAACATTTAGATAAGCATCCTATAACAATTATTGGTATTGTTGTCCACATAAGCTCAACTTATCAGATGTAATCATGGCGAGGGGATACGTTAAGGTATGATTTATACTTACCGACCGGTGTTCATCCACACACGACACATTCCCGTATCAAGGTATGCATGAGAGATCATCTTACCGGTGAGTATATCGTTTATCATCTATTTGACCGTATAAAAGATGTGAGAAACTCACATATTTTGTTTGAAAACAAGCCCTATGTGATAGAATCACTTATTGATGAGGAACTTGATTTTCGTATGCATGAGGGCACAGGAGCAAGTCCGTGAACAGGTCAGTACAACATACAGCAAAGAGACGAACTTGACTCCCGCAAGAAAACTGTGATATATTATCACTTATTTGTTTGGACATGTGATTGTTGATCACTTATTGAGGTCGTATGCAATATGTACACGTATGCAATATGTACACGTATGTATAGTATCATGGAAGATCTTCAGATTGCATCACTGTCGTGTCTTCACTTTACGGCTTGTCATCTGACACGTTCTCTTCGCCTTTAGCTGATTCTGATATCGCATCTGCACATACAAGAAAGCTAAACACGTAATGAGAACAACCGCTTGGAATTTAGACAAATTAAACAAAAGACACATATGAGATCAAATCTCATTTAAACACCGACCGACAATAGTTTGAAAGTTTAGAAAATGATCAATTTTTTTTAATCCCTTACTTTCAAAACTTGTTAACTTCGACAGTTTATGAAGGTGCAATTGTTTTCCGGCTTACGATCAGGATTTTGGGTAGGATAGACTCGAGTTCCAACACCGGTCAATCAAAAATAAATTAGAAGCAAAATCTTTTTGGCTTTTATAAAATTTAAATTAAAACACACCTAAAATCTTTTTGGAATTTTTCATTTTTCAAATGTAAAGACGGAAAGCAATAAATAAATATATACAAAGATGCAGAAACGAAAGCAGTAAACAAATATTTACGGACATTCTTTTTGCGAGTTTCGAGGGTAAGAGAATCATATCAGTGTACGGTCACGCCAAAATGCTCTTTTTGTGCAATTAGTTAACATTTAGATAAGCATCCTATAACAATTATCGGTATTGTTGTCCACATAAGCTCAACTTATCAGATGTAATCATGGCGAGGGGATATGATTAGTGTATGATTTATACTTACCGACCGGTGTTCATCCACACATGACACATTCCCGTATCAAGGTATGCACGAGGGTTCATCTTACCGGTGAGTATACCGTTTATCATCCGTTTGACCGTATATGAGATGTGAGAAACTCACTTATTTTGATTTGAAAACAAGCCCTATGTGATAGAATCACTTATTGATGAGGAACTTGATTTTCGATGCATGAGGGCACAGGAGCAAGTCCGTTAACAGGTCAGTACAAACGTATAGCAAAGAGACGAACTTGACTCCCGCCAGAAAGCTGTGATATATTATCACTTATTTTGTTTGGACATGTGATTGTTGATCACTTATTGAGGTCGTATGCAATATGTACACGTATGTATGGTATCATGGAAGATCTAGACTTCGTCTCCGTTATATTTCGGTAAAAGAAATAACCATGATACCCAGATGATAAACAGCATAAAGACCACATATCTCAGAACCTCGGCAATCTCTCAAACGAAATTTCGGTACTAAGGCCATATGCCAATGTGCGGTTCCCACCTGGTCTTCAGTCGATTTAGGATTTATATCACCCTGCACACTTTAAAATGATTGTGAGCCTACCGATACATCTTATATAAAGCTGCTTAACATTTTTCATTTTGCAATTTAGTTCGAAGAGGTTTCAACAGACCACTGATGTACTATCATTTTCTCTTTTTCTCGCCAGGAAACTCATTTTTGTTTTTCTATTGTTTTTGCGTTTTGAAAATTTTCACAGTTTTAGAATTTTCAAATTTTGGATTTACTCCCCCTAAAATCAACAAACTAAGATAAATTTTAAAAACACAAAGGTATTTACAAAAACGATTTTCCGATGTCGGTTAACTCATGTTTTACCTCAATGCCGTTTACCAAAATTAATTTAATCAGAAATGATTTATCGAGTTTTGGAAAAATGAGTTGGCACGTCGGTAAGCGGTGCGGACCATGACAACATTGACGAGTTTCATATTAAAAACAATCACGTGTGAGGTGATATTCGAGATCAATGTGTCTGTCCAAAGAGTGCTGTACTAGATGATAATAATTCTTAAAGCAGCGTAAATATCGACGAGTAAAGGAGAGATAAGAAAATCAAAACCGTATCCCGCAACAACTTCATGCATTGCAAGGAATCTGAGTGGTCTCCTAAGCTGGATATCCACCAGGTGTGGATTTCAAAGTCGATTTTGTAGCTACTGAAAAATCTCTTCACAGCAACAAGATCATAAACCTCTGGGTCCGGCTGGTCTTCCACATTGCACCAGCGAAGGTCTTTGTCTTTCTCTTTGAGAAGTAGTGTGCGGTTGTTCAATCCATGCCAAGGCATCCGCACACCCAGTTAGTTTGTTCAACAAACAAATTTTCTTTAATTACACCGCGAAGAAATGTACACTGCACGTTCATCTTGTTGATTTTGATCTTCAGACGTGCTGCAGGTGCGTACATTTTGATTGAATCTATCATGGGGACCCGATCAAAGCCTTTAACAATCAAACTTTGGTATGATTTTCATTTTGTCGAAACTTTCAATTTCTTTCGACAGACAATTCTGTCTTCTTTTCTTTTTCTCTCCATCAAAGGCAACAATTTCTTTTGTCGCCGATCTTGTGCATGGACACTCCACTATCAACAATCCGATGACTATCGATAGTTCCTCCTGGAACATTCTGCACACTCACTCAGAGATTAGTTGGAGAGGGGGACCCAAGCCTTCATAGACTTGGGTTGCCCCTGAGAATCAAGAAATGTAATTTCAATTTCTTGAAGGTCCTTAAATTGCAAGCCTCCCCCTGAATCCTCACATGTTTTCGGTTTCCAAGCCTGTTTCTGTTTACCGGATTGTATATCATTTACAGATTTAGAAATCTCCGGTTTTAACGGTTGCGACAAAATTGGTTCCTTTTAACAGTTTCTGGTTTTAAAGCCTTTTCGATCACCTTCACATTTTGACGTCGTTGTTTTGTTTCCTGTTCTTTAACAGTGCGTTTGTCAGTTTTTGGTGACACAGGACGACGTTGTTGGTGACCTTGTTCAGAAGGGGCTCTTTCTACAAAATTTGGTTTCGGAGAGTTTGTTTAAAGCATGATCTCCTTTCAACAAAATTAGGAGATTCTGTTCGATGACCTGACGTTGAATTTGTAGACCCCGAGGTACTAGCTTCACACCCGTTTATGTGTTGGGTGTAATTGTTATCACTATTACGTTTCAAAATGTTGACTTTTTAAACAAAATCGGTATTTGACTTATTTTCAAAAGTCTCCACTTTATCAGTACCTTTGGAGGCCACAAACTTAACGTCTTTTGCTTTCTTCTTGTAACGAGCTCCTTTTGTTTTAGCCTTTGGTTGTGTAACCTTAGGCTTTTGAGCTCGTTGTTGTTGTTTACCCTTAAAAGCGATAGGTTGTTGCTTCGTTGGTGATTTTTGATTTCTAAATTTTCTTCTAACTTCAGCTTTTGGAATCGGATCACACTGAGTTACTGAAACTCTCGGGATCCCCTTTTCTAAAAACTTACTGGTAGTATCTTCAAACACTTTATCAATCAAAGATTGATTGACATTTTTAATTGGAAAAGCTGTGTTTGAATAAATTTTATCATCACCGACTAAAGTGTACAACACGTTATCACTTTTAACAGTAGACACTGTCTCAGTGATAGGATGCATCTCTTGTTTAGCAGTTGAATGCACAGCAGGAGTTGGAGGATCACACAGAATATGATTCTCAACGGGGACTTCTACTCCTTTATTCTTTTTAAGAGATTTATCCTCATCACTCACATCTGGTTCATCATCCGAAGAATCATAGTCCTCAACGGTTGGAGGACTTTGATTTGAAGCACATGATGACTTTTTCTTGCTATCAGATGAGCCCTCCGATAATTTTGTCCGTTTTGAACCCTAAGCCAGTTGTAACTTCCTCATAATCAAGAGGTACAGTTGGCTCAAAACGCGGCATTTCCTCCTCATCGGGCATCTTGGTATAGTTGTGTCTCAAAGGAGGCGGACACGACTTATACCCAACGCCTTTAACATTACCCTTTAGTTGTTGAACGTCAATGATGTGATCAAGCACATATCGGGAGTTTGAGTAACTCTCCAATTTGAGCTTGATCGCTTCATGCTCACATTTCGCCTCGGCTAGCTCTTTCTTAGTTGCCTCAATGATATTAATGTAATTATTAATACCAGTTTGCTTATTAAAACCCGTTTTTGATAACTCGGAAACACTTTTCTTGAGTGTTTCAATTACCGATTTAAAATCTTTTTCGTTGCGAGCTAAGGCCATGTTTGCCTCTTTGCACTTTGACAGTTCAATAACCAAACTCTGATTGTGACTGTGAATCTTTTCAGATTCATGTTTCAATTCAGCACATTCATGTTTTATATCAGCACAATCACTACATATGCTAGGAGTTTCAGATTTTACCTGAATTGTAGAAGCTGTGACATTAGCCATAAAGGTAGTCTGAGAAGAGAAAGATCCATCTTCAGTGAGAATCTTCTCCATTTCTTCTGATGTAGCATCCGCTTTCTTGACCAAGACATATTTCTGACACTTTACTTCCTCAGCATCATTCAACAAACTATCACCTTCAGAATCCATTCGTTCATTCATATCTGATTCTGAATCGGAACTACCACTGTATCCCGAACTATCACCTGATTCAGAAAATTCTTCCTTGTGCACATGCTTGATGTGACTGATGATCTTCGCATAACATGCAGTTTCTCCTCCCAACTGTATGGACCAATCACATCCCTCATCGGCTTGTACCACTAATGCTCGATTAGTATTAGATGGCCCTGACTGGTTTGTTTGGTTGTTATCAGCTACTATCCCTCTTTCGTTGTTAGCTTGATTTGAAGTACTTGTTTGATTTTGGAAGGGATTTTGGTTGCCTTGTTTGCTCGGTCGCGTGCATTCACGTTTGAAGTGACCCTTTTCACTGCAATTGAAGCACGTCACGACATCCTTATCAAAACCGTACTTCGTATCCTGCTTGCTTTCCAAGCTAGTCTTCCCGGTTCTCCTCATATAATCCTTCGCTCGTCTAACCGCGCTCGCAAACGCCCACTTGATATCCATTAACTCCATTTCATCCCTGTCTATCTGCTGATAGTCTTCGTTTGTCAAATTAATGTTGCCAATCTGACTTGCGACTAGTCCGCAGTAGGCATTGACCATGGTGTTAAGAAGTTCCATGGTTTCCCTTGCAGTTTCCACATTGACTTTGGATAAGTTTGCTTGTGGATGTTTGGATTGAGGTTGTGGTTGGGCTTGTGATGGTGTTGGAATATATGCATTTGGATCAAATTGAGGTTGAGTGGGAGGAACTTGTGGTGGAGGTTGGGGTTTAGGTAGCCACACACTTGCATCTAATTGAGGTTTTGAGAAAGCATGAGCTTGAGCAATCATATGCGCTGGAGGATGATAGGCACTTGGATCGAAAACTTCAGGTGGAGCTGATTGTGGAAACGGAAAAGAGCTTGTATTTGACATAAATGTCGTCCGTAGCTTCGGTTGCTGAACTGAACTGGCTGAACTGAACTGGAACTGGAACTAGCTAAAAAGTTAAAACCTGCAAGGTACATTTCGGTATTTTGAGGAACAGGAATTCGTTTAGCTTTCCGGATTTCTTCATCATTCTTGTGTTCCAACTTCTGAATGAATTCATAGATATTGACAGCATCTAGAACGCCCGTATGCTGTAGAAGCTCAATGAATGGGCTCCACTTTGGAGGTAGAGTATCAGCAAACCTTGCAACCATTTCCTGTTGAGTTGCACGAACATTATAAGAATACATTTCACTAATCAATGATAAAAACGAGTAGTCATATCATTTAGGGTTTCATTCTCCAAGAAATGAAATGATTCAAACTCTTTCTTCAACAGATCATGGCGTGTCTTTCTTGTCGCTGCATTTCCTTCACCTCTTGCTACCAAGGCATCCCATAGTGCTTTCGTGCTCGTACAATAAGATAATTGATGATAGATGTTTTTGTGGAGTGCTTGCGTGAGAATAGCAAATGCCTTCTTCTCTAGATCATACGCTTTCTTGTCATCTTCTAGCATATTCGCCAATGTCGCCGCACTTGAACCTGCTTCTTCTAGATCTTGATTATACGGCGAAATGAAGCACGTCCATACTTCAGTATTTTTCCCTAGAACGTACGTGTGGAAATGACCTTTCCATGTCGGATATTCGTTCATGTGATTTAACTTTGGCGGGCGATTATTGCTTCCCGTTTCGCTTTCACTTAACAGAAGATTTTGAATCCTTTGATTCTGATTCGTCACCAATGCCCATTGATTTGCACTAATAGATTGTTGAGGCATGACATTCCTTAACCAAACGGCTGCGGATGTCTGATCTTCACCTGGTCTCGGTTCCATGCTCCAATCCGAAGGGCTAGTACAACTCATGATTGATATATGAAATTGAAAACCTGGTTGTAGGTCCCTTCAGCCGTGCGGATCGTAACAGAATCGTCGATCTAACCTAGAGTGCGGAATCCTCTAGATCAGATTTCACAGAAAACGAGTAGAAACGGAATCAAGAGCACGATACACTTTCAATCCGGTCTTCTATTGATTATCCAACACCAAGTTTACAATCAATTCAAGACCCACAAGAAATCTCCTAGCCACTCTCTATAGATTTCTCTAACTCTCTCTCAATTCCTTCCAGTGTCTCAAGTGTCTAACCTCAACCCTTATGCCAAGCCTTGTTTATATAGGACATGGTTTGCACATGGGCTTTGGTCTTGGGCCAAGCCATTCTCCAAGCCCATTACACTAAATAACTCCCTAACCAATATGCTAAGCCCAATACAAAATATCCAAAGACTAAATAAACAAACTATTAAGCTGTTGTCACAAAACATGCACCAACAAACTCCCCCTTGACAATAGCTTCATAGTGTAACTTCGTCTTCAAACATCTTGCAGTCTTTTGGTCTTTGGATAGCGTCAGCTACACAGTTTCTGACATCAACAAACTCCCCCTTAGCTGATGCTTCCAATCTCCAAAACTTTCATTCGTTGTAGATCAGTGAACTAGCAATCTTTGGTTAAGCAAGTAATCTCCAACTCTTCCATATAACTCTCGTATCTCTTTCTTTCTGCAATGTAGTAGAAGGATCCTACCATGCATCTTCACACGTTCTTCTCTTCACTCTCAATCTGCACTTTACTTGTATTCTGCACTTCATTTTGATAACTGCATCAATCTGTTTAGCAACACAAGCAAGTATCTCGAAAAACCATTAGCATTTTTCACATTTAAAGATAAACCAATATTTTATCTTAGTTTGCAAAAACAACTACCTGTCAGTTCAAAATGGGAGATCTTTTAAAAAGGAAATATTTTTGGTATTTTTGATATTTTCCGACACAAACTGAACTAACTAAACTAAACTTAAAAATATTTACAATACTTCTTTTTGTGAGTATCATGTGCAAGAAGATCATATCAACAAAATCAAACTGTTTTCACACTATTAGATAATTCTTTATTTAATTTTCGTGGAAAGCAGTTCAAGACGATTACCAGTATGTTTGTCCACCTAAACAAAATGCATGAACATTTCAAGTACCATTACCGTATGATACGTTAAGGTAATATTAATTCTGATATACTAGTGTGTCCCACTTCAGGATATACCCCCGCGATCAAGGTATGCACAAAGATTCATCGTAGTAGGTGAGTATACTGAATTCATCCTTTATTTTTCAACGATAGATAATTGGTGAACAAGTCAGTACTTCCGTACAGCAGAGAGACCAAAATATCTTATCGAGGGCTAAGACAGATACCATTTTTGGTACGATTTGTGCATTTTGCACTTATTTTGAATGACTCTCTATGAGAGCTTCTTCATTTTCAGGGTTTTGGCATTTTTAGCTCTTTTAAGATATCCGGGGTGTGTCTAGGTCAGCATGTATCTGGATGCAGCAGAAGGACACCCCTGATATCCCCAGATGAAATAACAGTATAAAGACCCAAAACTTCAGATTTTGGCAATCTATCAACGCAAGATTTAAGGTCATTAAACCATACACCACTGATGTGTTCCCCACTCATACTTAGTGCATTTATGTTTATATCACCTTAGTAAGTTGATTATTTCATGCTTTTGCCTACTGGTACATCATATGATGAAGCTGCTATCACACTTAAGCATTTTAATTCAGTTTGAGTGTGACAGTCTAACTTGCTGATGTACTATCATTTCTTCTTTTTCACACAGTGAAAACTCATTTTTCCAATTTTTCAATGTTTTTGGATTTTTAAAATTTTATAACTTACTCCCCCTAAACACACGCACTAGCTAAACTCTTTTTGGCTTAGAGGAATTTCTCCCCCTAAATTTTTGTTTTCATGGAGTAAGTTTCAAAAACACAAATTTATAAACACAAACAGACTCCCCACTTTAAATCTGACAAAAGTTTTTCACGTTTAAAGTTTAAAATAATCAAAACAATCACAGAAGTAAATAGTTCGTTACCCATGTTAACCTACTATTCACCTCAGATGCTTAGCAGGAACAACCACTGTCGAACACGTCAACAGTCCTTCTTGGTCATCCTGCACACACTCAACAACTCAGTTAGACTTAAGAACCCAAGCCCTGATGGTCTTGGGTTTTCCAAATTCATCCATCACAGGAACATCCATCCAATATCCATCACACTTCCGTGGATTATCTGGATACCTGCTTCTCCCATTATTATACCATGAATTTTGGAAAAATTTTGGATGTTGTTGAACATTTGAGTTACTAAAACCCCTATGTCCATTTCTTTGTTGAAAATTTCGATTACCAGCAGTTTGGTATCGAGTTTGATATCCAAAATTTCTATTTTGACTTTGAAATTGATTTGATTTACCATTATATTGACTAAATTTTGGAGAAATACTTCTTGGTCTATCAAATCTTTTTGAAGTTGAGGGTTTAGATTGAGATTCAGGTTTATTTGTCTGACAACTAGTTTTTACACTATTGTTTGACCTAACCTGATTCTCATCCTTAACCTCATCAACCTTTTGTTTACCTTTCTTCAAAGGACAACAACTCGCCATATGCCCTTTGTTGTGACATTTAAAACATGATCTTTTCTTAGACTTTTTCTTTTTCTTTTTATTCGATCCCTTTTTAAATGTTTTAGCCTTTTTGTCTTCAGTATCCTCATCCACTTTATGAGGCGTACTGTTAGACCCAACAGATTCTTTCAAAGAAACTGGACTATTTGGCAAGTCCACAGCTATCGGATCCACTACCTCTTGTGCAGTGGTTACAAAATCAATTAGCTCTTCTTCTTTTGGTAGAAAAGAGTAGTCTTGATTTCCAGAAGATGAAGCTTTAGTAAACCCCACCCCTGTTTTATCATTACTCCTTTTTAAACCTTTTTGAATTTGAGTCCTGACTAACGAAGAACTCCCAAAATTGTTTAACTTCCCCTGAAGTTCAACAATTTTGGCTTGTGCATCAGCCAATTCTGTGCACTTTTCTGAAAGCTCGTTAGTCTTTTCTTTCAGAGTTTCACGAGCCAAATCAATGATCTGTAATTGTTCATTGACTTTGCTTGTTAAACTACTGATTTCTTGTTCATTTGATTTGAGTTTTTCTAAACAATCTGACTCTCGTTTAATCAAAAGAACATTTGACTCTTTTAACTTTTCTAATTCAGCTGACTGAATTTTGTTTTGCTCCGATAGTCTGTCAACTTTAACCTGTAGTTCAGCGCAATTAAGACATGTATGACTTACAGATTCTGATGATACCTTTACCTCTGCTATAAGTCCGTTCACATCCTTCAAGCCCTTTGAAACTTCTGCCTCAACCTTTTCAGCATTCTCCTCATTTGCTACCTTCTTCTCTTCTACCTCAGCAGCTTCCTCTTCAATCTTCACAGCTGCAAGCTCAGCTACCAATGTTTGATCACAAGTAGTTACTTTTGAAGGAATCTGATAACGTTTTTCTAAAGCTTCCCACAGATCTCTAGAATTTCCATAGTTCTTGAAGGTATGCTTAATGCCCTCAGGTAAGGATTTCTTGATCACTGCTAAAGCTCTCTTCTCAGCATCAACCAACTGTTTCTCAGATTCATCCATCTTCTCATAAGAAATTACTTTTACTCTACCATCAACACGACGTGTGGGAGCAAAGTATCCATCTATCATACAACTCCACATTCTCGCATCCTTACTTTCAACATATGCCTCAACCTTCTTTTTCCATTCAGCATATTCATTGACATTTATAAGCTTTGGCCAGTTCTTAACAACCTCACTTCCATTTTCCATCTTAGCCATCACGCAGCGTAAAAGTTCAAATGAATTTTGGTAACCTGAATCAAAATCCAAATCTAACTTCTCTACTGGTCCTTGTCGAGCTTTTACTGTAAGCGAACTGATAAAACCGTACAAATATTATCCGAAAACTGTTTTTATCAAATTATACCGTTAGATTCGTCTCGAAATTACGATTCCAATGATATATAATGTCAAAAACCTATTTCAGGATATTCGTCTCGAAACTGTTTTTTTTTTTTTTTTTTTTTTTTTTTTTTTTTGCCCTAAAAATCCAAGGAGTTTAACGGTGCAAACGGTTTTCTGAGACGAGGTACGGACAATTTTCTAAACGTGAAACTGTGAAATTCTTCTTACGCAAGCCCAGAAAAGTTCCACCTTGTCCGAAATGAACCACACTTGTCCGAAATGGGACAGTCTGGTCCGAAATCAACCTTAACCGGGCCGAAATGGATTCTTTAGATCCGAAATTGTCCGTAATCCTTCAAATGGATCCGAAATGCAAGTTATTATTGTCCGAAATGCAGCTGTTTAATCCGTAATGATCCGTAATCCCTTGATTTGTTCGGAATCTGTTCCGAAATGCAGCCAACTGATCCGAAATCAACTAGTACTGACCCGGAATCAAGTCAACTGATCCGAAATGCAAGTCAGGACATCCGAAATGCAACAGTCTGAATCCGAAATGCAGTGTGAAGATCCGTAATGGTCCGAAATGCAAGCCTATGAATCCGTAATGCTTGTTTCTGGTCCGAAATGATGCTGTTTTATCCGAAATGACTGATTTCCTGTCCGAAATCAATCCGAAATGCAGCAAATCTGGTCCGAAATGCTGGTATTTGATCCGAAATCCCTGCTGTTTGTTCGAAATCACCAGCAAAACTCAAGAACAGCCTTCAAACACGACCAAAAACTCCGATTTTCTGCAGAAAACGATTCTGAACCGAGCAAAACTAGAGCCTAAAGCTCTGATACCAATTGTAGGTCCCGTGAGCCGTGCGGATCGTAACAGAATCGTCGATCTAACCTAGAGTGCGGAATCCTCTAGATCAGATTTCACAGAAAACGAGTAGAAACGGAATCAAGAGCACGATACACTTTCAATCCGGTCTTCTATTGATTATCCAACACCAAGTTTACAATCAATTCAAGACCCACAAGAAATCTCCTAGCCACTCTCTATAGATTTCTCTAACTCTCTCTCAATTCCTTCCAGTGTCTCAAGTGTCTAACCTCAACCCTTATGCCAAGCCTTGTTTATATAGGACATGGTTTGCACATGGGCTTTGGTCTTGGGCCAGGCCATTCTCCAAGCCCATTACACTAAATAACTCCCTAACCAATATGCTAAGCCCAATACAAAATATCCAAAGACTAAATAAACAAACTATTAAGCTGTTGTCACAAAACATGCACCAACACTGGTTAAACACTTAAAAGCAAACTGTTATGATAGATATGCAAAGCTTCTGTATAAAAATCACAAGTATGTTCAACGAAATCGTTGATGACGAACTTAGAGATTTCGTCCAACAAGAACAACCTTTGACAGTATGTGACGAAATCTGATATGTTTGACGAAATCTGATATGGTTGACAAATTTGGATATGGACGAAATTGGATAAACAATTTTGACGAAAAGGATGAGACAATAAATGTTAATTGTCTGAACGTGCACTTTCACCAGTTGTAAGATGCAATTGTTTTTCTAAATGTTAATTGAATGGATAAAAAATTGTGATGAAACTTGTTTGAATGTGACGAAGTCTTTGATTTTGTGTGATGAAATCTGTTTTTGTTTTGACGAAATCTGATGTTTATTGTTGACGAAATTTGATGTTTAGCGAAAATAGTGAGTGGCGAAGATGCTGGATGGTGACGAAATCTAGTTGGGTGATTTCGTTGAAATTGCTTTTATGTAAAATTGTTTCAATAGATAATGTGATCAAAAGTCAAATATATCAATTCATATTAATTGCTTGTTGTAGGAAGTCACGTGAATATAAGAATGTTTGGTCAAATTGTATTAAAATGCATATGGAGTATTGATTAATGTCAGATTTCATGTGGCGAAACTTTATGATCACTTTTCGTCAATCAAAGAGATAAGGTGAGGTTTGGTTAGATTTTTTTTAAAACAAAAACTTATCCTATCTCTGACACAAGCACAACTTGGTGACACAATTTTCAAACAAACAGGCCACAAATTTCAAACCACCCTACTGTTGATGGTTCGTTTTTCAACAACACATCATTTGAAGTACACAATATTCAAACAACAACAAATATAATAATCAAACTTCAACTTTTCAATAATTCTTCAATGCAAATTCAAAACAAAATATCCAGAAACTATGAATATTTATGTAGAACTATAATAATCAACTTGGTGACACAATTTTCAAACAAACAGGCCACAAATTTCAAACCACCCAACTGTTGATGGTTCGTTTTTCAACAACACATTATTTGAAGTACACAATATTCAAACAACAACAAATATAATAATCAAACTTCAACTTTTCAATAATTCTTCAATGCAAATTCAAAACAAAATATCCAGAAACTATGAATATTTATGTAGAACTATATGAACACTCAAGAACTCCGGTGAAATATATGAGTTTACCGGCCACTTGAAAAATTTCCGAACATAATTTTTGCACAAATGTTCAATAAAAACCCTTCCTTAACATGTATAAATGAAAACTTAACAAGATTTTTATAAGAACAAGTAGCAAAAACACAAGATTTTCAAAGATTTTTGAACCTTTTTCCAGAAAATATTTAAACTTTTCAAAAGAACAGTTTCTAAAAATCACTTAAAACAAGCTTGATAAAACACAACAATGTTTGGTTTTAAACAAGGAAAAGAGCCAAGGCTCTGATACCACTTGTAGGTCCGTTTTTCCCGGAGGATCCAATACGAAAACCTATTCCCTGTTTATCACAAACACGACCGCGGGTGCGGAATCCCCGTGACGGTGCAAACCAAACACAATGTAAAACACATACGCGTAACCAAAGATTCAATATCTATTGATTAGGGATGAGTACAACCACAAACATATACAAACAATGTTTTACAGACTCTCTCAAGTCTCTCTGTTCTCACTCATAGAGTTTCACAGTGGTCTCATAACTAAACTGATAAATAACTGAGCTATTTATACTGACCATAGACGAAAACCCAAATGACGAAAACCATGTGTGACGAAATCAGGGATTTCGCCACACACATAGTGACGAAAACAAAGGGGATTTCGCCATTTACCATTTCTGACGAAAACATGGAGATTTCGTCATGCATGGCTTTTGGAATTTCAAATTGTTAAGTTTAGTCAAACGTGTGACATCATCATGATGATGTGTCAGCGGGATTGGTTCGCGGCTCTCCGTGCTTCGCGTGTCGAACTCTGGGGCACACGACGGAGGAATGTCGCTACGTCGGGCTTGAGCCGAACCTAACCTAACCGAGTCGAGTCGAACCGAGCCGAGTCCACATAAAGTGTACCAACATTTTGGAAACTAACTCATGAGAGAGTACTACGTAAGCAATAAAATGTACAATGTAGTACGCCTAGTAAGTTAAGGATTTATGGAAGATTATGGGTGAATTAACACCGGATGAATTGAATAACAGAATGAAAATGTTATGCTAAGGAATGGTCATGTACTGACCCATTAAGAATGGGCCGAGCGAACTAATGTTTTAAAAGAATATAGAAAGGGCTAGTATATAAGCAAGTTAATTTGATAAACGCCATACTCGAAGAAATTTGAATGATATGTGCTGACCGTTAATGTTACATATGAGAATGGTGAAATTCTTGGTGTGATAAAAGTAGTAGAGTGGACGAAATGATGCTCGAAAGCGGGAACTTAATACATGAATGAATGAAATTAATCCTGTACGGAAGGTACTATGAAGAAGCGGATTGACACGGCTTACGGATCATCGATCTACACAATGAAGACGAGGTCAGTAAAATGTTTAACTCACGATTGATAAGTAAGAATTGATAGACAGAATGCTACCCACTAATAAACGAACGGCAAAATAAGTATGGTATAATATGTAATCTATGACCTTTAAAGGTCAATTTATGAGGAAATTTCAACCCACAATTGTGGTCGTTAAGAGGAAATTTTAAAGTTTTTGAGTAAGAATCTGGGGGTATAAAAGAAACCAAGAACGACATTAGTAAAGGATTAATAATAAGTATTCAGTTGTAACATTAAACTCAAATGAATGTCAATAAAATTAAGTCAGTAGATGATCCAAGGTATTATGTGTTAAAGAAAGTGCCTAGAAAGGTTGCTAAGGTAGAATGCCAAGTTAAAACCACAATAAGTATTTGTGGGGCTAATCCCAGAATGTAATATTTCCCTTGTATATAAGTGAGGTAGGGATAGTATGACCCACTATGAATGGTAAATGTCTGAAAGTTTAACGCCTAATTTCTAGGGTAAGGACAAGATATACTCTTATGGTTGTAAGCGGATCCTACCACTATATATAAGTCGCAAGTAATGAGCACTATGAATGAAAAGAGTAATGGATTGGGTGCAGAATAGGCCAAGTAGGGGTGAGGAAGGTTTTTGGGACGAAACCTCCTTTAAGGGGGGTAGATTTGTAACATCCCAAAACACGAATTTTTAAAATTCATTAGAACAATACCATGTTTAATTAAATAAATATAATAACTAAGTTTTTAAACTTGGTTAAACGTCTAACAAATCAACCAAAGGAAGGAATTTGCTACAATTATGATCAAGTAGCATCTAGAGGGGCCAAGGTTGTCAAAAGAGGGAAAGTTAATGTTTAATTAAAAAAGAAATTAAAACACAAAAACACACATTTAGTGTGTGTGGGGGGTCGATGTTCGACCAGGAGAAGAGAGGGAAAGGGTGAAACCCTAGTTTCACCAAATTCATCAATTCGAGTAGGAATCTTAAGGGGAATCGGATGCATGAACCTGGAATGTTGATCACTTAAGTGTCTCTAACATCAAGTAAGTCGAATTTGGTGTTTTAATGATGTTTGATTAAGTGGGTTTTATGTAATCCGTGAATATAATGTAAGATTTATGCATGAATGTTAGTTATGATGAATGTGTAGATGCTAAATTATGTTCAATTTTGATTATAAGGAAGATTTGGAGTAAAACCCATTTGCTATGAGTAGGGTGTCGACATGGGTATACTACGCATGTCAAATCTTATGCAAATTTTGATGTATTATGATTTATGTGATTGATTCTTGATAGTTAGATTTAGTATGGTATGAAGTAATGTGATTTTATTTAGTTGTTAATGACAAGTGAACACAAAAATTAGGAAGATGAGCATGAAAAATACTTGTACATTATGCTTTAAATACGAAACCCGCCAAGTGTTCGATAAAATGTCTAGGTGAAGTTGAATGAGAGATATTTAGAAAAGGATTTGATGAAAACTAATTCTGTCCAGAAAGTTACAGCCGAATGTAATCGGCTGTAACTGGGTCAAATCTTGTCAAAAACTAATGTTTATTGAGTTTGTGATGAACTCCCAGGAAAAACCTTTCAAACCCAACTGGAATTGCATTTTTTCGACAAAAAATGAACGTTTTATGAAGTTTTCCGTATCGAAGGTTCAGGCTGCGTTTTCTGGCAGAATTTGCAGCCCATTACGAATGTCATAACTCAATTTAGGAATTGAGTTATGATCTCAAATTTTTACTGTAGGTATCTTCAGGTGATTCCAAAAATCTCCAACTGGAACTTCATCAATCGGATAAACGAGGAATTTTAAATGCATTTTTCGTAAGCTGCAGTCAGAAGTGAGGAATCTGATTGCAGCTTAGTAAATGATTTTTTGTAAATTTTTGGTAGAGAGTTAGACTCTAAAAATTTAACATAAGGATAACCCCTATGAGGGGCACGTCATATAAAAATATTGTAATTTTTGTAAGCTCGTAAGTACAGTAAACGGACGCCCCAAAACAGCCTATTATGATGTCATGAGTATATGAGATTAAGCCGAAAGTTAAAATGATAAATCATTGACTTTTGAAAGTCAACTGCACATAAGAGGCATGGCTAGAATTTTGTCACAATTGTAAGATCTTAGAACCTT
Organism: Helianthus tuberosus; assembly: GCA_030545235.1. NCBI lineage: Eukaryota > Viridiplantae > Streptophyta > Magnoliopsida > Asterales > Asteraceae > Helianthus > Helianthus tuberosus. Next base: position 155,657,080 of record CM060364.1, on the reverse strand, counting down.
ATATGGTATGTGTTATATCAATATTCGTTTTATGCGTTGACATGATGGATTATATGAGTTCGAAAAGATGTGATTTTGGGTATATGCCTTATGCTTGTTAGACTTGACTAATGAAAGTCAAATGTGAGTTATGCATTCGACATGATCATTTATATGTACAATCATGTATACTAACAATGATGTGATTGTGGTGACACGAAAGCATAGGGATCATGTGGAAATGGACTCAAGCAAGAAAGGCTAACGGGTCAAGAGGAGACAAGGAAGCGAATGCGGAAACGGACGCTCAAGGTAAGTGAATCTAATTCACTTCTTAGTATGTATGTAGAATTTAATATTTAGGAGTGTGGAAAATTATGGAAATACTATGTAATGAAGGAGAGTTTTAAGGTAAGCGTTACTTTAGTATATCGAATGAGTTGTATGTAACGAAGGTTAGCTAGTGAAATCAAACGGGTCGAATAATGGTTTGAAGGATGTATAAGTCCTTATCTTATAATTCAGCTTTTGATGTTAGTTAGGATGATAAATGGATCCGTAATTAAATTACGCACGCGTAGTAACAAGAATTACTCAAAACGGACGTCTAGATCATAAGTTATGCAAGTTTTAAGTTTTAACAAGCGAGAAGTTGGAGCTGGAAATCTGCAGCTCAAATAAAATGAACCTTCTGTCGATATAAGGGGGTCGCGCCACGCGACAGCATGGACGAGAAGCCGTCGCGCGACGGTATGTTGGGCTGGCAAAAGTTGTTTATTTGACTTGTTTTGTCTCGCGAACTCGTTTAAACGCATTTTAAACTACGTAAGACTAATTGTTTCATGATTTATGAAATATTGATCACAAGTAAAAAGTTATGAGACTCCTAGTTTTTAAACGAACTCGATGTTTTGAATGATTTTCATGTCTCTTAACTTATTTAAAGCCGGTTTAGAACATAAGTATTGTTAAGAGCCTACGGATGGCGAAGGTATGGATTTTACCTCCGTGTTAGTGAAGGAAATCTATATGTAATCGAACTTAGGAACGAATGGGTATGCAAGATGGTGAGTATAAAATTCTATCTTAAGGAAAGTTGTGATTATGACAAAATGTATAGGTTTATGTGAATGCAAACGGTAAGCGCGAGAGCTTGTATGTATGTGTGCGTGTACGAATGTGTATATGTGTAAAGGTAAGTGTATGTATACACGTGGGAATTTGGAATGTGAATATGTGTAAATGCGGGATGTTATCTATGTATGAATGAATGGTTTATTATATTGGTCATTGACGAATACTAATGAATTGTCTTGAGATTGGAATGTAATACGAGTATGAGAACATCAGATTCAAGAAGTAGTGAAGTCGAAACCGGAACAAGAGATATGAAATGGATCAAGTTTATATTGTGGAATGTTGTACGGATTTTTAATTGTATGATAATAATGTCATAAGATGTTGATGATGACTAATAGTTAAGTTGTGAATGATGTCCACAGGTTTTATACAGATTTCTTCTACCACGAACGAATAGAAGCGGACATTGATCGAGTTGATAGCGAGGATTATACGGGAAAGAACGGTCACCTAGTTTGGATTATGTAATACTTATAGAATTATTTTATCATGAATGTTGTTCATTCAATTAGTAAATATTAAACGTTTTGTGACCGAGTCTTTACGTAAGCAATGTATTTAGTAAAGTAAGAAAAATTTTAAGGCTCGTTTTTCCGCTGCGTCATTTTTAAGTTATTACGTGTTAGGGTCTTACAAGTTGGTATCAGAGCCCTCGTTTGAGAGAAATCAAGTAGAAGGAGGTAAGTACTTGAACTCAAACATGTGTGCTCTTGTGACAAGGAACCTGTACAATCCAAGACTCGATCAAGGCCCAAAGGTAAAAGCGAATGTAAGTATGTATTAAAGTATGTATATGAAGGAAACTAATAGTGTGTTATGTGTAAGGTAAGCATAATTGCTTGGAAGGGATGATCCGTGAATGCGGTCTAGGGCCGACACCAAGGTATGTAATTAGACAAATCGACCCAGGTACATAAATTTAACATGTGGGTGCATGTAATGGTAAAACCTATCAAGTGAAGGAAAATTTTAAGCGAAATATAATAATCGAATGGAAATGAAGTTTTGAAAATGTCACACGTGCCGAAACCTAATTCTTCGGACATAAGGTGACGATTACACGAAGACACGAAACTAGTATGTGGATTGTGTACCTTGCCAGTACACAAGAAACATATGACGTTCGTGAGACCGTAATAATTGTTACAGGTATGTCCGTTAGAATTAGGTATTAGGTGGACGTGAAGGTGAATGGAAACGTAATACAATCAGAGATTTGAAAGTACCAAATACACATGAGAAGTATGAATGATATGTTAGAATTCGCGAGACGGATTCGAAACATGAAAGGAATGAAAGATATAAATGATTTGTTAGAATCCGCGAGACAGATTCGAAACATGAAAGGAATGAAAGATATGAATGATATGTTAGAAACCGCGAGACGGATTCGAAACATAGAAGGGAATGAATGATAGAATGAAAAAGTTTGAAATTTGTAAATAGGTACGAGTCAAATAAGTAAGAATGAAAGGTTCAAAATTGTAAGTAATTACATATCAAACGAGTAAATATTCTTTAAAAGCGGATATTTTCCAAGTTATGTTTTGAACTTATACACACACATATATATATATATATGAATATAATTATGCTCATGTAATGTATGCAAGAATGGTTGAAAGGGTAAATGGGTCATACGGGTCAGATGGTGATCGCCCTTTTGAACCCGGTATTTAATGTTTTGAATTGTTAAGTTTTATACTTATAGGTAAGCATAATGTATGGGCGTGCATTGTAAAAAAAATGGAAAGAAATAACCCTCGCAAGGTATAGATAACGAGTCGGTGGTTTTGACTTTCGCCAGGTATGTATAAAAGGTTATGCTTTCGTTAAGAGCTTATAGCTCGACTAGAGAGGAATTCAAACATGAAAGAATGAAAGGTTTGAATCCATTGACGGATTCGAACATAAAAGGATACAAAGAATGAGAGAAAGGTAATATTTGTAGGCAAATACAGACCTATTACAAAAGAGTAATATGTAAGAATGAAAAGACTGAAATCCTTAAGTAAGTATAACATAGCGGGTGGGCGATGAAAATAGCATTGTCGGGATAACCATATCGCTTGACTAACGCAATGCATATGTATGTGTAAGTGCATGAATGAACACGTAAAGGGTAAGTCATAGTTGATTAATAAAACGTAAATAAGAGAGCATTAATAGTTTGACTTTCTGTAAATCCAAACGAAGTTGAGATTATTAACTAGAAAGCAAGTAATAGTAAAATAATATGAAGGGTTCGGTTCATTAAACAGGCAAAAACCGACGAAAGTAGTAGTAGCAAGAAAAACATTAGTTGAGAAGAGTATTGAATAAAGTTACGCGATAGACATTTTGTGTAGGTCAGTTTTCCCGGAGGATCCGATACGAAAACCTATTCCCTGTTTATCACAAACACGATCGCGGGTGCGGAATCCCCGTGACGGTGCAAACCAAACACAATGTAAAACACACACGCGTAACCAAATATTCAATATCTATTGATTAGGGATGAGTACAACCACAAACATATACAAACAATGTTTTACAGACTCTCTCAAGTCTCTCTGTTCTCACTCATAGAGTTTCACAGTGGTCTCATAACTAAAGTGATAAACAACTGAGCTATCTATACTGACCATAGACGAAAACCCAAATGATGAAAACCATGTGTGACGAAATCAGGGATTTCGCCACACACATAGTGATGAAAACAAAGGGGATTTCGCCATTTACCATTTCTGACGAAAACACGGAGATTTCGTCATGCATGGCTTTTGGAATTTCAAATTGTTAAGTTTATCAAACTTGTGACATCATCATGACATCATCATGATGATGTCTCAGCGGGATTGGTTCGCGGCTCTCCGTGCTTCGCGTGTCGAACTTTGGGGCGCACGACGGAGGAATGTCGCTACGTAGAGCTTGAGCCGAACCTAACCGAGTCGAACTGAGTCGAGTCGAACCGAGCCGAGTCGCGTCCACATAAAGTGTACCAACAAACTCCCCCTTGGATGCTACTCGTGATGGTTCGATCTACACATTGTCGGATCTTTAAAAGGTCTTCACTTGTCGCAAATAGGGAGTGTATCAACAAACTCCCCATTGAATGATGCTCGTGAATCTTTTGAACTTCATAACTTTAGATCCTTGTGGTGTTGATGAGTGATCAACTGCAACCCGATCATCTTGATCTTCAGATTGCATCACTGTCGTGTCTTCACTTTACGACTTGTCATCTGACACGTTCTCTTCGCCTTTAGCTAATTCTGATGTCGCATCTGCACATACAAGAAAGCTAAACACGTAATGAGAACAACCGCTTGGAATTTAGACAAATTAAACAAATGACACATATGAGATCAAATCTCATTTAAACACCGACTGACAACAGTTTGAAAGTTTAAAAATTGTTCAATTTTAATCCTTTAACTTTCAAAACTTGTTAACTTCGACAGTTTATGAAGGTTCAATTGTTTTCCGGCTTACAATCAGGATTTTGGGTAGGATAGACTCGAGTTCCAACATTGGTTAATCAAAAATAAAATAGAAGCAAAATCTTTTTGGCTTTTAAAAAAATTAGATTAAAACACACCTAAAATCTTTTTGGAATTTTTATTTTTCAAAAGTAAAGACGGAAAGCAATAAATAAATATATACAAAGATGCAGAAACTGAAAGCAGTAAAAAAATATTTACAGACATTCTTTTTGCGAGTTTCGAGGGTAAGAGAATCATATCAGTGTACGGTCACGCCAAAACGCACTTTTTGTTCAATTAGTTAACATTTAGATAAGCATCCTATAACAATTATTGGTATTGTTGTCCACATAAGCTCAACTTATCAGATGTAATCATGGCGAGGGGATACGTTAAGGTATGATTTATACTTACCGACCGGTGTTCATCCACACACGACACATTCCCGTATCAAGGTATGCATGAGAGATCATCTTACCGGTGAGTATATCGTTTATCATCTGTTTGACCGTATAAAAGATGTGAGAAACTCACATATTTTGATTGAAAACAAGCCCTATGTGATAGAATCACTTATTGATGAGGAACTTGATTTTCGTATGCATGAGGGCACAGGAGCAAATCCGTGAACAGGTCAGTACAACGTACAGCAAAGAGACGAACTTGACTCCCGCAAGAAAGCTATGATATATTATCACTTATTTGTTTGGACATGTGATTGTTGATCACTTATTGAGGTCGTATGCAATATGTACACGTATGTATAGTATCATGGAAGATCTAGACTTCGTCTCCATTATTTTTACGGTTTGATACAACCATGATACCCAGATGATAAGACAACATAAAGACCGAATATCTCAGAACCTCGGCAATCTCTCAAACGAAATTTCGGTACTAAGACCATATGCCAATGTGCGGTTCCCACCTGGTCTTCAGTCGATTTAAGATTTATATCACCCTGCACACTTTAAAATGATTGTGAGCCTACCGATACATCTTATATAGAGCTTCTTAACATTTTTCATGTTAAGTTCATTTCAAAGAGGTTTAGACAGACCACTGATGTACTATCATTTTCTCTTTTTCTCGCCAGGAAACTCATTTTTGTTTTTATATTGTTTTTGAGTTTTGAAAATTTTCGATGTTTTTGAATTTTCAAAATTTGGATTTACTCCCCCTAAAATCAACAAACTAAGAAAAATTTTAAAACGGTAAACAACAACAACAACGAGCTCCAAAGCTTAAGGCTAAGGTTGAATCAAAAGGAGCTCGTTACAAGAAGAAAGCAAAAGACGTTAAATTTGTGGCCTCCAAGGGTACTGACAAGGTGGAGACTTTTGAAAATAAATCAAACACCAATTTTGTTCAAAAAGTCAGAATTTTAAAGCGTGACGCTCAAAACAATTACACCCAACACACAAACGGGTGTGAAGCTAGTACCGCGTTAATACTAATTTGCTCTGATACCACTTGTAGGTCCACCCGGAGGATCGAGTAACCTCTATTCCCTGTTTTCCTACAAACCCGAGAGTGCGGAATCCAAACGGGTAAGTTAAACCAAGTTACGAACACGTAAGACACAAGATTCAACGATTAACACTCAATGTATTAATGCTATGAAACTGTTACAATGCGGTGTTTACAAATGGTCTCTGTAAACTCTCAGTGTGTGTGTGTTATAATGTGTTCGCTCTCAAATCTATTCAGACTTGCCTAAGTGTTTCTGTTTGTTGTCTGTGTATTTATACTAACATCATTGACGAAAACTAATTGCCGATGAAAACTGATCGACGGAATCCCATCATCACGACGAAATCAATATCTTTGACGAAATCAGGGGATTTTGTCAACTGATGTCTTCGTCACTGTTGGACCTTCTGATTTCGTCACATGTATGATGGGCTTGGGCTCCAAAGAGACTTCGTCATGTATGGGCTTTGACAGTTGGGCCAAACAACAAACATAATCAACAAACAATGCATGCACATATACGTAATCCACAAATATTCAATTTGTAAGTATTAGTCAAACTTGTGACATCATCATGACATCATCATGACATCATCATGATGATGTCATGATGATGTGACAGCAGGAAACGTTCTCGGCTCTCCGTGCTTGGCGTGTCGAACTCTGGGGCGCACGACGGAGGAATGTCGCGACGTCGGACTTGAGCCGGACCTAACCGTGTCGAACCGAACCAAGTCGAGTCGAACCGAGCCGAGTTGCGTCCACATAAAATGTATCAACAAACTCCCCCTTGGACGCTACTCGTGATGGTTCGTCTTCCATGTCTTTCATGTCGGAGGATCTTCAAAGTCTTCACGTGACACAATCAGGGAGTGTATCAACAAACTCCCCCTTGAATGTTGCTCGTGAATCTTTTGATCTTCAATACTTTAGATCCTTGTGGTGTTGAAAAGTGATCAACTGCAACCCAATCATCTTGATCTTCTGACTGCATCAACGTCGTGTCTTCACTTTACGGCTTGTCATCTGACACGTTCTCTTCGCCTTTAGCTGATTCTGATGTCGCATCTGCACATACAAGAAAGCTAAACACGTAATGAGAACAACCGCTTGGAATTTAGAAAAATTAAACAAAAGACACATTTGAGATCAAATCTCATTTAAACACCGACCGACAATAGTTTGAAAGTTTAGAAAATGATCAATTTTTTTAATCCCTTAGTTTCAAAACTTGTTAACTTCGACAGTTTATGAAGGTGCAATTGTTTTCCGGCTTACGATCAGGATTTTGGGTAGGATAGACTCGAGTTCCAACATCGGTCAATCAAAAATAAATTAGAAGCAAAATCTTTTTGGCTTTTATAAAATTTAAATTAAAACACACCTAAAATCTTTTTGGAATTTTTCATTTTTCAAATGTAAAGACGGAAAGCAATAAATAAATATATACAAAGATGCAGAAACGAAAGCAGTAAACAAATATTTACGGACATTCTTTTTGCGAGTTTCGAGGGTAAGAGAATCATATCAGTGTACGGTCACGCCAAAATGCTCTTTTTGTTCAATTAGTTAACATTTAGATAAGCATCCTATAACAATTATCGGTATTGTTGTCCACATAAGCTCCACTTATCAGATGTAATCATGGCGAGGGGATATGATTAGTGTATGATTTATACTTACCGACCGGTGTTCATCCACACACGACACATTCCCGTATCAAGGTATGCACGAGGGTTCATCTTACCGGTGAGTATACCGTTTATCATCCGTTTGACCGTATATGAGATGTGAGAAACTCACTTATTTTGATTTGAAAACAAGCCCTATGTGATAGAATCACTTATTGATGAGGAACTTGATTTTCGATGCATGAGGGCACAGGAGCAAGTCCGTTAACAGGTCAGTACAAACGGATGTATATCATTTACAGATTTAGAAATCTCCGGTTTTAATTTCAATTTGATTTGAAACTTGATTACGGATGTTTATCATCCGTTTGACCGTATATGAGATGTGAGAAACTCACTTATTTTGATTTGAAAACAAGCCTTCATAGACTTGGGTTGCCCCTGAGAATCAAGAAATGTAATTTCAATTTCTTGAAGGTCCTTAAATTTCAAGCCTCCCCCTGAATCCTCACATGTTTTTGGTTTCCAAGCCTGTTTCTGTTTACCGGATTGTATATCATTTACAGATTTAGAAATCTCCGGTTTTAACGGTTGCGACAAAATTGGTTCCTTTTAACAGTTTCTGGTTTTAAAGCCTTTTCGATCACCTTCATATTTTGACGTCGTTGTTTTGTTTCCTGTTCTTTAACAATGCGTTTGTCAATTTTTGGTGACACAGGACGACGTTGTTGGTGACCTTGTTCTGAAGGGGCTCTTTCTACAAAATTTGGTTTCGGAGAGTTTGTTTAATTTCTGATAATGTGGCCAAACTCCCCGCATTTAAAGCATGATCTCCTTTCAACAAAATTAGGAGATTCTGTTCGATGACCTGACGTTGAATTTGTAGACCCTGAGGTGCTAGCTTCACACCCGTTTGTGTGTTGGGTGTAATTGTTATCACTATTACGTTTCAAAATGTTGACTTTTTGAACAAAATCGGTATTTGACTTATTTTCAAAAGTCTCCACTTTATCAGTACCTTTGGAGGCCACAAACTTAACGTCTTTTGCTTTCTTTTTGTAACGAGCTCCTTTTGTTTTAGCCTTTGGTTGTGTAACCTTAGGCTTTTGAGCTTGTTGTTGTTGTTTACCCTTAAAAGCGATAGGTTGTTGCTTTGTTGGTGATTTTTGATTTCCAAATTTTCTTCTAACTTCAGCTTTTGGAATCGGATCACACTGAGTTACTGAAACTCTCGGGATCCCTTTTTCCAAAAACTTACTGGTAGTATCTTCAAACACTTTATCAATCAAATATTGATTGACATTTTTAATTGGAAAAGCTGTGTTTGAATAAATTTTGTCATCACCGACTAAAGTGTACAACACGTTATCACTTTTAACAGTAGACACTGTCTCAGTGATAGGATGCATCTCTTGTTTAGCAGTTGAATGCACAGCAGGAGTAGGAGGATCACACAGAATATGATTCTCAATGGGGACTTCTACTCCTTTGTTCTTTTTAAGAGATTTATCCTCATCACTCACATCTGGTTCATCATCCGAAGAATCATAGTCCTCAACGGTTGGAGGACTTTGATTTGAAGCACATGATGACTTTTTCTTGCTATCAGATGAGCCCTCCGATGAATTGTCCGTTTTGAACCCTAAGCCAGTTGTAACTTCCTCATAATCAAGAGGTACAGTTGGCTCAAAACGCGGCATTTCCTCCTCATCTGGCATCTTGGTATAGTTGTGTCTCAAAGGAGGCGGACACGACTTATACCCAACGCCTTTAACATTACCCTTTAGTTGTTGAACGTCAATGATGTGATCAAGCACATATCGGGAGTTTGAGTAACTCTCCAATTTGAGCTTGATCGCTTCATGCTCACATTTCGCCTCGGCTAGCTCTTTCTTAGTTGCCTCAATGATATTAATGTAATTATTAATACCAGTTTGCTTATTAAAAACCGTTTTTGATAACTCAGAAACACTTTTCTTGAGTGTTTCAATTACCGATTTAAAATCTTTTTCGTTGCGAGCTAAGGCCATGTTTGCCTCTTTGCACTTTGACAGTTCAATAACCAAACTCTGATTGTGACTGTGAATCTTTTCAGATTCATGTTTCAATTCAGCACATTCATGTTTTATATCAGCACAAACACTACATATGCTAGGAGTTTCAGATTTTACCTGAATTGTAGAAGCTGTGACATTAGCCATAAAGGTAGTCTGAGAAGAGAAAGATCCATCTTCAGTGAGAATCTTCTCCATTTCTTCTGATGTAGCATCCGCTTTCTTGACCAAGACATATTTCTGACACTTTACTTCCTCAGCATCATTCAACAAACTATCACCTTCAGAATCCATTCGTTCATTCATATCTGATTCTGAATCGGAACTACCACTTTATCCCGAACTATCATCTGATTCAGAAAATTCTTCCTTGTGCACATGCTTGATGTGACTGATGATCTTCGCATAACATGCAGTTCCTCCTCCCAACTGTACGGACAAATCACATCCCTCATCGGCTTGTACCACTAATGCTCGATTAGTATTAGATGGCCCTGACTGGTTTGTTTGGTTGTTATCAGCTACTATCCCTCTTTCGTTGTTAGCTTGATTTGAAGTACTTGATTGATTTTGGAAGGGATTTTGGTTGCCTTGTTTGCTCGGTCGCGTGCATTCACGTTTGAAGTGACCCTTTTCACTGCAATTGAAACACGTCACTGCATCCTTATCAAAACCGTACTTCGTATCCTGCTTGCTTTCCAAGCTAGTCTTCCCGGTTCTCCTCATATAATCCTTCGCTCGTCTAACCGCGCTCGCAAACGCCCACTTGATATCCATTAACTCCATTTCATCCCTGTCTATCTGCTGATAGTCTTCGTTTGTCAAATTAATGTTGCCAATCTGACTTGCGACTAGTCCGCAGTAGGCATTGACCATGGTGTTAAGAAGTTCCATGGTTTCCCTTGCAGTTTCCACATTGACTTTGGATAAGTTTGCTTGTGGTTGTTTGGATTGAGGTTGTGGTTGGGCTTGTGATGGTGTTGGAATATACGCATTTGGATCAAATTGAGGTTGAGTGGGAGGAACTTGTGGTGGAGGTTGGGGTTTAGGTAGCCACACACTTGCATCTAATTGAGGTTTTCAGAAAGCATGAGCTTGAGCAATCATATGCGCTGGAGGATGATAGGCACTTGGATCGAAAACCTCAGGTGGAGCTGATTGTGGAAACGGAAAAGAGCTTGTATTTGACATAAATGTCGTCCGTAGCTTCGGTTGCTGAACTGAACTGGAACTGGAACTAGCTAAAGAGTTAAAACCTGCAAGGTACATTTCGGTATTTTGAGGAACATGAATTCGTTTAGCTTTTCGGATTTCTTCATCATTCTTGTGTTCCAACTTCTGAATGAATTCATAGATATTGACAGCATCTAGAACGCCCGTATGCTGTAGAAGCTCAATGAATGGGCTCCACTTTGGAGGTAGAGCATGAGCAAACCTTGCAACCATTTCCTGTTGAGTTGCACGAAACATTATAAGAATACATTTCACTAATTAATGATAAAAACGAGTAGTCATATCATTTAGGGTTTCATTCTCCAAGAAATGAAATAATTCAAACTCTTTCTTCAACAGATCATGGCGTGTCTTTCTTGTCGCTGCATTTCCTTCACCTCTTGCTACCAAGGCATCCCATAGTGCTTTCGTGCTCGTACAATAAGAGAATTGATGATAGTTGTTTTTGTGGAGTGCTTGCGTGAGAATAGCAAATGCCTTCTTCTCTAGATCATGCGATTTCTTGTCATCTTCTAGCATATTCGCCAATGTCGCCGCACTTGAACCTGCTTCTTCTAGATCTTAATTATACGGCGAAATGAAGCACGTCCATACTTCAGTATTTTTCCCTAGAACGTACGTGTGGAAATGACCTTTCCATGTCAGATATTCGTTCATGTGATTTAACTTTGGCGGGCGATTATTGCTTCCCGTTTCGCTTTCACTTAACAGAAGATTTTGAATCCTTTGATTCTGATTCGTCACCAATGCCCATTGATTTGCACTAATAGATTGTTGAGGCATGACATTCCTTAACCAAACGGCTGCGGATGTCTGATCTTCACCTGGTCTCGGTTCCATGCTCCAATCCGAAGGGCTAGTACAACTCATGATTGATATATGAAATTGAAAACCTGGTTAAACACTTAAAAGCAAACTGTTATGATAGATATGCAAAGCTTCTGTATAAAAATCACAAGTATGTTCGACGAAATCCTTGATGACGAACTTAGAGATTTCGTCCAACAAGAACAACCTTTGCCACTATGTGACGAAATCTGATATGTTTGACGAAATCTGATATGGTTGACAAATTTGGATATGGACGAAATTGGATAAACAATTTTGACGAAAAGGATGAGACAATAAATGTTAATTGTCTGAACGTGCACTTTCACCAGTTGTAAGATGCAATTGTTTTTCTAAATGTTAATTGAATGGATAAAAAATTGTGATGAAACTTGTTTGAATGTGATGAAGTCTTTGATTTTGTGTGACGAAATCTGTTTTTGTTTTGACGAAATTAGATGTTTATTGTTGACGAAATCTGATGTTTATTGTTGACGAAATTTGATGTTTAGCGAAAATAGTGAGTGGCGAAGATGCTGGATGGTGACGAAATCTAGTTGGGTGATTTCGTTGAAATTGCTTTTATGTAAAATTGTTTCAATAGATAATGTGATCAAAAGTCAAATATATCAATTCATATTAATTGCTTGTTGTAGGAAGTCACGTGAATATAAGAATGTTTGGTCAAATTGTATTAAAATGCATATGGAGTATTGATTAATGTCAGATTTCATGTGGCGAAACTTTATGATCACTTTTCGTCAATCAAAGAGATAAGGTGAGGTTTGGTTAGATTTTTTTTAAAACAAAAACTTATCCTATCTCTGACACAAGCACAACTTGGTGACACAATTTTCAAACAAACAGGCCACAAATTTCAAACCACCCTACTGTTGATGGTTCGTTTTTCAACAACACATCATTTGAAGTACACAATATTCAAACAACAACAAATATAATAATCAAACTTCAACTTTTCAATAATTCTTCAATGCAAATTCAAAACAAAATATCCAGAAACTATGAATATTTATGTAGAACTATAATAATCAACTTGGTGACACAATTTTCAAACAAACAGGCCACAAATTTCAAACCACCCAACTGTTGATGGTTCGTTTTTCAACAACACATCATTTGAAGTACACAATATTCAAACAACAACAAATATAATAATCAAACTTCAACTTTTCAATAATTCTTCAATGCAAATTCAAAACAAAATATCCAGAAACTATGAATATTTATGTAGAACTATATGAACACTCAAGAACTCCGGTGAAATATATGAGTTTACCGGCCACTTGAAAAATTTCCGAACACAATTTTTGCACAAATGTTCAATAAAAACCCTTCCTTAACATGTATAAATGAAAACTTAACAAGATTTTTATAAGAACAAGTAGCAAAAACACAAGATTTTCAAAGATTTTTGAGCCTTTTTCCAGAAAATATTTAAACTTTTCAAAAGAACAGTTTCTAAAAATCACTTAAAACAAGCTTGATAAAACACAACAATGTTTGGTTTTAAACAAGGAAAAGAGCCAAGGCTCTGATACCACTTGTAGGTCCGTTTTTCCCGGAGGATCCAATACGAAAACCTATTCCCTGTTTATCACAAACACGACCACGGGTGCGGAATCCCCGTGACGGTGCAAACCAAACACAATGTAAAACACATACGCGTAACCAAAGATTCAATATCTATTGATTAGGGATGAGTACAACCACAAACATATACAAACAATGTTTTACAGACTCTCTCAAGTCTCTCTGTTCTCACTCATAGAGTTTCACAGTGGTCTCATAACTAAACTGATAAATAACTGAGCTATTTATACTAACCATAGACGAAAACCCAAATGACGAAAACCATGTGTGATGAAATCAGGGATTTCGCCACACACATAGTGACGAAAACAAAGGGGATTTCGCCATTTACCATTTCTGACGAAAACATGGAGATTTCGTCATGCATGGCTTTTGGAATTTCAAATTGTTAAGTTTAGTCAAACGTGTGACATCATCTTGATGATGTCATGATGATGTGTCAGCGGGATTGGTTCGCGGCTCTCCGTGCTTCGCGTGTCGAACTCTGCGGCGCACGACGGAGGAATGTCGCTACGTCGGGCTTGAGCCGAACCTAACCTAACCGAGTCGAGTCGAACCGAGCCGAGTCCACATAAAGTGTACCAACATTTTGGAAACTAACTCATGAGAGAGTACTACGTAAGCAATAAAATGTACAATGTAGTACGCCTAGTAAGTTAAGGATTTATGGAAGATTATGGGTGAATTAACACCGGATGAATTGAATAACTGAATGAAAATGTTATGCTAAGGAATGGTCATGTACTGACCCATTAAGAATGGGCCGAGCAAACTAATGTTTTAAAAGAATCTAGAAAGGGCTAGTATATAAGCAAGTTAATTTGATAAACGCCATACTCGAAGAAATTTGAATGATATGTGCTGACCGTTAATGTTACATATGAGAATGGTGAAATTCTTGGTGTGATAAAAGTAGTAGAGTTGACGAAATGATGCTCGAAAGCGGGAACTTAATACATGAATGAATGAAATTAATCCTGTACGGAAGGTACTATGAAGAAGCGGATTGACACGGCTTACGGATCATCGATCTACGCAATGAAGACGAGGTCAGTAAAATGTTTAACTCACGATTGATAAGTAAGAATTGATAGACAGAATGCTACCCACTAATAAACGAACGGCAAAATAAGTATGGTATAATATGTAATCTATGACCTTTAAAGGTCAATTTATGAGGAAATTTCAACCCACAATTGTGGTTGTTAAGAGGAAATTTTAAAGTTTTTGAGTAAGAATCTGGGGGTATAAAAGAAACCAAGAACGACATTAGTAAAGGATTAATAATAAGTATTCAGTTGTAACATTAAACTCAAATGAATGTCAATAAAATTAAGTCAGTAGATGATCCAAGGTATTATGTGTTAAAGAAAGTGCCTAGAAAGGTTGCTAAGGTAGAATGCCAAGTTAAAACCACAATAAGTATTTGTGGGGCTAATCCCAGAATGTAATATTTCCCTTGTATATAAGTGAGATAGGGATAGTATGACCCACTATGAATGGTAAATGTCTGAAAGTTTAACGCCTAATTTCTAGGGTAAGGACAAGATATACTCTTATGGTTGTAAGAGGATCCTACCACTATATATAAGTCGCAAGTAATGAGCACTATGAATGAAAAGAGTAATGGATTGGGTGCAGAATCGACCAAGTAGGGGTGAGGAAGGTTTCTGGGACGAAACCTCCTTTAAGGGGGGTAGATTTGTAACATCCCAAAACACGAATTTTTAAAATTCATTAGAACAATACCATGTTTAATTAAATAAATATAATAACTAAGTTTTTAAACTTGGTTAAACGTCTAACAAATCAACCAAAGGAAGGAATTTGCTACAATTATGATCAAGTAGCATCTAGAGGGGCCAAGGTTGTCAAAAGAGGGAAAGTTAATGTTTAATTAAAAAAGAAATTAAAACACAAAAACACACATTTAGTGTGTGGGGGGGGGGGTCGATGTTCGACCAGGAGAAGAAAGGGAAAGGGTGAAACCCTAGTTTCACCAAATTCATCAATTCGAGTAGGAATCTTAAGGGGAATCGGATGCATGAACCTGGAATGTTGATCACTTAAGTGTCTCTAACATCAAGTAAGTCGAATTTGGTGTTTTAATGATGTTTGATTAAGTGGGTTTTATGTAATCCGTGAATATAATGTAAGATTTAAGCATGAATGTTAGTTATGATGAATGTGTAGATGCTAAATTATGTTCAATTTTGATTATAAGGAAGATTTGGAGTAAAACCCATTTGCTATGAGTAGGGTGTCGACATGGGTATACTACCCATGTCAAATCTTATGCAAATTTTGATGTATTATGATTTATGTGATTGATTCTTGATAGTTAGATTTAGTATGGTATGAAGTAATGTGATTTTATTTAGTTGTTAATGACAAGTGAACACAAAAATTAGGAAGATGAGCATGAAAAATACTTGTACATTATGCTTTAAATACGAAACCCGCCAAGTGTTCGATAAAATGTCTAGGTGAAGTTGAATGAGAGATATTTAGAAAAGGATTTGATGAAAACTAAATCTGTCCAGAAAGTTACAGCCGAATGTAATAGGCTGTAACTGGGTCAAATCTTGTCAAAAACTAATGTTTATTGAGTTTGTGATAAACTCCTAGGAAAAACCTTTCAAACCCAACTGGAATTGCATTTTTTCGACAAAAAATGAACGTTTTATGAATTTTTCCGTATCGAAGGTTCAGGCTGCGTTTTCTGGCAGAATTTGCAGCCCATTACGAATGTCATAACTCAATTTAGGAATTGAGTTATGATCTCAAATTTTTACTGTAGGTAGCCTCAGGTGATTCCAAAAATATCCAACTGGAACTTCGTCAATCGGATAAACGAGAAATTTTAAATGCATTTTTCCGTAAGCTGCAGTCAGAAGTGACGAATCTGATTGCAGCTTAGTAAATGAATTTTTATAAATTTTTGGTAGAGAGTTAGACTCTAAAAATTTAAGATAAGGATAACCCCTCCGAGGGGCACGTCACATAAAAAGATTGTAATTTTTGTAAGCTCGTAAGTACAGTAAACAGACACCCCAAAACAGCCTATTATGATGTCATGAGTATATGAGATTAAGCCGAAAGTTAAAATGATAAATCATTGACTTTTGAAAGTCAACTGCACATAAGAGGCATGGCTAGAATGTTGTCACAATTGTAAGATCTTAGAACGCTATATGGTATGTGTTATATCAATATTCGTTTTATGCGTTGACCTGATGGATTATATGAGTTCGAAAAGATGTGATTTTGGGTATATGTCTTATGCTTGTTAGACTTGACTAATGAAAGTCAAATGTGAGTTATGCATTCGACATGATCATTTATATGTACAATCATGTATACTAACAAGGATGTGACTGTGGTGACACGAAAGCATAGGGATCATGTGGAAATGGACTCAAGCAAGAAAGGCTAACGGGTCAAGAGGAGACAAGGAAGCGAATGCGGAAACGGGCGCTCAAGGTAAGTGAATCTAATTCACTTCTTAGTATGTATGTAGAATTTAATATTTAGGAGTGTGGAAAATTATGGAAATACTATGTAATGAAGGAGAGTTTTAAGGTAAGCGTTACTTTAGTATATCGAAGGAGTTGTATGTAACGAACGTTAGCTAGTGAAATCAACCGGGTCGAATAATGGTTTGAAGGATGTATAAGTCCTTATCTTATAATTCGGCTTTTGATGTGAGTTAGGATGATAAATGGATCCGTAATTAAATTACGGACGTGTAGAAACAAGAATTACTCAAAACGGACGTCTTGATCATAAGTTATGCAAGTTTTAAGTTTTAACAAGCGAGAAGTTGGAGCTGGAAATCTGCAGCTCAAATAAAATGACACTTCTGTTGATATAAGGGGGTCGCGCCATGCGACAGCATGGGCAAGAAGCCGTCGCGCGACGCGCCAGTATGTTGGGCTGGCAAAAGTTGTTTATTTGACTTGTTTTGTCTCGCGAACTCGTTTAAACGCATTTTAAACTACGTTAGACTGATTGTTTCATGATTTATGAAATATTGATCACAAGTAAAAAGTTATGAGACTCCTAGTTTTTAAACGAACTCGATGTTTTGAATGATTTTCATGTCTCTTAACTTATTTAAAGCCGGTTTAGAACATAAGTATTGTTATGAGCCTCCGGATTGTAACACCCCGAAAACGGGTTTGGAAATCAAACCACGTTAATACTACAGGACGGGTAAAATACAGTTAGTGGTAAAACTTACCCGGTAAACTTTAGGAATTAAATAAATAAATCTAATATTTATTAAATGGATGAGAAATACTTTGAGAGAAGCAAAGTATATAAAAGGCCCGATATTTAACGGAACTTAAAATAAAACGGGTTGAGAACAAGATAAAGTAACTAGGAAATAAATAACTTAGTTAGTAATAAGTCTTGGAATAATAAGAAAAGCAGGGTTAAAACACCCTTTTATGCAATCTTGTGTGAAGTAGAGGGACTAAAGGTGATAAAATGGAAACTTGAATTATTAGTAAACAAAATAAACTCCAAACACTCACCTAAGTGAGTGCCTGGATCAATCAGAACACAGGAGCGACCAAGAGCTCCTCTCCAAACCCTAGCTCACTAAAAATTGATCAATTGAAGGTTCAATTCAGTCCCAAATCAAATTCTAATCGCGAATTAGTGATCACCTCGCTGAAAAGATCATAAGGTATGCAAAATTTTGATGTTTTGATTCATCTTAAATTCTAGGTTAATGATGAAAAATCGAAATTTAGCTTGATTGTGTCATGCATGAATGAAATTAGAAGGGTTATGGTGTCTAGGGATGAACCCTAGGTGAAATCTTGTTAAAAGATTTCATGTTAATTATAGAGTTCATAGTCATCATTGTAGGTGATTAATGAACTTGAAGAAAACTTGATAAACCCTAGAATTATGATCTTGCTCTAGCATAATCTGAATTTAAGAGTAAATTTCAGAAATATGGATGTTAAGACTTGTGTAGAATTGTCTAAGCGAAGTTAATTTAGATGATAATTACAAGTCATAAACTTGGTTTTTGATGATATAAAAATCTGACCCGCTAGGTGTTTGATGAAACGCCTAAGTGAGGATTAAAATGCTAAAAGTTGGGTAAAAACGCAGATTTGATTATTATAAAGAATTATGCGTTAAAGCTTATGAAAAGGGTTCTAAATACTATGTTGATTTAAACTTAATGTTGTAAACCATGTGATTTAAAGTAGTTAGCTTTGATAAACTAAGTTAACTAAGCATGAAGTCGAATAGTAGCTTTGACATAGAAAATAAGTGAGGTGGAATAGTCGTGATTGTTAATGACTAATTTAACCGCCTTGTAAATGATTGACAATAGTTTGACGCGTAACAAGCTAGGTGAAAGCTTGGAGGAGGGAGCGGGTCAAACGGAGCCAGTACGGAAAGAAAAGCGTGGCATGGATGCGAGGTAAGTGTAATTTACACACTTATGTAGAATACTCGTTTATTCAATACGTTGTAAATGGATAACGATAATATTGGAAATATGGATTTTTGTTAAGATTACCTTGTAGTGTAATCTAATAATGAGGGAAAAAGGGCAAAAATGGAAATTGGTTAAATGTCGACTAATGTAAATTCAAGGTTAAAAGGATACCCATAGCGTAAGCCGAAATGGGTTGAATTTGTAAGAAAAGAGTTTAAAAGAAAAGGATTATGGAAATAAAATCCGGGATGGGATGGATGTATGAATTGGAAATCAAAAACGATGTTTTTGATTAAATAGATAACGTTGGACGTGTAGTCCAAAAGGGTCGAATGGTGTTGATAACACCATTTGACAATATCGACTAATATGGTTGTCAAGTCTTATGCTAACAGGACCGATTAGCAAATCGGATAATTTCGTCACTATTGATTGGGTGATAATGAAAACAAGGTATAAATCGGGTCTACTTGTTGATCCGGGCCAGGTACGCATATTTATGTTGTAGTTAAAAGTGCTATTTTGGTCGAATAATTGGAAAGAGAGTCCTTCGTAGTAAAAAGACCAAAATCGACCAAAACTCCCTTGTTGGCTAATTTGAACAAACAACCTTTAAAAGTTGTTTGGAAACGAGTTTTATGGTTAGGTAAATACTTAGAAATAGTATAGAAGCTGAAAGAGGTATTATATTAGCCAAATGGCACTATTTGAGTTTTGCCGTAAAATAATGATTCGAGAGGTAAAATTTGGGTTATATAAGATCACCACAATAAACCCACCTTAAATACAGTCGTGGTGGGATATTATAGGGTAAGAAATGTGGTGATGGAATGCTAGAAGCAATCGAAAGCGATTTTAGGCTCGAAAGTGCTTAAATACCCTTAACGGGTCAAAATAAGCATACAAGCGAAAACGGGTCTAATTTGTGTAATAAACCGGTGATTAGAATCTAATATGATAGATAACATTAGGTTGAAGAAGTATATGTGATATAAGGGTCGAATAAACACGTTTGATGATGAAATCACGAACGGGTCAAAAGTTGGCAAAAAGGGTAATAAACCGAAGAGTTAAAAATCTGAAATTTTAATATGTAGGATATTGGATTTCAACTCCACTAGATGGAGAATTAAATTACGGTCACGTAGGAAAAAGAATCGGGTAAAACGGATCAATAACGAAGAAGTTATGGCCGTTTCCGTAAAAACAGGCATAGCTGAAAATGCAGGACACAGATCTGAACTCGCTGGAAAATCATATCTGTCGCGACACGCGATGGGTGACCATAAACACGTCGCGACACGCGACGATACGACGCGGCCCGCGTGAGACTAGGGTGTCTCTGTCGCGGCCCGCGTGAGAACCCAAAGCTGGCAAATTTAATTTTTTTGTCCGTTTTCGTATCCGGACATGTTCTAAACTCATTTTAAGCTCGTATAACTAATCATTTCATGGTTTATGAAATGCAGGCACAACTTGGAACTCCGGATGACAATCAAGCTCAACAAGAACCGAACACAATCATGAATCAAGCTTCCGCATTATTTTTAGTTGACACGTTTAAACGACGTTATAAACACAAAATGTTGAAATGTTAAAATGTTTTAGTAAATTCGTATTCTCATACGTATGTACAATCGTATAAACACGCTTTTATACGAAAAACTGTAAAATAATAACAAGGGTGTTACAAGTTGGTATCAGAGCCTTGGTTTAAGAGATTCAAGTATGGCGGGGAAAACCATGCTTGGACTTAAACCTTATGCTCTTAATAAAGATTGGTGTTCGGTTCGAGGCTTGATCGCAAATCCGGTAATTACATGTATGTTAATAGTTTAACATGCTAAAGTGTTGTAAACAACACATAGGGCTATCGTGTGATACACGTTACCCCAATTAAAAAGATTGATATAGTTGACGAAAATACGCGAGTTGACGCGTATAGTAGAAAAAGCCTTGTATTATAATACGGGCGATTATTGAAGTTAACGTTACTAACTTTTGCGAATGTTTTAATTGAAGGACACTCGCGTTTGAAGACGACGAGAGTCAAACAAATTTTGGGTATGATGAAGGAACGGTCCGAGATATGACAAGAAGAGCACGATCACCAAGGACCTAAATCGCGCAATGATTGCGAATAAGTTAATAGCAAGGGGAGCCTATTAGAGCAAGCATTATCAGGTGCACGTTTTAAATTATTGCATAAATAGTAATATGCAACAAATATGTAGAGATTGAAAGTTGCATATGTAGATAGAAAACTTGGAAAAACCTGAATAGAAAACCTATCCGGGATAATGTTTCCAAGAAAAACAAATAGAGGCATTACTTACATGGGATGTAATGTAAAAATTATAAAAAGGTCATGTATACCAGTTGTTGATCGCTTACTCTGGCCAAGTAAGTAGTGAACACTTGGTACCATGAACTTCTTATGATGGACACATTTATGTCCGGTGTAGTAATGGTGGGGTGAATGGGACTAACTTAAAAAGTACCCAAATGAGTCAAATGAGCAAAATATTTGATAATAATGTAAACGCACAGCCGGGTGACGGAAGCGTATTACGTTAAGATGATGAGCCCGAGTGAAGGGACAAGGATTAACGTAAAACAATTAAGGTTTGCAATTGGGAGGGGTGTGCTTACACTCGAACCCGAAGAATGCAAATATGACTCTTAACGGGCTGATTTTGTAAAACACCAAATTTGAGAACAAAGTAGGAATATAAAAGCGAAATGAAGTCATAATGCATACCCTAAGGGTTGCAATAATAACGACTTCGGTAAAACACCCGGTTAGTGGGTAAGGATTTTAAATGCATGCGTAAACTGAGAAATAGGAACAAGAAACAGAAAGTCAAAAGACTCGGAGTATGAGTCATGACTAAAAGATGACAAGAATTTTCGCAAACATAAATTTTGGTAATTACGTTCAACCATTTCAAAGTTGAATGGGTCGAATAAAGAATGGAGTTTGATGTTCACAAGTGATGAAATTTCACACGAACAAGTCAAACGAGATAAATAAGGTATAAAAACTTGGTAGTGCAAGTAAGCGCAAACTGAATAATGGAAGCACGAAACATTAAAGAACCCGGGTAATGGGTCGTGAAGAAGTATAGGTAAGAACCGGGTAACGGTAAGTGTAGGACAAACCGATGAGTAAATGACGTTAGAAGTCATAAAGTCAGAAAGATAATTCGAAAGAGAACTAATGTAGCCTTAAACTACGGTCAAGGTCAAATGAAATCCAAAAAGCAAAAGTAAATAGTTCTAGACATAAAAGGGGTGCGTTGACACCATATATATATATATATATATATATATATATATATATATATATATATATATATATACAGTTGAATAAAGACTTGAATAAAAGATGATCTACGGGATTATCATAACCTACGGGATTAGACATAGTGTTAAGGTCTACAGGACCAAGAAGACCCTTGGGTCATAAATAGAAAGAAACAAACAGTAGGGTCTCACCTTAAAAAGGTGGAAATGTAAAGAAATAGCAGATGAGGCTAAGTGAAAGAACTTACGGATCATATGGGTTAAGCGAGGGAATTAGTTATAAATTCCCGCATAAAACTAAGACTATAAAGGAATAAATTATGGACTGTCAATATCCTGGTATGGATAATTGACAAAAGTTAAGAGAAGATCCTAAACTAAAACTTCGGTTTTAGTAAGAAATAACGTTTTTTTTTAAATGTATAAGTTCTGATAGGAATTTGAATAGTGGGCATGAAAGATTCAAGTCTTGACACTTATAGGCGCAAGATGATATATTCGAAAAGTGATATTTTCGAAAATGAAAGGTTGATATAAATTAAACATGATGTGACACGATCACGATTAGGAGATGCAATATGAAGTAGAATCACATTATAACCAAGCGAGCGGTGAAAAGTAACTGGACTAATAAGTCTAGTTAGTGAGATCGGTTAAGGTCAGCAATTTAAATCAAGAAAATTTGGTTTGCTTATAAGCGGTAGATTCGGTATAACTGAACCGAATAAATAAATTTGAAAACAAAAGAATTTGTTGCTAAAGGTGAAAGATTTCACTAAAGAACCTTTAAACTGGTCAAGGTAACGGATTCATAAAGAATTCGATAGTATATGAAAGCGATGGATATCGCTAAGTTAACTAAACTAGTGGAAATAACGAGATTACGTTATTTCAAGTTGCACTATGTCGTATGAAATACGTAGACAATTAGTGACCAAAAAGATGTTACCATACTTATCTGGTAATACTAACAAGTGGTTAAAAGTATAAGTAATGTTTGAAAGATTTCTCGGATCAAATACATTGAGTTTAAATTCAATGAATTATGTAAGAAAAGGGTTTCGAGGACGAAACCTCTTTAAGGGGGGTAGACTTGTAACACCCCGAAAACGGGTTTGGAAATCAAACCACGTTAATACTACAGGACGGGTAAAATACAGTTAGTGGTAAAACTTACCCGGTAAACTTTAGGAATTAAATAAATAAATCTAATATTTATTAAATGGATGAGAAATACTTTGAGAGAAGCAAAGTATATAAAAGGCCCGATATTTAACGGAACTTAAAATAAAATGGGTTGAGAACAAGATAAAGTAACTAGGAAATAAATAACCTAGTTAGTAATAAGTCTTGGAATAATAAGAAAAGCAGGGTTAAAACACCCTTTTATGCAATCTTGTGTGAAGTAGAGGGACTAAAGGTGATAAAATGGAAACTTGAATTATTAGTAAACAAAATAAACTCCAAACACTCACCTAAGTGAGTGCCTGGATCGATCAGAACACAGGAGCGACCAAGAGCTCCTCTCCAAACCCTAGCTCACTAAAAATTGATCAATTGAAGGTTCAATTCAGTCCCAAATCAAATTCTAATCGCGAATTAGTGATCACCTCGCTGAAAAGATCATAAGGTATGCAAAATTTTGATGTTTTGATTCATCTTAAATTCTAGGTTAATGATGAAAAATCGAAATTTAGCTTGATTGTGTCATGCATGAATGAAATTAGAAGGGTTATGGTATCTAGGGATGAACCCTAGGTGAAATCTTGTTAAAATATTTCATGTTAATTATAGAGTTCATAATCACCATTGTAGGTGATTAATGAACTTGAAGAAAACTTGATAAACCCTAGAATTATGATCTTGCTCTAGCATAATCTGAATTTAAGAGTAAATTTCAGAAATATGGATGTTAAGACTTGTGTAGAATTGTCTAAGCGAAGTTAATTTAGATGATAATTACAAGTCATAAACTTGGTTTTTGATGATATAAAAATCTGACCCGCTAGGTGTTTGATGAAACGCCTAGTGAGGATTAAAATGCTAAAAGTTGGGTAAAAACGCAGATTTGATTATTATAAAGAATTATGCGTTAAAGCTCATGAAAAGGGTTCTAAATACTATGTTGATTTAAACTTAATGTTGTAAACCATGTGATTTAAAGTAGTTAGCTTTGATAAACTAAGTTAACTAAGCATGAAGTCGAACAGTAGCTTTGACATAGAAAATAAGTGAGGTGGAATAGTCGTGATTGTTAATGACTAATTTAACCGCCTTGTAAATGATTGACAATAGTTTGACGCGTAACAAGCTAGGTGAAATCTTGGAGGAGGGAGCGGGTCAAACGGAGCCAGTACGGAAAGAAAAGCGTGGCATGGATGCGAGGTAAGTGTAATTTACACACTTATGTAGAATACTCGTTTATTCAATACGTTGTAAATGGATAACGATAATATTGGAAATATGGATTTTTGTTAAGATTACCTTGTAGTGTAATCTAATAATGAGGGAAAAAGGGCAAAAATGGAAATTGGTTAAATGTCGACTAATGTAAATTCAAGGTTAAAAGGATACCCATAGCGTAAGCCGAAATGGGTTGAATTTGTAAGAAAAGAGTTTAAAAGAAAAGGATTATGGAAATAAAATCCGGGATGGGATGGATGTATGAATTGGAAATCAAAAACGATGTTTTTGATTAAATAGATAACGTTGGACGTGTAGTCCAAACGGGTCGAATGGTGTTGATAACACCATTTGACAATATCGACTAATATGGTTGTCAAGTCTTATGCTAACAGGACCGATTAGCAAATCGGATAATTTCGTCACTATTGATTGGGTGATAATGAAAACAAGGTATAAATCGGGTCTACTTGTTGATCCGGGCCAGGTACGCATATTTATGTTGTAGTTAAAAGTGCTATTTTGGTCGAATAATTGGAAAGAGAGTCCTTCGTAGTAAAAAGACCAAAATCGACCAAAACGCCCTTGTTGGCTAATTTGAACAAACAACCTTTAAAAGTTGTTTGGAAACGAGTTTTATGGTTAGGTAAATACTTAGAAATAGTATAGAAGCTGAAAGAGGTATTATATTAGCCAAATGGCACTATTTGAGTTTTGCCGTAAAATAATGATTCGAGAGGTAAAATTTGGGTTATATAAGATCACCACAATAAACCCACCTTAAATACAGTCGTGGTGGGATATTATAGGGTAAGAAATGTGGTGATGGAATGTTAGAAGCAATCGAAAGCGATTTTAGGCTCGAAAGTGCTTAAATACCCTTAACGGGTCAAAATAAGCATACAAGCGAAAACGGGTCTAATTTGTGTAATAAACCGGTGATTAGAATCTAATATTATAGATAACATTAGGTTGAAGAAGTATATGTGATATAAGGGTCGAATAAACACGTTTGATGATGAAATCACGAACGGGTCAAAAGTTGGCAAAAAGGGTAATAAACCGAAGAGTTAAAAGTCTGAAATTTTAATATGTAGGATATTGGATTTCAACTCCACTAGATGGAGAATTAAATTACGGTCACGTAGGAAAAAGAATCGGGTAAAACGGATCAATAACGAAGAAGTTATGGCCGTTTCCGTAAAAACAGGCATAGCTGAAAATGCAGGACACAGATCTGAACTCGCTGGAAAATCATATCTGTCGCGCCACGCGACGGGTGACCATAAACACGTCGCGACACGCGACGATACGACGCGGCCCGCGTGAGACTAGGGTGTCTCTGTCGCGGCCCGCGTGAGAACCCAAAGCTGGCAAATTTAATTTTTTTGTCCGTTTTCGTATCCGGACATGTTCTAAACTCATTTTAAGCTCGTATAACTAATCATTTCATGGTTTATGAAATGCAGGCACAACTTGGAACTCCGGATGACAATCAAGCTCAACAAGAACCGAACACAATCATGAATCAAGCTTCCGCATTATTTTTAGTTGACACGTTTAAACGACGTTATAAACACAAAATGTTGAAATGTTAAAATGTTTTAGTAAATTCGTATTCTCATACGTATGTACAATCGTATAAACACACTTTTATACGAAAAACTGTAAAATAATAACAAGGGTGTTACACGAATGGCGAAGGTATGGATTTTACTTCCGTGTTAGTGAAGGAATTCTATATGTAATCGAACTTAGGAACGAACGGGTATGCAAGATGGTGAGTATAAAATTCTATCTTAAGGAAAGTTGTGATTATGACAAAATGTATAGGTTTATGTGAATGCAAACGGTAAGCGCGAGAGCTTGTATGTATGTGTGCGTGTACGAATGTGTATATGTGTAGAGGTAAGTGTATGTATACACGTGGGAATTTGGAATGTGAATATGTGTGAATGCGAGATGTTATCTATGTATGAATGAATGGTTTATTATATTGGTCATTGACGAATACTAATGAATTGTCTTGAGATTGGAATGTAATACAGGTATGAGAACATCATATTCAAGAAGTAGTGAAGTCGAAACCGGAAATAAGAGATATGAAATGGATCAAGTTTATATTGTGGAATGTTGTACGGATTTTTAATTGTATGATAATAATGTCCTAAGATGTTGATGATGACTAATAGTTAAGTTGTGAATGATGTCCACAGGTTTTATACGGATTTCTTCTACCACGAACGATTTTCTGCTGCGTCATTTTTAAGTTATTATGTGTTAGGGTCTTACACAGAACCATTACCTATTTATCTTAATTGAGGTGATATGTCACAACTATATACCCACCTATTTATAGTAACGAAATACAAACTAAAATTCCTATAAATATGGGATGCTCCTGAATATTCCATTGTTAACGTTATAGACCGAGTAATGCGGCTTCAACGTCTTCATTTGAACAACTTAGACCGAGTCTCCCGGAGAAAGGGTCTTCGTGAACGTTGGGCATCTGGACGCGTACTCCTGCACACAACTCGTTAGTAATCCTAAGGATACCATTCAGGATGTTACCAATATCCTGAATGAGCATCCCGGATATGAACATATATCATACAACCAAGATATAAGTCAAGATATTTCCCAGGATATGAGCTCAGAATTTCACCCATAACAACTATATATATTTGTGGACCCTCGGGGGCAAAAGTGAAAGTGCAACAATTTTAACGTTATTTTATTAATTTCATGAAAATAACGTTAAAAACGGGGAACAGTTAATCATGCATCGTGTGGTGACATTGATAACCGAAAAACAAAGGGTTGTGCTTTAGTGCCTTTCCTTTCACCTTAGGGTTACGGTTCCCCTTCCCAGACTTTATTACCGAGTTTTTCAGCATTACAAAAATCTCTTTTAGCCAAACAATGCCGATGCTTTTGCGAGTCTTGTCCGTTCTTGACCAGATCAAGAAGAATCACATCCCTGACCTTTCTGTTCATGACCTCCCCCTAGCATACCGGCTTAGATGCCACGAATCCTGTAGATTTTTGTTTTACTCCACCTCCGGCGAGCCGCTGATACTTCGTGCCACCAGGAATGAGGAGAAATGGCAATCCAAGTTCTTTTTTGTAAAAAGAGACTCAATCCCTGGTGGAATGGAATATCCGGTGAAGTGGCTGAGAAAGGGTAGGATTTAGGGTTTGAGGGTAATCCTGCCTCTTATCCTATTCCATATCCTGAACTGATCAACTTTCTGTTTATTGTTTTGTATACAACTGATTTTAGGAAGCTTGCACCTCCCCTTGCTGATTCACAGAAGAGGATCGAGGCTATCAGACTCATTCCATAGGCTGAAAGAAGTTTTAACCCGTCTCCACCATCTCCAAGCCCTCTTTCCAGTGCAAACATGTCTGGTAAGGATCCTGCACAATATCCTGCATACATGTTTTTACTTGGCATATTTAGGAAAAAATTCTACTTCCTGTATGCACACTCCAGCAAAGTCCCAATCCTCCTCGATCTCGATGAGCTTGACAGTTACCCTACTCCAGCCATGGTCAAGAAAGAGACCCCTGCTGCCACCAGCTCCAAGCCGCTCCGGGCTCCTAAAGCTAATCCGAGGACTCGTGCTTCCACCACAAAGAAGAGGAAGAACTCCGAAGTTAGTGCTCCAGGCTCCGAAGGATTCTCTTATGATGAGCTCAGCTTCACTGATTCCTTGGAACCGATGACATCCTTCCTTAATAAGGTAATATCCTGCACATATATCCTGATAGAATATCCTGACAGGATATCCAGGTTAGCGAATATTGATTTATTCCTGAATTTTGACTTACAGGGCCTCCAGCATCTGCTCCACCTTTACAACAATGCTTGTGGTACTGCTCACTCTATGAAGCCAGGATTAAACAGCTTGAAACTACTGTTGCCGACCAAGGTGCCATTGCTGAAGCGAAGACTCGGCACTATGAGGACAAGCTGAAGAAAGTGACCCAGGATGCTGAGATCAAGCTGGCCACTATCCAAATGGAACATGAACAGGCCATGGTTGCTTTCCGGGAAGGAATCAAAGCTTCTACCATCGTCTCCCTGCTACAAGCTCGTATTAAGATGGACTATGAGGCCAAGGAGACAGGTCTTGAGTGCCCATCCTGGCCGGTCGAATCCTGGGTGGCAAAGCTGAAGGAGCTTGGAGGCAAGGTTGTGCCCCTTCCTGCTGAAGCTGGTGAATCCTTTAAGTCGGCAGAGGTGGCAGACAAGGCTGTAGACAAGAAAGATGCTGGAGCGGATGCTGGGACGGATGCTGGTGAGGATGCTGCTCAGGATGCTGAGGCTGAGAAGGCAGAGAAGGTTGGAGAAGATGTCGCTGTGTGAGGGCATTCAGGTGGGCGATGATGGATGTATGTGCCAAGGCCGGAGCCCACTTTTTTAAATTTGATCGTTGGCTTGTAACTCAAAACAATTTACTTTTCCTGCATTTTACTTTTCTGCACTTGAACAATATGATGACCAAAGGTGGAGGGATCCTGAGTTTCAGGACGAAGCCCTTGGTCATCACCGTTAGTATGTTTTTTCTTTTGAACAATATAACAGTTGGAGGTGGATAGGTCTCGGTTTGAGACAAAGCCTTCAACTGTTAAGTAAATACGATAAGGAACCGTTAGTGCTCTTAGTGGATGGGCCTTGGTTTGAGGTGAAACTAAGAGCACATCTTTTGGTATGTTAATAATATAACTTCCTTTTGCCTTTATTTATGTTGTTACTACTTTGTTGTTTAAACTTTACTTATAAAAATAGTTAAATTTGGACAATATAGGGAACATATTACAAGAATATCCTGAGAGATATCCTACTCAGGATACTGCCTCGCAACTTATAAAACTTAGGCTATAAAAAGGAGAGATCATACCGAATACTCCCGGAGAATCAATTCCATCTTCCAATCACAGGAATGTCCCCAGTGCATTAAATCCATCTTTCAAATTGTATGATGTATGTCCCATGTGTTCAACATGGTCAGATTTTAGTTTGACTGCATAAACCTCAAATATCCTAGGGATAAACCCTGATATCCTGGGGATAAACCCTAATATCCTGGGGATAAACCCTGATATCCTGGGGACAAACCCTTAACATCCTGGGGATAAACCCTTAACATGCTGGGGATAAACCCTGATTTTCATACGCTACAGGCGAGAGTGTAAAAACTCCAAGTCTTAGTGTTGGTGCACTGAATGTCTGCTGACTACGTCTTATCGAGTCTTATCTCTAGATAGGTTAAATGAGTTCACAACGGCGATTAAATTAGGGTTTGGTCATGTTTGAAGCAGGCTAGTCCGTTTGAAGCTGTCCTGTCCGTTTGAACAGTGTTCCGTTTGAACATGGATGTGTCATCTTCAAACGGAATGGTAACTACTATATATATATTGCACCGACCCATTCAAGAGAATCGGTCCAATCAGATTTTGAGGAGTATCTTTTGCATGTGATAGATATTTTGTTAGCAATATTCGGCTTGCATGTGACAAATTCAGGTGTTCAGTTATTTGATCATATCCATATCACAAGGCCCAATCAAAAGATTTAAATAAAGATTGACAGTTGGTATTATAAAAGATTCGGCCCAAAAGTGCATGTGATCAAGTCTTATAAATCGGCCCAATCATAATTAGTTTGACAATCAATTGTGCAGCCCATGTGAAGTTGTTGTAATCGATATATCGGCCCAATAGAATTAAGTTTGGAGTATTGATTGTTGGCCTAATTACAAGTGGTTTCACCCGAACAACATTTGAATGAGTTCAAAAATCTTCGACACTAGTCTTAGATTGATTCAGTTCATTTAAACTGATTGTTTGTTTATTTGTTTGCAGGTGATTCGAGGTGATTTACAAGGCGCAAATACCGAGAAGTTGAAATATTGTAGACTTTGAGATAAATTTTTTTTAGGTCATTTAACAAAGAAGTTGTGGTCAAACTGTTTGACGAAAAGGAAAACGCTAAACTTGAAAGAATTAATGAATGGTTTGATATGAATTGGCAATACAGGAAAGATGATGAGAAAAAGGATGCTTGGATTAAAAGATCTGAATACTTTTTGTGTAAAAAATTTGAAAAGTTTGAGGATTTGAAAACAAGGTATTTTGAATTGCTTGATAAGTTGGAAAGCTATGGGATTAAGATGACAAATGCTGAAAAGATTTCAAAATTTGCTGATGCATTACCTTTGGATTGGGATGAATTTTTGTGTAAGCTGAAAAAGGATTCTAGGTTCTCAAAATTTGATTCAGTTGACTTTTTCAGAGAGCTTATAATATACAATCGTGAAATTGAAAGTAGAAAGAAAGAGTTGATAGAGGAATTAGAAAGAAGCTCAAAATATATAAGTTTGGATGTGATTCTTGAAATAATCAAAAGAATTAGAAATGGTCTTGATGTAAGAAGTAGGATAAATTATGATTTCAAGAGAGGTTGTTTTTTAAATGAAGATTTGAATCCTGCTGATATGGTTAAAATTTTTCTTGCAGGAAAGTCAAAAATTGAAGAATCCAAGAAAGATGAAACTTCAAAATGTGAAGTGGTGTGCTCAAAATGCGAAAAATCTGCAGCAGACAATGTTAAACTCTTGAAGGATATGGAGAATTTGACATTGGAAAACAAAGCTTTGAAAGATGAGAAGAAAGCCGATAATGAACAGATTCTGGAGTTGCGCTTGAATTGCGAAAAACTGAGATCTGAAAATGACAAACTTTTGAAGAATGTTGAGAGTTTGTCATTAGAAAACAAAAATTTTAAAGAAAAAGAAAAAGATTTTGAAAATGAAAAATTAAAGATTGAAAAAGATTTTCAAAGTAAAATAAAGGTTTTAGAAGATGAAAAATCTGTTATTTTTAAAAATAATCTTGAAAAACAGATTGAAATAAATTCTCATCTTCAGAAAATCATTTGGCTTGAAAATGAAGCTGAAATTGCTCGAAATAAAATTGATGAGCTTGAGAATAAATTGAAAGGTTTTGTGAATTCTACATCACATGTCTGTCCAAAACCGATCAATTCTGTTCCAATAAGTGACAATGTCACAAATTTTGATAAAGTCAAAATTGAAGATTGCGATGACAAAGCTGATGATGAAAAAGAAAAAGAAAAGAAAAGAAAAATAATTTTAGAATTACAAGAAAAATTTCAAAATACTGTTTTGCAGTCTAGTGAAATAGGTGAATGCTCAAAGCAAAAACCTGTTAAGAAGATGGTAGAACAGAAACAAAAAGTTAAAAATTTGAAAAATTTTAAAAATGAAAATAAACGCTCATCAGCTCAGTCATCCAATCATTGTGAAAAATCACAAAAATATAAAAAACAAAACTTACAAAAAGTTGGTAATCAGTGGTCCAGGTTTGACCACAGTGCTCAAATGCCAAATCAAGGATACAAGAGGAGACATGAGTACCACAAGGCAAATCAATGCTATGATCTGAGCGTTTGGTATGATGGTGGTGAATGGTACGATAACAGGGTGTGCTACACTTGTGAAGTGAGAGGACATATCGCTGTTAACTGCCAGAGCTGGAGTTATGAGACGAGAAGATGCTTTGAATGCAATATCAAAGGTCATATTGCCAGAGATTGCCCAATGAGATCAAAGGGACGACCGAGGGCTGATTCTCAGAAATTGGCAAAGAAACCAGTCTATGTCAAGCCCAAAGAACAGAAAGTTCAAGAAACAAAAGTTCAAGAACAGAAAGTTCAAGAAAAGAAAGTGAAGCTTTCACAAGGGCAGAAAGACAGACTGAGGAAGAAAAGAAAGAAGGCAAGAGAATACTTGGAGAAAATTTTGTCCTCGGATACAACTGGTAATCCGAGAAAAAGTTCTGATAAATCGTTTTGCTCTCCCAAGACCGATAAGTCAACCAAAACGAATTCATCAGATGCAAATCTGAGGACAAAAGAGAAGAAAAAGAAAGTTGTTAGTCATGAATTTGTTTCTTCAGAAACAAAGGAGCAACATGTTGGCGATGAATTTGACTTGTCAAAGTCAAAAGAGCCACATTCTGGCAATGATTCTGACTTGTCAAAGTTAGAGGAGCCACGATCAGGCAATGATTCTGGTTCGTCAAAACCAGAAGAGCCATCTGTTGAGGTAAAAACTATCAAACCTGTAACACCTGTGCCTCCACGGCCATCAAACAAATACCAAACCAATGAAATATTATATTTCATACTTGGGATTTGTAAAAATATGTGTATCATTTGCACATATCAATTCTCGTTCAATTTCAAACTCTAAATCGCTTTCTGGAAGGTTATACGCGCACCGATGCGTAAAAATAACCAGTTTAATGCAACGAACACTCCGGAATAGTGAAATAGGCTTAACATACCTTAAATAACCTTTACATAACTTAGAAATAAGTTTTGGAAGGTTTGATATGCCGAAAACAAGTTAATTCGCTTACAGGGACTAAAGTTGACAAACTGCGAAAGTATGCCAATTTGAACTGTAACAGACATTCCGGAACATGACCATAAGTTAAACATACCATAAATATCCCTTACATAGCTTAGAAATAGGCTTTGAGGGGTTCGGTGTGCTAAAATAAACTTTTGGGTCATTCAGGGACTAAAAGTGTCAAAAAGTGCACAAGTTTGCATTTTCGCGCATAACTTACGTTCTGAATACATCCGGACATCCAAAAATTTATGTAAGCACTAAAATATTTTATTTTAGTGTTCGCCATAAGAAAAATCCATTCGTCGCGTCATTTGGTTCGTTTTTCGCATTCGGGACCAGATTCGATGTATTAGCCGTTGTTTAATTCACAACCACACATTCTAAACTTGCTTAGTCAGCGGATAAGGATGGAATTTTGGTACCATAACTTTGCAACACATGTATGGATGGAATTTAAACACCTAAACACCATAACTTTGCAACACATGTATGGATGGAATTTAAACACCTAAACACCATAACTTTTCAACACATGTACGGATGGGATTAAGGCACGTTTTCCATGAAACGAACTTAACGGTTCGGGTATTCCTATAAATACCCCATACCCCCCATTGCTAAAATCACTAGAAACTTGAATTGAGAAACTCTAAGTTGAAACATTTGTTTCATACCTGAGATTTTCGAATCAAGTTTAGCATTCGGGGACCCTTCGTAAGTATTCTTTCGTTCTTTTCCTTAATTTACTGCTTTTCGAGTCAGAAAGTCAAACTTTGTTTGACTTTCAGCGTTGACCAGTAATGGTCAATGCGAAGTTCGTTTGAACTTCGCAACGTGAGTGTAATCACGTTGGTCATAGTCCCTTGGGACTATGCCCACTGATTACCACGTTGTCTAGGGTCGTAGGGTAGGCGATCTAATAAATCGCCTATACCTTCGAACCCGACCCATTTGGTCGATCATTAGGATCCGACCAAATACATTAGGTGACCATAGTAGGTAGGGAATAACCTTCCGAGGTTATACCCTATGGTCGCTTCGTTTAAGTAGTTGTATGATAGGTAGTTTATATGCCTTAGGTAAATTACCAGAATACCCTTTTCATGTATAATTGGTAATTAAGCATATGTAACCTAAACTTTTGTCACATAACTGATTATGTAACATGTTTAGGCATATAACACTTGTCATAGGACTAGTTAGACGGTCCGAACGCGTTTCACGCGCACGACGCGTTAAAGTAGCATAAGTTACCTTAATGGGTCGCGATGGGTCGATAACACTTAGGTTTGGTTTCATTGTAGTATGTAGGCCTTGTTAAACCAAATCATATGAGTTCCAACACTCATTTGGTTTACCAAGCCTCATCCTATCCGATCTCCCGATTTAGTCCGGTTTATTTATATAGTTTTAGATTGCCGACTGATTCCGTGCTCCCTCTAGCTTTGTTTGGTTGTTGTTCAAGACCTCCAAGCATTATCAGGCGAGTACATTATTCCCCTCTTTTACTGTTTTCAACTGTTTTGGGGTGACTCATATGTGCTAAATGTTTTATCAATGGTTTCGAGAACAATTACAATGTAGTTTCAAGAACAATAACAATTATTTCAAGAACGCTAACAATGATTTCAAGAACGAATACAATGATTTCAAAAACTAATAACAATTTCAAAAAGTGAACAAACTTGTTGGTTGTAGTTTACATGACCGATGACATTCATTAGCAATGATCAAGCCGACCAGTATTAGGTTATGGTACCATAGGATCTGACAAATCCCGTTATTTACTGCACCCATTGTTATGTGTGGGTGTTGTGGGTAGCGACTGAATCTGTAATTATTAACTTATCCTTTGGTAAGGGTTTGTTAAGAACGAGAGCGAGATCGAGATGGAGCGAGGAACGCGTCAAGAAGGTTTGAATGTTATTAGAGAATCGACCATTAAGTAGTTTCACAATTAAAACAAGAACGCTTTGAATGATTACAATAACAAGAATGATTGGAACGATTTCACAAAGAGGGTTAACGATTGGGTAAACATTGGGACATGATTTACATTTGATCATGCATTTACACGAAACATAGTATTGGTTTAAACCAAGTTTTACTTCAATACTTTGTTTTGTGCGTTTCACCTATGGTTTAGTTGATGCATTTCACTAGCCATACATATCATTTTGGTTATACATATTACATGATTTACATTTTGACATAGACATTATACATTGTTGGTTTGGTTTGATTAAGTGATTAAGTAACGATGCGTGTGTAATATGATACAAGCATGGTGGATACGCCGCTGGTACTTCCTATATATAAGTGTTTGTATGGTATTACATATTGTAGCGTTATTTGAATCATTTCAGTTCGAGACATAGAACATTTTATACAAGTAACATACTTTTCACAAGACATTTATTTACAAACAACTTATCTTATACAAACTCATTTTACATGGTTATTCATTTAATCATGCATTATTCTCTTATTTATACTTATCATCCGAACTTATTATTTTTCAAATGATTTACAAAGACAAAGCAAATTACAAGGTTCATGACTAAACATTTTCTTAAACAGAAGTCATGAATCTTATTTTCACAAAACCTATGTACTCGCCAGCATTTCTTTGCTGACCTCGTTTTCACATATGTTTCAGGTATTGTTGGATGATATCGTTTGATAAGATGCATGCTCACATAGGACTGGACGAGGCCTTAGTGACTAAATAACAATGATAGACTATGTTTAATTTGTGTATTTAGATTTCCAGACGATGTAATTATTCAATGTTTAATAAAACAAAACACTCTTTGGTATCCATGGTTATGAAACATTAATTCTGTTGCAACACGCCCCGATGTTTCCGCCGCGATTTGTTGTTTTACGCGGTCGGGGTGTGACAGAAAAGATGGTATCAGAGCCAATGGTTATAGGGAATTAGGTTATTAGTAATGCTTTGACCTAGTCTATAACCTTCTTAGGACCCTAACGCGAGTTTACTTGCGTTTAGTCATAAAACAATACCGTCGCCTATCCTTAGGCGACGAGCACAACAAGAACATAAATTTCAAAACCGCTTTGAAAACTAATCATCTGTTCTAGGATGATTGATTACTAGGTTTTGAACTCTCTATTATATGGTTTTGAACCTCTTTGAGTTTTCAAAACTTCGTCAAGGTTTTGGGTTTTAAATAATGTGAACACGTGCAAACTGGAAGGGTGAATGCCTGTATTCTGGGTTTTCTGTCTAGGCAAGCACTTCGTATACATCTCATCAGACGCGAGACCAGTTGTGCTTACCTGGGAATTCTTGGGATGAGTGTTCACTTATAGGCGAGCATGTCTTCGCGATACATTATTTTTGACCCATTTACTTTGATTAGTCACCGTCTCATTTGTTTGCCTTAGGTAACAAACAAATGATCGCAATCTTCATGCGTTATCATTCTGTTTTGATTATACAATAATCTTTCACCTGTTTCTCCCTATGCCTTTCTTTTTCTTCAAGAATGTCTCTTCATCACGATGACGCCCAGATATCTGAGCAAGCAGCCAAATTCGCTCAGCGATTAGGCGATGTATCATCTCCAGGATGAAGCCACTCAAGAGTCACCAAGACAGGCAGGACCTAGTCAGGCGACAACACCATCAGCCAATAAACCAATCAAGGAATCAAAGACCATGGATGAACGATCCCCTAAGAAGTCAAAGAAGCGAAAGGCTTCTCAGAACTTCGCCATGGTCGCTCACAATGGTAAAGCCATCCCCAACCAACCAGCTCAACCCTCTGCTAGGTGTGTATGGCTTTTCCTATGATACCTACATCAAGGAACTATGTACCTTACAAACTACTCTTGTGATTTCTCTCTTTCAAATGATTGCTCATGATTCCCTCGAAAATTTTAAGTACTCGTTTCACTCTAAGAAACAAAGTACAGAAAATTAAGTGACATTATGAGTAATCGTGCTTTTCGCACATCTGTGCCTTTAAATCCTTGGTTAGATAACTAAGGGTATTTTCAAATCTCATACCCATTACGTTTTGATTTTTCAACATACACAGTACCAGAATTTCAAAACAATCTTCATGATCTCAAAACATTTCATATAGTTTGAAAACAATTTTTCTAGATGCATTGTCTATGTTATTTCAAAAAAAAAAAAAACATTGGCCATGTTATCAAAACCAACCTTTCTAATTTCAAAATCTTTCATATAGTCTGAAGACAATATTAACACAATACATTTTCTGATCAAGTGCATGATTTCGAAAAGCATCATTCATGTCTTTCAAAAAACTTATACATAATTTCAAACTTTCATCTCGCATGATTTTAAAACATTTTTGTAAATATATCTACCTAATACACCTACTTTATGATTTCAAAAAGTATTATATATAAGGTTTCAAAAACGTTAAACACATTTTTCTTAAAAGAACCCCATGCATAGTTTTCAAAAATATTTTCCTCATACATTGACTTAACCTTTAAAATTCTGCTTCATATGTCGCCTTGACATATCAAGCATCTCAACTTCATAAGCATTTTACATTATGTTTTGACCTAAGCACATCCAGTGCAAGGTTTCAAAACATCTTCAACTTCTAAAAATTCATATGGGATCTTTTTATCTTTACAATTAGATCCTTGTGGATGATTATCATTCAAATCAGAGTCCTTAATTGGATTCCTTATGTACCTTAATTCGAACACTTCGGTTCCTAATAATCGAAATCGAATTTTCTTTTTGAATCTTTCTATCTTTATAGTTGGATTCTTGGTAACGTTTAAAGTACCAAATGAAATCCACGGAATGGATTCCTAGTGTGCTTTAAATGCATGTACGCAATTTACAAGACAAATTAACGAACAATTTTGTGGTTATGTGATATGTGTTTATGTGTTCTCCTCTATGATTTTTTTGTGTGATCCGATTTTCAAATCCTCATAGAATCTTTCATATGAGGGATTCATAGTAGGATATTCAAAAGGTACTACCTTAAATCCTTATGGGCTTCTACCTGGTAGTTAAGACCCTTGGGTTATATAGTACCACTCCATGATTCATGAGAGACCCTTTTGGTGGTCTAGTCAAAAAGATTGATTCGCAATCTGGTTAAAGAATGACATCTAGTGATGTAGCTGAACAGACTCCTTGATAGTCTATTTAGATCATTTATTGATTTAATTTAAAGGACTCTATGGCGGTCTAGTCACACTCATCACAGATTCATTCATTTGGTTTTCCCCTACATATTATAAAATAGACTGTGTAAACTGTGCAAGGAATTGTCTGATTATGGACATGTACATAATTATGAAATTTAGTGCACAGAAACCCAGTAAGGTTTATTATGTGTAAGAACCGATAGTGACAACAATAACAAAATAAGAACGATGTAATGGAGGTACGGTGGACGCACCAATGACGCTTCATATACTTGTATATAAGTATCCCTCTTACATTGCAATCATGATGTTATTAAAGGTTACTAGAAGTTCAGAACCCTAACCAATGTTGTTTGATCTTTTCAACTTCATATTTTCAAGCTCTCACAAGTTTCCTCTAAATAAATTTCGGGACGAAATTTCCTAAAGTAGGGGAGACTGTAACACCTGTGCCTCCACGGCCATCAAACAAATACCAAACCAATGAAATATTATATTTCATACTTGGGATTTGTAAAAATATGTGTATCATTTGCACATATCAATTCTCGTTCAATTTCAAACTCTAAATCGCTTTCTGGAAGGTTATACGCGCACCGATGCGTAAAAATAACCAGTTTAATGCAACGAACACTCCGGAATAGTGAAATAGGCTTAACATACCTTAAATAACCTTTACATAACTTAGAAATAAGTTTTGGAAGGTTTGATATGCCGAAAACAAGTTAATTCGCTTACAGGGACTAAAGTTGACAAACTGCGAAAGTATGCCAATTTGAACTGTAACAGACATTCCGGAACATGACCATAAGTTAAACATACCATAAATATCCCTTACATAGCTTAGAAATAGGCTTTGAGGGGTTCGGTGTGCTAAAATAAACTTTTGGGTCATTCAGGGACTAAAAGTGTCAAAAAGTGCACAAGTTTGCATTTTGTTGTGAATAAGAGGAAATGATAGTAAATCAGTGGACTATCACAGCATGCTAAAGAAATGAAATGTTTAAATGCGTTAAACAGTCTCGCTGATGATGTGCCGATAGGTTTCTACACATTTAGTAGGTTTGTTCGGGATATAAACTTAAATCTTTACTTACTTATTTCGTGGGGAACACTACTTGGATATATAGGTAACCCCTGAAATCTTGTTTGAAAGATTCCTTTTTCTGATATACTAGGTCTTTATACTCAGTGATATCTGGGGTATTATTCCTGGACTTCTGCTGAATGGAAGTTCTGACCTAGTCCTCGAATAATACTTTCCGCAATGCTTGAAACATAGCATCACCCTCAGCATATATGATAAGACAATAAAATTGCTTAGCAATGCTGTTGTAAAAAAGATCCTCTAAAGGGGACACGCCCAAGTTGAGTCATGATCTCTCTGCTGAACGGTAGTTCTGACCTGACCTCTCATGATTCTTCATAATTTATTAACCCCTTACAGATATCATTTGTGTTATACTTACTTGTAAGACTGAATATTGGGATCTGGATACGGGAGTATATTCAAGAGGTGGGACACACGTATACGTTTAAGTCTCTAAAACATTAAATTCGTATCCTGGACAGATTGAAAATTGTGTGAAAATTTAAGTGGACCAGTATATCGACAATCTAAGCGAATTGTTTAATTCTGAGTATGTAATTGAAGCTTAACGGTGTTAGTGATTTGTCTCATGAACTGATATGATCCTCTTACACAAACTCATAAAAATATTGTTTGTAGATATTTCTTTACTACATTTCCATGAATATCAAAAATCCAAAAATATTGTGTTTTAGTTTTAAATTTTGAAAAATACAAAAAGATTTTCGACAACAGATGTTGGAAAGCGGATTTTCAAAATTTCAAGTGTTAAACATGATGAACTACATTGGGTTGGGAGAATATGTTGAAAACTTTGAATGTTATATACAAATGTTTTGAAAGATTGTGTGGTTAGTTAATCAAGGTCATTCACTTGAACTTGATGTAACTATTTTTATTGATGAAAGAATGATTTCTACCAGTAAGTTTCTTAAATCTAAGTGTTATAAATTTGTGAAACTTATGTTGTGGTAGAGGATATGCAGGTAACAGGAATGTAGTTCCCCATGGCAATGAAAAGTTAAAAGTTTGAACCAGAATTCAAGTCCCAGCATTCCGAGATGAGGAGTCTGCGAAAGGGGGAGTCAGATTTCTGGATCAACAATCAAAGGGGAGATTGAAGATAGAGCTAGATTGATTTTCTGAATCTGTGAAGAAAGAGTTTTTGCAATGAGAAGACAATGTTGAAAAAGTCTAAGACTAAAGACTCGACGCGGAAGACTTCGTCAACATCCAAGGGGGAGTCTGTTGGTGCACTGAATGTCTGCTGACTACGTCTTATCGAGTCTTATGTCTAGATAGGTTAAATGAATGCACAACAGTGATTAAGTTAGGGTTTGGTCATGTTTGAAGCAGGCCAGTCCGTTTGAAGCTGTCCTGTCCGTTTGAACAGTGTTCCGTTTGAACAGTGTTCCATTTGAACATGGACGTGTCATCTTCAAACGGAATGGTAACTACTATATATAGGTTGTGTGTAGGCTCATTTGAAACGGACATGTATGTATGTGTGTGTGAGTCAAGGTGCTGCCAAAATTTCATCAGAATCATTGTAAAAGACTCAGGAAATCAGTAATAGAGAGAAATTGAAAGGAACAAGTTGTTATGACTTTGTTTACTCTGATTCCGCCTTTGTAAACGAAGATGAATTGCCTTTACTGACTGTTTAGGGTCACGAACATGATCCAACACTTAGAAAGGTGAAAACCTTTAAACCTTAGAGGGTATGAAAATACCCTTTCGTGAGAGAAGGTGATCAATCCTCATATACCTTTAGGATCCAGGACATAGCCAATAGTAATGAAATTGTCAGCCACTTTTACATGAACTGGTCCCGTTACCTTGAACTATCCCCAGATGACTTGCGCTCCAGGCGGGGTGTTCAAACCCAATTCGAGAGAAAGGTGAATACCTTTAAACCTTTGAAGGGATCAGGGTCCCTTAAGCGTGAGAGAGGGGGCCAATCCTCTAACCTTTCGAAATATCCTGAGCGTATATCCTGGAGCTATATCCTGATGCATATTCTGCAAAACAATCTTAAACTAAGGTGGGTGTTAGCTTGGCTAACACCCCTCCGATGCCTAAGTCAGTATTGGGTTCAAGATAATAAATGAATTCAAATATATTTAAGAGAGATAGAATACATACCATTCTGAGATAAAAGCTAAATTCTATTCTTACTTGAAATAGAGCTTTAGGTGTATGGCATTCCAGGATCTTGGTAGCATATCCCCCTCCATATTCCTGAGCCGGTATGCTCCTTTTCCTGATTCTGATTCAACCTCATATGGTCCTTCCCACTTTGGAGCCAGCTTTCCATCGGCAGGATTAGTGGTATTTTGAAAAGCCTTTCTTAACACCCAATCTCCAACTTTGAACCTTCTAGTCCTTATATTCTTGTTGTATGCTCTGGATATCCTTTGTTGATATGCTGCCATCCTTAGTCTTGCTGCATCTCTTGTCTCGTCTATGGTGTCCAAATCCTGGCATAAAGCCTCAGGATTCTGCTCAGGATCCCGGAGGATAGATCTCGCAGTAGGTATCACCATTTCTGTTGGGATAACTGCTTCTGCTCCGAATACCAAGGAAAATGGTGTCTGGCAAGTTACATTCTTTACCGTTGTTCTATCAGCCCATAAAACAAAGGGTAGTTCTTCTGCCCATCTGCCTTTCTTGGCTCCTAATCTCTTCTTCAAGTTGTTGACAATTATCTTGTTTGAAGATTCAGCTTGTCCATTTGCTTGAGGATGTACCGGGGTAGAAGTGATCATTCTAATTCCCCAACTTTTGCAAAAGTCAGTAGTCCTTTTACTTATGAACTGGGATCCATTGTCACAAATGATTTCAGCTGGCACTCCAAACCTGGTCAGGATATTCCTCTTTATAAAAGATACTACTTCTTGGTCTCTGACTTGAACAAATGCTTCAGCCTCCACCCACTTAGAGAAATAATCAGTCATTTCCAGCATAAAGACTTTTCCTCCTGGAGCTTTTGGTAATTTCCCTACTATGTCCATTCCCCATTTTATGAATAGCCAAGGGGAAACTATAGGATATAGTGGTTCGGCTGGTTGATGTAGTATGTTACTGTGCCTTTGGCATGCATCGCATCTTCGAGCATATTATGTAGCATCTTTCCTCATCGTTAGCCAAAAGTATCCTGTTCTCAATATTTTTGAGAATAATGACCTGCCCCCAGTATGGTTACCACAATCCCCTTCATGTATATCCTGAAGCACTTCTTTAATTTCGGGATCTTCCAAGCACCTTAAATATGGTCCTGCAAGAGATTTCTTATACAAAATATTATTTATAATGGTGAATCGTGATACCTTCATCCTAAATGCCTTAGGATTTTCGTCTCTAGGGATGTGCCCTTCCTTGAGATATCTTATGATTGGAGCCGTCCAGGATTTAGGATCCTCCTCAGGATATTCAGCAACAGGATCCTGGATACTTATTACTTTTTCATCCTGAGGATTCGTTGCAGGATACAAGATATGCAATATTGGTATTTGGGTCCCTTCTGGTATCCTGACCGATGATCCCAGATTTGCTAAGGCATCCGCTTCAGCATTATCTTCCCTTGGTACCTGTTGAAGTGTAAAAACATCGAAATATCCTGCTAATTTTTTGAGAATATCGAGGTATTCGATTAATTTCTCACCCTTAACTGCATAGGTTCCATTAAAATGATTAGTGATTAACAAGGAGTCAACATATACTTGCAAATTCTTGATATTCATATTTTTAGCCAG
This sequence comes from Helianthus tuberosus, assembly GCA_030545235.1. Lineage (NCBI taxonomy): Eukaryota > Viridiplantae > Streptophyta > Magnoliopsida > Asterales > Asteraceae > Helianthus > Helianthus tuberosus. Next base: position 155,614,019 of record CM060364.1, on the reverse strand, counting down.
TTCTAATCCTGCAATTAAAGCCTCATACTCTTCTTCATTATTAGTAGCAGAGAATTCACACCTAATAGCCTGGGGTAATATGTCCCCCTGTGGCGATTTGAGTAGTATTTCCAATCCTACTCCTCTAACATTAGATGCTCCATCGGTATATAATGTCCAGGATCCTAAGGATTCTCCTAATTGTTGTACTTCTAGGTCTACCTCATCCTGAATGTCACGACTGAAATCAGCCACAAAGTCAGCTAAAGCCTGCGATTTTATGGCATTTCTAGGTTCGTACACTAAGTCATAAGCACTTAACTTTACTGACCACTTGGCCATCCTGCCTGACATCTCGGGTTTCCTAAGTACACTTCTAACAGGATAATTGGTCTTGACATGAATTCTATGTGTCTCAAAGTAGTGTCTAAGCTTTGTTGATGCCATAACTAGTGCCAGTATCAACTTTTCTAAATGAGAATATCTAGTTTCAGCATCTAACAAACTTTTACTAACATAATAAACAGGATATTGCTGACTTTCATGATCCTTTATAAGGACGGCACTTACAGCATTCCCTGATACTGCTAGGTATAGGGACAGTGGTTCACCATTCTCAGGCTTCATCAGTAGAGGTGCAGTTGAAAGATACTGCTTCAAATCCTACAGGGCTGCTTCATGCTTCTCACCCCATTCGAACTTCTTGTTCTTCTTCAGGATATCATAAAACTCTTTGCATTTCTCGGAGGATCTTGAAATAAATCTGTTCAATGCTACGACTCGCCCTGTTAATCGTTGAACATCCTTCATATTTGAGGGTGATTTAATATCCAAGATGGCTTTAATCTGCTCCGGGCTGGCCTCTATTCCTCTTTTGGTCACCATATATCCTAGAAACTTTCCTGCCCCCACTCCGAAATGACACTTAGCAGGATTTAGCTTCATGTTATATTCATCCAGGATATCAAATGCCCCTTTAATATCCTGGAGGTGATCCTCAGCCTTTTTAGATTTTACCACCATATCGTCGATGTATACCTCCATTGTGTCCCCCCAGCTTATCTTTGAACATCATGTTCACCAATCTCTTAATTACATCGATCTCTGTGAAAAATGTAACCGTTAGTGCCAGGATACTAAACGGTAACATTTTTTGGGACAATTGTTATGGGTGAAATTCTGAGCCCATATCCTGAGAAATATCTTGGGTTATATCTTGGTTATATGATATTTGTTCACATCCGGGATGCTGATTCAGGATATTGGTAACATCCTGAATGGTATCCTCAGGATCACTAACGGATTATGTGCAGGTACGTGGGTTAGAAGCTAGCAACGTTCACAAGGACTCATTCCGCGGAAGAATCGGTCCAAGTCGTTCAAATAAAGACGTTGAAGCCGCATTACTCGGTCTACAACGTTTACAATGGAATATTCGGAGCATCCCATGTTTATAGGAATTTTCGTTTGTAATTCGTTACTATAAATAGGTGGGTATACCAGATCGAATAGGACATCACAACAACACTCACTACACTCTTACACTCGCTCTCTAGCAATTTTCACTTTCGCACAAAAGCATTGTAACACTTAGCGACCTGGTCAATATCCTGCACTGTATCCTGAAGTTCAAAGTAATAAGAAGAACAAGGCAGCTGCGATTGTCAGCTCCCGAGGTTTTATGCCGGCGATCTAGATTGATAAAGGGCTTTCCTCGTATATCTCGTGTCACCCCCTTTACTTTTTGCTCATTGTTTGATCGTAGATACAGCTCAATATCCTGAGCCGTATCCTGAATACTGTTTTTCCAAACAACTTAACCAGCATATTTTCAACACACTTTTTAGCACACTACCTCACTTAACTAATTTGATCACTAAATTGCTTCGGTAATTTTTGACCAAAACAATTTGGCGCCCACCGTGGGGCAAGTGGTGCTACTTTTACTAAAAATCTTTGTGAAATCGTTAATCGGTTTTCTATTTTCAAAACTTTTTGCCACATTGTTTACAATGGCCTCAAGATCAAACATGAGCTCCTCCGCTGTATCTGCTACGACTTCTGCTATTGCCGGTTCGGTGCTTCCACCACCTCCTCCAAGGATGCCAGTCTCTTCACAACCTCAGGATATTATCCCTACTCGCAGTGTTCAGGGATCTGCTCCCGTTTTAGCCTCTAATGATGAAATTCTAACCTTATTTGGAAGTGTGCAGGAACAAATGAGGCAGCAACAGGAAACAAACCAAATGCTGTTAAGGGAAATACAACTCCTGAAGTCTGGCTCGGGCACATCTGCTGGGGATGTCGTCACTCCACTACAACCCAGAACTTTGAACTTCAGTTCGGCCGTGTACACTGAGGATAATAGGGGGAATATTGTGCCCAGCCTTCCTCAGAATCATACTCCTGAAATACCCTCCTCGATCAGGATGTCAACCATGAGGAGCTCAGGATATGTGCAGAATCCTCCTACGGGTAACGTGTCAAATAATAATAATACTCATGTTGCTAACAATAGTGGATCTTTGCAGGATACAGGTGTAACATCAGCATTTACTAGGGAGCTTCAGAAGTTGAAGGACATGATATCCAGTGTACCTGGAGTGGTTCAGCCAATCCCGGAAGTGTCCCAAGACAGCCACAGGATATCTCGTTTTACATATCCTATCTGTGATGCTGAAATTCCAAAGAGATTTCAAACCCCCAACATGAAGCTTTATGATGGAACTACGGATCCTGAAGAGCATATTGCCCAGTATAGGGAAAGGATGGAGATTAACCCTATCCCTCTGAAGCTCAAGGAAGCATGCTTGTGCAAGGGTTTTGGCTCTACCTTAACAGGATCAGCCTTGAAATGGCTCCTAAATGTTCCTCCTCATTCGATTACATCATTTGCTCACCTAGTGAATTTATTTAATAGTCAGTTTTCTTGTAGTAGAAGCTTTGAAAAACTAACAAGTGACCTCTACAGGATAACGTAGGGGCCTCAAGAATCCCTAAGGGATTATGTGAACAAGTTCAGCCGGGAATCCTTAGACATTCCGCATCTTGATGTTGCAACAGCTGTGCAAGCTTTCAAGATGGGGCTGCAAAAAGATTCTCAATTTTACCAAGACCTTGTAATGAACCCATGCAGGAACTTGGATGAAGCTCGAAACAGGGCCCTAAGATATATTCGATTGGAGGATGACAGAAAGATGCAAGAAAGGATGAACTCATCCAACACTTATGAGTCAACTAACAGGAAGTCAGAATCCTCATTTAAGCCATATCGCTCTAAGCCATATGGTAGAAATGAAAACAAGAAAGTGAATGCTATCGAAGACGAGGATCCTGAAGAATATCCTGAATTATCTGAATATTGCTTTTCTGTTAACATTCCTGAATTAATGTATGCCATGCAGGGTTTAGGAGACAAGGCTAGGTGGCCTCGAAAGAATCAACAAAAGGCCGATTAGAAAGATAAGTCAAAATGGTGTGCTTTCCATGAAGATTTCGGACATGTAACTGAGGATTGCATTGCTCTAAGGAAAGAAATAAGCTATCTTCTAAGCAAGGGATATCTGAAAGATCTCTTAGGAAAGAAGAAGAATAAGGGTCAGGATACTGAGAAAGATCCTGAGCGAGCAGCGTCACCTCCCACGGATGCCAAGATAATCAACTTTATTTCGGGAGGATCCGACATTTGTGGGACTTCGTATTCGGCGGCAAAGAGACATGCAAGAGAAGCTAAGGCCGAAAGGGGAGACAAACCTGTCAGGATGACTACCCTCACAACTGACAAAGTGATCACATTTGATGCTGATGACAGGGATATTGTCCAGGATCCTCATCATGATGCTCTGGTAATAACATTATATGTGGCTAACCATTTTGTACGCAGGATACTGGTTGATAATGGCAGCTCCGTCAACATAATCCAACTAGAAACTCTGAAGAGAATGAATGTATCTCCGATGGATATCACTTCAAAGTCCACCGTGCTTGTTGGGTTCAGTGGAGAGGCTAGGAACACAGTGGGAGAGATAAAGTTACCAGTATATGTTGAAGGAGTCAACTCGATACAACGTTTCTGTGTGATGGATTCTCTATCCTGCTATAACATCATACTGGGAAGACCATGGATTCACGATATGAAGGCTATGCCATCAACATATCACCAATGCATCAAGATCCCTACCCCTTGGGGAGTTGTCAGGAAAATTTCTAGGATATATGGTGACTAAAAGAGGAATAGAGGCGAGCCCGGAGCAGATTAAAGCCATCTTGGATATTAAATCACCCTCAAATATGAAGGATGTTCAACGATTAACGGGACGAGTGGCAGCATTAAACAGATTTATTTCAAGATCCTCAGAAAAATGCAAAGAGTTTTATGATATCCTGAAGAAGAATAAGAAATTCGAATGGGGAGAGAAGCATGAAGCAGCTCTGCAGGATTTGAAGAAATATCTCTCAACTGCACCTCTACTGATGAAACCTGAGAATGGTGAACCACTATCCCTATACCTCGCAGTATCAGGGAATGCTGTAAGTGCCGTCCTTATAAAGGATCATGAAGGTCAGCAATATCCTGTTTATTATGTTAGTAAAAGTTTGTTAAATGCTGAAACTAGATATTCTCATTTAGAAAAATTGATACTAGCATTAGTTATGGCATCAACGAAGCTTAAACATTACTTTGAGACACATAGGATTCATGTTAAAACAAATTATCCTGTCAAAAATGTGCTTAGGAAACCAGAGATGTCAGGCATGATGGCTAAGTGGTCGGTAAAGTTGAGTGCTTATGATTTAGTATATGAACCTAGAAATGCCATAAAGTCTCAGGCTTTAGCGGACTTTGTGGCTGATTTCAGTAGTGACATTCAGGATGAGGTAGACCTAGAAGTCCAACAGTTAGGAGAATCATCAGGATCCTGGACATTATATACTGATGGTGCATCTAATGTAAGAGGAGTAGGATTGGGAATACTACTAAAATCACCACAGGGGGACATATTACCCCAAGCTATTAGGTGTGAATTCCCTGCTACTAATAATGAAGCAGAGTATGAGGCTTTAATTGCAGGATTAGAGTTGGCTAAGAATATGAATATCAAGAATTTGCAAGTATATGTTGACTCCTTGTTAATTACTAACCATTTTAATGGATCCTATGCAGTTAAGGGTGAGAAATTAATCGAATACCTCGATATTCTCAAAAAATTAGCAGGATATTTCGATGTTTTTACACTGGAACAGGTACCAAGGGAGGATAATGCTGAAGCAGATGCCTTAGCAAATCTGGGATCATCAATCAGGATACCAGAAGGGATCCAAATACCAATATTACATATCTTGTATCCTGCGACGAATCCTTAGGATAAAGAAGTAGCGGGTATTCAGGATCCTGGAGCAGAGTATCCTGAAAAGGATCCTAAATCCCGGACGGCTCCAATCGTGAGATATCTCAAGGAAGGACACATCCCCGGAGATGAAAATCCTAAGGCATTTAGGATGAAGGTATCATGATTCACTATTATAAATAATGTTTTATACAAGAAATCTCTTGCAGGACCCTATTTGAGGTGCTTGGAGGATCCTGAAGCCAAAGAAGTACTTCAGGATATACATGAAGGGGATTGTGGTAACCACACTGGGGGCAGATCATTGTTCTCGAAAGTGTTAAGGACAGGATATTATTGGCCAACGATGAGGAAAGATGCTGCAGAATATGCTCGAAGGTGTGATGCATGTCAAAGGCATAGTAACATACTACATCAACCAGCTGAACCACTATATCCTGTAGCTTCCCCTTGGCCATTCATGAAATGGGGGATGGATATAGTAGGGAAGTTACCAAAAGCTCCGGGAGGAAAAGTCTTTATGCTAGCGATGACGGATTATTTCTCTAAATGGGTTGAAGCTGAAGCATTTGTTCAAGTTAGAGACCAAGAAGTAGTATCCTTCATAAAGAGGAATATCCTGACCAGGTTTGGGGTACCAGCTGAAATTATTTGTGATAATGGGTCCCAGTTTATAAGCAAGCGGACTACTGACTTTTGCAAGAGTTGGGGAATCAAAATGATCACGTCTACTCCGGTACATCCTCAAGCGAATGGAAAAGCTGAATCCTCGAACAAGATAATTGTCAATAACTTAAAGAAGAGACTTGGAGCCAAAAAAGGAAGATGGGCAGAAGAATTACCCTTCGTTTTGTGGGCTGATAGGACAACGGTAAAGAATGCAACCGGCCAAACCCCATTTTCCTTGGTATTTGGAGCAGAAGCAGTGATTCCAACGGAAATAGTGATACCTACTGCAAGATCTATCCTACAGGATCCTGAACAGAATCCTGAAGCCTTATGTCGAGATTTGGATACTATAGATGAAAAAAGAGATGCAGCAAGGCTAAGGATGGCAGCATATCAACAAAGAATATCCAGAGCATATAACAAGAATATAAGGACTAGGAGATTTCGAGTTGGTGATTGGGTGCTAAGAAAGGCTTTTCAAAATACACTAATCCTGCCGACGGAAAGCTAGCTCCAAAATGGGAAGGACCATATGAAGTTGAGTCAGAAGTAGGGAAAGGAGCATATCGACTCAAGAATATGGAAGGGGATATGCTACCGAGATCCTGGAATGCAATCCACTTAAAGCTTTATTTCAAGTAAGAATAGAATTTAGTTTCTATCTCAAAAGGGTATGTATTCTATCTCTTTTAAATATATTTGTTTATTATCTTGAACCCAATACTGACTTAAGCATCGGAGGGGTGTTAGCCAAGCTAACACCCACCTTAGTTTACAGTTATTTTGCAGCATATGTTTCAGGATATAGCTCCAGGATATGCACTTAGGATAACTCGAAAGATTAGAGGATTGGCCCCCTCTCTCACGTTTAAGGGATCCTGATCCCTTCAAAGGTTTAAAGGTATTCACCTTTCTTTTGAATTGGGTTTAAACACCTCGCCTGGAGCGCAAGTTATCTAGGTATAGTTCAAGGTAGCGGGACCAGTTCATGTAAAAGTGGCTGACAATTTCGTTACTGTTGGCTATATCCTGGATCCTGAAGGTATATGAGGATTGATCACCCTCTCTCACGAAAGGGTATTTTCATACTCTCTAAGGTTTAAAGGTTTTCACCTTTCTAAGATTTGGAGTTTATACACTCTCGCCTGTAGCGCATGAAAATCAGGGTTTATCCCCAGGATATTAAGGGTTTATCCCCAGTATGCTAAGGATTCATTTCAGGATATCAAAAATTTTGCCTCGGGGTGTTCGGAATTTATTCAAGCCAAAGTGTGAATACATTTGCATTTCTGTGTTGTACACAGGGGACATACATTATACAATTCGAAGGGTGGATCCAAGTTTGTAAGTAGGCACTGGGGACATTCCTAAGGTGGAAGATTGGAATTGACTCTCTAAGAGTCTTTGGTATGATCTCTCCTTTTTTTTTCAAATGATTTAAGTCTTCTAAGTTATATGACAATATCCTCACCAGGATATCTCTTAGAATATTTGTCAGGATATTTTCAGAATGTGTTCCCATAATATTCTCAAAAATGTTCAAACAAAACAGTTTTCATAAGTAAAATTTGTGCACTAATAACAACAATAATAAAGTCAAAAGAGAAGTTATATTATTAACATACCAAAAGATGTGCTCTTAGTTTCACCTCAAAACAAGGCCCATCCACTAAGAGCACCATATTTACCCAACAATTGAAGGTTTCATCTCAAACCGAGACCCATCCACCTCCAACTGTTGTATTGTTCAAAAAGCATGCAGGAAATGTAAATTGTTCAGGTGCAGAAAAGTAAAGTGCGGAAAAAGTAAATTGTTTTGGGGATTACAGACCAACATTCAAATTCAAAAAGGTGGGCTCCGGCCTTGGCACGTATATCCATCATTGCCCACCTGAATGCCCTCACACAGCGGCATCTTCTCCAACCTTCTCCGGCTTCTCAGCACCAGCATCCTGAGCAGCATCCTCACCAGCATCCATCCCAGCATCCGGTCCAGCGTCCTTCTTGTCTCCGTCCTGGTTCACCACCTCTGCTGACTTAGAAGATTCACCGGCTTCAGCAGGAAGTGGCACAGCTTTGCCTCCAAGTTCCTTCAGCTTGGCCACCCAGGATTCAACCGGCTAAGATGGGTATACAAGGCCTGTCTCCTTGTCCTCGTAGGCCATCTTGATGCGAGCTTGTAGCAGGGAGACGATAGCAGAGGCTTTGATCCCTTCCCGGAAGGAAACCATGGCCTGTTCGTGATCCATTTGGACGGTGGCAAGTTTGAGCTCAGCATCTTGGGTGACCTTCTTCAGCATGCCTTCGTAGTGTCGGGTCTTTGCTTCAGCAATGGCACCTTGATCGGCAACGGTGCTTTCAAGCTATTTGATCCTGGCTTCATGGAGTGCAGCAGTACCACATGCATCGTTGTACAGGTGGAGCAAATGCTGGAGGCCCTGCACATTAAATTTCAGCTATGAGTCAATATAGGTTAATCAGGATATCCTATCAGGATATATATGCAGGATATGTATCAGGATATTACCTTGTTGAGGAAGGATGTCATTGGTTCTAAGGAGTCAGAAAAGCTAAGTTCATCGTAAGAGAACCCTTCTGGACCTGGAGCACTGATTTCAGGAGCTTTCCTCTTTTTTGCGGTAGAAGCGCGAGTCCTCGGATTAGCCTTGGGAGCCGGGGTCTCTTTCTTGACTGTGACTGGAGTAGGGTAGCTGTCAAGTTCTTCAAGGTCTAGGTAGACTGGAATCTTGCTGGAGTCTGCATACAGGGAGTAAAATTTCTCCTAAGTGTATCAAATAAAGACATATATGTACAGGATATTTTGCAGGATCCTTACCAGACATGTTTGCACTAGAAAGAGGACTTGGAGATGGTGGAGACGGGTTGAAACTTCTTTCAGCCTCTGGAAGGAGTCTGATGGCGTCAATCCTTTTTTGTGAATCAACGAGGGGAGGTGCAATCTTCCTAAAATCAGCTGCGTACACAACAATAAAAAGAAAGTTGATCAGTTCAAGATATGGAGCAGGATAAGAGGCAGGTTCATCCTTAAACCCTAAATCCTACCCTTTTTTAACCCATTTCACCGGATATTCCGTTCCACCAGGGATTGAGTCCCTTTTTACAAAGAAGAACTTGGATTGCCAACCCTCCTCGTTCCTGGTGGCACGAAGTATCAGCGGATCGCCGGAGGTAGAATAAAACAAAAATCTACAAGATCCATGGCATCTAAGCCGGTATGCTAAGGGGAGGTCATGAATAGAAAGATCAGGGATGTGGTTTTTCTTGATCTGATCAAGAACAGACAGAACACGCCAAAGCATTGGCATTGTTTCGCTAAAATAGATTTTTGTAATTTTGAAAAACTCGGTGATGAAATCAAGGAAGGGGAACCGCAACCCTAAGGTGAAAGGAAAGGCATTAAAGCACAACCACTCATTAGAGACCATATCCGACCGCATTTCCCGGTCAAACGGCCGGAATACCGTTCCTTCCGGAAAGATACCGGAGGATTTGAGAGCCGATAAGTGGGCACTATCAAAAGAGCCTATCACTTTCTCCGGTTCTTGGAGAAGATTTGTAACACCTCAAAAACGGGTTTGGTAATCAAACCACGTTAACACTAAAAGACGGCTAAAGAACCGTTAGTGGTAAAAGTTAAGCCAGAAAAATATTAGAACTTATATAACTAAATCTAATATTTAATAAAAAGAGAAAAAGAATGTGTTTGGGAAATAAAATTTGTAGAAGGCCCGAGTTAACGGGACTTAAACTAAACTTGGTCATAGATTCCCAAAACCCACTAATTTAATTAGGAATGTTTAACCTAGTTAATAAGCGGGGAATATTGTTGGAAATAAGTAGGTTGTGCCCTACTTAATTAACTAATCAAATTAGAGGGGCCAATGTTGTTAAAATTGAAACTTATATTATCAATTTTAATTAAAAACAAAAGCCAACACCTCATTTGTGAGGCCTGGTCGAACAAGAACACAGGGGGCGACATATGCTCCCCACCAAACTCTAGAGCATGTCAAAATTTATCAGATTGAGGGTTCAAATCAGCTCCAAATCGATTACCAAGCACGAATTAGTGATCACCTTGTTGAGGGGATCACAAGGTATGCAAAATTCTTGTGTTTTGATTCATCTCAAGTTCTAGGTTAATTGTGAAAAACTGAAATTGAGCTTGATTGTATCATGCATGAATGAAATTAGAAGGGATATGGTGTCTAGGGATGAACCCTAGGTGAAATCTTGTTAAAAGATTTCATGTTAATTATAGAGTTCATAATCACCATTGTAGGTGATTAATAAACTTGAAGAAAACTTGATAAACCCTAGAATTGATGATCTTGTTCTAGCATAATCTGAATTTAAGAGTAAAATTCAGAAATATGGATGTTAAGACTTGTGTAAAATTGTTTAATTGAAGTTAATTTAGATGATAATTACAAGTCATAAACTTGGTTTTGATGATATAAAAATCTGACCCGCTAGGTGTTTGATGAAACGCCTAAGTGAGGATTAAAATGCTAAAAGTTGGGTAAAAACGCAGATTTGATTATTATAAAGAATTATGCGTTAAAGCTTATGAAAAATGGGTTCAGGGTGATTTAATGAAATTTATGTTGTATTGGTGTTTATAAACACCATACTAACTTGTATGAATGAACTACTTGAACAAAAAGGGGAATTGTTAAGAATTCATACTTAATAAGTTAAGTTAACTAATCATGAAGCCGAATAGTAGCTTCGGCATAGAAAATATGTGAGGTGGAATAGTCGTGATTGTTAATGACTAACTTAACCGCCTTGTAAATGTTTGACAATAGTTTGACGCGTAACAAGCTAGGTGAAAGCTTGGAGGAGGGAGCGGGTCAAACAGAGCAAGTACGGAAAGAAAAGAAAAGTGTAGCGTGGATGCGAGGTAAGTGTAATTTACACACTTATGTAGAATACCCGTTTATTGATACGTTGTAAACGTGAAAACGATAATATTTGAAATATGGAAGTTTGTCAAGTGTCAACTTATGTAAATCAAGGTTAAAAGGATACCCATGGCTTAAGCCGAAATGGGTTGAACCTGTAAGAAAATAGTGTAAAAGAAAAAGGGTATGGTTATAAAATCCGGGATGGGATGGATGTATGAATTGGAAATCAAAAACGATGTTTTTGATTAAATAGATAATGTTGGGCATATAGTCCAAACGGGTCGAATGGTGGTGATAACACCATTTGACAATATCGACTAATGTGGTTGTCAAGTCTTATGTTAACAGGACCGATTAGCAAGTCGGATAATTGCGTCATCATTGATGGTGTGATAATAAAAACGAGGTATAAACCGGGTCTACTTGTTGATCCGGGCCAGGTACGCATAATTATGTTGTAGTTAAAGTGCTATTTTGGTCGAATAATTTGAGGGAGAGTCCTTCGTCATAAAAGGACTAAAATCGACCAAAACGCCCTTGTAGGCTAAATGGAACAAACGACCCTTAGAGGTTGTTTGGAAACGAGTTTTATGACTAGGTAAATACTTAGAATAAGTATAGAAGTTGAAAGATGTGATATGTTAGTCAAATAGCTCTATTTGAGTCTTGCCGTAAAATAGCAATCCGAAGGGTAAAACTCGGAACATATAGATATACACATTGAAATCCACACACATATAGTTGTAGTGGAAGATTTCTTGATAAGAAATGTAGGAATAAGATGCTAGAAAAGAAGGAAAGCGATTTCAAGCTTTAAAGTGCTTAAATACCCTTAACGGGTCAAAATAAGCATACGAACGAAAACGGGTTTAATTTGTGTAATAAACCTATGATTAGAACCTAATATGGTATATAACATTTATTTGAAGAAGTGTATGAAATATAGGAATCAAATAAATACGTTTGTTTGATAAAATATATAAACGGGTCAATATTTGGTATAAAGGGTAATAAGCCGAAGACTTAAAAGTCTTAAATTTTGTTAAGCCGAATGTCGGATTTTAACTCCATATGATGGAGAATCAAATTACAAACACGTAGGAAGAAACGGTAGGTCAAACGGACTAACGAATAGAAAGATACGGAAGTTTTCGTGTCATTAAGCGGCGAATGGAAAAAGGCTGAATACAGGGACCACCGTAACTTACGGTGTCACCGTAAGTTACAGTGGAGTTGAATTCTTTACGGCAGCCTCCCCCTGAGTTACGGTGGGGAAAGTCTTAAACAGAGACCACCGTAACTTACGGTGCCACCGTAAGTTACGGTGGAGGCAAACTTGAAATTCAATGTTTTGGATCAAGAGATTATCTTTGGGATTTCTTTCCCTTATCATTTATCTTGTCTGGTACCATTATTTAAATTATCAAAACTAACTGTTGAGTTGGTTTTGAACACAGGTGTATGTCGAGAGCCCGGATGAAGATCAAGCATCAAGCAAGAACCGAACACACGTTAAACAAAGCTTCCGCAACGTTGTTTTGTCGTTGATTTAAAACGACGTATTAAATCACATTATGTATAACACTTAAATTGTAAAGAGTTTTTAGCAAGCCCGTATTTTCAGTATAATTGTGACTGTAATTACATGATTATGAGTTTAAATTATAAGATAAACGTTAAATAATAACTAGGGTGTTACAAGTTGGTATCAGAGCCTTGGTTTAAGAGATTCAAGTATGGCGGGGAAAACCATGCTTGGACTTAAACCTTATGCTCTTAATAAAGATTGGTGTTCGGTTCGAGGCTTGATCGCAAATCCGGTAAGTACGTGTATGTTAATAGTTTAGCATGCTAAGGTGTTGTAAATAACACATAGGGCTATCGTGTGATACACGTTACCCCAATTAAAATGATCGATATAGTTGACGAAAAGACGCGCGTTGACACGTATAGTAGAAAGAGCCTTGTATTATAATACGGGCGATTATTGAAGTTGACGTTACTAACTTTTGTGAATGTTTTAATTGAAGGACACTCGCGTTTGAAGACGACGAGAGTCAAACGAATTGTGGATATGATGATGGAACGGTCCGAAGTATGACAAGAGGAGAATGCTCACCGAGGACTAAATTGCGTAACGACCGCGAACAAGGTTAATGGCAAGGAACGCCCGTCGGGGCAAACATTACCAGGTGCACATTTTAAATAACCGCACAAATAGTAATATGCAACAAATAAGTAGAAATTGAAAGTTGCATATGTAGATTAAAAACTTGGAAAAACCCGAATAGAAAATGTATTCGGGATATTGTTTCCAAGAGAAACAAATAGAGGCGTTACTTACATAGGGCGTGATGTGAAAACTATAAAAAGGTCATGTGTGTCATGTGTTAATCGCTTACTCTGGCCAAGTAAGTAGTGGCATATGATACCATGAACTTCTTATGGCAGACACGTTTACATCCGATGTAGTAAGGGCGGGGTGAATGGGACTAACTTAAAAGTACCCAAATGAATCAAATGAGCAAAATATTTGATAATAATGTAAACTCACAGCCGGGTGACGGAAGCGTATTACATTATGATGATGAGCCCGAATGAAGGGACAAAGATAAATGTAAAAGGATTAAGGTATGCAATTGGGAGGGGTGTGCTTACACTCGAACCCGGAGAATGCAAATATGACTCTTAACGGGCCAATTTTGTAAAACGCCAAATTTGAGAACAAAGTAGGAATAAAAAAAAAAGCGAAACGAAGTCATAATGCATACCGTAAGGGTTGCAATAATAACGACTTCGGTAAAACACCCGGTTGGTGGGTAAGAATTTAAACGCATGCGTAGACTGAGAAACAGGAACGCGAAATAGAAAGTCAAAAGACTCGGAATATGAGTCATGACTAAAAGATGACAAGAATTTTCGCAAACATAAATTTTGGTAATTACGTTCAACCATTTCAAAGTTGGACGGGTCAAGTAAAGAATGAAGTTTGACATTCATGAGTGTTGAAAATTCACCCAAAAAGAGTCAAACGAGTCAATTAAGGAATAACGCTTGATAAAATAGGAAAACGCAAACCGGTGAAACTGGAAAGCTAAAAACAATAAGATAGAAGGACCCGGGTAATGGGTTGTGAAGGAGTATACGTATGAACCGGGTAACGGTAAGGTTAGGACAAACTGACGCGTAAATAACGTCAGAAGTCATAAAGTCGGAGGATTAGTCCGGAAGTAAACAAATGAATCCTTAGACTACGGTCAAGGTCAATTGAAGTTCAAGAGCGAAAATAAATTATTCCAAACATAATAAGAGATGCCTTGAAGCTATATATGTATATATACATTTGAATATAGACAAGAATAAAAGATGATCTACGGGATCATCATAACCTACGGGATTAAACACAGTGTTAAGGTCTACGGGACCAAAAAGACCCTCGGGTCATAAAAAGAAGGAAACGAGTTGTTAATGTCTCACCTTAAAAAGGTGAAAAATTTAAAGAAATAGCCTATGAGGCTAAGTGAAAGAACCTACGGGTCAATAGTGTAAAGCAAGGGAACCAGTTATGATTCCCCGCGTAAAATGAGAACGGAAAAGGATAAATTATGGGTTGTCAATTTCCTTAATATGAGTAATTGACATAGTTAAAAGGAAAAAACGTTAAACTAAAATTCAGTTTTAGTAAGAAACAACGTTTTAACAAATATGGATACTATAAGACGAATTTGGAAATAACAAATATCAAAGAGTATGGGTCTTAACATCGATAGGTGCAAGACGATATATTCGAAAAGGTGGTATTTTCGGAAATGAAAGGTTGATATGAATTAAACATGATGTGACACAATCACGGTCATGAAATGCAATGTGAGGTAGAATCACATAACCAAGCGAGCGATAAAAGTAACTGGACTAATAAGTCTAGTTATCGAGACCGGATAAGGTCAGTAATTCAAATCAAGAATTTGGTTTGCTTGTAAGCGGTGGATTCGGTATAACTGAACCGAATGAATAAATTTGAATACAAAAGAAATTGTTGTTAAAAGTGAAAGATTTCACTAAAGACCTTTAGACGAGTCAAAGTAGCGGATTCATAAAGAATTCGATAGTATATGAAAGCGATGGATATCGCTAAGTTAACTAAACTAGTAGAACTAACGAAATTACGTTATTTCAAGTTGCATTATGTCGAATGAGGGACGTAGATTTTTGTAACCAAAAAGGTATTACCATAATTTTCTGGTAATACTAACAATCGATTAAAATATGAACAATGCTCAATTGATTATTGAGAGCATATGCATGGAGTTAAACTCTATAAATTATGAAAGAAAAGGTTTCGAGGACGAAACCTCTTTAAGGGGGGTAGACTTGTAACACCCCAAAAACGGGTTTGGTAATCAAACCACGTTAACACTAAAAGACGGCTAAAGAACCGTTAGTGGTAAAAGTTAAGCCAGAAAAATATTAGAACTTATATAACTAAATCTAATATTTAATAAAAAGAGAAAAAGAATGTGTTTGGGAAATAAAATTTGTAGAAGGCCCGAGTTAACGGGACTTAAACTAAACTTGGTCATAGATTCCCAAAACCCACTAATTTAATTAGGAATGTTTAACCTAGTTAATAAGCGGGGAATATTGTTGGAAATAAGTAGGTTGTGCCCTACTTAATTAACTAATCAAATTAGAGGGGCCAATGTTGTTAAAATTGAAACTTATATTATCAATTTTAATTAAAAACAAAACCCAACACCTCATTTGTGAGGCCTGGTCGAACAAGAACACAGGGGGCGACATATGCTCCCCACCAAACTCTAGAGCATGTCAAAATTTATCAGATTGAGGGTTCAAATCAGCTCCAAATCGATTACCAAGCACGAATTAGTGATCACCTTGTTGAGGGGATCACAAGGTATGCAAAATTCTTGTGTTTTGATTCATCTCAAGTTCTAGGTTAATTGTGAAAAACTGAAATTGAGCTTGATTGTATCATGCATGAATGGAATTAGAAGGGATATGGTGTCTAGGGATGAACCCTAGGTGAAATCTTGTTAAAAGATTTCATGTTAATTATAGAGTTCATAATCACCGTTGTAGGTGATTAATGAACTTGAAGAAAACTTGATAAACCCTAGAATTGATGATCTTGTTCTATCATAATCTGAATTTAAGAGTAAAATTCAGAAATATGGATGTTAAGACTTGTGTAAAATTGTTTAATTGAAGTTAATTTAGATGATAATTACAAGTCATAAACTTGGTTTTGATGATATAAAAATCTGACCCGCTAGGTGTTTGATGAAACGCCTAAGCGAGGATTAAAATGCTAAAAGTTGGGTAAAAACGCAGATTTGATTATTATAAAGAATTATGCGTTAAAGCTTATGAAAAATGGGTTCAGGGTGATTTAATGAAATTTATGTTGTATTGGTGTTTATAAACACCATACTAACTTGTATGAATGAACTACTTGAACAAAAAGGGGAATTGTTAAGAATTCATACTTAATAAGTTAAGTTAACTAATCATGAAGCCGAATAGTAGCTTCGGCATAGAAAATATGTGAGGTGGAATAGTCGTGATTGTTAATGACTAACTTAACCGCCTTGTAAATGTTTGACAATAGTTTGACGCGTAACAAGCTAGGTGAAAGCTTGGAGGAGGGAGCGGGTCAAACAGAGCAAGTACGGAAAGAAAAGAAAAGTGTAGCATGGATGCGAGGTAAGTGTAATTTACACACTTATGTAGAATACCCGTTTATTGATACGTTGTAAACGTGAAAACGATAATATTGGAAATATGGAAGTTTGTCAAGTGTCAACTTATGTAAATCAAGGTTAAAAGGATACCCATGGCGTAAGCCGAAATGGGTTGAACCTGTAAGAAAATAGTGTAAAAGAAAAAGGGTATGGTTATAAAATCCGGGATGGGATGGATGTATGAATTGGAAATCAAAAACGATGTTTTTGATTAAATAGATAATGTTGGGCATATAGTCCAAACGGGTCGAATGGTGGTGATAACACCATTTGACAATATCGACTAATGTGGTTGTCAAGTCTTATGTTAACAGGACCGATTAGCAAGTCGGATAATTGCGTCATCATTGATGGTGTGATAATAAAAACGAGGTATAAACCGGGTCTACTTGTTGATCCGGGCCAGGTACGCATAATTATGTTGTAGTTAAAGTGCTATTTTGGTCGAATAATTTGAGGGAGAGTCCTTCGTCATAAAAGGACTAAAATCGACCAAAACGCCCTTGTAGGCTAAATGGAACAAACGACCCTTAGAGGTTGTTTGGAAACGAGTTTTATGACTAGGTAAATACTTAGAATAAGTATAGAAGTTGAAAGATGTGATATGTTAGTCAAATAGCTCTATTTGAGTCTTGCTGTAAAATAGCAATCCGAAGGGTAAAACTCGGAACATATAGATATACACATTGAAATCCACACACATATAGTTGTAGTAGAAGATTTCTTGATAAGAAATGTAGGAATAAGATGCTAGAAAAGAAGGAAAGCGATTTCAAGCTTTAAAGTGCTTAAATACCCTTAACGGGTCAAAATAAGCATACGAGCGAAAACGGGTTTAATTTGTGTAATAAACCTATGATTAGAACCTAATATGGTATATAACATTTATTTGAAGAAGTGTATGAAATATAGGAATCAAATAAATACGTTTGTTTGATAAAATATATAAACGGGTCAATATTTGGTATAAAGGGTAATAAGCCGAAGACTTAAAAGTCTTAAATTTTGTTAAGCCGAATGTCGGATTTTAACTCCATATGATGGAGAATCAAATTACAAGCACGTAGGAAGAAACGGTAGGTCAAACGGACTAACGAATAGAAAGATACGAAAGTTTTCGTGTCATTAAGCGGCAAATGGAAAAAGGCTGAATACAGGGACCACCGTAACTTACGGTGTCACCGTAAGTTACGGTGGAGTTGAATTCTTTACAGCAGCCTCCCCCTGAGTTACGGTGGGGAAAGTCTTAAACAGAGACCACCGTAACTTACGGTGCCACCGTAAGTTACGGTGGAGGCAAACTTGAAATTCAATGTTTTGGATCAAGAGATTATCTTTGGGATTTCTTTCCCTTATCATTTATCTTGTCTGGTACCATTATTTAAATTATCAAAACTAACTGTTGAGTTGGTTTTGAACACAGGTGTATGTCGAGAGCCCGGATGAAGATCAAGCGTCAAGCAAGAACCGAACACACGTTAAACAAAGCTTCCGCAACGTTGTTTTGTCGTTGATTTAAAACGACGTATTAAATCACATTATGTATAATACTTAAATTGTAAAGAGTTTTTAGCAAGCCCGTATTTTCAGTATAATTGTGACTGTAATTACATGATTATGAGTTTAAATTATAAGATAAACGTTAAATAATAACTAGGGTGTTACAAGATTCTGCTGGATAAATGTGGGAGTTGAATCACCGGAACTGGATCTCGTCTGTCTCGGCATTTGATCGCCTGATTTTTTGACCGGAAAAAGAGGATGAAGATGAAGATTAGAGAGAGAATGTTACCTTTTTCCTTATCGGTATTGATTAAAAAAGAGATGAGGATGAGAAGATATAGGGTGCAATGAGTAAATATAGGCTGAGTAGTTGCAAACGGTCACATCATGCGTCTTATCTCTTAATTACATCGATCTCTGTGAAAAATGTAACCGTTAGTGCCAGGATACTAAACGGTAACATTTTTTGGGACAATTGTTATGGGTGAAATTCTGAGCCCATTTCCTGAGAAATATCTTGGTTATATGATATTTGTTCACATCCGGGATGCTGATTCAGGATATTGGTAACATCCTGAATGGTATCCTCAGGATCACTAACGGATTATGTGCAGGTACGTGGGTTAGAAGCTAGCAACGTTCACAAGGACTCATTCCGCGGAAGAATCGGTCCAAGTCGTTCAAATAAAGACGTTGAAGCCGCATTACTCGGTCTACAACGTTTACAATGGAATATTCGGAGCATCCCATGTTTATAGGAATTTTCGTTTGTAATTCGTTACTATAAATAGGTGGGTATACCAGATCGAATAGGACATCACAGCAACACTCACTACACTCTTACACTCGCTCTCTAGCAATTTTCACTTTCGCACAAAAGCATTGTAACACTTAGCGATCTGGTCAATATCTTGCACTGTATCCTGAAGTTCAAAGTAATAAGAAGAACAAGGCATCTGTGATTGTCAGCTCCCGAGGTTTTATGCCGGCGATCTAGATTGATCAAGGGCTTTCCTCGTATATCTCGTGTCACCCCCTTTACTTTTTGCTCATTGTTTGATCGTAGATACAGCTCAATATCCTGAGCCGTATCCTGAATACTGTTTTTCCAAACAACTTAACCAGCATATTTTCAACACACTTTTTAGCACACTACCTCACTTAACTAATTTGATCACTAAATTGCTTCGGTAATTTTTGACCAAAATAGTAATCTACACAAACTCTCCATTTCCCATTCTTCTTTTGAACCACGACCACATTTGCTAGCCACTTGGGAAATTTGACTTCCCTGATTATCTTGGTCTTCAATAATCTTTCAACTTCCTCTTGGATAATTGTATTTCGTTCAGGAGCGAACTTCCTTCTCTTTTGTTGCACAGGCTTGAATGACCTGTCAATTCCAAGCTTGTGAGTGATAATATCTTTGGATATACCTGTCATATCCTCATGCTTCCATGCAAATGTTGACATCCTGCACTTCAAAAAGTTAGTTAATTGTTCTTCAATATCCTGAGGGATATTGGTTCCTACGAGCACCGAGATATCAGGATTATCCTGATCCAGGATAACTTTCTTCATATCCTGCTCTGAAGCCTCCACAATATCCTGGGCCCGCAACTTTAATGTTGTACTAGGCTTGGTTGAGGATTTCATTGAGGATGAGTAACATTCTTTTGCCTCCTGCTGGTCACTGTCAATCTTGACAACCCCCCAATGGGTAGGGATCTTGATGCATTGATGATAAGTTGATGGCACAGCCTTCATATCATTGATCCATGGCCTGCCCAGTATGATGTTATAGCAGGATAGGGAGTCCATCACACAGAAATGTTGTATCGAGTTGACCCCTTCAACATATACATGTAACTTTATTTCTCCCACTGTGTTCCTAGCCT
Organism: Helianthus tuberosus; assembly: GCA_030545235.1. Classification (NCBI taxonomy): domain Eukaryota; kingdom Viridiplantae; phylum Streptophyta; class Magnoliopsida; order Asterales; family Asteraceae; genus Helianthus; species Helianthus tuberosus. The sequence goes on along the minus strand of CM060364.1, from coordinate 155,593,929 downwards.
CTCCACTGAACCCAACAAGCACGGTAGATTTCGATGTGATATCCATTGGGGATACATTCATTCTTTTCAAAGTCTCTAGCTGGATTATGTTGACGGGGCTACCATTATCCACCAATATCCTGCGTACAAAATGGTTAGCCACATATAATGTTATTACAAGAGCCTCATGGTGAGGATCCTGGACAGTATCCCTGTCATCACTATCGAAAGTGATCACTTTATCAGTTGTCAGGGTGGTCATCCTGGCTGGTTTGTCTCCCCTTTCGGTCTTAGCCTCTTTTGCATGCCTCTTGGCCGCAGAATACGAAGTCCCGTAAATGTCGGATCCTCCTGAAATAAAGTTGATTATCTTGGCATCCGCAGGAGGTGATGCCGCTCGTTCAGGATCCTTCTCAGTATCCTGACCCTTATTCTTCTTTCTTCCTAGGAGATCCTTCAGATATCCTTTGCTCAGAAGATAACTTATTTCTTTTCTTAGAGCGATGCAATCTTCAGTCACATGTCCGAAATCTTCGTGGAAGGCACACCATTTGGATTTATCCTTCCAATCAACTTTTTGTTGATTCTTCCGAGGCCACCTAGCTTTGTCTCCTAAACCCTGCATAGCATACATTAATTCAGGAATGTTAACAGAAAAGAAATATTCAGATAATTCAGGATACTCTTCAGGATCCTCGTCTTCAACAGCATTCACTTTCTTGTTGTCATTTCTACTATACGGCTTAGAGCGATATGGTTTAAACGAGGATTCTGACTTCCTATTAGTTGGCTCATATGTAGTGGATGAGTTCATCCTTTCTTGCATTTTCTTATCATCCTCCAGCCTGATATATCTCAAGGCTCTATTTCGAGCTTCGTCCAAGTTCCTACAAGGATTCATCACAAGATCCTGATAAAACTGGGAATCCTTTTGTAGTCCCATCTTGAAAGCCTGCACAGCTGTTGCAACATCAAGGTGTGGGATATCCAAGGATTCCCTGCTGAATTTGTTCACGTAATCCCTTAGGGACTCCTGAGGTCCTTGAGTTATCCTGTAAAGATCACTTGTCAGTTTTTCAAAACTCCGACTACAAGAAAATTGACAATTAAATAAATTCACTAAGTGAGCAAAAGATGTAATCGAATGCGGAGGAACATTTAAGAGCCATTTCAAGGCTGATCCTGTTAAGGAGAACCAAAGCCCTTGCATAAGCACGCTTCCTTGAGCTCCGGAGGGATAGGGTTAATCTCCATTCTTTCCCTATACTGGGCAATATGCTCTTCAGGATCCGTAGTCCCATCGTAGAGCTTCATGTTGGGGGTTTGAAATCTTTTCGGAATCTCAGCATCACAGATAGGATATGCGAAACGAGATATCCTGTGGCTGTCTTGGGACACTTCCGGAATTGGCTGGACCACTCCAGGTACACTGGTTATCATGTCCTTCAACTTCTGAAGCTCCCTAGTAAATGTTGACGTCATACCTGCATCCTGCAAAGATCCACTATTGTTAGTAGCATGAATATTATTATTTGACACGTTACCAGTCTGAGGATCCTGGCCATATCCTGAAACATATCCTGAGCTCCTCACAGTTGACATCCTGATCGAGGAGGGTATTTCAGGAGTATGATTCTGGGAATGACTAGGCACAATATTCCCCCTATTACCCTCAGTATACACAGCCGAACTGAAGTTCAAAGTTCTGGGTTGTAAAGGAGTAACAATATCCTCAGCAGATCTGCTCGAGCTAGCTTTTAAGAGTTGTATTTCTCTTAACAGCATTTGGTTAGTTTCCTGTTGCTGCCTCATTTGTTCCTGCACACTTCCAAATAAAGTTAGAATTTCATCATTAGAGGCTAAAATGGGAGCAGATCCCTGAACACTCCGAGTAGGGATAATATCCTGAGGTTGTGAAGAAGCTGGCATCCTTGGAGGAGGTGGTGGAAGCACCGAACCGGTAGTAGCAGAAGTCGTAGCAGACACAGTGGAGGAGCTCATGTTTGATCTTGAGGCCACTGTAAACAATGTGGCAAAAAGTTTTGAAAACAGAAAACCGATTAACGATTTCACGAAGATCTTTAGTAAAGGTAGCACCACTTGCCCCACGGTGGGCGCCAAATTGTTTTGGTCAAAAATTACCGAAGCAATTAAGTGATCAAATTAGTTAAGTGAGGTAGTGTGCTAAAAAGTGTGTTGGAAATATGCTGGTTAAGTTGTTTGTAAAAACAGTTTTCAGGATATGGCTCAGGATATTGAGCTGTATCTACGATCAAACTAAGAGCAAAAAATAAAGGAAATGACACGAGATGTACGAGGAAAGCCCTTGATCGATCTAGATCGCCGGCATAAAACCTCGGGAGCTGTCAATCGCAGCTGCCTAGTTCTTCTTATTACTTCAAACGTCAGGATACAGTGCAGGATATCAACCAGATCGCTAAGTGTTACAATAATTTTTTGTGAGAGTGAATATTGCGAGAGAACGAGTGTAAGAGTTTAGTGAGTGTGATTGTGATGTTCTATTTGATCTGATATACCCACATATTTATAGTAACGAAATACAAACTAAAATTCCTATAAATATGGGATGCTCCCGAATATTCCATTGTTAACGTTGTAGACCGAGTAATGCGGCTTCAACGTCTTCATTTGAACAACTTAGACCGAGTCTCCCGGAAAAAGGGTCTTCGTGAACGTTGGGCATCTGGACGCGTACTCCTGCATACAACCCGTTAGTAATCCTGAGGATACCATTCAGGATGTTACCAATATCCTGAATGAGCATCCCGGATATGAAAAGATATCATACAACCAAGATATAAGTCAAGATATTTCCCAGGATATGAGCTCAGAATTTCACCCATAACAACTATATATATTTGTGGACCCTCGGGGGCAAAAGTGAAAGTGCAACAATTTTAACGTTATTTTATTAATTTCAAGAAAATAACGTTAAAAACGGGGAACAGTTAATCATGCATCGTGTGGTGACATTGATAACCGAAAAACAAAGGGGTGCATGCACTAATCGGCCTTTGTCTCAATTGATACAAAACTACAAACGAGCCAGGCAGTGGCGAAGCTTGAAACTTTTTACTGGGGGGTCGGAAGTCACCGGACCTAAAAGTATATACCTAAAAAAAACTTTTTTTATAAAACCGAGGGGTCGAGAACGTATATACCTAAAAAATTCTATACGAAACGTACATACATAACACTACTGAGCGAAAAGTTCAGGGGGTCGGGCGCCCCTCCCGGCCCCTTCAATGCTTCGCCACTGGAGCCAGGGATCTCACTGGAAGCAACATCTCTATTCTTATAGGGTAGAGGTAAAGTTGTCTACATCGTATCATCCTGAGACCCAACTTAACTTTGCTATTGGTAAGATTTACTTAGTATGGTTATGATAATATGGTCTTCAAGTAAATGCTAATTACCGAAAAAGCTTGCACTAAAATCACGAACGTTTACACTACCGATTATCACCAAAATTGACCTCGCTTGAGGTTTTTCTTTTACCCAAACCCCGACAACCATCAATTTTGCATAGCACCGGCAAGGAGTTTAAATGTAATCTCAGTGGATGGGTTTAAGACGAGTGTTGGTAATCTCAGTCTTATACACGATAGTAAAACTTTGTTGTGTACCCGAATCAATACACATTGAGTACCTCTAATATACCAGTTAGTTAAAAGTTATCCATTGAAATTCCTAAATAAATTCTTAGTCTTTTTATTTGCATATAATTTTACTGCCAATTAGAAATATAAAAACTCAAAATTAGTGAATCGGTATATTATCTATAACCAGGACGAATATTAATAATAAATAATGAAAAATATTTAGGACTATAGTTCGAGGAAACAGGTATGTTCCAAGAACCAATGTACCATGCCCGCAGGGGCGGACCCACATAGAGTGAGTCGGGATCCCCGGACCCCAATGTTTTTGAAAAAAAATAGTAAATCCGGTATATTAAATTTTATAAGGACCTCATAAATACAATTAGATGGACATCATATAGAGAAGGGAAGTTGGCGTACTGGTATACCCCATTCTTTATCTACAAAGGGTCATGGGTTCAATCCTTGTATAGCTTGTCTTTTCCTAATTTTTTTTTAAATTTAATTTAAACCTCGCTCTGACCCGACCCGAACGAGGACCGACCCGACAATTTTAGCGTTTTGTTATGAAAATTTTGAACACCGAAAAAATGGAACCCATTGTAAAAAAATCATGGTCCGCGCTCTTTTTAAAACTAACCCAATACTGGGCCTCATACCTTCCCAAAAATTTTGAGCCCTCAGGTTTGCTCGTCGGGTTCGGTTTTTCGCTATTCTTACTCGAACTTGAAGTGCTGGACCAAAAAAAATAAGTTTATATATTGTTAGGCCTACGTTTGGTTGACTCTTTCTATATTACTGCCATGGTTGGAGCCTTGGAGGGGATTACCCCAGCAAAGGCTAGAACAGTAATTTCAGTGCGGCTACGTTTATTACCATTTTTTTGCCTTCTTTTGTTGAGCTTTTCAGCCTGCTGGCACGAATATATTAGGTGACCGAAAAAGTTCTTAATTTGAATTCATTTTTTTAGATTTGAAGTTTGTTTACTGTTGGCATATATCAGCCCTCTTTTGAATCGGCCAGTCGCCTTTTGAGGACTTCATTTTCCTTCCTCAGTTTCATTACTTTCTGCTTTAGAGTTTCAACATGTCGATTTGAACTCAAATCCTGTTTGTTTTCAGCCAATTTTGTTCTGCTAATCAGCACTGCAACACACACAGATACAAGATTAACAAAATATATTATTGCCAGTGAAGGTTACCTATAAGGTGCCAAATATCATACGTTTTATGAGTTTTAAGTAATTTTGGGTGACTTTCAACCTGTTCAACTTGTTCCGTTTTAGCTAGATTTAACCCATTTTAACAACTGAAGTATTGACCAAAATCAACCCGTTAACCCATAAACTAAATCGACCCGCTAGTCATAAACATGTTCAAATTGAAGTTACCGTTATTGTATATGTAAGATGAACGTACATTCCTTTTCTAGACTCTGAAGTTTCCTATTCAAGTCGTTTTTCTCTTCTTGCTCCATCATAAGACAATCTTTCAAATCTTGTATCTCATATTGATCTACAACAAAAAGGCACACATGTGAGTCTCAAAGAACATATAAATAAAAGTCTTGAAATTTCAAATTAACTGAATAGAAGCTCACATGTGATTTCAACATCTGAATGAACCTGATCCAATCTTTTTGCTAAAGCTTCAACATGGTTCCTATGTGCAGCTAAATCTTGGTGGAGTTGGTTAATGGTTGACTCATTCGCCTTTTTCTGAGCCAGATTATCTCTGTTTTACAGTAATTATAGGCTAACCCAAATTGGTCAAGAAAAGAGTCTTTTAAAATGAAAACTTACTTTATTTGAACTTCCAGACCTTTGATTCTGTTCTCGTAATCATGCTTAAGCTGGTTAATCGCATTTATGAACTCCTGTTGCGAATTCAAAGCTGTTACTAAAGTATGCATAGTATTGTTACTACTAAAGAGTAAAGATACCACCTAGAAAGGAGGTGAAACAAACCAACTTTCACTGTAGAAATGCATATGGGCTTCTTTCTAGGTTGTTAGATTGTAAAAATAGGTTGCGGCTAAATTCTAAAGATGTACAAATTACTTGATTAGGCTGTACTGTAAATGAACCAAACAAGCACTGGGGTTTGTGTTTGTTTAACCTAACTGAACTGCTGAACAAATAAACGAAGATGGACACATAAAACGAGCATATTTTCTTGTTCGTGTTTTGTTTATGTCTGTTCGTTAATATTCTAAACAAACAAAAATGAATATAAACAAATACAATGAACAGAAATAAAATTAATAATTAGAAGAAGTGAGATTGTGAGCTAGGGTTTCTAATTTCTAAACATCAGCAACTGATTGATTGAAGCTTAATGGGCTGATGGCACTCAAAATGTGTTTGATCCACTTAGTATTATTACGATTTAATTTATTCGTAGGAATATGTAAATGAACAAAAACGAAATGAACCTTATGTACTCATGTTTGTTCATTCCATTAAGAAATAACCACAAGAGTTTGTTCATATTCGGTAATTTATTAAATATGTGAAAAAATATCCTATCAAATGATTCTTTAATAGCACACGTTATCAATTGTGGATGAAATATACTTGTTCATATTTAACAGGTCATATTGCATTGGAGTAGAAGAGAAGAAGTATCGATTGACTCAAGGCTTGGTTTTAAAAAGCGAGAGGCGCACAAAAGCGACGAGGTCTAAAACCGAGGCGCAAAGCGCAAAAGCGGTGGGCTTTTCATACTTGAGGCGTAAAGTGATTATATAATTTTTTATATATAACCCTATAGGTTTTTAGCATCTCTTATCCAAATTATAGCTATAAATAAGGTTTATATATGATTTTACCCATAAGTACAAGCTAAAAAACCTATTGCACAACAGTTTGATGCTTAAAAACAGCATAAAAATACCCTATGTCCATGAGGCGCGCGCCTCTGGCCTGAAAAACCTCTAAAAATGCGCTTTGGGGGGGGGGGGGGGGGCTTTTTGTAAAAAGCGCGCCTCGGGCTACCTAAGGCGCCAAGGCTTGCGCCTCAGGCGAGCTCTTTAAAACCCAGACTCAAGGCACAGGGTTTAAACAATGCTACGGTTTCAGTCATTTTTATAGTCATATAGTCGCTTACATTCTCTTTCTTGGTGTATTCATCATTCACTCTCTTCAGTTCTTCTTTCAAGCTTTGACAGTCGTTCCTACGCTCAAGCTGTTTCGTTGAAGAAAAGCACGGTTACCATATGCAACTCAACATCAAATTATACTAGAAACAAATTTAACTGATTCTAATAATCACATCACTCACCTGATTAGCCAGTTTGCTGATGGAACCTGTATACAACTTCATAACTCTCTCATTTTCTACGAGTAAATATTAAACAAACACTTAGTATGACATGACCTACAAAGCTTCAAGCTCAAATCCACATCCTCAGTCCAAATAATAGTTCTGGCGCAATTAGGTTTTCATTTCGCTCGTTTCAAAATCATCATTTCAAATCTAAAGTATCCGATACTACTTGCTCAACGCAAAATCAAATTTCAAATTACTTCTGTAACCTAACAAAATGCATGATTAGATCGATAAACAGAGAAAAACGAGATTAACATCCACAAACCGCCGTACAATTTCCTAAATCAGATGATTATAGTCGAATAAAACCTAAATTTCACGAGAATGATCGAGAAACAAAGAAAAACGAGACTATAATCCACAAACAGCAGTACAATTTCGTAGAACAGATGATCGTTTTGAATAATACCTAATTTTCACGAGAATGCAGTAAATCAAAAGCGAAGTCGTTTTAGGTCATAAAACACACCTGATTTGAGAGTGTTGAGGGTGAATTCAACTGCTTCTCGCCTCTGGATTTCGGATTTGCGGCTTGATTGAAGAGTTTGAATCTCAAAAGTTTGTTTGATGAAATCCTACGAAAACGGTTATTGAATTTAGGTTTAGAGAAATTGTGATTGATTTGATCTGAAATAGCAGGTGAAAAATGAAGGTGTTACGGTATGTATCTGATGGAAATCGGAGAGAAGTGAGTCCAATGCTTCGTCGGAAGTTGCCGCCATTTTTGAAATCACCTCATCGTTTGGTTGGTAGTGCAAAACAGAAATGTGGAGGGAGATCCAAAAATAAGCATAAGAACACCCGTAGTGGAGGTTAATGGGCGTTTTCTAAAAACACGATTGAGAATGTTGACAGACGATGTCCTTTTTAACGAATGTTGACAGGCGGTGTCCTTTACTAGGTATTTTGTTGCAACTTGCAAGTTTAGTCCTTTACACCCAATCCAGTTAAAAAACCCTGTTAATTGTTGGGTGTAAAGGACTAAACTTGCAACAAAATATCTAGGTAAAAGACTAAACTTGCAACCAAATATATGGTAAAGGACACCGCCTGTCAACAATTAACAGGGTTTTTAACTGGGTTGGGTGTAAAGGACTAAACTTGCAACAAAATACCTAGTAAAGGATACCGTCTGTCAACATTCGTTAAAAAGGACACCGCCTGAAAAGTGGTATAAAGATAAAGGACAAAACTTGTAATTTTTCCTAACTTTAACGGCTATTTTTTAAATTTTTTTAATTCAATATATATATATACACACACTCACAATCCGTAGTTCCATACACACACTCACAATTCATATACACACTCAGTGGCGGATCTAGAAAATCCGCCAAGCCGTAACGTTTTATAAAAAAGCGGTAAAAAATCTGCCAAGCCGTAACGTTTTATAAAAAAGCGGTAACGAAATCAAAAAAACGTTATATTTTTCCAAAATTTACACTACCGCCGGAGCGCCAAGCCGTAGCGGGGGTTGCCCCTTGTTATATGTTGGATCCGCCCCTGTACACACTCACAACTCACAATACCTCAAAAATAAACACAACACCACACCACTTTCTCCAAAAATAGACCCCCCCACGTATTCCTCATCCGTTGCCAATTATTATTACAAAAAGTTTTTAGCCGATGAGGGTGGTCCAACATGCATGGTCGGTTCGGTATATATTCCAAACGAGGGTAAAGAAGAAGAAGATGACGACGAAGGCCAAGATGACGACGAGTGTGGGGAAAGCAAAGATAAAATTAAGACGAATAATATTATTTGTGTATGTTTTAGTATTTATGTAATTTTTATTTATTTAATGAAATATTACTTTTAATTTAAAAAAATATATTAAAAATAAATAATTAAGTAATCATTGCAAGAGAGCATTATACCACTACACTCTTGTTTAACTTCAAGTCTCATAATGACTCTTTGCTGACTAGGCAGCCACATGTGGGATAATGCCCAAGGGAGGGGCTTAAATTTCACCCACCACTGTAGAACAGATTTTCATATCCGAGTCCGTTCATTAAGCAAATGAATGTGTTCATTTATGTTCAAAACGAGCTGTTCATAACATAAATGAATAAAAACAAACCAACACGAATTGTGAATGTAAATATCCGAATTAAAATCTAAAATACTATTACCATTACAGAGAAACATTTCAAAATTAAACATATTATCTAAACAAGGTATATCTATTCATGTAAAACCACATCAATGTTAACCACTTACACCTAAAACCATGCAACCTTAGGGGGGTGGGGGTGGTCATCACTCATCACTCACGCATCACTCACAACACCCAATCAAGTTCCGCCATGTCATCAACCATTATTTCATCACTCACAACCTTTTTTTAGTGGTAATGGTCATCACTCACAACACCCAACAATAAACCCTCACACCCCTCACATGTTCCATCACTCAAACCTTATCACGCTTGAAGTTTTTCACGGAATCTATCCATCACTCATGAACATTGCATGGTGGCGGTGGAAAACTTCAAAATTCCACGCGTTGAACTTGGCCCATCACGGAGCAAAAGCTACCGCCCCCAGTCCGCTTAGTTCAAACGGGTGGATGGGTTGTAAGCAAGTTAAACAGATAGTAAATGGTTAATAGGCTGCAACAGTTGACGGATATTAGACTGATCAACTAAAAGAGTAAAATCTAATTATATTCATACACGATATGTCAGGAATTGTCACCCAAGAGATCGAATATCATCCAAGGAATTGTCAACATTAACAATATACACAAAAAAGTTTCTCGCGATTTTCGTTGGAATGTGAATTTTACAAAGATTGATCAAATATCATGTCAAAAAGGCCGAGAAGCGAGAACTGCCAAGCCCTTTACCACACCGACAACAAAGTTCTTTACAAAATGAACACCTGCAGAAATAGTTTTAAGCAATAATCATCAGTATAGTTGACTCAAAACAGAGACAGCAATTTCAACCCAAACGAGACAATCCAATAACGGGTCAATTTAGGTTAGAAGAAAACATGCCAAACGGGCCAAAGCCAGTACTTCAAAAAATTATATTATCATTTAAATAAGGATTAATTTCGTAAATACCCTTATAAACATTACAAATATCATATATACCCAACAAAAACATAAAATATCATATATAACCAATTATAACTAATTGACTATTCTACCCCTTTCTGTTATCCTTTTTTTCATCTCTCATCATCAACAATTCTACATCCAGCCACCATCGCCGGCAACGCATCAAAAGGTTAAAACCATGTTCAACCATAACCACCTCCGCATCCATCATTGGTTCGTCTTCATCACCGTCGTCTATGTCCATCAACGTTTCAGCATAAAAACTGGCGACCACCATGGATGAACAGATCTAAACCCATGTCGGACCTTAGAAAACCTTATCATGATACAAGCCCACCTTAACTCTGATCTTTAACATCTGACTTGGAGCATTCGGCCCTGGTCTGAGACAATTCTACTCGGAATGAACACACTTTAAGTAGAATCTCAGATCTGTGAAGTGACGACGGCGGTGATGTGATGGACGGAGGTTAGACGGCGGTGATGAGATGGACGGAGGTTAGACGGCGATTGGGCGGTGATTTGTAACTGAAAATTTAAAGATTAGAATCGCAGAAACTGATACCTTGAAAATAAAAATAAAAATGAAAAGATTGGCTGAGATAATGGAGGCTCAATTGCAATCTACTTCGAACTAAAATTATTTTGTTTTCACAGTTGTTAAATGTACATGGTTATTCAAAAAGGTTGAAGAAATGGAGTATGAAGGTTATTCTTAAGTAATGGATACTTGAGTTCTGAGCTTTTATGTTAAAAAGATATTTTCTTTTTGATGTTAAAGATCAGTTTGAGATTGCAGGGTGGCCCGATTGAGGGTTTTAGAGGTATTTTTTTACTACAGTAGAAAGAGAACATATTAATTGAAACCAAGGGTAACATAGTCATTTAGTAAATTGTTTTTAGTGAATCGGGCATATATGATATTATACATACTTTGTAAGGGTATATATGATATTATTAGTTTTGTTTGGGTATATACGATATTTTAAATTTTTGTAAGGGTATATATGAAATTACCCCTTAAAATAATGTAAGTTTAATAATCTTGGCACACAAATTATTCAAAGAAAATATATTTGTTGATCAATTTTGACCTGTTACCAATCTGTCCATTTTTGCACATTTAGACTCACCTGCAACAAGAATCACTATGATGATGTCCATAAGATCTGCTGATCGATTTTAGTCAAGTTTTCATCATCAAGTCGCTTCCATGTCTTAATCGTTTCAACTCCCAACCACTCGTTCTTCCCCTTTTTCAGTTGGGCAAGTATGACTCTACCTCGTCTTGACCACCCGGCTCGACCATAACCATGAAACCCAAAACCACCACCATAACAAAACCATACACCGTTTAAATTCCCACAGAAATCGTTGAGGTGATCATGGCCTATAAACGCTGCTTTCACATCTCCCATTGACACGAGTGTCTTCAAGACTCCAGAGTTCACTATAGAACATGCCACGTGTTCACGATATTCCCCAAAAACTTCCCTAAAAGGCCCGGAACGGATTTCTGGGATCGGGATATGGAAGAATGCTAGTGATGGAATCTCTTGTGATTGATGGTTTTCTTGGTTATGTCCCTGTTAGTGAGATCCTGCAACATGTTAATGAAATCTAAATCTAATGAAAGCAACTCACAGATGGGAGTTCATGGGCGGGTTGGACCGTTTTGATAACAAATAATAACGGTTCTTGTTTAAGTACATGTCAAAATGGGCTGGGTCAAGTTGAGTTGACTTTCTATTACTTTTTGGTCCATTTTCTAGTTTTTGTAAATTATTAACGTGTTAATAATGTTTCACATAAAATGACTCATTTCATAAGCAGGTAACCAACTTCTTTAGTTACAGGAAAAAAAATCAACTTTCAAATACTTCAAGAAAACCCTCAAACTTTCAAAAATTCCAATAAAACCCTCACACTTCCAAAAGTTTTACAGAAGAAAGTTTTTTGCTGCTTGGCAAATGGGGCTGAATTGAATTCGCATTTAATCGGGTGCTTAGATATCAGTTTACCTGCTGTCAATGTTACTTTAATTCAAATTTCTTCAAGTTCAATGGAATTTTCTGTGGCAAAAAGTTGGTTACTTGAAATGGAAATTTAACCAAAGTTGGTACCCTTTTTATGCAATTTACCCTTGTAAAAAATAGGAATATTGGATTTTAATAACCCATCATCATCATCATACACAGTAAATCCCACCAATAGCATAGCAAAGGTAGGGTCCAACTTTCACCAATTGGCCGATAACACTCCAACTTTTGATTTGTACACCAGACACCAGTACTCTCAACTTATTGACCGATAACACTCCCTAACTAAATGAACCCTAACCCATCAGTTTTTGCTGATGTGGCATATGAAATGTAGCTGATGTGGTATTTTTGATGACGTGACAGCTGATGTGGCAGCTGACATGGCACTTTTGATGGCGTGGCAGCTAACATGTCATTTTTTATGACGTGGCAGCTGACATCAGCTAACTTTGTTAGGGTTCTGTTAGTTAGGGAGTGTTATCGGCCAATACGTTGAAAGTTGGGAGTGCTGGTGTACAAATTGAAAGTTGGGGAGTGTTATTGGCCAATTGATGAAAGTTGGGGTTATTTAAATCCAACATCCCTAAAAAATACCATTATAGTTATTAAGAAAATATAGAAATAAAATGGTTTAGGACGATGTATTCATAAAATATAGACTATGGCCAAAGTTCAACCCGTTTGACTCATTTGACCTGCTCCCCTTACATCTAAGTTTCTATTTGATACGTTTGAGAAAAAACACAACCAAAATCGACCCACAATAAGCGGGAAATAAAAGAAAAATCCAAATCAACCCATTGAAATTTCATTTCTATACAATATGCACAGTATACCTTAGAAGCACCACGTAGCCAATTAAGTTGAGACTCTTTGATCCATCCATACGTTCTAAACCCATCAACAACAGCTCTGTCCCCACTGTCTAGAAAGAAGAGATTGAATACGGTCTGGTTGGCCGACTGATACCCTGGGGGACCCCATACACTGAGATCATAGTTCCCGAACCCATCGATTTCTGTCATAATTTGTTGTTTAGTAGGGTCTGTGGGATCTTGAGTTAACGGGTTGGGTTGTGAAAGCGAATAATCCATCAGGGAGATGAATGACATCAGTTCTTCACGGGTCATAGTTGATTCTTGGTCATGATTACCCAAAACCGCTGCCCATGGAAGCCTGGAATCCATTGCTGGACCAAAAGCTTTGAATAGTGACTCAGCCGCATCATTAGTGCTTGACCCAAATATGTTATCACCTAGTATTGCATGAGAGAAAACATGCTTTTCAATACGAGTCATTACAGTTCTGTTATCTTTTTAGTACATTACTGTGAAAAGTTACTAATAATCTCATAGAATAGATCAAAAAACTAATCCGTAAATTCAGCTTATGATATCTTTAACAGATTTAACTAGGCCTGTAACGAACCGAAAGGGGCATGTTCGTGTCCGTTGGTTTGAGTGAAACCAAACACACAATCAAACACGAACATTTAAACGAATGGGGTTTTCCTGAACGAACATGTACGCATGTCGTGTTCGTTCATTTAAATTTGTTCACGTTTGTTCATTAAGAAAATGAACGTGTTCGTGTTCGTTTCTGTTCGCCAGTTAATAGTTTAAACGAACGGTTCACAAATATAAACAAACACAAAGGAACATAAATGAACGAACATAACTGAACATGAACGAACACCAAGTAAAAGTATACGTGAACACGGAGTGATTGAACACTAATTTGTTGGGCCTAAAAAGTTTATAAACTAAGCTAAATAGTAATAGGTGATGTTTTAGTTTCATTAATGATTAAACTAAACTAAATTGTAATGGACCTAAATTATTTAAATGAGTACATAAACAAACCAACTTAAACAAGCGTAAACTAACAAACATAAATGAACGTAAACGAACGAAATAAATGAACGAACATAAACAACTATAAATGAACGAACGTTCACGAACATAAACGACACATGTGTTCATATTCGTTCGTTTAGACAAAATGAGAAAAAAAAATTGTTCATGCTCGTTCGTTTATCAAATAAACAAACTTTTTCGTACGTTCAGTTCGTTTACAGGCCTAGATTCAACTTGGTAATCCAACATTTCCCCCTAAAAAAGTTATGAAAATCAATTGCAATTTTAAAAATCCAAAAGTAACTTTAAAGTCAACCAGTAGATCCTTCACCAAAATCAAATAACAATTCTTCAACAAACGCAAAATTTACAATCATCCACTAACCACAACTCATAAGAACAAAATTGAAGTGTATCTGATCAAACACATACATACACAATTCATATATATAAATCAACACTCCATACACACAACAAAACAGAAAACCTACCTGTAAAAGCAATAAAATCCGGTTTCTCAGCCTCAATCATCCGCTTCAAAAACCGAGTTGTGTTAAGATCGGAACAGGAGTCAAACTCAGAGCTGAAAACATCTCTACACCGAGTCAATCCGGTTCCGTAATGCATATCGGCTACCTAATGAACACACACAGTCAACTGTTTACGTTCATCAACAAACGATGAGTTGAATTTGAATGCTAACCTGAAGGATCTTGAAGGTTCCGTCTGAATTGAAGCGTAGAGGAAGATCTGGATGCTTCTTGAGTGTGATTTTGTGATGAGAGATGATTAATCTGTCGGATAGAAGGAAAATATGTAGCAGATTGAGTGAGATTGTGATTAGGGTTAGGTAGATGAACGATTGAATCCATTTTGTGCTGGATTGCATTGTTTGTGTGTGTGTGAAAGAGTGTGTGTGAGGTGAAATCTATTTGAGTTTGAACCCTGAAATTTAGCAAGTATCACCTTGATGATGTGGAGTTAAGTTTTTTTATTTGATATTTATTTTTTTATTTTCTTTGTAGGTTTAATAAAATATAATGTTTTATATAGATTTTGTGATGTAAAATTATCTGTGTATAAAGATAAAGAAGTTTAATAGTGTTGTATAACTTTCTTTGTTTTGAGTACAAATCCTTAGAGCATTCACATTCTATCCATCAAAATATGTGAGTGGGAGTTTTTATATTATAAAGGGTATAAAAAGTGGTTGTGAGTGGAGGAGAGAGAAAATGTTACTGTTCATCTGTATATTTGGGGGGACACTGTTCACCCAGTATAATTTTTTTAATATATATTGAAAGTGGTTGTGAGTGAAGGAGAGAGAAAAATGTGATGATAATATTATTTAATTGAAAAGGAGAAAGAAAAAGTATTTGTTTTTAGTGGAAAAATATTGATATAGGAGTTGTTTTTTAGTAGAATGTATGTATAATTTGATGGTTTGGATGTGAATGCTCTTAAAAGGAGATTTCTATAAGCCAATTTAATAGTGTTGTATAACTTTCTTTGCTTTTAGTACAAATGCTTAAAAGGAGATTTCTATAAGCCATATTATTTGGGCTAATGGAATGTGGAGATTTCTATAAGCCAATCTAAAAGCATTATTTGGGTTAATGGAATGTAGCCTAAACGTACTAAGGCTACATAGTATGGGGATAATCCTCCCTTCGAGGATGATCCGTCATCTAAGTGCAACATCACCATCCTCTTGAGGATGGTCCATCTAACAAGATCAATGGAAATGGAAGGATGATTTTACCCCACCACTTTATTTTTTTTTTTTAATCTTTTACTTTTTTTTTTTAACATTTAACAAATAAAGTAGGAAAATATTTTCATTAATATTAAAAAAACAATACATAAACTTAAAAAAAAAAAAAGATAAACTTAAAAAAATCCTAATAAATTAAAAAAAAAAAAACATAAACTTATAAAAATCAACCACTTTGATGCTTCTTCATGAGGTCATTTTGCAATTTTATCAAAGTCGAGCGTTTCGGTTCGAGATAACTATCAACATCCATCGTTAATATTTCCCGCTCCTTGAGCCGAACCTTATCATCGAACAATCGTATCTTTTATCCCGCCACGCGTAACTTTTCTCCCGCCACACGTGACTTTTCTTCGATCGCCCGCTCCTTCGCCCTCGCCTTTTGGGCCGTGACCTCGGTGTACGTTTTAAATTGGGTCATAAACTCCTCCATCTTCGGGTCGACCTTTTGCTTTTCTTTCTCCTTCGCCCGCTCCTTCTTTGATTTGTCCCGGCCCAGGGGACGTTCCGCTTCTTTTACGTCGTATTCTTCTTCGTCGAACTCGGCGTCATCGTTTAAGTTTATGTGACATCTCACGTCCGATCCGTCGGCGCTATAACTACCAGATTCCGATGTCCTTTGCCGCTTCGCCATCTCCACCTCGTTCGGAATCGGCGCCCATTTTTTGTGTGTTTGCATAATTTCCCACGCCCGAACGTGTGCAAACATGGTACCATTGTTCGACTTGTAAAGATCCAACGCCTTTTTGAACACATCATCATCGCTCATCCCGCTACGACGCCCACTTGAACATATTTTATATATTCTTCGCGAAACCTGTTGACGAACCCGCTCATTTTTCGCCACTTAGAAGACACCGAGTCGACATCTCGAGACGGCCCTTGGTCCATTAGCTAAAGAAACTTCGCCAAAACCGTCTTCCAAAACCCCTCACCCGTTTGATTGTTACCTATATTGGACAAAATTATATGTCACAAAAAAATAAAAAAAACTAATACTACAAAATATAAACTTAAAAAAAATAAAAGTTATTTTTACGTACCTTTAATCGGGTGTGTGGACGTGCCTATGTAAGCCTTTGCTAAGGCTTCTTCCTCGAGTTGCGTCCATGGTTTCCCCTTCGGTTTGGACGGTTGGCTTTGCTCACCGGCAACTTGCTTGCCTTTTCTTCGTTTGCCTTTTTGCGGTTGGGTCTCGGGAACAACTTCGACAACATCCTCGTCGGGTTCGGATCGAATGGGTTGCGTCGGGTTCGGCTCGGGTTGAACGGGTTGGATATTAAAAGCATTCCGCATCATCAATTGTTGTATGGCTTGACTTTGTTGCGTGTGCGCGAAAACGTTCGGTGAGTTTTGGAAAGCGTCAAAGGCGTTTGAGGAAAATAGACCGAATTGGTTCGGATCCATCGTCGGATAGTATCCCGGCACCGAAAAAACTTTTGGGATGTTCGGTGGATTCGGGTTGTTGGGATTGTTCGGGTTGTTGGGGACGTTCGGGTTGTTCGGGTTGTTGAAGGGATCCATGGTAGAGTGGTATTTTATAAAAAAAAAGGGAAGAATGTTTATAAAAAATGAGAGAGAGAGATGAGTTGTAGTGGATGAAAAGTGAGAAAAATGGTGTAAAAAATGGGATATATATATAAATTTGGTTTGAATTTTGGTGAAAAATGGTAAAGTAGCCGTTTGAATCTTTTTAAAAATTGAAATTTAATTTATTTTTATTTTTATTTTTATTTAACGGTCAGAAGCATCGATCCCCCACAATTTTTGTCCTTTAGTGCCCCGTCTCAAATGTCTAGTGAGCGACGCTGAGGACGAGGAGGGGGGCAGTGTGGTGTTGGCTTCGGCGACGGAGCGGGACGTCCCCCCATACCGTCTAGCCTAGGGGTGGAGGGAGTGGTCAATCACTATGGGTGTTTGAGTTATTTTCTATCCAATCATATCATGTCATGTCAAGTCCCCATTCCACTCCCTATTTTTCACTCAATCATTGGCAATGGTCAAACACATGGAGAGTAGTAAACAATTTTTTATTAAAAAAAAAGATAAATTTGTGATTGGTTGGAAGAGGTTGGGACAACCATTAATTCCATCACCCTTCCACCTCTCTCCTCTTCAAACCTGTAACAACTCTCACCAAAACTATTATTTATTATTATATTTTGTCCAATAGGAAACCCTAATTAAGACCCCCAAGTGATCCTTCATAAACCCTAAAATTTTCAGAACAATCGGAATCAGGATCAGGGCCCCTAAAATTAACGGGGGGTATTTCCCTGTTAGTATTATCTAAACAGTTTTACGTGTAAAACGAAATTGAACGAACGGCCAACTCACCTGAGCTATGCAGACACGGGGCTACCCTATGCTAGGGTGGCACCCCTCGCGCCACGCGACAGCCCCTCGCGCCACGCGAGGGGGCTGTTTTCCAGGTATAAATAGAGGGGGTTGGCAATCGAATTCTGGCACTTGTTCGACGTAAAAACTCAAATTGTACGCTGAGATATCACCAGTTTACTATAAAAACACACACAAACACAAAACGCTGCCGCAATAACAGGGTAATAACTCGATCGCTGCTACGATTCAATGTCCGATTGATGTAAAACTATCCAATGGATGTTTAAGTGCTGCCCACATTAGGGCCATACTTTGTCATTAGTCGTGAATTCGACGGATGTTTAAGTATAGCACTTTGTCATTCGTTGTGAGGGTTTTAATCTCGTGAGTTATCGTAAATGCTGTATTAGTTACTAACCTAGTTCGTGTGCATTGTTATTTAAATTAGGTTACAAGGCTAATCAGTAGGCTAAGCTCTGTCCCCTTAAATTTGCAATGTGAGTTATTCTCTTTTATCAAAAGTATTTTACAATACTCCATTTTCAAAAGTTATAATTACAGGGATTAAGTCGTGGTTATCTTGAATCACTGGCTAGTGGGGTATTGTGCACATTACTAATTTCTCACGGTTAGGCTAATAAATCCTAACAGTGATAAACGTCACTACTTGGGGAAAGACCCGATAGTGGTATGACCATCGTCACCAGGTGACACGGCGCCAGATAAAAATAAGATAGAAGCCATTGTAATCGCTCTTATGCTGTAATTTATAACCATGTGTCGTTTTATCAAATTTGAATAACTCGCCAGCATTTCCCCCGCTGATAAAATATTTTTAAAACATGTTTCAGGCGACCTGTTGTAAATCAAGGAAACGTGCTACGGAGCACTAACAAGCTTGAAGAGGTGGCTCAGTTAAAATGAATAAACATGTTTTATAAATCAGGGAATTTACTTGTGAAATTCCTCTACTGTAAATTACGGGGTTTATCCCGCATTATGAAATAAAATAATCGGGCATTTCAAGTTTTAAATTGATCTTGTTAAATCTTCTGCTGTCGCATCATTTAATAAATACCACGGGTTCCTGTCCCGCGGCTCCTGACCGGGTCAAACCAGGGCTGGGGCCGTGACAGGAAAAGGTGATATCAGAGCCACTGATTTAAGCCTATTAAGTATTTATGAAATACTTAATTTTCCTGATTGCCATTTTATGATTATGTGTTTTATTAACTGACTAATTGTTAGTTACAGTATGGGTAAGCAAAAGCTTTCGGACATCTATCGTCAATTAGATAGTGTACCAAAAGATAAGGGATCCTCATCCCAATCAAATTCCTCAAGATACTCAGTAGATACTGAAGAGGGAATATTTGTCCGTAAGGCACAGTATGAGAAACCACTTTCCCCTAATAAAAGAAGTTTGATTATTAGAAAAAGTCAAGAGAAAATGAGGAAGTTACAACAAAAAGGAGTGATGAGTAATAAGGAAACTCAGAAAATAGGCAATAAACCACCATGGGAAGATGAGTTGGATGAAAAATGGGCAGATCTCTACATGCTAGCCACTGTAGCAGTAAATGTGAACCTTTAAACTTCCAACACCTCGACTCAGTATTAGTACCCATATTATCTATAAGCCAGAAACTTTAATCTATTAAATAAACTACAAGTATATTTCAAAATTTAGTTGTAATAAAAATGAGTTGTTTCAATAAATGGTTTGTATAATTACTTAGATTTTTCTGATTGCTTTTCTGTGACTATGTGAAAAATTTTAAAATTTTTTGTGTTTCTTCATAAATGCTAAACAGCATGAATGAATTATCGGAAGCTCTTGAGAACCTCAATCTCTATCCTGTTAATATTGAAGTTTCCAAGGATTTTACTGGTTATTGTGCTGATATTGAGGAACCTATGGAATTTCAAGCTCCGCCACCAGAGAAACCCAAGCCAAAGAAAAGGAGAAGAATTGTGGGTTGGAGGCGTGTGCGCAGGAGGAAACCAGTAACTTGGAAAATTGTCAAGACAGAGAATCCAGTAGATAAAGCAAAAGGATTAGAGGTTGAAGAAAGCTCCAAGCAAGAGATTGGAGAAAGTTCTAAGCAAACCAAGGAAATGACGTTGCAGGAAGAGCTAGATTTCATACTAGCAAGCTGTGATAACTTTAAACCTATCAATGAAAACCTTTTTACTTATCCTGCCGAAACCCAACTTCCAATTAACTTGGAACCAGCCATTCCAGATCCCCTTGTCAAAACCCAACCTCTAGGAATGGAAGAATGGTGGACCAACGATTGGCAGTTTCAAAACCTTCTCAATAATCCTTATACCTTTTTCCCTCAGTTCGACCCAGAACCTGCACCAAACCCACCAATGAGTAATCAGAATATGGCTGAACTCCGCCATTTTGGCGAGGAGCTGATGGATGCAGGAAATAGAATCCGGGAGGTAGGAGAACAGATCTCTTGGAAATACGACGAGAGGGAGCGTCGTTTCTAAGATGACAGCTGAAGGAGATGGAAGGAATATGGTTATGTGGTAGTAGAAATATGTGTTTAATAAAAATAATAATAAAAACATAATTCTGTGAAATAACTTAAAAATAAAAATTTGTAAGATAAACAGCTTGTATGGATGCATATTATATATAAATATCGAAAGTCGAAAGATCGACAATTTTGGCTATATTTGTTTACGTGATTATGTGCAAATTATTTTATTATGTTTAGTAATTAATTAATTTATACTAATTATTTATATAAATTAATTACCAGATGGCACATGCTAGTAATGAACCCGATAATGAAGTTAATCAATCTGAGCATAACAATGAAGATCAATTTCTGAATAGGCAAGATATCGAGAATATCGTTGCTCAGGGAATAGCCAACGCTATTCCAGCAATACTTGCTGCTGCTCGAAATCCAATTGAACCTCAACAAATTATTCCTAGAAAACGCACACACGGTGATAATTTCAGTAATAGTGTAAACAGAGGCGGCAACTATACTAATAACGACAATAGGATACAAGCTCCACTCCTTAAGAAAATGAAAGCTGTAAAGCCTGGTTGCACTTATAAGGAATTTCTTGCCTGTAAACCAGCTGAGTTTGCAGGTAACGAAGGGGTAACTGCTGCACTGCGTTGGTTAGAGAAAACCGAGGCAGTGATTACAATAAGTAAATGTGCCGAGGATGACAAGGTCATGTATGCGTCGCATCTTTTTAAAGAAGGGGCGCTAGAATGGTGGAATACGGTACTTCAAGCCAAAGGAAGAAATGTGGCCTATGCCATGAGTTGGGAAGAATTTAAGCAGCTGATGGAAAGAAAATTCTGTCCCGGGTATGAAAAGGAACAAATGGCAAATAAATTTCTGAACCACCGAATGGTGGATGTAGACTGTCGAGGGTATACTTCGACATTCTTCGAGTATGCGAGAGTAGTGCCTACTCTGGCTTCGCCAGAACTGGTGCTTATTTCCCGTTATATTTGGGGATTAATTGGCGAAATTCGAGATATCGTCAAAGCTGCAAGATCACGCACAATTGACGATGCTGTGGAATTAGCTAACACCCTAACCGACGGGTTGGTACGCACAAGAGAAGAAATCCGGAAGAAGGATGTAGCCCAAAAGATTACCCAGGGATTTCGTATGGTAATAGAAATAATTTCAAAAGAAGAGGAACTGGGCAATCTTCCACTACTCCATTTTGCAATGCCTGTAAAAGAAAGCATTTTGGAAGATGCAAAGGGTATTGCAATTTCTGCAAAATTTTGGGGCATCAAGAAGAAGATTGCAGGAAGAAGAAAGCAACAGTCTGCTATAACCGCGGAGAAGCTGGACACTTTAGGCCAGATTGCCCAAAACTAGTCAAAACAACCGACAACAAAGCTAAACCTACAGAAGGAGCTACCAAAAAGAATGTAAGAGCCTTCCAGTTGACTACTCAGGAAGCAGAATTAATTCCAGACGTGATAGCTGGTAAGTTCTTAGTTCACAACGTCTATGCCAAAGTATTATTTGACTCTGGTGCAAACCAAAGTTTTATAAATACTTCATTCTGTCAAGCTCTTAACTTACCCTTAACCAACCTTAGGCAGATTTTTACAGTCGAAACGGCAGATGGAAATTCTGTTAAAATAGATAAGGTTTTGCAAAATGTAAAGATATAACTCTTAAGTCTTAAATTTTCTGCAAACATATTACCTATGAATTTAGCAGGATTCGACGTTGTATTAGGAATGGATTTGTTGGTAGCCAATCATGCTCGAATTCTTTGTGATAAGAATTCCATAGAAATCCATACACCCACAGGAGAATTAGTAGTAATTGCATGAGATCAACCACGAAAGCCACTGAAATTCATTTCAGTAATGAAGTTGGCTAGTTATTCAAGAAAAACAGGAAATAGTATATATGATTTCAGTAATCATTAACACTAAGGGTAAGGAACTTAAAGAAATTTCGGTAGTATCAGAATACCCGGATGTCTTTCCGGAAGAACTACCTGGATTACCACCCAACAGAGAAGTTGAATTTAGAATTCATCTAATTCCTGGAACTACACCGATAGCCAAGGCACCTTATTGGTTAGCACCCACTGAAATGCTAGAATTGAAAAAGCAGTTAGATGAATTACTAAGTAAAGAATTCATACAACCCAGTTCATCCCCTTGTATGGGTCAATGAGAATGTGTATCGATTATAGGGAATTAAATAAAGTTACCATTAAGAATCGATATCCATTACCTAGGATTGATGATCTATTCGATCAACTTCAAGGAGCTAGATACTTTTCTAAGATAGATTTACACTCCGGATATCATCAATTGATGGTACAAGAAGAAGACATACCTAAAACTGCTTTCAGAACTAGGTATGGTCATTACGAGTTTACAGTCATGCCCTTCGGACTAACAAATGCTCCTGCAACATTTATGGACATGATGAATAGAATCTGTAAACCGTACTTGGATAAATTTGTAATTGTCTTCATCGACGATATACTTATTTATTCCAAAAACCAGGAGGAGCATTGTGAACACCTGCATGCACTCTTAATCTTGTTAAGAAAAGAGAAACTTTACGCCAAATTCTCGAAGTGTGAATTTTGGCTACAAGAAGTGCAATTTTTAGGTCACATGGTGAATCACGAAGGAATTCATGTAGATCCCTCTAAGATAGAAGCGATCACCAAATGGAAAGTTCCGCAATCAGCTATGGAAATTAGAAGTTTTCTAGGATTAGCTGGTTACTATAGACGATTTATTAAGTATTTTTCCAAAATAGCTGTACCATTAACTAAGTTAACATGTAAAGCAGCTAAGTTTGAATGGGGACCTAGGCAAGAAGAGGCTTTTATGGTTTTGAAACAGAAGTTAACAAATGCCCCAATTCTAGCCTTACCAGAAGGAACAGAAGATTTTGAAGTTTACTGTGATGCTTCTAAACTAGGATTAGGATGTGTGCTAATGCAACGCAAGAAGGTAATTGCGTATGCCTCAAGACAATTGAAAAAGCACGAAGAAAACTATACAACTCATGACTTAGAGTTAGGAGCCATAATTTTTGCCCTTAAGATTTGGGGACATTATCTGTATGGAAGTAAGTTTACTGTTTATACAGATCATAAGAGCTTAAGATACATATTTGGGCAGAAAGAATTAAACATGAGGCAAAGAAGATGGATGGAGATCCTAAGTGACTACGACTGTGATATTCAATATCTCGAAGGAAAGGCAAACGTAGTTGCAGATGCCTTAAGTCGTAAGTATCATGAAAAGCAAAAGCGAGTTCGTGCTCTCAGATTAAATCTACAGTTAGATTTAATGGAGCAACTGAAGAATATTCAAGAAACAGCAATCAAGGACGATGCTGAAGGAATGAAAGGAAGAATAAAAGAACTAGAACAGGGAAGTGATGGAATTTGGAGATTCCATAAGAAAAGAATTTGGGTACCTAAGCAGGGAGAATTAAGAAATAAGATCTTAGAAGAAGCCCATAAATCTAGGTATACCATGCATCCTGGTGACAATAAGATGTACCAAGATTTGAGAAATAATTTATGGTGGATAGGACTGAAAAAGGACATAGCGAGGTATGTTTCTAAGTGTCTTACTTGTTCACAAGTTAAAGCAGAACACCAGAAACCTTCAGATCTACTACAACAATTAGAAATGCTTGTATGGAAATGGGAACTCATAACAATGGATTTTGTTACTAAGTTACCCAAAAGCAGAAAAGGTAATGATGTGATTTGGGTAATTGTGGATCGATTAACCAAATCAACTCATTTTCTACCCATGAAGGAAACCTTTAGCATGGAAAGGTTAGCCAGGTTGTATGTAGATGAAGTAGTATCCTTACATGGAGTTCCACTCTCCATTGTATCAGATAGGGACAGTCGTTTTACTTCCCATTTCTGGACAAGTTTCCAGGAAGCAATGGGAACCCGACTAAATCTAAGCACTGCATATCATCCTCAGACAGACGGGCAAAGCGAAAGGACAATCCAAACCCTGGAAGACATGCTTAGGGCATGTGTGCTAGATTTTGGTGGAAATTGGGATGACCACCTACCTTTAATTGAATTCTCCTATAATAATAGTTATCACTCAAGTATCGAAGCTGCCCCATTCGAAGCACTGTACGGACGAAAGTGCAGAACTCCCGTATGTTGGGCAGAAATAGTAGAAAGTCAATTATCAGGTTCCGAAATAGTACAAGAAACTACCGACAAGATTACTCAAATCAAGGAACGACTAAAGACGGCTCGAGATCGCCAGAAGAGTTATGCAGATAATCGTCGCAAGCCACTAGAGTTTCAAGTCGGAGATAAGGTATTATTGAAAGTTTCTCCTTGGAAAGGAGTAGTTCGATTTGGGAAGAAGGGAAAGCTGAGTCCGAGGTACGTAGGACCATTTCCAATAATCCAGCGAATAGGACCAGTTGCTTATCGCTTACAGCTACCAGAGGAACTAGCTGAAGTACATGATGTGTTTCATGTATCAAATCTCAAGAAATGTCTATCTGACGAGTCCCTGGTAGTACCTCTTCAAGATATAGAAGTAAATGAAAAATTAAAATTTGTTAGAAGCCACTGTAGATAGAAGACAGAAATGTCAAGTTTCTCAAACACAAACGACTAGTGCTGGTCAAAGTCAAGTGGGATTCAAGGAGAGGACCTGAATACACTTGGGAACTGGAATCGGAGATGAAGCGAAAATATCCCTACATATTCCAATAAATCTCGAGGACGAGATTTTTATTAAGGTGGGGAGGATGTAACAACTCTCACCAAAACTATTATTTATTATTATATTTTGTCCAATAGGAAACCCTAATTAAGACCCCCAAGTGATCCTGCATAAACCCTAAAATTTTCAGAACAATCGGAATCAGGATCAGGGCCTCTAAAACTCAGGGGGGGTATTTCCCTGTTAGTATTATCTAAACAGTTTTACGTGTAAAACGAAATTGAACGAACGGCCAACTCACCTGAGCTATGCAGACACGGGGCTACCCTATGCTAGGGTGGCACCCCTCGCGCCACGCGACAGCCCCTCGCGCCACGCGAGGGGGCTGTTTTCCAGGTATAAATAGAGGGGGTTGGCAATCCAATTCTGGCACTTGTTCGACGTAAAAACTCAAATTATACGTTGAGATATCACCAGTTTACTATAAAAACACACACAAACACAAAACGCTGTCGCAATAACAGGGTAATAACTCGATCGCTGCTACGATTCAATGTCCGATTGATGTAAAACTATCCAATGGATGTTTAAGTGCTGCCCAAATTAGGGCCATACTTTGTCATTAGTCGTGAATTCGACGTATGTTTAAGTATAGCACTTTGTCATTCGTTGTGAGGGTTTTAATCTCGTGAGTTATCGTAAATGTTGTATTAGTTACTAACCTAGTTCGTGTGCATTGTTATTTAAATTAGGTTACAAGGCTAATCAGTAGGCTAAGCTCTGTCCACTTAAATTTGCAATGTGAGTTATTCTCTTTTATCAAAAGTATTTTACAATACTCCATTTTCAAAAGTTATAATTACAGGGATTAAGTCGTGGTTATCTTGAATCACTGGCTAGTGGGGTATTGTGCACATTACTAATTTCTCACGGTTAGGCTAATAAATCCTAACATTGATAAACGTCACTACTTGGGGAAAGACCCAATAGTGGTATGACCATCGTCACCAGGTGACACGGTGCCAGATAAGATAGAAGCCATTGTAATCGCTCTTATGCTGTAATTTATAACCATGTGTCGTTTTATCAAATTTGAATAACTCGCCAGCATTTCCCCGCTGATAAAATATTTTTAAAACATGTTTCAGGCGACCTGCTGTAAATCAAGGAAACGTGCTACAGAGCACTAACAAGCTTGAAGAGGTGGCTCAGTTAAAAAGAATAAACATGTTTTATAAATCAGGGAATTTACTTGTGAAATTCCTCTACTATAAATTACGGGGTTTATCCCGCATTATGAAATAAAATAATCGGGCATTTCAAGTTTTAAATTGATCCTGTTAAATCTTCCGCTGTCACATCATTTAATAAATACCATGGGTTCCTGTCCCGCGGCTCCTGACCGTGTCAAACCGAGGCTGGGGCCGTGACAAAACCTTTGGTGAATACTCACCGATCAAGTCCCTCACCATTCACCGAAGAGATGTCAAAGAAGTGGTGGCAATCGTTCCCCGTACGGCAGCCCAAGTCCTCGATTCCCCTCCCCACTATGACTTCGTCCCCCTAACAAATAAATTAATTTTATGACTTTTGTATAAAAAAATTTAGAACTAATCATGCGTTTATATTTTTTTTTTTTTTTTTGTATTTATGCATTGATTAGAACCAATTTGCTATTCTTTATTAGGATATGTTTATGTTTATTTATTTTAATAGCGTTGTTTAACTTTCTTTGCTTTGAGTACAAATGCTTAAAAAGGGTTTTCTATAAGCCAATCTAATAACATTTTTTGGGCTAATGGAATGTAGCCTAAACCCACTAACAAATAAATTAATTTTATGACTTTTGTATAAAAAATTTTAAAACTCATCATGCATTTATATTTTTTTCTCACTCTGGGCTAATGGAAGGTTGCATCTCACTTTATCACTCCATATCTGCGACTCATCTTTCTCATTTATCCCACCTCATTTACATTCCAGTTTCAAATTGTTGAGGTGTTTTTTCTCTGAAATGCAAAGAGGTCATAATAAAAGGGATACGTTTATGGTATATTTCTAAGTTCATATTTACTTTGTCTCTCTCACCTAACCACCACCCGTTCTTTCCCTGCCCAAACTCGGCCACCGTCGTCGCACACCTTAGCTGATATTAAACACTATTGTTGTCGGGCATGGATTTTATCAGAGAAGAACTTATCAAAGAGGAGAGGTTATGTGACAGTTTCTTCACTCTTTCTATACGTGTTGTCACACCCCCAAATTACCACATGCGGTGACTCGCTAGGCGTGTGACGTACCAGGATCTAGCCAGCAATCACATTGAACTAATATTAAGTTATTAAACAAGTTTCCATTTATCATGATAAAACATTCATAACATAATTCCAAGTTTAACATGTTTAGCAGAAGCAAATAATAAAACATTGTTTAAACGTTTCAAAACCAAATGTATATGAAATCAGGAAACAAGTCATGCATATCCAAGCAATGCGACCCATGACCACTCCAGCCATCCAGATAGCAAGTTCCTTATCCATAGTACCTAATGACCTGCACGCATGCAACAAGTGTATCAGACAACGCTGGTGAGTTCATTGTTTCACGAAAATGTTAGTTACCAAGTGTTTAGTTCAGTTCATTGATTATAATGTTGATAATAACTCGAGTACCGTACAAGATGGCTTCCAGATGGTTTTGCCCGTCCCCAATGCCCCCTATCTAAGCATTGGTCATGATTTAAGGTCATTAGTTCACGCCCGTCCTCTCAGGTACGGTGTGAGGTTGCCAAGCCTAATAGCGCTATCAACTAATACCCCGTTACCTCTCAGGTAACTATTCGGTATAAGATGGGACTTAAAATGATAGGAAATGAGTGTATTATCTAGCATTCTAGTTTTACCCAAAAGACCTATTCCTCTTAGGAATACCCGTTTGATTGTCCTACCCACCGGGAAGCATGCTCAAGAGGAATGAACTCACCTTTGATTTCGGTATGTTAAGTTACCCGTCCAAGTTGGTCAACCCAAACCCTACCGTGGTTACCAATTAAAATCAGTTTCATAAACAATCGAGTCACGTATTTCACACAGTTTGCAATTATCACAAAGATTTCTGTATACATCTAGCAAATACCCAATCCTCATACAAGTCCATATCCCATGTGTTTGTCACGTAATAACATATAACAGACGGGTTTTCTATTCACACAAGTCACACCAAATTTTCCATTCTTATTAACATGCAACAATAGGTTTCATAAGTACAAAACATCCGTTATAAAACACATCATCAACTGTTCTGTTGACTTACACGCTTACAACATCTCCTCGAAGAACCCATTCTTCGTGGAGTGCTCCCTTGGCGAAGAATCCCCTGACGAAGGTCTATCCTTCGCTGGGGTAGAGCACGACGAAGAATCCCTTGGCGAAGAACCATTCTTCGTCGAGGATGAACATGACTAAGGATCCTAAAGGTTCGTCGAGAACCAGTCAACGAAGAATCTCATTCTTCGTCGAGCCGTGTTCTTCGTCGCTGCATTCACAGACGGTTTCGATTCCTTAATTTCAGCCTTAACCGATGCTAACACATTTTACAGTTTTCGAATCGGATCAAACAACACTTTCAGCCATGAATATGTACCATAAACATGAACAATCATTAATCGTTCAAACATAACAGTTCTCAATCATTATACAAACCTTACTAAACAATCATTGATCCTATCATCCTACGACCGCACACGATCAGAATATCAGTTGGTCATAAGTTCATACATCAGAATCATCAAACCCCATCACTAGTAAGAATATATACAAACCCTCGAACCCTCAACATGCAATTTCTAGATTACAATATAATTGTTGAAACCCTAATCAATTATGTAACAAAACAACATCAGAAGCATAACACACCATTAACAGGAGAACACTAACCATGATATTGAATAGATTGATTTGATCGAGACACAGAGACTTCGAACTATTGGAAACAGCCGTCGAGTATGCTTAGGGTTTTATGTTTACGTTTTGCAGTTTATGAAGAGTTATACAAATAAAATAACAGCAGCCCATTCTGGGCCTCGAACAACCTGGGCCGAAGGCCCTTTTTTGGCTAAGTATCTCCCTCGACGAAGATCATTCTTCGTCATGGAGTGTTTTGGCGAAGGACCCTTTTCGGCGAAGAATATTCTTCGTCGAAGATGGTTGTGAAGAACTCTAGTTCTTCGTCAAGTGTGTTTCACATCAAATGTGTTGTGTAACCCAAAGTTAAACATGAACGTATTATGACTGAACATTACATAGATATCACGTAACACCCAAACATAACAATACCTTAATTATTCAAATGTCAAGCACAAGATACAATGTAAAACGAATTGTGAAAACAAGATTTGTGAAACAAGTGATGTGTATAGGAAAGACCTTGAAATCTCGGGTTGTCACATCATTCCCAACTTGAAAGAAATTTCGTCACGAAATTTGATAAGTAATCCAAAACAGCAAGGTGTTAGATTAGGATGACTGTGTATTTTTCGCAGGTGTCACATCATCCCCAACTTGAAAGGGAATTTCGCCCCGAAATTCACCACTTGGATCAGAACTAGACTGGTCAGTTGGGAATAATTAAGGATACTTGAGCTTCATCTGATCCTCGCGTTCCCACGTGAACTCCGGTCCACGTCTTGAGTTCCAACGAACTCTCACGATTGGAATCCGACTGTGCTTACGAACCTTAACCTCCCGGTCCATAATTTCGATTGGTTCTTCGACAAACTGCAATGTGTCGTCAATTTTTAGTTCCTGGAGCGGTACCACAAGTGTTTCATTGGACAAACACTTCTTCAGTTGTGAAACATGGAAGACATCATGCACGTTACTCAACTCAGCAGGTAATTCAAGCTTGTAGGCCACTTTACCGATTCGCTCAAGAATTTTGAATGGCCCAACATAGCGTGGATTAAGCTTGCTGTGCTTCCCAAAGCGCACCACACCCTTCCAGGGTGAGACTTTCAACATAACACGATCGCCTACACCAAACTCCAAGGGTTTCCTACGCTTGTCATCGTAGCTTTTCTGATGGTCGCGCGCTGCCGCCATACGGTTTCTGATCTAGACAATATTCTCTGAAGTTTCAAGTACAAGTTCCGGACCTGTGATCTGGCTGTCACCCACCTCAGCCCAACAGAGAGGAGAACGACATTTCCGCCCGTACAATGCTTCAAACGGAGCTGCCTGGATGCTGGTATGGTAGCTGTTGTTGTAGGAGAACTCTATCAACGGCAAGTGTTTCTCCCACCCCTTACCAAAATCGATCACACATGCTCGCAGCATGTCTTCAAGGGTCTGGATGGTTCGCTCGCTTTGACCATCCGTCTGAGGGTGGTAAGCAGTACTCATGTCGAGACGTGAGCCGAATGATTTATGCATCGACTGCCATAAATCGGATATGAAATGCGGGTCACGATCAGAGATAATAGAGGTTGGCACCCGGTGCTTAGAAACCACTTCCTTTAGATAAACAACGGCAAGTTGTGAGAACTTATCTGTCACACCCCGACCGTGTTAAAACAACAAACCGCGGCGGAAACGTCAGAGAGTGTCGTAACAGAATCATTGTTTCACAACACATGGATTAAAGTTTCATTTTATTGAATTAAGTTTATTACATTGTATTGAAATCAGAAACAAAACATGAACAATTGTCTTTCATTGTTGTTAAGTCACTAAGGCCTCGTCCATTCCTATGTGAGCATGCATCAATATCATCATCAAACATCATCAACTATGGTACCTAAAACGGAATGAGGTATTGTAAACCAAATGAGTGTTGGAACTCATATAATATGGTTTAACAAAGCCTACATTCTAAAATGGAACCTATCCTAAGTTCTTACGACCCGTTACGACCCATTAAGGTAGCTTACGCTACTTTAACGCGTCGTTCGCGTAAAATGCGTTTGGACCGCCTAACTAGTCTTATGACAAGTATTATATGCCTTAACATGTCTAATAGTGTTGCCTAACCATTTTAGATACCAAAATTTAGGTTACATATGCTTAAAATGAAATTATGTGTAAAAAGGGCATTTTGGTCATTTTCCTAAGGCATATAAATTACCTATCATACAACTAACTAAACGAAGTGACCATAAGGTATAACCTCGGAAGGTTATTCCCTATAAAACTATGGCCACTAAACATGCTTGGTCAGATCCTAAAGATCGACCAAACGGGTCGAGTTCAAAAGTCTAAGCGGGGTTTAGACCGCTTGACTTTACGACTCTATATAAGCACTAGACTAAAGGTGACGAATTAAACATGTTAAAACATGTTTAACTAAGTTAGAAAACAAGTTTGATATCAAAACAAAGGGTTTTGATACCCAAGAATAGTTTGGTTGCAAAATACGCATAAGCACGTATTTTGACTGAAACTATGACTCGTCACTACGCCTAATCAACGTGGAAATCAGTAGGTATAGTCACAAGGGACTATAACCATCGTGATTACGCTCACGTTGCAAAGTTCAAACAAACTTTGTGTTGACCAAAGACTGGTCAAAGCAGAAAGTCAAACACTGTTTGACTTTCATGCTTGAAATACATAAACAAGCATGAAAGAAACTTACAAAAGGTCCAAGCAAGGAAGGATTTGATCTAAAGCACTCAGGTATGAAGTATTAACTTCAACTTAGAGCAAATTCAGATCAAATGGTGTGTGGAATGAATGAGAACATGGTGGGTATTTATAGAATTCCGAGAACCGTTAGGATCGTTTCTCGTAATTCGTGCTTTAATCCTAGCCCTCCATGTGTTACCCATAGTTTACAAAACGATGGGACATCAAAAACCATCAAATGGTATTGCAAAACAAGTATCAAAACCATCAAATTCAGCTCAAATGACCAAATTCAATGTTTCTGTCTGACATGTTGTCACGGGCTGCGTATGAAATGGGCAAGGCTTACGCCCCACTCCTAGCAAACTTTGGCAGATTGTCAGTTTTAGTCCCTGCAGGCCTAAAACTTGGTTTTTCATGCATTTTTAACACGTTTAAGCCCCGTTAACCCCATTTCAAGGCTCTAAAATGAAATTAAAGTATAGGGAACTTTAAAATATGCTCAAAAACATCTCGGATGTCGGTTCGTTTGGTCGTACGGTTGCGTTATTCGGTTAATTACGACGAAAACTCGAACGGACGCAAAAACGATCCAAATTGCGCGACGAATGCTATTTTTGCATTCCAATCACTAAAATAAAATTTTTTAATGATTACAAAAATATTTGGATGTCTGGATATGTTCAGAACGTAAGATATGCGCGAAAATGCAAACTTATGCACTTTTTTACGCTTTTAGTCCCTGTTTGACCAAATAAGTTTATTTTCACATACCGAACCCCTCAAAGCCTATTTCTAAGCTATGTAAAGGATATTTATGGTATGTTTAACTTATGATCATATTCCGAAAGGTACGTTACTATAAGAATCGGCAGACTTTCGCAGTTTGATGCAAATAGTCCCTGCGATCGAATAAACTTGATTTCGACACACCAAACCCTCCAAAAATTATTTCTAAGTTATGTAAAGGTTATTTAAGGTATGTTAAGCCTATGTCACTATTCCGGAGTGTTTTTTTGCGTTAAACTGATTACGTTTACGCATCAGTTCGCGTATAACTTTCCAGAAAGCGATTTAGAGCTCGAAATCGAACGAGAATTGATATGTGCATATGATACACATATTTATGCAAATCCCAAGTAAGAAACACAATATCTCATTGGTTTTGTATTCTTATGATGGTCAAAGGGGCACAAATGTCACATTATCCATTTCCTTGATTGCTAGGAAATGTGCTGACTTTGTGAGACGATCAACGATCACCCAAATGGTATCGTTTCCGTTTTGAGTTTTTGGAAAACCAGTAACGAAATCCATAGCAATTTGCTCCCATTTCTAAATGGGTATTTCTGGTTGCTGAAGCAGGCCTGAGGGTTTCTGATACTCTACCTTGACTTTCGCACAAGTCAAACATTTACTCACATATGCCGCGATATGAGCTTTCATCTTCGGCCACCAATACAAGACTTTGAGATCCTGATACATCTTATCCGAACCTGGGTGAACAGATTATCGAGACTTGTGCTCTTCGTCCATCACATGCTCCCTAATATTTCCAAACAAAGGAACCCATATCCGTTCCATAAAATAATAAATGTCGTCTGATCTCTCCACGAGTCGTTTTTCCATGCCCCACAAATATTCAGCTTCCAGGTTTTCTTTCTTCAACGCTTCAGTCTGAGCCAAACGGATCTGATCAGGAAGATTTGAGTGAATAGTGAGTAGTAAGGCTCGTACACGTTTGGGTTTCGTTTCCTTTTGACTAAGGGCATCAGCTACAACGTTAGCTTTACCTTGGTGATACTTGATTGCACATTCGTAGTCGTTTAAGAGTTCTACCCAACGACGCTGACGCGTATTCAATTCTTTCTGATCAAAGATATGTTGAAGGCTCTTGTGGTCGGTATAAATAGTGCATTTAGTACCGTACAAGTAATGCCTCCAGATCTTTAATGCAAAGACCACGGCCCCCAACTCCAAGTCATGAGTCGTGTAATTCTTCTCATGAACCTTCAACTGTCGAGAAACGTATGCTATCACCTTCTCGCGTTGCATTAGCACACAACCGAGACCCTGAATAGAAGCATCACAATTGTCACACCCCAACCAATGGCGGAATCATCAGGGTATGGCACTGAGCGAAACAGATTATCCAGAAGTTTCCATAACAATTACCAAAACTATTCAATTTAAATAATACGTCCCATACCGTATCTCAAACAGTCAAATAATTATTACAGACAAACATCAAGACAAATATTCTGTTCTGACAACTCAGATTTAAATAAGTAGTAGTTGTTTATCTGCTTCTAGAGACCCCTGATTCGTTATCTACAGACAACTATTTGTTGGGCTCTAAAGCTTTATTCTAGCTTCAATTTCCTACCACATGTGCGTCCTAAGCACCTGTCACATACGTTAAAATAAAGTCAATACATAAAATGTAAAGGTGAGCATACAAGTTTGATAATAGCATATAGAGTTCGAATTCGTTTACGCATAACCAGCACGTACACATAGTGAAATGAAGCACGTTAGTTATCGACATAGATCCATCGATACCAATGACTGCGGGTTGACTGCCCGAGGCAGTTTGCAATACATGATTACCACCGTAATCCATGCAAGTAAAAGATCCTTAACAACCCCCGTGTGAACGGGTGCTGAGTCCAAACTATAGTACTATCGTTGCTAAGGCAGGTAGACAGCATTCCATGTGTAAACATAACAAACAAGCATTCATAAGCCACGTATAACATGCATTAACGGTTAGCATTCAAATAGTTTGAGTAGTGTGATAATTGTAGTTTGAATATTCGTAACGTATGTAACACCCAAAAGTGCTTAAAGCAAAAAGGGATCGAGTATACTCACAGCGATTAATGGATTGAAGGGAGCACTTTTAGCGAGTACGATTAGCCTGAATAGATTCGGTAACGTAGCGATAAGTGGTGCGTAAAGCAATACAGGGTGAGAGTGGGTAGGATAGCTGGTCGTTCGGATGGTCATCCGTGCGAACAACAATCCGAGTGAATAGTAATCCGTTCGGTTAGTCATCCGTGCGGACTGTTTGTCCGAGCGGATGACTGTTCGAGTGGATTGTTTCTTCCTATGGGTGAGATGTGCTTGTGTATGGTGGCTTGACTTTTGAAGTTTTTGTTGTAGCATTTGAAAACCTTGAGGTTCTCTTACCCTTCAAGTCGGTCTAGCGGATGACAATCCGTTCGGATGGTAGTCCGTGCAGACAACGACTTTAATGGTGAGTCACTTGGTGAAAGTGTCATCCGGTCGGATGGGTTATCCGATCGGGTGGCAACCCTGTTAGTGAACATGTTAGAAATTGTTTAAGGTCTTAGTATCTCATGATCCGAAGAGTAATCCATTCAGAGGGTCGTTCGTGCGGATTATTCATTCGTCGATACTCAAACCTTGTTTAGATATGGGTCCCAAGTGTAGTCCGTCCGGATGGTAACCCGTCCGGATAGCCTGTCCGTGCGGACATCAGTCCGTCCGGACAGCATCTCGTTCTGGTTGTTCCATTCGTCTACCCTTGGTCGCTTTTGTCGTTCTATCTAGATGTTCTGATTACGTATCAACCAATCGGAATTGTATTCTTACCCGCATGACTAAGCCGGCCAGGAATCACCCCAGCTTGGCCGGTCGGCGGCTCAGAACGGTCATTCTGGTCTAACCCGAAATCAGGTGTCTCACTAACATTGAGTAGAAGACTAGAACTGATCCGATTCTTATCATTTTTGAGTGTAAAAGAAGGAGAAATCTTGTGTTTATTTCTTTCAACTCTTTTATCCATTTGAAAAAGCTCAGGTTTATGCGAAGTCGTTGTGAAATCTTATGGAAACCGTTCAGATCCGAGTTATTCTTGGTGGAATGAGGTCAAACTTGAAGTTCATGGGAACTTCATGAAGACGTCATCCTAGAATACCTCAAATCTTGATGATTTCACGGTTAAAAGTTAATATTTAAAGGATAGAAAGGTGTAGAAGTTCGTATAGATCAAGAAAGTACAAGATTTAGGGCGAGCTCTTACTTGGTTTGGGAGAAATCGCAGAAAAGGTGAAGAGAGCGTGCTGGTCGGACGTCACTTGCCAAAAGTGGAAAGTTTGGAGAGTGACCCGTGTATTTATAGGATGCCAAAAGAGGAAAGTGCTATCCGTCCGGATTGCACATCACCCGGATGGTCGGTCGGGCGGATAGCAATCCTGGTCGGATGGCACTTATCTCTTCCCCAGGCGGCTACCCGGGCGGATGGCCATCCGGCCGGTTGGCGCCTGGGTGGTGTGTTTGGTGCGACGATCTTTGACGTTTCGGTTCCGATTACGAGCGATTCGATAGGGTTTCCTAGTCAAATTACTTTTAGTCCCAACTACTTCGTAACTTGCGCAATCTGTTTTCCACTATCTGTCATGGTTCGATCGTGATTCGAGTTCGAGTTCGATTGTATTCGAGTTAGATTTCGAGTTTCGATTGAGTTCGCTTGATTACCACAACACAACATACATAAACATGCACAGGTAACACGTAAGGCACACACACACGTATAAACAACAAGTAAAATACATAGTTCGAGTTGCGATTCGATGTCGATTCGATTAGCATAGCTTGATTAGTGATTAGTTAACTTTATCGCATTGTTACTTCCTATAGTTCATAGTCGTAGATCGGTTGAATAACGATTAACACAATTCGATTACTGTCATTAACGACACTTACTCCACATAATACAATTAAAATAAAGAAATTTCTACAAGTCAAGTTGCGCGAAATCGGTAGTTGACTCAGACCTTGACTTTGACTTGTGAAAACACGGGGTGTTACAACAATACACCACGAAATCCTCGGTACCCTCTGGTAAAGATAAGATTGGTGCACTGTAGAGTTTTTGTTTCAAGAGCTGGAAAGCATCTTCCTGCTTCGTTCCCCAAGAATATGCAACTCCTTTCAGTGTTAACACAGTAAGAGGTTGAGCGATCTTTGAGAAGTCTTTAATAAATCTGCGATAGTACCCAGCGAGACCAAGAAATTGTCGCACCCCCGAAGGATTCTTCGGTGCCGCCAAATTTCTGATAGCCTCAATCTTAGCAGGATCCACGTGTATCCCCATTTCATTAACAATGTGACCAAAGAAGTGTACTTTTCTAATCCAGAAATCACACTTAGAAAATTTCGCGTAGAGTTGCTCCTTCCTCAGGAGCTCCAAGATAAGCTGCAAGTGTCGCTCGTGGTCTTCCTTGCTCTTAGAGTAGATCAAGATGTCATCGATACACACAATGACGAAATCGTTAAGATACGGCTTACACACACGATTCATAAGGTCCATGAAAACCTTTGGTGCGTTTGTCAACCCGAAGGTCATAACCAGAAACTCATAATGGCCATACCGCGTTCGAAAAGCTGTTTTTGGAACATCCTCCTCTCGGACTCTCATCTGATGATAACCCGATCTTAAATCGATCTTCGAGTAAAAACTTGACCTTTGCAACTGATCAAACTGGTCGTCGATACGTGGTAAGGGATAACGATTATTGACGGTCACCTTGTTAAGCTCACGGTAATCTATACACATACGAAAGGACCCGTCTTTCTTCTTCACAAACAGAACTGGGGCTCCCCAAGGCGAAGAACTGGGTCGGATAAAACCTCTATCCAACAGTTCTTGGAGTTGATTCGACAGCTCTTGCAACACTCTCGGTGCAAGACGATAAGGTGCACGAGTAATCGGGGCTGCTCCTGGTGTAAGGTCAATCTGAAATTCCACCTGATGGTGTGGAGGTAGACCAGGAAGTTCTTCAGGAAATACGTCTGGAAACTCACTGACAACAGGCAGATCTTCGACTTTCCTCTCTTCAGGCTGAGTATCAGTAACAAGCGCTAAAACAGCAGGGTAGCCCTTTCGTAGACACTTCTGAGCCTTCATAGCTGAGATGATGCCAACCATTGTACCACTACGATGACCTTGGATCGACAGAGATTCTCCACTAGGGAGAGGAATATGCACGATTTTCTCTTTATAGAGAATTTTTGCTTGATGCTTAGACAGCCAGTCCATACCAACGACCACATCAAAACTTCCAAGAGTAATGGGAAGTAGGTCAATGTCGAACACTTGACCCATAAGATCGAGTTTACACCCAAAAAGGACATGCGAGGCTTCAATCGATTTGCCATCAGCCAATTCTACTACGTGTTTAGTTACAAGAGGTGTAGGAGTTAACCCTAACTGACGACTGAACCTCAAAGACACATAAATCCAATCAGCACCAGAGTCGAATAAAACAGAAGCAAACAGATTGTTCATGGAAAACGTACCAGTCACAACGTTGCCATCGTTCCTAGCTTCCCCAGCACCAATGGTAAACACTCTTCCACGCGCACCATTCCCACCATTGTTTCTGTTGTTGTTCCCAGTGTTGTTATTGTTATTACCAGCATTTTGATTCAGCTGAGGGCAATCCCGCTTGAAATGACCCTCGTCACCACACTGAATACACCCCTTACGATTTCCCTGGTTTTGTTGAGGCTGCTACCTCTCCTGTTGCTGCGGCTGTTGCTGCTATGGGGGTTGCTGCTGCTGCTGTCTTGGGAGTGGGGCCCGCAATCTCTAGCCATATGGCCCACCTTGTTACACCTGTGACAGACCCAGGTACACGTCCCACGATGATGAAAGTTACACTTGTTACACTTTGGCTGCTTCCCTGTGTAGGAACCTGATTAGAGCTGTTGGTCTGATTCTGGTTCACAGAAGATGACTGGCTGAAACTGCGGTTGCCACTGTTTTCCGGCTTCTTCTGTGACTGGTTCGAGTTGGACACCTTGTCCACTTTATTCCACTTACGTTTGCTGTCAGTAGCAGGAGCAGTAGTAGAAACACGCGGTGGTAGCGAACCACGCTCCACCTCCTGATCTGTGATTTTGTGAGCCAGTCGAATTATCTGAGGTAAATTGTTGAGGTTTACTGTAGTAACCAAGCCCTTAACCTACGGGGCTAATCCTTTGATGTACAGTTCGATTCTTCGGTGTGGGGGGTCGTGATAAGTTCGGGCACATATTAGCTAATTCATGAGACCGTTTCGTGTATGCCTCAATCTCAGACCCCACCATTTTCAGATCATAATACTCATTCTCCAGTTTCTGCACTTCGTCACGAGGACAGTACTCCTCTCTCATCAGCTCTTTAAAATCCTCCCAAGTAGTCGCGTTCGCCATTTCAATACCCAGCATCTGGACTTGGGCATTCCACCAAGTCAAGGCACCATCCTCGAGTGTGCCTGAAGCATACTTCACTATGTCCCCAGCAGGACAGTTACACATCACGAACACCGATTTCGCCTTCTCAAACCAACGCAGTAGTCCCACAGCTCCTTCAGTCCCACTGAACGTCTGTGGCTTACAAACCATGAACGTCTTAAACGTGCACACAGGCAGATTGTTCTGATTCATGGGTTAACCTAAAGACGAAAGAAAAAACAACACACGGGTAAGATTCGAGTACGTGACACAAGGATAAAGAGTATTTGGCACATATCGTACCAGCCTGCTGAGCTGCTAAGGCTTCAGCCACACGAGTATTGATCAGATCGGTTAATTCAGCCTGGGACATATTAATGTTGCCACGTCCTCCACCACGTCCACTCATGATTCTATATAAGAAAAGGGGGAAAGGTTAAAAGTCAAGATTGGATGGGAGTTATACATCACTATGACCTCTACAGATTACCGAGTTCTATCATTACGTCAGACAACAGAGCAGAACCCCTTTCACACTCGTTAAGCCTCACTGGGACTCACATGCACCCCACATTATTATTATGTGTGCACCCATAATAGTAATGCGATTTGCATGTTTATCTCAGTTCCTCCCAACTCATGCTTAAAAGGTTCCTCAAATTCGAGTAGCAAGACAAAACACCACAACATAGATCAGAAATGTTTAGAGGAGCATCATACTACCAAACACATAACGTATGCAGGGAACATAGGAATTCATGTTGTAGTGCTAAATGTGCATTCACATGCAATGTCATACATAAATGTACACTAGGTATACTATGCAATAAGTAAACGAGAGATGAACCTTGTAATCTGGAGCTGAGTGTCATGGTCGATTTCTGCACTGTTCTGTCACACCCCCAAAATCCACATGCGGAGTACTACCGCTTGGAGGCGTGACTGACCAGGATCCAGCCACCAATTATACTGATCATTGATTAATAGTAAAGGTATTCACCAACCACAATAGTTAGTAAGCACCATATTTTAAAGTTCTAAAAGTTAAGTTCAATTAACAGTCTAAACAAACAGCGGAAGCATAGATCAAACAGTTTCAAAACAAGTTCAAAGTTCAAGATTATTTAGAACCCAACACGTGGGTTAGACGACCACTACACATTCCCAAGCTGCAAGCTCCTGAGTCACTGGGTACCTGCAAAGCATGCAGTAGGGTATCAACAAAAATGTTGGCGAGTCCACGAGTTGTCCAGTTTTAATTACCAAAAACTTGTTTCACCAGTTAATTTATCCGTTTATACATGCGATGGGGAGCTACCCCATAGGTAAGCGACTAAACTGTTTTTCCAATACCGAATACTTACTTAACCGTACGTTTCCGTAGTGCCTCGTTTTCAATGTTCTATCATCATTGACGGTTTGCCAGAGTTCATTAGTTCACTCCCGTTCCCAGTAACAAGGGTCGGTGTGAGGCTGGTTACACCTAAATAGCGCTATTAACTAATAACCCGTTCGCCAGGCCCCGGCGACTAATCGGTATTAAATGGTAGGGACTTAAGTGATAGAGTTTCGTTTAGTGTTGCTTGTTGCATTCCGTATAAACAATAATTAACTAAGAGTTCCCAGTAACAAGGGAAGTAGGTAAGTTGGTTCCCAGTAACAAGGGAAGTAAAGTAAGTTTGTATCCCTTATGCAGGGATAGCGTTGATTAAGTTTCCGTTTCCCAAAACCACCGGGAATGCACGCTTTGATAGTTGTGAACTCACCTTGGGTTGCTCGGCAGTTTAGTTCACTTGGTCAAGCACGCTGGTCACCACGTCCTAACATGGTTGCCAGTATGGGTTAAGCCCGGGTATAATAAGTCACGTAGAATCTACACATAACTAACTCATAGCATGCATAACATACAATTATCCCTTAAGTCAATGAGCCTGTTCTAATATTTGAGCAGTAGGCTAGTAACAGTTAACACATAACATATATGTCATTCAAGGTTATTGGGCCCGCCCTATCGTGCTAGCAATTCAAGCAGAAATCAGTTAACACTTAGTCCACACAGAAAGCAGTCCGTTAAACAAACATGGCCCAATAACAGCATGGCCCAATCGAGACCACTGAGAAACAGTGTCGAGTCGCAACTATCGTTGTAGGCATGGTCAGTGGTTTCGAGTGCCATCCACTGATGGTGAAGTTGAGGAGTGGTCTCGAGTCGAAACCACTAATCTCGAGTCATGCATTTATGTGTCGCAACAGGGCAGTGCTTTGACTCGCAACCACTGGTGGTCTCGAGTCGCAACACGGATGAACCTCCTGCGGAGTCGAGACCTTTGTCGAGACAACTGTTCTCGATTAGTCAGTTGATGGTCTCGAGTTGTCACTTGATGATCTCGAGTAGCAATCTCCACAGTCTCGAGTCGAGACAGGAGGTCTCGACTCGCACACTTGATGACCGGAAACCTTCCAGAACCTGCCTAATGGTACTATCCAATAGGATTGCCATTTCATGAAAATTGTGTACTATTCCATTAAACATGTTTTCTTGTCTATTTACTAAGCAAAATAGATCAAACAACCAGAATTCAAATATTTATAATCACATTCAAACTTGTTCTTCATCTTTAGGTTTTCATCATTCATTATCATGTTCATCCTACATATCACATTTAACACATATTCATAAGGTTCTTTATGAGATCATTCAAGCATGAACTATTAGGATCAAAGATCAAGTAAATCTTGCATCATCTTATTGAGCACACATTTGTCCCAAACATCTAACATAAATCGGATAGCAAAATCATCTAACAAAACATCTAACATAAATCGGATAACGTAATCATTTATCCTACAAAAACACCTTAGCAAGATATGATCATACAATAGCTCACACACCTTATTCATCATATCCCAAACTTACTTAATCATACAAGAATCATACAACAAGACCTTTTAGACTAGTTATGCATCTTGTTTATTAAGTACACCTAACACACAATAACACACTAACCGGTTCCAAAGCGTAGAGGTGTGTAGAGGTTCACCGAGATCCGATAGCTCCTTCCTTAGCCGATGGTTGTTCCGAGAAGAGAAAAGGAGAGTGTTGGTGGAGCTTTTAGGGTTTAGTGAATGTAGGAGAGTGTGGGTGAGTGTGGGAGAAAGTTTTGTGCAAATGGTGGTTAGTGAGGTTTTATACTCAATCCAAGTTAATGCACCCTAATAGGTTCGAGTGGGCCTTAGGGGTGAACAGCCCATCCGACCCGGTCGTTCACTCGAGACCGAGGGGTCTCGAGTCAGGTTCATGGTTTCGGTTCACTTATATATATATATATATAGTACATACACACTTATACATACATACATCACATAGCATAACAAGATAACCGCAACTTTCATTTAATAACATATATACACACCATGTAATTACAAGGTATTTGTTCGGGAAAACCCAGAGTGTCACATTATCCCCAAGTTTTGAGAACTTTCGTCCCGAAAGTTAAGGCAGCCACTAACAAGCTAGTATAAGTGAGAGCGTTTCAACGGGGTGTCACATCATCCCCCCGTTAGTTTGGAATTTCGTCCCGAAATTCGGTTGTAGCTTCAGTGCTGGGAGTTTCATTTGGGAACAACTGGGGATATTTGCGCTTCATCTGGTCCTCCCGCTCCCAGGTGAACTCTGGGCCACGGCGTGAGTTCCAACGAACTCGTACGAGGGGTATCTGGCTACCTTTGAGGGTTTTGATCTCTCGATCCGTGATCTCAATCGGTTCCTCAGTAAAGTGTAGCTATTCGTCAATAGTGAGTTCCTTGAAAGGAATGATGAGTGTTTCATCTGACAGACACTTCTTCAGATTTGACACGTGAAAGACGTTGTGCACAGCACTCAGCTCTTCAGGCAGATTCAATCTGTAAGCGACCTTACCGATCTTTTCGGTAATTTCAAAGGGTCCGACATACCGCGGATTAAGCTTGCCCCGTTTTCCAAAACGAACCACACCCTTCCAGGGTGAGACTTTAAGTAGAGCCCGTTCACCAACTTGGAACTCTAGCGGTTTTCTATCCTTATCAGCGTAGCTCTTCTGACGATCACGAGCTGCCGCCATGCGTTGCCTAATCTGGGCAATCTTTTCTGTGGTGTCAACTACATGTTCTGGGCCTGTGATCTGGCTGTCACCAACCTCCGCCCAGCAGAGAGGCGATCGGCATCTACGACCATACAATGCCTCAAAGGGTGCTGCCTGAATGCTGGTGTGGTAGCTATTATTGTAGGAGAATTCCACTAACGGTAGGTGCTTCTTCCAATTCTTGCCAAAATCGATCACATATGCCCTAAGCATGTCTTCGAGGGTTTGGATGGTGCGTTCAGATTGTCCATCCGTTTGCGGATGGTAAGCGGTGCTCATGTCTAAACGTGAGCCAAAAGATTTGTGCATAGCTTGCCACAACTCTGAAGTAAAACGTGCATCTCGATCGGAAATAATAGAGGTTGGCACTTCGTGCTTCGAAACCACTTCCTTTAAGTACACCTCTGCTAAGGTGGAGAACTTGTCTGTCTCTTTAATAGCCAAGAAGTGGGCAGATTTAGTTAATCGATCTACTATCACCCAAATGGTGTCATTTCCGCGTTGAGACCTAGGCAAGCCGGTAACAAAATCCATGGAAATTTGCTCCCATTTCCACTGTGGGATCTCCGGTTGTTGGAGTAGGCCTGATGGTTTCTGATACTCCGCCTTGACTCTTGCACAAGTTAAACATTTTCTGACATAGGTTGCTATGTGGGCTTTCATGCCAGGCCACCAGTATGTAATTTTTAAGTCATGGTACATCTTATCCGCACCAGGGTGTACAGAGTAACGGGACTTATGGGCTTCATCCATTACAAGCTCGCGCAAATTCCCATAAAGTGGGACCCATATACGCCCGTTTACGTAGTAAGCACCATCTTCTTTTTGTCCCAATCGTTGTCTCGATCCTCGTAGGGACTCAACCCTGATGTTCTCGGCTTTCAATGCTTCAACCTGAGCATTTCGAATCTGATTAGGGAGGTTCGAGTGGATAGTGAGCTGTAAGGCACGAACACGCTTGGGTTTGGTCTCCTTTCTGCTGAGGGCATCGGCTACCACATTAGCCTTGCCTGGATGATATTTAATTGCACACTCATAGTCATTTAGGAGTTCGACCCATCGGCGTTGCCGCATATTCAACTCATTTTGTTCCATTATGTGCTTGACTCTTGTGATCAGTGTAAATCGTGCACTTGGTGTCGTACAAGTAGTGTCTCCAAAGCTTGAGCGCGAAGACCACAGCTCCAAATTCTAAGTCATGCGTCGTGTAGTTCCGTTCGTGGATCTTGAGTTGTCGCGAAGCGTAAGCAATAACCTTCTCGCGTTGCATCAACACGCAACCAAGCCCTTGAATAAAAGCATCGCAGTAAACAACAAAGTCATTGGTACCTTCAGGTAAGGAAAGAATAGGAGCACTACAAAGGTTCTTCTTTAGTTCCTGGAAGGCAGATTCCTGAGCATTACTCCATTTGTAAACAACACCCTTCTGAGTGAGGGTCGTAAGTGGTTGAGCGATCTTAGAAAATCCCTTGATGAATCTTCGATAGTATCCTGCCAATCCCAAGAATTGGCGGACTTCGGTCGGAGTCTTAGGTACAGGCCAATTCTTAATGGATTCGACCTTAGCGCGGTCGACATGAATCCCTTCCTGATTGACGATGTGCCCAAGGAAATGGACTTCTCTAAGCCAGAAATCACATTTCGAGAATTTGGTGTACAGTTGCTCATTGCGAAGGAGTTCGAGAATAAGACGCAGGTGTTGTTCATGCTCCTCTTGGC
Organism: Helianthus tuberosus; assembly: GCA_030545235.1. Lineage (NCBI taxonomy): Eukaryota > Viridiplantae > Streptophyta > Magnoliopsida > Asterales > Asteraceae > Helianthus > Helianthus tuberosus. The sequence continues at coordinate 155,549,007 of CM060364.1, read as the reverse complement.
TCTTCGAGTAGATTAAGATGTCGCCAATAAACACAATTACGAACTTGTCGAGGTAGGGTTTGCATACCCGGTTCATGAGATCCATGAAGATTGCAGGTGCGTTGGTCATTCCGAAAGGCATAACAAGGAATTCGTAGTGACCATAGCGGGTTCTGAAAGCAGTCTTAGAGATGTCCTCATCGCGGACTCTCAGCTGGTGATAACCCGATCGCAGATCGATCTTGGAATAATAGCTCGACCCTTGCAGCTGGTCGAACAGGTCGCCGATACGGGGAAGTGGATAACGATTCTTGACGGTAACCTTGTTCAGTTCGCGGTAATCAATGCACATTCGGAATGTACCATCTTTCTTTTTGACGAAGAGCACTGGGGCTCCCCAGGGTGATGAGCTAGGACGGATAAAACCTTTGTCCAGAAGTTCTTGTAGTTGAGTAGAGAGTTCCTTGAGTTCTGCGGGAGCTAGACGATAAGGTGCACGAGCTATAGGTGCTGCTCCGGGAGCCAGCTAGATTTGAAATTCGACCTGACGGTGAGGAGGGAGTCCAGGTAGTTCTTCCGGGAATACCTCAGGATAGTCGCGTACGACTGGAAAGTCTTCAATCCTGTTTTCCATTTTCTGTGTGTCGGCAACGAGTGCTAAGATAGCGGTGTGCCCCTTTCGTAGACACTTCTGGGCCTTTAAGAATGAAATGATGCCTGTGACTTCTCCGCTCTTGTCGCCTTGAACTATAAGAGGTTTGCCAGGGGGACGGGGAATACGAATAGCTTTCTCTTGGCAGAGGATTTCAGCTCAATGTTTGGATAACCAATCCATACCAATGATGACATCGAAGCTTCCGAGAATGATGGGGAAGAGATCGATACAGAAGGTCTGACCAGACAACGCTAATTTGCAGTTACGAATTACGTGTGAGGCCTCGAGGTTTCTACCATTAGCTATCTCGACGATGTGCTTAGAGCTCAACGGCGTACGGGTGGACTTAAGTTTCTTACTAATACGTAGGGATACATAACTAGCATCTGCTCCGGAATCAAATAGTACGGAAACATAACGATCATTAAGTAGGAACTTACCCGCCACAACGTTGGGGTCATTCCTTGCTTCTCCAGCTCCAATCACAAAAGCCCTTCCTCTTGTACCATTTCCAGCATTGTTGTTATTGTTCCCAGCACCCTGATTGTTGTTGTTCTGATTCTGGTTCAGCTGGGGGCAATCCTTTCGCATGTGCCCTATCGCCCCACATTTGTAGCATTCACGATTGTTTCCTTGCTGCTGCTGTTGCTGTGGTTGATGCTGATTCTGCCTGGCTGGGAACTGGCTTCGGCAGTCTTTGGCTTCATGCCCCATCTTGTTGCATCGCTGACATTGACCTTTGCCACATGGCCCACTGTGGTGTCGGTTACATTTGTTACATTTGGGGTGGTTTCCTCGATAACCACCCTGTTGCTGAGGGCCTTTGTTGTTTTCAGTCTTCCTTTGTTGAACTGGGGCCTGAGTGGGGTTAGCATCCTTTCCCTGACTTCCATCCCACTTTCTTTTGTTATCGCTAGAAGTCCCAGCAGTAGTACCGATCCTCTTGGGCAGCTTGCCCTCCTCCACAGCCTGATTGGTGAGTTTGTGAGCAAGACGAACCACGGGCTGTATGGTATTGAGGTTGGCTGAGGTCACATGGCTCCGAATTTCTGGGACTAAGCCTTTGATGTACAATTCGATCCTTCGATACATAGGTCGGGACATGTTTGGGCAAAGTGCAGCATAGTCGTTGGACTGCTTGGTGTAGGTCTCAATCTCTGATCCAACCATCTTGAGCGCATAGTACTCGTTCTCGAGTTTGTGGATGTCGTCCCTGTGACAGTACTCCTCTTTGATCATGTCCTTGAAATCTTCCCACGCAGTAGCATTAGCAGTTTCCAGACCAAGCATCTGAATCTGTGCCTTCCACCATGAAAGCGCGTTTCCTTCAAGCGTACCAGTCGCGAACTTAACCTAGTTAGCAGGGGGTACACTCGCAGACAGCAAAGACAGCTTCGGCCTTTTCAATCCAGTGTAGAAGGCCTATGGCACCCTCAGTGCCATTGAAAGGGAGAGGCTTGCCATCCATGAAGGTTTTGAAAGTACAGACACGTGGCAGTGCAGGCGCAGGCTGACCTGTTGTGAGAAGTGGGGCGAATAGGTTTAGAGGTGAAAAAGACGATGTGGGGGTAGGATCTAAACCTCCTAAAGTAATGAGTTTACCTCCAGGGTGAGCTGCGAAAGCTGCAGCCACCGTGTTGAGCAAGTTGGTGAACTGAGCCTGAGTCATGTTAACGTTTCCTCTTCCGCGTCCACTCATTGTCTTCATAACCAGAAAACACAGTATGAGTGTGATGTCGTAATGTAGCGAGAATGAGATAGAAGAGGGATACGTATCTATCTAATTAGGCACACTAGTATGTATAGTAGAGCAGTTAACATAAGATAAACAAGCAAGTAAACACAAGTCCGAGCTATGAGGTCTAATATGCTGAGTCTTGCCCTTGGAGTGTAGTGTCGTTGCGAGTCACGGGTTATAGTCTGGTTTTTCTCAAAAAGATTTTCTTCTTTTTAAAACCAAGTTCACTATAACCAATGGCTCTGATACCAATCTGTCACACCCCCAAAATCCACATGCGGAGTACTACCGCTTGGAGGCGTGACTGACCAGGATCCAGCCACCAATTATACTGATCATTGATTAATAGTAAAGGTATTCACCAACCACAATAGTTAGTAAGCACCATATTTTAAAGTTCTAAAAGTTAAGTTCAATTAACAGTCTAAACAAACAGCGGAAGCATAGACCAAACAGTTTCAAAACAAGTTCAAAGTTCAAGATTATTTAGAACCCAACACGTGGGTTAGACGACCACTACACATTCCCAAGCTGCAAGCTCCTGAGTCACTGGGTACCTGCAAAGCATGCAGTAGGGTATCAACAAAAATGTTGGCGAGTCCACGAGTTGTCCAGTTTTAATTACCAAAAACTTGTTTCACCAGTTAATTTATCCGTTTATACATGCGATGGGGAGCTACCCCATAGGTAAGCGACTAAACTGTTTTTCCAATACAGAATACTTACTTAACCGTACGTTTCTGTAGTGCCCCGTTGTCAATGTTCTATCATCATTGACGGTTTGCCAGAGTTCATTAGTTCACTCCCGTTCCCAGTAACAAGGGTCGGTGTGAGGCTGGTTACACCTAAATAGCGCTATTAACTAATAACCCGTTCGCCAGGCCCCGGCGACTAATCGGTATTAAATGGTAGGGACTTAAGTGATAGAGTTTCGTTTAGTGTTGCTTGTTGCATTCCGTATAAACAATAATTAACTAAGAGTTCCCAGTAACAAGGGAAGTAGGTAAGTTGGTTCCCAGTAACAAGGGAAGTAAAGTAAGTTTGTATCCCTTATGCAGGGATAGCGTTGATTAAGTTTCCGTTTCCCAAAACCACCGGGAACGCACGCTTTGATAGTTGTGAACTCACCTTGGGTTGCTCGGCAGTTTAGTTCACTTGGTCAAGCACGCTGGTCACCACGTCCTAACATGGTTGCCAGTATGGGTTAAGCCCGGGTATAATAAGTCACGTAGAATCTACACATAACTAACTCATAGCATGCATAACATACAATTATCCCTTAAGTCAATGAGCCTGTTCTAATATTTGAGCAGTAGGCTAGTAACAGTTAACACATAACATATATGTCATTCAAGGTTATTGGGCCCGCCCTATCGTGCTAGCAATTCAAGCAGAAATCAGTTAACACTTAGTCCACACAGAAAGCAGTCCGTTAAACAAACATGGCCCAATAACAGCATGGCCCAATCGAGACCACTGAGAAACAGTGTCGAGTCGCAACTATCGTTGTAGGCATGGTCAGTGGTTTCGAGTGCCATCCACTGATGGTGAAGTTGAGGAGTGGTCTCGAGTCGAAACCACTAATCTCGAGTCATGCATTTATGTGTCGCAACAGGGCAGTGCTTTGACTCGCAACCACTGGTGGTCTCGAGTCGCAACACGGATGAACCTCCTGCGGAGTCGAGACCTTTGTCGAGACAACTGTTCTCGATTAGTCAGTTGATGGTCTCGAGTTGTCACTTGATGATCTCGAGTAGCAATCTCCACAGTCTCGAGTCGAGACAGGAGGTCTCGACTCGCACACTTGATGACCGGAAACCTTCCAGAACCTGCCTAATGGTACTATCCAATAGGATTGCCATTTCATGAAAATTGTGTACTATTCCATTAAACATGTTTTCTTGTCTATTTACTAAGCAAAATAGATCAAACAACCAGAATTCAAATATTTATAATCACATTCAAACTTGTTCTTCATCTTTAGGTTTTCATCATTCATTATCATGTTCATCCTACATATCACATTTAACACATATTCATAAGGTTCTTCATGAGATCATTCAAGCATGAACTATTAGGATCAAAGATCAAGTAAATCTTGCATCATCTTATTGAGCACACATTTGTCCCAAACATCTAACATAAATCGGATAGCAAAATCATCTAACAAAACATCTAACATAAATCGGATAACGTAATCATTTATCCTACAAAAACACCTTAGCAAGATATGATCATACAATAGCTCACACACCTTATTCATCATATCCCAAACTTACTTAATCATACAAGAATCATACAACAAGACCTTTTAGACTAGTTATGCATCTTGTTTATTAAGTACACCTAACACACAATAACACACTAACCGGTTCCAAAGCGTAGAGGTGTGTAGAGGTTCACCGAGATCCGATAGCTCCTTCCTTAGCCGATGGTTGTTCCGAGAAGAGAAAAGGAGAGTGTTGGTGGAGCTTTTAGGGTTTAGTGAATGTAGGAGAGTGTGGGTGAGTGTGGGAGAAAGTTTTGTGCAAATGGTGGTTAGTGAGGTTTTATACTCAATCCAAGTTAATGCACCCTAATAGGTTCGAGTGGGCCTTAGGGGTGAACGGCCCATCCGACCCGGTCGTTCACTCGAGACCGAGGGGTCTCGAGTCAGGTTCACGGTTTCGGTTCACTTATATATATATATATATATATATAGTACATACACACTTATACATACATACATCACATAGCATAACAAGATAACCGCAACTTTCATTTAATAACATATATACACACCATGTAATTACAAGGTATTTGTTCGGGAAAACCCAGAGTGTCACATGTTCGGTTATAGTCTGGTTTAAAAAAATGTTTTAAAACCTAGTTCACTATAACCTATGGCTCTGATACCAAACTGTCACACACCCAAATTACCATATGCGGTGACCCCGCTAGGCGTGTGACGTACCAGGATCTAGCCACCAATCACATTGAACTAATGTTAAGTTATTAAACAAGTTTCCATTTATCATGATAAAACATTCATATCATAATTCCAAGTTTAACATGTTCAGCGGAAGTAAATAATAAAACATTGTTTAAACGTTTCAAAACCAAATGTATGTGAAATCAGTAAACAAGTCATGCATATCCAAGCAATGCGACCCATGACCACTCCAGCCATCCAGATAGCAAGTTCCTTATCCATAGTACCTAACAACCTGCGAGCATGCAACAAGTGTATCAGACAATGCTGGTGAGTTCATACTTTCACGAAAACGTTAGTTACCAAGTGTTTAGTTCAATTCATTGATTATAATGTTGATAATAACTCGAGTACCATACAAGATGGCTTCCAGATGGTTTTGCCCGTCCCCAATGCCCCCTATCTAAGCATTGGTCATAATTTAAGGTCATTAGTTCATGCCCATCCTCTCAGGTACGGTGTGAGGTTGCCAAGCCTAATAGCGCTATCAACTAATACCCCATTACCTCTCAGGTAACGATTCGGTATAAGATGGGACTTAAAATGATAGGAAATGAGTGTATTATCTAACATTCCAGTTTTACCCAAAAGACCTATTCCTCTCAGGAATACCCATTTGATTGTCCCACCCACCGGGACACATGCTCAAGAGGAATGAACTCACCTTTGATTTGCTCGGTATGTTAAGTTACCCGTCCAAGTTGGTCAACCCAAACCCTACCATGGTTACCAATCAAAATCAGTTTCATAAACAATCGAGTCACGTATTTTACACAGTTTGCATTTATCACAAAGATTTATGTATATATGTAGCAAATACCCAATCCTCATACAAGTCCATATCCCATGTGTTTGTCACGTAATAACATATAACAGACAGGTTTGCTATTCACACAAGTCACACCAAATCTTTCATTCTTATTAACATGCAACAATAGGTTTCATAAGTACAAAACATCCATTATAAAACACATCATCAACTGTTCTGTTGACTTACATGCATACAGCATCTCCACGAAGAACCCATTCTTCGTGGAGTGCTCCCTTGGCGAAGAATCCCCTGACGAAGGTCTATCCTTCGTCGGGGTAGAGCGCGGCGAAGAATCCCTCGGCGAAGAACCATTCTTCGTCGAGGATGAACACGACTAAGGATCCTAAAGGTTCATCAAGAACCAGTCAATGAAGAATCTCATTCTTCGTCGAGCCGTGTTCTTCGTCGCTGCATTCACAGACGGTTTTGATTCCTTAATTTCAGCCTTAACCGATGCTAACACATTTTACAGTTTTCGAATCGGATCAAACAACACTTTCAGCTATGAATATGTACCATAAACATGAACAATCATTAATCCTTCAAACATAACAGTTCTCAATCATTATACAAACCTTACTAAACAATCATTGATCCTATCATCCTATGACCGCACACGATCAGAATATCAGTTGGTCATAAGTTCATACATCAGAATCATCAAACCCCATCACTAGTAAGAATATATACAAACCCTCGAACCCTCAACATGCAATTTCTAGATTACAATATTATTCTTGAAACCCTAATCAATTATGTAACAAAACAACATCATAAGCATAACACACCATTAACAGGAGAACACTAACTGTGATATTGAATAGATTGATTTGATCGAGACACAGAGACTTCGAACTATTGGAAACAACCGTCGAGTATGCTAAGGGTTTGATGTTTACGTTTTGCAATTTATGAAGAGTTATACAAATAAAATAACAGCAGCCCATTCTGGGCCTCGAACAACCTGGGCCGAAGGCCTTTTTTGGTGAAGTATCTCCCTCGACGAAGATCATTCTTCGTCGTGGAATGTTTTGGCGAAGGACCCTTTTCGGCGAAGAATATTCTTTGTTGAAGATGGTTGTGAAGAACTCTAGTTCTTCGTCAAGTGTGTTTCACATCAAACGTGTTGTGCAACCCAAAGTTAAACAAGAACGTATTATGACTGAACATTACATAGATATCACGTAACACCCAAACATAACAATACCTTAATTATTCAAATGTCAAGCACAGGATACAATGTAAAAAGAATTGTGAAAACAGGATTTGTGAAACAAGTGATGTGTATAGGAAAGACCTTGAAATCTCGGGTTGTCACACGTGTAATCAAACGTAGGCAAGTGGTGTTGTGACAGTGAATCTCCGTCACAGACATCACTTCCTCCACTTCACCATCGTTGCAGTTTTTTTTTAATTTGGCGTTGTGTTCTTCGTAATCGGAATCGTGTTCTCCGGAGTGGTGTCGACCAGAACCAATCTGATGGAGAAAGAGAAAGATGAAAAGCAAAGAAAGAATGAGAGAGAGAGATAGACAAATAGAGCAGAAGAAAAAGAAAGAATGACAGAGAGACAGATAGAGCAGATGTGAGAAAAAGAAACCAATAGTATCAAGGTAAATTAAACAGTAAATCTCCCTTAGAGAGAAAATTTGTAAAATTATACAGGGGAAATATCGTATTATGGTATTGTCACAGCCCTCGTGTGACAACCCGTACTTCTGAGGTTAGCGCCGTTATATTTATCTTATTCATATAAATGTCTGAACATGTGTAACAAATTAATTACACTTATCTAATGTATTTATAAAAGCGAATACTTGAAGTCAAATCATAATCGCGCTGAACCGACCCGAATCGTTGAACCATGGCTTGTTTCATATATGTTATATTTGTGAATGATAAATTTGCTTTGTTAAAAAAAATTAAATTAATGATAACAACAAAAACATGAACCTGCCATTGTTTCTTCTTTTACGGCCCACCCATACATTTCTTTTTTATTCTTTTTTCGATCTTTGCAAGTCAGCCCAACAACCCCCACCATTTCCTTTATAACCGGCCCAACCCCACCCCCACTTAATAAATACGTAAATTTGCATGTTGAGGCATTATATTATTAAACAAAAAAACCCCTACCTGCGACAATCATACTTTGCCTCTCTTTCCGTAGACGCAAGTAAGGATTCCAGGAGGTCCTTCTCGACCCTTGATTCAAGTTTTAATCCGACCTTTCATCGCATCATTCGGTAACTTTCTTAGTTATGGCCTTATCTCTTGGTTCTTTTAGTTAAACTCTAGATGTTTATATGTATTTTTTTTTCAGTTATTTAATCGAATTTTTGTGACTGTGTTGGTGTACATCTATTATGATCTTGATGACGTGTGTATGGTAGGGGAGTGATAGGAGTCGTTTTAATGGGTTATATATGATCGTGAGTTGCTCGAATTAAGGGTTGCGATATTACTATAAATTCATACATGCTTTCTATGATGAAACTTCTTGTAACTTGGCTGTAATACTTGATATCCTTGATGATATGTTGATTTCAATACTAGTTATTAGGATTCATACTTGAATGAAGCTTTGATCATATGGGTTCGTATTATGCTAGAGTTTTGGTGTTCATTTAATATCGAGTTAAACCTTGTTAGTTCGTGATGTTTTAGTAATAATAACCTGAGTTTGATAATCTGTTCTATATAAACCTTTTGGGATATTGGGCGCATTAGATGTTCGGTTGGGGAAGTCGGGTAACGAGAACAAAATCTGACCGATAGTTACAGCCGACTTTAATCGGATGTAACTGGGTCATAAACTAACGAAATCTTGATTTTCTTGAGTCTATAACGTGCTATTTCAAAATACGCTTCTAATGGCGCTAGAATCATGATTTTTGGACGTGGTTTGCTATTTTAAATAAATTGTTACGTTTCAGCAATTAAGGCTGCGTTTTTCTGCAGACTTTACGTGTTATGTTTTGAGTCATAACTTGATGAATACTTAGAGTTAGACCATGAAAAATATACTGTAGATACTCCTAAGTGTTCGCGCAAACCTGCAACTAAAATTTCGTCAATTGGATAACCGAGGCTTTTTAAATGAATTTTTCCATGAGCTGCAGTCAGAAAGTGACGAATCTGATTGCAGCTTAGTAAATGAATTTTTATAAATTTTTTGTAAAGAGTTAAACTCTAAAAATTTAACACAAGACCAATCCCTCCGAGAGGCACATCACATTAAAAGATCGTGACCTTTTCAATAATGTAAGTGCGGTAAACCGACACCCCAAAACAGCCTATTTTCTATGAATTGAGTTGTGCATGTTTGTTAGTTTATAAAGTGTCGAATCTGCGATATTTGGTACTCGTACATACTTGATGATTGTATAAATGGTGTATCGCGTATTGTAGTCTATATTACGAATATGTGCCTAAAGCTACTCGGTAATGTAGTTGTGACAACTTGTATGCATGTTAATTGTTAGATGTGTGTAAGATTTGCTCGAATTACATAAACGACCCCTAATGTTCTTGGTAACCATAATAAGACGTGGTTGACCATACTAGCTCACATAACTTAATCTGCCGAGCTAATCTAAGGTGATTTCACACATTTTACTAAAAGCATGTGTTCCCGGTGGTTGGGAACAGACAACACTTTCCCTAGTTTAGGATTGCCTAGTATTCCTGTGGATGGAATACTGTTAATTTACTATTTATACTGCATGTCTTTAGCGGACTAAACGAAACTCTATCTGAAAGGTCCCACACAATTATACCGATTAATCGTCAGGGCCTGGCGAACGGGATATTAGTTAGTTGCGCTATTATGTTTGACAAACCTCACACCGCGCCGCAGAGGATGGGAATGAACTTTTATGCCTGGGCAACTGGTCAATGATGATAGGCAATGACTTGGGGCACCAACAGCATTACAGTTAGTTTCGGTATGGCACAGTTTAGTAGCTTAAAGATGGGGTGGCTCCCCATGACATGTTTTATAAAAGTGAGTAACTTAGCAACCTACGTTTTTGCAACAACACTAACAAACTGTGAATTCGCCAACTTTATGTTGACACGTTACTACATGCTTTGCAGGTCGTTAGGTATATTGCAGGAGCTTGCACAGTGGGAGTGTCGTTGATGCGGAGAATCATTGATGGGTTTTATTAAACAATTATGGTTTTATACTTTTTTGGAATTTAAACTTTATGCTTCCGCTGTTAACTTAGCCTTTGTTTTGGACCTTTGAACACTTAGTCACTAATCGTATTGATGGTGATGGGTTTTTATTTATTTTAATTAATGGTTCAATATGATTGGTGGCATGATCCTGGTTAGTCACACGCCTCACGGTAATACTCCGCATGTGGAATTTGAGGGTGTGACACCCCGGCCCCACCCTGAGAGCAGGAGCCGTGAACCAGTCAGGTGGTACCGGTGTTTATTAAATATGCAACGGGAAATTTTTCATCAGGATCGTAGTTAGAAAATAATTTCAAAGTTTGTAAAACACCAAACTTTTAATATTAAACAAATGGGCTAAAACCCATATTCCATTCAAATGTTTTTATAGGGATAAACCTAATTGATAAAACATAAATTTCTTCTTTTATTCAGGTAATTATAGTCAATTTATTTAAGCCTTCAGTGCTCCATAGCAGGCTTCTGTTACTTTCACAGTAAGTTACCTGAAACGCGTTTGAAAACATTTTATCAGCGAAAAATACTGGTGTATTCATTCTATTTTATAAAAAGACACATTGTTATAACTTTACAATATCAAGGGGAATTACAATGTTTATATCTATCAATTATTCAACACAGTATGTGACTGAGGAAAATCCCATGTTCTTGTGGTCACATTACTTTGGGTCCTGTCACCCAATAGTAACGGTTTCTGTCACACCCTTGGTAACTGTGGACTAGTGATGTATACAAAACCCCAATACCGGCAATAATTATAGAATACAAAGACTTAATCACTGTAAGTATAACTGAAAAACATTTAGGTTTTTGCAAAGCATTTTAATAAAAAGTGTATCACAATAATGTAATAAAAAGAAGAATGACTCACTTTGTAGACTTTAGGGTTTAACTAAAAGCCTCCTGGTAATATTTCTTGGTATAATTCCCGAGTTCTTAATAAAATATACAATGCACTCGTGTTAGTGTAATAACCCAACTCAAACTTCATCGATACATCACGAAATCAAAACCCCAACGTAGTTAACAAAGTGTAGCCTTATTCAGGCAGCACCTTAACATCCGTTGTTGGGTTCAGGATCGATCGGACAGGGTATCGAATCAGTGATCAGCGGTTAAAACACTTACAATGGGGCAACGCCTTGTAGGATTAGGATGTAATACTTAAAGAAATGGATATATAGTAGAGAGTAGAGAGGGCGAGAGAGAGTAAGAAAGGAAAGAAATGTGAGCAGCTTAGATTGTTCACCCAAGTCTCTATTTATAGTTAAATTTGAAACTTGGAAAGCAGGAAAATTTGATTCTTTCTAATCTAAAATGAGACACGTACTCACAACATTCACAATTCATATGTTGATTATTTTATTATTTTATATATCATAATTAATTCAGTTGCTTCGCTCATTTATTTTTTATAACTTCTAAAATATGACGTTTTATAAAACGATGAATATGTCATTAGAACGAACATATTTTTATCTACATTTTGACCTATGTTTCGTTAAAAATGAAGTAAGGTCAATTATAATGTATTTTTATTATTTAATTATTAAACGGTTCATATGTTCGTCTAGATACCTCATATTTATAACAGTAAACTTACTCATAATCTATCTGTTTAATAATATAAGTTTTATATACTTTATTTTAGTATAAAAAATGGAAATGTTACATTCTCCCCACCTTGTTTTAAATTGCGTCCTCGAGATTTAGGCTACGATTTCTCCTTTAGGTGCGTTTTAGTTAATACAAATAGTATTAAGGTAAATGGCATAGACATGTTTAAATGAATACGAGGATATTATACAACATTTGGAAATCAACAGTTCAAATGAATTAGTTTCAGAAATCGAGGTCAAATGAACGAGGTGAAATGATATAATTTCCAAGGTGACTAAGTTTACATGGGTCAAACCAAAATAGAGATTTATGATCAATAGATATCTAAATTGAATGTTTACAATTTGTAAATTACTTTTAGAAACAATAGGATTCATTGTCAAAGGAAAACTTACTTTAGTTGTCAATTAAGGAAGACTCAGAATCAACAAGCTCAAATGAAATAGAAGCACGAAAATAATTTGTCAACTATCAAACCATGACATAAGAAAAATCAATATGTTGACATTTAATAAATTGCAAGGATACACCGAAATACAATAGAGTTTAGTGTATCATTGTCTTAATACATAATTGCATTAAGACTACTTTTACATGATGACTCCAGCGGTTGGGAGGACCGTGGAATATCCCCCTACTTTTACATGATGAGTCAAATGAAAGACATATGTAGTTTTGCATGAATTGTATGATTATGATTAGCCCAAGCTACAAGTTTATATTGACGCCGCAAGGTGTCGTAATGATTGAAATAGTTCAATAATTACGGTTACCGAACAAGTTCACCATGTTCGTAATCAACTGAAAGGTTTACTGAAGTAATTTTGGATATCCATTTCAAATAATTCTTATAGGATTTTCAATTGATGATGAAAGAACAAATGAATATCCTAGAATTTTCGATTAATGAGAGGTACACCAGAATATAACATGAATTTATGTACCCTTATCTTAACACATAATTATATTAAGACTGTTTTAAGATAATGAGCCAACAGAAAATAAACAAATCCGTACATCAGGTGTGTAAATAAGATTAGCTTAAGCTTCAAGTAAATGAAAACGCCACCACAAGGTGTCGTAACCAACAAATGATTCAATGAAGGTGAAGACTAAACAAGTCTACTATGATTCAAAACAAATGAAGTGCTTGTTGAGATTACTTTGAATATGATGGTCTCAATCCATCATATGGGACCTTGAATTAAATATATATTGGGAGCAAGTTCAAACAATTGAACTTGGTTTAGACATATTCCAACAATGAATACATGTATCGACAAGAGAAATTTCGACATGGTTATAATGAAAAACCATGTATGTAACTTGAAAAGAAAAGGAGTTTTCCAAGAAATCTGTTGACTCGATATCAAGGAGTTAACACTTTGTAATAATATAGGTTATCTAGATCACAATGCCAAGATTGAGTATAGCGAAATAATATTTGAACTATTGATAAAATAATCATTCGAAGTGAAACCACATGCGTAACAAACAATGCATGTGTAACATATGAATTTGTTAAGAAATGAAACAAATGAGTGTTCGTTTCCATGAAAGAAATCTTCGTGATACAATGACCATTAGGAGGTGTAGAAGTGTGAAAATATATTCACTATATGCAAAAGTCAGAATTTCAATAAAAGAAATTTCAGGACTTTACCTAAAATTTCGTGTGATGACCGGTTGTTAGGTGACCTTACTTATGGAATGTCGAACATAGTGTGATCATCATTAATGAGACAGGGGGAATGCGAAGACATGCGACTTCTTTTGCAGTGCCAAACATTGTGAGTAGCATTAAACTAGGTACCGTTTGTTGCGAAATCTCGTTTGAACGTACCTTAGCGTGATTCGTGTTGGTTGCATGATCATGTGGCAAATTGTCGTATTTCGGTCAGTAGTTCTCTTGCTGACGGGATTAGCATCGTTGTCATCATGCCTAATTGTGTTTTCCAAAAGACCTTGCCTCGAAAGTCGTATATGATGTGCTTTGTCATCCGTTGATGTATAGATTGAGTCTCATGCATATTTGCACATTAGTACTTTGTTTTACGTAGGTTACCTGCTCAGGTAAATAACATTTTCCTAAAGGCTTCTTATTACAGTTTCTACAGGTAGGTTGTACAAATGACCGTCCAATTCCTTTCCTTTTATAAGAATTATCAGAGCGGAATTATTTATAAGAACAACCATAGGCTGTGGCTTTCTTTTGTTTGGAAATATAGTTTTGACAAATATATCATTGTCTCCATTGACACTATGGCTAGGTTCGATGTGATGAGTATGCTTACAGCTAATTCTATTCACGTTTATATAACATTAGATTCCGTCGCAAGGAATGTTTTATTGAGACAGATGGTATTTTCAAAACATAACACGTTTCATGACTCATCTTTATAATGGCTTCATGTTTTCATATGAATCACCAGTGATAGTTTCTCTTATGTTTATCTACAAAAGATATTTGATTATTATATTGTGTATACCATCAAGAAATTCTATTATGTATAAGCATATATGTGTATATTTATTATTTATAAACATAAAATTCCAAATCTCTTGTTAATTTCAAAACTTACATAATATATATATAATACTAAATCATTTTGTAATATCTTTAATTTATAAAAATCCAACTATATAACCGATGGTACCAATCATCAAGCTCATTCCCATAAATTTTGTATACAAAACCCCAACATACCGGCAGTAATTGAAGAACTACAAAGACTCAATCACCACTTAATCACATTGTAAAACATTTAAGGTTTTGTAAAATATTACAAAAAGTTTAACAAAAATTGGATAAACTCACATTGCTATCTTAGACTCCGCGTAAGGGTTTCCTGGGATTAATCTATAATTGGATAAATGTACATAGGTTAGTATCATAACCCTTTGAAAATATTAATGATACCCTCCCCGAGACGGTATTCCAACAACTACGTCGGGCAGAACCACGACAGTTGTTACGGAACCCTAAATCAATCGGGCAGCGTATCTAGTACGAAACTGGGGTTATAATACTTACAACGGAGCAGGACCTCGCTAATTAGGGGGTATAATACTTGGAAATTATGCCTATAATGTGAGAATTCGAGATTGAGAAAAGAAAATGAACGATTTCTGGTTGAACCCGATGGCTCCTTTATATAGTTGCTGAAACTGACTCTCACGCGGCCCGCGTAACACATAAGTGGGGCTTACGCGGCCCGCGTCAAAGCTGGGTCAATGCGTAGCTCGTCCGGATCACCAACTAGACTTGACACGATGATGACACGTGTCATCACCGGGCTTTGCCACTTTTTTTATCTTACGCAGCCCGCGTAAGCATAGGGGGAATCTTACGCGGCCCGCCTAAACTAAAGAAAACTAATGAAATTAGGTTCTAATTTTGATACCGCCCGCGTAAGTGGTTGGGGTGGGTCTACGCGGCCCGCCTCAACTAAATAATCAGATTTTTATTTTATTTTTAATGCTATACTGTATTTCGGGCTCGGTTTTCACATACGGGGTGTATTTAAAGACATATTGAGACATTTTAAAATATAATAGGGTGTTGGAAATATTCAAGAGTGTCGGTTTTATTGAGGATTGTTACATCTGGGATTAGTGGTTGTGGGGCTACTAGTTGTTCCAGACTTGGGTCGGCAGCAGTTGTAGCTAGGATATGGAAATTGGCTAGGCTTCTATTAAGCATATCCTGTGTATAGGCATCTGTCTTTCGCTTAGCAGCTGCTAAAACTCTTTGCTGTTGCAACTTTCGCATTCTTTTCCTACGTGCAAAGGCTTCCTTACTGAACCATCCTCTTTTCTTATGAGGGAATGGCTCTTCTGACTGAGCTTTAAAGGCAAACATCCCTTCTTCCTGATCAGCAGAATACCCAGAAAGGGCAGGCTGTGAAGAGGTACCTTCACTCCTAGGTGAATCAGACAACTGACGACACATGTCTGAGGGTCCTTGATTACTCATACTGTAAACTAACAAATAGTCAAATAACACAAAATACATAATCACATAAATTATTTCCTAACACAAAATTTAAAATTTAAGTGTCAGCAGAACACTTCTTTGGCTTAGACCAGTGGCTAGGCTCTGATACCACCTTCTGTCGCAACCCCCGATCCCTTATCTGTCCCGGGAACGGGCGGACGCGAACTCAGAATTTCGGTGGTATCAGTTGGTTAATTTGGCAGCGGAAATTACATCAGGACCGTAGTTAGGAAATGTTTATCAGAGTAAAACCACCTCATTTGATATTAATAATCACATGGGTAAAATCCAAGTTTCTTATTACAATACATTTATAGAGATAAACCCTATTTTATTGAAATTACGAAACTGGGGTTATAATACTTACAACGAAGCAGAACCTTGCTAATTAGGGGGTATAATACTTGGAAATTATGCCTATAATGTGAGAATTCGAGATTGAGAAAAGAAAATGAACGATTTCTGGTTGAACCCGATGGCTCCTTTATATAGTTGCTGAAACTAACTCAGACGCGGCCCGCGTAAGAGTAGAAGAAGGTCTACACGGCCCGCGTTGACCTCCGGCCAATGCGTAGCTCGTCCAGATCACCAAATAGGCTTGACACGATGATGACACGTGTCATCACCGGGCTGCGCCACTATTTTGATCTCACGCGGCCCGCGTAAGCTTAGGGGGAATCTTACGCGGCCCGCCTAAACTAAAGAAAACTAACGAAATCGGGTTCTAATCTTGATACCGCCCTCGTAAGTGGTTGGGGTGGGTCTACGCGGCCCGCCTCAGCTTATTAATCAAATTTTAAAATTTATTTTTAATGCTATACTGTATTTTGGGCTCGGTTTTCATATACGGGGTGTATTTAAAGACATATTGAGACATTTTAAAATATAATAGGGTGTCGGAAATATTCAAGAGTGTCGGTTTTATTTGAGGATTGTTACATCCTCCCCACCTTGTTTTAGAGCTCGTCCTCGAGATCTACTGGAACAAGTGCGGATATTTCCTTTGCATTTCAGATTCAAGTTCCCATGTATACTCAGGTCCTCTTTTGGAGTCCCACTTTACTTTGACCAGAACTAGTCTCTTATGCTTGAGGTTCTTGACTTTCCTGTCTTCAATTTGTAGAGGCCTTTCTACAAACTTGAGTTGTTCATTTACCTCTATATCCTTAAGAGGTACTATCAGTGATTCATCAGCTAAACACTTTTTGAGATTAGATACATGAAATACATCATGTATTCCTGCCATTTCCTCTGGCAGTTGTAGCTGATAGGCTACAGGTCATATTCTTCTAATAATCTCAAAATGTCCAATATACCTGGGACTTAGCTTTCCCCTTTTTATGAATCTTACCACTCCTTTCCAAGGAGAGACCTTTAATAATACTTTATCTCCTACTTGAAATTCCAGTGGCTTGCGTCGGTTATCAGCATAACTCTTCTGTCGATCACATGTTGTTTTCAGTCGTTCCTTAACTTGAATAATCTTGTCGGTTGTTTCTTGCACTATCTCAGGACCAGATAATTGATTTTCCCCAATTTCTTCCCAACAGACTGGGGTTCGGCACTTTCGTCCATAAAGTGCTTCGAATGGTGCAGCATTGATACTTGTGTGATAACTATTATTATATGAAAATTCTATTAAAGGTAAGTGATCATCCCAATTACCTCCGAAATCAATTACACAGGCTCTAAGCATATCTTCCATTGTCTGAATTGTTCTTTCGCTTTGTCTGTCCGTTTGAGGGTGATAAGTCGTGCTTAGATTTAACTTGGTTCTCATTGCCTTTTGGAAACTTGACCAAAAATGAGAGGTAAATCGGCTATCCCTATCAGAAACAATTGATAAAGGAATTCCATGTAATGAAACAAATTCATTTACATATAATTTAGCTAACTGTTCCATATTAAAAGTTTCCTTCATTGGTAGGAAATGAGCTGACTTGGTTAGCCTATCTACAATCACCCAGATTGTATCATTGCCTTTCTTTGTTTTGGGTAGTTTGGTAACAAAATCCATTGTTATCAATTCCCATTTCCATACTGACATTTCTAATTGCTGTAATAGACCTGAAGGTTAAAGTTCATGGTAGGCAGTTTAAACCTTTGTAAATATGTCCTTTTGCTGTATATCTTCTACTTTATTTTTCTTGAACCTAATTTTAGGTCATAAACGACTGTTTCATTTGATGGGTCAAAATGATTTGTGTATATATGTAACATTCCCATTTTTATCATATAAGAATTATAGGTTTGTTTAAATTTATTAACCACTAGTAATTAGTTTTATTTTTAATATAATTATTCGACCCAAATAGTTCTAAAAACTATTTTATATATAGTTGGTTGGAATGTTATACTAATTAATTGGCTTGTATATGGGTGACATTTCTATTAAAATAAAAGTATATAAAAACTTATATTATTAGACAGGTAGATTACGGGTAAGTTGACTGTTAGAAATATGAAGTACCTAGACAGGGCCTAGGAACCGTTTAATAATTAAATAATAAAAATACATTATATTTGAACCTACTCCATTTTTAATGAAACTTGGTTCAAACTGTAGATAAAATTATTCTCGTTCTAATGACATATTCATTGTCTTATAAAACGTCATATTTTAGAAGTTATAAGCGCCAAATAAGTAAAGCAGTTAAATTAATTATAATATATATAATAATAAAATAATAATATTATTTGAATTTGTTATGGATGTGTACGTGTAACTTATATAATAGTAAAATAATATTTAAAATTTTTAATCTACAAATTGAGAATGTTGGATGAGTGGCATGAAAAGGCTATACGTGTGCACTTAGGTGGCTGTTTGGACATCATATAAATAGTAGGAGAAGATCACCATTTTTGTTGTTCAGTATTTTCGTCGCCTCTCTCTCTCTCTAGAGTTATACTTTTTATTTTTTATTTTCACCTATGATAATAATAAAGCCATGCCCCGTTTTAAGTGTTTTAACTCCCGATCACCGCTATCCTTTCCGATTGATCTGGAGCCCCATAACGCATGTCAAGCCTCTGCCCGACTAAGTTCGTTGGGGTTTCTGTCTCGTGACATAGGGATAAGGTTGAATTAGAGTTACTATACTTAACACGAGTGCAAATATATATATATATATATAGGGAAAGGTTAACATACAAAAAGCCTTATCGTACATCACATACGCGACAAGCGTAACTGTCGGATCAGGGTATAATCACGCATGGAACATATAATCACGCATGGGAACACATAATCACGCATGGAATCCAAAATCACGCACGTTATAATGATCAAAAATTGTAATTACGCATGTTATACACTTGGTCGCGTACGATAATGTACGATAAGGCCTTTTGTACATTATACTTTCTCTTTCTCTCTCTCTCTCTCTCTATATATATATATATATATATTTTTTTTAAAATAGCTCAGAAGTTATACCCAAGATTCTACCAGGAGGCTTTTTAGTTGAACCCTAAAGTTACA
Source organism: Helianthus tuberosus (assembly GCA_030545235.1). Classification (NCBI taxonomy): domain Eukaryota; kingdom Viridiplantae; phylum Streptophyta; class Magnoliopsida; order Asterales; family Asteraceae; genus Helianthus; species Helianthus tuberosus. The sequence continues at coordinate 155,529,547 of CM060364.1, read as the reverse complement.
AAGTGAGTCCATTCTCGTTTCTCACAGTTTTATCACCTTTTTGTGATACAATTATATAAAAAAAATGCTTTCCAAAATCCTAAATGTTTAACAGTTATACTTAGAGTGATTAAATTTTTATATTCTGTAATAACTGCCGGTATGGAGGTTTTATACATTACTTGACCCTCGTTACTATTGGCCAAAAAGTTAGCCAATAGTAACATGACCACCATCACAGGGGAAATTGTGCCCCAGTGGCCAATAGCCAATAACTAATATTACTTTTACATTAAATAATTAATAAATTTAATGTATGATTGAAATACATTTAAATAGTGTGTTTATAAAATAGAGTTTTATTAATCATTATTAAAATATATTAGTTATATTAAAGAAAATATAATCTACTATTGTATACTTTACACAGATCCCAGCTATTCCACAGTTTTGATATGATACCATTTTTTTATCTATATATGTATTTAGTGGTATCGTTATTCACGATATTTATACACATATAAATTGTAAAAAAAATGGTGTAACTTTAAAAATATGGTAGATATTAAACACTAGTAGGTTTAATTAATATTATTGTAAATACATATATGACACACATGGTATTACTTCTGTAATATTTAATATAAATATTTAATATATCCTAAGTAATAAAAGATTTAACGTGTATTATAAACTATAAACCTTAATATATATCTTAAACGATATATGTCAATTATATATTTAACTTTTAATATATAAGATATATCTCGAGAATTGTAGTCACGTTAATATAATAAATAATAATTTAAAATTATTTAATTAATGTATTATATTTGATAAAGTTATAGCTATTAATTTGACAGAAAATGATATATTTCATTTTCTGGACTAATTGGTTTTGTGCCATAGAAAATATATTTGACGAAGTAATGTCACGAGACACTACTAAGTTCAGAGTCACTAGTTGAGAGAATGATCAACAATGATATGACCACAAATATGATCAGAGTCACTAGTTGAGAGAATGATCAACAGTGACATGACCAAAGGCACTAGTTGAGAGAACGATCAACAGTGTTATGACCAGAGTTACTAGTTGAAAGAATGATCAACAGTGATATGACCACAATTACTAGTTGAGAGAATGATCAACAGTAATATGACCCGAGTCACTAGTTGAAAGAATGATTAACAGTGATATGACCACCGTCACAGGAATCGCCTAGTGACAGATACTTTGAATAATAATAAAATATAATTACTTGATAAATTCACTATTGGATGAAAGTTAGCCAATGAGTGATATGACCATCGTCACATCGGAACTGGCACCATGTGACAAATACTGATTGAGTTTTTGGGTAAATATAAACAAATATAAAAACCTTGATGCTGTAAAGTATAACAATATATTTTATAAAAAATGGAATGAACTCGCCAGTATTTATTACTGATAAAATGTTTTCAAAACACGTTTCAGGTAACTTGATGTAAGGATAGTAGAAGCCAGCTATGAAGCACTAAAGGCTTAAATAAAGTGGCTATAATAAAAAGAAGAAAATTATGTTTTATTTATTTGGGTTTATCCCTATAAAAACAGTTGAATTGAAAATGGGTTTGAGCCCGTTTATTTAATATTAAAAGTTCGGTGTTTTACAAACTCTGAAATTATTTCCTAACTACGATCCTGATGAAAAAAAAAATTTCGCTGCGTAATTAATAAACACCGATACCATCTGACTGGTTCACGGCTTCCGCTCCCGGGATGGGTCGGGGGCTGTGACAGAAGGTGGTATCAGAGCCACTTGTTTAAGCTATTTAGGTGTTCTTTTAATACCTAATCGGAAACAATAAAGTTAGGAAATTAATACAAAGTAACATATGTGTTATTTTTGTAGATTTAAATATATGTATATATGTATATATATATATATATATATATTTGCACATATGATTCTTGAAAGTATTGTTTTGTTTTAATTATTACAGTGATATTAATAATTGAAAATGTTTACAATTCAGATGTCGAATGAAGTATCACATAATCCAGAAGTTCATGCTAATAATGAAAATCCTTTGGATAAAAATGCTATAGAAAATCTAATAGCCTAAGGAATAGCTAATGCTATACCTTTAATAAATAAAGCAGTTAAAAACCCCGTAGAACCCACCAAAGTTGTGAGTAGCAAGCATACTCGCGACGACAGTTTTAGCCATAGTGTCAATGGAGGCAATGATGATATTATCAAAACCCCATTTCCCAAGAAAAAGAATGCGATGACTCTCGGATGTACCTACAAAGAATTTCTAGCTTGTAAAGCAACTGAGTTCGCCGGCAGTGAAGGAGCCACGGCTGCTCTGCGATGGCTGGAAAAGACGGAAGCTGTTCTTAAAATCAGCAAATGTGCCGAAGAAGATAAGGTGATGTATGCGTCCAACCTCTTTAAAGAAGAAGCCTTAGAATGGTGGAATACAATTCTTCAGGAAAAAGGAAGTGAGATGGCTTATGCCATGAACTGGGAAAAATTCAAGGAAATGACAGAAAGGAAATTTTGTCCCCCTTATGAAAAGGAACGAATAGCTAACGAGTTCCTAAATCATAAAATGATAGATGTAAATTGTCGGGAGTACACGACGACGTTCTTCGAGTACGCAAGAATGGTACCAACTCTGGCTTCGCTAGAACCCGTACTAATTTCTCGTTATATTTGGGGATTAGTTAGCGAAATCCGAGACATGGTCATGGCCGCTAGACCAGAGACTATCGAAGAAACAGTCGAACTAGCTAACATCCTGAAAGATGGACTAATCCGCACAAGAGAAGAAAACAAGAAGAAAGAGTTGGCCCAGAAAATTTCCTAAGAATTCAAGAAGAAAGGAACTGAACCGTCATTGGAGCAACCTACCTGCAAAAGTTGTAACAAAAAGCATTCAGAAAGATGTCGTTGTAGGAGAACACCCTACTGTGACTTCTGCAAGATGACCGGGCATATAGAGGAAGAGTGTAGAAGGAAAACTAATATTTGTTACAATTGCGGAGAGATAGGACACATCAAACCATATTGCCTGAAACTGACTAAAGCACCCGACAACAAGGCCAGAAAAACAGACGGAGCTAAGAAGAACGCGCGAGCATTCGTACTTACTACGCAAGAAGCAGAAATGATTCCAGACGTACTCGCTGATATGTAATATCTAAGTTAAGTTATTATTTAACCCAAGTACAAATCAAAGTTTATAAAATAAATGCATCCTGTCAAGTACTTCATCTATTCAGAATCATAACAGACTTGTTTGATCTTCGCTTTCATTGAATCATTTAATTGGTTACGACACCTTGTGGTGGCGTTTTCTTTAATTTGAAGCTTGAGCTAATCTCATTCTCACACCTGATGTACGGATTTATTTATTTAATTTCTGTTGATTCATTATCTTAAACTGTCTTAATACAATTATGTGTTAAGATAAGAGTACACAAATTCGTATTATATTTCGGTGTACCTCTAACGTTTCTTTCATCATTAATCGAAAAATCTATGATATTCATTTGGTATTTCATCATCAGTTGAAAATCCTATAATATTTATTTGAAATTTACTTCATTAAAACTTTCAGTTGATTATGAAAACGGTGAATTTGTTCGGTCACCGTAATTATTGAGCTAGTTCAATCATTTCGACACCTTGCGGCGTCGATATAAACTTGTAGCTTGAGCTAATCATAATCATACGAATCATTCAAAACCACGTATGTCTTTCCTTTGATTCATCATTCAAAGGTAGTCTTGATACAATTATGTATTAAGACAATGATACACTAAACTCTATTGTATTTCAATAAATGTCAACACATTGATTTTTCTCATGTCATGATTCGATAGTTGACAAATCATTTCCGTGCTTCTATTTCATTTGAGCTTGTTGATTCTGAGTCTTCCTCAGTTAACAATCAAAGTAAGTTTTCTTTCTATTGTTTCTAAAAGTCATTCACAACTTGTAAATATTCAATTTAGATATCTATTGATCATATATCTCATTTGACTTAAACCTAGTCACCTTGAAAATTATATCATTTCATCTTGTTCATTTGACATTGATTTTTTTCAAATAATTCAGTTGAACCATTGAGTCCTATTTATTGTACAACTCATATTCACAAAATTTGATGTTTTGATTCTGTATCATTTACCTTAATATTGTTTTTATTGCCTAAGACGTGACATAACTCTAAAAGAGATATCGTAGCCCAAATCTCGAGGACGAGATTTAAACAAGGTGGGGAGGATGTAACATTCCCATTTTTATCATATAAGAATTATAGGTTTGTTTAAATTTATTAACCACTAGTAACTAGTTTTATTTTTAATATAATTATTCAACCCAAATAGTTCTAAAAACTATTTTATATATAGTTGGTTGGAATATTATACTAATTAATTGGCTTGTATATGGGTGACATTTCTATTAAAATAAAAGTATATAAAAACTTATATTATTAGACAGGTAGATTACGGGTAAGTTGACTGTTAGAAATATGAAGTACCTAGACAGGGCCTAGGAACCGTTTAATAATTAAATAATAAAAATACATTATATTTGAACCTACTCCATTTTTAATGAAACTTGGTTCAAACTGTAGATAAAATTATTATCGTTCTAATGACATATTCATTGTCTTATAAAACGTCATATTTTAGAAGTTATAAGCGTCAAATAAGTAAAGCAGTTAAATTAATTATAATATATAATAATAAAATAATAATATTATTTGAATTTGTTATGGATGTGTACGTGTAACTTATATAATAATAAAATAATATTTAAATTTTTTAATCTACAAATTGAGAATGTTGGATGAGCGGCATGAAAAGGCTATACGTGTGCACTTAGGTGGCTGTTTGGACATCATATAAATAGTAGGAGAAGATCACCATTTTTATTGTTCAGTATTTTCGTCGCCTCTCTCTCTAGAGTTATACTTTTTATTTTTTATTTTCACCTATGATAATAATAATAAAGCCATGCCCCGTTTTAAGTGTTTTAACTCCCGATCACCGCTACCCTTTCCGATTGATCTGGAGCCCCATAGCGCATGTCAAGGCTCTGCCCGACTAAGTTCGTTGGGGTTCTGTCTCGTGACATAGGGATAAGGTTGAATTAGAGTTACTATACTTAACACGAGTGAAAATATATATATATATATATATATATATATATATATATATATATATATATATATTTAAATAGCTCAGAAGTCATACCCAAGATTCTACCAGGAGGCTTTCTAGTTGAACCCTAAAGTTACAAAGTGAGTCCATTCTCTTTTCTCACAGTTTTATCACCTTTTTGTGATACAATTATATAAAAAAATGCTTTCCAAAATCCTAAATGTTTACCAGTTATACTTACAGTGATTAAATTTTTATGTTCTGTAATAACTGCCGGTATGAGAGGTTTTATACATTACTTGACCCTCGTTACTATTGGCCAAAAAATTAGCCAATAGTAACATTACCACCGTCACAGGGGAAATTGTGCCCTAGTGGCCAATAGCCAATAACTAATATTATTTTTACATTAAATAATTAATAAATTTAATGTATGATTGAAATACATTTAAATAGTGTGTATATAAAATAGAGTTTTATTAATCATTATTAAAATATATTAGTTATATTAAAGAAAATATAATCTACTATTGTATACTTTACACAGATCTCATCTATTCCACAGTTTTGATATGATACCATTTTTTATCTATATATGTACTTAGTGGTATCGTTATTCACGATATTTATACACATATAAATTGTAAAAAATAAAAATAAATGGTGTAACTTTAATAATATGGTAGATATTAAACACTAGTAGGTTTAATTAATATTATTGTAAATACATATATGACACACATGGTATTACTTCTGTAATATTTAATATAAATATTTAATATATTCTAAGTAATAAAAGATTTAACGTGTATTATAAACTATAAACCTTAATGTATATCGATATATGTCAATTATATATTTAACTTTTAATATATAAGATATATATCGGGAATTCTAGTCACGTTAATATAATAAATAATAATTTTAAATTATTTAATTAATATATTATATTTGATAAAGTTATAGCTATTAATTTGACAGAAAATGATATATTTCATTTTCTGGACTAATTGGTTTTGTGCCATAGAAAATATATTTGACGAAGTAATGTCACGAGACACTACTAAGTTCAGAGTCACTAGTTGAGAGAATGATCAACAGTGATATGACCATAAATATTACCAGAGTCACGAGTTGAGAGAATGATCAACAGTGACATGACCAAAGACACTAGTTGAGAGAACGATCAACAGTGTTATGACCAGAGTCACTACTTGAAAGAATGATCAACAATGATATGACCACAATTACTAGTTGAGAGAATGATCAACAGTAATATGACCCGAGTCACTAGTTGAAAGAATGATCAACAGTGATATGACCACCTTCACAGGAATCGCCTTGTGACAGATACTTTGAATAATAATAAAATATAATTACTTAATAAATTCACTATTGGACGAAAGTTAGCCAATGAGTGATATGACCACCGTCACATCGGAACTGCCACCATGTGACAAATACTGATTGAGTTTTTGGGTAAATATAAACAAATATAAAAACCTTGATGCTGTAAAGTATAACAATATATTTTATAAAAAAAAATGGAATGAACTCGCCAGTATTTATTACTGATAAAATGTATTCAAAACACGTTTCAGCTAACTTGATGTAAGGATAGTATAAGCCAGCTATGGAGCACTGAAGGCTTAAATAAAGTGGCTATAATAAAAAGAAGAAAATTATGTTTTATTTATTTGGGTTTATCCCTATAAAAACAGATGAATTGAAAATGGGTTTGAGCCCATTTATTTAATATTAAATTTCGGTGCTTTACAAACTCTGAAATTATTTCCTAACTACAATCCTGATGAAAATTTTTCCGCTGTGTAATTAATAAACACCGATACCATCTGACTGGTTCACAACTTCCGCTCACGGGATGGGGTCGGGGGCTGTGGCAATATATACAATAGAATTGTTAACAACTAGCACATAATGAAAAGCTAATTGCTTTGTGTATGTTTTCTGCATTTTAACATTAAGAAATTAAAACTTGTGATGCAGGTTCTTAGTGAATTCACTCATGGTAAAGACCGCAAAGTAAGCAAGACAGAATTTAAAAAAGTTCTTTTAGATTTTCTGATCGGGATGGCTGCGGGATTAAAGCGAGATCCTATTGTTATTCTACGCATAGATGGAGAAGACTTACTAGAATTCATTTACAGCCCGGGTATTTGAACCCGAGATGAGTTCTGCATTCTCTGAATTGGAGATCCCGAATGGATCACTTACTGAGTACATTAACAAAGCTTTTGAGAAACTTACGGTAGATAAAGGCATGCCTCCGGTTTTAGATTCATGGGTAATTCTTCCGTCAAAATCTTACTTTTTTTAATCGTTATTTTTTCATTATTTTAATAGTTTTCACTGAAGGTAGCAATATCGACTCATTGATTTGTGAATGAGTTGTTCTCCCTGTAGAGCTGCTAAGCCCAGTCCTATGTTACATAACTATTAAAGTTTTAATGAAAACACAACCATGACATATGTAGTTGATTGATTAATTATGGATTTTAGTACAAACGGTCCCAAATTATTTAAACATTGTCCAAAAACATAAGTTGTTCATTTATGTCCAAAAAAAGATGGATTTAACTTCAATATTTTGTTTCTACTTCACTTATTTTCATTTTTTGTTCATGTGTTTAATGTTTCTTTTTCATACATTGACACGAATAACCGTCGATCTTAATAATACAATTCCATCAGGTATGCAACCCCTTCATTCTTTGAATTTTAACTTTTTATATTTTTTTTTCATTTTGATGATGTATGTGTTAATTTTTGTTTCCATCAGTTTGATTTTTGTTTAATTTTGATGAACTATTGCAGTTGATTGGCACACAACAAAATGAATTTTGAAAGATTCATGGAAGTTGGTATGAAACTTGATGCAAAATAATGAGAAATGACTGAGCAATTGGGAAATTTTATTGAAGGGGTTGGAGAAGGTGCAAGCTATTAGGTTTGAGCCAAGAAATTCAAAGTAAGTAATATCACAATCTAACTATTTAAGGAAATGGTGGTGAAAGGCTTAAGTCATAAGGTTGTTGTAGTGTCGATGAAGTATGCATCAAGTTTGTATAAGAACCCAAATTAGGTTTTAATAAAAATGAATTTTATGTTAATAGAAAAGTTAAGAACTTCAAATATTTTTCTTCATTTGTTGTTGCAAATGTTTTTCTTCATTTATTGATTAGACGTCTAACATAAAGGATTAACATGTTATTTTTTTTAAAGCAGGTTATTCTAAATTAGCCTCAGGGTGATTTTGGACGGGAATGAATGTGAGCCACTTTGGAGTCGGGATCCGTTCCTAATCCGGGTATCTTTTTTTTATCATTTAAAAGCTATTGAAGTGTTGGTTACCGTTTCACATACGATTTTTGGCATTCTTTTAGGATAAAGAATGATGACAGGATGATTCAAGCAGAGGGTGGTGTGGATGCTCTTTCTTAAGATGAACTTCGTGAAGATTGTAGAGAGCGGGGTATGCTTGGATTCAGTGGAGAAAACGCTTTAGCGGTTTTTTTTTTTACTTTCACACATGCAACTTTATTTGGCTGTAATTAGTGGAGCAAACTAGAAATCAAATTGTTATTTACTTTAAAGTAATTTTAGAGTGGAGTTTTGGATAGAGTTGTGTATTCAGCCTCTGAGTTGGTCTATTGAGTGAAGCTAGAGGTTGATTTTAGGAGGGAAGCAATATTAGCTGACCTACACTTCTTTGGAGGCGGGATCCGTTTTAAAGTGGGTCAAATTCTGGATTCGGGTTACCCGTCTCTCAAATACGAACCCCTTATATTCTTATTTTCTACATTTTTTCATTCACCTTTTTTTTTTTTTACAAAACCTTAATGAAACCAGTTTCCTAATCCTCTTCTTGTGACAAGCGATTCCACAACAATCGAAACAAAGGTGTCTTGCACATCATGAAGAAGAAATTCTTAGGGTTTTCAATTCTTCCACTACAAGGTGAGTTTATCTTACAATTATTTTCTTTTTTTTTAGTTTTCTCACGAATTCGATTTTGAGATTAGGGTTTATTTTTTGTTCAGATTATGTTATTTTACAAATCAGTTCAGATTAGGGTTGTTTTTTGGACATCGATTTGTTTTTTCCTGTCGATTGCAATGAGGTGTAACCGGTGGCGGCGGCTTACAAGTAGGGTATTTGAGTGCCATATTTGCTCAATCTTTGCAGTTATTTCATCCATCAATATTTGTTATTCACGGCTTTATCGTGTTTCTGCTGTTCGAAGCCCTAATTAGAACAGGTCAGTTCTCGATCCCATACATGATATAACGATTTTGTGTTTTCCGATTTCCGCTATTTGATTTGTATTACTAGCTGCGATCGTCCATTCATTAATCTACATATATTTTATCTGTAATTTGTAAAATAAATATGTTATTTGCAGGTTTGTTAGGGTTCAGATTTATGCATAAGTAGTTTGTATTCTGTACATCAGTGTTAGATTTAAATTGCAATAAATATAGATTGATTCATTTTTATGATTCATTTTGTAGCAATGCAAAGAGGGGCAAGATGTTCATCTTGATCAGGTTAAAGCGGTGTTGCTGGAGTGTGCCGGCCACTTTGGCTTGTGTGCAAGTGTGGAAGCGAAGGGTAATAAAGTGGTTTAGTGATTTGGTGGTTTCATATCAATGTAGTTCTTTCCATTTACGTTTTTTTCAATTCGTATGTAGTGAAATTGGCTGAATTTATGAAATGTTTTTAGAGCTTTATTGGTATTGGAATTGAATGCGGATTTCATTAAATTTTACAATGAAGGATTTAACCATTAAAAATAGTTTAAAGGGACTTGTGCTGTTTTTTTGATATTATGTAGGGCTTTTTTAACAATTGTCTTTTTTAATGAAATGTCGATTTTTTCTTGAAGTTAATCATTTTGTTGTGGAGATAGGTAATCCACTTTTGGACTTCAATACAAGTTTCAATTCAAGGGGGAGGGAGATAGAGATGTTCATGGTTCGGTTCAAAATCATGAAATTGATCACCAGTTTGTGATAAGCATGACATATTGGATGAAAAAGTAAGTAAATACACCCTTCTAATAGTTTTAAAACTCTTAAGATATACGTATATTTTATTGAATGTGATAATTTTACTGAGTATATGTTAATTTTACATTGCCAGATTTAGCGATTGTCGGTTGTCACATCTTGGAGGGTGGAATGAATCTTTTCATTTGTGAGTTTGTAGTATTCCAAGATGTAAAAAGAGGAGTGTTGATTTTAAGTGAGGTAACTATTGGTACAATAAACTTTGTAATAACTTATATTATTTGTGAATGTTATAAAGTGCAAACTTAGGGTTTAAAATATGTAAGAACTGATCTGAATTCAAATACATTAAAATCATGTACGTTGTCTTATGTTCTCATGTCCTTCCCTTGATTTATATTTTGTTAACTCTAGAGAGTAGCATATGATTTCTTGAAAGTTGGATGCATTACCTCCACTTGTGAGTCCTTTATCCTTGCATAAATTGTTATATTTTAGCTTCTTTTGTTCGTAACTTATAATACATTAAGCAAGGGTACCACTTTTCCTAGCGCCTAGGTTATGATAATAATTGATTATACCTTTGTATTAATTACATACCTTTTTTTCACACACATGGTCAATTGTACGTAGCTTTATCGAGGGTTACAAGACGAGATGGAATCAAGCTAAGAATACTTGACAACGAAGGCAGACTTACAAATAAAACATTGGATGTTGTATATAAAGAGATCTTTAATGAGTTGTGAAATTTTTATGGTTTTCATGTATTTCCGTTATTTCACGTACTTTCTATGATATATGTTAATATTTGAATGTACATGTAATAAATTATTTACATATTAAAGTTTAAATTTTTTGTTGTGTAGCCACCCGTGTATTACACGGGTACTTAAACTAGTTAAATATTAATTGAAAAGAAAACTTTTGATTAGTTAGGGATGGTTTTGGTATGAGTTTGGGACCAGCATAAGTAATCTCAATCTCATATACATTTATAAGACTATGTCCCATAACCTTCGACCGACTACTCAATACCCGTACACATGATAGTTTGTTAAAGATTACACGTTGATTTCCTAAATAACTTATTATTGAACGAACGATTCACTGAGGTATTAACTTGGCAATTGCGTGTACATTGTAGCAAGCTCACAAGTTTGGAAAATACACCCGCGCAAGAACTAAGGTGAGTCGCGTGTGCTTCCCAATTCCCATTTTACTCAAAACTTTTCTAGGAAAATACACCCGCACAATTTTTGCACTATCATTAACCCAAGGTGGAGCTGCCTAAGTATATGAGTAGTACTATTAGGAGAATCCCCCCCCCCCCCCCCCCCCCACACACACACACACACACACTTTCAGATCTTGGCATCGTTGAGGTATATATTCTTGCATGTTTGACCCATACATTACTATATCTAATTGTGTATTTGTTTCTTATATTCAAGAGCTTGCCGAGTTTTAATAAGCGTATTTCTTTTTAGTATGTATTTCTGATAAACCATGTGACTGGGAAGACTAGGGATAGTACCCGAGCCTTTATTGGAGTTTAGCATCTGAACACAGGCTTACTTGAGAATAAATGATCTTTGCTAAAAGAATTATTGTGGACCTTAAACAACCTACATTTAGAAGCGTTGATAGATATTAAACTCATTCACATGGGTAGGGTTGGGGTAAACGGGTATGCATGACATGGTTAATCAGCTCAGGTATCGTCTAATACCATAGTTATCCCATACCTACAAAATGTTTAGAAGTAATCCTATACATGTTTGAAATGTTCTGGGTTTACCTATCGAGTTTGGGTTTGTTTGTCGTCCTTAGAAAGAGTGATATTGATCGTGGGGGAGAAAAATGTAGGTACGCTACATTGTTAAAGTGAATATTTAAACTTATCAAACCTATTGTGAAATGTACTTATTTCAATAAAAATATAAATTTATAACATAAAATGTTACGTATAATTATTTGTATTATACATTCTTAAATCATCAAATATAACATTCAAAATGTATAAAAAAAAAGTAAAATCAAAGAATCGTAAGGAACACTTTTAATGCGTGATCCAACCATGAATCAAGTCATCAACCTTTCAAATTTTGGTAAGCTTCAACAAAAGCCCCAACTTGGTAAAAATTCTTAAACCTACTTGTCAATTTAGTTGCTTTGAAAGAGTCACAAGAGATCTTTGCTCTACCGTTTTCAAAGTTTGATGAAACTGTTTTAAACTATTGATTTACATGTTTATGTTTGAATTGTTATTTCATTTCTAAATTATATTTGTATTTCTGATTTAGTTTTTCTATTGTTTTATAAATGTCTAATAATATAAACACTAGTAAAAAAGATTTGTGAACTTTGAGACTGACCCGCTTGAAGGGATGTTTACTCTTTGGCCAAGGGTTGTGCTTGTGTTCAGTTGGGCAAGGGAAACACGCTTGTGTGGATTTTACACAGATGTCCCCTCTTGTTGGGCTCAAGGATAACTGGTTCGTAGCTAGCTATGTTGTGTTGAAGGCAGAATCAGGGAAAATTGCTAAGCATGGGAATGAATGCGCTGAGAATCAACATGTCTTTATCTCCCTTGTTTTTGATACCTTTGGGTCTCTTGCACATAAAGATGTCGGTTTCCTGTATAGAGTGCAGCGGGTCATGCACAACAATCTCTCAACATTTAAGAACCATAGCTCTGTTTCCGGTAGGATTGATTTTGCTATTCAAACGGGGGGTTATGGCGCAACTTGCTTCCCGTTTACATGGCACTCTATTGTAAATTCCTGATGGCTTGTAATGAAAGGTATTACATTTGACGATCCGAATTATAACGAAAAAAAGTTATGTATAACTAAGTAATTTAAGTAACAAAGTCTTTTTAGTTACTTTTACAGAACAATGAATATTGGATTAGAAAATTATCACACTGTCACACGCTACTTAATTTTAGAGTAAACTGTAATTTTATCCCATGTGGTTTGGGGGGGGCTAACACCTTACCCCCTGTTTTCAAAAAATTGTTGTCTTACCCCTTGTGTCTGGGCAATTGAATCAATCTTGAACCCTGGACCTAAACTCTGGTAAAGTCAACATTTACCCACTAACAGTCAAAGGGTAAAATGGTCATTTTGCCTTTTCAGTCTATCATTTTTACACCCTCATCATCTCTTCTTCTTTCTTGTTCGCCTTTCATCAGTTCGGGATTTTGTGACAAATAAATAACAATAAGTTTCTAACGACCACATTGTAAACTGAGAATTAAAATACAAATTACATTGATGATGGATACAATATTAAAAATTGATGAATGCCCACAAAATCCAGCCAGCTCTATGTATATTATTAGACCAGTTTCTTTCCTGTTAGTATAGTTTTTTGTAAAATTATGAATCGAAATTTAAAGTTAACTAAGCTCAAGTTCTATGTCAAATCGAATTAAGAATAGAAGTTAAAGCACAGGTTGTGGGACTTTTCTAAACCTTATATTCTATAAAAAAAAAAAAAAAAACCCTTAATATTAGTAGTGTTCATTTGCAATAACACTTCCAGAAACTTAGGGTGGAGGGAGTGGTTGCGGGGAAAGCTTCGGGGAGTGGCAGTCACCGCGCAGCAAGGTGATGCCACCCCATCTTCGGTGAGTGGTGATTGTCCAAGTCGGTGTATACTCACCGAGTGAGAATTCGAAAGAGAAGAGAAGATAAAGATGAGAGAGAGGGAGTTAATGGTGGGCCCCACTCTTTTTCAACCAATCACAATTTTTTAAATGAGTAAAATGCACGGATAGTCCTTGTGGTTTGGTGAAATTTCACCTTTAGTCCCAAACTTTTCAAAATTACACTCTTAGTCCCTGTGGTTTGACGATTTGTTACTCGGATAGTCCCTGTTGTGGTGTTCTACGGTGGGTTTTTGATGATGATCAAAACGGTGGACGTTGGATCCAATGTTGATCAAAACGGTTTTATTTCCTTTTTGTTTCAATCAGCCAACACTATAATTAATTCTGAACTCGCTTTTCCGGTGATCGCAGAAGATAGTCGGAGATAAATCATAGTTGTAGCGGTGATGAGTTGATGATGGTTTGATGATGGCTGACGAACTCGTTTTTCCGGTGACTTAGGTAGTGTCGCCGGCAAGAAGGTGGGGTTAAGGGTGGTGTTAGATGGAGAAGAAAGGGTGAGGTTGAATATGATGTTTTGGTGGGTCCCACAACTATTTATTAATGGATTTCTTTTAATGTTTTAAACTTTTTTTTAATAAGTAACGGTATTCTTATCATTTTACATGCACTTAACTGAAAAATTTAACTGCCATCCATGGTAGGGACTATCCGAGTAACAAATCGTCAAACCACAGAGATTAAGAGTGTAATTTTGAAAAGTTTGGGACTAAAGGTGAAATTTCACCAAACCACAGGGACTATCCGTGCATTTAACTCTTTTTAAATTGTTTACCACTCTCCATGTGTTTTGACCATTGTTAGTGATTGAGTGCAAAATGGGGAGTGGAGTGGGAACTTGACATGGCATGACATGACATTATTGGTTAGAAAATAGTTTAAACACTCACCATTTGGTGACCACTCCCTCCACCCTTAGATGGTAAAATCTCACTGCAAGAGTGCAAGTAAATCTCTACCATAGTCTTCCAATTTCTTGAGTATGTAAATGAGTTTTGAACTTAGGGTAGAAATAAATTCTAATGCCTGAGTGTGACCCGTAGTTTGGAATCATTACATATGACACAATCCGCCATAAACTCCGACAAGCAAAGCCACTCGGCGAAAACACATCGGAATCCAATCAGGTTATTCCTTTAAAACCTGTTTAAACCCTTAACTATCACGACACTCCATGATTCTTGGAAGCAGTGACGGATTTAGAAACTTTTTTCACTGGGTTCCTTTTGGTAGATTGTCACTAATTCTCACTATTTTTTTTCCCAAATCATACAAGGTTCTCACTAATTTTGTCCAAATCGAATGGGTTGTGGGAATCCACAAAAGTGTCCTAGATCCGCCCCTGCTTGGAAGTACTTCTCATCACCATCAAGCATCCTTAATAATGCTTATAAACCCTAGCCGCCACCTCCAAACACAAAATTGAAACAGAAAATTCACCTCAAAATTCACCATGGCTGGCACCCTTCATTGTCGTCATCATTCTCCCTCTCACTTTCTCTCTCTAAATGCATTCTCTCTCACTATCTTTCTTACTTTCTCTCTAGAAACTGAATGTGTGTGTGCGTTTGGGAGAAGAAAAGAAAGATAATGTAGGGGCAAAAACGATTTTTCATACATTACTAACAGTTAAATAACTGTTGACTCGACAAAGCGTCCAAGATTGATTCAATTGGGACTAGACACGGGGTAAGGCATCAAAATTTAAAAAATAGAGCCCAAACAACAGAGGGTAAAATTGCAGTTTACTCTACTTTTTATATAGATTTATTATTATTATTATTATTATTATTATTATTCTTATTCTTGTTGTTGTTGTTGTTGTTCTTATTATATACTACAAAACCAATACAGGGGAATAGTGTCAGGCTGCTGCCTTGTCACACCCCTTTCAAAGGCGGAAGCACGAGGTGTGATATGAGTGGTCCTCATTGCATACGATAAGTAAACATGCTACATGATATAAAACAAACTCCATATTGCCATTTAAAGTTAAATTATCCCAAAATACAGAATTTAGTTTAAAGTTTACATCATAAATAAAAGATAATTGTTTTAAAGTTCATAACACCATTTCCAAAACAAAGATCAAGGTTTTATTTCCTATATCGTCACAGAAGATGGGATATAGTAGACAAATCAACAAAAGGTGGCAACGGAGGTTAGACACTAAACATCTTAAGACATGACACTACATCTTGACAAGGAGCCCGCGAGCATTATCCACTAATTCCCTGAAATACATGTAAGTTTAAAAATCGTCAACAAAAGTTGGTGTGAATTAATACAGTTTGTGTAAAATGTAACATTTGTAATTGTGTAAAAGCATGGTATGTAATTGTAAAATGTGAGTTTGCAAGTTGTAATGAAATGGAATCGAGATCGCTAATGTTTCGCGAGGACATTAACATATGTGAGGACATAGGAAGCATCCAAACCTAGGCGACTTTTAACATCGTTTACCCTACGACTGTGAGCAATGACACTCCATGGCTATGTGTTGCCAAGAGAGTAAAGCTGCCCGGACCTGTTAGATCTAACCCTTGTTCTTTCGGTCTAAACTAGATTGATGGTGCTTACATATACCCTATTCGTGACATGATCTACGTATGATTCCTTGGTTTAAAGCATACCATTCGTACATGTATTTTCCCCAAGGTTTAGAAAACAGTAAAAACGTTTAAAAGTGGGGACATGAACTCACTGTTTTGCGTCTTGAGCGTCTAGCTTCACCGGCTTCTGCTACTTGAATGCCGTGACCTATAGACGTTCTAAGTATGTTAATCACCTAACTTGTAAACCTCTAAGTACAAGTTACTATTTGGATTTAATGTGTCTTACATGTATTATTTCTTATATCATTTGGGTATGTGTGTCACAATATATTTAATATTGCATTTGTTATATATATATTTTCATCCCGAAAATATATATTTGTGTAAGTGGGATTTGAAAATGTTATATGTTAAAAATAATATATTTTTAACTTTTTCAAATATATGTCACTTATATTATTTTTCAAAAAAAAATATAAGTAATTTGTTAAATAATATTTCCAATATTATTTTTGGTGTAAGTATACTTAGGAAACCATACTTGTATTTTAGTGTAAATACTTGTATATTTGTATTAATTAACCAAAAATCAATTCCTTGATTTTTATTACCTCCCGGAATTTTATTTCTTAAAAATAATAATATTTTTAAGGTTTATTGGTTATATATATATATATATATTTACTTATTTTTGTCAATTGTCACATTTTTATAATTCTTCCATCACTTATAGCAATTTTTGTATAAGTTCATAAATATATTAATTGTCCAAGTCCTTAATTTTGTAGGAAATATATGTATATTGATATATATTTTTGTATTTGTCCATGTATCATTTTATAAGTAATTTTGTATACTTGTATCATTGTGTATTTCTTAAGTATTTGTATGTGTAATTTTGGTGGTATACTCTTTTGGAGTATTTAATGTATTTTTCAAGTTCCTAACATACTAATACATATAATACACATAATATACACTTAGCACATAATCTTGTGACCACTAAATATATATATTTTTCCATAAAAATATGCATACTTAATATTGTTTTTATACTTGAAGAAATCCTTATTTCTTACTTGTAATTTTTGTATAAAAATTAGGAAACCTTGGTAAATATTTTTAGCTGAATTTTTGGGGAATAAGTTTCACCAAAACTTATATTTTTCTAAGTGTCAAAATTTTATAAAAATTTTGACATAGTTTCCCCTAAAAATGGAGGTTTCCCATGTTTTCAAAACATGTGTTTATTTTCTTTTCATTATCAAAATCAATTTTCCAACAATTTCACAAGTAACATACACTAAAATCATCATGAAAAACCTTATGATTAACTTGATTTTTGTTAAAAATGTGTAGTCTTTTAGATCTACACTTTACATACATGGATCTTTTAAAAACAAGTGTTCTTGTTAAATTTTAACAAACTTTTTATGAAACTTTATCTTACTAAATAAACCATCCATAAGTTTTGGGGTTTCAAAACCATGAAAAACATATTCTAAAACCATTTTTATGTTCATCTTGAAGATCTTTATGTTCATCATCAAGTTTCATCATGGATCTTTCAAGATCAATGCTTAAACTTGTTAGATCTAAGCTTCTAACAAGCTTACACATGATGGATCTAACCAAAAACACAAGATTCAACATTCACAACTTCATCACATACATCAAACAACTTGTTTTCACTTAGATTATGTTAGATCTTCATGTTACCATCTTTAAAAGTTTATGTTCTTTGAAAGTGTAACTTGTACATAAGCTTAACATGAAGTAATATAGAGATTATGAAGCTTACTACAAGCTCTAGTGGCTAGGGAAGTGGCAAGAACAAGATGAAGAATGAAGAAAATGAGTGGATAAAAGCTCCTCAAGAAGGTCCTTGAACTTCCTTCACTTGTAGCTTCCTTAGATCATCTTCATACACCTTGGAATCACCTTAGATATGCTTGAAAGTGGCAAGAAAATGATGAATGTAGTGGATGTGGGTGTGGCCGTAGGTGAAGAAGGAAGGGGGAGGAGAGAAAGTTGTGAAATTTGAAATGAGGATTATGAGAAAATGAAGTCTTATGGTCTAAGTTGTAACCTTCCAACAATTGCATGTCCAATGGTCATTATGTTCCATATCAAGCTATCACTAATAACATTTTAATGGGAAATGTTGGTGGGGCCTTATGGGGCCGGTTACCAAGAGGAGGGGGGTAATATGTAAATTTTTGGAAGTTAAAGGCAGAAGATGTAAATTGGAAGGTTAAGTGTGTTTATATGTTTTTATGATTTTAAAGGTGTTCTAGCATTATAACTAGCTTTATATCACTAAAACAATGCTTCTAGTCTATTTTTGGTATTTTGGGTAGTGTCCGGTTATTTGTTCGGTTATCGGTTCGTTAAAGTGCTAAATAGTGCAGTTTTGGAAGGTATGAAGTACCTTTTGTGATAGTTTCATTCCCAACACTTTACAAGTTATTCTGGACATTTAAACCTTAATTCTGCATGTTATTTTAGTGATTATTTGCTGTTTTTGCTGAATTTCTACAGAATTCCGCATTTAAAGTGTGTTTCGGGTACTTTTTAGTGGCTGTTTTAGCTTCCGGAAAATGTTTATATTAACCTTTGTTCACTTACTTAGTTTTCAATGTGTTTTTGATGTTGGACCTACTTCTTAAATCTATTGTCTGATTGTATTCTTCAGTCATGCTGACGCAGCTTGTCTGATTGTATTCTGCAGTCATGCGGTGAGCTTACTAACCATTTCGACGCAACACTTAAAGTATAATATAATGTGACAGTTAATATATGAAACATGCATGAATTCAATTGCATATCAAATAAGCACATAATGTTGACGTGTAATTGATGTGTGCAAAATGCAACATATAAATTAAATCAAATGAGGCATAAAACTAACCCTTTTTAGTACTAATGTTGGAAAAATCGTGTCTCTTTCTTCCTTTTGAATTTACAGGACCAAACGAGCTTAAAAGAACAAAAGGAGCAAATAAGCAGCCAAAACCAACATAAATACAAAAAGAAGGAATAAACGTGACATGCCCGACCCCTTGGCAGCATCCCCAAAGCAAAAACAAGGCAACAGAGCCTGACCACGGGGTCGTGCCCAGCTGGGCATGGGGCGTGGTCAGGGGCTTGCACAAAAGACAAACCTGTAGAAGCTTCCACGCCCACCACGGGGGCGTACCCAGCTCAACACGGGGCATGGTAAACGCAAAGATACGCAGAATCTTGATAGTACAACAAAGAGTTGACCACGGGGTCGTGCCCAGGAGACACGGGGTCGTGTGGGGCCCTCTGCTGGCACTTGCAATTAATGAAGGAAGAGAAAAGGCTAGCCACGGGGGCATGCCCGCTGGACACGGGGGCCGTGGCCAGAGTTCTGTGCAGGCTATAAATAGGGATATTTGGTTCACTTGAAAGTCAACCCTTGGCAAACCACTACTCTCCCACTTTGCCACCACTCCACCACCACGACAACACCAACACCCACCACCACCACCACCACCATCATCCATCTTTAGAGTATGTAGTAGTCTCGGGATCCAAGATTGATTGTAAGGGTTCTTGCCAATCAAAGGCCATGTTTGGTTAAGCCTCCTTACATCACTTGGTGAAGACAAGTCTTTTATGTATTACTTTTGATTTTTAATCTTTCAACACTTTTTATTTGGGTTTGTATTAATGACTTTAATAACTAGTTTCTTATGTTGAAGGTGAATTTTCTTTATCATTTTCTCATGGTGTCTTGAGGTTACTTTACTGTCTATATAAAGTAAATGATGTCACCATTCATGTCTTTACGGTCTATATAAAGGCATGTTGACTACCTGGTCGGGGGTTAGGGGGATGGTTTGGTAAAGTTCTTGTCTCGTTTAGTGTATAGATCCTGCGAGGACTTGGTTCAAGCTTACTAGGACCTCCTTCAATACCCACTGGTATTGGATAGCGGGGGTGCGAATAACTTGAGCCCCTCATATGTAAAATGTTATGGGTGATTTCCTGCTCATATATCCTGACTGATATTCTGACTTTGTTTGTTTTATTGTGGCCAGGATGCTGGGTCAGGATATTGGTAACATCCTGATACGATATCCTGGTAGTGCCTAATTTAACCACGTACAGATTGAAGGGTATAAGTCTCCAACGGTCAGGTGGACTTCTTCTCCTCAGGACTCGGGCAAATCAGTTATGTTACGAACGTTGAAGCCGGAAGACGTGGACTACAACGTCCACTTATGGAATATTCGCCGGATCCCGGAATAGTAGGATAGTTAGTTGCTTTCTTTTTACTATAAAAGGGGATTGATCGGATCAGATTAGGGACACAATCTTTCGCACACTCTTTCTCTTTACTTGCAAACACTCACAACGCACTAACACTTGTACTCGAATTGCATTGTAACACTTAGTTGATCCGCATCATATCCTGCACTGTATCCTGATATTTGAAGCAATAAGAAGAACAAGGCAGCTACGATTGTCAGCTCCCGAGGTTTTATGCCGACGATCTAGATTGATCAAGGGCTTTCCTCGTACATCTCGTGTCACCCTTTACTTTTTTGCTCATTGTTTGATCATAGATATAGTTCAATATCCTGAGCTATATCCTGAACCTGTTTTTGTAAACAACTTAACTAGCATATTTTCAACACACGTTTTAAGTGCACTACCTCACTTAACTAATTTGATCACTTAATTGATTTGGTAATTTTTGACTAAAACAATTTGGCGCCCACCGTGGGGCAAGTGGTGCTATTTCTACTAAAAGCTTTTGCAAAATCATTACTTGGTTTTCTATTTTAAAAACTTTTTGCTACACTATTTTCAATGGCCTCGAGATCAAACATGAGCTCTTCCACCCTGTCTGATACAACCTCTACAACAATTGGTCCGGTGCTTCCGCCACCTCCTCTGAGAATGCAAGCCTCTTCACATGGAACTGAAAGTCATGTGGCTCGGGATGTTATCCCCGCTTGCAATATCCAGGGATCTGGTCCTGTTTTGGCTTCTAATGAAGAAATTCTAAATTTGTTTGGTAGTGTACAGGAACAGATGAGGCAGCAGCAAGAAACTAATCAGATGCTGATGAGAGAGATACAACTCTTGAAATCCGGCCCAAGTAGGCCTGCTGAAGATACTGTCACTCCCTTGCAACCCAGGGCTTTGAACTTCAGTTCTGCAGTTTATACTGAGGATAACCGGGGAAATATTGTGCCTAGCCATTCCCAGAATCATACTCCTGTGATACCCTCTTCAGTAAGAGTATCGACTGGGAGGAGCTCAGGATATGCTTCAGGATATGGCCAGAATCCTCAGACTGGTAATGTATCTAATAATAATAATACTCTTGCTACTAATGGTGTTGGATCTTTGCAGTATGCAGGTATGATATCAGCATTTTCCAGGGAGCTTCAAAAACTGAAAGACATGATATCCAGTGTACCTAGGGTGGTCCAACCAATTCCAGAAGTGTCCCAGGATAGGCACAGGATATCACAGTTCGCGTATCCCATTTGTGATGCTGAAATCCCAAAAAGATTTCAGACCCCCAACATGAAACTCTATGACAGAACTACGGATCCTGAGGAGCATATTGCCCAGTATAGGGAGAGGATGGAAATCAACCCTATCCCTCCAGATCTCAAAGAAGCATGCCTGTGCAAGGGTTTTGGTTCTACCTTAACAGGATCAGCCTTAAAATGGCTCCTAAACGTTCCTCCTCACTAAATTACTTCATTTGCTCATTTAGTTAATTTATTTAATAGTCAATTTTCTTGCAGCCAAAGTTTTGAGAAACTAACCAGTGATCTTTACAGGATAACTCAAGGGCCTCAGGAATCCTTGAGGGATTATGTGAACAAGTTTAGTTGGGAATCCTTGGATATCCCACATCTTGATGTTGCAACAGCTGTGCAGGCTTTCAAGATGGGATTACAAAAGGATTCTCAATTTTACCAGGATCTTGTAATGAACCCCTGCAGGAATCTGGATGAAGCTCGTAACAGGGCTTTAAGATATATTCGGTTGGAAGATGACAAAAAGATGCAAGAAAGGATGAATTCGTCAACAACCTATGAGTCAACCAACAGGAAATCAGAAACCTCGTACAAACCATATCGCTCTAAGCCATATGGCATAAATGACAGCAAGAAAGTGAATGATGTCGAAGATGAGGATCCTGAGGAGTATCCTGAGTTGTCTGAATATTGCTTTTCCATTAATATACCTGAACTAATGTATGCTATGCAGGGTTTAGGAGACAAAGCAAGATGGCCCCGGAAAAATCAACAAAAGGCTGATTGGAAGGACAAGTCCAAATGGTGTGCTTTCCATGAGGACTTCGGACATGTTACCGAGGATTGCATCGCTTTAAGGAAAGAAATAAGCTATCTCTTAAGCAAGGGATATCTGAAGGACCTCTTGGGAAGAAAGAAGAATAAGGGTCAGGACCCTGAGAAGGATCCTGAACGGGCAGCATCACCTCCTGCGGATGCAAAAATAATTAACTTTATTTCAGGAGGATCCGACATCTGAAGCACATCATATTCTGCGGCGAAAAGGCACGCGAAGGAAGCCAAAGCAGAGAGGGGAGATAAGCCAACCAGGATGTCAACCCTCACGACTGACAAAGTGATCACGTTCGATAATGATGACAGGGATACTGTCCAGGATCCTCATCATGATGCTTTAGTAATAACGTTATATGTTGCTAACCATTTTGTGCGCAGGATATTAGTGATTAATGGCAGCTCAGTCAACATAATTCAGCTGGAAACATTGAAGAGGATGAATGTATCCCCGATGGATATTACTTCGAAGTCCACTGTGCTCGTTGGTTTCAGTGGAGAAGCTAGGAATACCGTAGGAGAGATAAAGTTGCCCGTGTATATTCAAGGGGTCTACTCAATGCAGCGCTTTTGTGTCATGGACTCTCTATCCTGCTATAATATTATATTAGGTAGGCCCTGGATCCATGATATAAAAGATGTTCCGTCAACCTACCATCAATGCATCAAGATCCCTACTCCGTGGGGAGTTGTCAAGGTGGAAAGTGATCAACAGGAAGCAAATGAGTGTTATTCTTCTTCAATGAAATCCTCAACAAAACCTAGTGCAGCATAGCAATTAAAGATGCGAGGCCAGGATATCGTGGAGGCTTCAGAATAGGATGTAAAGAAAATTATCCTGGATCAGGATAATCCGGATATCTCGGTGCTCGTGGGAACCAATATCCCTCAGGATATTGAAGATAGATTGACTAATTTTTTGAAATGCAAGATGCCAACATTCGCGTGGAAGCACGAGGATATGACAGGTATTTCCAAGGGTATTATAACACATAAGCTCGGTATTGACAGGTCATTCAAGCCTATCTAACAAAAGAAAAGGAAGTTTGCTCTGGAGCAAAATATGATTATTCAGGAAGAAGTAGAGAGGTTATTGAAGTCCAAAATGATCAGAGAAGTCAAGTTTCCAATATGGCTAGCAAATGTAGTGGTGGTGTAGAAGAAGAATGGGAAATGGAGGGTTTGTGTAGATTACACAGACTTGAACAAAGCTTGTCCCAAAGACCCATTTCCTCTTCCTCATTGTAACACCACGTAAAAACATGTCCAATTATGTATAGACACGTGTCCTAAACTCTAAATATGGGAAAGATTAAGCTGAAGGGACTAAAACTATCAACATGCCAAACTTGAGCCTCTGAATGACAGTACACGGTGAATATATTCTTAATTGAGTAATTGATTGAATATAACAAGCCGTTTGTGAATATAATCGAGAGATTTTAAAGCTACAGGAATTAAACGTGTCAACATGTTAATTCTACCTATGAGTGACCTTTTAATATTCCCAAAGCTTTGCAAAATAACTACACACTTGTGAATATCTAGAATAAGAATTCATAAACACTCGGTTGAATTTGTGATGAATTGTTCAACTTTCAAGAAATAAAATCACATGTGCAAGAACCGACAAATCTTCATGCAATGGCCATTTCTAAAGAATCCAAGGGAACACTAGTGCATGGCATGGTAATGTAAGAAATGCAGACTTGATCATTTGGACTATTACTACTGGAAATGTCTGAAGATTCGAGTTTAAAAAGTCGCATGATTAAGTATATGAAAGTCCTAAAATTTTTGTCTTCTGGTCAACGGTTACGGACCGTATGGCCCAAGGTTTACGGTCCGCAAGGCTTTAGCTGGGCGATGAAATTCAGGTTCGGTTACGGACCGTATCCAATTGGACTTACGGTCCGTAAGAGGTGGATACGGACCGCAAGGGTTTAAGCTTACGGTCCGTAAGCTCGTCGTTGGGCAGAAGTTATGGACAGATGTATGTTTCAGCTGCATAACTGACTTAAACTCTTATGAATCGATATTAGGGGCTGTTATATGGTTTTTAAAAATCCACTAGACACCTGGGGTGATCTTAGGATGTTCCATAACAGCTGGAAGTGATCTAAACACTTGGAGATCACTATATAAAGGAACTAGTTCTTACTTCATGAAGCTCACATTTGCAACAACTTTCAAAACAACTCAAATCCGGAGCTTGCAAGGACTAGGGGAAGATTACCAAGTGTAGAAAAGACAGCAAGGATCATTAATAAGGGTTTAATTGCTCGCTTAGTCGATTTAATTAGCTTAATTACCGAGAAGTCAAACTTGTCGTAAATTAGGTTTGACTTTCAGTTTAATCACATATGGTCTAACCACTGATCAAAACAAAAGTGGTTATAGAATTATATTAAGGTAGGTGATTAACCCTTAAAAGGGCACCTCTTAATCATTTAGTTTGACTAGTCAATTGTCGGGTCAAAGTAGTTTGACAAAAAGTCAAACTGGACAGAATGTTTGAAAATGATTAAAATTAATAAAACAGAAGTCCTAAATTATATTTTAACATTCTAATGACTTGGTAATTAATATTAGAACATGTTTTATCAGTCCTAACCCAACAATTAATAGTCTAAGGTCAATTTATAACCGAAAGTCGCAAAAGCTTGACTTTTGCTTTGACTTTCAGTTCTGACCCATTTAAGCTTAATTCTCTCATGTT
Source organism: Helianthus tuberosus (assembly GCA_030545235.1). Lineage (NCBI taxonomy): Eukaryota > Viridiplantae > Streptophyta > Magnoliopsida > Asterales > Asteraceae > Helianthus > Helianthus tuberosus. Next base: position 155,504,056 of record CM060364.1, on the reverse strand, counting down.
TTAAGCTTCCATTAGGACCACATTACTTGGTTGTATAACCCTCTGGAGTTATATTGCATGGTGTCTAGTGGTTTGAATTATATGCACATGATCGTTAATATGCTTAAAAATGCGATAAACGCCCTTTTGACACACAACTGAGATTTTTAGCAATGTGAATGGACAAACACCTTTGCTACTGATATTTAAACTTGTCCTGAAAATTTGACATCAGTTTGAGGTCTAGATTAAGAGTTATGCTCAATAGCGTAATTAGAAAGCTTTTTTATTAATTAAATGGCGTAATTAGCATGAAGCCTATCTAAACCCAATTTTTGTTACCAAACTTTTTACCTACTAATGTAAAATAATATTTTGGGATTTTTGAAGATTTTTAATTATTTTTAGGCTGAGCATAACATAGGATTATAGCTTGATTTCGGTAATTGTCGGTTTTACCATTTTCATGCATAAAGTGAGTTTTACATAACATTTGGATATCAAACTTTTTGCTACTAATTTTATATGGTAAATAAAATATTTTGAACTTTATAAACTGATCAAAAACTCAGATTTTCTATTTTAAATCGAATATCCCTTAAAAACCGACTTTTAAGCGTTTTTAGCACGTATGAGTTAAAACTATTTTTGGCATATAAAACTTATTACCTACTGGTGTTTTAAGTTAATTTATATAATTAAACAGTAACCCAAAGTTTTTAAACTCTGAAGTCTATTTTGACCTTTAAAGCTTATGCGAAATTACCAAAATGCCCCTACGGTGCATAGTTTGGTTATATAAGATAAATTTCACATATATAAAATACCCTACTGTTATAACTTATAAAAATTACATCTTTTTACTGATTAGATCAGACCTGGAACTCAGTTTAATATTTAAACTCTTTTATGAACATTAAAATTACCAAAATGCCCTTATGGGACTTAATTTGGTTTAAATTACTTTTTGGGCATATATGTTAACATCTTACTGATGTATTAACATATTTTGAGCATAATAACGATTAAGACCTGTATATAATTTATATGGTTAACCGTTACGCGTTTATGCGTTCGGATCGGATTACGTGACTAGTTTACGTAAAATAGCCGAAACGGGCTTAACCTTATCATTAAAATTCTCATTTTCCAGAATGTGTTTAGTTTACCTATATTATACAAGTATCCAAGCTTGTCGGGTCTAAACCACATTCTATTCCAGTCAGCGCTTAATCGAGCGTTTAGAACCGTAAGGTTTCCTTCTAGCTAGCCGGTCTAAATCCTTGACTAAATTAAAGACCCGTTAGCATCTTAATAGGTAATAAACCTTCTATACAGACTAAATAGCTTCCGGTAGAAGGTGCCATCAAAAAGCTCTAGGATTATACTGCTAGCATCAGGTAAATACTTTTAACTTATTTTCCCTTATACGGGCTTGGGATATGGTATTATAATAATACCACTTGGTCGGGTATGAAATCATTTAATCGGATTGTGATTAATAAATTTTACATAACCCGTTTTAATCTGTCTTGTTTGATAACATAAACATTGGGGGTTAATTCGACCGTGTCCTGGATATCCTCGGCTCATTTCATTTGAAAATGGCCACGACCTATGCACGGGGTGTAGGCATACACCTGACAGATGCAAATGCTAAACAATAAATATAAACCCACATGTTGGGGATAACTCCTTTGTGGGTTTTGATGCGTGTGTGGTGGTATATAGATTTAAGTATATTTTAAGCTCTTTTTACACGTTAGTCAAGTTTTAAATTTATAAAACACGATATTTACTAACACCAAACACACGTATGGGCAAGTGCACCCATCGTGAGCGTAGTATAGTGTTGGTAAGATACCGAGGTCGTCCAAGGACACAAGAGCTTTTAGTACCGGTTTATCCTCAACGTCTAATCAAATCAAAAGTTTAGAAAAAGGTTTTAAACTAAGAAAAAATAAAAACTAACTAAAATGTTGAAAAATAAAATAAAAAGAAAAACAGATAGACAAGATGAATCACTTGGCTTCGACTCGTCTTTAGTGTAACCTTTGATTATTTCCGCACTTTTCCACTTTTTAAGAGATTATCTTAGTTATTGTAGTATGCCCCACTTTTGAAGGTGACGTTACCCTCAACCCAGTAGTTTGAGTCAGCAAGGATACAATCCTAAAGGGTCGGATTATTGAAAGATAATTAATTAAGTTATTAATGCATATTATGGTAGGCCCCTCTTTTGAAGGTGACATTACCCTCGGCTAAGTAGTCTGAGTCAGCAGGGATACAGTCCTAAGTAGCCGGGTTAAAGTATTAATAGTAGCTTACATATGAGGGGGTCAAAGAGTTTGGACCCCCGCCATCCAATACCGTTAAGTATTGAAGGAGGTCCTACTAAATTTGACCCAGGTCCTTGCAGGATCTATACACTGAACAAGGCAAGACTTTTACCAAACCGTTCCCTTAACCCCCGACCAGGTAGCCAACATACCTCCATATAGACCGTGGAGATATGAATGGTGAAAATCTTTTATTTTATATAGACAGTAAAATAATGCCAAGACACCACGGACAAACGATAAGGAAAAATCACCTTCAACATAAGAAACTAGTTATTAAAGTCATTAATACAAAACCAAGTAAAAAGTGCGAAAAGATTAAAAATAAAAAGTATTACACTAGACACTTTGTCTTCACCAATTGATGTAAGAGACTTAGGAAAACATGGCCTTGATTGTCAAGAACTCTTACGATCAATCTTGGATCCCGAGACGACTCACACACTCTATGATGGACAATGGATGATGGTGGTGGATGATGGTGTTATGGTGGTGGTGGGTGGTGGGTGAAGTGTGAGAGAGGTGGTGTGCCAATGGATGGTTTGAACTTGAGCCAAGCACTCCTATTTATAGGCTGAACAGAAGCTCGGGCACGGCCCCGTGTCCATTGGGCACGGCCCCGTGTTCATCCTCTTCTCTGTCTTCATTAATTGCACTTTGTCTGCATTAGTTGACCACGCCCCCGTGTCCGCTGGGCACGCCCCCGTGTGCAGAAGCATATCTGTACTATCAAGATTTGCCTGGATTTTGCGAATCTTATAGTTGACCACGGCCCCGTGTCCGCTGAGCACGGCCCCGTGGTGGGCAATAGAAGCTTCTACAGCTTTGTCTTTTCTGCTAGGACTTGGGCACGCCCCCGTGTTCACTGAGCACGGGGCGTGTTCAGCCTTCTGTTTTCTTGTTTTGCTTGGGAAGATGCTGTCGTGGGGTCAGGCATGTCGCGTTTGTTCCTTTTCTTGTATTTATGTTAGATTTAGCTGTCTTTTTGCTTCTTTTGTTAATTTGAGCTCATTTAATCCTGAAAATACAAAAGGAAGACAAAAGCACACTTTTTCCAACATTAGTACTAAAAAAGGGTTAGTTTTATGCCACAATTGATGTAATTTATATGTTGCATTTTGCACACATCAGTTCTATAAGTGGTGAGTCGGTTAATCAAGACCGGCTTCCAACCGGCCCCAATTGTATGACAAACATGTAAATCTGTATACAAGATTATCTTTAAATAATTGTCCCAAGTTATAAATGATTTGTGCCATGTGCACTTAAATCAATTTTCATAAATGTTTTTCAAAAGAGTCAGTTAATTGTATTTACCAGTGTAAACTGACGTATTTTCTTAAACACTGATTTGACAGGTACCTCTCGTAATAGGCTGGAGCTATTAGGTGTCATAAGAGGATCTTGCAAATCCATAGATACCTGAAGTCTGTTATTTTGTTTCTTTGTATTTAATTATGATCCGCCTGTGGATCTTATTACATTCCAGTCTGTATATTCTTTCACTCGGACACTCAGACATTATGGTTTGTAATAGTTTATTCACCAAGCCTTCCGCTGTGCTATTATATTGTGTGTATTGACTATGATGATATCAACTATGTCACGATACTCCCCGCCTGGCCCACCGGTAATATGTGGAAATATTGGGGTGTGACTCTCATATTGACTCAATGGTGGATGCTACTGCCGGCCATGAGATGTTAACCTTCATGGATGCATCCTCAGGATTCCAACAGATCCAAATGGAACCTTCAGACCAGGAGGATACTGCCTTCATGACTCCAACATGTATTTATTGCTACACTGCTATGCCCTTTGGTTTGAAAAATGCAGGTGCAACATATCAAAGATTGGTGAACATGATGTTCAAAGACAAGTTGGGGGACACTATGCAGGTGTACATCGATGACATGGTAGTAAAATCTAAAAAGGCTGAGGATCAACTCCAGGATATTAAGGGAGCATTTGATATCCTGGATCAGTATAACATGAAGCTAAATCCTGCTAAGTGCCATTTCAGAGTGGGGGCAGGAAAGTTTCAAGGATATATGGTGACTAAAAGAGGAATAGAAGCAAGCCCAGAACAGAACAGATCAAAGCCATCTTGGATATCAAATCACCTTCTAACATGAAAGATGTTCAAAGACTAACAGGACGAGTGGCAGCATTGAATAGATTTATTTCAAGATCCTCAGAAAAATGCAACGAATTTTATGATATCCTGAAGAAGAACAAGAAGTTTGAATGGGGAGTAATGCATGAAGCAGCCTTGCAGGATTTGAAGCAGTATCTTTCAACCGCACCTCTATTGATGAAGCCTGAGGATGGTGAACCATTATCCCTGTATCTTGCAGTATCGGGGAATGCAATAAGTGTTGTCCTTGTAAAGGATCATGAAGGTCAGCAGTATCCTGTTTATTATGTTAGTAAAAGTTTATTAGATGCTGAAACTAGGTATTCTCATTTAGAGAAATTAATTTTAGCCCTAGTTATGGCGCCAACGAAACTTAGACATTATTTTGAAACACATAGGATTCATGTTAAAACCAACTATCCTGTAAAAAACGTGCTTAGGAAACCAGAGATGTCAGGAAGGATGGCTAAGTGGTCAGTGAAATTAAGTGCATATGATCTAGTGTATGAACCTAGAAATGCCATAAAGTCTCAGGCTTTAGCTGACTTTGTGACTGATTTCAGTAGTGATATTCAAAGTGAAGTAGACCTAGAAGTTCAATAGCTAGGAGAAAGCTTAGAATCCTGGACGTTATATACTGATGGTGCATCTAATGTAAGAGGTGTAGGTTTGGGTATACTACTAAAATCGCCACAGGAGGACATATTACCCCAGGCTATTAGATGTGAGTTTCCTGCCACTAATAATGAAGTAGAATATGAAGCTTTAATTGCAGGATTAGAATTGGCTAAGAGCATGAATATCAAGAGTTTACAAGTATTTGTTGATTCCTTGTTAATCACTAATCATTTTAATGGAAGCTATGCAGTTAAAGGGGAGAAGCTAATCGAGTATCTCGAAATTCTAAAAAATTTAGCAGGATATTTCGATATTTTTACACTTGAACAGGTACCAAGAGAGGATAATGCTGAAGCTGATGCCTTGGCAAATCTAGGATCATCAGTCAGGATACCGGAAGGAACCCGAATACCGATATTACATATCCTATATCCTGCGACGGATCCTCAGGATAAGGAAGTAGTAAGTGTTCAGGATCCTGGTGATGAATATCCTAAGGAGGATCCTAAGTCATATCTTAAAGAAGGACACATCCCAAAGGATGAAAACCCTAAGGCCTTTAGAATGAAGGTATCATGATTCACTATTATAAATAATGTTTTGTATAAGAAATCTCTTGCAGGACCATATCTAAGGTGCTTGGAGGATCCCGAAACTAAAGAAGTGCTTCAGGATATACACGAAGGGGATTGTGGTAACCATACTAGGGGCAGGTCGTTATTCTCAAAGGTATTAAGAATAGGATATTATTGGGCGACGATGATAAGAGATGCTGCAGAATATGCTCGAAGATGTGATGCGTGTCAAAGACACAGTAATATATTACATCAACCTACTGAACCAATTCATCCTATCGCTTCCCCTTGGCCATTCATGAAGTGAGGAATGGATATAGTATGGAAATTGCCAAAAGCTCCAGGAGGAAAGGTCTTCATGCTGGCAATGACTGATTATTTCTCTAAGTGGGTCGAAGCTGAAGCGTTTGTTCAAATTAGAGATGAAGAAGTAGTATCCTTCATAAAGAGGAATATCCTGACCAGGTTTGGAGTACCAGCCGAGATAATTTGTGACAATGGATCTCAGTTTATAAGTAAGAGGACTACTGACTTTTGCAAGAGTTGGGGAATCAAAATAATCACATCCACACCAGTACATCCTCAAGCAAATGGACAAGCAGAATCCTCAAACAAGATAATTGTCAACAATTTGAAGAAAAGGCTTGGAGCCAAGAAGGGAAGATGGGCAGAAGAATTACCCTTTGTTTTATGGCCTGATAGAACAACGGTGAAAAGTGCAACTGGCCAAACCTCATTTTCCTTGGTATTTGGAGCAGAAGCGGTGATCCCGACAGAAATGGTAATACCTACAGCAAAATCCAACCTCCGGGATCCTGAGCAGACACCTGAAGCCCTATGCCAGGAATTGGATACTATTGATGAAACAAGAGACGCAGCAAGGCTAAGGATGGCAGCATATCAACAGAGGATATCTAAAGCATATAACAAGAATATAAGGACTAGAAGGTTCCAGGTTGGAGATTGGGTATTGAGAAAGGCTTTTCAGAATACTACTAATCCTGCTGATGGAAAGTTGGCTCCAAAATGGGAAGGACCCTATGAGATTGAATCAGAATCAGGAAAAGGAAAATGAGCATACCGACTCAAGAATATGGAGGGGGATATGCTACGAAGATCCTGGAATGCTATACATCTAAAGCTCTATTTCAAGTGAGTTTGGAATTTAAACTCTAACTCAGGATGGTATGGATTCTATCTCTTTTAATATGTTTTAATATTATTTATTGTTTTGAACCCATTACTGACTTAAGCATCGGAGGGGTGTTAGCCAGGCTAACACCCACCTTAGCTTACAATTGTTTTTGCAGTATATGCTTCAGGATATAGCTCCAGGATACACATTCAGGATACTTCGAAAGATTAGAGGATTGGCCCCCTCTTTAACGTTTAAGGGATCCTGATACCTTCACAGGTTTAAAGGTATTCACCTTTCTCTCGAATTGGGTTTAAACACCCCGCCTGGAGCGCAAGTTATCCAGGGATAGTTCAAGATAGCGGGACCAGTCCATGTAAAAGTGGCTGACAATTTCGTTATTGTTGGCTATATCCTGGATCCTAAAGGTATATGAGGATTGATCACCCTCTCTCACGGAAGGGTATTTTCATACTCTCTAAGGTTTAAAGGTTATCACCTTTCTAAGTCTTGGAGTTTATACACTCCCGCTTGTAGCGCATGAAAATATGGATTTATCCCCATGATACTTATCGGATTTTCCCCAGGATACTAAGGATTTATCTCCAGTATATTTTTGGGTTTTACCCCTGTAACAGAAGAACTGTCCAAACAGTTGGAACTGAAATTCAAAAATTTTCTAAGTGTTCAAAGACTTCATGCACAGGGGACATTCCTTCTGAGGCGATTGTGTAGAGCTCGAAAGATCAAATTTGGACCTAGTGTACTAAGTATCTCGGACTGGGGACATCTTAGTGGAAGAAGTTGCAAAAGGATTGAAGTTCGATACTAGGGTTACACTCTACTCCTGGTATGAGCTTTCCTTTATGAACCTTACTTAAGTCATTTGAACTTTTGAAACTATGTTTGGAAAAGGTTTAAATATCCTGATTAAGGTATATACTTAGGATATATTCTCGAAATGTGTTTTCGGAATATGTTTCAGGATATTTGGTTGGAATATTTGGGATATAATACTTGGGTTAGAAACTAATACTCTGGTCAAACAAGTATTATCAAAATGAATTTTGGAAAACAAACTATCATTTTTTCTTTAAAGAGTTTATCTGAATTGTTTGAATTTTGAAAAACCCTATTTGACGAAAGTCTTTGTAGGATATCGCCGAGTATGTTGATCAGGATATTTTCAAAAAATAATTGCACTAATTTTGCAAAGTTGAAATCTAAACTAAGCAATGCGTAACAAAAAATTAAAAGGCAACAACAAATAAGTCAAAAGGAGGTTATCTTATTAACATGTCAAAAGTTATGCTTTTGGTTTCACCTCAAACCGATGCCCATCCACCAAAAGCACTATTAGTTTCTTACCATATGTACACAACGGTTGAAGGTTTCATCTCAAACCGAGACCCATCTGCCTCCAACCATTGTATTGTTCAAAACAGATTATACTAGTTGATGACCAAGGGCTTCATCCTGAAACCCAGGACCCATCCACCTTTGGTCATCATATTGTCTTAGTGTAGGAAAGTAAATTGTTTAGAGACAGGAAAAGTAAATTGTTCAGACAACCACAACTGTTAAATCTAAAAAAGTGGGCTCCGGCCTTGGCACGTATATCCATCATCGCCCGCTTCGCTGCTCAGGGAGCAGCACCTTCTTGACCAGCAATATCTTCCCCAGCGCCTGCACCAGCATCACCCTCGGGATTCTTCTCAGCATCACCACCAGCATCAGCCACCTCCTCTGCCGCCTTAGAAGGCTCCTCACCAGCATGCTTTGCAGGATGTTCCACAAGATTGCCTCCAAGATCCTGTAATTTTGCTTCCCAAGCCTTGACATTCCAGGAGGGGCATTTGAAGCCCAAGGATTTGGCCTCATAGGCCATCCTTAACCTGGCTTGGAGAAGGGAGATTACAACGGATCCTTTGAGGCCGTCCCGATAGGAACTCATATCCTGCTGATACTAGAGATGAGCAGCATCCAGTGCGACAACCCTCATTAAACCAGATATCCGTATAATTAATTAATATTAAATTTGTGCTTAATGACTGTGCTTGATTACAACTGTTGACTTAAACTGCTTTATAATTTCTGCATCAAACATACACGTGCATCACATTTCATACTGTCACACCATTTATCACAGACAAACTTTAGTGACATACTTGATGCACAAAGCACAATTAGCACAGTTAGCGAATAACTCAGAAATATACTGACAGTGCCAGTACATAGACAGACAGTGTTTTGAGACCCAGTATGGGCCAGAGACAAAGTACTACACTAGTATAGTGTGTAGGGAAGTGAGGACCATAAAACTGCGTCACTAGGTGATAGTTTGAGTGCCGGAAAGTGCCTAAAACTCACTTTAAGTGCAGAATTCTGCATTTTCAGCAAAATATCAGCATTTTAACATACTTGTATTATGCAGAAAATTGACTAAATGGTCTTGAATGCTTTCCTAAGTGTTGGGAATTAAAAGTGTTACAAAAAGTTACATAAAGGACACTATACGGAACAACTTAACACTTTAACGGAACGGTATCTAACCGAACAACCGGACATTACCCGGGACACCAATTTTTTTGTCAAAAACATTGTTTTATTATTTTTGGTCTAGTTATGGTCCCCGAATACCCCCAACACATTATGTAATATAACATACTCACCATACACTAGATATTACACTCAACCTCCAATTATTTACCCACTTATCACCAAATTTTACAATTAACCCCTGTTATGGGTGAAATTCTGAGCTTATATCCTGGATAATATCTTAAATTATATCTTTCTTGTATGATATATGTTCATGCCTGGGATGCTGATTCAGGATATTGGTAACATCCTGAATGGTATCCTGAGGATTACTAACGGATTATGTGCAGGAGTACGAGTCCAAGTTGGTAACGTTCGTGAGGACCCTTTCCCCGGAATACTCGGTCCAAGTCGTTCAAAGGAAGACGTTGAACCCGCTTTACCTGGTCTCCAACGGCTACTAGGGAATATTCGAATAGGACATCACAACTACACTCACTACTCTCTCACATTTATTCTCTCGCAACTTTTACTTTCACAAAAAGCATTGTAACACTTAGCGATCTGCTCAATATCCTGCACTATATCCTGACGTTTAAAGCAATAAGAAGAACAAGGCAGCTGCGATTGTCAGCTCCCAAGTTTTGTGCCGGCAATCTAGATTGATCAAGGGCTTTCCTCGTATATCTCGTGTCACCCCCTTTTACTTTTTGCTCATAGTTTGGTCATAGATACAGCTCAATATCCTGAGCCGTATCCTGGAAACTGTTTTTACAAATAACTTAATCAGCATATTTTTACCACATTTTCTTAGCACACTACCTCACATTACTAATTTGATCACTTAATTGCTTCGGTAATTTTTTACCAAAACAATTTGGCGCCCACCGTGGGGCAAGTGGTGCTATCATTACTAAATTTTTTTGCGAAATCGTTACTTGGATTTATATTCTCAAAACTTTTTGCCACACTATTTACAATGGCCTCAAGATCAAACATGAGCTCCTCTACCGTGTCTGCTACAACCTCTGCTACCGTTGGTTCAACGCTTCCACCACCTCCTCCAAGGATGCAGGCTTCTTCACAACCTCAGGATATTATCCCTACTCGGAACATTCAGGGATCTGGTCCTGTTCTGGCTTCTAATGACGAAATTCTAACCTTGTTTGGTAGTGTACAGGAACAGATGAGGCAACAGCAAGAAACCAACCAAATGCTAATGAGAGAAATACAACTCTTGAAATCTAGCTCAAGCAAACCCGCTGAGGATAATGTCACTCCTTTACTGCCCAGAGCCTTGAACTTCAGCTCGGCCGTATATACTGAGGATAACAGGGGAAATATTGTGCCTAGCCATCCTCAGAATCATACTCCTGAAATACCCTCCTCGGTCAGGATGTCAACTGTGAGGAGCTCCGGATATGCTTCAGGATATGGCCAGAATCCTCAGACTGGTAACGTATCAAACAATAATATTCTTGCTACTAACAATAATGGATCTTTGCAGGATGCAGGTATGACGACAACATTTACTAGGGAGCTTCAGAAATTGAAGGACATGATATCCAGTGTACCTGGAGTGGTGCAGCCAATTCCGGAGGTGTCCCAAGACAGCCACAGGATATCTCGCTTTGCATATCCTATCTGTGATGCTGAAATCCCAAAAAGATTTCAAACCCCCAACATGAAGCTCTATGATGGAACTACGGATCCTGAAGAGCATATTGCCCAGTATAGGGAAAGAATGGAGATCAACCCTATCCCTCCGGATCTTAAGGAAGCATGCCTATGCAAGGGTTTTGGTTCTACCTTAACAGGATCAGCCTTAAAATGGCTCTTAAGTTTTCCTCCTCATTTGATTACATCATTTGCTCACCTAGTGAATTTATTTAATAGTCAATTTTCTTGTTGTCGAAGTTTTGAAAAACTAACAAGTGATCTCTACATGATAACTCAAGGACCTCAGGAGTCCTTAAGAGATTATGTGAACAAGTTTAGCCAAGAATCCTTAGACATTCCACATCTTGATGTTACAACAGCTGTGCAAGCTTTCAAGATGGGGCTGCAAAAAGACTCTCAATTTTACCAAGATCTTGTAATGAACCCATGCAGGAACTTGGATGAAGCTCGAAACAGGGCACTAAGATATATTCGACTGGAGGATGACAAGAAGATGCAAGAGAGGATGAACTCGTCCACCACTTATGAGTCAACCAATAGGAAGTCAGAATCCTCATTTAAACCATATCGCTCTAAGCCATATGGCAGAAATGACAACAAGAAAGTGAATGCTGTTGAAGACGAGGATCCTGAAGAATATCCTGAATTATCTGAAAATTGCTTTTCTGTTAACATACCTGAATTAATGTATGCTATGCAGGGTTTAGGAGACAAAGCTAGGTGGCCTCGAAAGAATCAACAAAAAGCTGATTGGAAGGATAAGTCCAAATGGTGTGTCTTCCATGAAGATTTCGGACATGTAACTGAGGATTGCATTGCTCTAAGAAAAGAAATAAGTTATCTTCTAAGCAAGGGATATCTGAAGGATCTCCTAGGAAGAAAGAAGAATAAGGGCCAGGATACTGAGAAGGATCCTGAACGAGCAGCATCACCTCCTGCGGATGCCAAGATAATGAACTTTATTTCAGGAGGATCCGACATTTATGGGACTTCGTATTCTGCGGCCAATAGACATGCAAAGGAAGCTAAGGCCGAAAGGGGAGATAAACCAGCCAGGATGACTACCCTCACAACTGATAAAGTGATCACATTTGACAGTGATGACAGTGATACTGTCCAGGATCCTCACCATGATGCTCTGGTAATAACATTATATGTGGCTAACCATTTTGTACGCAGGATATTGGTAGATAATGGCAGCTCCATCAACATAATCCAACTAGAGACTTTGAAAAGAATGAATGTATCTCCAATGGATATCACTTCGAAATCCACCGTGCTTGTTGGGTTCAGTGGAGAGGCTAGAAACACAGTAGGAGAGATAAAACTACTAGTATATGTTGAAGGGGTCAACTCAATACAACGTTTCTGTGTAATGGATTCCCTATCCTGCTATAACATAATATTGGGTAGGCCTTGGATCCATGATATGAAAGCCGTGCCATCAACTTATAATCAATGCATCAAGATCCCTACCCCTTGGGGGTTGTCAAGGTTGATAGTGATCAGCAGGAGGCGAAGGAATGTTACTCATCCTCAATGAAATCCTCAACCAAGCCTAATGCAGCAAAGCAATTAAAGATGCGGGCCCAGGATATCGTGGAGGCTTCAGAGCAGGATATGAAGAAAGTTATCCTGGATCAGGATAATCCGAATATCTCGGTGCTCGTAGGAACCAATATCCCTCGGGATATTGAAGAACAGTTAGCTAACTTTTTGAAGTGCAGGATGTCGACATTCGCGTGGAAGCACGAGGATATGACAGGAATTTCCAAGGATATTATAACACATAAGCTAGGTATTGACAGATCATTTAAACCTGTCCAACAAAAGAGAAGGAAGTTTGCTCCGGAGCGAAATGTGATCATTCAGGAAGAAGTAGAGAGGCTATTGAAATCTAAAATGATCAGAGAAGTCAAGTTTCCAAGATGGCTAGCGAATGTAGTCGTGGTACAGAAGAAAAATGGAAAATGGAGAGTCTGTGTAGATTACACAGACTTGAACAAGGCTTGTCCCAAAGACCCATTTCCTCTTCCTCATATTGATGCAATGGTGGATGCTACTGCCGGCCATGAGATGTTAACCTTCATGGATGCATCCTCAGGATTTCAGCAGATTCAAATGGAACCTTCGGACCAGGAGGATACTGCCTTCATGACACCAACAGGTATTTATTGTTACACAACTGTGCCTTTCCGTTTGAAAAATGCAGGTGCAACGTACCAGAGATTGGTGAACATGATGTTTAAAGACAAGCTGGGGGACACCATGGAGGTGTACATTGATGATATGGTGGTAAAATCTAAGAAAGCTTAGGATCACCTCCAGGATATTAAGGGGGCATTTGATATCCTGGACCAGTATAATATGAAGCTAAATCCTGCTAAATGCCATTTCGGAGTGGGGGCAGGAAAGTTTCTGGGATATATGGTGACTAAAAGAGTAATAGAGGCAAGCCCGGAGCAGATTAAAGCTATCTTGGATATCAAATCACCTTCAAATATGAAGGATGTTCAATGGTTGACAGGACGGGTGGCAGCACTAAATAGATTTATTTCAAGATCTTCGGAAAAATGCAAAGAATTTTATGATATTCTAAAGAAAAATAAGAAATTCGAGTGGGGAGAAAAGCATGAAGCAGCACTACAGGATTTGAAGCAGTATCTTTCAACCGCACCTCTATTGATGAAGCCTGAGAATGGTGAACCACTGTCCCTATACCTCGCAGTATCAGGAAATGCTGTAAGTGTCGTGCTTATAAAGGATCATGAAGGTCAGCAATATCCTGTCTATTATGTTAGTAAAAGTTTATTAGATGCTGAAACTAGATATTCTCATTTAGAAAAGTTAATATTGGCTCTAGTTATGGCATCAAAAAAGCTTAGACATTACTTTGAGACACATAGGATACATGTTAAAACCAATTATCCCGTTAAGAATGTGCTTAGGAAACCTGAGATGTCAGGCAGGATGGCTAAGTGGTCAGTGAAATTAAGTGCTTATGACTTAGTGTACGAACCCAGAAATGCCATAAAATCACAGGCTCTAGCTGACTTTGTGGCTGATTTCAGTAGTGACATTCAGGATGAAGTAGACCTAGAAGTACAACAGTTAGGAGAATCCTCAGGATCCTGGACATTATATACCGATGGAGCATCTAATGTCAGAGGAGTAGGATTGGGAATACTACTAAAATCGCCACAGGGGGACATATTATCCCAGGCTATTAGGTGTGAGTTTCCTGCTACTAATAATGAAGCAGAATATGAGGCTTTAATTGCAGGATTAGAGTTGGCTAAGAATATGAATATCAAGAATTTGCAAGTATATGTTGATTCCTTGTTAATCACTAATCATTTTAATGGATCCTACGCAGTTAAAGGTGAGAAGTTAATCGAGTACCTCGATCTTCTCAAAAAATTAGCAGGATATTTCGATGTTTTTACACTTGAAAAGGTACCAATAGAAGACAATGCTGAAGCGGATGCCTTGGCAAACTTAGGATCATCAGTCAGGATACCAGAAGGAACCCAAATATCGATACTTCATATCTTGTATCCTGCTGTGGATCCCTTCAAAGCTCAGGATAAGGAGGTAACAAGCGTCCAGGATCCTGGTCATGATCCTGATAAGGATGATGAATCCTGGATGACTCCGATCATAAGATATCTCAAGGAAGGATACATCCCTAAAGACGAAAATCCTAAGGCATTCAGGATGAAGGTATCGCGATTCACCATTATAAATAATGTTTTATATAAGAAATCTCTCGCAGGTCCATACCTGAGATGCTTGAAGGATCCTGAAACTAAGGAAGTGCTCCAAGATATACATGAAGGGGATTGTGGCAACCACACTGGGGGCAGGTCATTATTCTCAAAAGTATTAAGAACATGATACTATTGGCCGACAATGAAAAAAGATGCTACAGAATATGCTCGAAGATGTGATGCATGTCAAAGGCACAGTAACATACTACATCAACCAGCTGAACCACTATATCCTATAGCTTCCCCTTGGCCATTTATGAAATGGGGGATGGACATAGTAGGGAAATTACCAAAAGCTCCGGGAGGAAAAGTCTTTATGCTGGCAATGGCGGATTATTTCTCTAAGTGGGTTGAGGCTGAAGCATTTGTTCAAGTTAGAGACCAAGAAGTAGTATCCTTCATAAAGAGGAATATCCTGACCAGGTTTGGAGTACCAGCTGAAATTATTTGTGACAATGGGTCCCAGTTTATAAGCAAGAGGACTACTGACTTTTACAAGAGTTGGGGAATCAAAATGATCACGTCTACTCTGGTACATCCTCAAGCAAACGGACAAGCTGAATCCTCAAACAAGATAATTGTTAACAACTTGAAGAAAAGACTAGGAGCTAAAAAAGGAAGATGGGTAGAAGAACTACCCTTTGTCTTGTGGGCTGATAGAACAACGGTAAAGAATGCAACTGGACAAACCCCATTTTCATTGGTATTTGGAGCAGAAGCAGTAATCCCAACAGAAATGATGATACCTAAGGCAAGATCTATACTCCGGGATCCGGAGCAGAATCCTGAGGCTTTGTGTCAAGACTTGGACACAGTAGATGAAACGAGAGATGCAGCAAGGCTAAGGATGGCAGCATATCAACAAAGGATATCCAGGGCGTATAACAAGAATATAAGGACTAGAAGATTTCGAGTTGGTGATTGGGTGTTAAGAAAGGCTTTTCAAAATACTACTAATCCTGCCGATGGAAAGTTAGCTCCAAAGTGGGAAGGACCATATGAGGTTGAGTCAGAATCAGGAAAAGGAGCATACCGACTCAGGAGTATGGAAGGGGATATGCTACCAAGATCATGGAATGCTATACACTTAAAGCTATATTTCAAGTAAGAATAGAATTTAATTTCTATCCCAGAATGGTATGTATTCTACCTCTTTTAAATATGTTTGAATCTGTTTGTTATCTTGAACCCAATAATGACTTAAGCATCGGAGGGGTGTTAGCCAAGCTAACACCCACCTTAGTTTAAGATTGTTTTGCAGAATATGCTTCAGGATATAGCTCCAGGATATACGCTCAGGATATCTCGAAGGATTAGAGGACTAGCCCCCTCTCTCACGTATAAGGGATTCTAATCCCTTCAAAGGTTTAAAGGTATTCACCTTTCTTATGAATTGGGTTTAAACACCCCGCCTGGAGCGCAAGTTATCTAGGAATAGTTCAAGGTAGCGGGACCAGTTCATGTAAAAGTGGCTGACAATTTCGTTGCTATTGGCTATATCCTGGATCCTAAAGGTATATGAGGATTGATCACCCTCTCTCACGAAAGGGTATTTTCATACTCTCTAAGGTTTAAAGGTTTTCACCTTTTTAAGTCTTGGAGTTTGTACACTCTCGCATGTAGCGCAGGATATTAAGGGTTTATCCCCAGGATATTAAGGGTTTATCCCTAGGATATTAAGCTTTCAAGCATGTTGAACACAGGGGACATGTTTCATACAATTTAAAGGATGGATTCGAACTTATAAGTGTGCACTAGGGACATTTCTATAATTGAAGATTGGAATTGACTCTTTAAGAATCTCTGGTATGATCTCTCCTTTTTGTTTGGATAACTTGACTTTTACAGATTATGTGTCAGTATCCTGAGCAGGATATTTCTCAGGTTACTCTTACAGTGTGTTCCCAAGAATGTTCGAACAAAACTGTTTTAATAAATAAAACTTATGCAGTAAAGGTGTAATAACAGAAATAAAGCCAAAAGAAGCTTATATTATTAACATGCCAAAAGTTGTGCTCTTGGCTTCACCTCAAACCAAGGTCCATCCACCAAGAGCACGGTTAGTTCCTTACCGTATTTACTTAACGGTTGAAGGTTTTGTCTCAAACCGAGACCTATCCACCTCCAACTGTTATATTGTTCAAAAGCAAAGCATACTAACGGTAATGACCAAGGGCTTCGTCCTGAAACTCAGGATCCCTCCACATTTGGCCATCATATTGTTCAAATGCAGGAAAAGTAAAGTGCAGAAAAAGTAAATTGTCTTAGGGTTACAAAACAACGATCAAATTTAAAAAAGTGGGCTCCGGCCTTGGTACATACATCCATCATCGCCCACCTGAATGCCCTCACACAGCGGCATCTTCTCCAGCCTTCTCCGTCTTCTCAGCCTCAGCATCTTGAACAGTATCCTCACCAGCATCCGTCCCAGCATCCTTCTTAGCTCCTGCCTTGTCCACCACCTCTGCTGATTTAGAGGATTCGCCAGTTTCAGCAGGAAGGGGCACAGCCTTGCCTCCAAGCTCCTTCAGCTTCGCCACCCAGGATTCAACCGGCCAGGATGGGCATTCAAGGCCTGTCTCCTTGGCCTCATAAGCCATTTTAATGCGAGCTTGTAGCAGAGAAATGATGGCAGAGGCTTTGATCCCTTCCAGGAAAGAGACCATGGCCTGTTCATGCTCCATTTGGATGGTAGCCAGTTTGATCTCAGCATCCTGGGTGACCTTCTTCAGCTTATCCTCGTAGTGTTGAGTCTTCACCTCGGCGATGGCCCCTTGGTCGGCAACAGTGGTCTCGAGCTGTTTGATCCTGGCCTCTTTAAACGCGTTCGTGCTGCAAGCATCGGTGTAAAGGTGGAGCAGATGTTGGAGGCCCTGTACGTCAAAATTCAGGTATAAGTTAAAATATATTAACCGGGATATTCTGTCAGGATATATGTGCAGGATATAGTTGCAGGATATTACCTTGTTAAGGAAGGATGTCATCGGCTCTAAGGAGTCAGAAAAGCTGAGTTCTTCGTAGGAGAACCCTTCCGAGCCTGGGGCACTGACTTCGGAACCTTTCCACTTTTTTGCGGTGGAAGCACGAGTCCTTGGGTTGGCCTTAGGGGCTGGGAGCGGCTTGGAGCTAGTAGCAGCAGGAGCCTCTTTCTTGACGATGACTGGAGTGGGGTAATTGTCAAGTTCGTCAAGGCAAGGAGGATTGGAACTTTGCTGGAGTCTGCATACAAGGAGTAAATTTTTTTCCTAAATATATCAAATAAAAACATGTATGCAGGATATCGTGCAGGATCCTTACCAGACATGTTTGCACTGGAAAAAGGGCTTGGAGATGGTGGAGACGGGTTAAAACTTCTTTCAGCCTCTGGGAGGAGTCTGATAGCGTCAATTCTCTTCTGTGAACCAGCTAGGGGAGGTGCAAGCCTCCTAAAATCAGCTGTGTACAAGACAATAAAAGAAAAATGGTTAGCTCAAAGATATAAAGCAGGATACAAGACAGTATCATCCTTAACCCAAAATCCTACCCTTTCTCAACCACTTCACCGGATATTCCGTTCCACCAGGGATGGAGTCTCTTTTACAAAGAAGAACTTGGATTGCCATTTCTCCTCGTTCCTGGTGGCACGAAGTATCAGTGGATCGCCAGAGGTAGAATAGAATAAAAATCTACAGGAACCATGGCATCTAAGTCGATATGCTAGGGGGAGGTCATGAACAGAAAGGTCAGGGATATGATTTTTCTTGATCTGATCAAGAACAGACAAGACTCACCAGAGCATCGGCATTGTCTGGCTGAAGCAGATTTTGGTAACATTAAAGAAATCAGTGATGAAATCGGGAAAGGGAAACTGCAATCCTAAGTTAAAGGGAAAGGCATTGAAACATAACCACTCATCGGAAACCATGTCCGACCGGATTTCCCGGTCAAACGGCCTGAAGACCGTCCCTTCCGGGAAGATGCCAGATAATTTGAGAGCTGACAAGTGTGCACTATCAAAGGTGCATATTTCCTTCTCCGGATCTTGGAGAAGATTCTGCTGGATGAATGTGGGAGTGGAGTCACCGGAGCTTGATCTTGTTTGCCTTGTCATATTGTCATCGGAATATTGAACAGAATGAGAGAGGAAGATGGAATATAGAGAGAGAAATATTTAACTTTTACTCTTCGGTAAAGATTAAATGGGATAAGCATGAGAAGATATAGGGGAGCAATGAGTAAATATAGGCTGCGTGGTTACAAACGGTCACATCATGAGTCTAATCTCTTAATTGCCTCGTTATTCGTAAAAAATATAACCGTTAGTGCCAGGATACTAAACGGTTACATTTTTTTGGGGACAATTGTTATGGGTGAAATTCTGAGCTTATATCCTGGATAATATCTTAAATTATATCTTGCTTGTATGATATATGTTCATGCCTGGGATGCTGATTCAGGATATTGGTAACATCCTGAATGGTATCCTGAGGATTACTAACGGATTATGTGCAGGAGTACGAGTCCAACCTGGTAACGTTCGTGAGGACCCTTTCCCCGGAAGACTCGGTCTAAGTCGTTCAAAGGAAGACGTTGCACCCGCTTTACCTGGTCTCCAACGGCTACTAGGGAATATTCGAAGGCATCCCATACTTATAGGAGATTTTGTTTTTGTTTGCTACATATAAATAGGTAGATAAGTCAGATCGAATAGGACATCACAACTACACTCACTACTCTCTCACATTTACTCTCTCGCAACTTTTACTTTCACAAAAAGCATTGTAACACTTAGCGATCTGCTCAATATCCTGCACTGTATCCTGGCGTTTAAAGCAATAAGAAGAACAAGGCAGCTGCGATTGTCAGCTCTCGAGGTTTTGTGCCGGCGATCTAGATTGATCAAGGGCTTTCCTCGTATATCTCGTGTCACCCCCTTTTACTTTTTGCTCATAGTTTGGTCGTAGATACAGCTCAATATCCTGAGCCGTATCCTGAAAACTGTTTTTACAAATAACTTAATCAGCATATTTTTAACACATTTTCTTAGCACACTACCTCACATTACTAATTTGATCACTTAATTGCTTCGGTAACCCCCCCCCCCTTGCCTACTTACAGTCCATGAGGACCCACACCCCACTCAAAATTGTTGAATATTTTATGAAGATATTATTTGATCTTGCTTGCTTGAATAAACAAAATATGTAAGAAGATGATTATAAGTATGGCTCCATAAGATTGCAAATCATTTCACTTCCTTCTCTCACTTCACAAGACCACTACACTCCCTCACCTCACTCTCTCCCTCTCGGCCCTCTATACATCCGCCACCACCACCACCTTATCACCACCATTACTCCATTATCAAGCTTGTTCCATGCACTAGAAGGTGAATTAAGGAGCTTGTAGCTTGGAGACCTTGAAGGAACTTCATACATTGCTTTTACACACCATCTTCATCATCTTTGTTCTTGAGTTCTTCCCTAGCTTTGAGCTAGTTGTAAGACTTCCTTAAACTCTTGTTTATTTCTATTTTTATGGTTAAAAGATGTACATTGTGATGAAAGAACAAGAACACTAAAGAACACCAACATAAATCATGAACATAAAGCTTTACATAAAGATGAAATATGATGAAAGATTGTTAGATTATGTTGTTTATTGGATGGATGATGATTGCATGTTAATTACTAGTAATATGATGTTGATCATCATATGGAACTTGTTAAAGTATGATTAAAAACATGGTTTAACAAGTTAGAGGGTGATTATGTGTTTACATAAAATAATCATCTTCTAATAAAAATATGAACTTGATAATAAAAATGATTTCTTGAAATATAAGTGAACAAGTAGGTTGATGATCATGTAAATCCGAGATTTACAAAAGACTTTTCTAAACAAACCAAGTTCAAGAGACGGTTTTTGAAAGATCATAATTTTTCTTACACTTACATTATTTTTGAAATAAAATAAAGTGTAGGAAGGCTAGTAAAACAAGACAATGTTATAAATAAATATTTTTGTAAAATTTGTTCACAAGTTGTTAACACCAAGATTCTTTAAAAATGAGATTTTTAAAGGGATGAATACACATTAAAGAGTAACTAAGGTTACTAAACACCTCACCAAGTTACTACGTGTTTTAGTAAAGGATCAAGTTCATGATGTTATGAAAATCATATAATTTTTGCACTTGGTGAACATAATACTGTTTAAAGTATGATTGTTGATTGTTTGAATGATTTTGGAAAAGAAAATGATATGCTAAATAGCATGGACACCTCCATTTACAAAGGAAACTATGGCGAAATTTTCTAAAAATCCTAACACTTAGAAAATATTTTCTAGACAAGTGTTTACTAGTGTATTTTAAACTATGTTTTTCAAACATAAACCTCGCCACAATTTTTGTAACAAAAGTACAAGTATTGGAGGATGACTTTTGTAAATAAAAAGGGGTAAATATGTATTTAGAATATATATTTTGTATTAAGACACTTGTGTGAACATTTGCTTGATTTGTGGAGTAGTTATATTATTTTAGGGTAAAATAATATATCTTAACAAAAGACCATCAAAATTTCAACTCCAACATAATACCAAAAATCACACGGAATAAATATTTATGTTACACACTTGGTATTGTGAAACCAAACGATAAAACGTAACTCACAAAATATTCCGGAAATATTTTTTACTTATATATTTTTGGTATATATTATTTTTGGACAAGAAGTAAAAATATATTATTTTTGAGAAAAATATATATATTTTGGAATACATTATTTTGACGAATAAGTTATATATATTTTCTAAGTGGGACTTAAAATATATTATTTCAAATACGAACCTACATGTATAAATACCCCCATACTTGGGAAAGAAATACGGAGTTAAATACTTTAGAAGTATTAATGCAAGAATATTGAATGAACAATTATTCCAACACTACATATAATTTAAGTTGAAATATTAATTATTTTGACAAATAATTATAACTTGGAATAACATAAGAAATGCAACACAAAAACATTAAACTCTAAGCCAAGGCACAGCCCGTTCATCTAATAGATATTAGTACGTTGTAGGTTGTCGTGTAGCAGACAGAGTTTGAGATTTGGTACAAGATGCACTACAGTGAGTTCATGTCCCCCTTTTCTCTTAACTGTTTTCAGTTTTATACTTCGGGGGTGGAATACATGTTACAATTATTACAGACATTTTTATACATGGTATGGTTAGCTTAAGGAGGGTTTTACTACGCGATCATGTGAGTGGTGGGCATGACACTTAAGGCCATTAATCCTCATTGTAGGACCAAGGGACATGAGTGATAGATCTATTTGGGTGTAGCGAGCCCACACCCATGAGGCCGGGGCAGCCCATAGTGGTGACTATGTCTTCATACCAGAGACAAATTTGCTAGGTTTGAGTCTCCTGCACCATTTTCACACATACCATTGGCTTTGCAACCCATTGGTGATCTGTTTTTCCTTATTGCTACATACCAGGGACATTTATACATACAAGACATATTTTAAAGGCTTATACACACAGACTTAGACATGAACTCGCTCAACGTTTTTGTTGATATTTTTAAACTACATGTATTTCAGGGAATTAATCGGATCTGGAAAGTGACGCATGTTAGTCAAGTTGCGTACTAAATAAAGAAGTCATCCAGGGTTGTAGGGTTTGGGAAGTGTAACCTCTTCCTGGACGGGTTACATGTCTCTAAACCTCGTTTTATTGAAAGTCTTTTGTTGAGTCTTATGAACTCGTATTAAACAAGTCATGATTTGTAACTTATTTTGGGGTGGATGTTTTAAGACAAATATGTTATGCATTTTTTAAATTATATTAATGGATGAACATCTCGTATTTCTATCATATAGCATTGTTGTGATTGTTGCTATGGTATTAAGAAGTCACACCAAATAAACCACGCTCCGCAAAATCCAGGGTGTGACATCCAGCTTAGCTTGGGCGTCCTCATTGGCTTTGTGCATGGTAGCTTGGTGCTCTTGGGTCATCGCCTTGAGTTTGTCTTCGTAGTGCTGAGACTGGGCAGCGGCGATCATCCCTTGGTCGGCGATGGTAACTTCGGTTTTCTTGAGCTTGACCTCCAGCATTTTGTTGAGACCACAGGCTTCTTCATATAAGTGCATGAGACGTTCCAGGCCCTGAAATCAAAAGTACAGGTATCAACATATGTAGGATGTTCAGGATAATAGTTAACATATATGTTCAGGATATCGGATGAGAGTTTTTACCTGATTAAGGAATGAAGTCATGAACCCACTGGCTTCATTAAATCTGTGGTTCTCATAACGAAAAGTCTCCAAGGTAGCCGGGGAATCCGTTTCCTTCCTCTTTCGGGCGCTGGAAGCACGAGTCCTGGTGGCTGGAGGAGGCTTGGGAGTGGCAGTAGCTTTCGAACCACTAGGCTTGGAAGACGTGATGGCTTTGGGGCTTGGTTCCTTCTTCACCGAAATGGGAGAGGGATAGCTGTCCAATTCATCGAGATCAAAGACCTCTGGAGCTTTAACTGGTGTTGTATGAAGGGAAGAAACATTTAACTCTTGAGTATTTTTAAACTGATATATTCATTTCATACTGATATACTTACCAGACAAGTCTGAGCTGGATATCTGGCTTGAACTTGCAAATGACAGGGAGAAAGTTCTCTCACTTTTCGGGAGTTGGTAAATGCTTTTGATCCTCTATTCTGATTCAGCGCTTGGAGGGGCTAGTTCTTTGAAATTTGCTGCACAAAAAATAAAGATGCCAGTTCAAGATGTAACTTCAGGATACGATTGGGGATACTCCTAAAACCCTAAATCCTACCAGAAGTTAACCACTTCACCGGAAGGTCAAAACCTCCAGTAATAGAATCCCTTTTTACAAAAAAGAACTTTCGTTGCCATTTCTCCTCATTTTTTGTGGCTTTAAGGATAAGAGGATTTTTGGAGGTTGAGAAAAGGAGAAAACAACTGTTGCTGTGAGAACGAAGGCAATAGGCCATCGGGAGATCTTCAATACAGAGGTCGGGAGCAAAACGGAATCTGATTCGGTCTAAGGTCACTAGCACCCGCCAAACCATAGGCATGGTTTGGGGATAACTAAGACCGGTAAGCTCAAAGAAACGGGATATAAAAGTCGAAAAGGGGTAATAGAGTCCAATGGAGAAAGGGTAAGCCAAGAAACAGACCCATTCGTTGGAAGAAAAATCTGATCGGATTTCTCTGTCGAAAGGGCGAATGATCGTACCAACAGGGAAGGCACCGGAAGCTTGTAGGGCAGCAATGTCGGCATTGTCGAACGAACAAACTTCTTTTTCCGGTTCCCTAAGAGGGTTTTGGGCTTCGAAGTGTAACACCCCGTGTTTTCACAAGTGAAAGTCAAAGTCAACGACCAATTTCGCGCAACTTGACTCGTAGAAATTTCTTTATTTTATTTTTATTATGTGGAGTAAGTGTCATTAATGCAATAATCGATGTGTGTTAATCGTTAATCAATCGACTTACGACTGTGAAATACAGGAAGTAACAATGCGATAAAGTTAACTAATCAATAATCAAGCTATGCTAATCGAATCGACTTCTAACCGTAACTCGAGCTATGAATTTTACTTGTTATTATACGTGTGTGTGTGCCTTACGTGTTACCTGTGCATGTTTATTTATGTTATGTTGTGTTAAGCAAGCGAACTCAATCATGCAATCGAATTCGAATCGTGAAACGAACTCTAGTAATGGTGGAAAATAGGTTACGCAAGGTATGAGCGTTAGGACTGAGAGTGATTTGACTAGGAAAATCTACCGTATCGCACCGATCGCAATCAAAATCGAATCAGCAAAACTCATCGCGTCAAACATGCCAACCAAGTGCCATCCGATCGAATGGCCATTCGACCGGATAACCACTTGGTAAGGATGACAGGTGCCATTCGATCGAATCTCCATTCGACCGAACAGTCACCCAGGCGACGTGCCATTCGACCGAACAGTCATTTCCTCTTTTGGCATCCTATAAATACCCCTGTCATTGTCATCTTTTCCACTTTTGGAAATCCCTGTTCGACCAGCACGCTCAACTCAACCTTTTCTCAGATTTCTCTCGATTCCGGTAAGATCTCGTCCTAAATCTTGTACTTTCTTGATCTACACGCACTCCTACACCTTTCTATCTTTTAAATCTTACTTTTTAACCGTGAAATCACTAGATTTCGGGTGTTCTAAGGTGACGTCATCATGTGTTCTTCAAGAACTTCATGTTTTGACCTCAACTCACTAAGAAGAACTTAGATCTAACCGATTTCCACAAAGATCTTGTAAAGATCTCGACACAAGTGTGGTGAAAAAGGATTGGAAGATGGTTATAACTTTCTTCCGACTCTTTTTACACTTAAAACACTCAAAACCGGTAGAATCATGTTCTGACCTAGTCTCCTACTCGCCCTTAGTGTTGTACTGGCTCAAATCTAGATTCTACTCACGAGACTACCGATTCCGGGTTAGTCAAGAACAACCGTCTCGAGCCGGTAACCGGCCGGACTAGGGTGATTCCTGGCCAGATTGGTCAACTGGGTCAAACGAAGGGTTTTGATGGCTAACACGTTGTCAAAGTGACTCGACATAACGACAAACCCTCAAAACAACCAAGTGTAGAACGAACAGGACAATTTGAGCGAATTGCCAGCCGCTTGAATTACCATTCGAACGGATGGGCTACCCGAACGAATTGCCACCCGTACGGGTTACACTTGGGTCCCACCTTTAAACAATTTTAATTAAAGTTTGGGTATTGACGAATTGCAATCCGATCGAACGACCCTTGAAAGGATTACTCTTCGGATCATGAGATACTAAGACTTTAAAAGACTTAACAATTTTCAACATGTTCAATGACACGAATTGCCATTCGATCGAATTGCCATCCGATCGAATGACACTTATGTAGTGAACTTGTTTCAGTAAGTAACCTCATCATGAAGCCGCCGTCCGAACGAATGACCATTCGAACGAATTGCCATCCGCACGATTAGTCGTTCGATCGACGGGCTGGGAAGATAGAGATACTTCGTTGTTTCAAAATGCTACAATGAAAACTTCAAAAGTCAAACCATCATACACAAACACACCCTACTCATAGGAAGAAACAATCCACTCGAATCGTCACTCGATCGAATTGCCATCCGATCGAATGACCACCCGAACGGATTGTTACTCGCACGAATTGCTGTTCGATCGAATTACCATCCGAACGAACCCCTATTCGACCCTTTCATACTTTGTGATGTTTCACGAATCGCTTATCGTTATACTACCGAATCTATTCAGGCTAACCGCACTCACTAAGTGCTCCCTTCAATCCATAATCGCTGCGAGTATACTCGATCCCTTTTTGCTTTAAGCACTTTTGGGTGTTACATACGTTACGAATATTCAAACTAAAACTATCACACTACTCAAACTACGTGAACGCTAACCGTTAATGCATGTTATACATGGCTTATGAATGCTTGTTTGTTATGTTTACACATGGAATGTTGTCTACCTGCCTTAGCAACGATAGTACTATAGTTTGGACTCAGCACCCGTTCACACGGGGGTTGTTAAGGATCTTTTACTTGCATGGATTACGGTGGTAATCATGTATTGCGTACTGCCTCGGGCAGTCAACCCGCAGCATTGGTATCGATGGATCTATGTCGATAACTAACGTGCTTCATTTCACTATGTGTACGTGCCGGTTATGCGTAAACGAACTCGAACTCTATATGCTATTATCAAACTTGTATGCTCACCTTTACATTTTATGTATTGACTTTATTTTAACGTATGTGACAGGTGCTTAGGATGTTTACATGCTTTGTGTGCCGGTGATGAAATTGAGGCTAGGGACGGTGTCCTTGAAACCAATAAATAAACTATCTATGTATAAATCTGAGTTGTCGGAACAGTACTATTTGACTGGATTTATCTGTAATAATTTGTTTGCCTTTTAAGACATGGTATGGGACATGTTACTTTAAATTATTTGGTAATGATAATTGTTATGGAAACTTCTGGACTATCTGTTTCGCTCAGTGCCACGCCCCGATGATTCCGCCATCGGTTGGGGTGTGTCAGATTGGTATCAGAGCCATAACTATAGGGAAATTAGGCAAGACTCGACCTAGTTCGGGTCGATGACTTAGAGACCTAGACTATAGTTAGGAACCAACAGACCAAACTTATGTGCTATACCCAGCTATTTCTCGCTATCACTGCACTCGAATCTCCAAAAAGGATCAAACGATTTCGTTGGGGTTAGGTGTGAAAACCGCAAACTCTCGACTAAATTACTTGGTCAGTGCCGATTTTATCAATTTATCAACGATTTCCTCATTATTTTCAATAACAAACGAGGAGAATTATACCAAATCAGGAGTGAAATCCATATTTTGATGAATAATCTCCCCAATTCTTGCTAAAACAAGGAAGAAGTTGCTAAGCTAGGGGTGAAACCCTAACCTTGACAACTTGCTCCAAACTTTTACTCATCTCACCAAAGCCTCGACGAACTTCAACGACCTGAGTCATGAGTAGGACCCAGGGATTACGTGTTGCATGCCCAAGAATCGAGGCAGAAACACGATCCCAAAAGTCGAAGTGTGATGACAAGTCTGTTGAGAATAGTCGAACCACTTTGGGTAGTCAACGTCTAGTAGCCGCAGACGATCTAATCCTCGATTTATGTGTTTGGAGTCGACAGTCGTCGCTCTAATTCGTCGATTTTATGTGTTTTATGTGGATTTTACCAATTTATGTATTTAATTTTTTGAAGATTTACTCGATTTTGCGTTTATTTCGATCGACACGCACGACTCGCACTGCATTCCCATCTCAATTCACTAACAAATCGCCGAATTTTGGATAAACCTATGCTACACTACGCTATTCGTTATACTAAACGCGATCGCTATACTCGAACGATCGCGAGCCTTGAATAATAGGTTTCTGTTTTCTGACTGCTTCTAAGTGACTCAATGCGTATGCGCTTCTTTGCTCCTGTGTTTGATGTGCCTAGGCGTTATGTGATTAATTGCTCTACATGCTTAGGAATTATGTAATTATGTGATTCTGCGTGTTTATGTGATTTGTGCTCTAGATGTTATGTAAGTACGTAAGTGTACGTGTTATTGAGCTTTAGTAAGTAGTAAACGTGTGAGGGGAGATTCGAATACAATGTGTTGAGTTCCGTGGCGATGTCTATTGCAGACAATGTCGTCTGGATCCCGTCATGCACTTTCTCGTCAGGAGAAGAGAGACAGACGTCTTGCTTCCATCATTGCTAAAAGCATAGCAAAGGCTGTAAGTGATGTCTACGAGAATGCCAGTAAATCGTCTGAGGAATCAAGAACCGACGATCCTAAATCTGCCGTAAGGCCTTTCAGTTTCAAGCAATTCAAGTCTTGTGGGCCAAAAGAATTCATTGGCGAAGGAGGTCCCACTGCACTATTTCACTGGTTTGACTCTATCGAGGTTACTCTGCGACAGAGTGGTTGCCCTGATGACCTTCGAACTCTGAATGCTACCGGCGTTTTCCAGTCCCGAGCATTAGGCTGGTGGACGGCTGAGAGGAACAAGCGAGGGAACGATGCAGCCTACGGTCTGTCATGGGACGAGCTCAAGGAAGTTATGCTAGAGGAATTCTGCCCTCCTCACGAACGTCAAAAGCTAGAAGATGAATTTTGGCATATCCAGCAAAAGGATGGTGACAATGCTGGTCTTACTGCTCGTTTTAAACAGCTCAGCATCATCTGTCCCGATTAAGTCAAGACTCCCGACATGACGATCAAGAAGTACATCCGGGCCCTGCCGGACTGCGTTGCTGATTTCATGCAAGCGGCTAAGACTACAACGATCGAGGAAACCTATCTGTTGGCCGCTGAAATCAATGACAAACGGGTTAAGGCTGGTGTCTGGGATAAGACTTCGAAGCATCTGCATCAAGCTACTGCTACCGTACCAACTGCTGAACCTACCTCGTCAGGAAACAAGAGGAAGAACGAGAGAAAGAACAGCTCCAACAACAAGAACTGTGTGATCACTGCTGCACCAGTTCAAGCCGTACCTGCCCAACAGCGTCAAGTAGCAGCGCCTGTGGCCAATGCACCGCCTGCAAAGCGTGCATACACTGGGCCACACCCGCTCTGCCCTACTTGCACCTACCATCACCCAACTGCCATTGCTTGCCGTTACTGTGCTCATTGCAACGTATACGGTCATTTTACTGCTAATTGCCGCATCCGACAAACTCCTGCTCATCAAGCTCTGCTCACTGCCCCACAAGGTCAACAAGCTCCTCCGGCACCCGCAGTCAAAGCCAGAGCCTGCTTCGCATGTGGCGACCCGAACCATTTCACCAACATGTGCCCAAACAGGGTCGTGAAGCAAGAGCCTCAGCAACAGCAGCCACAGCAGCAACAACAACAACAGCAGCAACAACAGGCCGCACGCGCCAGAACTTTCAACCTCAACGTGCGTCAAGCCCAGGCCAACAACAACGTGGTCAATGGTACGTTCCTTGTGAATGGTATTTATGTTTCATG
Organism: Helianthus tuberosus; assembly: GCA_030545235.1. Lineage (NCBI taxonomy): Eukaryota > Viridiplantae > Streptophyta > Magnoliopsida > Asterales > Asteraceae > Helianthus > Helianthus tuberosus. Next base: position 155,474,701 of record CM060364.1, on the reverse strand, counting down.
TTTGTTTGATACTGGAGCCGATAACTGCTTTATGTCGCTTGAATTTGTGAAACTCCTTAGTCGTAAACGTTCCCAACTATCCTCGGCATTCGATGTTGAAGTCGCTACCGGAAGAACCATCGCTGTCAATTCCATTATCCGTGATTGTACTCTCGAGCTCAACAATCACATCTTCCCAATTGACCTTATTCCGATGCAGCTCGGAAGTTTTGATGTCATAGTAGGCATGGACTTTCTTCGGGAAAACCATGCTGAAGTTGTATGCTACGACAAGATGATTTGATTTTCGCTCGCGAATGGTGACTCATTGTGTGTATACGGTGATACTGCTTCAAAAGGGTCTCAAACTCATGTCCTGTGTCCAAGCTAGCAAGTATCTCCGCAAGGAATACAGAGCTTTCTTGGCTAACGTTGTAGCAGCGGAGAAGGAAAAGAAAGAGAAGAAGGAAGTAAAGGACGTTCCTATAGTTCGAGAATTTCCTAATGTTTTTCCAGAGGATCTTCCCGGATTACCGCCAAGTCGTGATATCGACTTTCGTATCGACCTCATTCCTGGAGCCAACCCTATTGCCAAAGCTCCTTATCGTCTTGCACCGTCCGAAATGCGCGAATTCCCAACCCAACTCCAGGAATTACTTGAGAAAGGCTTCATTCGCCCGAGCACCTCTCCGTGGGGCGCGCCAGTCCTTTTCATCAAAAAGAAGGACGGGTCATTCAGGATGTGCATCGACTATCGGGAATTGAATAAGTTAACTATCAAGAACCGCTATCCTCTACCCCGCATTGACGATTTGTTTGATCAACTACAAGGCGCTACGTGTTTCTCAAAGATCGACCTACGTTCAGGATATCACCAGCTACGTATTCAAGAGGAGGATATACCCAAAACCGCGTTTCGTACTCGTTACGGTCACTACGAATTTGTTGTCATGCCTTTTGGCTTAACCAACGCACCAGCAGTTTTCATGGATCTAATGAATCGCGTGTGTAAACCATATCTCGACCGTTTCATCATCGTATTCATCGACGATGTCTTGATTTACTCTAAATCGAAAACCGAACATGCGCAACATCTACGTTTGGTTCTCGAGTTACTCCAGGGGAACCAACTCTATGCCAAGTTCTCCAAGTGTGAATTCTGGCTGGAGGAAGTTCAGTTTCTGGGTCACATCGTAAATAGTCAAGGCATTCACGTCGACCCTGCAAAGATTGAAGCTGTCAAGAGCTGGGTTACACCTAAGAATCCGTCTGAAGTCCGCTCTTTCCTCGGACTAGCGGGCTATTATCGACGATTTATCAAAGGATTCTCGAAGATTGCTGTACCACTTACCTCTCTTACGCATAAGGACCAGCCTTTTGTCTGGGGAACCAAACAAGAGACTGCCTTCCAAAACCTCAAGCACATGCTTTGCAACGCTCCTGTTCTCACATTGCCAGACGGAAACGATGATTTCATTGTCTACTCTGATGCTTCCAACCTTGGTCTTGGTTGCGTTCTCATGCAACGAGACAAGGTCATAGCTTACGCATCTCGCCAGCTCAAAATCCACGAGAAGAACTATACAACCCATGATCTCGAGCTAGGAGTAGTTGTTTTTGCGTTAAAGATTTGGCGACACTACCTGTATGGTACCAAGTGTACGATCTTCACCGATCATAGGAGCCTACAACACATCTTTAATCAGAAGGAACTTAATATGTGTCAATGCCGATGGGTAGAACTTCTCAACGATTACGACTGTGTGATCCGTTATCACCCAGGCAAGGCAAATGTCGTTGCTGACGCACTCAGCAGACGGAGTTACCTGCTTAGCACTCGTAATGTTCAAGCCCAGCACAATCTCGAAACCCTCATCCGCGCCCAACATGCATGCTTTAATGAACGCACCTTGAAGAAAGAAAGAATCTACCACGATGGAGCCCAGCTTGTGAGAAAATCGAATGGGATATTCCACTTTTTAGACCGAATTTGGATTCCCAAACGAACTGACTTACGACAGATCTTGATGGACGAAGCCCATAAATCTCGGTATTCTATTCACCCCGGAGCCGACAAGATGTACCAGGATCTTCGTTATAAGTACTGGTGGCCGGGTATGAAAAAGGATATTGCTCTCTACGTCGGAAAGTGCCTAACTTGTGCTAGAGTTAAGGCTGAACATCAAAGACCCTCTGGCTTACTCGAACAACCGCCAATTCCCATGTGGAAGTGGGAGAGCATAGCCATGGATTTTGTAACCAAGCTACCACACACGTCATCAGGTCACGACAGCATATGGGTTCTGGTCGACCGTTTGACTAAATCAGCTCACTTTCTGCCGATACGAGAAGACTACAAGGTAGAACGATTAGCCCGAATCTACACCGACGAGATCATTTGTAATCATGGAACGCCTCGTGACATCATTTCTGATCGTGATGCTCGGTTTACCTCGCGACTATGGGAAACGTTTCAAACGGCACTCGGTACAACGCTTAATCTAAGTACCGCTTTCCACCCTCAAACCGACGGTCAGACGGAAAGAACGATTTGTACTCTTGAGGACATGCTCCGTTCGTGTGTCTTAGACTTCGGTGGTAATTGGGATAAATACCTGCCGTTAGTCGAATTCTCGTATAACAACAGCTACCATTCTAGCATCCAAATGGCACCATTCGAGGCCTTATACGGAAGAAGATGTCGATCGCCTATTGTATGGCACGAGATCGGTCATTCGCAACTAACCGGTCCTGAGCTATTACAAGAAACGACAGACAAAATTTTCCAAATCCGAGACAATCTGGTGAAAGCTCGGGATCGACAGAAAGTTTACGCCTATAAAAAGCGCAAGCCCCGTGAATTTGGCGTTGGTGACCACGTACTCCTAAAGGTATCACCTTGGAAGGGTGTGATCCGATTCGGCAAGAAAGGGAAACTTGTGCCTCGATATGTTGGACCTTTTAAGATTCTGGAAAGGATCGGAAAAGTCACCTACAGACTCGAATTACCGGAAGAACTTAGTAACGTCCACCCGACTTTCCACGTGTCAAACCTCCGAAAGTTCCTCGCCAACCACGATTTACATGTCTCTCTAGACGATCTACAAGTGAACGAAACATTACACTTCGTGGAAAAGCCTGTCGAAATCATGGATCGCTAGACCAAGCAACTCTGACGCTCACGCATTCCTATTGTGAAAGTCCGATGGGAAGGCAAACAAGACGCAGAGTTCACTTGGGAACTCGAAAGCGATATGAAGGCTAAGTACCCGCAGTTGTTTCAAGAGAGTAGCTAAAGAGGGAAAGTAGTATTGTGATTCTAGTACCTTGTACGATTTCTTATCAATCTATAGAATCTCCGATTATTGTATGTTTTAGTGTGTTTGGTCACGCACGTTCACGGATTCCGTGTCATAAGCGATCGTTTCAAAGTCAAAATCGGTCCAAACGAAAAGTTCTCAAAAGCGATTCACGGCGTTGTACAGCTTCCAGCCTAATTTCGGGATGAAATTCCCTAAACAAGGGGAGGCTGTAACACCCCGTGTTTTCACAAGTGAAAGTCAAAGTCAAGGTCAAAGTCAACGACCGATTTCGCGCAACTTGACTCGTAGAAATTTCTTTATTTTATTTTTATTATGTGGAGTAAGTGTCATTAATGCAATAATCGATGTGTGTTAATCGTTAATCAATCGACTTACGACTGTGAAATACAGGAAGTAACAATGCGATAAAGTTAACTAATCAATAATCAAGCTATGCTAATCGATAAAGTTAACTAATCAATAATCTGGCTTGAACTTGCAAATGACAGGGAGAAAGTTCTCTCACTTTTCGGGAGTTGGTAAATGCTTTTGATCCTCTATTCTGATTCAGCGCTTGGAGGGGCTAGTTCTTTGAAATTTGCTGCACAAAAAATAAAGATGCCAGTTCAAGATGTAACTTCAGGATACGATTGGGGATACTCCTAAAACCCTAAATCCTACCAGAAGTTAACCACTTCACCGGAATGTCAAAACCTACAGTAATAGAATCCTTTTTTACAAAAAAGAACTTTCGTTGCCATTTCTCCTCATTTTTTTGTGGCTTTAAGGATAAGAGGATTTTTGGAGGTTGAGAAAAGGAGAAAACAACTGTTGTCGTGAGAACGAAGGCGATAGGCCATCGGGAGATCATCAATACAGAGGTCGGGAGCAAAACGGGATCTGGTTCGGTCTAAGGTCACTAGCACCCGCCAAACCATAGGCATGGTTTGGGGATAACTAAGACCAGTAAGCTCAAAGAAACGGGATATAAAAGTCGAAAAGGGGTATTAGAGTCCAATGGAGAAAGGGTAAGCCAAGAAACAGACCCATTCGTTGGAAGAAAAATCTGATCGGATTTCTCTGTCGAAAGGGCGAATTATCGTACCAACAGGGAAGGCACCGGAAGCTTGTAGGGCAGCAATGTCGGCATTCTCGAATGAACAAACTTCTTTTTTCGGTTCCCTAAGAGGGTTTTGGGCTTCGAAGTGTAACACCCCGTGTTTTCACAAGTGAAAGTCAAAGTCAAGGTCAAAGTCAACTACTGATTTCGCGCAACTTGACTCGTAGAAATTTCTTTATTTTATTTTTATTATGTGGAGTAAGTGTCATTAATGCAATAATCGATGTGTGTTAATCGTTAATCAATCGACTTACGACTGTGAAATACAGGAAGTAACAATGCGATAAAGTTAACTAATCAATAATCAAGCTATGCTAATCGAATCGACTTCTAACCGTAACTCGAGCTATGAATTTTACTTGTTATTATACGTGTGTGTGTGCCTTACGTGTTACCTGTGCATGTTTATTTATGTTATGTTGTGTTAAGCAAGCGAACTCAATCATGCAATCGAATTCGAATCCTGAAACGAACTCTAGTAATGGTGGAAAATAGGTTACGCAAGGTATGAGCGTTAGGACTGAGAGTGATTTGACTAGGAAAATCTACCGTATCGCACCGATCGCAATCAAAATCGAATCAGCAAAACTCATCGCGTCAAACATGCCAACCAAGTGCCATCCGATCGAATGGCCATTCGACCGGATAGCCACTTAGTAAGGATGACAGGTGCCATTCGATCGAATCGCCATTCGACCGAACAGTCACCCAGGCGACGTGCCATTCGACCGAACAGTCATTTCCTCTTTTGGCATCCTATAAATACCCCTGTCATTGTCATCTTTTCCACTTTTGGAAATCCCTGTTCGACCAGCACACTCAACTCAACCTTTTCTCAGATTTCTCTCGATTCCAGTAAGATCTCATCCTAAATCTTATACTTTCTTGATCTACACGCACTCCTACACCTTTCTATCTTTTAAATCTTACTTTTTAACCGTGAAATCACTAGATTTCGGGTGTTCTAAGGTGACGTCATCATGTGTTCTTCAAGAACTTCATGTTTTGACCTCAACTCACTAAGAACAACTTAGATCTAACTGATTTCCACAAAGATCTTGTAAAGATCTCGACACAAGTGTGGTGAAAAAGGATTGGAAGATGGTTATAACTTTCTTCCGACTCTTTTTACACTTAAAACACTCAAAACCGGTAGAATCATGTTCTGACCTAGTCTCCTACTCGCCCTTAGTGTTGTACTGGCTCAAATCTAGATTCTACTCACGAGACTACCGATTCCGGGTTAGTCAAGAACAACCGTCTCGAGCCGGTAACCGGCCGGACTAGGGTGATTCCTGGCCAGGTTGGTCAACTGGGTCAAACGAAGGGTTTTGATGGCTAACACGTTGTCAAAGTGACTCGACATAACGACAAACCCTCAAAACAACCAAGTGTAGAACGAACAGGACAATTTGAGCGAATTGCCAGCCGCTCGAATTACCATTCGAACGGATGGGCTACCCGAACGAATTGCCACCCGTACGGGTTACACTTGGGTCCTACCTTTAAACAATTTTAATTAAAGTTTGGGTATTGACGAATTGCAATCCGATCGAACGACCCTTGAAAGGATTACTCTTCGGATCATGAGATACTAAGACTTTAAAAGACTTAACAATTTTCAACATGTTCAATGACACGAATTGCCATCCGATCGAATGACACTTATGTAGTGAACTTGTTTCAGTAAGTAACCTCATCATGAAGCCGCCGTCCGAACGAATGACCATTCGAACGAATTGCTATCCGCACGATTAGTCGTTCGATTGACGGGCTGGCTTCGTTGTTTCAAAATGCTACAACGAAAACTTCAAAAGTCAAACCATCATACACAAACACACCCTACTCATAGGAAGAAACAATCCACTCGAATCGTCACTCGATCGAATTGCCATCCGATCGAATGACCACTCGAACGGATTGTGACTCGCACGAATTGTTGTTTGATCGAATTACCATCCGAACGAACCCCTATTCGACCCTTTCATACTTTGTGATGTTTCACGAATCGCTTATCGTTATACTACCGAATCTATTCAGGCTAACCGCACTCGCTAAGCGCTCCCTTCAATCCATAATCGCTGCGAGTATACTCGATCCCTTTTTGCTTTAAGCACTTTTGGGTGTTACATACGTTACGAATATTCAAACTACAACTATCACACTACTCAAACTACTTGAACGCTAACCGTTAATGCATGTTATACGTGGCTTATGAATGCTTGTTTGTTATGTTTACACATGGAATGTTGTCTACCTGCCTTAGCAACGATAGTACTATAGTTTGGACTCAGCACCCGTTCACACGGGGGTTGTTAAGGATCTTTTACTTGCATGGATTACGGTGGTAATCATGTATTGCGAACTGCCTCGGGCAGTCAACCCGCAGTCATTGGTATCGATGGATCTATGTCGATAACTAACGTGCTTCATTTCACTATGTGTACGTGCTGGTTATGCGTAAACGAACTCGAACTCTATATGCTATTATCAAACTTGTATGCTCACCTTTACATTTTATGTATTGACTTTATTTTAACGTATGTGACAGGTGCTTAGGATGTTTACATGCTTTGTGTGCCGGTGATGAAATTGAGGCTAGGGACGGTGTCCTAGAAACCAATAAATAAACTATCTATGTATAAATCTGAGTTGTCGGAACAGTACTATTTGACTGGACTTATCTGTAATAATTTGTTTGCCTTTTAAGACATGGTATGGGACATGTTACTTTAAATTATTTGGTAATGATAATTGTTATGGAAACTTCTGGACAATCTGTTTCGCTCAGTGCCACACCCCGATGATTCCACCATCGGTTGGGGTGTGACACGAAGGATGGGATTGAGTCGCCTGTATGTGATCTCGTTCTACTGGCCATGAAAGATTTCGACGAAGAAAAATAGAGGAAAAGAAAAGAGAAGGAAAGTACCTGAGAAATCGCTTGAAATATGATGATAATGGTGCAAAATAAGTCGGCTAAATAGAGGCTGAACATAGGGGGCAAAGAGTAAATATCGCATTGGAAGTTGCACCAAGTCACATCAAGCGTCGTTTCAGTTTAATAACCTCAATTTAGGGATAAATTTTAAAATATATCTGTTGGAATTGGTATACCAACAGATATATTTTGGGGACAATTGTTATGGGTGATTTCCTGCTCATATATCCTGACTGATATTCTGACTTTGTTTGTTTTATTGTGGCCAGGATGCTGGGTCAGGATATTGTAACATCCTGATACGATATCCTGGTAGTGACTAATTTAACCACGTGTAGATTGAAGGGTATAAGTCTCCAATGGTCAGGTGGACTTCTTCTCCTCAAGACTCGGGCAAATCAGTTATGTTACGAACGTTGAAGCCGGAAGACGTGGACTACAACGTCCACTTATGGAATATTCGCCGGATCCCGGAATAGTAGGATAGTTAGTTGCTTTCTTTTTACTATAAAAGGGGATTGATCGGATCAGATTAGGGACACAATCTTTCGCACACTCTTTCTCTCTACTTGCAAACACTCACAACGCACTAACACTTGTACTCGAATTGCATTGTAACACTTAGTTGATCCGCATCATATCCTGCACTGCATCCTGATATTTGAAGCAATAAGAAGAACAAGGCAGCTGCGATTGTCAGCTCCCGAGGTTTTATGACGGTGATCTAGATTGATCAAGGGCTTTCCTCGTACATCTCGTGTCACCCTTTACTTTTTTGCTCATTGTTTGATCATAGATATAGTTCAATATCCTGAGCTATATCTTGAACCTGTTTTTGTAAACAACTTAACTAGCGTATTTTCAACACACGTTTTAAGCACACTACCTCACTTAACTAATTAGATCACTTAATTGCTTCGGTAATTTTTGACCAAAACAAAGTATTAATAGTAGTTTATACTATTAATACTTTAAACCGGCTTCTTGGGATTGTATCCTTGCTGACTCAAACCACTTAGCCGAGGGTAACGTCACCTTCAAAAGAGGGGCCTACCACTTTTCGCATTAATAACTTACTTAACTATCTTTCAATATTCCGACCCTTTGGGCTTGTATCTCTGCTGACTCAAACCACTGGGTTGAGGGTAACGTCACCTTCAAAAGAGGGGTCTACTACTATAACTAAGATAATCTCTTAAAAAGTCCGAAAGTGCGAAAATCATCAAAAGGATACATTAAAGACAAGTTAGATCCAAGTGATTCTATCTTGTCTATTTGTTTTTCATTTTATTTATCTTTTCATTTTTATTTTTATGTTTCAAAACTTTTCTCAAAAATTTAGATTGGTTAGACGTTGAGGATAAATCGGTATTAAAAGCACTTGTGTCCTTGGATGACCTCAGTATCTTACCAACGCTATACTACGCTTACGATGGGTGCACTTGCCCAAGTGTGTGTTTAGTGTTAGTAGAATATCGTGTTTTATAAATTTAAAACTTGACTAATGCGTAAAATGGGCTCAAAATATTAATAAAAACATATCACACCTAACGCACACCAAGTTTTTGGCGCCGTTGCCAGGGACACAAGGATTTTAAGAAAGCTTAAAATCGACGGCCTAATCATTTTTCAAAAACCTTTTTCAAAACTGCGCGCATTTTTTTTAATTTTTAGGAATTTTTGCACAACAGTAGTCTGAACACGGGGCCGTGCTCACTGAACACGCCCCTGTGCTGCACATAACCAGTAACATTTTTTTTAAAAACGCCCAGATACAGGATCTGACCATGGGCCGTGCTCACTGACCACGGGGCCGTGGTGAGCCTCTATTTCAATTTTTAGTTTTGTTTTATTGTCCTGAGACTTTGTGGTTTGCTGAGTGATTCTCATGGATCAATACTCAGGAGGTTACAATTACTACTATGAAGAGGATGATTACGAAGAAGAATTTTGTACCATTTGCGGTAATCCTCACTCGGTACACTATTATGACCTTTTCGAGTCATCCACCTCATACACATACCATGAGGAACCAAGGTATGAATCACCCACCTCATACACTTACTATGAGGAACAATGGTATGAACCATCTACCTCATATGAGTACTATGAGGAACTAAGGTTTGAACTTCCTAACTCAAGCTTTTGGGACACTTATCCCGCTCAATTTCACGAACCACCAACTATCCTCCCCGAAGCCAAGAGAATAGTACAACACCTCAAAGATATCGAACGCTTTATAAAAGAATCCCGCGCGAGGGAAGAGGCAATTTGTACTAAAAACGTGATAGAAGAAGTAAAATGGAAGAACAAGTAAGTGAAAAACCGATGCATGAACCAAACGACGAAAAAGGTAAGTCCGAAAACGATAATTTTCAAAAAGAGTCAATTTTTCAAGAAATTAATCTCTTAACACCTTCTTTCGAAAACCATTGTTTGGTACCTACTCATGCTAAGTTTTTAAAATAGTTAAACACTAACACTAAAATTGACAAAATGGTAAGCATTAAGTTAACAAACGATCAAACTACGCTAATAAAAGATGACCCAGTTGAAATTAACATTACACCGGTTCCATGTTTCTTTCAAAACACCTTTATTAGTAATATTACAATTGATAAAGATCTTTGTGTTAATATAATGCCCAACTACATTCTCGAAAAATTAAGTATTAGTGATTTTGTTCTACTTCAAATCCTCATTTTTCTTTCTAATCGAAAAATAATAAAATCAATGGGAGTAGTTGAAGATGTGTTAGTGATAACAAACCAAACGGTAGTCCCAACCGACTTCGTCATTCTTGATGACGCTCCACTTGTGTTGGGACAACCTTTTGTAAAAACCCATCAAGCTTTGATCAATCGGAAGAAAAACAACCTACCCATTCAATTAGGGGCCGACAAAAGGTATGTCGATCTTGACCAATCAATGAAATATCCAATCGACAATGACGACCCCCTAATTGAAAATGAAGATGAACTACCCGATACGAAAGACGAAATCGACCACTTTGTCGAAGAAGAGGTAGCCATTGAACAAACCTTTTTGGTCCTCGATCAAAATGAGCAACCAAATAAGGAAATAAATAATAATTAAATTAGTACGGAAATTACCGGTTTTGTGCCAGTTGTCACATGCCTGACACTCTCCCATTGGTCCAGGTATATTACAATTTCCCCCCTTCCAGTTCAAAATTACGAATTTTCCCCGTATTCAAAGTTACGATTTTGCCCTTGATAAAAATTACGGTTTTGTCATCACTTTAACTTTTGGCAAATTACGGTTTTACCCTTGCCCAAAATTACAATTTTGCCCCTAATTAAAAATTACAGTATTGTCATCGTTTTAGTTTTTTTATAAAAGGTGTGTGGGAGAATAGTGCTAGGTTGTTGCCTGGGACTCCCCCATTGGCCCAGGTATAATACGATTTTACACGTAGTAAAAAATACGAATTTACCCCTGTTCAAAGTGATTTTGCCCCTGGTTAAAAATTAAAATATTGTCATCGCTTTAACTTTTGACAAATTACGACTTTACCCCAGCCAAAAATTAAAATTTTGCCTCCAGTTCAAAATTACAGTATTGTCATCGTTTTAGTTTTTTTTAGCAAAACTATAGAAGTTTTTTCACTTTTTGTTTTAATTGGTTGACTCGATTTAATTTTCTTATTCGTATCAAGCAGCTGTCTAACACTTGCCCATTAGTCCTGACAAATTACAGTTTTGCCCCGAGCTCAAAATTACGGTCTTGCCATCCATTTAGGTTTTTTCTGGCAAAACAATGGTAGTGTTTTTTTAATTGGTTGAGAAATATTCGGCCTACCGTCTCGCAACGTACGCAGGGTATCAACTAGTTATATATCAAAAAGTTGTTGCGTGAATAGTAACATTTAGATTTTTTTTTTGAACGATGAACTTCATGTATAAGGTTACCACACTCTCCAAATCGAAGAGCCCCGTATTGCCCCACTCTGGCCAGACGATGTTGTCTTAACTGGGCTCACGATAGCTTCAAAGTTTGGCTTTTTTGGGTGTTCCCCCGGGAAACCATACCACCAGCTGCCACTTGACAGTCGTTGTGCCACCATAAGAGTGGAACTCTCTGGTGTAACACACGGTGGGACAAAAACCCGGTTGGGCTAAGGAATCGAACTAACAACCTCACTCAAGCCCTAGTCCAAATCCTTCATTGTCTATATCCACCCCAATATGACACTTCTTTTATTTTCTTTTAACTTTAACTTTTTGTTTTATTATCACAAATTTTAAGTCTTTATTTCACTCATAACTACGATGTTTATTAATTTGCGAGTATACTATTATAACTAGGGCTGTAAACGAACCGAACAAACACAAACAAGCCCTTGTTCGTGTTCGTTCGTTAAGGAAATAAACGTGTTCACGAACGGTTCATGAACACTTACCGAACGAGATTTTATGTTCGTGTTTGTTCACTAAGGACATGAGCGTGTTCACGAACGGTTCGCGAACACAAATAAATTTGGCGAACACGACGAAGGCTAAATATGGATGACTGAGAGAGCAACGCTGGAACGGATGTCGATCATATTTGTTGATGTGAATAATGAGAAAAAATGGGAACAATATATAAACAAGGTGGAAATAGGGTATCAGTTTAATTGTTAGGGTAATAAAATAAATAAAAATAAAATACTATAAAAAGTTTAGATAAAGGATATGAAAGTACAAAGATCTTTAATTAAAACACCAACAAACCAACATCAATGAACATAAATGAACGAATGTTCACGAACGTCTTACCGAACGTTCACGAACACAATTGAACGAACGAGGCCTCTGTTCATGTTCGTTCATTTAACTAATCGAACGAAATTTCCTGTTCATGATCGTTCTTTTATCAAACGAACGAACGTAAACAAACTTTCCATCTAATGGTTCACGAACTGTGTGCTGAATGTTTAGTTCGTTTACAGCCCTAATTGCAACATGACTGTTTTTATTCACATCTCGATATATTTTTTTAAACCAAAATTGTGAGTAGTAATGGATAAGTAATCCAAGCATAAATGAACATGTTACTATATTGAGGTTCCTGTAAAAAATACCAAAAGTGTGAGAAGGGTAAGAAAAAATCTCAGCCATTAGATCTTTGATCTAATGGTTGAGATCAATAGGGACCAAATTGTAAAATATGTTTTATTTTTTGGACTGATTTGAAAATTATAGGGGTAACAGAGTCTTTTATATCCACTTGAAATAGGAAACTGTAAATCAAATCCCTACAATTTCGAATCCTCTTTCTTCTTTCAGATCTGTGAATTTGAATCCTCCTTCTTCTCCAGATCAAAGATCTCGAATCATCATCATCATTAATCCATCTCGAATCATCATCATCATCATCATTATCATCAGTTTGCATCTCGAATCATCATCATCATCGATACAGCAGCATCGACATCTCCGAATTAGACCCGCTGGACACCACCAACCAACCATCGCAAGCCACCCACCTGCTCCGATCGGTTCCTATCGAGAACCACTCAAGTTGTCGCACCTCCGCCACCGGTCCGACCACCCTCCATCATGTCGTTGCTGTTTCAGACGCTCTCCATTACGGGGTTGTAGTGTTATACAGAGTTATAATAGGGTAATATGGTGTTATATATTATTCATAGTGTGTTGTAGTGATTTGTAGTGTTATATCTTTTTTGTAGTGTTATGTACTTATTAGAGTGTTTTGAACTGTTGAATAGTGTTTTGCAGTGTTTTTAATAGTGTTATACACTTATTGAAGGGTGTTATATAATTATTGAATGGTGTTATGTATGTGCTGAATGGTGATTTGCAGTGTTATTCGTAGTGTTTTTATAGAGATATTTAAAATGATGGTATATACTTATTGAATGATGTTATATACTTATTGAATGGTGTTATATATGTGTTGAATGGTGGTTGGAGTGTTATTCGTAGTGTTTTTATAGAGATCTTTTAAAAAAATCTTGTTCCTATAAATAAGGTGGCGGTTATGGAAGGTTTTGAATTAATTGAATCAATGATAAAATTACTTGTTTACCCTTTTGAATTAATTTAGATTGAGGACACATGTCATCTCCACAATATTTTCTCACACTTTTAAACTTTTTTACCATAACCTTACCCCATGTTACTAAACCTACCTTGACTTTATTTTTTGTTAAAGTGACATCGTTTACCCTTTTTTTTGTTATCATAATAATATAATGCTTTAATAAACTTCCAAATGGTTGGTACGTGCTTATTTTAATCTACATTTCCATTAAAGTATTGAACGATATGATATATATGATTTTTTTTCTTTTTTTATCGTGACAAACCGAACTGATATTATTCTAACAACTTCGATACTTGTACCGCTATTAAATATTATGGTTTCCGGTATAAATTTCAATAAAAGTAGAGTTGTATCCACTATCCACAATTGAGTATCTCTATTATATCGCAAACAATAGCCATGGTTGACACCGTACTACTACCATGAACGATAGAACTTGTATCATTTGGAGTCCGGATATCGATACTAGTACTAGCATTCGTTTCTATCTTTTTAGTTGCTATACCAAGTGTCAGTATTGTACTGCCACCGTAATACCGACCGAACTCCCGCTGCAACATCTGGGGTAATTCTACTAATAATTTATATGGCTCGTTATATTAATAATAGTGATATAATGATATTTGAGAAAAAAGTCGAAACAAGATTTCATCAAAATCTGATGAAAACGACACTTTTGTTTGTAAAATTTGATAAAGGGAAGATATATTATGCTTTTCAAAAAAATTATCAACCACTAAAAATAACTACAAATCAACATTGTCGCACGTATGCTATAATTTGAGCACAAAACAAAGAAAAAAGCAATCAATGTCCAAAATCAAAATCATGTTATTAATGTTGTCTTGGTCTCTCTCTCTCTCTGTATATATACATATCCCTTTTATATACATAGGGATTGGTTAACCTACAATTTGTGTTAACGTACGACGCGTACGGGATTGAGTTACAACATGTGGCTTTTTGCTCATAACATGCGGGTTTTTTTTATAACATGCGATTTTTTCATTTCAACATGCGTTTTTTTTTTTTGTTTTTTTTCAATTTGCGGGTTTTAAAACTTTACAACATGCGGGATTTTTTTGGAATTTATAACGTGCGGACTTCAAATCTCGTACGATAAGACATATTGTACATTTCACTTTCACTATATATACACACACATTTTTTTAATCTTTTTATTAGAATGGCTTTTGCATGTATTTATATAATTTGTGATTCCCTGCGTTTTTGTGTTTCCCTAATAACCTCACCCAATATATAATAACCCAACATATAATAACTATTAGGGGTCAGTTAACGTACAATATTTATTAACATACATTGGGTACGAAATGAAATTACGCATGTTATAAACACACAAAACTCTAATCACACATGTTGAAAAAACATAAATCACGCATGTCACGCAAACATAAACTCGGAACACTTGATTCTCCGGACATCATAAACTCAGAATCTTCATTTAGACTTCACAAACTCGGAATCTTCATTCTTTCAACATGCGTAATAATGTTTTCAACATACGTAATTTCATCTTGTACCCAATGTACGTTAAGGGATATTGTATTTTACACTTTTACATAACTAGTAAGTCTTGTAATTGGTATGAAGTTATGTTGGAATGGAATGAATTATTATTTTATGTATTTGGTAGACAAGAAAAATGAAGGAATAAAATTAGTGGTGGTGGTCAGTGGTGGTAGTGATTGTGGATGGTTATAGGTGGCGGTGGTGAGTGGTGGCGGAGGCGGCGATGGGTGGTGGTGACGGCGGCGAGTGGCGGTGGAGGCGGCGACGGCGGGAGGTGGTGACAGGGTGGCGGTGACGGCCGTCAGTGGTGGTTGGTGGCGGCAGAGGTAGCGGTGGGTGGTGGCGGCGGCGGTGGTTGGTGGTGGTTGGTGGTGGCGGTGGTTTTGGCGTCGACGGTGGAGGTGGGTGGTGGCGGCGGCAGTGGTGGCTGCCGGGGTGGAGGCGGAGGCGGTGACGGGTTGCAGGTGGAGGCGGCGATGGCGTCGGTGGTGGGTGGTGGCGAAGGTTGTGGGTTGTGGTGTTGTTGATGAGTAGGGTTGTAAACAAGCCCAGAGGCTCGAGAGCTACTCGTGATCGGCTCGGTTAAAAGCTCGAACGAGCCGAGCCTTAACGAGCCCGAGCTCGAGCCTGAAATAGAGCTCGTTTTGTTATCGAGCTCGAGCCTGAAATACAAAGCTTGTTTAGGCTCGCGAGCCTAAACGAGCCCATACAAAATTTTAATTTTTTTATATATAATATATTAATAATGATGATAACATTGATGAGCCGAGCTCGAGCCGAGCTTTGCCTTGTTTAAGCGATGTTGAAGTGAGCTCGAGTCGAGCTTTTAGCTCATTTAAGGCTCGTTTACACCCCTATTGATGAGTGGTGCAAGGGGGGATGGAATGAAAAAAAAAACATAGGGTGTTGATAGAATGATTTTGAGGGAATGTGATGCCTTATGAAATTGGTGATTCCATTGCATTGACCAACCAAACACCCTTTTCTTCATTCCCCAATAATGATCATTCCATTCCACATATTCCTGCATGCCAAACACTGTCGTATTGTATTAATTAATGATTATCCGTATTCAAATACACTAGTGTTTAATAATTTACATATAATAAGGAACTATAGTGTATTCGTTAGTGAATATCATCAATAAATAAACTATAGATCCTAATGATATTAACATATGCTGTATTCAACCCAATGTAACAAATCGTTCGGTTCTAGTTTAAACTCACTCATATCTACAAAATTATGATTTTGATACAAAATAAATAATCAAATATGACCTATTATTTAATATTCCATCAAATCTTTCAACATAATCCCTCATGACCACCATGACCCTTCACGTCAGTGTCATGTCACTCACCTCTAATTCACAATCCAAAACCACTACCTTAAAGGTGTGGTCATGACCCAAACCACTATCCCCTTATTTATTTTTATGTCTTTATCTAAAGAAAATGGAAAGGAGGACCATGGTTGCCATGGTTTAATCTATGCAAACAATGGTGAATTAGGGAAGGGATTGGTATAGCCTTTCATTAATGTTCCTACGTAGCGAATCATGTTCCAACCATGAACATACACAATAAAAAAAATGATGGCGAACTAGGTAGGTTCGATATAAAATAAATAATCAAATAGGACCTATATTTAATATTTCATCAAATCTTTCAGCATAATAAATTACTATAAACCCAATGAAAATAAAAAAAAAAAAAATTAAATGATGGTGAACTAGGTAGGTTCTAAACATTATGATAATAAATGCTTATGGAAAGCATAACATTTAATTTTATGGTAGATTTTCAATCATATTTTATCATTTCTTCTTTCGTAAGCATCAATAATGAATATCAAATTGGTAGAATAAAATAAAAATCCATATCATCTGAAAGACTGAAAGTGATATGCCAACTAATTACACTCATCACAAATAGATAAACTAGCACAGATGAACCATTTAATACCATAAAAATCTTAATTTCCTCACATATTTCTCAAGAGAAAATAAAAAAAAAATTAAATTAAAAAAAGCAGGAAAATTGTAACCTTTCTCAAGTATGCAGTCCTTAACAAAAGCTCAATTATCACACAACACCATTAACAAGACAATCCCGAACAAGATCATGGGATGCAACATAACATAACAAAACCAACTATACACCTATCATATTTTGGTCAAACTACCAAGTAGCAAAACCCTACACGGGAATGACATCGGGATTTGACGAGTCATCGCATCTCAAAACGATGCCATCTAGGCTTGTGGGAAGCATACATGTAGCCCATTGACATCCAGTTGGAATCGGCTCGGGTGGAGGAACAATCATCAACACATTATCATTTCTTTGAACAACTCCCATCACACTCACACTGCTTCCCTCTTTAATATACCTATGTTTTCATTTACAACCACACATAAACATCAAGGTTTGAAACTTGTTTAAGTAGATCGGTCTCGCGGTTACTTGTTCAACAAGAAACGACAAACAAAGCATATATATAAAGAATTATAAAAAAATACAAAAAATACCCTTCTTTGAGTCGCATCATACGATCATCACTAGATAGGTTCTTCTCAGCGAGCCATCTTATAAACTGTGAGGAAGCATCTTTGTTGGATTGGTTGATATCAATGACAACGGATTCCTCAACGTATGGAGTCACACGGGCCCCATAACCAGTCTTAACTAACGCCCTCAATCCCGATTGGAAATCAGATATATAGAAATCGACAACATGCCTCTGTAAGTATGTACAGAAACCACACAATTAAGAATCTCTTACAAATATCAGTTAAAACTAGTTTAAAAAAATTAAATATTTAATTATCAAACTTACCTCCACGGAACGAAGACCCCATGTGAAACGTTGATGTGAGGGATTAGCAGCTTTTGAATCCCAGCCGCGATATTCGTATAACCTTGTGGATGTGTAAACACATCTGGGAACCCTTTGGAACGATGACTCCAATGGTACATTTCCGCAAGTAACAACCTTTAAAGAAATCAAGATTTTCTTGATCAGCAGAAGCAGCTTTATAACGGTGTAGAGATGTTACTCAACAATATAAAAATATATTTTTTCCAAATAAAATAAGATAATGTCACTGAATTAGGGGACCTGATGTCCATTATAGTGTTATAAAAAATATATAGATCATTCAACAAATAAATAAATAAATAAGGGTCCCCATTGCCAGAACCTAACTATATCTATATCTCTATCAATTCGGATACAATACAAAAAGCATAACTGGGCCAGAAAAATAACTGATTAAAGATTAAACATTAATATTTCTGTGACGGAGTCGCGATGCGACAACTGTAATGGTTATGAATAAATATAAGAAAAGAAAGGTTGAAACTAAAAAGCATATAAAGGCCATAAATAAAAGGAAGGACATTTATTCCACTTAATAACCTTTTTATTGAGTGAACTTTTATCACGTTAAAGACACATTTTACCATTTTTTAATATCCCATAAAAAGCCCTAAAATCGTACAAGAATGAATTCTCCTATAAAATCCTAACCACCCAAAATGTAACAAAAATGTGACCATTTTACTCTCATGTAACTTATATTTGGTTAAATAAAATATTAAAAATCACAAGAAATTTTTATGACGAGCCGAGGGTCTCATTGGAAGCATCCTCTCTATTCCTACGGGGTAGAGGTAAGGTTGTCTGCAACTTACCCTCCGCAGACCCTACCTTAGTTTTGCTATTGGTGGGATTTACCGAGTATGATGATGAAAAGAATTTTTTATGATTCAAGGCAAACCAAATTATGGTGTAAATCTACAGGTATTCATATTTCTTAACATGAAATGTATGCTAACTTGCTAACATCAAATTCAATGCAAAAGAAATTGAAATTTTAATAAGATATCTTCAACTTATATCATATTTGTTTCTAATTCATACATATTGTAGCAACTAGCAAACAAATACTTCCTTTTTGGACAAAGAATTAGAACTACTTCCCCCTATATTTAGTAGTTTTCAAGACGAATAAAAGAACTGTCAAACAATGAGTATATATAGATGTATGCATAAACGTGTGCGTATTTGTGTAACATACCCCGGAAACCTTGACAAACTGGCCATCTTTTGCTGTTCTAAGCTCAACGTCTGGATACTCAGATATGAACTTAACGACAGCTTTTCTACCCCGAAACATATTCCAAGCGAAAGGCAGGCTCACGATAGCAAAAAGAACACCGACAACAATGAGAAGAATCGGATTACCAACGGCTGCAAGTATAAAAACTGCAGAAATAAATCCCATCACAAACAGCAAAACTATGGACCAAAAAACTAGCTTCGGGAAGCTGCTGAAGAACAAATATGAACCCTCTTGGCTTAAATGAGTAACTGCTTGGTTTTTAACCATTGAAGAGGTTCGTGATTTGATGAACGCCGAAGAGTCTAACGGACCCGATGACTTTCGTGGTGCGCCCGAGGAGTTAAGCGGTCCAGACAAAATCGGCCCGGATGTTATAAGACCCGTGGCAGGGAGAACAGGGAGAGGTCCGGAATTTTGGCGGGAAGAGGAAGTCAACCCTTGACCTTGAGATGCGTATGACTTCCGTATCGGTTCTCCGTGTTTGTTTAAGGGGCCGGAAGTGCTCTTTTTCATTGAAGATGAGCCGGTAACACTGCTTGACAACGAACTCATTCGGTTCATGGAATGGGAATGGGAATGTGATGATAGTTGGCCCGAATGACTTGTATTGCCACTACTCATTGACCCGGTTCTTAACGGGCCACTCGTTAGCTGTCCTGATTTTCTCGGCCCGTCAAACATCTTTCCTAGTTCGCCGGACTTTTTTATGTCACCGCCAGTGTAAGGCACTGCGGCGGAGAACATTGTCGGCGCCTTTTCTTTTGGTGGCTCCGGCCGCCCTGATACGTACAACCCATTGTTTAACTGATGAGACGTGATCCGAGAACTCATTTGTGAAGATCTTAACGCGAGACTTGAAATTGTAGTACGAAAAGGACCGGTTACTAATTTCTATGAATGCTCCAACCTACACAATAGTATTACATCATAAGCATTATTAAATCATTCCAAGAATCATTTAACCTAAACCTTTCATTTTTTTATCTAACCATGTGAGATCATCAGTAAACATGTTAGTTTTGGGCTAAAAATCAATATTTGTTTATTCTAAATGCCGATGCATGATGCGCGCGCATCATGTATGCGAGGCGTTCTTTATTTAAAAAAGAATACTAAAACTCTAAAATATAAGATATTCTCTTTATCTATGGTCAGATTTGTTCAATCGACGGCCTACCTTGTTCAAATACTCAAACCCACATTTTAAAACCAAACCATCATTAACTTTTATAAAATAACATATTAAATTGTTAACTTTTAAACACTAAAATATTATATATCTCATTATCTCTAGTCAGATTTGTTCAATAGACGAACTACTTTGTTCAAATACTCAAACCCACGCGTTTTAAAAATTAACTTTTATCCATAATAATATATTAAATTTTTAACTTTTCAACAATAATAAAATATATAATATTCTCGTCATCTCTAGTCAGATTTGTTCACTCGACCACCTACGTTGTTCAAACACTCAAACCCGAGCATTTCAAAACCAAACTAAGGGGGGTAGGGGCGCCCATCACTCACCACAAACTCATCACTCACAACATCCAATCAAGTTCCGCCACGTCATCGAGCTTTATTCCATCACTAGTGGTGGATTTTAGTGGAAATGCTCATCACTCACCACACAAACATCAACCATTGAAAAACAAACATCACGGGGCGCCCCGTCCCTCCTAAGCTATCTGATTTTGCATATCAAACACAAATCAAGATCCAATTTCACCATTACATCAACTACTACAAAATCAGTAAAAAATAATAATAATTTAAAAAAAAAACCTCAAAAAATCAGATGCAATCAGTAACATTTCACGGATCCAAAATGAATAATAATATCTATCCCTAAATCCCAATGTGAAGCAAACTACACAAAACCACATATAGATATACAGCAAAATACAGCATTAACAGATAAAAATGTGAACCAAATTAACCTTTAAATTTTTTTTTTTTTTTTTTTTTTTTTGCAATTGAACATCAAAGTATCCACAAGAAAACAGAAAAAGAATGGATTTAGCAAAGTAAAAGATGAATGTACATTGAATATGGAGGTGAAATTAGAAGCCCTAATGTATATGTAAACAGTGAGTGAGTGAGATGATAGCATGTTGACATACCTGGAGTGAAACATGGTAGAGAGAGAGAGAAAGAAGAGAGAGAGTAAAATGAGGGGTTTGTTTGTTTGTTTGTTTGCAAATTGGCAATTGAAGGGCAACCAACAGGAAACTGCACTCTGCTAGTATGTGTATATATATGGGTCTAAACTTATCAATAACTAATGGCTTTCTCATATAATATATTAATTGTTAAATGACTTGTCATAAAATCCGTATAAAAATATAAATAAAAACTAACGTATTTAAAGTTATATATATAGATACTTTTATGCATTGCAAAATTTGTATTCTCCCCTTATTAATTATAAAAGAGACGTCTTACCACCACACATGTCCTTGTACGTTAAGAATATATAAAATAATATAGGGTGTGCCTATTGGCACACTAAAGTGCCTATTGGCACACCAAACCCTAGCAAAATTAAGGTTTTTCTACGCAGCGTATTGGTCAATACGCAGCGTATACCCTCTACGCTGCGTATTGACCAATACGCTGTGTAGATAAACCATGGATCTCAGTGCCTGATAACCAATCATTACACAGAAAACAAGGGTCATTATACGCTGCGTATAGGTCTATACGCAGCGTATATAAACCATTAGATTTTTTTTGGTCATTTTGGTAGCTTTGAGAGATCATTTTTTCACAAAGTTTAAATACGCTGCGTATTGACCTCTAAGCAGCGTATATAAATGTCTGAAAATGTCTTTTATACCCTTGTGCTGAGGCTATACGAAGCCAAATACAATGGTAGTTGTGTTATTTTGGTCTCATACGCTGCGTAGGGACCTCTAAGGAGCGTATATAAAGCTCCATTTTTGTATTTTTTTTATTGTGTATTCCTTTATTTATTTATAAAAAAAAAGAAAATTATTTATAAAAAAACAATATTATTGGTAAATAATACAAATATAAATTATAAAAATAAAAAATAATATAAATATTATGAATTATAAAAATTAAAAAAAAATTATTTATAAAAAAAACAATATTATTGGTAAATAATACAAATATATTGTTTTGTTATCGTTTAAATTAAATTATCGTATTCCTTTGTTTATTTATAAAAAAAGAAAATTATTTATAAAAAAACAATATTATTCGTAAATAATACAAATATATTATATTGTTATCGTTTAAATTAAATTATTTTATCGTATTGCATCGTATCGTATTGCATCAAATCGTATAGTATAGTGTATAGTATATAAGTCTCGTATAGAGGCCTATACGGGTGTTATTGTATAGTATAGCATCGTATCGTATCGTATAGTGTAGTATAAGTCTCGTATAGGTTTCCTATAGGTCTTGTATATGCATATAGGATTAGACGGGACCTAAACCACACATATACGATACGATATCACACTTATAGGCTTATACGAGGTTAATACGTGACCTAAACCACACCTAGACGATACGGTATCACACTTATAGGCTTATACGGGGTCAATACGTGATCTATACGACGCTATACGATATGATATCACACTTATAGGCTTATACGAGGCCAATACTTGACCTATACTACGTTATACGATACGATATCACACTTATAGGCTTATACGAGGTCAATACGTGACCTATACTACCCCTATACGATACGATATCACACTTATAGGCTTATACGAGGTCAATACGTGACCTATACGATGCTATATGATACGATATCACACTTATAGGCTTATGCGAGGTCAGTACGTGACCTATACTACGTTATACGATACGATATCACACTTATAGGCTTATACGAGGTCAATACGTGACCTATACTACACCTATACGATACGATATCACACTTATAGGCTTATACGAGGTCAATACGTGACCTATACAATGCTATACGATACGATATCACACTTATAGGCTTATACGAAGTCAATACGTGACATGTATTACGTTATACGATACAATATCACACTTATGGCTTATACGATGTCAATACGTGACCTATACTACACCTATACGACACGGTATCTCACTTATAGGCTTATACGAGGTCAATACGGGACCTAAACCACACATATACGATACGATATCACACTTATAGGCTTATACGAGGTCAATACGGGACCTAATATTTGTATTATTTTTAATTCTTATAATTCATAATATTTGTATTATTTTTAATAATATTGTTTTTTTATAAATAAACATGGAAATACCCCAAAATACACACAATTAATTTACTTTTTTTTATAAATAAACAAAGGAATACACAATAAAAAAATACAAAAATGGAGCTTTATATACGCTCCTTAGAGATCCCTACGCAGCGTATGAGACAAAAATGACACAACTACCCTTGTATTTGGCTTCGTATAGCCTTAACACAAGGGTATAAAAGACATTTTCAGACCTTTATATACGCTCCTTAGAGGTCTCTACGCAGCGTATATATACAATAAGGGTTAAAAAGATAATTTAACCACATGTTTGGGATTAAAAATAAAAACTACCCTTTATATACGCTGCGTATAGACCTATACGCAGCGTATATAAAGGTTTGAAAATGTCTTTTATACCCTTGTGTTGAGGCTATACGAAGCCAAATACAAGGGTAGTTGTGTCATTTTTTGTCTCATACGCTGCGTAGGGACCTCTAAGGAGCGTATATAAAGCTCCATTTTTGTATTTTTTATTGTGTATTCCTTTGTTTATTTATAAAAAAAAAGAAAATTATTTATAAAAAAAACAATATTATTGGTAAATAATACAAATATAAATTATAAAAATAAAAAATAATATAAATATTATGAATTATAAAAATTAAAAAAGAAAATTATTTATAAAAAAACAATATTATTGGTAAATAATACAAATATATTGTTTTGTTATCGTTTAAATTAAATTATCGTATTCCTTTGTTTATTTATAAAAAAAAAGAAAATTATTTATAAAAAACAATATTATTCGTAAATAATACAAATATATTATATTGTTATCGTTTAAATTAAATTATCTTATCGTATTGCATCGTATCGTATCGTATAGTGTATAGTATATAAGTCTCGTATAGAGGCCTATACGGGTGTTATTGTATCGTATCGTATCGTATAGTGTAGTATAAGTCTCGTATAGGTTTCCTATAGGTCTTGTATATGCATATAGGATTAGACGGGACCTAAACCACACCTATACGATACGATATCACACTTATATGCTTATACGAGGTTAATACGTGACCTAAACCACACCTATACGATACAGTATCACACTTATAGGCTTATACGAGGTCAATACGTGACCTATACGACGCTATACTATACGATACGATATCACACTTATAGGCTTATACGAGGTCAATACTTGACCTATACTACGTTATACGATACGATATCACACTTATAGGCTTATACGAGGTCAATACGTGACCTATACTACCCCTATACGATACGATATAGGCTTATACGAGGTCAATACGTGACCTATACGACGCTATACGATACGATATCACACTTATAGGCTTATACGAGGTCAATACGTGACCTATACTACGTTATACGATACGATATCACACTTATAGGCTTATACGAGGTCAATACGTGACCTATACTACACCTATACGATGCGATATCACACTTATAGGCTTATACGAGGTCAATACGTGACCTATACGACGTTATACGATACGATATCACACTTATAGGCTTATACGAAGTCAATACGTGACATATACTA
This sequence comes from Helianthus tuberosus, assembly GCA_030545235.1. Classification (NCBI taxonomy): domain Eukaryota; kingdom Viridiplantae; phylum Streptophyta; class Magnoliopsida; order Asterales; family Asteraceae; genus Helianthus; species Helianthus tuberosus. Next base: position 155,449,817 of record CM060364.1, on the reverse strand, counting down.
CGTTATACGATACAATATCACACTTATAGGCTTATACGACGTCAATACGTGACCTATACTACACCTATACGACACGGTATCTCACTTATAGGCTTATACGAGGTCAATACGGGACCTAAACCACACCTATACGATACGATATCACACTTATAGGCTTATACGAGGTCAATACGGGACCTAATATTTGTATTATTTTTAATTCTTATAATTCATAATATTTGTATTATTTTTAATAATATTGTTTTTTTATAAATAAACATGGAAATACCCCAAAATACACACAATTAATTTACTTTTTTTTATAAATAAACAAAGGAATACACAATAAAAAATACAAAAATGGAGCTTTATATACGCTCCTTAGAGGTCCCTATGCAGCGTATGAGACAAAAATGACACAACTACCCTTGTATTTGGCTTCGTATAGCCTCAACACAAGGGTATAAAAGACATTTTCAGACATTTATATACGCTCCTTAGAGGTCTATACGCAGCGTATTTAAACTTTGTGAAAAAATGATCCCTCAAACCTACCAAAATGACTCTGAAGAAACACTAGATAAATGGTCGGAACCGAGATATCTAGGGGGTTTGAATCCGCATAAAAGGGTTAGCTCTCTTTCGATTGATTCAGTTGCAGCCGATCTCCTTCTCCGATGATTCTGCAAAAAAGAACATCGTTAGCCTCGCCAAGGGGAGAAGAGGGTTCTCTCCTTGACCCGACTCCGGTGTGAGAATAAGTATTGGTAATGGAGAAGAGAATGTATTTGAGAAGTGTGTGTGACTTGAATTCATACTTGGGTTCTTTCTCATATTTATAGCCGGGAGTCGTTTTAGGCGGGAGAACCTGTTAGTGAAAAGTTAACGGAAGATGCTAACCCCGTAAGCGGTTACATTTCCTTCCGTTTAAGTTCTTTGATCCGACGTGAGAGCACACGGATCGTGGTCTAGATCAAAGGCTGGGGATTTGCCACGTGTAATGTGATCAAGTGGAGATCACTCTCCAATTGCATGCTTTCGTTGTGATTTCAGGGGCGTCTGTGGTGATGACACGTGTCCAGACGGTTATAACCGTCTGGGTGGTGCACAATCATATTCTTTCTAGAAGATTACTGCTGTAATCTAGTGTGGCACCTTATTGTGTGGAGACCACTGAATAAATCCTAAGTCTAAATTATCCAGGTCTGGATATTTAGGCGGAAGTATTGATCTCAGGATTTTTGTCCTTTGCTAATGGGATAAGGCGCAAGGATTTATGTTTTCCTTTGGGCGCGCGACTATAGATTGTTGATTACTTTATTCCTTTTGTAAGACCAATGCGCGGCCGCGCAAGGTTAAAAGGTTGAAAAGCCAGTTTGTGGTATGGTCTCAAATACTTATTATGAGGTTTTTGGGACCTTACCCCTTCAGACTCAAAAAAATCTAATGGTTTATATACGCTGCGTATAGACCTATATGCAGCGTATATAACCCTTGTTTTTTGTGCAATGATTGCTGATAAGGCTCTGAAATCCATGGTTTATATACTCCGAGTATAGCTCTATACGCAGCGTATAGGTGTAACCCTATACGCTGCGTATAGGTCAATACGCAGCGTAGGTAAACCCTAAGTGTGAAGATAGGCAAACTGGGTGTGCAGATAGTTAGGGCCATAATATATTAATAGCATCTAAAGAATTCACATCATATTCTTTATCCCGGTCTATATAATTTATCTAAAAATCATCATTTCTTCAATTTATCTATCATTTCTAGCCAACTCTCACATTTCATTTGGTATGGATAAGGTTAAGTTTAAGGATGAGCTGTAAGAGCATTCACATTCTATCCATCAAAATATGTGAGGGGGAGTTTTTATATTATAAAGGGTATAAAAAGTGGTTGTGAGTGGAGGAGAGAGAAAATGTTACTGTTCATCTGTATATTTGGGGGGACACTGTTCACCCAGTATAATTTTTTTAATATATATTGAAAGTGGTTGTGAGTGAATGAGAGAGAAAAATGTGATGATAATATTATTTAATTGAAAAGGAGAGAGAAAAAGTATTTGTTTTTAGTGGAAATATATTGATATAGGAGTTGTTTTTTAGTGGAATGTATGTATAATTTGATGGTTTGGATGTGAATGCTCTAAGTTGTATGAGTCTTTTAGGTTAAACCCTAATTTTTTTTCGTTAAAATTAAAGGATTAATAATTTTACCAATTAGGACGTGGATGCTCCCAGAGTAGAATCTACATCTCTATATCATTTAGCTAAATATTACATTTGTCTAAATTTAACTTTGAATTTTATTTAACCTATCACATATAATTACGACGTTCTCCACCTCTAGGGGTACAAATAAGTCGAGCAAAGCCCGAACAAGGCTTAAGTTTGATAAACTTATGAATGCTCGAGCTCGGCTCGATTCGAGCTTTGTTTCTAAAGCTCAGGATTAGCTCGTGGATAGTTTCTCAAACTCGACCTTGGCTTGAGCTCGGCTCGTATATTAATTATTAATTAGTTTATATTTAATAATTATTGTTTTTTATTTATATAGAACATAATATATATCTATAGTTATTTTATCATGATTTTCTAAATAATAATTGTTACTATATAGATATAGTTAGTGTATTAAATAAAAATTATATAAATAATAGGTTCGTATAGGTTTGCGACAAACTCAAGCTTCGTAAATGAAGCTCGACTTCTAGCTAATTTACTAAACAAGTTTATTTTTAAACTCAAGCTCGAACTTGTTAAATTCGGCTCGTTTCAAACCTTTTTCAAGTTCATCTTGAGTTGCTTGACTTGTTTACACCCCTATCCATTTTTTTCTATATTTTATTAATAAACACTCTTTTATTATATTTTCTATTTCCTATAAATAATGGATTTTTATATTCAGAAATCAACATTTATAAAGCTCTAGATTTGAAAAATAAATATGAAGATGGAGACTTTGATGAAGATGTAAAATGAAAGAAATCTTTAAATTTAAAAAATAAAGATAGACATACAAATGTCAATGCCCTAGACAGAAAAAAGAAAAAAAAATAGCTAGTCAAATTAATGATGATGTAATCTAGAGGATGCAAACAAGTTACTATTTAGAGCATTCACATCCAAACCATCAAATTATACATACATTCCACTAAAAAACAACTCTTATATCGATATATTTCCACTAAAAACAAATACTTTTTCTCTCTCCTTTTCAATTAAATAATATTATCATCACATTTTTCCCTCTCCTTCACTCACAACCACTTTCAATATATATTAAAAAAATTATACTGGGTGAACAGTGTCCCCCCAAATATACAGATGAACAGTAACATTTTCTCTCTCCTCCACTCACAACCACTTTTTATACCCTTTATAATATAAAAACTCCCCCTCACATATTTTGATGGATAGAATGTGAATGCTCTTACGTCTTTAGATTATGCAAACAAGTTTTACTATTTACATCTTTAATTATGCAACCAGTCTTGTCACATACAACTTTTGATGGATCTTTTTATTTTTAATTTTTATATATTTTATTGATATAAGAATTTTTTTTAACTTCTAATATATAAAGGGTATTAATAAATTCACACTCTAAAATCTTATTTTCACACTCTTTATACGACTCGTATAGGGTATACGGTCCGTATAGAATAATCTAACATGACAAACATTGGGTCGTATAATGCTATATAGCCCGTATAAAAGGAGAAAATATTGGGTCCTATAACATTATATATTGGTCGTATAACATTATATGGGTCATATAACATTTTATACGGGTCGTATAATGCTATACGGCTCGTATAAATGGAGACAAAAAAAAACATTCTCTGATAATTTTCTTGTGCAACATTCTCCTATACAACCCGTATAAGTCTATACGAATCGAATAAATGCAGTGGTGTGAAAATAAGATTTTGGGGTGTGAGAATAACGAGAGCCTATGTAAAATATAATATGTTATATCAATTTCTAGTTTACCAACTATAAATTAGCTACTTGTGTTTAGGGGTGTTATAATTTTGGGAGGACACTGTTCACTCGTTATAATTTTTTAATATATTTTGAAAGTGGTTGTGAGTGGAAGTGAGAGAAAAATGTAATGATAATATTATTTAATTGAAATGAGAGGGAAAAAGTATTTGTTTTTAGTGGAAATATATTGATATAGGAGTTGTTTTTTAGTGGAATGTATGTATAATTTGATGGATTGGATGTGAATGCTCTTATACTTAATGTTAAGGGAGTTTTAAAAAAAATGATTTTTTTTTTTTTACTTTTAGTTCAAAAGTATTTGATCAATTACTTTAAACCCAAAGCTATTTAAAATTTTACTTTTAATCTAAAATTTTTCATCTTTTTCAATTTAACCTCACAATTATTTTACTTTCAATTTGGTCCCTTATACGTTTTATTTTTCGTAATTTTTTTTTGTTTTACGCTTCGTTTTAAATTTTGCAAGTTAACACGGAGCAATGTGTGTGTGGGTTTCAAGATTTTACATTTCGTTTTACGTTTCATTCTAAGTTTTGAGACTTAACACTTAGCAATGTGTGTGTGGGTTTGAGACTTAACATGATGCAACGTGACTGTGTGATTCGACGTTTTAACGTCGTCTACTCTTTACCCGTTTGACAGATTCGTCATAACGTGTTGATCCTAGATCGACTTAGTTATTATTTTCTATGTTTTACGTTCCCGTATGATTTCTTCGCATTAACACGCCGCAAATTCAGTGTTGGTTGTCGCTCGCAGTGATATGACATTGATGTAATTTGGCACGGTTTTATGCCCCCGCCGCAACGCGAGGGTGCTTAATACTAGTTGTAATCAAGTATAAACTAGTATTTCATCTCGTGTGTTACGGCGATATTCATACAGTGCTGGCACGCGACACAGTTGTCAAAGAAGGCTTAGATTTGTTTATCGCACTTCAATCGACTGTAGAAGATGTTGCGAGTGGAACATCCGGCTCGTTGTCCTTAGAATTTGCCTTTCCAAGATGTGGTATTTAACGTTAGTCATCATATCCTCTTTAAAATTGAAAGAAGTTAACTGATACAAAAGAAACTGCAAATGGGAGTGTATTGCCTCGCTTTTTGTAACTTTCCTTATTTAGAAAGTTTGTCTTATATTCTATTTTTGGAAACTTGTGTTCTCTCATAATTGTATTTCATTTTTAATCATTGTAAACCGAGGGTTCAGTCGTGATAAAACTTGACCATTTTATGAGAATACTTTGATTATACGTTCTTGTTTTACATTCATCTTATACCTATACTTGTTACACATTCGTCTCTCTCATAAATTCGTACTGTATTACATACAACCCGTAGTAAAAACGTGTTTTGATACTTATATTACTTACAAATACTTAATCATACGTTTACAATACTCAACCCATGCTTTTATATACATTCTATACTTATAACATGCCCAAATATTCAAGTTATACCTTAAAATACATTACACATCAAAGTGTAGGGGCTGAATGTGTCAAAAACGAAAAACAAATCAAAGAAGTCAGGGAAAGTGTCACACCCCGACCGCGTTAAAACAACAAACCGTGGCGGAAACGTCGGGGAGTGATGCGACAGAATTATTGTTTCAACAACCATGGTAATTAAAGTTTTGTATTAATGATTAAAGAGTTTACATTGTCTTGGAATTTAAATAAAACATAACATAATAATTGTCTTTTAAGTCACTAAGGCCCAAGTCCGCCTAAGTGTAGCACAAGCATCATCATGCATTAGCACCTGAAACACATGCGAAAATAGGTACGTCAGCATAAAAATGTCTGTGAGATACATAGGTTTTGTTTATGCAAGATTCATGACTTGTAGTTTAAAGAAGGGTTTAACAAAAAGTAGTCATGAACCTTGTAAAATGTTTTCTTTTATAAAATCATGTGAAAATCGATATGAAAACCAAATGATATGAAAGAAATATGCATGGTTAAATGAATAACCAAGTAAAAGTGAATTTGTATAAAATGTTTACTTTGTATAAAAATGTTGTGTCCTTGTGAAAAATGTTTCATGTCTTTGTCAAGTGGCTTAGATAACGCAAAAATGTATAATACAATAAAAGCACTTATATATAGGAAGTACCAGCGGCGTATCCACCATGCTTTTACCATATAACACATAGCCCCGTTACATAAGTCACGTATCAATAACTAACCAAAATGTCTTGTTTAATGTTAAAATGTTTATGTATAAACCATGTACAATGTCATGTGTGAAATGTATCATGCATAAACAAATGTAATGCATAGCAAGTAGAAAGTATCTACTTAACTACGTGAAAATGTTAATGTGATAATCAATGTTATGTACGGTGAATAACTAGTAGTTACTCAACCCCGTAGGAAAATGTACAAAACAATGCTTTTGAATAAACCCAAGTTTAAATCAATGTTATGTTTTGCAGAAAACAATGCTTTATGATTACAAACATTTATGCAGTATTGTTTATTCGCATACATTCAAGCCTTGCGACTGTGGCGACAAACCTTTAAACAAATTAAAGGTTCATCTAAGTTATGTATATCGGATTCTGTCATTTCCAACTTCCAAACAAACCTAGGAAGTCGGAAACGGGAGTTGTCAAGTCCTATGGTACCATTACATACTACCGAGCGGCGTAGCTAATGTTAATGAATGTATTATTGTTCCGATTAAACATACCAAATGTCATAACCAATGTAGCATGTGAAAACCATGTACTAAGTATGCTAAGTAAACATACATAGTAGAAATGTTCATGAAATCAATGTGCTAGCATGCTAAGTAAACATACATAGCAAATATGTTTATGAAATCGATGTGCTAGCATGCTAGGTAAACATACATAGCAAAACATAATTGAAAGCATGTACTATATGTGTACTAGATGAAACTAGCATGATTATGTCGTAAAAGCAATGAAAACATGAAAGTAACATGTAAGCACAAGTGTTTCACCCCAAAATATTTGAAAGCGGTAAAAGAGGGGAACTATGTACTCACTTGGGATTGCTTATTAGTCTTGAGAATAAGACCAATTTAAGCTCCAAGTATCACGGAATCAAACAGCACCTAATATTGGTAACTACGTTAATAATCGGATCCTAGATCGGGAGATTGGATAGAATGATGTTCTATAAATCAAATGGGTAATTGAACTCATATGGTATGATTTAATAGAGCTAACATTCTGATTTGAAAGTCTACCTAAGTGCTTTTGACCCGTTTCGACCCATTATGGTAGTATAAGCTACTATAATGCGTCGGTTGCGTAAAACTATGGTCGGATGGTTAACTATGTGTTATGTCAAGTCTTACATGCCCAATTATACCTAAACATGTTACTAAATCAGATTATATGTCAAAAATATGTTCACACGTGTGAAATACGGATTTATGCTTCAAAAGGACGTTTTGGTCATTTCCTATGGGCATACAAGCTACTTAACAAATAACTAACCAATCCTATGTGATCATAAGGTATAACCTCAGAGGTTATTCCCTATGCAACTGTGATCACTAAACATGCTTGGTCGGATCCTAATGATCGACCAAACGGGTCGGGTTCGAAAGTCTAAGCGGTTGTTTAGACCGCTTAACTTACGACCCTAAACAAGCACTAAACTAATAGTGACGAGTTAGACATGTCAAAACATGTTTAACTAACTTAGAAAATTGATTTGGTATCAAAACAAAGTGTTTTGATACCTAAAAGTAGTTTCGTTGCAAAATGCTTGCTAAAACGCATTTTGACCGAAACTTTGACTCGTCACTACACCTAGTTAACGTGGTAATCAGTAGGTATAATCGCTAAGGATTATAACCATCGTGATTACAATCACGTTACAAAGTTCAACCGAACTTTGCGTTGACCATTGACTGGTCAAACTGAAAGTCAAACACTGTTTGACTTTTTAAGCTAGGAAAGCAATAAAAGAATGAAGGAAGCTTACAAAGGGTCCTTGCTTGAACTTGATCTTATAATTCTCAGGTATGAAGTTATAAAACCTCAACTTAGAGAATTTAGATCAAGTGTGAGTTGCAACAAGTGAAATGCTAGGCTATTTATACTTGTCATGAACTCACAAGATCAAAACAAGTGTTTGTGTGGCCATCAAGCATTAAATCCTAGCCATCCAAGTGTTATGGGCCAGCTAAGATTACTTGGAGAAGTGCTAACTTGGTGATCACACAAAAGAATTGCAAGAAAGGCCCCTGAACTGTCAACAGAATGCTGAAAACTGATTTCTGTCGCTGGGCACCTTCACGCGGCCCGCGTAAGGTTTACACTGGGCTTACGCGGCCCATGTACACTCAACATATCAACTCAGTTTTGATATTTACAAGTTCAGTCCCTGCAATGTAATTAAGCTCATTTCAGGCACTTTTGACACCCGTTAAGCCATTTTTAAGGCTCTACAAGGTCAATAAAGTTTAGAGGACTCAAAATATGCTTGGAAAACTCTCGGATGTCGGCTCGTTTGGTCATACGGTCGCGTTATTCGTCTAATTACGATGAAACTCAAACGGACGCGAAAACGATCCAAATTAAGCGACGAACGGTATTTTTGTTTGCCGATTACTAAAATAAAAATATTTTAGTGTGTACAAAAATTTTGGATGTCTAGATGTGGTCAGAACGTAAGTTATGCGCGAAAATGCAAACTTACACCGTTTTTGACACTTTTAGTCCCTGTAAGATCATATAAGCATGTTTTCGCACACCGAACCTATCAAAGCTTATTTCTAAGCCATGTTTAGGTTATATATGGTATGTTTAGCTTATGATCAAGTTCCGGACTGTACGTTGCCTTACGAAACGGCAGACTTTTGCAGTTTGACGCAAATAGTCCTTGTGAGCGAATAAACTTGTTTTTGCCATACCAAACCCTTTAAAACTTATTTCTAAGTTATGTAAAGGATATTTAAGGTATGTTAAGCTTATGTTGCTGTTCCGGAGTGTTTGTCGCGTTAAACTGATTACGGTTGCGCATCAGTTTGCGTATAACTTCCAAGAAAGCAATACAGAGTTCAAAATCGATCAAAAATCAAAACGTGCATAATATCAAACATAAATAACAAAAATTGGGATCAAAATACATTGTTTTATTAATATTGGATTATCCAGAGTCTGTACAATGATAAAACAAGCACAGATGTCACAGTCTCCCCTACTTTAGGAAATTTCGTCCCGAAATTTATTTAGAGGAAACTTGTGAGAATAGATGTGGATATTTCGCTTTCATCTGATCTTCACATTCCCAAGTAAACTCTGGGCCACGTTTAGATTCCCAGCGAACTTTGACAATAGGTATGCGCTTGTGTTTGAGCTTTTTGACTTCACGGTCCATGATTTCCACCGGTTTCTCAACGAAGTGCATCGTGTTATCCACACGAATTTCATCAAGTGGTATGTGGAGGTTCTCATCAGCTAAACACTTTTTGAGATTGGACACGTGGAATATCGGATGAACATTTCCAAGTTTAGGAGGTAGCTCAAGTCTGTAGGCTACTTTTCCGATTCTTTCAATGATCTTGAATGGTCCAACATAGCGTGGTGCAAGTTTTCCTTTCTTTCTAAATCTAATCACACCTTTCCAAGGGGATACCTTGAGTAGGACGTGATCACCGACTTTAAATTCTAAGGGCTTGCGTCGTCGATCCGCATAACTCTTTTGACGGCTTCTAGCTGTCTGTAGGTTATCACGAATCTTCTTGACCTTATCTGTAGTCTCTAGAATGAGTTCAGGTCCAGTAAGCTGAGCTTCACCTATCTCATTCCAGCAGACCGGTGAACGATATTTTTGACCGTATAAAGCTTCGAAAGGAGCCATGTTGATGCTGGAGTGATAACTATTGTTGTAGGAGAATTCGATCAACGGTAGATGCGAATCCCAACTACCACCAAAATAAACACACAAGCTCTAAGCATATCCTCCAGTGTCTGGATTGTTCTCTCAGATTGACCATCTGTTTGAGGATGATATGCTGTGCTCAAATTAATTTGGGTACCCATGGCAGATTGCATGGTTCTCCAAAAGCGAGACGAGAATCGAGCATCTCTGTCAGATATAATGTTCAAAGGAACACCATGTCGAGATCCAATCTCATCAACATAGATTTTGGCAAGCTTGTCAGCAGATAGATCCTCACGGATCGGCAAGAAATGTGCTGACTTTGTAAGACGACCAAGAACAACCCAAATGGCGTCATGACCTCTTTTAGTGCGTGGCAGCTTGGTAATGAGATCCATAGCAATGTTTTCCCATTTCCAAACCGGTATCTCTGGTTGCTCCAAAAGTCCAGAGGGATGCTGGTGTTCTGCCTTAACCTTAAGACAAGTAAGGCATTTAGAGACATATAAGGCAATGTCTTTCTTCATACCCGGCCATCAATACTGGGTTCGAAGATCCTTATACATTTTGTCCGCACCAGGATGAATAGAATAACGAGACTTGTGAACTTCATCCATAAGCAAGGTGCGAAGATCGTCTATACTTGGGACCCACAGACGACCCATGAAAAAGAATATCCCAAAGTCTTTCAGTTCAAGCTCAGGCTTAATATGACACGGTAATTCCTTACTCATCAAGCCTTGTGTAACACAAGTATGTTGAGCCTGAGAAATGCGGGTTTGAATGTCAGATCGAACTTGGACACAGTGAAGCTTGACACGTTCCTTACGACGCAATGCGTCAGCCACGGCATTCGCCTTACCAGGATGGTAGCGAATTTCGCAGTCGTAGTCGTTTAGAAGTTCTACCCAACGTCGTTGCCTCATATTAAGTTCTTTCTGATTGAAGATATGCTGGAGACTCTTGTGGTCAGTAAACACTACACACTTTGTACCATACAGGTAGTGTCTCCAGATTTTGAGAGCAAAGACTACTGCACCTAACTCAAGATCATCAGTGGTGTAATTCTTTTCGTGTATTTTCAGCTGTCTTGATGCATAAGCTATGACTTTGTTTCTTTGCATAAGAACGCAGCCAAGGCCTAAGTTAGACGCATCACAGTACACGACAAAATCGTCGTTGCCCTCAGGCAAAGTTAAGATAGGTGCATCGCAGAGTTTCTGTTTCAAGGTCTGGAAAGCTTCTTCTTGTTTGGATCCCCACTCAAAAGGTTTATTCTTCTGAGTTAAAGCAGTGAGAGGAACCGCAATCTTGGAGAAGTTTTCAATGAAACGACGGTAATAACCTGCTAGACCAAGAAATGAACGAACCTCGGTAGGAGTAGTAGGTGTATCCCAATCCTTAATCGCACTAATTTTGGCGGGATCTACATGAATACCTTGTTCGTTGACGATGTGCCTCAAAAATTGAACTTGCTTAAGCCAAAATTCACACTTGGAGAATTTGGCGAAAAGCTGTTCTTTCTTTAGAAGCTCCATTGTAAGACGGAGATGTTGCTCATGATCAGCTCGTGTCTTAGAATAGATCAAAATGTCATCAATGAAAACGATGATGAACTTGTCCAAATAAGGCTTACAAACCCTATTCATCAAGTCCATGAAAATAGCAGGAGCATTAGTTAAACCGAAAGGCATAACTGTGAACTCATAATGACCATATCGTGTGCGAAAAGCTGTCTTAGGAATATCTTCTTCGATCACTCGAAGTTGATGATACCCAGAATGCAGATCAATCTTTGAAAAGTAAGTAGCACCCTGTAGCTGATCAAAGAGATCATCAATGCGGGGTAGGAGATATCGATTCTTGATGGTAAGCTTGTTGTGCTCACGGTAATCGATACACATTCGGAAAGATCCATCTTTCTTTTTCACGAATAGGACAGGAGCACCCCAGGGCGAAAAGCTTGGACGAATGAATCCTTTGTCAGAAAGCTCCTGAAGCTGCTTAGATAACTCTTGCATCTCAGACGGTGCAAGGCGATAAGGTGATTTAGCAATAGGATTTGCACCAGGTACAAGATCGATGCGGAACTCAACTTGGCGCACAGGGGGTAAACCATGTAATTCTTCAGGAAATACCCCAGGATAATCCCGAACAACAGGGATATCTTGGATAGTCTTACCCTTGCCTTTTTCCTCTACGACATGTGCCAAGAAAGCAACATATTTCTTTCGTAGGTATTTTTGGGCTTGGGTACAAGACATGAGCTTAAGGCTACTAACAGGTTTCTCCCCACGAACTTCTAAGATCTCACCAGTCGAAAGCGGTATACGGACAATCTTCTCAAAGCAAACCACCTCAGCATGGTACTTGGATAACCAATCCATTCCTACTATAACGTCAAAGCTCCCGAGTTGCATCGGTGTGAGGTCAATAGGGAAAAGATGGTTATTAAGATTCAACTGGCAATTTCAAAGAATAGAGTCGAGCACAACAGGTTCACCACTAGCTACTTCTACTGTCAAGGGATTTCCTAGTTTTGTTCTAGTCATCGAAAGCAAAGGCTCAAAAGCTAAGGATACAAAACTCTTATCGGCACCTGAATCAAATAGAATAGAAGCAGGATGGTTGTTAACAAGGAACGTACCGTTCACCACTTCGTTATCCGCACGTGCCTCATTTGCATTCAAGTTAAAAGCTCTACCACGAGCCGGTGCATGATTTGTATTTGCCAACCTCAGGCAGTTGTTCCTGTAGTGGGTCAGATCACCACAGTTGAAACATGAACCAGGCGGATAGTAAGGTCGTGCAGGATTCTGGGCAGGGTTTTTTGCATGGTTTTGTACCGCTTGGTTTTGGTTAGGAGCGAAACGGCAAGTGTTCGCAAGATGACCAGATTTGCCACAGTTTGTGCAGATGCGACATTGCACTTGTGGTTGATGATGACTGTTACATCTGTTGCACAAAGGTGCGTTACCAGCATACTGCCTTTTGGCAGCGGGTTGTGCAGCCTGATTCTGTGCTGCCTGATTAGCCTGAGTAGTAACAGCGAAGTTCTTGGAAGCCTTACGCTTCCTAGATTTATTTGAAGACTCAGCAGCCTTCTTACTCCTCTGCTCCTTGGTACTATCAGACTGTTTCTGCTTCTTGTCACCTTTTCTATGGAGTTTCCCTTTTTGACTTGCGATTCAGTAAGGGTTGCAGCTAGCTCAATGGCCTGACGGACGGTAGTAGGGTTGCTGCCAGTGACAATATCCTGATCAGGATCTGGCAAACCATCTATGTACTTCTCAATAGCCTTATCCAAAGGCGTGACCATTGTAGGACAGAGCAAGCTTAACTCCTCGTATCTGTCAGTGTAAGCCCTGTGTTCACCACTGTCTTGCTTCAAGTCATGGAACTCATTTTCAAGTGCCCCCTGCTCGTGACGAGGACAAAATTCTCTCATCATGAGAGCTCTAAGTTCCTCCCATGTCTGACCCAAAGCAATATCAGCACCTCTATATCTCATTACCCCATTCCACCAGGTAAGAGCCCTCTTTTGGAATACACTCGAAGCAAACTCGACCTTACGATTGTTAGGACACTGAACATGGCGAAAGGTGCTCTCAAGACTCTCAAACCACTGTAGGAGCCCAATTGCTCCTTCAGAATCACTAAACTTGAGTGGTTTAGCCGAGTTAAAACTTTTGAAATTGCACGGAGCAGGTGCATTGTTGTTATTGTTGGCTTGGTTTATTTGAGTGATGAGATCGAGTAGCATAGCAGCTATCTGCTGTGCTATGATAGCTGCCAGTTCGGCATCAGGTTGTTGAACGTTACGTCGAGGAGGCATTCTAAAAGAGGAAACATGAGAGAAAATGAGTGAGATGATGTGATGAAAGAAATGGAATATTAATAAAATCGACAAGATATAAGGATGGTGGTCATTTGTTTGTTACCACAAAGCAAACAAACGACACACGATGACAAATCAAAGTAAATAGGTCATAATAATGTATCGCTGAAGACATGCTCACCTATAAGTGAACACTCACCCCAAGAGTTCCCAGGTAAGAGTGACTGGTCCGATACTGCGGATTTGTACGAACACTCTAGCCTTAGACAGAAAACTCAGGGTACAGGCATTCACCCTTCCAGTTTGCACGTGTTCACATTATTTAGACCCAAACTTTGACGAGATTTTGAAATTTTGGAAGGCATTAAGCCAAAAGAAATCATCTAAGGATAGATGATTGATTTCAAAATCATTTTGGAAATTGTGTTCAAGTTTTGGTAATCACCTAAGGATAGGTGACGTGTATTGTTTTAAGATCTAAACACAAGTAAACTTGTGTTAGGGTCCTAGAAAGTTATAGTCTAGGTCAAAGCATTACTAATAACCTAATTCCCTATAACCATTGGCTCTGATACCAACTCTTCTGTCACACCCCGACCGCGTTAAAACAACAAACCGCGGTGGAAACGTCGGGGAGTGATGCGATAGAATTATTATTTCAACAACCATGGTAATTAAAGTTTTGTATTATTGATTAAAGAGTTTACATTGTCTTGGAATTTAAATAAAACATAGCATAATAATTGTCTTTTAAGTCACTAAGGCCCAAGTCCGCCTAAGTGTAGCACAAGCATCATCATGCATTAGCACCTGAAACACATGCGGAAATAGGTACGTCAGCATAAAAATGGTTGTGAGATACATAGGTTTTGTTTATGCAAGATTCATGACTTGTAGTTTAAAGAAGGGTTTAACAAAAAGTAGTCATTAACCTAGTAAAATGTTTTCTTTTATAAAATCATGTGAAAATCGATATGAAAACCAAATGATATGAAATAAATATGCATGGTTAAATGAATAACCAAGTAAAAGTGAATTTGTATAAAAATGTTGTGTCCTTGTGAAAAATGTTTCATGTCTTTGTCAAGTGGCTTAGATAACGCAAAAATGTGTAATACAATAAAAGCACTTATATATAGGAAGTACCAGCGGCGTATCCACCATGCTTTTACCATATAACACAAAGCCCCGTTACATACGTCACTTATCAATAACTAACCAAAATGTCTTGTTTAATGTTAAAATGTTTATGTATAAACCATGTACAATGTCATGTGTGAAATGTATCATGCATAAACAAATGTAATGCATAGCAAGTAGAAAGTATCTACTTAACTACGTGAAAATGTTAATGTGATAATCAATGTTATGTACGGTGAATAACTAGTAGTTACTCAACCCCGTAGGAAAATGTACAAAACAATGCTTTTGAATAAACCCAAGTTTAAATCAATGTCATGTTTTGCAGAAAACAATGCTTTATGATTACAAACATTTATGCAGTATTGTTTATTCGCATACATTCAAGTCTTGCGACTGTGGCGACAAACCTTTAAACAAATTAAAGGTTCATCTAAGTTATGTATATCGGATTCTGTCATTTCCAACTTCCAAACAAACCTAGGAAGTCGGAAACGGGAGTTGTCAAGTCCTATGGTACCATTACATACTACCGAGCGGCGTAGCTAATGTTAATGAATGTATTATTGTTCTGATTAAACATACCAAATGTCATAACCAATGTAGCATGTGAAAACCATGTACTAAGTATGCTAAGTAAACATACATAGTAGAAATGTTCATGAAATCAATGTGCTAGCATGCTAAGTAAACATACATAGAAAATATGTTTATGAAATCTATGTGCTAGCATGCTAGGTAAACATACATAGCAAAACGTAATTGAAAGCATGTACTAAATGTGTACTAGATGAAACTAGCATGATTATGTCATAAAAGCAATGAAAGCATGAAAGTAACATGTAAGCACAAGTGTTTCACCCCAAAATATTTGAAAGCGGTAAAAGAGGGGAACTATGTACTCACTTGGGATTGCTTATTAGTCTTGAGAATAAGACCAATTTAAGCTCCAAGTATCACGGAATCAAACGGCACCTAATATAGGTAACTATGTTAATAATCGGATCCTAGATCGGGAGATAGGATAGAGTGATGTTCTATAAATCAAATGAGTAATTGAACTCATATGGTATGATTTAATAGAGCTAACATTCTGATTTGAAAGTCTACCTAAGTGCTTTTGACCCGTTTCGACCCATTATGGTAGTATAAGCTACTATAATGCGTCGGTTGCGTAAAACTATGGTCGGATGGTTAACTATGTGCTATGTCAAGTCTAACATGCCCAATTATGCCTAAACATGTTACTAAATCAGATTATATGTCAAAAATATGTTCACACATGCGAAATATGGATTTATGCTTCAAAAGGGCGTTTTGGTCATTTCCTATGGGCATACAAGCTACTTAACAAATAACTAACCAATCCTATGTGATCATAAGGTATAACCTCCGAGTTAATTCCCTATGCAACTATGATCACTAAACATGCTTGGTCGGATCCTAATGATCGACCAAACGGGTCGGGTTCGAAAGTCTAAGCGGTTGTTTAGACCGCTTAACTTACGACCCTAAACAAGCACTAAACTAATAGTGACGAGTTAGACATGTCAAAACATGTTTAACTAACTTAGAAAACTGATTTTGTATCAAAACAAAGTGTTTTGATACCTAAAAGTAGTTTCGTTGCAAAATGCTTGCTAAAACGCATTTTGACCGAAACTTTGACTCGTCACTACACCTAGTTAACGTGGTAATCAGTAGGTATAATCGCTAAGGATTATAACCATCGTGATTACTATCATATTACAAAGTTCAACCGAACTTTGCATTGACCATTGACTGGTCAAATTGAAAGTCAAACACTGTTTGACTTTTTAAGCTAGGAAAGCAATAAAAGAATGAAGGAAGCTTACAAAGGGTCCTTGCTTGAACTTGATCTTATAATTCTCAGGTACGAAGTTATAAAACCTCAACTTAGAGAATTTAGATCAAGTGTGAGTTGCAACAAGTGAAATGCTAGGCTATTTATACTTGTCACGAACTCACAAGATCAAAACAAGTGTTTGTGTGGCCATCAAGCATTAAATCCTAGCCATCCAAGTGTTATGGGTCAGCTAAGATTACTTGGAGAAGTGCTAACTTGGTGATCACACAAAAGAATTGCAAGAAAGGCCCCTGAACTGTCAACAGAATGCTGAAAACTGATTTCTGTCGCTGGGCACCTTCACGCGGCCCGCGTAAGATTTACACTGGGCTTACGCGGCCCGTGTAAACTCAACAGATCAGCTCAGTTTTGATATTTACAAGTTCAGTCCCTGCAATGTAATTAAGCTCATTTCAGGCACTTTTGACACCCGTTAAGCCATTTTCAAGGCTCTACAAGGTCAATAAATTTTAGAGGACTCAAAATATGCTCGGAAAACTCTCGGATGTCGGCTCGTTTGGTCATACGGTCGCGTTATTCGTCTAATTACGATGAAACTCAAACGGACGCGAAAACGATCCAAATTAAGCGACGAACGGTATTTTTGCATGCCGGTTACTAAAACAAAAATATTTTAGTGTGTACAAAAATTTTGGATGTCCAGATGTGGTCAGAACGTAAGTTATGCGCGAAAATGCAAACTTACACCGTTTTTGACACTTTTAGTCCCTGTAAGATCATATAAGCATGTTTTCGCACACCGAACCTATCAAAGCTTATTTCTAAGCCATGTTTAGGTTATATATGGTATGTTTAGCTTATGATCAAGTTCCAGACTGTACGTTGCCTTACGAAACGACAGACTTTTGCAGTTTGACGCAAATAGTCCCTGTGAGCGAATAAACTTGTTTTTGCCATACCAAACCCTTTAAAACTTATTTCTAAGTTATGTAAAGGATATTTAAGGTATGTTAAGCTTATGTTGCTATTCCGGAGTGTTTGTCGCGTTAAACTGATTGCGGTTGCGCATCAGTTTGCGTATAACTTCCAAGAAAGCAATACAGAGTTCAAAATCGATCAAAAATCAAAACGTGCATAATATCAAACATAAATAACAAAAATTGGGATCAAAATACATTGTTTTATTAATATTGGACTGTCCAGAGTCTGTACATTGATAAAACAAGCACAGATGTCACAGAAAGGGACGTCGCGGTACGCAGAACCCCCCTCC
Organism: Helianthus tuberosus; assembly: GCA_030545235.1. Taxonomy (NCBI): domain Eukaryota; kingdom Viridiplantae; phylum Streptophyta; class Magnoliopsida; order Asterales; family Asteraceae; genus Helianthus; species Helianthus tuberosus. The sequence goes on along the minus strand of CM060364.1, from coordinate 155,431,874 downwards.
CTTCTGTCGCAACGCGCGAAGCCCGTGAATCCGCATCAGCTTCATTTTGATTGCGGGATTGGTTCCTTTTTCTCACCCAACTCCCACCTAACTCTCTTTAGACCACAATTAACACTAACCTTAACACTCCCACTATAAATAGCACCTCCCTAACCCTCTTTTCACTTTCCAAACACTTCTAAATCAACAAATCACTCTTAAAATTCCTGGAAATTCAAGAACAAGGTAGAAAGCCTTCAAGTACAAAAGTGAGTCAAACTCACTTTCTTCCACTTTTCTTCACCATTTCTTCTTCTACAAAGCTTGGAACACCTCTAGGAATGTTTCCACAGGTTTACCATTGTAAACCAAGGTGGAACAACACCATTTTGAGGTCCAAACTTTCTGTTTTGGAAGATTTATGGTTAACTTTTGATAAACTCAACTTTTCTACTTGAATCTCATACCTAGCAACTTCCTAAACCCATCTATGGTTCTGGAACTTGTAAGAGTTTGACTCTTACAAGTTTAGAGGTACAAACAACCTCTAAACTTTCTGTTCATTAAGGTTTAAGACAACCTACAAGTGATGGAAACCATCCATGTCTACCATAGTTCATATGGTAAGACTTGTGCTTTGGTGAAAGTGTGAACCTTGGAAGCTAGGGCTATCTTAACTTGTTCCACACCTCACTTGATGTTTTACTTTGCTATTCCCAGTGGCTTTCTAGTCTCAAAGTAACATAACCTCGTCTAGCCTTCAACACTTAGTTAACTTTTTCCATGTTGTGGAGGTTCACCCGGGTTAGGTCTTACTTGGCTACTTGATGATGTATTAGTTAGTTGTTATTTCTTTTCATTCATGACCCTCCGAATCATCCTTGTGATGATTTGTGTAGTGGTGAATCATACAATGAGGTTAATCCTCCATGCTTGACTTATATGAGAATCTATGAAACTCATAATGGACTTAGTTTTAGGATTATTATATAACTATATAAATATATGTACATATATGAACATGGCCAACTTTGTGATAATAATCGGTTAATGATTATTTGTCATAAACTTAGGCTAACTTATCTATGATTCTAAGTCTCTCGTTGTTGATTCTAATGGGCAAACTAGGACCCATGAAATCACATACAACTTAGTGTCAAAATGAGTACTTAGACTAGATATACTTTTATGCATACATACTTTTGTACTTGAATTCTAAATTCCAAATCCAACCACTCCATAAATGCCGTATGAACTTTCACCTTCAATTCCCTATTCTCAAACAACTCGTCACTCACGGATAATCAGAAAGCCTTTGCAAACTTGAGAGTATACATGACCCCGTTTTCCTTTTACACTTTTGGGTGCAATACGTTATACTATTTAAACACACGAAATCATACTTTACGCTTAAATCACAAACACAAACAATCCAATCATAGATGCTTAAATACGTGATACTTGATTTGTATACTTGGATGATTCTTTTGTGCTATTTACTTGTCATTAACTTCGTGTAAGACTCCCCTTAACATCTATAGCGCTATAGGAGTAACGCACTGCCCGTATTCTTGAGGTCATGTTAAGTCTTTTATTCTTGCGGTAATCAGAGGGTTGACTTGTTAAATTACATGCCATGTTTACATTAATCTCGTTAACTATTTTTGTCATGTGGATTGTTCAAATTATTATACATACATGCTAGTACTCAAAACTTGTATACTCGCCAATACTTTTGTATTGAACTATACTTTAAAACGTATTGCAGGATTTTTGATAATGATGATGATGATGCACGAAATCTAGTAGGATGCCTAGAAATGCACCAAACTTTAATTCAAGTTTATTAGATTAGTCATTCGATAATTGTTGTAATTTGTTCGTTTCAAACTTGTTGTATTTCTATTTTCAAACAATGTACTTGATATTAGCAACGAAATGAAATTATTTATTAAATACTTGTCACAATTAGTGTTATGAAGTCTCGAGCAATCTCGTTCATCTCACTCCGATGTTTTCGCCATCGATTGGGGTGTGACAGGGAGCCACAAACATCATTGCAAGGGTGTAAGGTTGAAAGCTAAACATCCTTCACATGCTCAATCGTGGTAACTTAAACAACCTTTATATGCCAGTCATGGTACACCAAATTTCAAGAGTAGTAGTAAATCATTATCAACCGAGTATATAATAACACTTGGTTGGTAAATTCATCATCGTTTATGAATCACATAGATTGAACGGATTCATTAGGCTTAGAAGGTGTAAACGGAACAAATCACCAGGGCTACAATGGAGGTTGTAGGCGAGCACCCACCATCCCCCAATGCCACACCATGGTGAGATCTTCAACCCAGTTACCATCCATACTCTTATCATCACCTTATTCCTTGCATCAACTCTAACAAATGAGAACAAAAAACAAATATCATCAAAAGATTCCCACAAACCACCAACCTACATTTTTCCAGAAAACCTAATCAACAAAAACACTAGAAAACCGATTTAGAGATTATCATCGTAACTCAATACGTAGGGTTACAACCAGGAAACAAATTCAATGAATTCTCTTGTAACGCCTCGCTTTTCGCAGCTTCTCGTTTTTAGAAAGTTCATCTTGTAATTCTATTTTCGGAAACTCGTTTCCTTTGTAATCGTATTTCGTTTCAAGCCATTGTAAATCTGAGACTTTGTTCGAAATAAAATTGATCTTTTATGTGAAATAAACATTGCTTATACATGCTTATACATCAATACATACATTCGTTTGGTACATGATTCATAATTCTCATGAACGTAAGCTTAACTCGTAAACAATTATAGTGTATTCGTAATTCTTAAACGTTCCATGCATACAAACGCTTAGTTATTCAATTACAAGGCTAACATATATGTTCTTCACTGGATTGGTATCTAAACATAAGTTATACAAACTTGTTTGTTATACACACTTATTTATCACATACTTTGTGTCATTAAAACATGTTTATTTTACATTATGGACCTTGTTACATGTTGGTTACCTATTAAATATAATGTGTCACATTAATAAACATCAAATGACCATCTAATATGTTACAAAAAAATAAAAGATTATAACCTGCCCAAGGCAGTACGATCGCAGGTTTCAGGGGGGGATTTGGTTTGTTTTAATTGCAATCTCCCAACTAAACTCATTCAATGCCCAACCAACTCAAACCCTAAACCCGTACCTATATAATGAACACCATCCCAACCATTTTACCACTTTTACAACTCTCAAAACACTCCAAAAATTCTACTAAACTCAGCTTGTTTCAACAGATTTGAGCAGAAACTTTCAGCTCTTCTAAGTGAGTTTCAACTCACTTCTTCTTCTATTTCTTCTTTGTTATTTCTTCTAAAACACTTGGATAACCTCTAGAAAGGTTTTGACAAGTTTGCTTGGGCAAACTAAGGTGAAACCTCACCATTTTTGAGGCCCAAAGTGCTACAAACTTTCTGCTTGTTTTTATCTTTTTATATGTTTATGTTTTGATAGAAAACTTGGTGGAATCTTGTTCCCACCAAGCTCACAGCTTAGTCTATGGTTGTGGGTTTGTATTTAGGGGATTTCCATCAAAGTTTTGGGTTCAAACACCCATTTTATTTTTGTTTATACATGTTAGTTGAATGATGAAAACAAGCACAAGTCATCATCTTCCATATGATGAACTTGTGACTTGTGAAGTGTGAACATATGGAAGCTTTGGCTTTCCAAACTAAGTTCCACTCCTTCATTCCTAACTTGTATATGAACACTCTTGTGACTTGCAAGAATCAAAGTACCTTAGCCCCGTCTAGCCTCCAACACTTAGGATTACCTTTCCATGTCGTGTTAGCACACCTTGGGTTGTAGTGTACTTGGTCACTTGAGCCTTATTAGATTAGATTTATTTTCTTGTTATTCATGACCCTCCCACCATCTTCATGATGGTGTGTGTAGTGGTGAATCATATAATGAGGTTTCAAACCTCCATGCTTGACAATACATGATACTACATGATAATACATGATTGGACTTAGTTTTAGGATGTTATTATTACCTTATAAACTATAAGTAAATATACAAAACATGGCTGAGTTTGTGATGTTAATCAAGTTATGATTAATCGTCATAAACCTAAGCTAACATATCAAAGATTCTAGGGTACTTGTTATGATTCCAATGGGCAATTTGGGACCCATGAAACCACTTAATATGGTGTCATAAACAAACTCTTAGAACTTAGATATTACTTTCAAATATACATACTTTTTACTACTTTAAATTCCTAATCTGAATCTTCTATTCCAAATCTGTTAACTTACGCACCTTCGTTTACCATTGTAGGGTGACTCGGTGTTCCATCCTCAAACCTACGACTCTTCATGGGATTTCAAAGGAAGCTTTGCAAATTCGTGAGTTCACTTGACCCATTTTCGCTTTACGCTTTTTGGGTGCGATATGCAAACCTTATCAAAATCACAATACATTATACTTTATGCACTGCACAAAACAATCCAAATACATGCAAACCTACTTGTTATACTTGATTCATATTCTTGGGTGATTCTTATGTGATACTGATGTGTGTCTGTCTGAATATATTTTTAATTATATTTGTAGCCCTTTTTAACACTTTAGTCAAGTTTTAAATTTATAAAACACGATATTCTACTAACACTAAACACACATATGGGCAAATGCACCCATCGTGAGCGTAGTATAGCGTTGGTAAGATACTGAGGTCGTCCAAGGACACAAGAGCTTTTAGTACCGGTTTTTCCTCAATGTCTAATCAAATCAAAAGTTTAGAAAAAGTTTTAAACATGAAAATAAAACTAAAAATGCTAAAAAATAAAAATAAAATAAAAACAGATAGACAAGATGAATCACTTGGATCCGACTCGCCTTTAGTGTAACCTATGATGATTTCCGCACTTTTGCACTTTTTAAGAGATTATCTTAGTTATAGTAGTAGGCCCCTCTTTTGAAGGTGACGTTACCCTCAACCCAGTAGTTTGAGTCAGCAAGGATACAATCCTAAAGGGTCGAAATATTGAAAGATAATTAATTAAGTTATTAATGCGTAATGTAGTAGGCCCCTCTTTTGAAGGTGACGTTACCCTCGGCTAAGTGGTTTGAGTCAGCAGGTATAAAATCCCAAATAACCGGGTTAATGTATTAATAGTAGTTCACATATGAGGGGATCAAGCCATTCGCACCCCCGCCATCCAATACCAGTGGGTATTGAAGGAGGTCCTAGTAAGCTTGACCCAGGTCCTTGCAGGATCTATACACTAAACAAGGCAAGAACCTTACCAAACCATTCCCTTAACCCCCGACCAGGTAGCCAACATATCTCTATAGACCGTAGAGATATGAATGGTGTAAATCTTTTATTTTATATAGACAGTAAAATAACGCCAAGACACCACGGACAAATGATAAGGAAGTTTCACCTTCAACATAAGAAACTAGTTATTAAAGTCATTAATACAAAACCAAATAAAAAGTGCGAAAAGATTAAAAATCAAAAGTATTACACTAAATGCTTGTCTTCACCAAGTGATGTAAGAGACTTAGGCAAACATGGCCTTTAATTGTCAAGAACTCTTACTATCAATCTTGGATCCCGAGACTACTACACACACACTATGATGGATGATGGTGGTAGATGTGGGTGTTGTGATGGTGGTGGAGTGTGGGTGGAGTGGGAGAGAGGTGGTTTGCCAAGGGATGCCTTTGAAGTGAACCAAGCACCTCTATTTATAGCCTGCACAGAAGCCCGGACATGGCCCCGTGTTCATTGAGCACGGCCTCGTGTCCATCCACTTTCTCTTTCTTCATTAATTGTAGTTTGTCTGTATTAGCTCCACACGCTCCCGTGTCCGCTGGGCACGGCCCCGTGTGCAGAAGCGTATCTGTACTATCAAGATTTGCTTGGATTATGCGAATCTTAGCGTTGACCACGACCGTGTTGAGCTGGGCACGCCCCCATGTCGGGGATAGAAGCTTCTACAACTTTGTCTTTTCTGCAGACACTTGACCACGCCCCCGTGTCCGCTGGGCACGGGGCCGTGTTCAGCCTTCTGATCTCTTGTTTTTGCTTGGGAAGATGCTGTCGAGGGGTCGGGCATGCCACGTTTATTCCTTTTCTTGTAATTATGTTAGATTTTGCTGCATATTTGCTCCTTTTGTTCATTTACGCTCATTTAATCCTGAAAATACAAAGGGAAGACAAAAGCATACTTTTTTCCAACATTAGTACTAAAAAAGGGTTAGCTTTATGCCTCATTTGATGTAATTTATATGTTGCATTTTACACACATCAAATACCCCCACACTTGAATCTTTGCTTGTCCTCAAGCAAAACTCTTTTTAATGTGGCTTCTACTCCCAAATGGAATGGGTAGAAGATAATTTTTGGGCTTGTCTTGAGTGTCGGGATTCCAAGATCTTTATTAGGTTTTATTTTTATGTTATTTACAATCCTATTCGTTGTGATTTATTTAGAACGTTTCATAAGAGAAATTACTTATTTGGGCATAACATGCCTCTTTAAAATTCCATTTATATACAAGTTCACATACCTCACGGGAGATCACTCAACACTCGGCCGAAGATTTATTTTGTGAAACACTTGAGACCGGTATGGAACTTATTTCTACCATATGCTTTCCAAGCAATCAATCCTCCTCCTTTTTAACTATACACCTTTGTAAATATCAAGAGGACTTGGGGAAGAGTTAGGCTTGGGTTAAAGGTAGGTGGTTTTGAGTTAGTGGTTAGTAGAAAGGGCTAAAAGCGTAAAAAGCGTCGGTCGTTGTAAAACTTTTTATTTTTGTGACTTTTTATTCAACGAAGCATTTTCAAACAAAGTTTTTTAAGGAATTTGTTTGTTTATTGCTATACTTCATCATTTTTTTTTTTGATAAGGAAGTCACTTGAAGACCGAGCTTTTTACTAAAATAAAGGGTTAAAAATAAAAAGGTTTTGGTAGGTAAAGGGTGTTTGTTTTGTGGGTTTAGAAACGAAAACGTTTAGGCTCAAAAGGGTTAACTAGGGGGATTTTGGGTAGGTGGTAAAAAAAAAGAAGAAAAATAATGGTGTTGAAAAGAAAAAGGGTTAGTCTTAATGCCTCCATCATTTACTTACTTGGGTTTAAATTGGTAAGGACCGGGAATGTATCGTCATGGCAAGTTCTAGAGTCGTAAGAAACCAAGCGGCTATTCACACAAGAAACGAAAAATGAGCACTTAGTTTAAAGATGTGTATTTAGTTTAAAGATGTGTATTTGTATGCTCTATAAAGGCTCAAAACTCACTTTTTGTGAGAATGGGTTTTTAATGTGATCAAGTATATATAATCAAATTTTAACTAGATTTGTCATGCCGTTTCATAATTTTCTTACGTTGGTTCTTTTTATCAAAACGCTATCGGTTGTAAATTTGTAAAAATATAACCTTTTTAGAACTTGTTATTCCCAAATTAAACCAAGACAAGTAAAAAAAAGTTTTTTGAAAAAAATTGGGGTGATTAGTGGTTCCAATAGAGTTTTGTGTAAGGCTTGTTATTAGGACTTGCAAAATTCAAGGTTTTAGCATCCCCCCCCCCCCCCCCCACACTTAAATTACACATTGTCCTCAATGTGTCCCAAAAATAAGTTTTTAGGTTGATTGAATGTGTAAAAATGTGTTAAAAACAAAAATTTATGTTACTGGGTGTCTGGACACAGGCCCGTGGTGACCGGGCACGGCCCCATGTTCAGATTGCCAGTATCATAATGTAACAGAAGGCTGGGCACTGGGGCGTGTTCAGTTACATGAACTGGGCATTTTCTACAGATCCTTGAGCACGGGTCGTGTTGGCTGAGCACGGCCCTGTGTTGAACTTGCTGTAATGAAGAAAAATTGTCGGGAGGCTCTGTTTTTGTGCATGGGGTGTGGGTTCAAGTTTCCCTTAGTAACCTCCATCATCCCGAGTTTGTTTTACCCATTACAACATCATCCAAACACCATTTAATAACTAGAAACCATCATTTCATTAAAGAGTGAATTACATTAGTTCCTACAAAATAAAAGCATAAACTAAATCTTAGATAAGTAGGTCAGAAAACACAAGAAATCTAAAACCATAAAGAAGTCCTAGCCTATAGTTTATTTTAAGAGCAAAATTTCCGAGAAAGATAACTCTCGGTTGAATGCGGCTTGAAGAACTTCTTTTCCGAGAATGGCCCCTCATACATCGTTGAGCCATTCCTCTATCTCCTGAGGAAGAAGAAAGGCAGGCTCATTGGCGTCCTCGTTTTGAGGGGGTGTGGCTTCCACCGGAACTTCTTGTAGATTTTCAAGAGGAGGTTCCGTGGGGATGTCATCCCACCCGGTGGGGTTAATGACTCCAAGTGCTAGGTTCCAGTCCTCTTGGGGAAGGATTGGTTCCATGGGAGGTGTTACAAGAATGTTCAACCTCTGGTGCAAGATGTTGATTTCTTGAAAACTGTTTTCTAGCCCCAGCGTGAGATAATTAATACGGTCGATTAGGACCTCTTCTACGGATGTCATTTCATCGAGAGCTTCCCGTAGTGCCATCACTTAGCGCACAAGAATTGCTTCGATGGAAGGCCTTCGTTCCTTACGACTGTTTCTTGAATGTGCTGAAGAGGTTCCACTATTCTTGCTTGACATTCTACGAAAAACAAGTCGAAAAGTTCAATTTAAATGAAACAGTACCTCGGACACAGCCCCGTGCTCGCTGAGCACGGCCCCGTGTTCACCTCTCTGCAGATTTTTGAAACAAGGAATCTTGGTGCTTTAAATTACCTTTCTGACTTTTGAAGCATTTTTTAGCAGAAATAACTTAAAACAGTGTTGTAAAACTTATTTTTAACAAGATTCCTTGAATAAAAACCTAACAAATATTACAATAAAGCTTGAAAACATAGAGATTTCAAACTTTAATGGAGGTTTTGAGGAGAAAATGAAGAAGAAGGCAAATGACAAAAGTAGAAAAGACAAGATGGTTGTTGAGAACCTTCTTTAGAATATACCTAGTATGGTATATGTGAAGATCCCACCAGATCTTTGTCTCTGGAGTGGTCCAAGAGTGCAGGAATCTTGCTGCATTTATAGAAAATGATAGCACGCTGGACACGGCCCCGTGTCGGCTAGACACAGCCCGTGTGCAGACAAAATCCTGACACTTTTTGTCCGTATTCTGACCAAAAGTCAGACGGGAATCTTTTGGTGGACACGGGGGCGTGCTGACCTGGACACGGCCCCGTGGCTAGAAGTTGTTTATGAAGTTTCGTCTATTTTCAAGGAGTTTATCCGGATCGGGCGGTTCTTTACTAGACGGAACACCACTGAAGTGCCTGAGATACCTAAGTTGCCCTAGTTTTAGACAAGAACGCAAGAGGTTATCGGAAAGGGTGATTCCTAAGCTAAATACCGGTGGGCAAAACCAACCTTTATTTTCCTTATCCAAGCTCTCGTTAAAGAAGGTATATGCCGAATCGCTCAGGTCTATGTATGCATCGGCGGAAACCGATGGGGAGTCCTACACGGCACAATCGACACAGGGACGACTATCGCTCAAGTCCTCGCAAGAGTTAGAGGTGATTTCGGGAGCAATGATGTTGTTATCATCCGAATGCGATCTCACTAATTCTCCTTGATCGTCGTCTTGAGATGAATTAGTTATATCCATCTCAAGTTCTTTTATCCATCAGAGAATTAGTTCCTCCATTTGAAATGATTCTTCAAGAATCATTTCATCTCGAAGGGATGATTGAGAGCATTCGAGGGAGAGATAGGGATTCTTTTTACTTTTGCCCATCTTAAGGCTACAGGAGAACAATGGGTCTATATAGTGGGGATTGTAATTTAAAAAATAACAGTTTAAATCTTCATGAGTTCCGCCACATATTTGACACCACGTACCATAAGAGGAGTGAAAGTAAAAATTATCAGTATCACTCATGATTGCATTAGAAATTACCAGCCGTCGGGATCTTACGGCTCTGTTTTCAGTATCTGAAGCTTGGGCACGGGGCGTGTTTAGTGGGCACGGCCCCGTGTTCAGCTACTGTCTGACTTAAAACAGTATTGCCAGTACCAAAGATCGGGCACGGGGCGTGTTTAGCGGGCACGGCCCCGTGCTGAGCTTCTGCAGAATTTGAAAAATCTAGAAAAATCCTAAAAAAACAGAAAAATAAGAAAAACGATTAGGCCATTGATTCCTAACTTTCTTAAAATACTTGTGTCCCCGGCAACGGCGCCAAAAACTTGATGTGTGTCGGTGTGAATATATTTTTAATTATATTTTTAGCCCCTTTTAACACTTTAGTCAAGTTTTAAATTTATAAAACATGATATTCGACTAACACTAAACACACATATGGGCAAGTGCACCCATCGTGAGCGTAGTATAGCATCGGTAAGATACCGAGGTCGTCCAAGGACACAAGAGCTTTAATTACCGATTTATCCTCAACGTCTAATTAAATCAAAAGTTTAGAAAAAGTTTTAAACATGAAAATAAAAACTAAAAATGTTGAAAAATAAAAATAAAGTAAAAACAGATAGACAAGATGAATCACTTGGATCCGACTCGCCTTTAGTGTAACCTTTGATGATTTCCGCACTTTTGCACTTTTTAAGAGATTATCTTAGTTATAGTAGTAGGCCCCTCTTTTGAAGGTGACGTTACCCTCAACCCAGTAGTTTGAGTCAGCAAGGATAAAACCCTAAAGGGTCGGAATATTGAAAGATAATTAATTAAGTTATTAATGTGTAATGTGGTAGGCCCCTCTTTTGAAGGTAACGTTACCCTCGGCTAAGTGGTTTGAGTCAACAGGGATACAATCCCAAATAACCGGGTTAATGTATTAATAGTAGTTTACATATGAGGGGATCAATCCATTCGCACCACCGCCATCCAATACCAGTGGGTATTGAAGGAGGTCCTAGTAAGCTTGACTCAGGTCCTTGCAGGATCTATACACTGAACAAGGCAAGAACCTTACCAAACCATTCCCTTAACCCTCGACCAGGTAGCCAACATATCTCTATATAGACCATGGAGATATGAATGGTGTAAATCTTTTATTTTATATAGACAGTAAAATAACGCCAAGACACCACGGACAAATGATAAGTAAGTTTCACCTTCAACTTAAGAAACTAGTTATTAAAGTCACTAATACAAAACCAAATAAAAAGTGCGAAAATATTAAAAATCAAAAGTATTACACTTAATGCTTGTCTTCACCAAGTGATGTAAGAGACTTAGGCAAACATGGCCTTTCATTGTCAAGAACTCCTACAATCAATCTTGGATCCCGAGACTACTACACACACTCTATGATGGATGATGGTGGTGGATGTGGGTGTTATGATGGTGGTGGAGTGTGGGTGAAGTGGGAGAGAGGTGGTTTGCCAAGGGATGCCTTTGAAGTGAACCAAGCACCTCTATTTATAGCCTGCACAGAAGCCCGGACACGGCCCCGTGTTCATTGAGCATGGCCCCGTGTCCATCCACTTTCTCTTTCTTCATTAATTGCAGTTTGTCTGTATTAGCTTCACACGCCCCCGTGTCCGCTGGGCATGACCCCGTGTGTAGAAGCGTATCTGTACTATCAAGATTGGCTTAGATTCTGTGAATCTTAGCGTTGACCATGGCCGTGTTGAGCTGGGCACGCCCCCGTGTTGGGGATAGAAGCTTCTACAACTTAGTCTTTTCTGCAGACACTTGACCACGCCCCCGTGCCCGCTGGGCACGGGGCCATGTTCAGCCTTCTGATCTCTTGTTTTTGCTTGGGAAGATGCTGTCGAGGGGTCGGGCATGCCACGCTTATTCCTATTCTTGTAATTATGTTAGATTTTGCTGCATATTTGCTCATTTTGTTCATTTACGCTCATTTAATCCTGAAAATACAAAAGGAAGACAAAAGCATACTTTTTCCATATTAGGACTAAAAAAGGGTTAGTTTTATGCCTCATTTGATGTAATTTATATGTTGCATTTTACACACATCAGATACTATAGTCATTAACTTCGTACGAGCCTCCATTTAACATGTATAGCGCTATAGGAGTAACGCACCACCCGTGAACAAGAGGTCATGTTAAATTTCATTCTTATTGCATAAACAGAGGGTTGACTTGAATATTGCATGCCATTGATATGTTAATCTTGATAACTTAGGTTACCAGGTGGATTCGTTTTAAACACTTTTATACTTATGCTATATACTTAAACTTGTGTACTCACCAATGCTTTTTGTGTTGAACTATACTTTTTAACATGTTGCAGGTTGATGATGTTGATTATGATGAAACCTAGTAGGGATGACACTAGAAACGCATCTTTAAATTTCTAGAATAGTTCTCATTTTTGTTGAACTTGTCGTATTTTGTCATTTCTATGTTGTAATTTGAATTTCCATGATATACTTGACAATTATTATTATGAAATGAAATCGATTTTGGATTAAACTATTGTCACATAATGTTATGAAGTCTTTAAGCAATCTCGTTCATCTGACTCCGATGTTTTCACCATCGGTTGGGGTTTGACAGATTGGTATCAGAGCTATAACTATAGGCAATTAGGCATAATTGCCATGTTCGACCTAGTCTATAGTAGGTACCATATACTTGAACATTCTTGGTACTTGTTTAAAATATTATCTCTTCCTATTTGTTTCTTTCTCTTCTTTTGTCTTAATACTTACACTATGTCTTTCCTAAGACATTTACACAATACACGTTGAAGACTTGAAGACACTCGTAATACAAACGAGACGTTTTACCAAAATAGGCGTGAAACCTATAGTTTGGTAATTGACTCTCAATCCGCTTATGCTTTATTTTGCACGAAATTACGCCATCAAGTTAGGAGTGAAATCCACATCTTGATGGTAATTTCCAATTCAAATTCTAGTGGACCCTCGTCAAAGTGTCGAAATTAGTATTGACCCGACGAGTACCAACCACACTTAGGGTACGAAATCATCAAGTTAGGGGTGAAACCCGCATCTTGCCGATTAGTCTCATTCCTCGATTTTCAATCTCGCCAAAGTTTCGATTTTCTAATCGATTAGGGATGTGTAGTAACTGGAAGGGTAAGATACCGTTAATCGCTTCTCGACAAGAGTATCTTACCTATAGACCAAAGCACGTTTCCCTAATTTGAAAAGACTTTCGATTCACCTTGGAATAGTCGACGTTTCTAAACCCGAAACAATCCAATGGTTTATTGAGCCTTGCTTTTATGTTAATTCAATTTATATGTGATTTTATACTTATTACCTCGTTCATTTAAAAAACGATACACGATTCCCACGTCTCTCGCAATAAAAAACAATAATGATCCTCGTGAGCAAACTAAATTTATACTCTTTTACGCATTCATACGTGTTTATGCTTTGTGAATACTTGTTGAATCCATGCTAATTACGTGAACCATACATGATACGTGATGCTTATATGCCTAAACATGCGAAACTTTATTTTAAATTATGATCAATTCTCATCCTCTACTTCACTTTCGAACCTTTAGATGGCCTCCCCAAACGTTGACTCGTCCAAGAAGAGCAGGAAGTCTCGATCTGTGATGTGTGCAAAATGTAACATATAAATTACATCAAATGAGCCATAAAACTAACCCTTTTTAGTACTAGTGTTGGAAAAAGCGTGTTTCTTTCTTCCTTTTGAATTTACAGGACCAAATGAGCTTAAACGAACAAAAGGAACAAATAAGCAGCCAAAACCAACATAAATACAAAGAAAAGGAATAAACGTGACATGCCCGACCCCTCGGCAGCATCCCCAAAGTAAAAACAAGGAATCAGAAGACTGACCACGGGGCTGTGCCCAGCTGAACACGGGGCGTGGTCAGGGACCTACACAAAAGACAAACCTGTAGAAGCTTCCACGCCCACCACGGTGGCGTGCCCAGCTCAGCACGGGGCGTGGTCAACGCAAAGATACGCAGAATCTTGCCAAATCTTGATAGTACAAATACGAAGTTGACCACGGGGTCGTGCCCAGGAGACACGGGGCCGTGTAGGGCCCTCTGCTGACACTTGCAATTAATGAAGGAAGAGAAAAGGCTGGCCACGGGGGCATGCCCGCTGGACACGGGGCCGTGGCCAGAGTTCTGTGCAGGCTATAAATAGGGGTGCTTGGTTCACTTCAAAGGCATCCATTGGCAAACCACTACTCTCCCACTTTGCCACCACTCCACCACCACTACAACACCAACACCCATCACCATCATCCATCATCCATCTTTAGAGTGTATAGTAGTCTCGGGATCCAAGATTGATTGTAAGGGTTCTTGCCAATCAAACGCCATGTTTGGTTAAGCCTCTTACATCACTTGGTGAAGACAAGTCTTTTATGTATTACTTTTGATTTTTAATCTTTCGGCACTTTTTATTTGAGTTTGTATTAATGACTTTAATAACTAGTTTCTTATGTTGAAGGTGAATTTTTCTTATGATTTTTCCGTGGTGTCTTGAGGTTACTTATTGTCTATATAAAGTAAAAGATTGCATCATTCATGTCTTTACGGCCTATATAAAGGCATGTTGACTACCTGGTCAGGGGTTAGGGGAATGGTTTGGTAAGGTTCTTGCCTTGTTCAGTGTATAGATCCTGCAAGGACCTGGTTCAAGCTTACTAGGACCTCCTTCAATACCCACTGGTATTGGATGGCAGGGGTGCGAATAGCTTGAACCCCTCATATGTAAACTACTATTAATACATTAAACCGGCTTCTTGGGATTGTATCCTTGCTGACTCAAACCACTTAGCTGATGGTAACATCACCTTCAAAAGAGGGGCCTACCACTTTTCGCATTAATAACTAACTTAATTATCTTTCAATATCCCAACCCTTTGGGATTGTATCCCAGCTGACTAAAACCACTGGGTTGAGGGTAACATCACCTTCAAAAGAGTGGCCTACTACTATAACTAAGATAATCTCTTAAAAAGTCCGAAAGTGCGAAAATCATCAAAGGATACATTAAAGACGAGTCGGATCCAAGTGATTCTATCTTGTCTATCTGTTTTTATTTTATTTATCTTTGCATTTTTAGTTTTTATTTTAATATTTCAAAACGTTTCTAAAAAAATTAGATTGATTAGACGTTGAGGATAAACCGGTATTAAAAGCTCTTGTGTCTTTGGACGACCTCGGTATCTTACCAACGCTATACTACGCTCACGATGGGTGCACTTGCCCAAGTGTGTGTTTAGTGTTAGTAGAATATTGTGTTTTATAAATTAAAAACTTGACTAATGTGTAAAATGGGCTTAAAATATCAATAAAAATATATCACGCTTTGCACACACCAAGTTTTTGGCTCAGTTGCCGGGGACACAAGGATTTTAAGAAAGTTTAAAATCAACGGCCTAATTATTTTTACTTATTTTTCTATTTTTTAGGATTTTTCTTAATTTTTTAGTTTCCGCAGACTTCAGCACAGGCGGTGCTCAGCCAGACACGGGGCCGTGTCCAATCATCGTTATTGGCAATCCTGTTTTAAGTCAGACAGTAGCTGACCACGGGGCCGTGCCCACTGAACACACCCCCATGTCCAACCTCCAGTTGCTGAAAACAGAACCGTACAATCCTGACGGTTGGTAATTTTTGACAAAAATATGAGTGATATTGATTATTTTTACTTTCGCTCCTCTTACGGTGAGTATTGTCAAATATGTGGTGGATTCCATAAAGATTTAGAATGTTTCTTTCTAAATTGCACTCCCCACTATTTAGACCCATCGTTTTCCTGTAATAACCTTAAGATGGGCGAAAGTAAAAACGATCACTATCTCTCGCCCGAATGCCCTCAACCATCTCTTTCGGACGACATAACCTCCAAGGAATTATGTCAACTAGAAGAAATAATTCTCTGAAAATTAAAAGAATTAGAGCTAGAGATGAAAACAAGTTATTCATCACAAGACAACGATCAAGGAGAATTGTTGTGGTCACATTCGGATTCTACCAACATCGACGATACCGAAAGCATCTCAACCTCTTGTGAAAACATGAGCGATAGTTGTCCCTGTGTCGATTATGCCGTGAAGGACTCTCCATCGGTCCCCACCGATGCGCTCATAGACCTGAGCGATTCGACATATACCTTCTTTAACAAGAGCCCGGATAAGGGGAATAAAGGTTGGTTTCGCCCAATGGTATTTAGTTTAGGTTTTACCCTTTCCGATAACCTCTTGCGTTCTTGTTTAA
Organism: Helianthus tuberosus; assembly: GCA_030545235.1. Taxonomy (NCBI): domain Eukaryota; kingdom Viridiplantae; phylum Streptophyta; class Magnoliopsida; order Asterales; family Asteraceae; genus Helianthus; species Helianthus tuberosus. Next base: position 155,415,628 of record CM060364.1, on the reverse strand, counting down.
ATCAAGAGCAATTAAGGCACCTTAGGCACTTCGGTGTTGTTCCCTCCAGTAAGGAACCGCCAGATCCGAATAAAAACCTTAAAATAAGACGCCGCTTCATAGAAACTCTAGCCATGGGGCCGTGCCCAGGTCAACAAGCCCCGTGCCCACCTCAAAATTGACCACGGGATCGTGTCCAGGCCAACACGCCCCGTGCTCAGAATACGGACAAAATGTGTCAGAGTCTTGTTTGACCACGGAGCCGTGTCCAGCCGACACCGGGCCGTGGTCAACGTGCTGTCGTTTTTAATAAAGTCAGCATGATTCCTACACATTTGGACCCATTCCAAAGACCAAGATTTGCTGGGATCTTCACACATACCTTAAAAGGTATATTCCAAAGAAGGTTTCTCAACAACCATCTTGTCTTTGCCACTTTTGTCACTTACCTTCTTCTCCAAAACTCTTCAACCTCCATTAAGGCTTGAAAATTCATAACTTCAAGCTTTAATGTACTATTTGCAAGGTTTTCAACCAAGGAATCTTATTAAAAATAAGTTTTACAACACTGTTTTAAGTTATTTATGTTCGGAAATGTTTCAAAATACAGAAAAATAATTTAAAACAATAATGTTCCTTGATTCAAAAACTTGCAGAGGTTTGACCACGGGGCCGTGGCCGGAGTGCCAGTTTCATATCTTTGAAATTTTCGTCTTGTTTTCTTAGAATGTCGAGCCAAAACAGTGGAACATCTTCAGCTCACTCAAGAAACAATCGAAGGGGGAGAAGAACATCGATGGAAGACTCCTTGGTCAACTATGTGTATGCCTTGCGAGAAGCCATTGATGAGATGACGTCCGTGGAAGAAGCCCTCATTGACCGTATTAATCATTTGACGGTGGGGTTAGAGGGTTGCCTTCGAGAATTCAACCTTTTGCACCAAAGGTTGAATGTTCTTGCATCACCTCCCATGGTGCCAATCGTCATGCAAAGAGGTTGGAATGTCATGCCGGAAATCATTATCCCAACCGGATGGAATGCCCTTCCTATGGAACCTCCTCTAGACGTATTAAACGAGGTTTCGGTAGCCGTTGCACCTCCCCCACAAGACATTGTGGAGAATGAGCCCGCCTTCTTTCTCCCTAGGGAGATTAAGGAATGGCTCAATGACATTTGAGGGACATCCTCCGGTTTCAAGTTCTAAAAGCCCTTAAACACCGGAAAGTCGTTTCCAGGTTTTTATCATCCTTATCATGTAAAACATCTAGGGTAGAACTCCATCGTGATTTAGATTTCCTACATTTTATGGCCTATCTATCTTAGGACCTTTGTAGCTTTTCATTTTTAGGACTTTTATTTTAATTTTTAGGAACTATGTATCTTGCACTCTTAATGAATGATGGTTTAAGTTATTGAATGGTGTTTGGATGATGTTATAATGGTTTACCACACTCGAAAAGATGGAGGTTACCAAGGGAATGTTAAAACCACACCCCATGCATGAAAACAGAGCCTCCCGAGCCTCCCGACAACTTTTCCAGCATTACAGCAAGTTCAGCACGGGGCCGTGCTCAGCCCAACACGCCCTGTGCCTAGGCTCTACAGAAAAATTGCCCAGCTCAGGTAACTGGCCACGGACCATGCTCGCTGAACACGCCCCATGGCCAGCCTTCTGCTTAATTTTGGTACTAGCAATCTGACCATGGGGCCGTGCCCGGACCACACGGGGCCATGGCCAGACGCCCAGTATCATAAAAATTTGTTTTTTAACACCTTTTTACACATTCAATCAACCTAAAAACTTATTTTTAGGACACATTGAGGACAATGTGTAATTTAAGTGTGGGGGGGGGGGGGATGCTAAAACCTTGAATCTTGAAAATCCTAATAACAAGCCTTACACAAAACTCTATTGGAACCACTAATCACCCCAATTTTTTTCAAAAATTCTCATTTTTTTTACTTGTCTTGGTTTAATTCGGGAATAACAAGTTCTAAAAAGGTTATATTTTTATAAACTTACAACCGATAGCGTCGTGATAAAAAGAACCGAATAAGAAAATTATGAAAACGCATGACAAATCTAATTAAAATTTGATTATATATACTTGATCACATTATAAACCCATTCCCACAACAAGTGAGTTTTGAGCCTTTATTGAGCATACAAGCATATATCTTTAAACTAAATGCTCATTTTTCGTTTCTTGTGTGAATAGCCGCTTGGTTCTTATGACTCTAGAACTTGCCACAACGATACATTCCCGGTCCTTACCAACTTGAACCCAAGTAAGTAAATGATAGAGGCATTAGGACTAACCCTTTTTCCTTTCAACACCATTATTTTTCATCTTTTTTATCACCTGCCCAAAATCCCCCTAGTTAACCCCTTTGAGCTTAAACCTTTTCAATTCAAAACCCACAAAACAAACACCCTTTACCCATCAAAACTTTTTTTTTCAACCCCTTTGTTTTAGTAAAAAGCTTGGTTATCTTGTGACACGAAAAAAAATCTTGCAATAAACAAACAAGTTCCTCAAAGAAACCTTGTTTCAATGTGCTTCGTTTGAATAAAAGTCACAAAAACAAAAGGTTTTACGACAACCGACGCTTTTTACGCTTTTAGCCATTTTACTAACCACTAACCAGAACCACCTACCCTTATCCCAAGCCTAACCCTTCCCCAAAGTCCTCTTGATATTTACGATGGTTTATAGTTAAAAAGGAGGAGATTTGATTACTTGGAAAGCATATGGTAGAAGTAAGTTCCATGCCGGTCTCGAGTGTTTCACAAAAACATCTTCGGCCGAGTGTTGAGTGATCTCCCGTGAGGTATGTGAACTTGTATATAAATGGAATTTTAAAGAGGCATGTTATGCCCAAATAAGTAATTTTCCTTATAAAATGTTCTAAATAAATCATGACGAATAAGATTGTAAATAAAATAAAAATAAAACTCAATAAAGATCTTGGATTCCTGACACTCAAGATAAGCCCGAAACTTCTCCTCTACCTCTTCCTTTTGGGTGTGTAAGCCACATATTAAAGAGTTTTGCTTGAGGACAAGCAAAGATTCAAGTGTGGGGGTATTTGATGTGTGCAAAATGTAACATATAAATTACATCAAATGAGGCATAAAACTAACCCTTTTTAGTACTAATGTTGGAAAAAGCGTGTTTCTTTCTTCCTTTTGAATTTACAGGACCAAATGAGCTTAAACGAACAAAAGGAGCAAATAAGCAGCCAAAACCAACATAAATACAAAGAAAAGGAATAAACGTGACATGCCCGACCCCTCGGCAGCATCCCCAAAGTAAAAACAAAGAATCAGAAGACTGACCACGGGGCCGTGCCCAGCTGAACACGGGGTGTGGTCAGGGACCTGCACAAAAGACAAACCTGTAGAAGCTTCCACGCCCACCACGGGGGCGTGCCCAGCTCAGCACGGGGCGTGGTCAATGCAAAGATACAAGAATCTTGCCAAATCTTGATAGTACAGATACGAAGTTGACCACAGGGCCGTGCCCAGGAGACACGAGGCCGTGTGGGGCCCTCTGCTGACACTTGCATTTAATGAAGGAAGAGAAAAGGCTGGCCATGGGGGCGTGCCCGCTGGACACGGGGCCGTGGCCAGAGTTCTGTACAGGCAATAAATAGGGGTGCTTGGTTCACTTCAAAGGCATTCCTTGGCAAACCACTACTCTCCCACTTTGCCACCACTCCACCACCACTACAACACCAACACCCACCACCATCATCCATCATCCATCATCCATCTTTAGAGTGTGTAGTAGTCTCGAGATCCAAGATTGATTGTAAGGGTTCTTGCCAATCAAAGGCCATGTTTGGTTAAGCCTCTTACATCACTTGGTGAAGACAAGTCTTTTATGTATTACTTTTGATTTTTAATCTTTCGGCACTTTTAATTTGGGTTTGTATTAATGACTTTAATAACTAGTTTCTTATGTTGAAGGTGAATTTTTCTTATCATTTTTCCGTGGTGTCTTGAGGTTACTTTAGTGTCTATATAAAGTAAAAGATTGCATCATTCATGTCTTTACGGTCTATGTAAAGGCATGTTGACTACCTGGTCAGGGGTTAGGGGAATGGTTTGGTAAGGTTCTTGCCTTGTTCAGGGTATAGATCCAGCAAGGACATGGTTCAAGCTTACTAGGACCTCCTTCAATACCCACTGGTATTGGATGGCGGGGGTTCGAATAGCTTGAACCCCTCATATGTAAACTACTATTAATACATTAGACTGGCTTTTTGGGATTGTATCCTTGCTGACTCAAACCACTTAGTCGAGGGTAACGTCACCTTCAAAAGAGGGGCCTACCAATTTTCGCATTAATAACTAACTTAATTATCTTTCAATATTCCGACCCTTTGGGATTGTATCCCTGCCGACTCAAACCACTGGGTTGAGGGTAACGTCACCTTCAATAGAGGGGCTTACTACTATATTTAAGATAATCTCTTAAAAAGTGTGAAAGTGCGAAAATCATCAAAGGATACATTAAAGACGAGTCGGATCCAAGTGATTCTATCTTGTCTATCTGTTTTTATTTTATTTATCTTTGCATTTATAGTTTTTATTTTCATATTTCAAAACTTTTCTCAAAAATTTAGATTGATTAGACGTTGAGGATAAACTGGTATTAAAAGCTCTTATGTCCTTGGACGACCTCGGTATCTTACCAACGCTATACTACGCTCATGATGGGTGCACTTGCCCAAGTGTGTGTTTAGTGTTAGTAGAATATCGTGTTTTATAAATTTAAAACTTGACTAATGTGTAAAATGGGCTTAAAATATCAATAAAAATATATCACGCTTTACACACCAATCCGACTCGAAGAAGAACTCCAACGATACCGAATCCATCTCCAAGCAAGAGTTACTGGGTCTTATCACTGAACAAATGGCCGAGCAAATGGCCCAAATCATACCTAAAATCATAAGCAAGATCCAACCCTCCACTGAACATGGTTCCGTTGACTCAAAGGTGGAAACACCTAAGGTACCGTTTCTATTTAAACTGTTCATGGCCTGTAAACCTCTAGGGTTCACTGGCAAAGATGATACCACTGCCCTACTAAACTGGTTCTATGCTATCGAGCTTACTTTCCTCCAAAGCGGTTGTCCTGATAATCTGCGAACCCTGAACGCTATAGGGGTGTTCCATTCGAGAGCTCTCAAATGGTGGACCTCTGAGCGTAATACTAGGGGAAACGACGCAACCCACGCCTTGCCCTGGGTTGAACTGAAGAAACTTATGAGGGATGAATTCTGTCCTCCCCACAAACTTAGTAAACTAGAACATAGGTTCTGGAATCTTAAGCAAGACGGGGATGACAACGATGGTCTCACCGCTCGCTTCAAGCAACTCAGTATACCGTACCCTGGCCAAGTCGATACTGTCGACAAAGCCATTACCAAGTACATCCACTGCCTTCCTACCTCCACATGAACCTCGTAGAGTCCACTTCTCCAAAGACTCTCGAGGATACCTTCCGTTTGGCCGCTCACCTTAACAACAACTACGTCATTCGTAGGAGTTCTGAAAAGACTCCATCGAAGAGCGCACACCAGGCTACCACCGACACTACCGTTGAACCTTCACCCACCCAGTCAACCAAGAAAAACAAAGGCAAGAAGTGGAAGGCTTCAAGCCAAAACTGTGTGGTTATCACTCCGCCAAACCCTCAGCCTATTCAAACAGTAGCTGCCGCCACCACCACCAACGAACCAAAAAAATGAGCCTACACTGGGTCTCATCCCCAATGCAACACCTGTTCTTATCACCACCCTACCAACACACCATGCCACAAATGCGCGACTTGTCATAGGTTCGGGCATTTTGCTGACCGATGCCGAAATGGTACACCACCACAAGGCTATCAAAACCAAGCCACCGTCGCCCAAAACCCTACCCCCAATCAAGCTCAACCCCAAGGCAACAATGGTCGGGTGTGTTACAAGTGTGGTGATCTGAATCACCTTGCTAATGTTTGCCCTCAGCGTAACAATAACCACCACCAGCAGCAACCTCAACAGCAAGCTCGAGGCAGAGCCTTCATTATCACCACTGCTTAAATCTCTTTAACATAGCAGGGTGTTGTGTTCGTGGAAGACAAAACAGGGGGACGACATTTCAGCTTTCAAATCCCAACTCTGCAATGCACTGAGCATCGTCTTCATCTAAAGGTACGAGTGATCTAGCGGTATACCATGATGCTCCGAATCAGAGTCCCAGTTACACGCCGATGCAACAGGAGAGAGTGATGACTTACGTAATGGAGTTACGAGGAGGAACTGCACGACATGCAATCCGCGGTGGAAACCGTGGTCTTTGGATTTAAGTGGGAGGCATTACTTGGACGGTACCGAATGCACTACTTAGACCGATCACAAGGGCCTCCCGAGTACCCTTTTTACGAAAGAGCCAAACATGAGATGGCATCGCCGGATGGAACCCTTGAATGACTTCGACTGTGAAACCCAGACGCGTATGAGCCTTGTAGCACACCATCGACTCTAACCCACTTGATTAGATTTGTTCTGCTCGAACCGAAGTGTTGAAGGGGGTGAACCTCCCAGCTGGATCTGTGCGGGGCATGGAAAGACAATTTGTAGCTAAAAATCGAACGGTATTCATTACTCCATGGAGCGAATCGGAGTCTCACAATACGGCAATCCAAGAGAACGTATGTCGAGCGTAGCATGCCAGCCTTGATATTCTAGCCATCTGGATTTTGATAGGAGATTTTAGGAACTATAAATCTTGTACTGATGATCAGGCATGAAGGCCCGCCTAGCAATGTATGTGAATGATGTTTGACTTATGGGAAAGTCAAGGTGGAGTATCAGAAACCTTCTAGTTGGGTCAGCAACCAGAAACACCCATATGGAAATGAGAACAGACTGCCATCTAGTCTACTTACAACTCGAAATGAAGACAATATCACCTGGGTGATCGTTGATTGTCTCACGTAACCAGCACACTTTCTTGCAATCGAGGAAACTGACGAATCTTCACAGCTTGTGAACGTTCCTCTGAGAGAAGCGATTTTTAGGCACTAGGTGCCAACTCCTGTACCCTTGATTTTGGTCCATGCCTGATTCCTGACAGGCAATACACAACACCCTTGGCTCACGTCTAGACATGAGCATTACTTGTCACCGTAGGATAAACGGTCTGAGTAAACGAACCATCCTAACACTCGAAGACATGCTGCGGGTATGTGAGTGAATGACATTCGTAAAGATTGGAAGGATACCTACCTTTGGATGAGTCCTACTGCAGCAGATACCATTCTGGTATTCAGACATCTCTGTTGAGCATCACCTGAACGATAATGCCAATCTCCTTGTTGGGTTAAGGCGAGTGGCAACCTAATCACAATTCCCGAAGTTGTACTCGAAACTCTTGGGGATATTGTTTAGCTCGAAACTCGTTTGGCGAAAACGCATGACCGCCAGAAAAGCAGATAAGTTTAGGAAAACACTGGGAGTTCGCTGTAGGCGAACGTGTCATGATTAAAAGTCTCACCCTGGGACGGTGCAGTGCGCTTTGGGAAAACGTGGCAAGATAAATTTACGTTACGTTGGGCCATTCAAAATTCTGGAAAGAATTGGTGACATGGCCTACAAACTCGAGCTGCTCGACGAATGGGGTAATGTACACGATGTTAGTTATGTCGAGAGTCTAAGGCAGTATTTTTTTTTTCTGATAAAGCACTTGTGATACTTTTGCTAGAGCCTAAGGTTAACGATGAATTGAAGCTGTCGAGGAATCTATCGAAAACATGGACCAGGAAGTCAAGGTTCGTTGACTTACTTGAATCTTAAATTGTGAGAGTTCGTAAGAACTCAAGTCGTGGGCTGGAGTTCGTGTGGGAACGCAAAGATCAGATAAGGCTCTAGTATCCTCAATTGTTCAAACGGTTGATTTAACTTCAGATGTCATTGACGAATTTCGGGACGAAATTCCCTTTCAAGTTGGGGATGATGTGGTACCCGGGGAAAATCCACAGTTATCCTGATTTACTCATCACTTCATTCCTCTTTGACCGCTTATCAAATTTCGGGACGAAATTTCTTTCAAGTTGGGGATGATGTGACAACCCGAACTCTCAAGGTTAGCATCGTTTAAACTCGTAACACTTAGCTCATGATTTTATTATACATGATCTAATTATGCGTAGGTACTAATGCGTGGATAATTATAATTGTTAAACGCTAAGTGTTGGTTCATAATTTTGGCCGCACATCATTCTGGGTCGCACATTACACAACCAGCCGCACACGCGAGTGAGTGGTTGTGCGTCGTGTATTCATGGGCCGGCTAGCCCAAGGTGAGCCAACTCTTCTTAATCATCGGCCCAACCTACTGATTCTCTTGTTGGGCGCATGTTATGAGAATATATACACATTTTCTTTTAACAATCATTGGTAAACCCTAACCCTCATACAAATGGCGGCAGTTTCCCTATTCCCCATCGTCCCATCAACTATAATTCCTTCAAAACACTTGGTCACACTTTCTACCTTACACTCTCCCATTGCACTTAAACAACAAACCTCGATATGAACATCCTCCCATTACCGGAATACTATCGGAGCAAGTGAAGTCGTCGGGACACGCGGAGGATCACGACGGGAACCATTCTTCGACTCTTAAATATTTGATAACACCACGTCTGCAATGCAACACGATTCGCCGGAGACACAAAGGTGTCGCCAGAAGCACCCACACCCGAAGCCCTCCTCCTCTCGACTCAGCTCTCTCTCACACGAACACTTGGTTAGTATAATCACCACTAATTTGATTTCCACTTTATACATATCCAGGCTTTGTGATTTGATGCCGTGTGGTGTTAATATATTTATATGCATGAGGACAAACTGCTATATCGATCTCAAAGTGATCATGGAAGTGGAATCCATGATCTCGAGTTGCATGTACATTAGATACTAACAGAAAATCATATGTTAGCCTGATGATGATACAGTTATGTGATGAAGTGATATTGAAACGTGGCTTTGTTTCACATCGGTGATTGTTCGGTTCACATTAATGATTAAACAAATAGAAAGTTATATGCTTGCTTTGCTCATGTAGGTGTTTGTGAAACTGGGTTTTCTTTGAATATATAACTGCGCATGCCCAAGGTACAACCTAGTCATGCATGTTGGTGATATTGTTAGGGTGATATCTAGAATATGGAGGATTCCTTAGTGTTGGTGTTAATGTTAGGATGATTTGATTAAATGAATGGTTATGAAAACCATGATGAAGGATGTAATTAAAGTGGTAAAGAAAGAAACAGTGATGGGATTGAATGGGGCCCTATAATCACGAACAATTACATGTTGACCAAGAAATCCCTTGGTCAACCGCCCACTTATGTTACTTGAATTTCATGTGCACACCATTCATGACATTCAGCGCACAACTCACAACCAATCACACAAACAGAACCCAATTGCACATTGTTTGGGCCTTATATTGTTGGGCCGGGCATGGTGTTCGGGTGACGTAGGAATTGCATGTTTGAACTATTCTTACACACACTCATGAGAGTGACAAAATAACCGGTCGAGTAATATTATGATACATGAACATGATATATAAACTGATAAATGGTTTGAATGACTGTTACATGTTATGTAGTGATGTTTAATACACACAACCTACTAGAGTGTGTAGTGTAAGTAAATACGAAACTGATTGTCAACAAAAGGGTGCTATGATCAGTGTGACGCATGATTTCTTATTATGATTTGAATAACGTTATGTGCACTACTGTATGATACTTGTGTTGTGAATGTGGATTACATGACTTACGTGCATACAAGCTAATTATCTTTGGTAACCACGGTAGGGCTTGGTTGACCAACTTGGAACGGGTAATTAACATACCGAGCAATCTAAGGTGAGTTCACTACATTCGAGCATGCGTCCCAGTGGTTGGGGACAGTCAGTGGTCTGGGTAATAACGGGTATATTGGTTAATATTCTCACCTATCATTTTTGTAAGTCCCTTATTATGTTACCTGGAGGGTAACGGGTATTAGTTGATAGCGCTACTTAGGTTTGGCACCCTCACACCGCTCCTAGATAGGACGGATGTGAACTAATGACCCAGTCGGGGCCCAGTACTAGATAGGAGTACGTGGGAAGGGCAGTCATGTATTTCAGGAGCCGTCTTGTTCGGAATTGAGATATTAACAATATTACTTGCATTGGTTATTGAACTGTTTTACATTCAACTGGTAACAAACGTTTTCTTAAACCGTGGACTCGCCAGCTTTGTCTGATACACTTGTTACATGCTCCCAGGTCATTAGGTGATTGAAACAGGAGCTTGCTGGCTGGAGAGCAAGAGTGGTCATGGTCATACCGATGGGATTATTTGTCAAATACTTATTTATTATGATTGATTCGTATTTACCTTATGATACTTTAATGCTTCCGCTGAACTTGTGATTTTGAATAACTTATGATTGGAATTGTTATTACTTAATTGATGTAACTTTATTACAACTTGTGATTCAATGTAATTAGTGGCTCATTGCTAGTAGTCACACGCCTAACAGGGACACTCCCTAGGTGGTAATTTTAGGGTGTGACAGTTTGGTATCAGAGCCACTGGTTATAGTGAACTTGGTTTTAAAACGATTTCTATAAAACCAGACTATAACTGAACTGATCTGAAATCGACCATGACACTCAGCTCCAGACTGCAAGGTTCGTCTCTTGTTTACTATTGCGCAGTATCTCTAGTATTTTCTATTAGATAACATCACATGTGAATGCACACTTGGCACAACAATATGAACTTATATGATAACAACCCACGTTACGTGTTTTGAGAGTACGACTCTACTTGAGCTTACATGATCTATGTTGTGGTGTCACCCGTCTTACTACTTGAATTCGGGGAACCTTTCTAACACGAATTGAGTGGAGCTGAGATGAACATGCAAATTGGATTATTATTGTGGGTGCACACATAATGATAATGTGGGGTGCATGTGAGTCCCAGTGAAACTTGACAAGTGTGAAAATGGTTCCGCTCTGTTAATTGATGTTATGTTAGAACTCAGCAGTCTATAGGAGTCATAGCAGTGATTGTCTCCTACTGGAACATAATCTTTTCATCCCTTTCTGAATCCTTACGAATCTCGATGCTATCGAGTATCACCTAATCACACATCTAAACGCCTAGTGAACTGTGTAGAATGTTAGGTGATAGTACAAACATCCCTGAGTTGGATGGCTCGGCGTCAAATGATTGGACTATACTTTCCTCACTTATCTTTGTTTGCTGGAACTTAGCGTGATGATGCCTTAGATCCCAAAGTGCGATCACTTCTGCAACACTCTAGCGACATACCGAGTATTACTCAGTCAATTTGCAAGAACGATGGGCAAGAGGGTAAACGTAGTACCTTACCGACTTCAGCATTTGAACGACCCTAGTTACCGGTAACGAACAACAGCGATTTGACTCCAATCGAATCCCTAACCCCAGCCAGCGACTCATGGGAGTCGACTCTTACGAACCAATGGGAACAAAATCGATGACGATTGACTGTAGCGCGGACTTTGTAACAGCCCGCACCATGAGTAGTGCCTTAGGACGTGGCATGGAATGTGAAAAGATGGTCCTTGTTGGTGAAAGAACGCAGGAAACCGTTTCAGGCAACAATATTGGAGGCGACAGTCGCGGCAACATCAAGGTACTCGTGATCGTAGCTCACAGTATGGAGACGAAGGTGACCTCGACAAGGATTGACTGTGTTAAGTCAAGGTGACAACAACAAAGGGAACGACGGCAGTACTGGAAATTCTCGTGACGAAAACAACACTGGAAATGAAGCTCATGGAAGGACATTTAGTATTAGCATAGGCTATACCAAGTGTAATAGCAACACGACAGCTTGGATGGGTAGCTATTCGTTTCGTCTCAGTTTTGTTTAACCCTGATGCTTCTTGAAACCGAACCTGTTGTGGAGTCGGCTGATGCAAGTCAATTGAAGCCTTATATGTTCGCTGGGATGCAAACTCGACCTTGGGGGGCATGTGTTCGACATCGACCTTCCTTCCACTACCCTTGATGGTTGCAATACAGTAGTTAGTGTGGATTGGTTATCCAGAGATCACGTAGTTACACCAGTGAGGAGAAAATTTTGTGTGGATAATTGTTACTTGTTCTAAAGCGTCAGAGTGGTGCAAAGATTAGCGCCAGTCCAGCTATGAGGGCCCAGAATTGTCTACGGAGGGATGACCCCGCTATGTTAGCAACCGTTTTTGATGATAAGGCTAAGGAAAATAGGATCGAGGATCCACCAATTGTTTATTACTCATCTCAGTGTGCTACTCGCGAAACTTTCAGGTTTACTTCCACAACTGTTATTCGGAATCTCGGTTGATCTCACGCCAGAGGCAGCTCCGAATACTCGTACTTTTACCGTCTTGCACCAGGAGGGTTGCAAGAACTGTATAAGCTACTACGAGAGCTGTTGGACAGGAGTTTTGGAGGACCTAGTTTTCGATTTGGGAAGCCCCAGTCATATCCGTGAAGATAAGTCTTTTTGTGGGTGTACTGATTATCGAGAACACATCAAGGTGACAGTTGAGAACCGTTTGCCTCGGCCACGTACTGACAACCTGTCGACTAGTTGCAAGGGACGAGCTTTCATTCGAGGATTGATTTGCAAGCGAACTAGTATCAGATGGAAGTCCAAGGGGAGAATGTTTTTAAAGCGGCTTATCTGATGCAATTCGGCTATTGGATGACGTTTTGAATCCTTTCCAGGAGAAGAGAACATCAGGGGCAGCTTTATATCTCATTTGAGAGCTCCTGAGGGAGGAGCCACACCGCGCGAAGTCTTGATAAATGTAACTTCTGGATCCGAGAGGTACCCTTTTCGGGTCATATAATCAACGAAATGGGCATGCACGTGGATCTCGCTACGACCCGTTTTGGTTGGAAACTGATCGACACCAAAGAGTCCTTCGAAGATACAGCAATTTCTTGGTCTCACTTGATACTATCGCATATTAATCACAGGATTTTCGAAGGGCGCGCAGCTTAAATCTCTTTAACACAGCAGGGTGTTGTGTTCGTGGAAGACAAAACGGGGGGACGACATTTCAGCTTTCAAATCCCAACTCTGCAATGCACTGAGCATCGTCTTCATCTAAGGGTATGAGTGATCTAGCGATATACCATGATGCTCTGAATCAGAGTCCCAGTTACACGCCGATGCAACACGAGAGAGTGATGACTTACGTAATGGAGTTACGAGGAGGAACTGCACGACATGCAATCCGCGGTGGAAACCGTGGTCTTTGGATTTAAGTGGGAGGCATTACTTGGACGGTACCGAATGCACTACTTAGACCGATCACAAGGGCCTCTCGAGTACCCTTTTAACGAAAGAGCCAAACATGAGATGGCATCGCCGGATGGAACCCTTGAATGACTTCGACTGTGAAACCCAGACGCGTATGAGCCTTTTAGCACACCATCGACTCTAACCCACTTGATTAGATTTGTTCTGCTCGAACCGAAGTGTTGAAGGGGGTGAACCTCCCAGCTGGATCTGTGCGGGGCATGGAAAGACAATTTGTAGCTAAAAATCGAACGGTATTCATTACTCCATGGAGCGAATCGGAGTCTCACAATACGGCAATCCAAGAGAACGTATGTCGAGCGTAGCATGCCAGCCTTGATATTCTAGCCATCTGGATTTTGATAGGAGATTTTAGGAACTATAAATCTTGTACTGATGATCAGGCATGAAGGCCCGCCTAGCAATGTATGTGAATGATGTTTGACTTATGGGAAAGTCAAGGTGGAGTATCAGAAACCTTCTAGTTGGGTCAGCAACCAGAAACACCCATATGGAAATGAGAACAGACTGCCATCTAGTCTACTTACAACTCGAAATGAAGACAATATCACCTGGGTGATCGTTGATTGTCTCACGTAACCAGCACACTTTCTTGCAATCGAGGAAACTGACGAATCTTCACAGCTTGTGAACGTTCCTCTGAGAGAAGCGATTTTTAGGCACTAGGTGCCAACTCCTGTACCCTTGATTTTGGTCCATGCCTGATTCCTGACAGGCAATACACAACACCCTTGGCTCACGTCTAGACATGAGCATTACTTGTCACCGTAGGATAAACGGTCTGAGTAAACGAACCATCCTAACACTCGAAGACATGCTGCGGGTATGTGAGTGAATGACATTCGTAAAGATTGGAAGGATACCTACCTTTGGATGAGTCCTACTGCAGCAGATACCATTCTGGTATTCAGACATCTCTGTTGAGCATCACCTGAACGATAATGCCAATCTCCTTGTTGGGTTAAGGCGAGTGGCAACCTAATCACAATTCCCGAAGTTGTACTCGAAACTCTTGGGGATATTGTTTAGCTCGAAACTCGTTTGGCGAAAACGCATGACCGCCAGAAAAGCAGATAAGTTTAGGAAAACACTGGGAGTTCGCTGTAGGCGAACGTGTCATGATTAAAAGTCTCACCCTGGGACGGTGCAGTGCGCTTTGGGAAAACGTGGCAAGATAAATTTACGTTACGTTGGGCCATTCAAAATTCTGGAAAGAATTGGTGACATGGCCTACAAACTCGAGCTGCTCGACGAATGGGGTAATGTACACGATGTTAGTTATGTCGAGAGTCTAAGGCAGTATTTTTTTTTTCTGATAAAGCACTTGTGATACTTTTGCTAGAGCCTAAGGTTAACGATGAATTGAAGCTGTCGAGGAATCTATCGAAAACATGGACCAGGAAGTCAAGGTTCGTTGACTTACTTGAATCTTAAATTTTGAGAGTTCGTAAGAACTCAAGTCGTGGGCTGGAGTTCGTGTGGGAACGCAAAGATCAGATAAGGCTCTAGTATCCTCAATTGTTCAAACGGTTGATTTAACTTCAGATGTCATTGACGAATTTCGGGACGAAATTCTCTTTCAAGTTGGGGATGATGTGGTACCCGGGGAAAATCCACAGTTATCCTGATTTACTCATCACTTCATTCCTCTTTGACCGCTTATCAAATTTCGGGACGAAATTTCTTTCAAGTTGGGGATGATGTGACAACCCGAACTCTCAAGGTTTGCATCGTTTAAACTCGTAACACTTAGCTCATGATTTTATTATACATGATCTAATTATGCGTAGGTACTAATGCGTGGATAATTATAATTGTTAAACGCTAAGTGTTGGTTCATAATTTCGGCCGCACATCATTCCGGGTCGCACATTACACAACCAGCCGCACACGCGAGTGAGTGGTTGTGCGCCGTGTATTCATGGGTCGGCTAGCCCAAGGTGAGCCAACTCTTCTTAATCATCGGCCCAACCTACTGATTCTCTTGTTGGGCGCATGTTATGAGAATATATACACATTTTCTTTTAACAATCATTGGTAAACCCTAACCCTCATACAAATGGCGGCAGTTTCCCTATTCCTCATCGTCCCATCATCCATGGCAGCCATCAACTATAATTCCTTCAAAACACTTGGTCACACTTTCTACCTTACACTCTCCCATTGCACTTAAACAACAAACCTCGATATGAACATCCTCCCATTACCGGAATACTATCGGAGCAAGTGAAGTCGTCGGGACACGCGGAGGATCACGACGGGAACCATTCTTCGACTCTTAAATATTTGATAACACCACGTCTGCAATGCAACACGATTCGCCGGAGACACGAAGGTGTCGCCAGAAGCACCCGCACCCGAAGCCCTCCTCCTCTCGACTCGGCTCTCTCTCACACGAACACTTGGTTAGTATAATCACCACTAATTTGATTTCCACTTTATACATATCCAGGCTTTGTGATTTGATGCCGTGTGGTGTTAATATATTTATATGCATGAGGACAAACTGCTATATCGATCTCAAAGTGATCATGGAAGTGGAATCCATGATCTCGAGTTGCATGTACATTAGATACTAACAGAAAATCATATGTTAGCCTGATGATGATACAGTTATGTGATAAAGTGATATTGAAACGTGGCTTTGTTTCACATCGGTGATTGTTCGGTTCACATTAATGATTAAACAAATAGAAAGTTATATGCTTGCTTTGCTCATGTAGGTGTTTGTGAAACTGGGTTTTCTTTGAATATATAACTGCGCATGCCCAAGGTACAACCTAGTCATGCATGTTGGTGATATTGTTAGGGTGATGTCTAGAATATGGAGGATTCCTTAGTGTTGGTGTTAATGTTAGGATGATTTGATTAAATGAATGGTTATGAAAACCATGATGAAGGATGTAATTAAAGTGGTAAAGAAAGAAACAGTGATGGGATTGAATGGGGCCCTATAATCACGAACAATTACATGTTGACCAAGAAATCCCTTGGTCAACCGCCCACTTATGTTACTTGAATTTCATGTGCACACCATTCATGACATTCAGCGCACAACTCACAACCAATCACACAAACAGAACCCAATTGCACATTGTTTGGGCCTTATATTGTTGGGCCGGGCATGGTGTTCGGGTGACGTAGGAATTGCATGTTTGAACTATTCTTATACACACTCATGAGAGTGACAAAATAACCGGTCGAGTAATATTATGATACATGAACATGATATATAAACTGATAAATGGTTTGAATGACTGTTACATGTTATGTAGTGATGTTTAATACACACAACCTACTAGAGTGTGTAGTGTAAGTAAATACGAAACTGATTGTCAACAAAAGGGTGCTATGATCAGTGTGACGCATGATTTCTTATTATGATTTGAATAACGTTATGTGCACTACTGTATGATACTTGTGTTGTGAATGTGGATTACATGACTTACGTGCATACAAGCTAATTATCTTTGGTAACCACGGTAGGGCTTGGTTGACCAACTTGGAACGGGTAATTAACATACCGAGCAATCTAAGGTGAGTTCACTACATTCGAGCATGCGTCCCAGTGGTTGGGGACAGTCAGTGGTCTGGGTAATAACGGGTATATTGGTTAATATTCTCACCTATCATTTTTGTAAGTCCCTTATTATGTTACCTGGAGGGTAACGGGTATTAGTTGGTAGCGCTACTTAGGTTTGGCACCCTCACACCGCTCCTAGATAGGACGGATGTGAACTAATGACCCAGTCGGGGCCCAGTACTAGATAGGAGTACGTGGGAAGGGCAGTCATGTATTTCAGGAGCCGTCTTGTTCGGAATTGAGATATTAACAATATTACTTGCATTGGTTATTGAACTGTTTTACATTCAACTGGTAATAAACGTTTTCTTAAACCGTGGACTCGCCAGCTTTGTCTGATACACTTGTTACATGCTCGCAGGTCGTTAGGTGATTGAAACATGAGCTTGCTGGCTGGAGAGCAAGAGTGGTCATGGTCATACCGATGGGATTATTTGTCAAATACTTATTTATTATGATTGATTCGTATTTACCTTATGATACTTTAATGCTTCCGCTGAACTTGTGATTTTGAATAACTTATGATTGGAATTGTTATTACTTAATTGATGGAACTTTATTACAACTTGTGATTCAATGTAATTAGTGGCTCATTGCTAGTAGTCACACGCCTAACAGGGACACCCCCTAGGTGGTAATTTGAGGGTGTGACAGTCTGACGGTCAAACCC
The DNA here is from genome assembly GCA_030545235.1 of Helianthus tuberosus. NCBI lineage: Eukaryota > Viridiplantae > Streptophyta > Magnoliopsida > Asterales > Asteraceae > Helianthus > Helianthus tuberosus. Next base: position 155,397,965 of record CM060364.1, on the reverse strand, counting down.
AGCGTACTATCCAAACTCTAGAGGATATGACTCGTTCATGCATAATCGATTTTGGTGGCAACTGTGATATGCACTTGCCTTTGATTGAATTCTCGTACAACAACAGTTATCACGCGAGTATTCAAATGGCACCTTTTGAGGCATTGTATGGTCATAAGTGTTGTTCGCCTATTTGTTGGCACGAGATCGGAGAAGCTCAAATCACCTGTCCCGAGCTTATACAAGAGACGACGGACTGTGAATTCGAGCCCTTGATCGAATCTTCAACCGATGAATGCGTACCGACATGTGATATGTGCATAATCCAATCACGTACGTGGATGAGAACACGAGAAAGTAATTATAACTGTTTTCTTTACTAATTTGACGACGTTTACACCGTGAAAACAAACCGGCAGAGCTTCGCCTCAAGAATGCTTAAAGATTACAATTGATAAAGACAAGACAACTATTTATAGACATTGTTTGGTTCACACAAGGACATGCTTGGCTTCATACGAAGCCATTAGCCTTCATACGAAGGCACACTTGAAAGATATATTGGCTTCGTACGAAGCTCCCTTCGTACGAAGACACATTTCCTCAATAGCCTTCATGCTTTTCTCTGTACAGCACCAGTCTTGTCTCATTTACTTAAGCTACATTACGTGATTGACGTAAGCGATAGACATATGCACTCACAAACTCCCCCTTGGATATTGATGCGGTCAATCTCGTAGCTTTTTGTCTCTCTCTCTCTGAGTCTTCACAAAGTATTGACATAATCAGCACCACAGACTCTCCCCTGATCTAACACAATCCCCGTGGATCTGTCTTCAGCTTCAGCTGTTCCCCCTTTCGTTCAGCTCAGGCTCCCCCTTGCTTTAAGCTTTCGTGCTTTCAGCTACTAGGATCGACACCTGGTACAACAAGTTCCCCCTTACTTTGAGCCCGTCTTCAGACTCCCCCTTATGTTCTGCTCTCGGGATCGTAGTCTGGCAAGTCATCTACAAACTCTCAAACATTCATAAGATATTTGACAATTAAACATCAAAATCGAAAACCTTGCTCTAAACATACACTGAGCATTTCACATATGTGACAGTTAAAGATTTCTAGGTTTTCCCAGAATTAATGACATGGTCCTTAAAACATTTTCTAGTTCTAGAACTTGTTTAAAATCTAACAATATGAACTTTCCCAGAAATAACTTGGTTCTCTCCCCCTATCAACCAACTATATATTTGACATTTAAAAGACCCAAAATCTAACAATTATCATCCAAGTCCAACTTAATGACCTTGGAGATTTTCACAAACTGTTTCTGATTTTTCAATTAAAACTTCAAGTTTCAAATTAATGAACTTGTTTATTTTTCAGAAACATGTTCAGCATACTCAGATTTTGAAACTCAGCTTTTGGACATCGGTTGTCGAAAATAAAGTAGAAACAAAATCTTTTTGAATTTTCAAAATTTATGCTAAAACGCTCCAAAAATCTTTTTGTACTTTTTCTTTATCATAAAGCAATAAAGAAATATTTACAGACAATATTTTGTTTGAATTCATGTCATAGGATCATATCAGTTAATGAAAAATCACTAGCACCGTTGAGCTATAAACACTTTAAGTTTTAAACAATTTACTTAGATTGTTAGTATACTGATCCACTTAAATTTTCACACAAAGTTCAACTGATTCGAGATACAAGATTTAGTATTTTAAGAACTTAACTTATTCGCGTGTCCCACCTCAGAATATACTCCCGTATCAAGATTCCCAAGATTCAGTCTTACAGGTGAAGATACTATATTGATATCTGTACTCTCGATTAGTGCGAGACCTTGAGAGCACAGGTATGAACTACCGTTCAATCAAAGAGATGAAGACTCGACTTTGAGGTGTGTCCCACTTAGGGATCTTCTTTACAACTGCATTTGATATATATCTTTCGATATTTTCTCAATTTTTATGCAGAGGGTAAGCTATTTAAAGTGCATAAAGTATTATACGAAGTCTAGGCCATTGCTTCCGCAATATCAGAAGACCAGGTATAATACCGCAGATATAAAACAGTATAAAGACCTAGTATCTCAGAATCTGGAAATCTCTCAAACAAGATTTCGGGGGTTACCCATATAACCGAGAGATGTTCCCCACGAGATAGGTAAGATATTGATATTTAGGTTTATATCTCAAAAACAATCTATTAAATGTGTAAAAACCTACTGCATATCATCAGTGAGACCGTTTATCACATTTGACTTTCCATTTCTTTAGCGTACTGTGATTGTCTACTCATGTACTATCATTTCCTCTTTTTACACAAAAACTCATTTTGAGTTTTCTCATGTTTTTGTCTTTTTCAAATTTTCAATTGTTTTTATATTTTCTTAAAATTTTCTTACTCCCCCTAAAATTCAAAACATTTAAAGAAAATTTGACAAACTGATCCAGATAGCTTTGTCTCGCCATCCGTTTCTGCTTCACATGCTCGGTTTTGCAGAAAATACCCCCGTGATTTACAACACACTGATTTTTAACAATGTTAAAACCATTTTCAATTGTGAAATAATCATGTTTGTTCAGCCGTGAGGGTTTCGGCATATTCAATCAACATTTCTTTTTGAAATTTTTTATTTTTGACAAAATTTAAAAACACAAACATTTTTTTCGTCTTTCAATTTTTAACAAAATAAAAACATATTTTGGTTTTTAAATTTTTCAATTTTTAGGGTTTTTGGAATATGGTTTATTTATTTACAGAAAATATAAACTCCCTGATTTCAATTGCAGGGACGACCAACCTCCTCCGATGCCAAGCTACTCCTCTTCTTGATTTGACAATCAACATCTGTCTGGAGCACCTGCACGCTCACTTAACTCAATCATTTGAACAAAGTAACCCAAGCCTGCTTTGACTCAGGTAGCTGAATGTTTATCTTTCCAGGTAGAACTGGATAGTTCCTATCATTCTTTTCAAAAACATTTTCATTTTTATTATCACTCAAAGAAGTCTGTTTCTTTTCCACACAAATTCGACCTTTCGACAACTTTCTTTGATAAAATCTTGGATCAATTTTTGGTTTCCAGATTTGTTTTGGTTCAAACTTGGAAGTTTTTGTTTTCCAAGTTTGATTTGGCTTTTGAAAATCAACCTTTTGTTTCCAAATCTGTTTAAACTCAAATGTGGGTGTCTTTGATTTTAGTTTCCAAGTTTGTTGTGATTCAAACTTGGTTAACTCCTGTTTAACAGCTTCAGTTTGCTGTCTCTTTTGTTCAACACCAACAGGTTTCAGATTCGGACATTTGTGACCAAGATATCCTATTTGATCACATTTAAAACATGTTTTCTTTGAAACATCTTTGACTTGTTGTTTTTTTTTTCTGAGCATAGAACTCTTTATTAGATTTTCGTCTAAATTGGAGTTCTTTCTCTTCCTCAGAACTTGTTCCGTGAACGAAATTCGTCTCTTTCTGATAATTTGTCTTTTCAAATCGTTTCTGATTTTGTTTCTTCTTATAACCCAACCCAGCCTTCATGTTTTTCTTTTTGTAACTAGGTTTGTTATAAAAAGCTTTCTTGCTCTTATCAGCAAATTTTGAAATTTCAGATTTTTCAATTTCTACCAATTTAAACACTTTATCAATTTTTTCCGAAATCACATTCTGAATCAGGACTTCAATATCTGAGAATAATTTGTCAAAACCAATCATGAATCATCATTTGCATTTTTCTCAGATTTTTAATTTTTCAGATAACTTTCATGAAAACTTCCTTCATTTTCATCCTGTGACTCAGACTTATCTATTTTGGTAGAATCATCTTGCAAAACACTTTCAACGACCTTACCTACCACCTTTGAATCACTAGTATCATCAGATTTTAAATAGGTTACGTCTATGTTATCTGGGAATTGATCAACCATGTTGAAAGCTTTTTCCACTTTCTCGTCATCATAGAATGTGAATCTTTCCACAAACGGTGGTGGAACCTGATGATATTCTGAGCCAATTTCTTTCTTGTTTTTCTCAGAATCGTTATCATCCGGTTTTATGTTGAAAATACGTTCAAGAACATATGATGAAGCGTGATAACTATGTAACTTGTTATTATCTTGTTCTAAATTAGCCATTTTACGTTTAAGCTCAGCAACTTCTTCAATATAAGAAATTACAACTTGTTATTTTATTTCGTACTGTCACTTAAGTGTATCTGATGTTTTAGAACAATGTTTCAATCTTGATTGAACATGTTTCATTTGGATTTTCACATCTTCATATGACTCTTTAGTAATATGATATGCAAGTTTTATTGAATCATATTCTATTTTCATTTCTTGAAACGCTTTTTATTTTTGCAAACACTCTTCTGTCATTACTGAACACTTTTCTTTCAAAATCTCATTTTTTGTTTCTAAAACTTTACATTTTTGTGTCAGCTTTTCATCATTATCTTTTATCATATTTTCATTTTCAAACATTTCTTTATATTTATTTTTGAAAACTTTTTCAATTTTAGTAAATTCCATATCTCTTGTTCTGAATTTTTCATCTTTTTCAGTACAAGCACTGCACGTTTCCATGCATTTCTTGCACCGTTCAGCAGTTTTATTTAAGACTTCAGAAGATTCAGTTGAAATATTTACCTCAGTAGTTGGTACCTCGGCTTTTTCTGCCATCTGCTTCTTCAACCGATCTTTCCAACTTCTTATCAACTTCCTCCTGTTTCACTTCATTAACTTCTTCTTCCTTCTCCACTACATCTTTCTCTTTTTCTGCAACCTTCTTCAATTCATCCACCAAATTTTCAACATTCTTCTCTATCCTCTCTTCATCTCTCTGTCTCAAACTTGCGGTCATGACCAGCTTTTTAACATAATTTTTATCTTTTTTAACATTTGAATAGTATTCGCCAGACAGAGGGATTACAACAAGAATATCGTTATACACCACTTTGCTTGGATGGACAACCGGTTCTCCTTTGATATTGATGTAACACTCTCGTTTCTTGTCCCATCTTTAATAATTCCTAGCTTCCTCATACTCATGCTCCATTTCTTTGATTATGTAGTCTACAATACATCTTTCCCTGTATGTTTTTTTCTTTTAGAATCTCTTCTTTTGTTCTCTCTTTCACCTCAGCAACAAACGCTCTTTTATCATCGTCAGGAATATATTCGCTCCACTCGAATCCTTCATCTTTATGAGTCACCCTGGGTCCACTACTTTTAAGTGTCAACATTACTTGTTTTTTCTCTTTGGATGACCCTTCAGCAATCTGTTTTAGATCCGACTTTGACGATTGATCACTGTTTCGATGATAAATGGCTTTCTTATAATAATCATCACTAAATGGATTGGCATGATCAACAACTTCCCTATTGACACACTCTCTTTTGAAATGACCTTTCTGCTTGCATCGAAAACATGTAACCTTTGACTTATCAAATCCCAACTTTGTATTTGAACCTTCAAGACATTGCCTGCCTGTTATCTCCATGAACTGTTGCACTCTTCTAATTCCACTAGCTGAACACCATCTAATGTCAATAAGCTCCATCTCCTCTGGATCTATCTGGCCATAGTCTTCTTTTGTCATTTCAGGGTTTCCGATTCTCCCTGCCACCAGACTCTCATATGACTCCAGAATTGATGCTAAGAAACTCATTTGTTGTTTAGCAGCATTGATACTCATTTTCAGAGAATTTTTCAACTTTAATGCAATGTTGCAATGAATTTATTCGGGTTCTTCTTCATTTGAGGCTGTTGAAGATGAATGATAAACCGGATTGTAACTTGGAGAACTTTTCTGTGAGTCTGTCGACTTTTCGACACTGAAGGCTGTACCAATTTTTGGTGACTGACTAGTCTACACTGAAGGTACATTTCCCCTATAGTAAAGACCCACATTTTGTTTATATGACGAGCTGCTCATTTTGCTCTATTTTTGCAGTTCAAGATCATGACTCTCAATTTTCTCGATCAAGGCATCCAAAGTAATCTCATCAAACAACACATCATTTTTCAATATAAACACAAATGTTTGCCAATGATCAGCTCGTGGTAAAGCTTCAATGATTTCTCCACGTGTTTTGACTATTCCAAACCTATCAAGCTCAATTTTAAGGTGATAAAATCTTTCAATCATTTGTCTCACATATTCACCTTTTATACCATCAAATAAATCAAACTCCTTTTTAAGAAATAATATTTTATTCTTTTTAATCTGCTTTCCACCCTCAGCTTTCACTCTTAACGCTTCCCACACAGATTTTGATGACCCATCATGATTAAGCAATGAAAAAATGTCATCTCTGATCGACTGTTGGATTAAGGCAATCATTCTTTGTTCTTAAGAAAAATTCTTTTTTGTCATCAAATGATAAGCTTTTAAGTGGAATTTCTTCATTTTTATCATTTATCGGCTGCTATACCCAAATTCCATACAAAACCAACTCTCATGCGCATAAGCTTTTGCCCAGTTAATAAATCTTTATTTCCACCAAGTATAATCTTCAATACTTTCAAGTTTTGGTGGTTTTGAGTTAGTTTTGTAAAAATTATCATGATTTATGTTTTCAGTTATAGCTTTAGAAATGCTTTTCGGTGCAACAGTTGATGTTTCGGAAGACTCGGAAGTGTAAGCTTTGTAAAACGTGTTATAGAATTCTTTAGCCATGATCACCTGCAAACACAATCAAACACTTGATTAAAACTGAAAAAAAAACACAAATACCCTATGTTCGTTCGAAGCTGGTATGTTCGAAGCTATAATGTTGAGTTCGTACGAAGGTGGGTTCGTACGAAGTCACGTTTTTCAAAACTCAAGAATATTATCCTAGGTTCGTACGAAGCTGGCTATGTGGCTTGGTACGAGGCTACTCTGCTACAAACAATGTTACGAATTTCATGATTTTTCACTGATTTGATCATGATTTTGTTTGAATTTTGATCTGAAAATTTGTAGGGTTGTTCAAAAATAGTTTTCACACAACATACTCAAACATCAGCCGTTTTTAACCGTTAAAACTTCGTGAATCTGAGTTTTAAGTTTCAAAAAGATAAGTAGAAGAGGTATAGAAGAAGATATGATGATTTTGCTCTGATTCTGATGTAGAAACTTCAATCTTCGTGTCTCTGATCCTTGCAAACAGTCACCCACTCTGATACCACTTGTGAATTCGAGCCCTGGATCGAATCTTCAACCGATGAATGCGTACCGACACGTGATATGTGCGAAATCCAATCACGTACGTGGATGAGAACACGAGAAAGTAATTATAACTGTTTTCTTTACGGATTTGACAATGTTTACACCGTGAAAACAAACCGGCAGAGCTTCGCCTCAAGAATGCTCAAAGATTACAAATGACAAAGACAAGACAACTATTTATAGACATTGCTAGGTTCGCACAAGGACATGCTTGGCTTCGTACGAAGCCATCAGCCTTCGTACGAAGGCACACTTGAAAGATATCTTGGCTTCGTATGAAGCTCCCTTCATACGAAGACACATTTCCTCAATAGACTTCATGCTTTTCTCTGTTTAGCACCAATCTTGTCTCATTTTCTTAAGCTACATTATGTGATTGACGCAAGCGATAGACAACACTCACAGGTTCGAGACAACTTGCTGAAAGCCAGAAGCCGATAAAAGAGTTACGCTTACAAGCGTCGCAAACCTTTGGAATTCGAAGTAGGTGATTTTGTACTTCTCAAGGTATCCCCTTGGAAGGGCGCAATTCGTTTTGGTAAGAAAGGGAAACTCACACCTCACTACGTAGGCCCTTTCAAGATTCTCGAAAGGATTGGCAAGGTAGCGTATCGACTGGACCTACCTCAAGAGCTCAACAATGTGCATCCTACATTTCACGTCTCAAACTTGAAAAAGTGTTTAGCTGAAGAAGGACTTCAAGTTCCACAAGAAGATCTTCAAATCAACGAGACTTTGCACTTCGTGGAGAAACCTGTCGTGATCATTGACCGAGGAGTCAAGCAATTGAGGCGCAGTCAAATTCATATTGTTAAGGTTCGGTGGGAAGGAAAATGTGGCGCTGAGTTTACTTGGGAACTCGAAAGTGATATGAAGGCTAAGTATCTGCATCTATTGTTGCATCTTCCTAAATTTCGAGACGAAATTTCCTAAAGAAGGGGAGACTGTAACACCTCGCTTTTCGCAGCTTTTCGTTTTTAGAAAGTTCATCTTGTAATTCTATTTTCGGAAACTCGTTAATCGTATTTCATTTCAAGCCATTGTAAATTCGAGACTCTGATCGTAATAAAATTGAACTTTTATGTGAAATAAACAGTGCTTATACATGCTTACACATCGATACATACATTCGTTTGGTACATGATTCATAATTCTAATGAACGTAAGCTTAACTCGTAAACAATTATCGTGTATTCATAATTCTTAAACGTTCCATGCATACAAATGCTTAGTTACTCAATTACAAGGCTAACACATATGTTTTTCACTTGATTGGTATCTAAACATAAGTTATACAAACTTGTTTGTTATACACACTTATTTATCACATACTTTGTGTCATTAAAACATGTTTGTTTTACATTATGGACCTTGTTACATGTTGGTTACCTATTAAACATAATGTGTCACATTGATAAACATCAAATGCCCATCTAATGTGTTACAAAAAATAAAAGATTATAACCTGCCCAAGGCAATCCGATCGCAGGTTTCAAGGGGGGGGGGGATTTGTTTTGTTTTAATTGGAATCTCCCAACTAAACTCATTCAATGCCCAACCAACTCAAACCCTAAACCCGTCCCTATATAATGAACACCTTCCCAACCATTTTACCACTTTTACAACTCTCAAAACACTTCAAAAACTCTACTAAACTCAGCTTGTTTCAACATATTTTAGAAGAAACTTTCAGCTCTTCTAAGTGAGTTTCAACTCACTTCTTCTTCCATTTCTTTTTTGTTCTTTCTTCTAAAACACTTAGATAACCTCTAGGAAGGTTTTCACAAGTTTTCTTGGGTAAACTAAGGTGAAACCTCACCATTTTTGAGGCCCAAAGTGCAACAAACTTTCTGCTTGTTTTTATCTTTTTATATGTGCATGTTTTGATAGAAAACTTGGTAGAATCTTGTTCCCACCAAGCTCACAACTTAGTCTATGGTTGTGGGTTTGTATTTAGGGGATTTCCATCAAAGTTTTGGGTTCAAACACCCATTTTATTTCTGTTTATACATGTTAGTTGAATGATGAAAACAAGCACAAGTCATCATCTTCCATATGATGAACTTGTGACTTGTGAACAAATGGAAGCTTTGGCTTTCCAAACTAAGTTCCACCACTTCATTCCTAACTTGTGTATGAACACTCTTGTGACTTGCAAGAATCAAAGCACCTTAGCCCCATCTAGCCTCCGACACTTAGGATTACCTTTCCATGTCGTGTTGGCACACCTTGGGTTGTAGTGTACTTGGTCACTTGAGCCTTATTAGATTAGATTTATTTTCTTGTTATTCATGACCCTCCCACCATCTTCATGATGGTGTGTGTAGTGGTGAATCATATAATGAGGTTTCAAACCTCCATGCTTGATAATACATGATGCTACATGATAATACATGATTGGACTTAGTTTTAGGATGTTATTATTACCGTATAAACTATAAGTAACTATATAAAACATGGCTGAGTTTGTGATGTTAATCAAGTTATGATTAATCGTCATAAACCTAAGCTAACATATCAAAGATTCTAGGGTACTTGTTATGATTCCAATGGGCAATTTGGGACCCATGAAACCACTTAATATGGTGTGACAAACAAACTCTTAGAACTTAGATATTACTTTCATATATACATACTTTTTACTACTTTAAATTCCTAATCCAAATCTTCTATTCCAAATCCGTTAACTTACGCACCTTCATTTACCCTTGTAGGGTGACTCGGTGTTCCATCCTCAAACCTACAACTCTTCATGGGATTTCAAAGGAAGCTTTGCAAAACTGTGAGTACACTTGACCCATTTTCGCTTTACACTTTTTGGGTGCAATATGCTAACCTTATAAAAATCACAATACATTATACTTTATGCAATGCACAAAACAATCCAAAATACATACAAACCTACTTCTTATACTTGATTCATATTCTTGGGTGATTCTTATGTGATACTATAGTCATTAACTTCGTACGAGCCTCCATTTAACATGTATAGCGCTATAGGAGTAACACACCACCCGTGAATGAGAGGTGATGTTAAATTTCATTCTTATTGCATAAATAGAGGGTTGACTTGAATATTGCATGCCATTGATATGTTAATCTTGATAACTTAGGTTGCCAGGTGGATTCGTTTTAAACACTTTTATACTTATGCTATATACTTAAACTTGTGTACTCGCCAATGCTTTTTGTGTTGAACTATACTTTTTAACATGTTGCAGGTTGATGATGTTGATTATGATGAAACCTAGTAGGGACGACACTAGAAACACATCTTTACATTTCTAGAATAGTTATCTCATTTTTGTTGAACTTGTCGTATTTTGTCATTTCTATGTTGTAATTTGAATTTCCATGATGTACTTGACAATTATTATTATGAAATGAAATCGGTTTTGAATTAAACTATTGTCACATAATGTTATGAAGTCTTTGAGCAATCTCGTTCGTCTCACTCTGTTGTTCCCACAATCGGTTGGGGTGTGACATCTCTGGTGAGAATATCCCCATAGTATAATGTTATTAGTTGGTGTTTTAGCCAAAAATTACTGAAGCAATTTAGTGATAAAATTTAGTTTGTGAGGTATCATGGTAATTCACTTCTCTCACACCTACCACCACTCCAACACCACAATTCTATCATCATCCACCATATTCATCCATCATCCATCTTTAGAGTGTGTAGTATTCTTGGGATTCAAGATTGATCGTAAGAATTTTGTCAAACAAAGGCCATGATTGGTTAATCTCTTACATCACTTAGTGAAGACAAGTCTTTTATGTTTTAATTTTGATTTCCAATCTTTGGTTAACTTTTTAATTTGGTTTGTATTAATCACGTTAATAACTAGCTTTTTTATATTGAAAGTGAACTTTATTCTATCATCTCTTCATGTTTTGTTGATTCACTCATTCATGTCTTTACGGTCTATATAAAGCACGTTAACTACCTGGAAGGGGGTTAGAAGGGTTGTTTGGTAAAGTTCTTGCCTCCTTCAGTGTATAGATCCTGTGAGGACTTGATTCAAGCTTATCGGGGGAAGTAAGAACGACTTGAATCTCTTATAAATAAAATACTATCAAAACTTTAAACCGGCCTTGCGGGACTCTATCCCTGCTGACTCAAACCAATATGGCCGAGGGTAGCGTTGCCTCCAAAAGAAGGACATGCCACATTTTGCATTAATAACTTACTTAATTATCTGCCAATATTCCGGCCTTGCGGGACTGTATCCCTGTTGACTCAGACCAATATGGTTGAGGGTAGCGTTGCCTCCAAAAGAGGGATATGCCACTGTAACTAAGATATATAAACAATAGAAGTTTGTATTGAATCAAGATGCTATTCTCATTATTTACAAATCAATATATAGTGGTACAAGAATGAATGCAATAATTACAAGAGCTTGATTCTAGGGAGAGAATTATGCAATGGTTACAAATCTTCTAGGGAGAGAATTATGCAATGGTTACAAATCTTGTTGACTAAGAATAATTTGCAATTAATGGTGACTTAATTTGTGGTGTTGATACGCCCCCGCAAGATGGAGGATCCATTGGAGACTCCAATCTTGAACCGAAAAGACAGGAAAGGTGCCCGTGGAAGCGGTTTGGTGAGGACATCTGCAAGTTAATCCTTTGAGCTGGCATGAAGGACTTTAAGTTGCCTGGAGTTGATTTGTTCCCGTACAAAGTGATAGTCCAAGGCTATGTGTTTCATGCGTGAGTGGTAAACTGGATTGGCACATACATAGGTGGCCCCGGTGTTGTCACAGTATAATGAGGGAGTGCTCACAGGTGGTAAACCCAGTTCATGGAGTAAATTTTTAACCCATAACAGTTCAGCAGCGACATTAGCAAGGGCTTTGTACTCAGCTTCGGTTGAGGATCTAGATACGGTTTTTTGTTTTGCAGATTTCCAAGAGATGATATTGGACCCAAGGTATAAAAGATATGCTGTGGTTGACCGACCTCCATCATTAATGCCGCCCCAGTCCGAGTCCGAGAAGGCTTGCAAGTTAAGGTTGGTGCTGCGTTTCAAGAACAACCCGTGATGTACCGTTCCTTTCAAGTATCGGAGTACCCGTTTGAGAGCTTGCCAGTGTGATTGTTTGGGTGAGTGCATGAATTGAGATAATTTATTGATGGCAAATGAGATGTCTGGACGGGTGAAGGCAAGGTACTGTAGAGTAACAACTAGTTTTCGGTAAGGGGTGGGGTCAACGGGAGGAGATGAGTCATTAGGAGAGAGCGGATCAAACGTGCTCAAAGGAGTGAGAACCTCTTTTGCACCATCCATTTTAAAGGTGGTGAGAACATCTTTAATGTGGCGATGTTGAGAAAGAAATAAACCATGAGGCGTAGGAATGACTTCGATTCCTAGGAAGTGATGGAGAGGGCCTAAGTCTTTGATGGAGAATTGTTTGCTTAGGGCTTGAACAAATGAATCCATGAAGGAATTGTGACTTCCTGTAAGGACAATGTCATCAACATACATAAGGAGGTAGCAAGTGATATCCTTGGAGGTGTAGACAAAGAGGGAGGAATCAGAGAGACATTTTTTAAAACCAAAACTAACGAGAAAGTTGGTTAGTTCTATGTACCAAGCACGCGGTGCTTGTTTAAGACCGTAAAGGGATTTTTTTTAGTTTGCAAATGTGACGCGGGAATTCTGTGTTTGTGAACCCTAGAGCTTGTATCATAAAAACATCTTCATGGAGGGTCCCATGAAGAAACGCATTGTTAACATCAAGTTGGTGTAAAGGCCACCCTTTTGAAAGAGCAATGAAGAGGACGGTGCGAATGGTAACGGGTTTAGTAACCGGGCTAAAAGTTTCATGGTAGTCTTTTCCAAATTGTTGGTGAAACCCTTTCGCCACTAGACGTGCTTTGTATCTGTCGATAGTGCCATCGGGTTTGTGTTTAATGCGGAACACCCATTTGCAACCAATGGGAGTTTGGGTGGTGTGAGGTACAAGTTCCCATGTGTTGTTTTGGATGAGGGCATTATATTCAAGATCCATGGCGTGACGCCAATCCGGATCATTCAAGGCTTGAGTATAGGTGGACGGTTCAAGGGACACGGGTAATGGATGAATGGTGGTGGAGTTGACAAAGTTAGAGTTGTAGTATTTGGGGTTGGGTTTGGGTTGTCGACGAGGCGGTGGAGTTTGGGTGTTTGGAGGGTCGGGTTGATGATATTGTGAGTTGGGTGAGTTGATTGGTGTAGAGGTGGTGGAACCGGTGGGTGGAGTGGGCTCGGGCATTAGGCCGAGAGGGGAGACGGTGGAAGTGGAGGGTGGTGTATGGGCCGGGGAGGTTGGAGATGGGTCGTGGAGTTGTAAGGGAGATGATACTGGGCCGTGGGAGGTTTGGTGAGATGGGGTGGTTGGTTGGGCTTCGGTTGGTGTATATTGTTGGGCTTCGGGTGATGGAGTGGGTTAGGTAGAGTGGGAAGTGCGAACAGTGGGTGGAGAGTTTTAGGCAGGAGATGTAGGCGGTGGGGAGGGAATGGGAACCGAGGGTGTCGGGTTTAAAAAGGTGTCGAAGGACATATGTAGAGGGTTGGAGTTGGTGGTTTGGGATGGAAAGATGTGGGGAATGAATTAAACATCTCAAGAGTGATAAAGTTTTTGATTAAGAGGGTCATAGCATTTGAATGCCGCCTTAGAGGAGGAGTATCCAAGAAAGATGCATGCCGCGGACCGTGATTGTAGTTTTGAAGTGGAATATGGTTTTAGCCACGGGTAACAAAGGCAACCAAAAGGTTTAAGTTTGGAATAGGTAGGGTCGATTTTGAACAACACATCATATGGTGATTTGTTATGGAGAATGGGTATAGGTAAACGGTTTATGAGGTGAGTAGCGGTTTGAAAAACATGAGACCAAAAATGTTATGGTAAGTGGGAGTAGTTGAGTAATGCGAGGCCGGTTTCAACAACGTGTCGGTGACGTCGTTCGGCAATACCGTTTTGTTCCGGTGTGTGAGGTGGTGTCGTGTAATGGGAGATACCTTGAGAGGCAAGATATGGTGTGAGACCCACATATTCACTCCCATTATCAGTGAATAACGCAACAATGTTCGTTTTTAAAAATTTTTCAACAAGAGATTTAAATTGTGGAAAAAGAATTTTGACATCAGATTTTCGTTTGATTGGGTATAAACAAATGTATTTGGAAAAATAGTCAACAAAAATGACATAGTATTTAAAGCCATCTATTGACGTTTTTACGGGACCCCATACGTCGGAGTAGAGAAGTTGTAGTGGTTTATTAGCAACAAAAGAATTTTTGCCTAAAGTTAGTTTGTGGCCTTTATTTTGTGGACATGATGCACAATGAAAAGACTCATGGGTCACCTTATTACTGTGAAGCCCTAATTTAGAAATTAAAGACTTAAACACTTGAAGCGATGGATGTCCAAGTATGTGGTGCCACATGAGAAGAGAGTTTGTTTGGGTGTTGTTGACTTGAGGAGAAAAGGAGATTGGTCCATAGTAGAAATCATTGATGTTCACTCCCCGCATGAGACGCACCCCCGTGCGTAGATCCTTGACAAAAAAAGTGATAGGGAAAAAATTCAACAGAAACACGATTAGTACGACAAACTTTGGCAACGGAAATAAGATTATTTCGAAGATTAGGAGCAATTAAAATGTTATTTAAAAGAAGTGGGCGAATTTTGTTGGAATAGTTGTTTGAGAAATATGAGTTATAGGGAAAGTTTTACCACCTCCTAGCACGATCTCATCGGGTCCTCCGTATTCTGAAAGAACGGGAAATTGTTGGTTGTTATTCGAGGTGTTGTTGGACGCACCGGTGTCCCACATCCAAGATGGGGTTGTAGCCGTTGGGTGAGGGGTGGTGTAGTTAACCACCGGGGTGTTGTTATTTTGAGGCGAGACATTGTGTTCTCGTAGGAAGTGACTAAGTTCGCGACAATCTTTGGTGTCATGTCCGGGAATGTTATAATAGTAGCAATAGGTGTTGTTGTTGCGGGTCGGGCGAGTGTTGGTATTGGTAGTTCTAGATGGCCATTGGTTTCGGGTTGTGGGTGGATTTGGGTTGCGTGTTGGGCGATTGTCATAAGTAGTGGGTTGACGGTTGTGGATGCTTGGTTTGGCCATGGTGAATCGAAAAAAAGAAAAGGGAAGCGAACATAAGGTGTCTGTCGAGTTTTGGATCGGAGATGGCTCAAGGGAGCTTTTAGGCTCTTGATACCATATAAACAATAGAAGTTTGTATTGAATCAAGATGCTATTCTCATTATTTACAAATCAATATATAGTGGTACAAGAATGAATACAATAATTACAAGAGCTTGATTCTAGGGAGAGAATTATGCAATGGTTACAAATCTTCTAGGGAGAGAATTATGCAATGGTTACAAATCTTGTTGACTAAGAATAATTTGCAATTAATGGTGACTTAATTTGTGGTGTTGATAAGATAACCTCTTAAAAAACCCAAAGTGTAGAAATCATCAAAGGATACGTAAAAAATAAGTCAGAACCAAGTGATTCCATCTTGTCTATTTGTTTCTTTAATCATTTTAGTTTCTTTATTTATTTTAAATATAAAAACTCTTTTCTCAAAATTTGGTTAGATTAGACATTGATGATATTCCGGTATTAAAAGCTCATGTGTCGTTGGACGACCTCGGTATCTTACCATCACTATACTACGCAAACAATGAGTACACTTGCCCTAGCGTGTTGTAGAAAGTGATAGTGTTATATCGTGTTTTATAAATTTAAAGCTTGATAAACGAGTAAAAAGGTGCTTAAAATATATTAAAAATCGTACACGCTCACATCACGTCACTCCATGTGGTTTGATTGTTTATTACTTGGATAGTCCCTACAGTGGATGGACGTTAAGTTATCCAGTTAAATGCATGTGAAATGACCTTTTTGCCCTTAATAATAAAAACAAAAACAATCCTCCACCCCACCCCACCCTCCCCTCCCCTTCTAATCATCTTCTTCATCTTCATCAATAACCACATCACGTCACTGTAAATTCCCTCTACTGCAACAAATCCCCCATCGCAAGTGACTCAAAGAATTCTTGATTTGAACGTAGGCTCGAATTAAGCCCCACTTGTATATCGTTTTTCTAGCCGCATCTCCCCCTTTCTCTTTGACTTTCAGATCTGGAGTAGGTTGGTGCATGAGTGGAGACAACAATAATGGTCAGAGATGGAGAAGACGACGCTTGTCACTGGAGCCACTATTGTCACCAGCAGATCAATGAATTTGTGCTCTTTATTTTGAACTTGTTGTTTGATTATTAGTGTTTTGATTGATATAGTGTTTGTTCTTTAGATTTTCCTCATGAAATCATGTTCAAACAGTTGCAAGAAGTTTAAGAATTAAAGGTGTGACAAAAATCCAAAATGTCATAAATTAGTTACTTTTAAGGCTTGATAAACAATCATATGAGATGGCTTAATTTGAGCTTTTGAATAATGGTATTTGGGTTCCTGACCCATCACAAATGTTTATGTTTGGTGGCACAAATTGGGCTCATGATTTGTTAGCCAAGTACAAAAGTTAACAAAGAGGGATCTTTGGTAAACCCTTTGAAGGCAATCAGTCCAACAGCTTTGTTGATCATTGTTTGCTCAATAAGGAAGAATATATCATGTTTGTAGTTGCAGGTAGACGATGGTGGTTTCCGTCAGATGGTCGATGGGATGGGAAACAAGGTTGGGGGAAGGGTGGGGCCTACACTATAACAATAATAATAATATTTGATTTTGGTTTTATATTATATGATTATTTTATTTTCATGATTAAGGGCAAAAAAATTATTTCACATGCATTTAACGAGATAACTTAACATTCATCAACCGTAGGGACTATCCGCGTAACAAACAACCAAACCATAAGGGACATAAGTGTAATTTTAGAAAGTTTGGGACTAAAGGTGAAAAATGGCAAACCACCAGAACCATCCGAGCAGTTAACTCTAATAACAATTAGGGTTGTTCACGAGCCAAACCGAACCGATCAGGCCTTTGATCGTGCTCGGTTCGTTTAGAAACCGATCCGAACCAAACCGAGTGTTTTTTCAACTGAGCCAAAGTCAAACGAGCGTCTTTTGATCCGAAAATTTTTTGATTATTGAGCGTCACATAACAAAATAGGAAAATGAAAATAGGGGTGTTACTTTTTAGAGTAAGGTGAAGTTTTCGTCCATGATGTTTCGCCCAACTAGCACACAAGTATAAATTTAACAACTAGCAAGTATAAATTTAACAAATAACAAGGAATAAATAAAAATAATCTGGTTCTATCTAGATTAACTGAATGGAAAGATGAATCATCGACTGACTGAATCAAAACCTTAGTGAGTTGGCGTCTTGACGAGAGGCAATAGAGAAATCGAATAATGATAGCTGATAAGGGGCTTTAGTTAGGATTCTGTACTTCTAAATATAATGGCGGGTTAAGACTTGAGTATCGATTGACGCTTCATATTTCGGTAATTAACATTTCGACTCCATTACTCAAATGGACATTGGAGTATTGGAAATTTGACTATTGGTACTAGACTTCAATTCTAATTACTTAATTAGGCTCTATTTGGATCTTGGACCAAACATTATTAATGTGAGCCTCTACTTATTCTAATAAAGATTTTCTATGTATGCATGTAAGTGTGTATATATATATATATATTTATATATATATAGGAGAAGGATCCGTTAGGAACCACCCTTTATTGCGAGAACCACGAGAACCAAGTGTGAACACAAAAAAAATACCTAAAAAAAATCAAAAAACGCTCAAATTTTTTTTTAATATATATTTTTAAAAAATCGCTATATTTCGTCACAAAAAAACCAATTTTTTTCGAGTAACAATTATCAATGCACATGTGCATATGTATCATTTCTTTGACAAATTCCGTAATACATTACTAATATCAGACAATTGCACTTTCATTTACACTACCATTCATAATACACTACTTTTTACCTTAACAATATCAGAAATGCACATGTGCATCTATATATATGAACTTGTTATAACATTAACAATACTAGAAATGCACGTGTGCATCTATATGTATGAACATGTTATAACATGTTTTTGTACACCACTTTGAATACACTTTCCCTTTCATATATCATACCATCCATAATACACTACCATTACCTCCTACCATCCGTAATACAATATCATTGCCTCTTACCATCCATAATACAATACCATTACCAATATTTCACTTTATTACATGTACATCAACACCCTTTATACCATCCAAACAACATATTACATTATAAAGTGACAAACATAATCAAACCATCAACCACTAGATATAACTAACCAAAACACATGTATATGGGCCTACTTCATCATTTAAAATCACAAACTTTTTGTACCAAAACACGTTATATCATGGTTATACATAATGATGCACATATGCATTCTTAATATTGGTAATGTAAAAAGTAGTGTATTGTGGATGATAATGTAAATGAAAGTGCATTCTTCTACTACTGGTAATATATTACGGAATTTGTCCAAGAAATGATACATATACACATGTGCATCCATAACTGTTACTCGAAAAAAAAAGTTTTTTTTTTTTTTTTTTGTAACGAAATATAGCGGTTTTTTTTATAAAAATACTAAAAAAATTGTGTGTTTTTTGAATTTTTTAGGTATTTTTTGTGTTCACATTGGTTCTCGCGATTCTCGTAATAAAGGTGGTTCTCGCATGAACCCTAACATATATATATATAGGGTTAGGTTAACGTACAAATGCCCTTATCGTACATTACGTACGCTACAATCTCAGCCGTCCGATCATCTTCCCACATTGAATTCGCATGTTGTTTTTTTGTAACAATTTCGTATGTTGGTTTTTTAACATGCGATTTCATGAAAAATTACCACATGCGAAATTGTTACAAAAAAACAACATGCTATTTCATCCATGGTTGCAAAAGTCGCTAGGCGCTCCCTAGTCGGTCGACCGGGGAGTTGAGAGTACTCGGACATGTTTAAATTATAAAGAAATTACTTTTTGGAGATTAAATATATGTCAAATAACAAAGATTTACTAATATTTATAACAAAATACGTGAAAATGATATTCATTCTTTAATATGATAGGCAGAGAAATTATGTTATACTATTATTTAAGTCAAACTAGGTCCGAGTTGACCTACTAGATCCAATTATGACAAAGGTTGACCGCGTTTGACCGACTCCGAGTAATTAGGCGGAGTAAAGAAAGTCGCCTCGGCAGCCTGCCTTGTAGCGACTACTCGGGGAGTACTCGGCCTTGGAAACCTTGTTTTACAACCATGATTTCATCAAAATTATCACATGCGAAATTGGTACAAAAAAACAACATGCGAATTCATCAAAAATTATCACATGCGAAATTGTTATAAAAAAACAACATGCTATTTCATCAAAATTATCACATGCGAAATTGGTACAAAAAAACAACATGCGAATTCATCAAAATTTATCACATGCGAAAATGTTATAAAAAAACAACATGCGATTTTAAAATGCGGGAAGATGATCTGACGGCTGAGATTGAAGCGTACGTAATGTACGATAAGCAATATTGTACAATACTCTTTACCTATATATATATATATATATATATATATATATAGGGGAAGGTTCTAAGCAGAACACTAAATATTGCGAGAACACGTAGAATAAAATGAATCTCTCATTTTTTCAATCCTAAAAACCTAGAAAGTAAATGAAAATGTTATAAATGTAAGATTTTTTGTTTCTCACACTAGAATTTAAACAAAATGTGAAAAATCCTCAGTTTTTAAATAACCTACACACTGTAGGTTATGTGTAGGCTAAATTACCTACATGTATGTAGACTATGTGTAGGGAAAAATATATGATTTTTTATGTATATATAATACACATATGAATGTAAGAAACATAAAATTTAAGAAATATGGACCATAAATTTCAAAATTTAGTTATTTAGAGTTGTTATTTTTGTTCTCGCAATAATTAGTGTTCTGTAATGATCCTTATCCTATATATATATATATATAGTAGGGATCCTGAGGAAAGTGTGTTTTTCCTAGAAAGTCTAGGAAGCGATCTGGGCCATCCAATAGGTGTGTTTAATGGTTAAGATGAAGTCAATGGCAATCTTGTAATTCTTTAGTTTATTTAATTCATTGTTTTAAAAGACTAAGGGCAATTTTGTCAATATATCATGTTTTAAATCAATTAGATAACCATCAGTCAAACTCAGTCCTTAATTTCACGCGATTTTCTCTCTCTCTCTCCAAACCCATCTTCGAAACCCCAATCCCTACCAAAAATAACTACAATCATGGAAGAAGATAACTTTAGAAAGGATGGAGAGCACCAGATCAAATTAAAACACTTCTCCATCTCCACCATCTCTGAGTTCATCATCACCATTCAAATATTGTTCTTATCATCTCCGTTTTCTTGACGATGTGTTTTAACAGCAAGCAAATTAATACAGTTGTGTTTTAGCAGTAAGCAGATTCATACAGTTGTGTTTTAGCATTCAGATTCATACAGTTGTGTTTTAACAGCAAGCAGATTCATTACAGTTGTGTTTTAGCATTCAGATTCATACAGTTTTGTTTTAACAGCAAGCAGATTCATACAGTTGTGTTTTAGCATTCAGATTCATACAGTTGTGTTTTAACAGCAAGCAGATTCATACAATTGTGTTTTAGCATTCAGATTCATACAGTTGTGTTTTAACAGCAAGAAGATTCATACCCTATGTTTTACCATCTTTATATTGTGGGATCTATAAAAAAATTGACTTTAGCCCTGTAAACTGTTAAAACACAGCGCCAAGAATATGCTGATAATTTCCAGTAATCTTCTGAACAATGGAATATGCGATTGGTTTAGATTTCGAAAACACAATGTGATGTAACATTATGATGTAATGTAATCATCAAAAAACACAATGTGATGTAATGTGACATAGACAATAACATAAAACACATTCAGAGTGTTAAATTGCAAAAGAACTGTTAAAACACTACCTGATTATATATTGACTTTAGAGTGTTAAAACACACTGACTTCAACCTCTCTGACTGGTAAAACACATCACCAAGAACATGCTGATAGTTTTCTAGATAAACACATTGACTTCCAGATTTGAATTCGAAAACAACAAAAAAATCCGAAAATCATGGAATGTTAGTTAATGAAAAATAAATTCCAAAAATAAAATTAAAATGTGAAATTACATAGTTGCCCTTTTAGTTAAAATAACTCAATGCCACATGTCCAATTCTCATTGCTTCCTAGACTTTCTAGGAAAAATACACTTTCTACCAAACTCCTACTATATATATATATATAGGTAAAGAGTATAGTACAAATATGTTTATCGTACATTACATACGCGATATTTTGAGCCATACACGTGTCCTGATTCAGTTTTTCTTTAATAAGGTTAAATCAGACAATTAATTCAACCATCTGAGGGCAAATTCGTCTCTTCATTCAATCAGCGAGATGTTCGTTACACTAATATCCCGGTAATTATCATTCGAATCAGTTTCAAATTTTTCATAATTCTCAAATTGCAGTTTTCGCTCGTCTGTGTAAGGGTTTCATTCAATTGTTTTTTTTCGATGGATCCACAGAGCAGCACTGGACGAACAGAGGTTGATCTTGAAGAAACTCGACCGATCGGTGATCATGCTCAATTATCTGCATATCAGAGAGTTTCGGTTGAGGATGTATTAAATCCGCCACATGCAAATCCAAATCCAATTGCAAGTACAAGTGCTGTAAACGAGTTGTTTAATGGTAATTATGTTAATTCAGATCTCTAAATTTTTCGTATACTTGTTTTTTGTTTTAATCGTACCAATGATTTTATATTGTTGTAGTTGTTTTTTGAAGTTTGAATGTGGCTTATATTTTTTATATGAAAGCAAAATGCACAAATTCGCATGTTACTACTATTACAATTCGCATTTGATTTTTTTTCTTTACGCATTTTCGCATGTT
This sequence comes from Helianthus tuberosus, assembly GCA_030545235.1. Classification (NCBI taxonomy): domain Eukaryota; kingdom Viridiplantae; phylum Streptophyta; class Magnoliopsida; order Asterales; family Asteraceae; genus Helianthus; species Helianthus tuberosus. The sequence goes on along the minus strand of CM060364.1, from coordinate 155,375,748 downwards.
ATTACATTATACATCGCATATGTAAAACAAATTAATCAAAATTATCATTTTCGCATGTTATTGTTTATACAATTTGCATGTGAATTTGTTTTTATGATGAAATTATGCTGTTATTAAGATTTCGCATGTAACTAGTCCCATAATTCGCACGTTTTTTTGTTTTCTCATTTTGATTCATGTAGATGAAAGGGTCTACACTCCGGAGGTTCAAGCATCAGCTACACCTGTTGTTGGAATGCAATTTATCTCTATTGAACAAGCATATGCGTTTACCAATCATATGCTAAGTTAGCGGGGTTTTCTACTCTTAAAGGTGGTGAAGTACACAGTGGTGGTATAATCAAAACTAAGTATTTTGTTTGCTCTAAAGAGGGACATAAGCCACTGTGTATTGATGATCGTTCGAAGTCAAAAAAGCAATTTAAAACAAGGAACATGGGGACTATTAGAACTGGATGCAAAGCTCAACTTATGATTTGCACTGTGGATGGTAGATTATATACAGTAAAGAGATTTGTTGATGGCCATAATCATAAGTTTGTATGTCAATATGATATTCACATGTTGCCAGCATACAGACAATTGTCAGATGTACAGGAGGAGTTGGTTTGGGAACTAGGCACTTTAAACCTTGGTCCCGTCAAGGCTTTCCATATAATGAGGAAACGTTATGGTGGTTTTGAGAACGTTGGTGCCACGGTTGATGATTGCAAAAATTTTAGGAAGCGAATTAACAGCTATATAGGAGAATATGATGCTGACATGGTTATTAATAGGATGACTGACAAAAAAATAGTATTTAGCTGATTATTCTTTTGAATATTCTGTTGGTGATGACAAACGGTTAACTGGTTTGTTCTGGGCTGATGGTTTATGTAAGCTTAACTATATGGAATTTGGGGATGTGATATCGTTCGATGCAACTTTCAAGACAAACAGGTAATGTTTTTTACTAATTTTCGCATCTTATATGTCTTCATGAGCTTTGTAATATCGCATGTGCAGACATGTTGAAGAAGTGATGTTGAGTATATCGCATGTTATACTTTTGTTTTCGCATGTGATATCTATCTATTTCGCATGTTTTCAATGTGTAATTGGCATGTGTTGTTCAGGTACAAGATGGTGTTTGTTCCGTTCACTGGCATTGACAACCACTGTCGGAATGTAACCCTTGGAGCTGGATTGTTGGCATCAGAGAGTATTGAATCATATAAATGGCTTCTGAATTCATTCTTAAAGTCATTTGGCCGGCAGCCAAAGGTTGTAGTGACCGATCAAGACCCTGCTATGAAACAGGCTATTGAGGAGGTTTTCCCTACCAGCAGACACAGATTGTGCATGTGGCACATAATGAAAAAAGTGGCAGATAAGGTATAACATGATATATTGTCTTTCGTTAGCGTTATGTTTTTTATATTATAGATTTAAAAAACATTTATTTTTATAGGTTGGACATGAGTTGTGCAATAACGATGAGTTTAAAAGGAGGATGTGCGACATTGTATAGACTGATTCCATTGAGCCCGAAGAATTCGAGAGACAGTGGAAGTTGGTGATGATTGAGTTCGGTCTCACAGAAAACAAATGGATTGATGATATGTTTGTGATGAGATCCATGTGGATTCCGGCTTTTTACCGGCACGAGCCAATGTCGGGACTTATGAGAACAACTTCATGATCAGAGAGTGAGAACCATTTTCTCCGCCAGGTGGCTAATTCACAACTCACTCTGGTAGAGTTTATGAATCATTTTGATGGTGCAATGGATGTCCAACGGTTTAATCATAGAAAGAATGATCATGTTTCAAGATATACTGAGCCTGCTGATTTGACCGGAACTTCTTTGGAAAAAGATGCTGCTAATAGATTCACCAGGTCTATATTCTTTGATCAGCAAATAGAGATTTGTGGTACAATTTCTGAATGTCTGCCGATGGACACCAAAGTAGAGGGTCCACAGATCAGGATATTGTTGAAGGACTTTAAAGCCCATGGAAATGGTTTACTGGAGGTAATATAGCATATATATTTCAAACTTGCGATTTTAGATAACATACATGCGAATTTCTTTTTTTTTTTCAGATCCTGATCTTGCAATATGCGATTTTGATTTTCTCATGCGATTTTAAAAGTTATCCCTTTAAATGTTGTTAAGACATGCGAATTTGTTATGTTACACATGCGAATTAAAAAGTTATTCATTTACATGTTTTTTAAGACATGCGAAATTGTCTTGTTACACATGCGATTTTAATTTTGAATATATATATTTTTTTTGTTGGTTTTTCCTAGGTGTGGTTAAAGAACCTTGAAAATGATGTAACTGCACAATGTAGCTGTTTGCGTTTTGAGCAGTATGGGCTGCTTTGCAAACACGTCTATTTCCTTTTCAAGATGTTTGGTGTTAAAGAAATACCAAACAAGTATGTTATGAAGAGATGGACGAAGGATGTGGTGCCGAATGAGTTAAATGCAAAGTACAATTTAAATGTGGGTGGCAAGGATGTGCAACACAAGGCTAAACGGATTGCTCGTGAAATCATCCACACAGGGGAGTATTTGGTTAGCAATTTGATTTCCGACCTCGATCAACTTGTTTTAGTGAGGGATCAAATGATGCAGCTCAAAGAGAGAGTGGATCAGAGTCGTATAACCAAGCAACTTAATCCAAAATTTGACCGATTTTCAAAGTTGATTGGTTATCAACAACCGGTAACTAATGCTCCTCCTACTGTGCGTGTGCCGGCTGGTATAAGAAACAAAGGTCGCGGATCGCATAAAAGGATTAAATCTAAGAAGGAACAAATGATCAGCCGGATAGGGAAAAAGTCAAGGACATGTAGCGTATACAACGTTAAAGGTCATGGCATTCGGACTTGCGAGGAGCTAAAAGCCAAACTACAAGGTAAACAGCAAAAAAAGAAGATGAAGGGCGTCCAGATTGAAAATATCCCCAGAGACAAAGACAATGAGGTCGAAGACGACGAAGAGGAAGATGAGTTTGAAGATTACACTAGTGGTGATGGATCTAAAGAAGAAGATCAGTGGGAGGAGGTTTCAGAAGATGACGAGGATGAGTAGTTTTTTTATAAATGGACATGCGAATTATACGAAATACATGCGATTTATATTCTTCTGTTTATATCTTTTTTCATATGCGATTTATAGTGTATAAACATGCGATTTTATATGATTCAGTTTATAATAATTCTTACATGCGATTTCACTTTTATTACATGCGATTTTTTGAGTTATATTGTTTTTTTCTGTGACAAACAGGGCAATATCATTCATGCGATTTAATATTTTTATAAGCAATCATAATATGTGTTCTAAATATATATTATGTGTTCTAAATACATACCCAAAATATAAAATAATTGTTATTGTCTAACACAGCCACAACCACAAAAGGATTAAAAAGATAATTTAGTTACTTGAAGAAAAGATTTTATCACGTTCAGAAGAGCTCAACTCCATCTTCTCCTTCACAGTGTTCAGAGCATCTGTCAGGAAATAGAAGGCTAAGTCATCAGCTCGAGATTGCTCCTTTATGTGCTCCAAAGCTCTGTCCTTGAAGCTTGATGGTGGTTCTTGAAGTAGGCGTTCCCATATCTCTTGATTTTTCTTGATTTGTTCAAGAATTTTTCCCTGCACATCAAGAACCAGATGAGAAGAGTTGACATCAGTGCTTAGTTCTGTCAATGTGCGAGTTGACAATAGTTCTTTGATTGCAATGTTTTTGATTTGTTCTGAATCATCAGATGCCATTTTTGGTTTGTATGTTTTGTGTGTGTTTTTTTCGTATTCTATGACTTAATATGGAAGGTAGTTATATCTAGGTTTTTTATATTAATATAGTAAATTTATTATGTAGATAGGGTGGTAAGTTCAGTAGTAATTATTGTAAAATTGATCATTACATGTCAAATTACAGTCACATCGGTAATAAATTAAGTTTTTTTTATATAAAATACTATATTTTAGTTTTTAAGATTCGTATTTTTTTTTTTTCATTTTTAGGACAAAGTAAATTGAAAGTATTTTGTTAGTGTTTTATTCATAATCGCATGTGTAACATAACAATTTCGCACGTGTTGAAAAAACATGCGAAATCGCATGTATTAAAGCATAAATTCGCAAATTTTACGAAATTTTAAAGATTATTAACTCTTAGTGAAATCGCATGTGTATTGATATGAATTCGCACATTATATTACACCCTAAGTGTTATGTTTTTTTTGCATTTTCTTATTTGATTTTCACACTGCATCATCATCATCTTCAGGTCTGAATTTCTAAATTCATCAGAAGTTCATTTTCGCAGCAGGATATGGTGAATAGGAATCAATCGATTTTTGAGTAATTGTTATACTTTTGATTACCGTTTTGATTAAGAATCTTACGTTTTTGATTTCGAGGTTTTGTTTGCTGATTATCAGGGTTTTTTATTTCGTAATTGACGATTTTAACCTTGGCGGTTACATATATATATCTTTATTTGATTAATTTAATAGGTAAACACGGGGTGATTTGAGATGATCCAACGGCCATGGTTATAGCGTACGTAATGTAGGATAAGGGCATTTGTACGATAACCGGCCTCTATATATATATATATATATTAAAAAGATAAATTGGGCCAACCGATCCAAACCGAACTGAGCGGACCTTTGCTCGTGCTCGGTTCGTTTACAAACCAAACCGATTTGAACAGAGCGCCTTTTCAGTCGAGCTAAATCGAACAAGCAAATTCTGAGCATTTTTCGAACGAGCATCGAACGAATCTCGAACGTCGAGCAATATGAACAGCCCTAATAACAATGATAAAGCATAATTAAAAAGAGATTTTCCCAAGGACCATAGTTGGCAATCTTACAAGACAAAGGCCATAAAAAGAAAAGTAGACTAAAAAATAGGGCCAACAAGAGCAAATATATACATACCCACCACTGGCAGTACAGTGCAGTTTCGTTCTGGTTCCCCTTGCAAACAAACAAACAAACCCCTCATTTCACTCTCTCTCATGATCAACCATGTTTACACACACTCACTCCAGGTATGCAAAAATACTATTTCCTCAATCTCTACTCCATTTCTCCTATTTCAATCTGCTACAAATCCCTCCCTAGGGCTTCTAATTCCATCAACAATCAACAATGTACATTCAAATCCAATACATGTTGTTTCCTTATTTAGATTCAAATGCCGAAGATACTAGTTACGAAATTCGTTTCAGAATTTCAGTTTGTTGTACCTAATTTTGAATATGTTGTGTACTTTGCTTTATATTTACTTTTTGTTTGGTAGAACAGCTCGGATCTGAACTGTAGGGTTTATAATTTTGTAATTTGTGCGGATATGTGGCTATGATTTTGGATCCATGAAATGTTAGTGAAAGTTGTTGTGGATGCTTTAGTGATTAGTTTGTAGTGACTTGTGATTGTTGTTTTGCTGCGAATCGGATCTGGATTTGTGTTTATTTGATGAGGATTTTGCTTGTTTTTGTTCGGAAGTTAAACGCGAATTAGAAGGTTTCTGATCTCATATGCTTTTCATTTTAGTTATAATATTTGTTTTTTTTAAGATTTAAGAGTGTGCACTATTGTAATCGGTAATTCGGTATGCAACTTGTGATGTAATTTGCTAATGTTTCTTATTTTCTGGCTGCTTGATTTTTGCTATTTTTGATTGGATACAAATCGTTAAGGCTTTTGATTTCGTTTGAAATTCAATGTACAATCATCGTTTGGTTCGGGAAATCACGTGCTTGTTTGTTGTTTTCGTTTAGATTCCAATGCCGAAGATCGATAGTTCAGAAATTCATTTTGTTGTACCTCATTTGAAATATTTGTGTACTTTGCTTTATATTTACTTTTTGTTTGGTAGAACAGCTCCAGTTTAAATAGTAGGTTTTTTGATTTGAGTCGAAATCTGTTTATTTGGATGTTTTAGTAATTAGTTTATGTTGAGTTTGTAGTATTTTTTGTTTTGGTGTAAATCGGATCTGGATTTGTGTGTGTATTTGATTTGCTTTATTTGATGAGGATTTTGGTTGTTTTTGTTCCAAAGTTACACACAAATTAGAAGGTTTGTGACCTCATATGCTTTATTTTTGCTATATTCAATTGATTACAAATCCCCCAGGATTTTGATTTCGTTTTAGAATCAATGTACATTCATCGTTCTGTCTGTTAAATCAAATCAAGTACTTGTTGTTTTCGTTTAGAATTCAATGCGGAAGATAAATAGTTACGGAATTTGTTTTAGAATTTCAATTTGATGTACCTAATTTGAAAATGGTGTGTACTTTGCTTTATATTTACTTTTTGTTTGGTAGAACTGCTTGGATCTAACCACCACTAGGTTTTATAATTTTTGCCTATATGTGTTCATGATTTTGGATACGTGAAATGTTAGTGAAACGTATTTAATTGTTTTGGCCAGTAGTTTATGTTAAGTTTGGCGTAATTGTTGTTTTGCTGCAAATAGGATCTGGATTTGTGTTTGTATTTGATTCGCTTTATTTGATGAGTATTTTGCTTGTGTTTGTTCCAAGGTTACACACAAATTAGAAGGTTTCTAATCTCATATGCTTTCCATTGTTATTATAATTTGCTAATGTTTATTAATTTCTCGATTGTCATGTGTAATTTCTAGTTTATGAGATTATAATGGTTCATTCTGTTCTCTGAATAATTGATCTATTTACTAAATTTTACAAACGTAATGTAGTACTTTGTATGTTGATTTATAGGATGTTTGGATTTGCAATCGAACTGCATTAATCAGTAATTAGTGTTTAAGTAAATCTGAAGATCTGGGTAATTCGGGAAGGTGCTGTTATAATAGAATTAATTATAGAGATAATTGTAAAATTACTTAACTACCCTTAGATATATTAAGTTGATCATCAAATTATCTTATTATAGTTTTTCAATATCACAATTATAATTCTGAAAATGGACATCCAAATACCCCCTTAGCACTTGGTAGCGGTAGTACAGATGAATGTATGTGAGAAATAGTTTTTCTTATATGAGGTAATTATGCCAATTGTTGAAATAATTGGTTTTTCAAGTGACATCCAAACATCCCTTCAGCTACAAGCAACATATTACTGACTTCTTAAGTCACAATAATCGCTTTCAATGCTAATGATGCAATATTTTGTGTAGGTTTGATCATACATAAAAACCAGCATTCAAATTCATCTTCTTCTGTTACAAACATCTTCACCAATGAGTTCCCGCTTTCCATCTCATCAGTTAAACAATGGTTTATACGTATCAGGGCGGCCCGAACCGCCAAAAGAAAAGGCACCGACAATGTCCTCCACCGCAGTTCCGTACACAGGCGGTGACATTAAAAAGTCCGGTGAACTAGGAAAAATGTTCGACGGGTCAAGAAAATCCGGACAGCTAACCAGCGGTCCGTTAAGAGCCGGGTCTATGAGTGTTGGGAATGCAACTCACTCGGGCCAAATTTCGTCCCATTCCATGAACCGAATGAGTAATCTATCAGGAAATGTTCCAGGATCAGCTTCAATGAAAAAGACCAGTTCTGGCCCGTTAAACAAACACGGAGAACCGATACGGAAGGCGTCTGGGCCTCAAGGTCAAGGGTTGACTTCCGCTTCACGACAAAATTCTGGACCTCTCCCTCCGGTTCTCCCTGCCACAGGTCTGTTAACATCCGGGCCGATTTTGTCGGGACCACTTAACTCATCGGGTGGACCTAGAAAGTCGTCTGGTCCGCTGGACTCTTCAGGATCGATTAAATCACGAACCACTTCAATGGTTAAAAACCAAGCAGTTACTCATTTGAGCCAAGATGGTTCACATTCGTTCTTCAGGAACTTCCCGAAGATAGTTTTCTGGTCCATGGTTTTGCTGTTTGTGATGGGGTTTATTTCTGCAATATTTATACTTGCAGCCGTTGGTAATCCCATTCTTCTCATTGTTGTTGTTGTTCTTTTTGGTATTGTGAGCTTGGCTTTTGCTTGGAATGTTTACCGGAGTCGAAGTGCTGTTATCAAGTTTATATCTGAGTATCCAGACGCCGAGCTTAGAACGGCAAAAGATGGCCAGTTTGTCAAGGTTTCTGGGGTAAGTTACACAAATACACACACTCTCTCTCTCTCTCTCTCTCACACACACACACACACACACACACATAGATTTGAAATAATTTTAGAAATTGTATATACACTAATACATTTTGGTCTCTGATCTTTCTATTAGAAACCAGGTTATAGACCCGTGTATTACGCGGGATTGTACAATAGAAACGGTATAATTATATATTCTGTAAAAAAACTTTATATAACTTACGTATTTTGTTACCATATGACAATTCACACAACTAACTTGAATTTATTACAAAAACCGGCCTATGTTAATTAGTAACATTGAAATACTCAAATACCATAATAGCTCGTGGATTACATGGTTGGGAGGGAGGGAGAGAGAGAGAGAGAGTATTTGTAAATAATATTTTTTTATTACAAAAACCGGCCTATGTTAATTAAAGGGTAATTGCACGGTACCCCTGACCGCGGAAGGGATCTCCCTTCCCAGTTCACCACCCGACAAGGATCCCTGGCGGCAAATACCCATAGCCATCAAAGAGGGGTAAGAAACATGTTAATTAGTAACATTGAAATACCATAATAGCTCGTGGATTACATGGGGGGGGGGGGGGGGGGGGAGTGGCGTTATTCGACATGTGGTTGCCACGTCGGCACGCGTCAGAAAAGTGGTGTGGTGCAAAAAATGGAGGAGTGGGAGCGGCGTGATTAGTGGCGTTTTTATAAAAAAAAACACCAACCAATTAAAACACACCCAAAATCCACCCACCAATCAAGAGCCTCCACCTCACAACCCAAATGCCCCCCACGCCGGTGGAAAACTCCCCGCCCTCATCACGACGCCATGTCCACACCACCACAAGGGGTGGTGTTCCCAGTGTGGAAAGGCCAGCACACCACTTTTCCACGCCCACACCGTGTGGTCTTTGAACCATGGAGGAATTTGGGAGGGAAAAAATGATGAGGTGAAATATGGTGGTGACATGTGTCCAACTTTGTATTTATTTATTTATTAGGTAGACTGTATTTTTATATTCTTGAAAAACACTTATACACTATCATAAAGCTGCTTCTGTTAATCAAGAAATTTTTTATTTCTGTAAAGGTTGTTACGTGTGGAAATGTACCATTGGAGTCATCATTCCAAAGGGTTCCCAGATGTGTTTACACATCCACAAGTTTATATGAATATCGAGGCTGGGATTCAAAAGCTGCGAATCCCACACATCAACGTTTCACATGGGGTCTTCGTTCCATGGAGGTGAATTCTATAATCAAATATCAATATTTTTTTAACTGATATTTGTATAAGATTTTTAATTGTATGATTTCTGAAAATACTTGCAGAGGCATGTTGTGGATTTCTATATATCTGATTTCCAGTCGGGATTGAGGGCGCTTGTTAAGACTGGTTATGGGGCCCGTGTGACTCCATACGTTGAGGAATCGGCTGTTATTGATATCAACCAATCCAACAAAGATATGTCCCCACAGTTCTTAAGGTGGCTGGCTGACAGAAACCTATCTAGTGATGATCGGATGATGCGACTCAAAGAAGGGTATTATTCTTTGTAACCTTTTGAATATACGCTTTGTTTGTCGTTTCTTGTTGAGAAAGTAACCACCCGATTGATCTAGTTGAATGGTTTCGTAGTTTGATGTTTATGTTTGGTTGTAAATGAAAACATAGGTATATTAAAGAGGGAAGCAGTGTGAGTGTGATGGGAGTTGTTCAAAGAAATGACAATGTGTTGATGATTGTTCCTCCACCCGAGCCCGTTCCAACTGGATGCCAATGGGCTACATGTATGCTTCCCGCAAGCTTAGATGGCATTGTTTTGAGATGCGACGACTCGTCAAATCCTGATGTCATTCCCGTGTAGTGTTTTTCTGCTTGGTAAGTCAACGTTTGACCAAAATATGATAGGTGTATAGTTTGGTTTTGTTACATCCCATGATCTTATTTGGGAGTGTTTGTGTGATTATGGAGTCGTTTTTTTTTTTGTTGTTGGAAACTTGATACTTATAAAGGAGGTCACATTTTTCCTTGTTTTTTATTTTTTATTTTTTCCTGAGAATGTTTAAAGAATTTGAGATTTTTATGGTATTATATGTTTCATTGTTTGTGAGTAGTGTTTTTATACAAAATTATATATAAATTTTATTTCATTGTAAATTTAAGACTTCTCGTTGCGTGAGGTTCCGGGATGAACAAAAATCCTAAAAAAAACCTCGAGTTTGAAAACAGTCAGGAACGACATTACGAGTTTAAAACAATGAAGGGTTCTAGCCTTGGAGGTAATTTTTATGTTGGTATTGCAAATGATCATTAACGTGGTTTTATACACTCATCCTTTGGTGTTGAGATTGAATTATACTATTTAGGTCGAGTTTCATTTATATTATGAAAAAACAAATGCTGATAGAATGGGTTTTCTTTTTCTATATTGGTGATGTATAATATATAAATCCATATATTTCATATTTAGTTATAGGTTAAAGATCATCTATCTTTTATATATAATTTTTTTACTATAACTTTTCATAACTCAATACAAGACATAACTGGCAATATTGCCGGGTAATAAACGGTGAAGACTAGAGATGAGCATTTGGTACCGGGTACCGGATTGGGTATATTCGGTACCGGTATAGGGTAAAACACCGATAAATACTGGTACCGAACTGGTATATTCGATATCGATATCGAACGGGTACCATGTTCATGCCTAGTGAAGACTTCTAAAAATCGTAACGGGTCATAAATGGTGAAGACTCATAGAAATCATAATGGGTCACAAGTCACTACGGGTGTAACTAGGACCTACTAGAGGTTATAATGGGCTATAAGGGTCATCATAGATTCATGGGTATGATAAACTCGATAACCTCATATTTAATCTTAGAGTGTATTATTTAAGTCATAAAATGGTATATTGCATCATATATGTATGTTGTAAATTTATCTATTGAGAGCATTTACAACGGATCCTCCGTATTATTGTGAGTGTAAATGGTTGTGAGTGAAGGAGAGAGAAAAAACAGAAAAAATTATTGTTCACAAGTAAATTTGAAGGAGATACTGTTCACTTTAATAATTTTTTAATATTTTTTGAAAGTAGTTGTGAGTGGAGTAGAGAAAAAATATAATAATAAAAGTATAAACAAATATTATTTAATTGAAAAGGAGAGTAAATGCAGTGTTTTTTAGTATAATTATAAAGATGAAAAACTCAATTGTGAATGCTCTGATATTAGTAGGACCTAATGAGTAATGACCCATTATGACCTTACCTATCATGATTATAATAAGACGTATCATTATTGGCGTGTGCCACACTATTAGATCATGGGGTGTGGTTTGGGTAGTCTCATTGGGGACTATTCGTCATGTAGGCGCCACGTCAGCATGGGTGGAGGACCATCCCCTTGGGGACTACCCAAGGGTGTGGAGGATAGTCATCCCCCCTTTTTTATTATTTTTTTATTTAGTAAAATAATTAAAACAAATTAAATAAAAATAAAAAAGTTACATTTAAATAAAAACCTAAATTTAGATTTAAAAAAAACTAAACATTAATAAAAATACAACACAAATAAATAAAAAAACCTAAAGGGGTTGTTTGGTAGCCTCTGAATGGTCATTAAGAGGCTACCTCTTAATGGAACCATTAAGAATTTTACCAATGAGAAGTTAGAAAAAATGTGACATGTGATGATTTACCATTCAGAGGTTACCTCTTAACCATTCAGACTTGAGGTTACCTCTTATTCATTCAGAGGTTTTAAACCATTAAGATGTAGCATCTGAATGGTCATTAAGAGGCTACCAAACAGCCCCAAGGTTACATTAAAAAACCTACAATTAAAAAAAAACACAATACTAATCTTTCGTGAGCATCTACACGATGTGGCAAGTAATATATAGTAACACATATATAACTTATAAAAATAATGCAACGCTATAAAATATAAAAATAAAAATATAACTAACCTTCTCGGTATCTGTTGATGGCCGGGTTCCTGTTTCGTGGTTGTTACGAAACTTCCTCCTCCTCCTCTTTCTCCAAAATAAGTTGTGCCGCGTTACCACCGTGTTTATAAAATATTGTACGGCTTCTCTGGTATCCGTCGAACCCGACGAAGAAGAAGATGACATTGTCTATTTTTTAGAGAAGGTTTTTATGTAAAGGGGTTTTTTTGAAGATAAATGTTTGGAGAGTGTGGGTGAATTTGTGTATAAAAAAGGTTAAATGAATGGATATTTATAGGTTTAAAATTTTTTTTAAATAGCCGTTGTTGAACGGCATTATTTAGTGGGGTGGCCCACATTCAAGCCCGTCTCAAACGGCTTGGTCTTGCCGGTTGCTCCGCGACGAGCCCGTGGGGGGGGGGGGGGGGACGAGGGCGACGAGGCTTTGCCGGGAGGACAATCTCACACCCCTTGGTCTTAGGAGCCACTATAAGTCGTTATGGTTTGTATTGGTTGTTAATGGGTTATTCGGGTCATTGGTAGTTAATGGGTTATTTGGGTCATATTGGGTTATAATTCGACTATATATTTATTTAATTTATAAGTTAATATTGTTGAAAAATATTTCAATCAAACAGTAAATTAATTTAAACTTTATTAATTACTGAGTTATCAGCCAAACCAGTTTGTTCCAACTTGAGCAAATTGACGATTAAGAAAGAAGATCCTTGAACTGCACGGATGATTCCTGTCCTTAAAGGATTTTACGCGCTCGTATTGCCGTGAGCTGCAACGTAAACTCCCAGGATTTAATGCAGAACTGATCTGGTATTCCAACAGCAATGGAAACCAGAAAAACACAGAAGCTGGAGAAGAAATTGAAGGCTGCGAAATTGTGTATTGAATGGGTAGCAGGAGGCTTTTATTTATAGGTTGTGATCACACCAAAGAATGAGAAAAACGGGGAGTGGGATAACCATCCAAATTCTGTTGCTGGAGATATCCCATACGAATTCGAATTACTAGAGATAATGAGATAACCCCCACTGTTTCGAATTCACCTCTATCTCCTTATCTCATTCGATCCACAGATCTGACACACCTGAACCGGACCCTAGCTAAAAATAAAAGCTCCTCGCGACGATGCGTACGTGCGAAGTGCACCTCAAACGCGCCCATTCGCGCCTGAAACGCGACCATTCGCGAGTTCGCGGCTCGGCTCGGCGCGTGTGTGGGCTTTATCCACTTCTCAACCCATCTAACACTTTGGTGGCCCATAAGGAGTAATCCCTTATAAACCACTCAAACTTCACTCCCCCCCACCAATGTGGGATGGAGGAAACATACCAACTTGTATGTTTACCTTCAATATTTCCAACAATCCCCCACCAAGTTGGAATGTTTCCTTTCACTAAGACTGATGATGTCACTAGGTGTCACGAAGATTAAACCCAGTTTATGTTGATAAACAAGAAGAGACAGATTTGATGGTGTCCTATGGAATTAAACCATTAACCTGATAACCCCCTTCGGTTTACCCCCACACATCACCAGCTGACTTTGCGTTCTCATTGAGCGCGAATATGGCCGTGCGCTATAAATCCTTTTCATGACCCTTTAGAAGATAAACCACTAATCTTCACTTGAGGCGGCACCACCCCTAGATCATATAGGCGAAGTTTTACATCATCCATGTTGCTTGGATGCCTCCAAAACTTTGTTAAGAGCATAAGCTCACCCTTGTTCTCGGCAACGACGTACTATCATACCTCACATGGATCTATCAAATTTGATAGTACCTTCTATCATTAAGTGACTTCGTTTTTACCCATTAAACTTGAGAAATAGGAGCACTAAGTTCAAGTTGGGTTTCCATCACTAACGATTCTATTGTGGTTTTAGACCCATGTCTCTCGTGGTGTTCACAACCAAATCTCTCGTCAGAGGTTTAGTAAACGGATCTGCCAAGTTCCTACTCGTCTTGACATAGACAACCTTGATGGTACCACTTTCAAGCAGTTGTCTCACATAATTGTGCCGAAGAACTATGTGTCTCCCATTATGCACTGCGTTGTATACTTTGGATAGTGTGGCCTCACTATCACAATACATGGGAATGGACGGCATTGGAACATCCCACAGACGAATGTCAGTAAGTAGATCTCTAATCCACATCGCTTCCTTACCAGCCGCAGCTAGTGCTATGAACTCAGCTTCCATAGTTGAGTGGGCAATACACGTCTGTTTCTTGCTCGCCCAAGAAATTGATCCTCCTGATAGAGTGTAAATCCACACACTTGTAGATTTTGAATCACTGGTGTGATCAATCCAGCTTGCATCAGAATAACCTTCGAGTATCCTGGAAGAAGAAGTGTATGTCAGTTCTAAGTTACTGGTCCTTTTCAGGTATCCAAGTACGCTACCCACTGCCTTCCAGTGTTCTGTCCCTAGATTGACAGTATACTGACTCAGTTTGCTTACAGCAAAAGCAACGTCAGGACGGGTGCAATGCGTTGCATACATCATACTTCCAATAGCATTCGCATACTCCAGTTGAGCCACTGCTCTTCCAGAGTTCACTTTAAGTTTCACACTTGGATCAAATGGGGTATTAAACTCTTTAATATTTAAGTGCTGAAACTTAGTCAGAATTTTCTCTATGTAATGAGATTGACTTAGAGAAATCTGACTTCCAGTTCTTTTTACCTTGATCCCAAGAATGGTATCAACTTCTCCTAGATCTTTCATCTTAAAGTTCGAGGACAAATATTTCTTAGTTTCAGAAATACCTTCAAGGTGAGTGCCAATGATTAGCATATCATCAACATAGAGACAAATCACGACTGTATAACCGGGTTCGCATTTAGTATAAATACATCTGTCAGCACTATTGTGTCGAAACCCGAAAGAAGTCACAGTGGTATCAAATCTCTCATGCCAATGTTTAGGAGCTTGCTTCAAACCATATAGAGATTTAATAAGTCTACACACTTTGTTCTCTTGTCTGGGCATCACAAACCCTTCTGGTTGCTCCAAATAAATCTACTTATTTAGATACCCATTTAGAAATGCAGTCTTTACATCCATTTGATGGATGTACAACCCTTTCAAAGCAGACACCGCTATTAGAGTTCTAATAGAACTAATTCTAGCCACAGGTGCATAGGTATCAAAATAGTCGATCCCTTATCTCCGCCTATACCCTTTAGCAACTAATCTCGCTTTATAGGCAGTGGATCCATCTGGATGATACTTCCTTTTGAAAATCCATTTGGATCCAATAGGTTTCTTTCCCTTGGGTAGATCAGCTAACTCCCAAGTTCCATTTCCCATAATGGAATCCATTTCATCATTGACTGCCTCCTTCCACAAAGGAGCATCTCTTGATGGCATTGCTTCGCTGAAAGTTTTAGGATCATCATCCAAATTTACAGCGAAAATGACCTCTATCGTCACTTTCTTTTGAGTTCCCTCAACCAGGTAAGAAAAGAAATCATCTCCATAACTTTTCTCTTTTCTAACTCTAGTACTTTTTCTTGGTTCTTCAACTATCGGTGAAGGTTGGACTCCTTTTTTAGAAGTACTAGAAGCTGTGGTGTAATTTGAGTTTTCATCATCTCTAGAAAACTTGTTCTCAAAGAATTCCACATCTCTGGATTCTACAACTATACCTAATTCGTCATCCAATAATCGGTAAGACTTACTATGCGAAGCATATCCAATGAATACACTCTTGAAAGCTCGTTCTCCCAGTTTGAGTGTCTTGGGATCAGGTACGTGATAGTAGGTAAGACAACCCAAACCCTCAAATGCTCTAGGTTTGGTTTTCTTCCTTTCCACAACTCATATGGGCTCGTAGGTATCACACGACTAGTGATCCAATTGTGAACATAACATGCGGTTAACAAAGCTTCCCACCACATATTACGAGGTAGACCCGATTGATTTAACACACAGTTAACCATCTCTACAAAGTTTCGGTTCTTTCTCTCAGCCAAACCATTTTGTTGGGGAGTATATGGTGCAGTTCTCTCATGTATGATGCCTTCCTTTTCGCAGAATGCATCAAACTTTCGTATAAAGTATTCTCCGCCTTTGTCCGAGCGAAGAATTTTGATGCGTTTCTCTCGTTGTTTTTCAACCTCAGCCTTATATATTTTAAATGCCTCAAAAACTTCATCTTTTGAATGAAACAAATAAACATATAAGTATCAGCTCGAGTCATCGTAGAAAGTGATAAAGTATCTCTTACCCCCACGAGTAAGACCTCCATTCAGTTCACAAATATCTGAATGAATTAGTTCTAGTAGTAATGTATTACGTTTATGGACACTTGGAAAAGGTTTCTTTGTGAATTTTGATTTCACACAAGTTTCGCATTTTTCAAAGTCTTTATCTTTTAATTTTAATAAACCTTTAGTTTGCATTTTTCAATGTTTTTAATATTTGTATGAGCTAAACGTTTATGCCATAAAGAAATTGAACAAGCGATATAATCAGAAGACATAATTTCATTCAATTCAAAACCAATTGCATTACATTCACCAAAACTAGTACTATCACTACCACTATCACTTTCATTCCCAAACCCATCAATCACAGAAACGCCCCTTCATCCGAGTCTACTTCTTCATCAATCCCATCTTCAGCTAAGTGAAGACGATACATTCCACCCGTGTTCTTTGCTTGACCCACATAGATGTCATTTAGAGAAAACTTCACACGAAGATTCTTGAGAACCAGCTTGTAACCATTCCTATCGAACTTATCAGCAGAAACAAGACCCTTGGTGATACCAGGAACATGCAACACGTCCTGAAGGGTAACCACTTGACCATCTTTAAAGTTTAGTCGCACTGTGCCTTTACCACGAACTTCTACACGATGTCCATCAGCACATACCACCACTGTTCCTTGAGGAACATGACCATAAGTAAGAAACGAGCCACGATTCCCACAAACATAAACAGTGGCTCCAGAATCCAAAAACCATCCTCTACATGCCACAATACGTGTATATTGAGAAAGCATGTTAACCTCTCCAAGACCCACATTGGCCACTAGATTGGTGACTTTCTCAACATCAATAGCACTTGTAGAACCAACCGTAGATCCAGATTTCCTTTGAGAGCACTCTCGTGCATAATGCCCGGTTTCTCCACAAACATGACATTTACCAGACCTCTTTGGTTGATGGTTGTTAGTGTGTTGTGACCTCTTGAATTCCTTTTTCTTTGGTGCTTTAAACTTCTTATCCTTTGATGCCCCTTTTCCCTTTTGACCAAATCCTCCAGCAACATGATTCACACTAGATCCGACTTTACTTCTTTTGTCCTTGTTGCGCGTTTCCTCCTCAATTCGGAGGTGCTTCAACAGTTCATCCAAAGAGTAGTCCTCAGACTTGTGCATCATTCTCTTTGAGAAATCTTTCCAATTAGGAGGCAGTTTTGCAATAATGACCCCTACTTGAAATATTTCTGGCAGCGGAATAGAAAGTGCGGTCAATTTGTTAACAAGAACTTGAAGTTCATGCACTTGCTCCAGGATTGACTTGTCATCGACCATTTGAAAGTCTAAGTACTTGGAAATAAGGTATTTGTTAGTACCTTCTTCATGAGCCTTGTACTTATCTTCCAAAGCTTTCCACAATTCTCTAGCACTTTTTACCGGCGCGTACAAGTCATAGAGACGATCCGAAAGAGAATTTTTGATGTGGCCAAGACAAAGATCTTCAGCTTCCTTACGGACAAGTCTTTGCTTTGCCAAATCTTGATTCGGGAACTCTCTTGCCTCAAGAGGAGGGTCTTCAGGGATTTCAGGCAAGTCTGGATCAAGGATATAGTAGAGTTTCAGCACAACTAGCATGAACATAACCTTGTCCGCCCAACGGGTATAGTTCTGACCATCGAATCTGTCCAACTTGACAAACTCTTGATTCATGAATCTCAGATTGGCTGTTGGTAGTTCAGAGTCCATTAGTACTGTTGATTAAACACAAATAAAATCCTTTAAGATTGTTGAAAAATATTTCAATCAAACAGTAAATTAATTCAAACTTTATTAATTACCGAGTTATCAGCCAAACCAGTTTGTTCCAACTTGAGCAAACTGGCAATTAAGAAAGAAGATCCTTGAACTGCACAGACGATTCCTATCCTTAAAGAATTTACGCGCTCGTATTGCTGTGAGCTACGGCATAAACTCCCAGGATTTAATGTAGAACTGATATGGTATTCCAACAGCAATGGAAACCAGAAAAACGCAGAAGTTGGAGAAGAAACTGAAGGCTGCGAAATTGTGTATTGAATGGGTAGTAGGAGGCTTTTATTTATAGGTTGTGATCACACCAAAGAATGAGAAAAATGGGGAGTGGGATAACCATCCAAATTATGTTGCTGGAGATATCCCATACGAATTTGAATTACTAGAGATAATGAGATAACCCCCACTGTTTCGAATTCACCTCTATCTCCTTATCTCATTCGATCCACAGATCTGACACACCTGAACCGGACCCTAGCTAAAAATAAAAGCTCCTCGCGATGATGCGTACGTGCGAAGTACAAAGTGCGCCTCAAACGCGACCATTCGCGAGCTCGCGGCTCGACTCGGCTTGGCGCGCGTGTGGGCTTTATCCACTTCTCAACCCATCTAACACTTTGGTGGCCTATAAGGAGTAATCCCTTATAAACCACTCAAACTTCACTCCCCCCACCAATGTGGGATGGAGGAAACATACCAACTTGTATGTTTACCTTCAATATTTCCAACAAATATGAATATATTTTTAGTATGTGGTTGTTATTCATAGGTATTTGAGCAGTTTTTATTTTGTTTATTTTTAGTTGTTCTCCCCCCTTCACTCTAGCTATTATGGATCCATATTTTGTTAAAGAACATACAATTTTATGTTACCAGAGATTATGCTATGTGATGAAACAGTTGTTAACCGGGTAGGTTAATTCACTGGTCTCGTCAAGTAGGGTTAATCCCTTCTTTCCGAGGATCGGTGACTGGATCGTCCGCTAACCTGTCTCCTGCACAAGGAAACACACCGTGACTCGTAACAAAGGAGGATGGGGTGGGGGTGCTCCTTGTTACCACTCTCCCGCGTGAGAATCAGTACTTGCTTGAGAGCAAAGTGTGTGTTTGTAGTAAGTGTGAGAGAGAGCAGATAAGCGATACCTCAAACCTCGTCCGGGATGGGTATTTATAGCCGAGGAGTGAAGGAGGGTAATTGAGTGGCTATACTGACAGCGCACAGCCCTTTGCAGGTGTGTCAGGAGCGCCAGCCATAGAAGTATGCCACGTTCTGCTGCGGCTGTCAGTCTGTGTGCCACTTTTTACATACGTGTGGCTGGGCAGCTGACTGTTGTCAGTGCCGCTTGCTGGTTTGGACACTTAAGTCAAAGTGTCAGCTCCACTTGCCGCCGACGATAGGATGCGGTGCTTGGCCGCATCGCTACGTGCGGCATCCGCGGTTGTACGCATCCCTTGTCGTGACGAAAACAGCCGTTTTCATACACAAGGTAAGTCTTCTCATCACTAGACCGATTGGACTAGTCAACCGCGTTTGCGCGTGCCCGCACGGACGCATATAAGTTCTTGTTGATGGGAGAATTCGAGCTGGGTGATGGTCACTCGCGTTTGTCTTGGCGCGAGATTTGGTACCATACCCCTTTACTATGAAATTGGTATGTACAATGTACGCTTGGTAATGCGATTGGTTATTTGAAATATTTATGTAGCTTTAAGGGTTAGATAAAATACACAGTCTCTTAAAAACATGAAGTCGTAGGAAGAGTATCAAACGAACTCCGATTGACCTCATTTAAGCGGCATCGAGACCGTTTCATTGAACTCTACGACATGCGATTTTAGATTTTCGCTTTTGAATTTTTAGCTTGTAGATTTTAAATTTTTTGTTTAGATTATTGTGTCTTTTTATTTAGCATTGTGTCTTTTCCATGTTTACATCATTGTGTCTTTTTTGTGACTCATTATGTATTTTTTCCTATTTGCACGAGCCGCAAAAAACACAATAACACAAATTTAGAAAAAAACACAATGCTATATAAAAAAGCAGTGATATAAACAACAATTCTAAAATCTACAAGTTATCAATCCAAAAATGAAAACCTAAAATCTCATATCGTAGAGTTCTTTGAGATAGTTCAAATACCACTTAAATGATATCAATCAGAGTCGGTTTGATACCCTTCTTACGGCTTCTTATTTTTACAGTAGTTGTCAAATAAAAACGTATTATATTTGACCCCGCTTAGTTTTGAGCAAAATGTATGTGGAAACGTGGAACATCTAGAAAAGTACATAAAATAAGCACGGAAACGTTTATTTTTGAGTTGATATGTATATAAAAATACGCACGTAGACAAATAGTTTTTTAAGTAAAAGTGCGAAAAGGGGTAAACTCTAATTTAGAAACTCGAGGGGATATAAAAAGAGATTTTACGAAAAATTAATGAACATAAATTATTGACGAAAAATTAAATTAGTAAAAAACTTAACAGATTAAAAAAGTATATTGTATATGGTACAAAAGTAAAAGTAAAATTGAAATATTAGAAACCAGAGGGGTTAGTGTGTATAGCTTGTAAAATGAAGCAGGGGCTACAACTACTAATTCGTAAAGTTGAGGGTGGATTTGTGGTTGTGTAAAAAAGTAGAGATGAATTTGTCAAAGTATAAAAAGGGTGGATCATATCAAATCTTTTTATCTCATAAAAGAGTTCAGGAAAAGGAATGAAAAACTTGAACCCACTTCCTATAATGATGAACTAGATGTAAAACCCGTGTGAAAACTCGAGTGATTTTTAGAAAATTTACATACCACATTTTATTAAACGAAGAATGACTATAGATTTTTTAAGGTTTAATTAAAAATAGATTATAAAAAATGGAACATCTTTTAAATAACAAATAAATAACAATCGAGCACACATTGTTCTATATTCCGTGATCGTAAATCTTGAAACATCTATTGTATAAATTAAGAATTAAATTCAAAATTATCAAACCATTTCATTATTATTAAATAGGTTATCTAACATGAGGCTGTTATTGTGCAAATCACTACGATATAAACCAAAGAAACAAATCCAATACAAAACTACAGAGTTTGGGTAAAAACTATTTAACTCTTATTTAATTATAACAACACAAATATTTATCTTTTTGCTAATCTCAAATATAAAGAATAAGTTCTTAATTTCAAATGTTATTGGTTTAAGTCTTAACTGAATTAATAATTAATAATGTTATTTTTTCAAATCAAACCACAGATTGATTAGTATTCAACTTATTGAAGTTGAGTTGTTTAATTCACATGACCTCAAGAGCATCCATGGACCTAATATCATGAAATGAACCCAAAAGATCAAATTATCAAGATACCTGCAAATTTTGAGTTTCAACATAATCAAATGATCCAGATCCCAAATACTATCTACAAAACCATAACAGTTGAAATAACTTGCAATGAGGTAACATTAGGCATAGCGCCGTTGCGGCAATTGAGCCAGTCCCACAACTACAGTGTTGGAAGGCACAGGTCGCCACTCCATGAATATTTATAATCAATTTCAGAATGTCAAAATCTGAGTCTTGGTCAGTTTAGAGATCACTTCTCATGCTTGTCCAGCCCTCCTGATGCATCTGTCCATTACAAATGATATTTGTGTTAACATATGATTACACGACCCATCTCCCCCGTATTTAGCTTAACCCATTAGAGATGTAACATAACCAAAGTCCCAAAACAAACCATTTGCATTTAAACGGGTCAAAATTGCACTCTAAAATAAAATGGTTATACACCCAAAATCGACTTTTGACTATTTCTATCCGTTTTCTTTTAAACTAAAGTTATATCTGACCTTTTATATAATATATATATATATAACTTGAATGAACTATCCATAAAAAGTTGGATCAAAACCGCCACCCCTAACATAAGCAGATGATAAAAATGAAGGAACAAAAGGCAGGAAATTAAACGAACGAAGATTAAGAAAGCACACATACTTGAACGTTTTGTTGAGCAACCATTTCCATTAATAGAATATAAACTCGGTCTTCGTTCTTGGCCTAGTGATAAAAGCTCTTGCACTCTTTCTAGCCAATCAAAATTCAACCTTCTGGCAAAGTCCTCTACTTCCCTGAATCTTGCAACTTCAAAAGCTCACTGGTATTGGGTAGACAATGAGCTTTAACCCTATCATCACAGGTTACAGAACTAATACCATTCGAATCTTAAAACACCGAACAAACGTCTGAATAATTAATAAACTTGTTCATCTCGCATATGACTTTATCGTTGCAAATTCAGGTTATGAACCTTGGCGCCATTGCTTGGAGAAGAACGAGTGTTTGAATTAGTGCATACAGGAGGAGCGTTTCTTTGTTGGTCCTTGTACAATTTTTATTTTTGTTCTTTGCTGTTTTTACTTCCTTAGAATTTGCAAAAAAAGAACCAATAATAATAACCATGTTAATATGGACTTGTGTATATGTGTGTGCACGCTGGACAAGTATGCATTCAGGTCAGATAGAGGTACCTCCATTTTCTTCATTGATAAATGACAAGAGTTCATCCACTAACGATCATCTACATGCTTTGCTGCTTCAACTTCAACGTTATGAAAACCCAACTATCATCAAATTCAATAAGGACATGCGACAAAATGGGCAACAAAAATTACCTTGAGTTTCTCTTTTTCTTTTAGTTCTTTCCTCTTTCTTGCGTAAAGTCTATTCAATATCCTATACGCAGATCATCAGTTATATTTTTCAAAGTCTTCAGCTTTTCTTCCTGTAACAATTAAAATATATTATATTACTAAACAGACACAAATCCTTGTATATATAGATATGTGTGTATATGCATGCATAAAGCACCTCTGTTTGATAATTCTTGCAAGTGCCTTACTCGTAAGATCAACTAACGGCTTTAATTGCAGATCGTCAGCAATAGAAGTTAGATCACACAACCTATTTGTGTCCATACGGATCAACTTTGCATCAAATGATTTGAGCTCCTATAAATAACCCTTTTTTCATTTATCAAATAAACTTTTTTATGGAATCACTATATTATTTTATTACATACCTTGTTAAAGCGGCCTGGGACTTGATGAAATCGACAATAATCAAATATTAAACATTATGTAACGGGATTGACTCGTGCTGGAAGAGAAATTGGATATGCTTTTTAAGAACCCATGTCTGCATGTATCACAACTAGCCATATATATGACTTCATCATCTAAAATATAAATCGATCCATCAGCAGTTTGAAGCCATATATACACATTATACAATTTGAGGCCGACTAATCTTGTAACTAGTCATGAAAAAACTAAAAATATCAGAACTTCCTCTATTTACCTCCATAAAAAATGAAAATAAAAACCCAAACCAATCAATTAATGACAAAATACTTTGAACCTAGATCTGGATTTGCAGCTGTTGCTTCATGTTATTCTAAACAATAAGAGACTTCCATGGATTCAGAAATAAACCCATCAATTAAAATAATGGGAAATTAGTTGAAAGTTAATCCTAAAACTTGTATGAGTTGAAAGTTGAAGGGCTAAAGTGAAAGATTGATATAATTAGTTTTTATTAAAGTTTGGTAATTTTAGGTAAGTCTTGGAGAGAAAGTTTAGTAATTGGTTTAGGAAATGTTTAATATCTTGGAGAGCAAGTGTGCTTTAACTATAAATAGGGGTCTAGGTTAATGTTTTTAATTGTCCCTTTTTCTTTGTAAGTTCGTATGTTCCTTTGAATGAATAGAAAGAGTCGCGGGTTTGTCCCCCCAGTATCTCGTGTTCGTGTTTGTTGATACGATTGTTTGAACCGTCTGGGCCAACAATTGGTATCAGAGCTTTGGCTCGTTGTACACACGGTTCGTACTGAAGAAACGATTTGCTGAAAAGGTTGATAGCCCATTATGATCTTCGCTTTTTCCTCTTCGTTTGTGTTTGACAATAAATTTGTTCTTGCTGTTGCGTTGACCAAAAAGGTGCAGTCCTTGACTTTTTGTTTTGTGCTGATCATAAAATATCTCTCTTATTTGCTCTAAGAGCTTACATCGACTAAAAAAAGAAAATATCTTCTTTGTTTGTTTGGGAGTTGTGTCAACAGAAAGCAATTATAGTCATCGATTTGCAAAAGTCATGAATTAATATGTTTTGTATGAAAGATTGTTTTGCCAATGATCCTATGGCCCAGTGGTGGGTAGGCCAGATTTCTCGTGAGAGAGTCTGGTTCGATCCCCACTTGGCACATATAGGTGAGGTCAGGGGGTTTTACATTGCCACTTGTTGCGTGGTTTCCTCCTGGAACGGGCCGGATGAGAATTAAATGCCTATGATACCATTCGCGTGGCTTAATGTCCCGGATGGTTTGAGGGCCAAGGTGTACCTCGCCCTAAATGGAGGGTCCCTTGGTTTCGAACCCGGGGTCGCTTCTTGACCTTACTGAAGTTGGAGCGAAAGCCCAACCAGCTGGTCTGTTACCGTTCAAAAAAAATGAAAGATTGTTTTGAATAAAGAATAAATTAATTTTCTAAAAGAATTAATTTGTTCAAATTAATTGATCAAAGAAAAGAAGCAAGTTTTAGAGTTTGAATAGACGGTTCAGGTTCAAGATTGTGAATAACAAAGAAGATACAAAGCAGGTTTGTTTCTTTAATCATAAGAAAAACAAATTTGTGTTTAGCAAGATTGTTTTCGAGTAATCAAGAATGTTGTTCTTGATGGTTTAAAGAAAGTAAGCAAGTAGGAAAGTAAATGAGAGCGTTCTTAAAGAAAGAAAGAAAGAGAAGAGAAGTTTGTAGTGTTTGGTTATTTATTAGAGATTGGTTTTGGGATCGGGAATCAATTCTAACTGAAAAATAACAAACCGGAAAAGAAAGTAAGGATAAGAAAGGCACGATGGTGACTGCGGGACTTCCAGTATTGACGAAATCGAACTATAAAGAATGGTCGATCAACATGGAGGGATTTCTGAAAGACTATGGCTTTTGGGACGTTATTGAACCTACAGTCGGCGTAGTTGTAGATGAAAGGAAGATGTACACTGCATTGGGGTACATATGTCAAACCTTGCCGGACGACATCTTGGTACAAGTTGGCATACTCATGAATGCTAAGGAAGTATGGCGTGCCTTGAAGATTCGATTTCTTGGAATCGATCATGTACGAAAAGAAGAACAGAAAAAAGCAGCTCAAGAAGCCGCTGAGAAAGAAAGATTGGATAAGATCGCTGATAAAGAAAGATTGAATGCGATTGTTCAAGAAGAGCAAGCTTGTAAGAAAGAAGCTCAGGAAGCTGTAGAGAAAGAAGAAGCGTTCCAAGCTATTTTGGAAAGTGAAGAAAACGAAAGATTGAATAAAGAAAAGAAAAGACTTGCTTTGGAAGAAGAAGAGAAAAGTGTGAATCTTCAAGTATGTTTTCCTGACTCAAACAACCTTGAAGTTAAAGAAATTGTTAAGATCAGTGAGCAGAAACGAAGCAAGGAACCTGATCATGATGATGAGAGAAAAGATCTAGTACCGTATGAAAGAAAGGATGCAGCTAACAAATCTGCACATTTAGAACCGTATGTCAAAGTTAACGATCGAGAATCTGTTGAAGAAAAACCAGAACCGAATGAAAAGTTAAGAGGAATAGTCAGAAAGAAAAGCCCAACAGTGTTTGATAAAGAAAGAAAAGCTAATCCAACTGCAAGTTTTGGGTCCAAGTCGAATGGCCAAGAATGTTTGGATAAGCAAAGAAAGAAAAGAAAAGTGAGGAAAAATAACTTGTCAATTGAACAAGTGATGCAACAAATATGTGAAGATAGAAAAGTTCAAGAAAAGAAAATGTTTAATAAAGTAGGATCTAAGATGAATGTGGAAGGTTTGAATGATGAGCGTGAAGAACCTGTTAAACAGGTTTGTTACAAACAAATGAAAAGAAAGAATAAAGGTGAACCAATGATTGAAATTGAAGAGTTGAGAATGTTGTTAGGGATTCAAGACCTTGGCGGTACAAAGTCAAGAAAGTTCGAGTCGGGTTTTTGGATTAAGGGGGAATGTTGAAAGTTAATCCTAAAACTTGTATGAGTTGAAAGTTGAAGGGCTAAAGTGAAAGATTGATATAATTAGTTTTTATTAAAGTTTGGTAATTTTAGGTAAGTCTTGGAGAGAAAGTTTAGTAATTGGTTTAGAAAAGGTTTAATATCTTGGAGAGCAAGTGTACTTTAACTATAAATAGGGGTCTAGGTTAATGTTTTTAATTGTCCCTTTTTCTTTGTAAGTTCGTATGTTCCTTTGAATGAATAGAAAGAGTCGCGGGTTTGTCCCCCCAATATCTCGTGTTCGTGTTTGTTGATACGATTGTTTGAATCGTCTGGGCCAACAAATTTTTTCAATAACCATAGTAAAGAACAATTAATACCTGATTATCATGATTGTCTTCAAACACGATCGAATTTAGGGTTTCTATAAAAAATGTTTGATTGATATATACGTGGATATAGAAGATGCGTAAGAACCTTAAAAAAATATAAATACATAAGCTCACAAAAGGTATGCCTTTTGTCAAGATGTTAAACTAAAGTCAATCTTCATAGACTCAATTGATACAGAGTCGAATAAACCTTAATTTTCAATTCCAAACCCTTGAAAAAACAAAACTTTAGATTTTAATTTAAAACCCCAGTTTTAAAAGTTTTCTCAACATAAGAATGCTTCAATCAAGAACATGTATAAATTTATCATACTTGAAAAGAAAACGGGTTAAATGGGTCAAAAGATGTGTATTTCTTATGCACAAAGGTTTTTTGTGAATTATTATATTAAAAAAGAATATTACTAATACATATAAATATTTATAGGCACATCTAAGGCACCATATAAAGATTGATTGTGATCTAATTGTTAACCACAAAATTAGAAGACCATCTGATCCATTCACATATTAGCTATAGAGGCGTCATTTCAGGTTGTTAAAAAATCACAAAAAAGCGAAAAATATTAGGTAAAAACTAAAAAGAGACATGTCAATGGGTAGCATGCGACAATACTATAGGAAGTCCTTGTTATAGCACCTAAACAATACTATCATTCTCAATAATTTTAGGGTCATGCTATTCACACACGGCCAAAATTATTTTCACACCTCAAAGCGCCGCGCTTTGGCCATAGCGCGGCGCTATGCTCGACAAAAGGTGACTTGATTGACATTTGAGACATGCGTTACTGTTTGAGAGACATAAAGCTGATTACCAGGTTTGTCTTTAACCCTAAGCGCCGCGCTTTGGCCATAGCGCGGCGCTTCGACACCAAATTTTCACTTATAAAGACAAGACAGTTAGCGTTCGAGACATCAAGCACTGAATATTGAATAGGGTCTATTGAATATGTTGTTTACAAACATACGGGGGTTTTGTTGTTTGTCGATTTCCAAATTACTTGTGTTTCTTCAAAATAACGCGCGGTTTTGCTGTATTAGTTACGTGTTTTGAAAAAACGATGTCGTGGTTAAGCAACTATCTTTTCGGTCCATATTCTGACGAGTCAGTTGTTCCTGATTCTTACGAGGGGACCGCTATTTCTGACTCGTATGAGAAACCGGTCTCGTCCAACTTGAAGGAGGCAGAGGTTGTATCTGGCATTCGTTATCGTGATAACACGGTGACACTGGATTTGAATACCCCTGTGGAGGACCCTTACGCACAACAAGGTTATTCGAATTTCGGTTACGGTGGCGAGCACAACTTTGTACAGCAGGAGTGTTATCCAAATCACAGTTACGGTTGTCAACAGAGCTTTGAACATCAAGTCTATTCGGACATCGGTAACGATGGTGAGCCGGAGAATGTGTCTGTTGACGAGGAAGGGTGTTACCCGGTTACATTTTCGTTTGATACAACGCAGACCTTTTCGTCACGTAAAGAGTTGGTGCGTTGGGTACAAGACACGGCAAAAGACAATGGTTACCTCATTGTGATTAAGAGGTCGAATAAAAGAGGAGAGAATTACAAGATTTGGTTTCAATGTACTTTTGGTGGGGAGCATAAGAGTATAGCTACACAGAGGAAAACGGGTAGCAAGAAAATAGGCTGCCCGTTCGAGATGATCGGGTTTTCGGAATCATCCGGAAGTGTTTGGAGGATCGAGGTGACGAAGGCGAAGCATAACCACACTCCTATTGAAAACTTAGAGGGTCACGCGTATGCGAGAAGGCTTTCTTCGGAGGATACAAAACTGGTTAAGGAGCTGGCAGAGCAACATATTCTCAACCAAAGTATCTGGCGAACGCTGACGAAAAACAATCCGGCTAGAAAGCTTATTCCGAAAGATATACACAACGCTGTTCAGAAGATCAACGCCGGAAAAAATGTCGGTAAGTCTCCGATGCAAAAACTTGAAAACATTCTTCTCGAAAAAAATTACACTTATTACATGCGCACGAATGAGATATCGAACACAGTTGAAGATGTCTTCTTTGTTCACGAAAAATCATTCACTATGTGGTGTGCCTTCCCGTATGTGCTAATGATTGACGCCACCTACAAAACGAACATGTACAACCTGCCATTTGTTCAGGTCGTAGGCATGACGTCGACAAACAAATCGTTTACGGCTGCTTGTGCGATAATTTCCGCTGAGAAGTTAGAGAACTACCTATGGGTGTTGCAGAGGATCAAGTCTATGCTGGTAGGATGTATGGAACCGCGCGTGATTTTAACACACAGGGAATTTGCGCTAATTAACGCGTGTGAACAAGTTTTCCCAAAAGCACATAAGTATCTTTGTCGGTTCCATATTCAACAAAATATTAATAAGAACAGCAAGAAGAAATTCTCTGACAAGCAGTGGAAAGAATTCGTACGTACATTTTGGACATTGTGCGAGTCTACGACCGAGGAAATATACAGGTATAACTTGGAAAACCTTGAAGCACAGCTGAAAGAAGATGGTCGTGAACGTGAGTATTTCTTACATAATTATGTTCAAATTTTATATAATAACAAAAACTGACTATTTACGTTTTTTAATTTCAGAGGTTTTTGATTATTTGATGAAATCCTGGTTGGATCCGTACCGTGAAAAGTTTATATCTTGCTGGATTAACAAACCGCTCAACCTACACCCTTATTTCCCGATGATCAAGCTCGGTCCTAAGACGGATATAGCGATCCGCAACTACGCATCTCAGATTCCCAAAGTGATCCATCCATACATCGTGCGAATAAAGGACGTGAAACCAGATGGTCATTGTGGGTTTCGATCGGTGGCTGTTGGGTTAGGAGTGAAACAAAATACGTATTTGATGATCCGAAACAACTTAAAATGGAGTTACGTAATAACGAATCGCTTTGGAGGCAGTTTTTCGATCCGGAAAACATAGGACATTATGATGCGCTGGTTAAACGGATAGATTTCAAGGGGGTGGGACGAGCAGGTATCGAAAATTACATGACGATGCCTGAGATGGGGTTTCTTATTGCCCAACGATACGGTGTGATTGTTCATACCTTCGACATTCGTGGGAACGATACAATTTTCCCTCTGCTGGGCGGGCCAAACGAAGCTGAGCAACCTCACCTGGTGGTTGCGGTTGTGTTCGTCGACGATGGGCATTTCATACATGTAGAGCTTGGAGGATGTTATCCAATGCCTCCCCCAAACCTACTCTGGACAGCGAACAGAACAGAGCGCGCAGCAGCCTGGCATACATTATACAAGGATCAGATCAACGCGTACGAAATGCTTACGTATCGTCCCCCTGACCTTAATGTAACCCCATATGTTGAAGATGTATCTTAAATGTGTTTAATAATAATCACGTTTGTGTTTGTTCAATATATGCGTTACATCACGTTAAAAACCGAATGTCACCGACACGACCCAATCAGATTAAATACGCACTTGTACGACCAAAAATGACAATATACATCATAATACTACAATTAATGAAAAAATACGTCATGTACATGTACGGTAGGCGGCTGATACACATAACACTACTCATAGGAGTACTTGTGCTTTCAAACCAAAATGATACGATATAATGGAATAAGACATCACACGTAACCGATTTGATCCAGAACTTGCAATATAGTCCATATATATTAAAAAATGATGTATAATGGAAAAAGCATAAAATTTAGACTATTATCGACGCGTTTGTGAATTAAAAACCATTTTAAAAAAATTAAAAAAGGTCCAAAGGGCCCCGCTTTGACCTAAGAGGGGCGCTTTGCCCTTAAACAAGAACCGAAGCGCCGCGCTTTGGCCATAGCGGGGCGCTTCAGTCCATCGTTTAAGCTGAAGCGGGGCAGCTTCTCCCCCATTTCAACCACAAACACACACACAAAGGTGCGATTACACACACTTGAGCCGGAGATCTTCGTTTTCAAGCTTTCAACCGCTAAAAGGTAAGATCGAACACCCTTAATCGTTTTGGTTAAATGTACATGTTCAAATTTGTTTTGATTGGGCGGGTTTTGATGATCCGGCTGGGTCTGTTCTTTAAAATGAAGAACCAAAGCGCCGCGCCGAGGCCAAAGTGGGGCGCTTTGGTTCTTGTTTAATTTTTTTTTAATTATTTATTATTAGTTTAATATTATTTGTTTAATATTGTTTGTTTATTATTTAAATTGTTTAATAATATTATTTGTTTATTACTTTATATTTAATATTATTTGTTTATTTAATATTATTTGTTTATTTAAATTGTTTAATAATATTATTTGTTTATTATCTTTTATTTAAATTGTTTAATAATATTATTTGTTTATTTAAATTGTTTAATAATATTATTTGTTTATTATCTTTTATTTAAATTGTTTAATAATATTATTTGTTTATTTAATATTATTTGTTTATTTAAATTGTTTAATAATATTATTTGTTTATTATCTTTTATTTAAATTGTTTAATAATATTATTTGTTTGTTATCTTTTATTTAATATTATTTGTTTATTATCTTTTATTTAATATTATTTGTTTAATAATATTATTTGTTTATTATCTTTTTTTAAATTGTTTAATAATATTATTTGTTTATTATCTTTTAAACGTGCAGGGATGGATTCCGATGACGAGATTGAGCATATGGACGCTGAGGGAGAGGTG
Organism: Helianthus tuberosus; assembly: GCA_030545235.1. Classification (NCBI taxonomy): domain Eukaryota; kingdom Viridiplantae; phylum Streptophyta; class Magnoliopsida; order Asterales; family Asteraceae; genus Helianthus; species Helianthus tuberosus. The sequence goes on along the minus strand of CM060364.1, from coordinate 155,344,531 downwards.
GACGCTGAGGGAGAGGTGGGAGATGTGGGAGAGGAGGGACAGGAGGCATGTCCGTACCTGCAGTTTCCGCAGGGGTCACGGGCGAGGAGGAGATGTGCTAGGTTGCGCACCATAGAGATTGGGGGGCATGTAGGGATAGACTGGGACCTGCTGGAGACCGTGGGAGAGGACGCGCGGACGCGTGATATAGTTGGACTAGATACTCCTTGGTCGCGCCTATTTCAGACAGCGATGGAGGACTCGTAACGTGAGCTTACGATCGAGTTTCTTTCTACGTTTACATACGCGCCACATCCGGTGGATTACGTGGAGGACCCGGATTTTCTAGTCCACGAGGTTACATTCCGTCTCGCCGGTCAGCAATTTGAGATGAGTGTGCGGGAGTTTGCTGTCCATACAGGTTTGTACACAGAGCCCGAGCTTGATACTGATTTATATACGCAGGGGGTTAGAGCGATGGACAGGCAGGCGCTTATTAGTTTCTGGAGGGCCATTTCCAGGGTTCCCTTTGGGAAATCCTGGCAAAAGGCCACCACCATTAGAGACCCCTTGTACCGATACCTGCACCATGTTATCGCGTTATCTATCGTGCCGCGGGGTACCAGCAGGGAGAAGGTCAACCTCAGTGACCTTTTCTTTGTATACTACCTACTTCGCGGCCAGACCTGCGATCTCGCAGGCTGCCTGGCAGATTACTTTGCCATAGCATACCACCGGCAGCTCCGCGGGAAGCTGCACGGTGGCTCATACATCACCGCCATTGCACGCTCGCTAGGGATCGTGCCCGAGAGTGATCCGGAGCTGTCCGCGCCGATCCCGTCGACTACGTTGGGCCGCGCGTCAGTATCTAGCATGCAGTTCACCCATACCTTTGATGTTGGTCTGAGGTTTAAGGGCCGTGACGGGCTGATTTGGCATCCGGAGGTGTTGCCGGAGGTCATCCCGGTTGTTATTGAGGTGAGGCGTGGAGTGTTAGCCCCTCCTCATGTTCAGGAGGCCGCTCGGCAGGCTCAGCTACAGGCTCTGGGCCTCGATCAGTACCCGGGCCAGCCTCAGGCTCAGGTTCAGCCTCAGCCTCAGGCTCAGGCTCAGCCTCAGCCTCAGGCTCAGGCTCAGCCTGTATTCGAGGATCCGGCTCAGGAGGAGAATGTCGAGGAGATCCCGGTACCACCAGTTCAGCCAGCTCCTGAGCCGCCACAGTACCCGCAACACGTTTACGCTGACATGCCTCCGGCAGCGCGTGAGGTGGCTCGGGACTTCGACCGGCGCCTCAGACGCCAGGGCGCACGCATTGACTGGATCGTCGAGACGCTCGTTGCTCTACGAGAGCTCGCTGGGTTGCCTCCACTTCCCCTCCCACCGTCCCCACCGCACGAGGATTAGTACCTTAGTTTGTTTGTTTAGTGTTTTGTTATGTATTATGTACTCAGTTGTACCTTTTTGTTTTGTATGTACAAACTGACATATATATATATATATATATATATATATATATATTGCAGTTAATCTTCTATTTACATCACGTTGGTTTTGGATTGTTTACGTTTAATTCTTATGGCTTTCTGTACATTTTATTTAACGTGTTCGTTTAATTTAACAAAATAAACTAGGTTAACAGTTTATAAAGACGCACTTATATTTTATACGTTCTATAAAAATAATGACGTAAAAAAACGTAATTATAAAACAACTATGAATTATATGTAATACTAATATTTTATAATAATAATAAAACTCAAATACAATTTTTTCCTCTAAAAAACACTACCAAACTAACCCACATCCCACCTATTTAAAAAAAAAAACAACACAAACTCATCTCCACTGGCCATTTGTCTTTTTGCACATCCAAAGCGCCGCGCTTAGGCCAAAGCGGGGCGCTTTGGGATATAAAAAAACAACACAAACTCATCTCCACTGGCCATTTGTCTTTTTGCACATCCAAAGCGCCGCGCTTAGGCCAAAGCGGGGCGCTTTGGGATATAGTCAACAGACAAGGTAGACCTTGTCTGTTGACTATATCCCAAAGCGCCCCGCTTTGGCCTAAGCGTGGCGCTTTGGATGTGCAAAAAGACAAATGGCGTGTGCGAAGAGACCAGACCTAATTTTATCATATTATAATGTATATAAAAAAGTGTCAACAACTAAGCTTTGATCAATTTACTTTCCAAAAAATCTTTTAACCTTTAAGGAAATACTATATCATGTCTTTTCATTTCCTTTGAAGATAATCTTGCAAATTCTTAACCCCAAATCTGAATTTAGATATGTTAATTTCTAATTTAGTTGTAGATAATCGATCAGTCATTCAAATTTGAAATGATCAAAAAGAAAAGGACGAGTCAATGATTTAAACCACAACAAATAACACAAATATCATTTATAACTAAAAAAATTATGTTTTCTCATCTTGAAAATCAAAATTGCCATGGTATTCTCTTAAAAATTGAAAGCATATATACGTTAGGCAAAAGAAAGGATTTGCAAAAGGGGCTAAAGTTTGGATTAGAAAGGGGAAACACGCTTGTGTAGATCTAACTGGAGTCCCCCCCTTGTCGGGCTCAAGGAAAAGGGTTTTGTCGTAGGGCAAGCGGTGCTCAAGGCAGAGGCGAGCAAAGTGGCAAAACATGAGAAAGCCTGCCGGGAGAATCAACATGTGTTTGTCCCGTTTGCGTTTGATACATTTGGTGGTCTCGCTCCTGACGCTGTGCGACTCTTAAATCGGGTTCAAAAAGTCGTTAATAGTAATTCTTCGTCGGTAAAGGTTTCAAACTTTGTATTTAGTAGAATTGGTTTTTCTATTCAAAAGGGGGTGGCGGCGCAACTTGTTGCCCGACTACCTGTCATTGCTTTGTAATTGCCATTTTTTCGTGTGGAATGATACTTGATTTTTGCCGAGAAAAAAAAAAAGAAGCTAAAGTTATGGAAAGAATGGTTTATTGTTAGAATTTTATTAAATTGTATTTAAAGAGGATACGTCTAGATTTTTTTCCCCTACTCTTTAGGGGTGAGCAAAAGGAAAAACCCGATCCGACCTGAGAACTGATCAAACATAAAATACAGAACCGATTTACTACCCTAAATATAGGGTCGCTTCCGGTCCATAGGTCCAAGTCGGGTTTCACCATGAAAAGAACCAAGAACCGACCCGACCCAATTTTATATGAAAAATTAGAACCGATCTAAATACCTAGGTACTTGGGTTCGGGTCGGGTATATTTTCGGTCTGGACCTAAACTTGCTCACCCCTAGACTCTTTCTAAAAGAAAATCATCATAAATTTTCTTCGTGTGTGCATATTTATTAAATTAGGTTAAGGTTTATCCAATTTCAAAGGTCATACTTTTCCATGTCTTTCCCTTTTGGACAAGGTATTTGAAGAAGTTACATTAAAGGGTCAACTTACAGCGCTTTCGTTTGCCCTTAAAGTCCACCCCATACCTTTTGCAGCTTTTCTACATTTATTTTTATATAAACTCACCAAATTTGCCTTCAAAAAAAAAAAAAAAAAAGTTAATAACACATAAAGGAAATTTTGTTAAAAAAAAAAGAAAAGAAATGAAAACTATATCAAATACAACGTTTACGGTAACGTTATTTATGCTTCTGTGTTTGTGGATCGAATTCAACACACACAAGTATGTTTTTCATATTCTTGTTCCTGATCAATATTATTATCATTTTAGTATATGTTTGGAAGATGGATATTATTATTGTTGGAAGAGAATCATGAGAAAACTAAATGTAAATAAAAAAACTAAAAAACTTCAAAAAATAAACCTTAAAACATATTAATTTTTTTTATTTTTTTATTAAAAATCAAGATTTTTAATATATAAAAAAACTTTAAAAAAAGTTAGTATTACACATGTGCACCTAGGGGTGAGCAAATAAACCGTCATAACCGATAACCGAACCATTACCGATATAACCGAACCATTACCGATATAACCGATAACCAATGATTATGGTTATGAAACTTCGTATAACCGCTTAATCGGTTATGGTTATGAAGATTTGGTTAACCGATATAACCGAAACCGAACCGAACTTGTAATGTTAAGTTTATATAATGGATTTATGTTTTACATAACCATATAGAGGGTTTTACTAAGATAAAAATATGTTAGTAACAAAATGATCTTGATGTAGATGTCATTTATTTTGATAAAGAATTAAGGTGTTATGACCATAATTTATTTTTTTGTTTGAGAATTAACTTATTAAAAAGAACCCCAAATTGGTAGTTTAACCAAAAAGTTTAGTCTTCGTTATCTTATAAAAAAGGCTCAAGCTAAGTTCAAATCGTGCACAACCATATTTATTTCAAACCTTGCTTGGTTACTTATCCGAAATTAACCAAAATCGAACCATAACCGACTTCATAACCAATTAACCGTAACCGAAGTTTGATTATGGTTACCAAAACTCTATAACTGAACTAGCGGTTATGGTTAATGGTAAAAACCGAAACAAACCGACCCATGCACACCCCCATGTGCACCATATGTATATGTTGCACATGCAATTTAGCCTTAGGTTTAGGTTTTGGGTTTAGTTAAGCTTTTGGGGTTAGGTTTTTGGTTTTTTAGGTTTAAGTGTTTTTTTTTTTTGAGGGTGAAGAGGGGGGTTAGGTTTTTCCATAGTGTTGCACATGTGTAATACTATTTTTTAGAGTAAATTACGTTTTTGGCCCCTGTGGTTATATCACTTTTACTATATTAGCCCAAAATAAGAATTTTTAACATATCTGCCACCATGGTTTCTATAACTAACCATTTTGGCCCCTAAGTATAGAGATCATGGGGGCCAAAATGGTTTGTTAGTTATAGAGACCATGTATGGTTAGACTTAGGGGCTAAAATGGTTAGTTATAGAGACAATGGGGGCAAATATGTTAAAAATTCTTATTTTGGGCTAATATAGTAAGAGTGATATAACCACAGGGGCCAAAAACGTAATTTAATCCTATTTTTTATCTTAAAAATGGTATATTTAAAGCTAAAAAATGCTATTTTTTGTATTAATTTTTTTTGTTTGTGTGTTTTTTAGTTTTCAGATGTATTTTCTCATGATCTATTTCCTATTATCATTTTAGTATATCTTTGGAAGAAGTTGTCCTGTAATACATCAAGATTTATTGTTTAGGGTATTTTGGTAGAATTGTATTAAGTTATAATAATATTAAAATTATATGTTTAAAAATATATATATTGTTTAGGGTATTTTGGTAAGTTATAATAATATTAAAATTAAATGTTTAAAAATATATATACTGTTTAGGGTATTTTGGTAGAAGGGGAAGGTTCAAATGAAAACCACTAGTTATTGTGAAAATTCGAAAACTAATTAAAAAAACCAAAAAAACATACCAATTTTTTTTTTTGCATACCAATTTTCGTCAGTTTTTATATATAAAAAAATTTCAAAATTTTTTTTGTAGTGCACGTGTGTAACACTACACATGTGTATGTGTACTACAAATTTTTTTTTTGAAAAAAAGTTTTTTTATATAAAAAACCTGCGATTTTTATAAAAAAAAAATTTTGGTGTGTTTTTTAGGGTTTTTTTAGTTAGTTTAGTTTTCGAGTTTTCACAATAAAAGTGGTTTTCATTTGAACCATCCCCTTTGGTAGAATTGTATTAAGTTATAATAATATTAAAATTAAATGTTTAATTTTTTTTTATTTTCAACAAATGAATTATACATCAATTATTTTCTTATCTTCGCCTTTGATTCTTTCAATTGCCCGTTTTTCTTCTGATTGGCATAATCAATCAAATTGCAACTACTAAATGACACGACCTTCTCTCACACCACCAACCATTTAAGTTGCATAGACTCTTATAATTAGTGATTTCACTTTCGTTAGACGTTTCAAGAAGATATGAGGTAAAAATATGAAAATTTAGGTTAAGTTAGATGTTTACGTGTGGTTTAGGTATTTGGTTTTTAAAGTAAATTACACATATGGTCACATGGTAAATAAAAAAATTCACATGTTGTCTTAACTTTTATAAAATTATTCATTTGGTCTCAATTGTTTACTCGTATGTCGATCTTTAAGTCTTTGGAATGGATGTTTGTTGAAAAAATGTTAACATCATATAAAATTACCTTTTACCCTATTACTTAAGTACACACACTTAATCACCAACTTTCCCCTTATTCCCTAAATTGACCCTTGTAACATCTCAAATTTTGGGTATTGAATTTGATGATTAAAGAGTAGTGATATTAATAATAGATGGTATCTTGATGCATTGAGTTGAGTTATATTCTTTACAATTGAAGTTGAGTTTTTTTTTTTTTTCCTTTTTCTTTTGAAAAGTAAACTTCATTAACAGAACTCCGGGCCAGAAAACAAACAAACAAAACCCTGTTACATATTTACAAAAGAACACCACTCCCCCCAATCTACATTTTTATATTTCGATCTATTCGAAAACCAAAGAAAACTCAACGCCTTAACCTCACTCAAAATACAGTCAATCTTAATCGGCTTATTTGAGAACTTAAAATTATTCCGGGCTCTCCAAATACTCCAGCATACAGTCATGATGATACCTTGCACCGCTTCCTTTTTCTTCTCCGACGCTCTAAGACTTGAGTAGAACCCGAGGAGATCCTTGAGCGAGAACGCAAAGATGCACGGGATCCTACACCACGAGCTGACCGCATTCCAAACGACTGAGGCGACGTAGCACGAAATGAAAACATGGTCAGCGGTTTCTTCACTCGAGTTGCACAGCGGACAGTTAGGGTCTTCAATGAAAATGTTCCTTTTCCTTAACGCCTCTCCGGTTGGGAGTTTATCCAGTTCCATACGCCAAATGTGGATGTTACACTTCGCAGGAAGCCATCTACACCAGCTCATGATGAAGGGAACATCAGCCGTAGACTCAGCGAATAGCAAGTTTTTAACATTCTTAACCGAGAACGAGCCCGCAGAACCCGAACTCCAGAACCACCTATCCTCACGGTCCGAGAGCTGAACACCATTCAACAATGTCGTAAGATGGACAAGATCATTCACCACCTCCGAGGATGAAGGAGCCGATTTCCACACCCAGTTCAGCACTGAATCAGATCCAAGACATGTAACCCGGCCCGCTATTTTGCATTTTTTGACAGATTCAAGTCGAAAAAGATCAGGATATCTGTTTTTTAGGGGCTCACTTATGATCCACGGGTCCAACCAAAACGAGATCTCTTTTCCATTTCCAACAATACCTTTGATATAGTTCCGCAACGGCACCCCCCGGCTCTAACATTAATGAACACCTTCGCAATATTGCTCCAAACGCCACTGAGAGCTTTCTTAAACGGGATACATTCCCACCCCACCCGGCTAGAATGAAGGGCCATAATAATTCTCTTCCACATATTGTCCTTTTCCGATTTAAAACGCCAACCCCATTTAGCAAGTAAAGATACATTCATTTCCTTTAGCTTGTTCAAACCTAAGCCACCCTCCTTTTTATGACGAGATACCCGGTCCCACGCAACCCAGTGCGTTTTTTTCTCTTCACTAGATCCTCCCCAAAGAAAATTCTTGATCATAGCTTATAAGTCGGCGATAACCTTCTTAGGAGCTTTATAGAGGGAAAAATAGAAAGTCGGGAGGCTTTCCAAAACCGACTTAATGATGACCACCCTACCCCCGATAGAAAGAAGATTAGACTTCCAATTAGCAAGTCGAGATCGAAACGATTCGAACACCGGTTGCCAATTGGAAATGCGATTCATGTTGGCACCCACATTTAAACCGAGGTATTTGAAAGGTAAGGAATCCGATTTGCATCCCGTCACCATCGCCAACTCGCTACATTCTTCCATACCAACTCCTATGCCATACAAGTTAGATTTGTCTAAGTTGATTTTAAGGCCCGAACATACATGAAAACACCTGAGAATTCTGACAACATTAGTGACTTCTTCTTTGGACCATTCACCCATAACAAGAGCGTCATCCGCATACAAGAGATGAGTAATACTTGGCCCGTCATTTGGGGTACAAATGCCTTTAATGATCCCCTCCTCCTTAGCACGATCAAACATGCACGAGAGGGCTTCCATAACGATCAAGAAAAGAAAAGGTGAGAGCGGATCGCCTTGTCTCATACCTTTCTCACACTTGAAAAGGAAGGTAGGGGCCCCGTTCACCAACACCGAAGAACTAGCCGATTTGAGAATGCCCGAGATCCAATTACACCAAGTATTAGGAAAACCCATTTGATGAAGAATATATAGTACAAAATTCCAACTCACATTGTCGTATGCCTTCTCAAAGTCTAACTTGAGGAAGAAAGCCTTTGATTTGTTTTTCTTGATCCAAGTCATAAGTTCGTTGATGATAAGAGGCCCGTCCAAAATGTATATACCGGGGAGGAACGCCGACTGAGAGTCCGAAATGACCCCATCCAAAACCATCCTTAGACGATTAGATGTGACCTTAGATATCACTTTGCTAATAACACCGACCAGATTAATAGGCCTATGGTTGTTGAGCGATACCGGATCTCTAACCTTGGGAACAAGAGTGATAAACGAGGACCCACTGCCTAAACTGATTTCACCACTGCTGTAGAACCAATCAAAAATTCTAGAAAAATCCTCTTCGAACAACTCCCAGAAGTGCTTAATAAACCTGAGGTTCATACCATCCGGACCCTGGGCCCGATCATCCCCGCACTAAAAAACGACTTTTTTGATCTCAGAAACGGAGTAAGGCTCAACCAATAAAGATCTATCGGAGTCCGAGATCTTTTTGATATTCTCACAAATTAACTCAGGCCTACTGGAGATGTTATCTTTAAACCGGTCTCTGAAAAAAGAAAAGATCTCCTTCTTAACTAAAGAAGGTTTGGTGCACCAACTACCATTAATGTTTAGACCATGAATCGTGTTCGACGCTGTTCTCTTGTTAATAAGAGCATGACAAAATTTTGCGTTCTCGTCTCCTTCAACCGCCAATTTAGAGCGAGATCTTTGTTTGAGGTCCAAGTTCTTTCTCAATTCCACTTCCTTTAAGGTTTTCCTATTTTTGGCCATTATCCATTCTTCCTCTTCCGAAAGCTCCCTAGTCTCCATATCAATTTCTGTTTGTTCCAACTCAGCCAATGCCACAGATACGTTCTCTCTCTCCTTGGCAACAAAATCATCTCTCCAAAATTTTAAACCGTTCCTGATAAGGGCAAATTTAGACGTCAAACTAGAATCAGGAGGATCAGAAGGAACAAAGCCTTCCACTGCCGCTTTAACAGCCTCTTCGAACCCAGGTTTCCCGATCCAAGAACTGAAAACTCTAAACGGACGAGGACCATAATTCATATCCACAACCTGTAGGACTATAGGACAGTGATCGGAATATCTGAATGACAAAACCCGAACACAAGCCAAAGGCCATTTGTTGAAGAATTCCAAGCACACTAAAAATTGATCCAATTTACTAAGTTTCCTTCCATTGTCCCTATAGCAAGTAAAACTCCTACCCTGCATTGGAAATTCTACCAAGTCGTTGAAAATAAAATTGTTAAAGTTATTGCGCATACCTGTAACGCCCGACTTAATTAATCAAGATTTTAATAATAAAATACACATTTTAATGCTAAAATGTGACTTTACAAAAACTTTTCATACTAACATTCCCACATGTTAACACCATTTCAAAAACATATTTATAAGTGTTTACATAATTCATTTATAACTAAACAAATCAAGATTTGACGCGGAAGCTTCATTTAACGAGTGTTCGGTTCTTGCTCGTCGCTTGATCTTTATCCGGGCACTCTTGGCGATCACCTATGATCAAAACCAACTTAAGAGTTAGTTTTGATAGTTAAATAATAAGTTTAAACAAGTTACATGGGTCAAACAAACAAAATTAAACAATTTTCCGGAATTAGGGGGCGTCGCGCTACGCCTAGGCCCCTTTTTCACAGATTGTTGCTTAAACAGTTGCTGCATATTCCCAGCATGACCCGATTTCACGGAAACGAGCATAACTCTCTCGTTTTTAATCCGTTTTACCCGATTCTTTTTCCTACGCATCCGTAATTTAATTCTCCATCATATGGAGTTAAAATCCAACATCCAACATAATAAATTTTGAGACTTCTAAGCCTTCGAATCGTTACCTTTTTATCGAATTTTAACCCGTTTATGCATTTTATCTAACAAACATATTTGTTTGATCTTTATATCACATACACTTCTTCAAATTAAGGTTATCTACCATATTAGGTTCTAATCACAGGTTTATTACACGATTTAAACCCGTTTTCGTTCGTATGCTTATTTTGACCCGTTAAGGGTATTTAAGCACTTTAAAGCTTGAAATCGCTTTCATTCATTTCTAGCATCTTATTCCTACATTTCTTATCAAGTAATCTTCCACCACAACTATATGTGCGTTGGATTTAATGTGGATATCTATATGTTCCGATTTTTACCCCTAATATTATCATTTTACGGCAAAGACACATATAAAGTCTTTCGACCCAAGAATTTACATCTTTCACTACCTATACTCATTCTAAGCATTTATTTAATCATAAAACTTGTTTCCGAACCCCCTTTAAGGGCCGTTCGTTCGAATTAACTTACAAGGGCAATTTGGTCAATTTTCATCCTTCTTTTACTACAAGGACCTTTAAATACTTGTTTGACTCAAAATCCGACCTTTTAACTATAATTCTTGTTTGTAAACCCATGTGCTTCTAAAAAACCATAATCATAACTCAATTTATTCGGTTTACCTAAAAGGTAACCGAATATCTATATTTTAACCTTGTCTAACTCTTATAGAATCTCAAGTTCTGCATGATGAGTTGGATCATTATACATACCTGGCTCGGATCAATATATATTGACCCGTTTTTAATACCTTGCTTTAATTCTCGCTTCTTAATAGCGATACAAGTTATCCTTCCGTATTTATTCCTGTGAACACACAACTCGACAATATTCATTAGTCGATATTTTCAAATGGTGATATATTCACTGTTCGACCCGTTTGGTCTAAGTGACCGTTTATCTTTGCGAGATGTTAATTAGTACCATCTCATCTACATGACTCGCTCCGGTTTATACCGCACGGTCATTTTACTTATAACCCATTTCTTGATTAAATAATCGTATTAGCTCATTTTAGCCACTAAACATGGTTCATTTCCATTGTCTCCTGTTCCGAACCGCGCATGTAGTGTCGGAACATCGTAACTCAAACAAGACTTTATATTATTAGTAACCTATAAAACCAATAGGTATTTAGTACTAAGAGTGTAAGTTGTACTTACCTTGCATCCAGACTATGCTTTTCTGTCATTCTTGCTTCGTTTGACCCGCTTCCTTCCCAAGCTTTCACCTAGCTTGCCAAGCATCAAACTATCATTGTAAGTTGTGAGATGGTTAGACTAGTCATACTCATTCACGACTATTCCATCCTACGACTCTTATGTCGAATTTATCATTCGATCATATCGTTGGTCAGTTTGACTTTTTAAAGTCAACTGCCTGTTAACATAAATAATTTCACGAAGTAGCTCAACTATTCGCTTAATCACTTGGTCAATTATCCGATAACGTCATTCTTATGTTACCGGTTTAATCATTTTATTAACCAAGTTTTATAACCATAATCCATTGAGTTAACACAACATTAATCTTTCTTAACACATGATGATATCAAATATCATTTTTAACATGAATTTATCATCATTTCATCTTATTATTCAAAAACCCATTTCATGGTAAATATGATTTACGTACCCGAACACCTAAATTGTTCAAGTACTTTGTCTTTACTAACTAATATGATGATTCTAATCACAAGTTTGACACTAACATCACCATATCATAAAAACCCATCTCAATCTTGTATGAACAAATACCCAATCATGTAATTTGTTCAAGTACCTTGTTTCTACTATCAGTTATAATGGTTTTTAAACACAAAGTTATCATCATCTTCATTATTAATTCAAAACCCACTTAGCACATACAAGGGTCATCATCAAATCCTTTGTTTCTAGTGCTAATTCATCAAGTTTTCATCTAGGGTTTATTTCTAAACATGAATTTCATCACATATCACTCATAAACTCAACATTCATTCACGAATTCTGATTTTGAGTGTTCATCATAGATTCCAAAACATCACCAAATTATAAAATTTGACATACCTCACGATCCCCTTGACTTGGTGATCGTTTGTAAGTGATCATGCATTTGATTTGAGCTAGTTTTGACCTTCAATTTGGTGAATTAGCTTGAGTTAGGGTTTTGGCTTCTCCTTGTTTCCCCTGATCTCTTTCACGCACGCACACACACACACACACACACACACACTAGTTTGTGTGTTGTGTTTTTAATTTTAATAAATATTAAGTTTCAATCTTCCTCTTTTGGCCCCTCAAGTTTGGTTAGTTAATTAAGTAGGGTACAACCCACTTATTTCTAACAATATTCTCCACTTATTAACTAGGTTAAACATTCCTAATTAAATTAGTGGGTTCGGGGAATATATGACTAAGTTTATTTTGAGTCCCGTTAACTCGGGCCTTCTATAAACTTTATTTCCCAAAAGAATTCTTTTTCTTGTTTTATTAAATATTAGATTTAGTTATATAAATCCTAATATTTTCCGGCTTAGTTTTACCACTAACGGTACTTTACCCGTCTTTTAGTATTAACGTGGTTTGATTACCAAACCCGTTTTTGGGGTGTTACAAGTCTACCCCCTTAAAGAGGTTTCGTCCCCGAAACCTTATTTACGTAGTTCATTGGTTTAATCAAACGAACATAGTTTCATTTTCAAGGCTCCCGTTTCCTTTGGTCAAAAGTTTTCATGTATACTGACGCGTACGTCTTTCATGTGTAAGGCCTCGCGGGCCGTTACTTACAGCTTATAACCCTTTATCTTTATTGACTGAGTTGTCACTTGACCACTTAGTCTCGTTAGTCTTTTAACAGGCCTATTCCGCGCTTGTGTTATATTAACAAGCGCTTGTATTTGCTATGACGCTTTCTTAACTTTGAATAGTTTTACCGGCTAGACTAATTAGTCGCCGTCACTTCATACCCCGTAACTCACGTTACAACGTGATCATTTTCTATATTTCTTTTCTTGTCCGTGAGCGTGTCACGTCACGTTTAAGTTTTATTCAACGTTTCTTTATCATACTTCTTCTTTTCGAATGTATAGTCTCGCACCTATCGATGTTAAGACCCATAGTCTTTGATATTTGTTATTTCCGTTCGCCTTATAGTATTCATATTTGTTAAAACGTTATTTCTTACTAAAACTGAATTTTAGTTTAACGTTTTTCTCTTTAACTATGTCAATTACTCATATCAAGGAAATTGACAACCCATAATTTATTGTTTTTCCGTTCTTGTTTTACGCGGGGAATCGTAACAAGTTCCCTCACCTTACTCTATTGACCCGTAGGTTCCTTCACTTAACCTCGTAGGCTATTTCCTTAAGCTTTCACCTCTTTAAGGCGAGGCCCTTGTGATCCCTTTGCCTCAATTCATGACACGTGGGTCATTTTGGCCCCGTAGACCGTTACACTAATTAATATCCCGTAGGTTATGATGATCCCGTAGATCATCTTTAATTCGAGTCCTTATTCAAATGTGTATACGTTTATATACGCATATGGCGTTAAGGCACCCCTTTTTATGTTTAGAATTATTCACCTTTACGTTTTGGATTTCGTTTGACCTTGACCGTAGTCTAAGGCTACATTGTTTTCTTTCGAATTATATTTTCGACTTCTTGACTTCTAACGTCAATTGCACGTCGGTTTGCCCTACACTTACCGTTACCCGGTTCTTACCTATACTTCTTTACGTCCCATTACCCGGGTTCTTTTATTTTAATGTGTTTAACGCCTATAACTCCTTTACATAGGTTTATTAATATTTCGCACTTTTATTTATTCGATTCGCGCTTACTTACTTTAGCAAGTGTCATCCTTTATTAAATTTGTTTGACTTGTTCGTGTGAAAATTCATCATTTATGAATGTCAAACTTCAGTCTTTGTTCGATCTGTTTAGCTTTGAAATAGTTGAACGCAATTTATCAAAATCTCTATTTGCAGTATCTTATCGTCCTTTAGTCATGACCCAAAACCCGAGTCTTTTTGACTTTCCATACGCGTTCCTGTTTCTCAGTATACGCATGCGTTTAATTCCTTACCCATCAACCGGGTGTTTTACCAAAATCGTTATCATTGCACCCCTTCCGGTATGCATTAAGACTTCATTTCGATTTACTTGGTCATCTTAGCGAAATCCGTCGCTTTTATTCGACCATGTCTTTTATTCTTTACGTGACCACCATTGGCGGCCTTATTAATTATGAGTGACGAGTATCATCGTTATCCTTTCTTTACTACGACTAAAGTTAACAACCTTGATTATCTTTTTCGTGTGGGCAACACCTTTGTTTTTATGAGTCGGCGGATCATCTATACTTTGGTTTTACTTGTCCATATTGTTCACCATGGCCCTTTCGTCCAAGATGACTTATTTTCGTGAATTTTCTTTTGATCATTCATTTATATCATCATTTACATTAATCCTTGTCCCTCTCTCGGGCTCATTATCCTAATGTAATACGCTTCCGTCACCCGGCTGTGCGTTTACATTATTATCAACTATTTTGTTCATTTGTTTCATTTGGGTACTTATTAATTTGTCCCATTCACCCCGTCCTTACTACATCGGATGTAAATGTGTCCACTATAAGAAGTTCATGGTATCATATGCCACTACTTACTTGGCCAGAGTAAGCGATTAACACATGACACGTATGACCTTTTTATAGTTTTCACATCACGCCCTATGTAAGTAATGCCTCTATTTGTTTCTCTTGGAAACAATATCCCGAATACATTTTCTATTCGGGGTTTTCCAAGTTTTTAATCTACATATGCAACTTTCAATTTCTACATATTTGTTGCATATTACTATTTGTGCAATTAATTTAAAATGTGCACCTGGTAATGCTTGCCCTAACGGGCTTCTCTTGCCATTAGCCTTGTTCGCGACCGTTACGCGATTTAGGTCCTTGATGAGCATACTCTTTGGACCGTTCCTCTGTCAAATCTGCGATTTGTTAAACTCTCGCTATCCTCATATGCAAGTGTCCTTCAACTAAAACATATACAACAGTTAGTAATTTCAACATTAAAGGATGCCCGTATTATAATACAAGGCTTTTCTACTATACGCATCAACGCGTGTAATTTCGTTGACTATATCTATTCTATATCGTTTTTTTATTGGTATAACGTGTATTACACGATAACCATATGTGTTGTTCTCAACACTTTCATCATACTAAACCATTGATATACATGTACTTACCGGATTTGCGATCAAGCCTCGAACCGAACACACTTTATTCTTTAACCATGAGCTCTGATTACCAACTTGCAACGCCCGACTTAATTAATCAAGATTTTAATAATAAAATACACATTTTAATGCTAAAATGTGACTTTACAAAAACTTTTCATACTAACATTCCCACATGTTTACAACATTTCAAAAACATATTTATAAGTGTTTACATAATTCATTTATAACTAAACAAATCAAGATTTGACGCGGAAGCTTCATTTAACGAGTGTTCGGTTCTTGCTCGTCGCTTGATCTTTATCCGGGCACTCTTGGCGATCACCTATGATCAAAACCAACTTAAGAGTTAGTTTTGATAGTTAAATAATAAGTTTAAACAAGTTACATGGGTCAAACAAACAAAATTTAACAATTTTACGGAATTAGGGGGCGTCGCGCTACGCCTAGGGGCGTCGCGTTACGCCTAGGCCCCTTTTTCACAGATTGTTGCTTAAACAGTTGCTGCATATTCCCAGCATGACCCGATTTCACGGAAACGAGCATAACTCTCTCGTTTTTAATCCGTTTTACCCGATTCTTTTTCCTACGCGTCCGTAATTTAATTCTCCATCATATGGAGTTAAAATCCAACATCCAACATAATAAATTTTGAGACTTCTAAGCCTTCGACTCGTTACCTTTTTATCGAATTTTAACCCGTTTATGCATTTTATCTAACAAACATATTTGTTTGATCTTTATATCACATACACTTCTTCAAATTAAGGTTATCTACCATATTAGGTTCTAATCACAAGTTTATTACACGATTTAAACCCATTTTCGTTCGTATGCTTATTTTGACCCGTTAAGGGTATTTAAGCACTTTAAAGCTTGAAATCGCTTTCATTCATTTCTAGCATCTTATTCCTACATTTCTTATCAAGTAATCTTCCACCACAACTATATGTGCGTTGGATTTAATGTGGATATCTATATGTTCTGAGTTTTACCCCTCGGATTATCATTTTACGGCAAAGACACATATAAAGTCTTTCGACCCAAGAATTTACATCTTTCACTACCTATACTCATTCTAAGCATTTATTTAATCATAAAACTTGTTTCCGAACCCCCTTTAAGGGTCATTCGTTCGAATTAACTTACAAGGGCAATTTGGTCAATTTTCATCCTTCTTTTACTACAAGGACCTTTAAATACTTGTTTGACTCAGAATCCGACCTTTTAACTATAATTCTTGTTTGTACACCCATGTGCTTCTAAAACACCATAATCATAACTCAATTTATTCGGTTTACCTAAAAGGTAACCAAATATCTATATTTTAACCTTGTCTAACTCTTATAGAATCTCAAGTTCTGCATGATGAGTTGGATCATTATACATACCTGGCTCGGATCAATATATATTGACCCGTTTTTAATACCTTGCTTTAATTCTCGCTTCTTAATAGCGATACAAGTTATCCTTCCGTATTTATTCCTGTGAACACACAACTCGACAATATTCATTAGTCGATATTTTCAAATGGTGATATATTCACTGTTCGACCCGTTTGGTCTAAGTGACCGTTTATCTTTGCGAGATGTTAATTAGTACCATCTCATCTACATGACTCGCTCCGGTTTATACCGCACGGTCATTTTACTTATAACCCATTTCTTGATTAAATAATCGTATTAGCTCATTTTAGCCACTAAACATGGTTCATTTCCATTGTCTCCTGTTCCGAACCGCGCATGTAGTGTCGGAACATCGTAACTCAAACAAGACTTTATATTATTAGTAACCTATAAAACCAATAGGTATTTAGTACTAAGAGTGTAAGTTGTACTTACCTTGCATCCAGACTATGCTTTTCTGTCATTCTTGCTTCGTTTGACCCGCTTCCTTCCCAAGCTTTCACCTAGCTTGCCAAGCATCAAACTATCATTGTAAGTTGTGAGATGGTTAGACTAGTCATACTCATTCACGACTATTCCATCCTACGACTCTTATGTCGAATTTATCATTCGATCATATCGTTGGTCAGTTTGACTTTTTAAAGTCAACTGCCTGTTAACATAAATAATTTCACGAAGTAGCTCAACTATTCGCTTAATCACTTGGTCAATTATCCGATAACGTCATTCTTATGTTACCGGTTTAATCATTTTATTAACCAAGTTTTATAACCATAATCCATTGAGTTAACACAACATTAATCTTTCTTAACACATGATGATATCAAATATCATTTTTAACATGAATTTATCATCATTTCATCTTATTATTCAAAAACCCATTTCATGGTAAATATGATTTACGTACCCGAACACCTAAATTGTTCAAGTACTTTGTCTTTACTAACTAATATGATGATTCTAATCACAAGTTTGACACTAACATCATCATATCATAAAAACCCATCTCAATCTTGTATGAACAAATACCCAATCATGTAATTTGTTCAAGTACCTTGTTTCTACTATCAGTTATAATGGTTTTTAAACACAAAGTTATCATCATCTTCATTATTAATTCAAAACCCACTTAGCACATACAAGGGTCATCATCAAATCCTTTGTTTCTAGTGCTAATTCATCAAGTTTTCATCTAGGGTTTATTTCTAAACATGAATTTCATCACATATCACTCATAAACTCAACATTCATTCACGAATTCTGATTTTGAGTGTTCATCATAGATTCCAAAACATCACCAAATTATAAAATTTGACATACCTCACGATCCCATTGACTTGGTGATCGTTTGTAAGTGATCATGCATTTGATTTGAGCTAGTTTTGACCTTCAATTTGGTGAATTAGCTTGAGTTAGGGTTTTGGCTTCTCCTTGTTTCCCCTGATCTCTTTCACGCACGCACACACACACACACACACACACTAGTTTGTGTGTAGTGTTTTTAATTTTAATAAATATTAAGTTTCAATCTTCCTCTTTTGGCCCCTCAAGTTTGGTTAGTTAATTAAGTAGGGTACAACCCACTTATTTCTAACAATATTCCCCACTTATTAACTAGGTTAAACATTCCTAATTAAATTAGTGGGTTCGGGGAATATATGACTAAGTTTATTTTGAGTCCCGTTAACTCGGGCCTTCTATAAACTTTATTTCCCAAAAGAATTCTTTTTCTTGTTTTATTAAATATTAGATTTAGTTATATAAATCCTAATATTTTCCGGCTTAGTTTTACCACTAACGGTACTTTACCCGTCTTTTAGTATTAACGTGGTTTGATTACCAAACCCGTTTTTGGGGTGTTACAAGTCTACCCCCTTAAAGAGGTTTCGTCCCCGAAACCTTATTTACGTAGTTCATTGGTTTAATCAAACGAACATAGTTTCATTTTCAAGGCTCCCGTTTCCTTTGGTCAAAAGTTTTCATGTATACTGACGCGTACGTCTTTCATGTGTAAGGCCTCGCGGGCCGTTACTTACAGCTTATAACCCTTTATCTTTATTGACTGAGTTGTCACTTAACCACTTAGTCTCGTTAGTCTTTTAACAGGCCTATTCCGCGCTTGTGTTATATTAACAAGCGCTTGTATTTGTTATGACGCTTTCTTAACTTTGAATAGTTTTACCGGCTAGACTAATTAGTCGCCGTCACTTCATACCCCGTAACTCACGTTACAACGTGATCATTTTCTATATTTCTTTTCTTGTCCGTGAGCGTGTCACGTCACGTTTAAGTTTTATTCAACGTTTCTTTATCATACTTCTTCTTTTCGAATGTATAGTCTCGCACCTATCGATGTTAAGACCCATAGTCTTTGATATTTGTTATTTCCGTTCGCCTTATAGTATTCATATTTGTTAAAACG